>CAKXYN010000003.1:65516666-66837500 GCA_935064755.1 Tragelaphus eurycerus | reverse complement strand
GACAACACTAGCGAATCTCCCAGTACCCACAAAGGCATTTTGCTGAGCCTTACTGGCTGGGGCAACAATGGGTGGAGGTGGGAATGTGGCAAGGGTTCTGCAGGCTGAACCTCTGATGATGAAGAGTGGACAGGCTGTGACTTTACCAAGTTGGTCCTTTTCTAGCGTCATCAAGGAGAACTTTTCTCCCACATCTGCTTGTGTGGGGACCTTATATTAGTATTCTTCTTTCATTACACAGATAGGTAACCCCAAGTGCCTACCAAGTTCTCAACGCTGAAGGAGAGAGGGGCACCTTGGTCTGGCCTTGTCAATAATGAACTGACCCCCGCTGCCTCACCTCACTCCCACTCCTCTGAAGGGGCCTGTATCCCAGTGGTTTTAGCTGACCTGTTTGGGCAGCTTAGAAAGAACAGACTGTGGAAGCTTAGCAGTGGGAAAGTCATGGTTTTTCCTTGAAAGTTAGAGTGTTTACATTGCAAGCCACCCGTTTCTCTTTGATATCCAAGACCAGTGTATTTTTCTTGTCAAATGGGTTATAAGCATAGTTTTTCCTTGGCTGAACATATTAGCATTGAAGATCCTCCTTGTACTTATGCTATGCTTAGTCGCTCAGTTGTATCCGATTCTTTGTGACTCCATGGACTGTAGCCCACCAGGCTCCTCTGTCCATGGGAAGAATACTGGAGGCAGGAATACTGGAGTGGGTTGCCTTGCCCTCCTCCAGAGGATCTTCCCAACTCAGGGATCGAATTCAGGTCTCTTGTGTTGCAGGCAGATTCTTTATTATCTGAGCCACCAGGGAAGCCCTTTTCTATTTACTGCCTCACTATTTTAAAGTCTCATAACAGAGCACTGCTTTAGTATATATATAGAACACCCTAGCAAGTTTCTCCTAAAGCTGAGGCATATGATGATGGCTAAGCATTTTTTTTTTTTTTTTTGGCCACTCTGCATGGCATGTGGGATCTTAGTTCCCTGACCGGGGATTGAACCCGTGTCCCCTACGTGATGACAATGGCTAAATGTTTTACAGAAATCTTATTAAAAGCATCACTGCTCCGCACCCCCTTTCAGATAAGTCTATTGCTATCAACTTTGAGCTAAGAGAATTCAACGGTATGCTGGTAAACTAATTACAGTTTATTATGATAAATACTCATTTGGCAGCATGTGTCAAGCTTCATAAAAGAATGGCCTGAGATTCATGGGATGGTTTGTGCATTTTTGCTGAGTAACATACTGGAGAGAACAAATCCTGACAGTGCCCATTAGGATTTTTTAGGGTCGTTTAAACCTTACCTGGTTGGTTTTAATCCCCTACTCAGCGTAAGGGCCAAAACAGCACAAACAGAGATGGCTGCATCAAGAGGTGCCCAGCAAGCTGCTGCATTTAGCATCATCTAAATCCTCTTTTAATATGATTAACATCTGATATTCCTCTCTTTGTGAATCATATCCACTTCCAGCCAGGCCACCTCTCCTTTATCTGCAGTGTCTATTTTAAGACTGCTTCAGCGCAAAGAGTATGAGGCCCAGGGAGCAGTTTTGTCACTTCTCATGTGACTTCAGACAAGTTATTGGACTATTCTGGGCTTTATTCCTCCTTTGGTAAAAAACTAGACTCCTTCCGGAAATGCGCTAAACACGAGGCAGGAGGTGGCTTCTGCGCTGCCCCCTTCACGTACGCATATGTACACACATACACAGCCTCACCGCCACTTATGTTCACAAAACAGTTTTTAAATTCAGCCTCTCTTTATAGTTTTTAATTTAGGAAGTTTGGGGCATGGATTCAGAAAAGCTTCAGATGAGATAATCCTTCTGTTCTGTGCCTTGGTGCGTGGAGGTCAGTGCTTAAGTGAGATGTTAAAAAGCCACTGTCTTATTATTGTTGCTTTCCCAGTGTGAGCAGTGGCTGTGAGCAGAGGTGGACCCGGCACCTCAAGCTGATACCTCAGCTGTTGTTGTCCTCACTGCTTGACTTTCCCATCCAAGTTTCTCCCCTGAAGATCAAGTCAGATACATCTGTAGTCTGAAATCAGCAAGTGAAGAAGGTGGTGAAGTAGAGAACTGCACATCTGGTTTCTCCTTACATTTTAAACAGGGATGGGGCCTGGTAGAGAGACCAAAGTTATGTCTACATGAAGAGCCAGTCGACTCAAAGGAATATATTAAACCAACTGAGTATTAGCTGGCCAAATAGTGAAACATCTTTCTTGATTGCAGTTTTAAATTTCTCAATCAGTTAATCAGTGGCTTGTAGCAATGATGAAATAGCTAGCATGTATTGACTGTTTATTCTGTTTATTGTGTGTGTGCGCGTGCTAACTCGCTTCAGTTGCGTCCAACTGTGTGTGACCCTGTGGACTGTAGCCCGCCGGGCTCCTCTGTCCATGGGATTCTCCAGGCAAGAATACTGGAGTGGGTTGCCATGCCTTCCTCCAGGGGACCTTCCCAGCCCAGGGATCGAACCCTCGCCTCCTGGGTCTCCTTCATTGCACCGGATCCTTTACCACTGAGCCTCTGGGGAAGCCCCCCGTTTATCATGGACACTCTTCTAAGTGTTCTACCAATATTAACTTATTTAATGTGAGTACTAATAATGATATGGATACTAACACAAGGAAAACTTCAGCTTGCCTAAAGCTTTATGCTGTTTTTAAAGTCGCTCTAAGTAAGTGGGAATAGAGGAGCCAGGGAAAGAGAGCAAGGGTAAGGCTGATGCTTCTGTTTCTCACTACCACTTTCTCCTTCCTTCTTGCTCTCCTCCTACGCTTGTCTTTTTTCAGCTCCCTGCTCCATCTCTGCCTCTGTCATAAGCTTGCTGGTGGTGCCTCTGTCACCGCGAAGCCCCACCCCCCTCCAGTCCCCGCCGCTGATGGCTCTCAAGGCTGGAGAGGCTGCTGACCCCTGGCCTATGGGAAAATTAAGCAGATGGGGAAGGTTTATCACTAGTGCAGGAGTGGCTTGCATCTCCCTCCTCTTCGGGACCCTTGCGTTTCCTTGCCTGTGTGAGTCGGGACCTCCTAAGTGACAGGAGAGGCTGTTCTGCCTTTTGTATCAGTTTACACAATTGCCAAGATTCTTGGCACGGCCTTCAGACTTGGGGTGGTGAGAGCTTGAGAAGACCCAGGGGACGTGGAAGAAGACCCTATAGGGGGCGGGGAAGGGTGACCCACGCTTTCAGCTTGTGCTCAAGGGAAGAAAGTTGGCTATAGGACAGGAGTCGGGCACCTCCCTCCCAACGCGAGTCCGCGAAGGTACACGGAGAGGCATGTCCGTGACAGGCTGCTTTGCACTCCCGCGTCTCACGTTAAATGAGACTGGCAACAATAAATTTGTCTTTCCAGGTGTTATGGTACGTATTTCCATGCTTCATTCTCACTTCACTTTGAAGAGCTTCCAAAATTGGTTTTTATGGGGAGGGAAAGGAGATTTGGGATTCCTTCCCAGTTTTTAAATCACACCGACACTTCTGACTTTAGAAGCATAGGAGTGCAGTTTTATTACTTCTGTTTCCCTCACAACTCTGGCGGGGAATGGAGGTGGTACGGCCTGTCAGTTTCCAAGGCGCGTTCACACGTTTCTGCAAAGAACTCAACTAAGGCAACCGATCCGTGTAAGTCACTGAGGTTAAACGCACTGCTTAAGGAGACCCAGAAGACATCCACTCTGGATTGGCTGTGGCAGGCTGGCCTCCGAGAAAGGCTGAACAACCCAGAGATGGGGGGGTCTGGCATGGCCTGGGTGTAGGTTGGGAAGAGAATGTGGTGGGCACCTTCATCCAGGTGGAGCCTTCTGACCGTAAGGGCACACAATTCCGATTGGATTGCTTTTCTGGTTCCCTCACAACTGTGGCCGCAAAGAAGGCAAGGCTCACTGTCAGTTTCCAGGCCGCCCTGAGCGGCCTTCTCCTTCTCCAGTCCTGGAAGCTAGCTCTTCCCTGCCGTGATCAGCCAGGCGTCCCTGTGGGCTATCAGTGAGTAGCCAATTAACTGCGGGCTGGGTGCAAACTCCGAGGAAGAGGGACTGACTACCCTTGCCCTCGATAAAGACCCAGGGCTTTGGATAGAAGGCTTAGAAGCAAATAGCAAAGAGACCTTGATGCATTGATTAGCAGGCTTGTCAATGTCATTTCCTAAGATACGCATAACTCACGCAGTGGATGCTCCATCCCGCAGCTTGTGGTTTGACTTTTTTTTTCTAGGTGTCACATGACAAGCAGGAAGGGTCCTTCTGCAGGCCTCTCTCTGTGTCTTCTCTCCTTAGGAAGAAAATGGAAAGGCGGGACTCCTCACATCCTTCCCTGCCACCAAACCTGCCGCCCCCCGCCAAACACTTGACGCTGTAAACACACACACTGCATCTACTCTCTCCACCAGGCCCACCCCAACTCCCAGCTCACTCTCACCTGCCACACCGTGCGTGTTTAAGAAGATTTAATATATTTGGAAGTCTTTCATTCGCCCTGTCTTCTCTTTAAAGAAAAATGGGGACAGGTGGATTTAGGAAGCACTTCCCTCTGCTCCAAATAGATACTTAAATATGAGTGATCATTTGGAAAACTGGCACAGGAGGGAAACTCTTTTACTCCTCTCGCAGTCTTTTGGCCTCGAAACTGAGGCGCCATTTAAATGATCGCACAACGCGCTCTTGGTGGGTGGTGAGGAGGGAAAAGAAACCTTTACCGTTTCTTTCCCTGCCAGTGCCCCGACTGACAAGCCAAATTGATCTTTTAAGAGACTAAATGAATGTTCTCTAAATATCTGTACGCACATGGCTGTCTGGGAACACGCTCCTTGTACGGGATGATTGCCTGAAATTTGAAGGAGGGAACAGTAAAGGACACCGGCCTGGGTGGGGGTGGGGATGGCGGGGCGGGGGAGGGCGTGGGGGCGACGGGTGGACCCCAAGCTTCATTTCTGCACCTCCGCCTTTTTGGGATCCGAGGTGTTGATGGGTATAATGAAGCAGGCCCATGGGTTTATCAACTATCTGGTCATGTCGTTGCATTTTTAGCAGCCTGTGTCTTTTTTGTCATCGGGTTACATTCAAGCACAGTAAGATCAACGTTCAAACCTCCTTACTCAACAGCTTTATTAGGTATAGCATCCCATGACCTTTCTCAACATTCTTAAAGAAAAAGATACAGTGTAATGTCGCTTTACTTTGCTTATTGTCCTTTGTTGGGGGGAACAAAGCATTTTCTACAGTGGCTATAGCACATAATTATACGGCTTTCAATGGCAGTGTCTTGGCACATATCGAAGTTCAGAGGAGCCTTTAGAAAAAAAAAAAAGATGTTTTGCGGCAGCCCAGGGAGGGTCTCATCTTTCCTTCAGAAAATAGTTCAAGGCTCTTCTGTCAAGCTTCCCTACTTAGAGCTTTTTCTCCTCCTGCTTCATAAAGTTTAAAGCGGATTCAGTGGAGTTCTATGATCTATTTCCTTTGAAAGATTGTTCCTCAGCACAGAGAGGCCCTTTGACTTCAAGAGTTCACAGATTCATGTCTTTAGGTATCATATGTCTGACCTTATCAGTTACTCCATTTAATGTCGGAGAAAAAGTCTCAACTCTTTGTGTTTGTCTGTTTTGCCTCTGTGAAATGATTTGGTGAAAAAGACCATCCTTTTTAACACACCACTGAGAGGCCGTTTCTGCTGCAACCTACCCTGTGGCTTTTCTCTCTTTAAAAAAAAAAAATTGTCCTTGTGTTTTGTGTATGGATGAGTTCACAGTGAGAATAGAATTATACAAGGGCAGGCGCACACACAAAAAAATCTTTTGCTTTCCTCCCCCACCTCCCCCCACGCCCCCACCCTACCCAGTGATCTATCTATTGGTGGCTGTACCCCAACAGGCAAAGCCATTTAGCAAACACAGAGGGGGCAGCCACGGTGCTGGGATGGCAGTGGGCTTTTCCCTTGCTTCGACCTACCCCTAAGGCCTTCATAATTAATTGTCCTTCAGAGATGAGGAAAGTTCAGAGACTGTGTGGCGTGATGGCCATTGTCTGACATTCAGTTCTCCTTGCCTTGCCTCTTTCTCTGTGCCCCACAAAGGGTTATCAATAGGAGAAAGGGAGCCGGTTCTCCGCTGAGTGCCGCGCTGGTGGTGGTTGGAGCTTTCAGGGGGTTAGTATCACTGTGTTCCGCCCATCCTGGATTAAATGTCTGTAGAGGTTCTAACCGCCTTTTGAAAAGCAGCCTGTTTGTTTCACCGAGGTTAAACAGACTCATTTAGTGAACCCCAAGCTTGTTCAGAAGTTGGTGATTCCTTTTCACGTAGCAGATAACATTTTCAATCAAATTTTCCTCACCCCACCCTAACCCTGCCCCCAGGATTTGACTGCACTGTAATTGTTTGGTTCTTTTTCAGCCATAGGGCAGAAAATGGAATGACCATTCACTCACTTCTCTTAACTGCTTCGGTGTACATTTGCCAGAATAAGTGTTTGGGCAAACACACTTTTTGATGAAGCGTTGGACTTTGGTTTTTGAAAGTAGATTATCCCAGTTTTAAAATATTGTTTCACCTTTAGCGATTGCCTCAAGCCAATTATTTGGTAACATGACATAAAACAAATAAAAGCTGTTCCACATCGCCCCTCCCCCACCCACCCACCCCTGCCCTTTCAGCTGAGACGCCAAATAAAGACACGCCGTGGAGACAGCTATTTGAAAAGTAAGGGGAAAAGAGAGCCATGAGTGATTATTACACTACTGTTCCTGTGAAACAGAGGGAAGCCAAGAAAACAAATAGAATCCTTCTTCCTAGGAGCAGTTGAACCAGCACATTAGAGAGGTTTAAGATCACGGGGCAGGAGTGTTCGTGGGGACCTTGAGGTGGAAGGGACCCGTATTGAAAGAGCATCTCCGTGTCCCTCAGAGCCGTGTCTTCTGGAGAAAGGGACCTGCAGGATGCCCAGAAGCAATTCTGTCCCCACCGCTCTTTGAAGACGCTTTCACAACAGAACCTTTGCTTTTTAGAGAGAACCCTGGATCGGGAAGTTGACACAACTAATATAGTCATACCAAAAACGGGGGCGGGGGGTTCATAAAAAATTAAAGTTATTCTTATGAATCTTTCAGTAGAAGCCATGAAAAGGGACAGTAGTGTAGTCTAGGTCCTTTGTGTTGCCACCCCTTCTTCCGGCCTCTGGGCTATTGTTCTTTCAGCTCCTCAAACAGACTTTCACTTTCAAACTGACAAAAGTCACTTAAAAGCCAGACAGCTGTACTAACACACCCACCTTGCGGAGCAGGAGCCAGGCCAGGTGACGAGGCCAGCTGGGCGACCTTGTTTAAAATGGGCAGGGGCAGCCCCCTCCTGCCTGCATGTCGTTGGGGGGCTCTTTGAGATGGACTCTTTATTGCTACTGTGTGGCCCTCACTCCCAGGCTCCCCAAAATATGTCTTGCATTTTCTTTGCAGTGGGAAACCTTGACGACACCCCATGCTCATGGTTATCCCTCAGGCTTGGTGGCTAGGGTCGTGGAAGTTAGAACACAGAGCTTAGCAGCATCAGAGGGAGTCTGACTCAAAACTCTCTCCCTTCTGTTTCTTCTGTTTCTCTCTTTTTCCAAGCCTTTTCCAGCCAGTCCAAATTTCTCCTAAGCTTTTCCGATTTCTGTGGCTTCATCAGGAGTAGCTAGGACTGGAAGAAAAAAAAAAAGCCACCGGTGATGGGCGATGGGGACAAGCCTCACCTTAGGAAGTGAGACTCCGTGCCCGCATGCGGTCGTGCCCGCATGCGGTCGTGCCCGCATCCCGGGCCTCAGGGCGCAGCCGCAGTGGGCCCCAGCGGGTCCTCCTCGTGTGTGTGTTACAGCCGCCCCCTCCCCTGTCACCTTGTGTACAGTCTGGTCTGTGACACTGATGGTGATTATGTCATTATTTTGCTCTGGGGGCCCTGGCACATCTGCAGAGCCCAAGCACATCTTCTTTGTTGCGTTGGCAATCATCCTGCACCGCAAATGCTTCATTAGCCCTGCTGGCGGCCTCCTTGCCAGACGCCTGTGCCCAAATCCAGGCTTCTTTTTGCTCCGTTCTTTTGTGTCGCTGATGATCGAGTATTCATCTTCCTGGTTCTTCCCCCCGTTTTCCTCGACTTCTGAACTCCAGATGTCCCGGCACGCTTGCCCAGAGCCCTCAAAAGTGTACTACGCGAAACACGGTGACTCTGCACCCTTGAACCTGACCCCACCCCTTCCCACCTTCCTGGTCTGCCCTTTCCCAAATGAATCCGTGTGACTCTGAATAGCGCCTCCAGGGTGAGGACTGACGTTTTCAAACTTGCCCTTTGAAAAGATACCCAGGGATTGCTCCCAGCTTATGGTGTTCCTTAGGGTTAGAATGAAGCATTACTAGGTATGGCTTCGAGACGGATACCTTTCTCCTCTAGCCTCACCTCTCCCCACCCCTTCCCTCTCCTGGGCTCTTTTATTTCCTTCTGTGCATTGCCACATTTTACCAATTTTTCAGTAAGCAGTCTAAAGTGTGAATGCAGAAAATACTCTTCATGCCTTGCCGAGTCATCCGAAAGGTTCCTTTTCTCTGCATGGAATCTTGATCTCCACTCTACCCACTCCCCAAATCCCCTCCCCCTGCCTCTATCTGCTGTCATACCCTCCCAGCCCCCAACAACGACCTATTATTAGATATTGAAAGTGACGACTGCATGGCTGTTTTGGAAAGGAACTAAAACATTTCTCTCAAGTTGTCCTCTATGTATTGTATGAAGCCACAGCTTTTGTTAAGGTGTGCTGATTTCTACATTAACTGCAGTAAATTTTAGAGCTTAATATCTTGGGCTGTGATGGGTACTACATAATCAGTATGTTTAATTTCCTCTTAAATGTGAATTAATTGATCTGTTAGCGTATTATTAGGAGCTGCTTCAGTAGAGAGTTTAACCAATTTTATCCCCGCACCACTGCAACATAAGATGTTTCCAATGTGTCTATGTAAGATTATAATTTTAAGGTATACCAAAAGGAAAAAATAAGTTCATAAATTTATTCAGAATCCTAGGACAAAGAGCCTGGTAAGAGTTGAAGAAAAGCCCCTTCAAGGAATGAGTTGCCGTTTGTAGTAGGTTTCCAAGCTTTTCTAGTCTCTGAGCCCTGGTCTGAATATTAGCAACAAAGCTAGGTCACAAAGAGAGGAGAGAGGTGGGCAGATCATTAGGCCACCAGCCCTGGGCAGGGAGCATGTCAGGAGAGGCGGGTACCTGTCATTGATTGCATCATTTTCAAAAGATTCAGGATGTCCCCAGAACATTCTTAACCTCCCATTATTAGATCATTATGGTTTTATCACCCTTGGGTTTATTTAAACCTTTTATAAAATCTAACTTCATTCTCAGAGTACACCACTCCTCAAGATAATAATTCTCTAAATGTATTACCTGCTGTGAAAATTGTATCTTCTTTTTATAGCTGTTAAAGTGATTTCCCTGGAACTCCAAAGGAGTAGCCCTGGTTAGAATATCCTGGGATTTATGAACAGGACTGGGGCCATATTCTCCATTTCCTTTCTGATTTTAGAGACTTTGATCATTACTCCCTCTTAATCTTCATCTCTCCAGATTAAGGAACACTAATCCTTTTTAAAAGTCTAATCTCATACAGTATGTGGGCTGCCCCCATCATTTCTATAATGCTCTTCCGGCAGGGCCATGTTTCAGAGGTACAGTTACAATTCCAGGACAATAAGGGAGAGTTGGAGGGGGCAGCCACGTCATGGCTTTATCCCTCACCTCCAATGGGACTTTTTTGATTGTCCCAAAAGTTCATCCTCAGAAGTTGGATTTCTTGAGTAGCATCTCGGTAGCACTTTCTGGTTAAAATGACCCTGTGAGACCTTTTAATGAGACTGTTGGCAAGTATTCCAGCAAATCTGATGGTGTCTACGGAACATATCCAGCACATACAAAATGCACAGATTCATCTTGCTGTGCTGATGTTTTCAGTGTTTTGATAGGTTAGGGTTAGGGTTAGGGTTAGGAGTGTTTGACATCATGAAGACACAGCCTTAGCCTTGAGCATGAGTGTCTAAAAAATGACCACTAAGGCAAGAAAGCTCTGGTCTTTATATTATGCTCAAGCAGGAAACAAAATGTTCCCTTACAAGAAGGTGTACTTTTATTTATAAAAGCATCACCTTGAAATCTTAAAAGGGAATTCCTTTGGGGAAGTCTTTTCAATGTCTGTGAAACTGTAGGTGTTAGTTGCTCAATCATGTCTCTCTGGGACCCCGTGGACTGTAGTCCACCAGCCTTCTCTGTCTATGGGATTTCCCAGGCAAGAATACTGGAGTGGGTTGACATACCCTCCTCCAGGGGATCTTCCTGACTCAGGGATCGGACCCGGGTGTCCTACATTGTAGGTGGGTCCTTTACCATCTGAGCCACCAGGGAAGCCCTCAGTGTCAGAGGTCCTGGACTCATAATAGTGGAACCTAAGAGACTAGAGTCTGGAACCAGTCCCTGGGATCAAACCGCAGCACGGACTCTTTTTAGCAGTGAAACCTTGGCAAGTGTCTCAGCCTCTCTGTGCCTGCCTCAGTGTCCCCATCTCTAAAACAGGGGAAATGATCGTGCCTACCTCACAGAGTTGGCGTGAGAATCAAATGAATGTCCACGAATATATTAGCAGAAAGTAAGTGCTGTATAAGCACTTGCTTTCATTCACTAGCAAGCCAAAGAAAAGTCACCTTGTCTCCGCGATCAGTAACCCAACTACTGCATCATTTCCTGCCGACCCTAAACAGGAAAACAAACTAAACAGAAGAGCAAACAGGGAATTGTCCTTAGAATTGGGACAGAGAGTCAGTGCAAAACTGGTTTTGAAAAGAGAAAGGGATTCCTTCTGCCCCAAGGTTGGCCATAAAGGTGGCAGCAGCCTGCAGGAGCTCTGGGGATCTGGAGTCCTGGGTTCCAGATGAGAAGGGCGCTAATGAGATGAGAGGCTCAGGTGGAAGGGGCCCTGGACTGGTGGGGGGTGGGGTCTGCCCCTGGCAGCACCTGCCTCATTGGGCTCCACTTTGTTCACCTGTAAAGTGATAAGATTAAAGACAGAGCTTTGTTCTAGCTCTGAAATTCTGCAGTTCTAGAATAGAAGACATTCTGTTTTATCTACACAAGTCCTGTGCATGATGCAAAGCTTTAAGCAGTGACTATGGAGCCCCTGGGAATACAGATGGTGTCCACGTGGAGCCACTTCCACCCCTGGGGCCCTGCTGCAGCTTCATTATCTCAGTAAAACTCTCCAGGGTGCCCAGTTGAGTGTTCTCCCAAGGACCTCTTTGCAGATCTTTCAACAGTGTCCTTGGAGACATGGCAACTCCCTTGCTGGGATTAGGGCGATGAATTTTTCAAATTCATAGACAATTTATTGTCATTATACGTGCTGCTCACTTTGTTGTGTTGGCTGAGGCAGCCAAACGGTGAGGACATTCATCCGTGAAGCCCTCATGCCTTTGGGTTTTTTAGGCGATGATACGGACCTGAACAAGTGAACAGAGAGCCTGTGTACCTGTCCCCACACACATTCCATCAAGGCCACAATTCAACTCAAACAGCTAGACTGTGTAATGATGTTAGTTTTTGTAGCATATACAACACCTCCCCTCTTTCAGGACAGAGTTGATTGTTTTAGATGGCATAACTACCTTCACTCTGAGGCTTGGTTGGTAGTTTTTGAAAAAGCAACATCACCCTTTCCTTTAAGCATGTCCCAGATGATCATAAATCGATCATAAAAGTCTTTTTCACTGGAATTCTGTATGTCTGAATTTGTGGTTGTGAGTGAAGTGAAAGTTGCTCAATCATGTTCGACTCTTTGGAGTGGGGAGCTTTTCCCTTCTCCAGGGGATCTTCCCAACCCAGGGATTGAACCCAGGTCTCCAGCATTGCAGGCAGATTCTTTACCAGCTGACCCACCAGGGAAGCCCAGGTTTGTGGTTGGGAGTATCAAGTCCTCACACTGGTCTTTTGGATTTGTTTTTTCCATCTTTCTCATGGTAATTATACTCAGCCTCTGTTTTTTTTTTAAGGCTACCTTAAGAGTCGAAAATAAAATCTGGTCCTAAAAATGAAAAGTAAAAGGTAATATATCCACTGGGAACAGATGTGTGGGAGTTTGAGTAGGGGTGTAGGCAGAGGGATGATCAGAAGCAGAAGTAGGCTATAGTTTCAAGGCCACTGCATTTCCTTCAATATAGTATATTTTTCAAAGATTTATGTGTGGGTTTTTTTTTTTTTTTGGCTGCACTACTTGGCTTGCTAGATCTTAGTTCCCTGGCCAAGGATTGAACCTGCATCCTTGGCAGTGAAAAGGTGGAGTCCTAACCGCTGGACCACCAGGAATTCCCAGAGATTTATCAGCTTAAGTGACCTAAAAGTGTACAAAAGAATCTGTCTGTAGAGTCCTGACTTTCCCTCACCAGCATCCTAAGTCTTCCCACCGCAAACATTACCCCAAGACTCATGAGGTTTTGGTAGTTTACCAGAGGACTTCCAAAAGTCTCCCAGTGGGTGTCCTTCTGAAATTGACTTTTCTGTCTTTCTGAGCTGTTTACCTTTCTTGAAAAAGGAATGTCAAAGCCCTTCAGGAACTCTTAGCTGGCTTAGTTTTGTGAATACAAAGGATAATCGTGGAGGAGAAACCCATAGAATTCCCTAGAATACAAAGTGGAATTTTCCTGACTTTTGTGCCTTTCACCCCAGTCCTTGTCCCAAACAACCTAGATGTTACTGGGGACACATCAGCAGTTGTCAGCAGAGAGGCAGAGGCTCCCGGAACCCGGTGTTCTCCGAAGCTCTGTTCACGTAGCATCTACATCTGCCCGCACTTTCTCTCCTGCTCACTCTGCTCCGTGCTGTTCTTTGTCCTGCCTCAACCCCACCTCCTCAACCCCATTTCTCCTTGGGCTTCTCACTCTTGTTACTCCATCCCCACGAATAAAGGGCACACAGACTGGTTTTCATGTTCGCCTGGGCACAGCTTAATTATGGAGGTAAATCTCTGCAGAAAACAATCACGTAATGCATTCTCCAACGAAACAGGAGTAACTGCGGATTATCTGTGCCCCAGCTTCCCTCCGTGTAATATTGAAGAGCTGATGCCCTGTTGTTTTTGAATAATCTCCCATCCAAGAAGGGCACCAGGCTTGGCCCTCTTCATTCCACCGCCTCACCCAGTAATGGTAGCAAAAAGTTAAACTTCGGGCGCTATCAGCCTGTCTCAAACTCTGACATGGTTGGCACAAAATTCATGGGGTAACTTGAAGTTAGTGAAGGCTGCGAAGTGGCTTTCTAGTGCTTATTTTTCCATCAAAGTTGATTCATTACCTGCATCACGAAGGAGAGATGGAGTCCTCCATTTAATGCATTTGAATATTTGCTGGCAGGGAAGTGCCTAATGAAAAGCTCCTTGTCAAAACAGGGCAAGACAGAGGGCCACCTGGTCCTTGGCATCTCTGTGTGTGGTCCATGAACTATTCCCGTAGACACGTGCAGCCTTACCCACATCTGAGGAGTGGTGTGACAATGCAGGTTGAATCTGGGTTAGTCAATCCCAGCTACCCTCCCAGGAACAACTAGTGCACTGACCCAGTGAGGGATAAGGGATTAGAGGAGAATGAAAGAGCTTTAGGCCTTCAGAAAAGTGGCTAGCTCTTAAGTTTGGCTGAGAGCAGGGGTTGGCACACTGGCTCGCAGGCCCAATCTGGCACTGAGTCTGTTTTTTATGGCCCTTGCTAAGAATGGTTTTTATATTTGTAAAGGTTGTGAAAAAGAAGGACAATATGCAACAGAGACCAAACCCAGCCCACAAAGCCTGTGCATTTACTGTCCGACTCTTTGCAGAAGGAGTTTGCCGACCCCTGCCCAAGGCTTTTTCTGTCTTTGGTAGAACATGAACTCTCAGATCCTTTCTCCTTCTGAAGTTCCAGAACTATGATTCTTTAATGCAAAGTCTAGGTCCAAATCTTACCGAACAACCTACTAGATGAGTAATTCCAGCAGAGAGCTTGCCCTTGTTTTTTAAGATGGGAGAGTATTTTCATAGTTTCTCGGGGATGGAGGGATGGGAGAAAATACTAGACTTTAGTTTTTGATGTTTTTTTCCTCTGATTTTGTTTTTGTTTTTTGTTTTGATTAATGCTTATTTAAACTTGGAGTCACTCTTTGAGACGTGTAGAGTTTGGGAGAAATGAAAAATTAAACTCATTATAGCAAGTAACATGACAATTATTATATTTCTTAATACATACAACGCCAAGAACTCCAAGCATGAGCAAATACACTGGCAACTTTAGGCACATTTGGTGAACCAGATTTCAGGCCTACAAAATAGTTTTGACAGCCTCACAGGGTTTATTACAAAGGCATGTGTTCTTCTCTTCCTAGCAAGCTAGTACTTCCTTTTCTGGGGCTGTGGGTGAGATGGTTTTATTTATCTTGATAGGCAAAGTAGCCAGTGGAATGTTTACATAGCTTAAAGTATATACACAAATTATTAACAGGTAGCATGGAAGTGAAGACAGTCTTTTCTATTACTGTGAAAGTCACAATTACTCAAAATGCTCGATTCCAGCACATTTTATCAATTATCAGCATCTGAAAGGTGTAGGAATTTGCTTCTCTGAATATTCCAAATACAATTCTATTTTCCAAATATCCACTCTTTCCAGGCAAGCAAGAATACTGGAGTGGGTTGCCATTCCCTTCTCCAAGGGATCTTCCCAACCTAGGGATTGAACCCCAGGTCTCCTGCACTGCAGGCAGATTCTTTACCATTTGAGCCACCAGGGAAGCCCCTTCAAAGGTAAATGATTCAAATTCAGATGAGGAAACAAAGAAACCCCTCAGGGCAGCCTTGGCACTTCCTTTGGGCTGCTGAGGAAAGTCCACGTGAGGGGTGATGGCCAGGCCCACGCCGCCCACACCAAAGACCAGAGTCCCCTGCCTGACATCCTTTCCCGTGGCGTTCCACTGTCCAGTCAAGGTAAATCCTCAACCTCCCACCTTGCAGCTTCCGTGGGACTGTTACGTCCTTTTTATTACACTCCCGCCAATGGACCATGTCAGCCATATCCTATCGGGACACCAGTCGGTCAGCATTTATGAGGACTGGTCGAGCATCGCGGGTTGGCCGGCAGGTTCACTTGGAAGTGTATTCCCACAAACTCAGTGCAGGTCCCTGCCACAGCGGCAGATGAGGGGACAGGCTTTCCTTTCGCCCCCTTTTCCTGATTTTCCTTGCACTCTCTGCAGTCTTGCTGGGAGGACCCTTGAGGCTGCGGCGTGGATCTTGCTGCCTCAGGGTCCTTCCCCAGCCGTCTCCCAGGGGTTGCCCCCCCCCCAGCCCCTCCCTCGAACATTAACTTGACATTGGGTGGTACCCACAGAAGAAACAGCTTCCAACAGCTCAAACCTCTGATTCCATACCCACTAGAGATTTTGGCTTTTGGATTTTGGCAAGAAGGTCTGTTTGCCTATCAGGTCAGCATGAATAAAGATTTCTTTCTTCCTTTCTGTTTTTCTTTTAAAGACAAAAATCAATGGACAGTGCCCACAGAGCTCTTTTTCTCGAGACAGTTTAGCCCCTTCTCCCAAGTACTTGTATTTTCTATTCTGACTGCACATGTGATATTTTGTTTTTCTCTTTTCCTGTGAGACAACCAAAAAAAATCTACCCCGTGTAAAATCTGAGAGCCAGATCAATTCTGAACCATCTTATCATTTCTAAAGTCTGTTTATCCAGCTTTGTAGGATACACGAGCAGACTGTTTGAAGGCCACATACTTTTCAAACCTTGGTTGCAACACGTTTGCCCCGTTTTGAAACTGTCTTTATCAGGCCGAGAAAACGAAAATCTATTTAACAAAGTGGCACTCTGGCCAGTTTATCTTGCAATATGGCTTTAGCTCACTGAGTCTATTGATTTCCTTAAATTAATGTTTACAGAATGCTACTGAATTTTGCTCAAGAGAACATTGTTCTTTTGAAGGTTTATAAAAAAAAAAATGATACAGACTGTTACTGCCATGTGTTCCTTTGCTTAGACCGAGGAAACATGGTGGGGGGAGGTTTTTTTTTTTGGTTGTTTTGTTTTAAGGACAGCCTTGAACTCTAGCCACTTCCTATAAGCATTTACTCTTCACATATTCAAGTAAGTAGGAGGGAGGTGAGCCCACTCATATGCCTAAAACTTCGTGGGCATCTCACTAACCTAATCCTGTGAAAGAAAGTGAAAGTGTCAGTCGCTCAGTCGTGTCTGACTCTTTGAGACCCTATGGACTGTAAGCCTCCAGACTTCTCTGTCCATGGGATTCTCCGGGCAAGAATACTGGAGTGGGTTTCCATTCCCTTCTCCAGGGGATCTTCCCGATTCAAGGACTGAACCCAGCTCTCCTGCACCTCAGGCGGACTCTTTACCGGCTGAGCCACTTCGTGGGCATCACACTAACCTAATCCTGTAAGGTCCCTGACGGCTGAATCTACCTGGAGCATCAGAGTCAGAGACTTTGGTCCAAAGCTCAGCTGTGGCTAGAGTCTTCCTCGGCCTCATTCGGTGTTGTGTAGGCAAGCAGTTCTGTAGCCACTGCTCCCTGAAAAATCCGTCCTTCCCAACAGAGGTGCGGGCAGCCTGTGAAAACAGCCCAGTCATCATTTGGTGGAAGCTCTTTTTTTTTCAGTAAATTTATTTACTTTTAATTGAAGGATAATTGCTTCGCAATATTGTGTTGGCCTCTGCCGTACATGAATATGAGTGGGCCATCGGTATTCCCGTGTCCTCTCTTTTGAATCTCCCTCCCACCTCTCATCCCGTCCCACCCCTCTCGGTTGTGAGAGAGCACCAGCGTGAACTCCCTGACATACAGCAAATGCCCACTGGCTAAAGTTTTACGTATTGTAGTGTACGTGCTACTGTGTCACTCTCTCCAGGAACTCTTCAAAACACCTTGCTCTTTGATTGGGGTGCTCTGTCCCTAAAACACAAAACCTAGCCTCTAGATGTGACTTTAAAACCAGCTTTCCCAGGGAAGTGTATTTGGCTATTCAGCCCCTGACAAGATTCGCATCAGAATCATGACGTGATGGAAATAAAACTTAGGAGACACAAAGCAACTTTTCTCAGCGTGTTGACTCAGTTGATCAAATCTCCCACGTGAACCTCCTCAGACCGTCTCTCAGAACACTGGTTTGCACACGTGTATTAATCGCAGTGAACTGTCTCCCAGAAAGTGGGCTTGTCCTTAAGGTTCAAACCACCGCCTTACTTTTGGAAACTGCTTTACACTTTCCAAAGCACATTCATGCTTGTTTTCCCACTGGATCCATCCCCGCTGATGAGAGGGCTTTAGGACACAGTCCCATGGTTCCCTCTGGGAAGCATCCTTTCTGCCCTTCTGAGGGGCCAGCTAGTTCCTGGCTAGTACACACAAAATAAGCGTGTGTGTGACTGTGAAGGAAGACCCCTAGTCACAATATCTTGTCACCATCTTTCATAGCTCTGAGATTCCCCTCTTCTGCCTCAGGCAGGAAAATTCAGTGAGAGTGAGATGGAAGAAAGGAACAGCAATAACGCATCTGTTCTTGCCTTTTCATTGGATAATCTCAATAAGGAGTTAGTAAAGCATCAGAGTTTATCCATTTGAGTCCACTCTGTCTACAGTCTAAGTCCCCAGCTTGTACCACTGCCGTCAGGAACTATGTCTCTCCTTGATTAATATTTACTTAACAAACAGCAGGGATGAGAGAGTTTGTTTAGAGGAATCACGTGCACACCAGGGTGAATGAATGCTCGGGAAAGTACCTCAACTTTGTCTCCTTTCCTAGGATCTAGGGGTGTGTGTGCGTGTGCATACGCGTGCGTGTGTGTACGCGTGCGTGCACACATGAGCATGCACATACAGCCCCATACAAATGCCCTTTTTAACTTCTCCAAAGACACGAGTCGTCCAGAAAAATGCCTTGCTGTGTACGATTAGTACATTATTTATCCCATAAGAGAACTCGCAATATCAATTCAGTTTCAAAAAACTCCAGCCCAAAGTTTGCTTCTCCTTTTGTGCTCCTATACGGGTTAAACATTTTGGAAAGGCTCTTCGGATGAATTAGAGGCACAAGCATCTTCCTTTGACCCTTTTCAGATGAGTGGAAGGGAGGAAAATGCAGATGGAAACAATAAAAGCAGTTTGATAGGGCAACTCTAACTATATATTTCTGATGGCATGACATTTCTTTTTTAAAGAAATCCCAAGGAGAGAAGGAGCTCTTGAGATTTTCAAAGCCACTTAGCCAGTTTTCGGAATCAGATGTGTTTAAGTCTAATAATAAATATGAACACCCTGGTGTTGAAGTTGAGAGAGCTCTACTCTTTCAACTTCACTCAAACAATTGCTTGAAGGCTCAAGTCAGGGCCCTCAATGCAGTTGACTTGGAGGCACCTGGGTCTAGTTTGAGGGGTTTTGTTTCTGTGTGTGGGGAGAGGCTGAGGGGGAAACTGTGGGAGTTATTTATTTATTTGATTTTGTGAATCGGAGTTGTAAAAGCCATCTGAAATATTCATGCAGAATTGTCTGAGAAGCCCGTTTCTGTTTTATTTACTGCACAGTAGACCAGCCACAGCGGATTAGTTCTACAATACCCGTAACAAAAGCCCAACAGCTGATGCATGTGATGTTAGGAGGTGACAAAACAGTTAAAGTATGCTGCTGGCTACAGGCGAGCCGTCAGCAGACGCAGACAAAAGGGTTTGTGACAAGAATAACTCTCTCTCCAAGGCGAGCAGTGAAGAGTATCCAAAATACCAGTACCCTTTTCTCCTTGACATTGTCTTCTTACAGTCAGCACTTTATTGCCCTTTTATAGTATTTTTTAAATGGAGGAGCAAGAAGAAAGTAAACCCAGACACAGAACTAATTCACCAAAATAGTAAACCAAGGTTTTACTTTCCCAGCAGTTAGCCACTTCTGCCCCTACGTAGATTTCCTTTACCATTTCTTCACTGAAGTTTGGGGAAAAAAAAAAAAAAGTTTCAAGAATGAACTGAAAAGATGATCCATCTTGGTAAGATTGTCATCTCTTGATTAATAAGCTGGAGAAGCCATGTGAGCCTTTGGTTACTGGAGAGAGGAGCTAGGGAGCGAGGTCTGTGCCTCGTTTATTTTCTGTCCATTTCGGCACACATCATTCCACTGATGACATGGGGCCAGTGGACCAGGTTTTAAAGGGGATGGAGGATTGTAAGAGAGCCACAGGGAGCTGTGCAAGGGGCAAGGTTTAGATCCCCAGAAAGAGGCCGATGGATGAGCCTCTGGCCGTTTCAGAGGTGTGAAAAATCAGCTACCCTGTCTCCAGAAAATAGGAGAGGCTGTCTTCTTTTTAACCTTTGTAATTCCCCTTCTATTCTCTCTGACATTCATTCAGCTGCCAAGAGCGTTTGGCAAGGCTTGGGCCAGCGAGCACACTTGCAGTGACCGCTAACCTTGGTATGTCCTGACACTTATGATGAGTGTCTGCAGGACGCAGAAGGCAGGCAGCCTGCTATGTCAGGCTTTTATTATGTGCTGCAGAGGCTAGGGACAGCCAGTTTAATAAAACAAATCATCCTTGAAGGTAAAGCAACTGGGAAGAGGAGGAGGAAGACGAGGGGGAAATGTGTCTTTGCCACTCATTCTGATAAAAAAAAAAAAAGAACAGCAAAATAAGCACCCACCCAATGCACCGTGTGTGTGTGTGTGTGTGTGTGTGTGTGTGTGAGTGTGTGACAACCCAGGCACGCCTGAGCAGACTTGAAAACATCCTCCCATTTTTCCCATTTCATCTAAGCCCAGTTTGCTCTGAGGAGACTCAAGAACAAACAGTGGTGGTGAAATGGGTGGATGCTGAGAGTCAGCCCCCTTGAAATGTATGAGTTGGTCAAGTACCCCCTCACAATTATATTCTCCTCCAAATATCAAGGCAAGGGGAGGCAAGACCATTTGGGGTTAGGTTCCTATATTAGGATACCTTTTATCAAAGCAAAGTTTCCACTCGCCTCTCCTGAAGAACACTCAGCACCGCAGCTCCCACAATAGCCTCAGAGTCCCGGCCAGAGACTTTGGAAGCCTTTTGTTTTTCCCCTGTGGCATGTCCAAAGGCATGGCCTTCCCTCCCCCTCCCAGCGGCGGGCATTGTCTTGCATTCCAGGGACTTGATTGACTGTTGCCACCTGATGCTGAAGAGATACTCTAGGGTTCATTCTGCAGATTGTTGGGTTCTATTAAAAGAAACCTAGATAAGGGATTACTTGTCACTAAGGGATTTTCTGCAGATGTTTATTAGTGATTGGAAATCCATTAGGTGTGAAGAGATACTGAAAAAACACGGACAAGACCAGTCTCATAACCCCGAATTCTTAAGACGCTCCCTCAGAACATCAGAAAGGACTTCCCCCCACCCCCTTACTCTGTTAAATGGAGCTGGGGAGACTTTTCTGGCAGAGAGGTAAGGGTCTGTCTTTCATGGGCGATATTTCTACCTGTGGATGGAATTCCTTGGCACTCTCTCAGATCAGTTGCTACCCATCAATTTACCTCTGTGGAGCCACCAAAAAATAGATTAATTGCTCTAGCAGTAGAGGATCTCATTATAACTTTCGTTTATCTAGCCCAATCCATTGCATGAGTATTGCCTCAAATTAAGCACAAAATTAGCAAACCATTTCATTTGTTCTTAAAGAATTCATCCCTTCCCAAACATAAACCAATAACCTGAGTCTCCTCTTGGGAATCTTTTGTGTCATTCCCACTTATTTTGAAGTTACTAGCTCTTCTGTGGTTTTTCTAAACCACAAATCCACAGCTTGTCAAGGTTTTGATGCCTCATATAAGTAGGAATTACTGAAAATGCATTTAAAAGGAGCCAGCAGGGTTTAATGGCAATACACCTGGATCGGTTATTTCACATGAGTCTCTTCATCTCATAATTTCTTCATCCCATAGAATCTCATACTTTCTTCATCTATAAAATAAGCTCTGAGATCTATTTCAAGTCTTTAAATTCTATTTTTTATCATTATTTTAAAATTCCTTTTTTATAAGTATTTAGGCGGAAGGTAAGGTGTTATTCTAGAGCAATGTGGGGCAAAGCAGAAGGCAGGGTCTCGGTTTGAGCTGTTTATCAAAGACAACGCAACAAAACCCTGTGTAGCATTGTGAGGAAAACACAGAATAGAAGCCAGGAGAGTGCTCAAAAGACATCTAATGATGAATTCACTACAACTGGATATAAGTAGGTGGAAAGCTAAATGACATCAAGACACAAACGCACAAGTTTTTAAAGGACAGCCCAAGAGTATTGTCAAAAGAAATGAATGTTTGAAACAGGGTGCGTGCCTGTGTGCCAAGTGGCTTCAGTCACGTCCGACTCTTTGCAACCCTATGGACTGTAGCCCACCAGGTTTCTCTGTCCATGGGATTCTCCAGGCAAGAATACTGGAGTGGTTGCCATGCCCTCCTCCAGAGGATCTTCCCGACCCAGGGATCAAACCAGCATCTCTTACTCTCTTACTTCTCCTGCCTCGGCACGGGTGGGTTCTTTACCAATAGCGCCACCTGGAAGCCCTTAAAAAAGGATAAAACCTACTAAAAATCAGTAACCAGCATGGCCCATGATAAGAAATAACAGGGTGGGACTTCCCCGGTGGTCCAGTGGTTAAGAATCTACCTTCCAATGCAAGGGGGTGGGTTTGATCCCTGCTCAGGGAACTGACATCCCACATTCTGTGTGGCGTGGCCAAGAAATAAAAATAATACATTTTTAAACATTAAAAAAAAAGAAAATAACAGAGTGGAGGCTGTGCACACCCCCTAAAGAAATTTCTTTGATCTGTTCTCAGGCAAACCCCCAGAACTGCGCTTCTTCCCTCCTCCAAGGCTGACGCTTTTCTAGATGCATCCCCCTCCTCTGACTGTCTTAAACGTCATCCCTGTCCCTTTGGCCCTGGTTTCCAGATCTCCTGGGGGTCCTGGGGGTGGGTAGGCTTCATCTGGCGCCCCTGCCATGCCTCTGACCCCAGAGCTCTCCTCCAGGTTAGGCTGCATCCTCAAGTGTTCAAGGACCATAGATCCTCATGGGTCTGTTGCCGACAGCCAGGGAAACCACACTTCTTGAAATGTTTCTTTTAATAAATGCCTCTGATTATGTTTCTGTAGCATTTGGCTAACAGCTCCCAAACTCAGTAGTTAGGGTGGGTAGTTGCACTGTGTAACTGGTCTCCAGCCATAATCCCTCTCTCAATAACACCCGTTTGACACAATTTGAAGGATCATCTTTGGGGAAGACAGGAACGTATTCAGAAAGGCTGCTTAATGACTTTTTATTTAGTAGAACGTGAGTGAGAGGGCTGATTGCCACTCCATACCCTCCTCATCCCACAAATACACGTGTATGTGCAGGAGATTGGGGAGAAGGTCATCAGAGTTCAGTTGAATTCTCATCAGGGAATGGCCTTTGGAGTATATGGGTTTGCACATTCATGGAGGGCAAGGTGCTACATGCATGCTCAATGGTATCTGACTCTTTGTGACCCCATGGACTGTAGCCTGCCAGGCTCCTCTGTCCATGGGATTCTCCAGGCCCAAATACTGTAGTGGGTTGCCAACACTACATTAGGTTGCCATTCCTCCTCCAGGGTATCTTCCCAACCCAGAGATCGAACCAGCATCTTTTGCATTGGAGGCAGATTCTTTACGGCTTGAGCCATTAGGAAAGCCCTGGGGAGCAAGGTGGTATTTCCATTATTCCCCAGGCAGTGGTTGGAACTGTGTCCTGAGAAACTAGCCTTGCTCGCTCGCTCGCTCTCGCTTTCTTTCTCTCTCTGTCTCTCTCTCTCTATATATATATATAGGGAGAAGCTTCTCAACATTTTCACTTTCTCTAGAGTCCAGTCGGCCCCAGATTGGGGCTCTTTTTCTTCTGGAGCATCATTAGGTTTCTTTCAAAGGACAAGTGACTTGCCATAGGAAGCACTGAACTTCTTTGTCCAGCTCCAAATGTCTCAGACAGGTTTGTCTGATATCATTTTCATTTTCTTTAACAGTTACTATCATTATAAAAAGGTCCACTGCACAAAGCGAGAAAAGGTGGGGAGAATGGGATCAAATATGTTCAAAATGACAACCCCTCTCTGTTACTTTGGTGAGCAGCAGGTCTGAGCCAAGATAAAAATCTTTCACCTCTTGTCTATGTGTAGACAGATCCGTCTACATGTGCAGCTGCCGTGCTTTTACTTCCTCAAATGTCTGCACTTACTATAAAAGTAAAACATTATTCATGTGTAAGTTCCCCCACTAAAGGAAAACCATAAAGTATCAGTGTGTACTTGGAAAATTATGAGTATCTGGAATGATTCTGTGAATCCTTTGTTTCATTGTGGGAGTGATAGGTCCTGCTTTACCATGTAACTTACAGAGATTACTAAATAAGTACATCAGTAGCTATTCCTTTCCCTAGACAAGAGGTCAGACTATTAAACAACTACTAATAAACAATTCATAAGCACATGCACAGAAAACACACACACACATATATTCATTGCTGTGGTAGAAAAGAATTAACAAATAGATTTTCTGAAAAGTATATTTGGAGAATGTTTATCTTGAACTACAGTGACTTTGAACAATTCCCTTATTCTCTCTGAGCCTCCATTTTCTCACTGTAAAATGGGGTTAATAACCACAGAGATGTTGGGGGAAGTGAATGATACAGTTCACATTCAGTATATAACGCAGTACCTGACACATAATAAGCAGTCCAAAAATGTGGAGTATTATTACTGTCGACTGCATAAATCACTCTCTTATGGGGAAATTCTCATCTCAAGGTAAAGTATTTTCTGATGTAGGATTTTAGTATTTGGTACACATTTTGTATTTTGGGCTTCCCTGATGGCTCAGATGGTAGAATCTGCCTACAGTGCAGGAGACCTAGGTTCAATCCCTGGGTCAGGAAGATCCCCTGCAGAAGGGAATGGCAACCTACTCCAGGATTCTTGTCTGGAGAATTCCATGGACAGAGGAACCTGGTAGGCTATAGTGTATGTAGTCACAGAGTCAGACACGACTGAGCAACTAACACTTTTGTATTTTGGATCTCAGTATTAATATCATCTTACTCTTTTTTTGTACATAGCGTAGAGGCATACCTCAGAGATATTGCAGGTTCCACTCCAGACTACCAAATGTTGCAATACAGCGAGTCACATGATGTTTTCTTTAATTTTCCAGTGTGTTTAAAAGTTATAATTATATCATATTGTACTCTATTAAGTGTGCAACAGCATTATGTCTAAAAAAAGTACATACCTTAATTAAATATACTTAATTGCTAACAATGCTAGCCATCATCTGAGCCTTGAGTTGTAGTCTTTTTGCAGTAGTAACATCAAAAATCACTGATCACAGATAACGAGAGCAAAAAGTTTGAAATATTTCGAGAATTACCAAAGTGTCACACAGACACATGAACTGAGCAGTTATCATTGGAACAATGGTGCCAGTAGCCTTGCTTCACACAGGGTTGCCACAAACCTGCAATTCATAAAAGACGCACTATCTATGAACTATAATAAAGCAAAACAGAGTACAGTGAAAGGAGGTATGCCTGTACTTTATAGTGTGGAATATTTTGGTATACAATTTAGCAACAGAGTCAACAGTCCTCTAATACAAGCAGGACACTAAGGTTTTAATTTTCTTCATTTGTAGCATGGGTTTAGTTTACATCAAAGGCCAATTATTAGTCTACTTTTGAGAAGACATTTTGTTTTCCTAATGGAAATATGATTCAAATTCTGAAAGATAAGGCAGAGAACTGATTCTGGAATACACCTCTTTAATGAAGCGAGGAGTCCCAACAGCATGTCTGCATTTTTCTACTCAAATATTCACAATGGAATCCAAGTTTTTCAATAGGTCTGCATGTATCCTTTGCATAAGTCTTTTTCTAAAACTCTACAAAGCTGTCAACCCCACATTACAATGCTACTATATATAACAACTTTACATAAGAGAACAGGGGTCGGCCATTTTTAGAAAATGCAGGTGCCCTGTAAGCCCCTATCTGAAAGAAAGACCTTAGCTCAATTTCCTTTGAAGAACGGGAGACTTGAAACTGAAAACTTTATTAATGCCATTGTCTCCTTGTATCAGCAGGTTCCAGAGAGATTCCTGGAAGTTGCGCAGATCACATTACGGGAGTTTTTCAATGCCATTATCGCAGGCAAAGATGTTGATCCTTCCTGGAAGAAGGCCATATACAAGGTCATCTGCAAGCTGGATAGTGAAGTCCCTGAGATTTTCAAATCCCCAAACTGCCTACAAGAGCTGCTTCATGAGTAGAAATTTCAACAACTCTTTTCGAATGTATGAATAGTAGCAGTCCCCTTTGGATGTCCACGTTATCCGTGTCTAGATTTTGATTTCATATATGTGTGTATGGGAGGCATGGATATGTTATGAAATCAGCTGGTAATTCCTCCTCCATCATCTTTCTCTCATCTTCTGTTTTCAATTGCAACGGGGATGGTTCTTTTCCTGCCGCCTTTAGTTTACTTTTGCCCAAGGCCCTTAACATTTGGAGACTTAAAATAGGCTTAATTATCAGGGAAAAAAAGAATGTTGACGTGTGTAAAGTCTATATTAGCAAGGATGGGCATTTGTTTAAAATGCGTCTACTGGATTCATGGTTTGTTGCAAATGGTGGTTGGCGGAGGGAGACCCGTGACACAGCCCAACCCCGCAGTCAGTGATGTGTCTCTTGTGTTTACTGCTGAGAAGGTCAGAAAACTGGATGAAACCACTTGATAAACTTAAATATTTTGCTTGGTTTGAACTCAGTAAGTAGCTTTTTATCACACGTTTGAAAATAATGCCGATGGCAGATCAACAGTTCACTTTTCAAAAGTACCCCAAAAGGCCACATTTTAAAAAGAAAACATAATCACCAACTGTCAAGTCTTTCCTCAGAGAAATGGCAAACACCCCAAACTAGTTTCTTTTGGAGGCAGAGCAATTTTATACAAAACTGACTAGTCAAGGTGAGACTGGAGATTCATGTGGTTTCTGGTCACCTCTTGGAATTTTGCAATAGGTTCTTCTTGGTAGTAAGTGAGTACCTATCGTTCTTCATACAGGAAAACCCCTATAATGTGTTATTATTTTCTGTTTATCTTGCTTAAGATATAAAAAGGCACATACGTTTCCAATTTATTCTTTGCAAAACTTTATTTATATGCTTTAGAAGAATTATCATGTCTGTTTAATATTTAACAATTTTTTTTTTCAAAAAACACTATTTTCTGAATTCCTTTCTATGGTAAGGAATAAAGGACATCCTAACTTGACCATAAAATTCCTGCCTATACTAGAAGTTTGTTGACAGCTGCTAGCTGACTGGATCTTCCCCTCTTGAGAGGAGTACATTTGAGAATGACCTATTTTCCTATACATTTCCACACTACCTACCCTGATGGATATTCAAAGTGGTGACAGTCTAATTTAAAGTGTTTTCATTTTAGGTACAGTGTTTTAAAGCAATTGATAAAGTCTCTTCTAACTCAGAAGCTAGTAATTGACCAAAACATGAGAAGAGTGTATAGAATAGGAGAGTTTGGGAGTTAACCCAAAAGACACAGTTTCAGCACGCATGAGAAAACTAGCTGCTATTTCATGCTTTCTTCAATGGTTCTCCTCTTTTTTTCTTTCTCTTTTCTTTTTCCAGTTTGTCAAAGGTGTACAGCGTTTCCGTACTTGCTTTTAAAAAGCCGTATGGCATTCACACTCGTTTTCTTGGATGGGTTTTGTGTGCAGAGGCAGTAAGAATTCCTTTTTTATTCTAATAGTGTTTTCCAGAGCCCTCCCTCCCCTTCAGTAATTTGATCTACATCTTCTAAAATGACACAGTAAAAAGAAAAAAAAAAAAGAAAACCCTGGTATTTAGATTATGTACAACATAAATACCATTTTTCCTTGATTTTTATAAAAATGACATTTGACTTTGGAGACTGTCGGTTGACCCATGAGACTAGCTGACCCAATCGCTGTAATTTAACATCATTTATAAATTCTGCTGATGGACAGGAATGTATGAAGGCAATTATTGTCAGCACAAAGCTTTAAAACCTGCTGACTTTAAATTAAACGGCGTGGTCCTGTGATGCCTGCGTCATTCAGGAGACACAGCCTCTCGCGGTGTGGACGGAGTGCAGCAGCCTAGGCCTGGGACGCCCCAGCCTCCCTGCACAACCGGACCCATCCCCCAGCTCGCAGGCTCCTACACAGCGCACACAGGCCCATCTGAGCCAATGTGTTCTTGTTCTGGCTTGTTTAGGGAAAAAAAAAAAAAGTTCAGATAATCATCACATTGGAATATAATGCAAACAAACAAACAAACAAAAAATCCAATCAGCACGAAGTAGAGAAGCAATCTCAACTTGTGGTCACACTCTTTCACCTTGCTTCACGCACAAGAGTATGACATTGGTTGTTCACATCAGTATACAACTAGCTCTTTTTGCTGTTCCATGGAATTCACATCACCATTGTGTTGTCATTTGCAAGGCAAAACCGTAATGTATTCACCTATCAAGACAGATTGCTAGTATTTTCCTGATCTGGGGCAAATTTAGTATTGATTCCAGACATATTTAGATTTTTAGTATTATTCTCCCCTGCCTTTCTAATTTAAATAGACAAATTAAGCAAAAGTGTGTATTCACAACCAAATGTTGATGTGCTTATCCACAGTAACATCCTCTCAATGTTCACTGAGGCATAGAAATTGTTTCAGAGTAGAAATTGCAGCCTGAGTAGAAACTCACCTCATTGTCCTGGAAACAGAACTTGATCGTTTTGCTTTTAAGTGATTCTTTTTCTTTAACCACCATAAAATCTTGTGCCTCCCAGTGCATTGGAAAATGACAAAAGCCTGTCTCTCAAAACGCCTATTTAACAGGTTTTTTAAAATCACCATCTTTCCAATCTTCGTTCAACTCTCACCACGTAAAAATTGGCGACTTGGGAGAAAGTTCGCTTTCTCTGGTGGGAGGGTGAAGGACTAGGGACAGTTTACAAAGGGAAACAAAGTCTAAAGTCCATGTTGAAATACCACATTTCCACTTATTTTCTGCTAACCCCAAATTATTTTTGCATCTACACTTGAGGTTATAGTCTGTGCCTAGACCTAAATGCACCAGCGGGGGGATTTTTAAAAAATCCTTCAAAATCCCACTTTTTCCCACAAGTACAATTGTTCTTGTGCCTTCTGTGGCTTTCGATTTCATCTTTTTGACTTTATTTCCAATTACTACAGCTGCAATAAACACTAGATTTTTTTTCTGGCTGTTTGACATAACGTTGATAGCTATGCATATTTTGTGTCTTTTTAAAAACAAAGCGGGAGAATACGTTTTTGAGAAGAGAATTTTTAGAACAGTTTGATACCGCAAATTATTTTTTCCTCAATTGTTTGAGCAGCATTCGAGTTTTGAAAATTCTTGTAGAAGCCAATTTTTTGTAACTGTGGTGCAAATCTTGTGTTTTCTTAGCCTAACGAGAAGTAGTATAGAAGCAATATTTCATACCATGTGTTATATATGTGTGTGCAGATGTGTGAACATAAACACATACACACATATACACACATGTAAAAATAGACATATATATATGCGTGTGAAGTGGAAAGCTTACCTTTTCCTACCTAGATTTAAGGACCTATTTTAGGCTTGTTATGTTTTGTCTAAAGAATGTTCTATTTGCAACAACAAAACATTTAATTCTTACTGTATCTCTGGCTGTTTAATGAGGACATTTCACTTTAACTGGTAAAACAACGTGGAAGATGGTAGAATGTAGTCATTATTTAAGGAAATGTTCACCCACATATTCCCGAAGTTTGCTTTGTGCCTCCAAGTATTATTCCATTAAAGTGTTTTATGTTTGCCGACTCTTTGTTGCTGTGCTAGGGATGTGGGTGAATATCATTTTTAAAAATGTTAAAAACAACAAAAAAAAAAAGTAAAACAAAAACACTAAAGCAAGAGGGGAACTTTTATAAAGCAATGTAAATATTTAACCTCATGGCTGTTGTTACGTAAGACATGAGATTTTAATAAATAACTACATTCTCACAACATCTGTTGAATTTATTAGGAACACTTCGGTGACTGTATAGACAGTTGAAAGCATTCTTGAAAATCCTGCTCTCTACTTTTAAAAGATAAGAGTCTCTTTCATCAGATGTCAAGGGCAAGGGTAATGCAGTTTCTGTAAATTTATGAAATTTCTTTTCTGTGTACATGAAGACACTTAGTATGTAATCCCCCCTCCCCCCACACACACACATACATGCATACACATACAAGTTAATATTAAGTCGTAAAGCTAAAGAGTTGGGGGCTTTCAAATTAGGATGTTCCCCAGAAGCAATCATAAATTCATCAAAGAAAAAGTGGTTTACAGAATCCCCTGAGAGAAGCCGTGTACGTGTGAGGACAGAGCAGAATCTCTTTGCCATGTATATTATAGACTCTTTATTGGTGTGAATAGTACAAATGTTTCGTTCTGGTACAGACTCCGTGTTTGCAAATTACAAGAAGCATTGTTTTCAAAAAGCTCCCCTTAAAAGAACGTAACTGGTTTCTATGAGTAAGCAGTTACTGTATTGCACTTACCTGTGATGTTGAAGGAAATGCAGTTTTGTTTTCTGTAGATCTGTTGGTTGTAAACCACCTATAAGACTAAAGCTAAAATGCTCGTTTTCAGAGCTGGGATCAAAACTGGTATTTAACCTTTGCATCTTCTTATAAGTATCCTTCTAGAAATATAACAGAATCTGGGAGCAACTGGACTTTGAGTCTTTTCAACTGAGCCCTCTCTCAAAACTGACACCCCCGAAAATGCACAAACATGAGCAGAAAAGGCAAACGGAGTGGCCCTTTTTTGTGAAAATGGATTCATTCTTTGTTTTGTAAAATATTTGAATTCTCTCCATAGGGGGAAAAAGCATTTTAAAATTGTATATTACCACTTCAAAATCACAATTTGAAAAGCAAATGTATTTGGGGTTGGTCTCAGCAATACCCAGAAGAATCAAAGGTCCTGGCTTCCCCCAATATTGTCCCAGCCATTTCTCATATGTATATAGTATAAACCGTGACAAAACACTGCCTTTATATTATTTAGCAATATGTTGTAAATAGCATTATTAAGCTCTTTTTTTTTGTAATAAAGACCCTTTGATTTGAATATAGTACAATAACTGAACTGATAAAGTCAATTTTTGATTTTTTTTTTTTTTTTTTTAGAGGCAATTTCAATTGTGGATTTTTGTTGTTGTCTATTGTTCTGAAGACTTTGCATAATTTATTGGTTTAATTTATCCTAATTTATTTGATGAAGGTGTACAATTTTGTATTACCAAGGATGTACTGTAATATTAATTGATATGATAAAAAAAAAAACAATGAGACTCCCTGTCCATATTAAAAAGTAAATAAAAAGGTGCAGTAGACAATTGATTTTAAAAGTAAAAAAAAAATTAGTTTGGCAGCTACTAAATTTTAAAACAGGAAAAACAATTTGTTGGGGGGAGGGTGGGAAGGGGGTTTTACTTTGTGTGTTTAAGCTTTTGTATACTCTGCAAACTTTTACCTTTTGCTTTGTACCACTTAAAGGATACAGTAGTCCAATTGCCTTGTGTGCCTTCCATCTTCTCTTAAACTGAATGTATGTGCAGTATATATGCAAGCTTGTGCAAAATAAAATATACATTACAAGCTCAGAGCCATTTGATTTCTTTTAAACATGTGACATTTAGTTTTTTGGACCTGTGTCCAATTGTAGGACAGCAGGCTAGTTGTGACTGTAATATCAATTCTGGAGTTTTCCTCCTCCTGCCAGTTTGGCAATTTATTTTTTTGTTTGTTATTTTTGGTCATATACTTGACAAGATATTAGTTCCCTGACCAGGGATTGAACCTGTGCCCTCGGTACCCAAAGTGAGAAGTCCTAACTACTAAACTGCTAGGGAATCCCTGTAGTTTTCCTTTTGTTACAATTCTTAAGCATACAAACCTAGGATCGTTACACACAACTCATAGAAATGGTCGTTTTTTTACTTCAGACATTTGTAGTAAATGGCTAAATTTCTGTCTGAAACCTCTTCTCACAGATTTAAATTTAACCCTCAGAATTTATAAACAATGAAAGTTTTGGATCCAAACAATATTGTGAGCTAATAAATGCAGTTCAATTGTTAATGTCTCATGATTTGAAGAACAAGGAAAGATGTTCCCCAAATCACAAAATGGCAAATATGTTATTTGAAATATGGGGAGTGAGAGCTTGTATTGTTTCTACCCCGGTTGAACTCAGAACTACATCCTAATGTAAATTTAAAACCTTTCTGAAATGTTCCTTTGGACAGGAATGGCAGCATGATTCACTAAGAACATTGGTTGTATGGCTTTGAAAAACTTTCTTTGTCTCTCTTGCTTTAGTTTAAAATCATATCTCCTTTATCTTCAAATCAAAAACCTGAGGAATCATCAGAACTCATTTGCACACTTGACAATGACCCTATTAAATGTCACTCACAGCGGCACCTCCCTTTCTGCCCGCCATATTACTGTACACTGAGTCTCATTCATCTCTGAGATGTCTCCTTTTGCTCTTCCCCTCAGTGACAAAAACTTTATATTTTGACTCTATTGTCATGAGAAGTGCTTAGAATCAGTGCCAACTGAAAAGCTATTAAATGGTAATGGTATTTTCCATTTTCAGCTCTTTTTTCTATCAATGGCACAAATTTAAATTCCAGCCTTCCTAATTAAATTGTGCGAAAGAGCATGCTCTCTGCCAAAATATTTATTCCCTGATTGGAGAAAGAAAGGCACGCTTCCCCTCACTCCCCGCTCCCCCCACCCCACCTCTCACCCTCAGCTCCTTTCTAACTGCTCTTGAAGGGGAGAAGGCATTTACGGTAATATAATGAAATGACTTCCGTCTTCTAGTCCTTACTTAATACCAATCTTCTTTAAATCAGATTGGATAATCGAGGTAGTGACTAAATCACTAAGAAGATACAGTAGGTGATAATGTTTTCTGATAGGAGGTTCATGTAAACTGTAGCTTCAACTTATTGCTTTTGTGACGCCATCCGATGGCACTGACCCAGAATAATATGCATTGATACCACTATTCTTAACTTTGATCTGAACCCTGTTCACAGAACTTTTTCCATATATGTCTGTCTCAATGCCTGCCAATACCCTTGGTATACTTAGAGGTTTAGGTTTCACCAAGTAATAGTAAATAAAAGGTTGATTTTATTCATTGGTATCTCCATTCATTATCATAGATGATAAGTTTTTCTTAAAGACTGACAGCAAAAAACCCTCACATTTTTACAATTTATTCACACATGGTAAAGGGAGAGACAGATGTCTCTGAATACAAGGTCATAGGAAAACATCAAATATTTGCTGTGTGTTGCCGAGCTCTGGGATCTAGGAACGCTCCTGAAGGCATAAATACAAGAGAAGGATTTATAAAGGAAAACAGCTGGTAGGATATCTATACGAAGCTGTGAAAGATTACTAAAGAAAATACATGGTACCACACACCCACTGCCCTCCACAAGCAATAACCCTTTGGAGGGCGGGTCAAGACTCTGGGGTAAAAAATCCTAAAGGGTAACCTTTTTCTCTGGTGTCTAGAAGGCTAAAGGATTCTTAGAGTCCGTGTAGCTACCATGTTGACTTTCTCCGAAGGATTTCTACATACCAAAAAAAAAGTCTGCTAAAATGTTTTGCTTGTTGTCAACAACATGACAACAATATGACAACATGACAACAATAGTCATGCTGTTGCTGTTGAGTTGCTCAGTCATGTCTGACTCTTTGCAACTCCATGGACTGCAGCACACCAGGCTTCCCTGTCCTTCAAGAAAGGGAATTTAGGGGGCTTCCCTTGTGGCCCAATGGTTAAGTATCCACCTTGTAACCTAAGGGGCACTGGTTGGACCCCTGGTCCATGAAGATCCCACATGTTGCGGGGCAACTAAGCCTGTTGTCCACAACTATTGAGCTTGTGCTCTAGAGCCCAGGAGCCACAACCGCCGAAGCCCACAGGCCTAGAGCCTATGCTCTGTAACAAGGGAACTGACCACAATGAGAAGTCGGTGCACCGAAATCAAGAGTAGCCCCTGCTCACCACAACTAGAGAAAGCCTGGACACAGCAACAAAGACCACCACTGCTGAAAAATAAACTTTAAAAGATTATTTTATAAAAACAGAAAAGGAAATTAAGTTACAGGGCAAGGCAAGAGCAAAATTCTGAAGTTGGTCAAGGGCGGCTGCATCTTTTTCCCTCTCTTCATGATCACTCACCCTTCAGTAAGTGTCTCAGCACTTGTCAAGCATGTGATGCTCTCTTGGGGCCCCAGCCCTTCCTCTGTTTAAGGGGATGGAGGCATCTACTAGAGGTAACATGAAGAAATCACTGACTTGGTGTGTTTCTCTTCCAGTGGTATAGATATTAAAAGATACATGGTGCATAGGAATACACTTTACATTTTCATTTTGGGGCCGAGAACACCCTAGCGATTAAGGGTTGGAGGTCTTCCCCACCAAACACAAGGCCACGTCTTTGAACAATGTCACTCATGGCTATACCCTGCCTGAACGCAGTATTGTCCTTCAGGGCATCCTGCTTCTCTTTCCAGGACTTGTGGTCATTGAGTCCCTTGACTACTTTCCTGCCTGTGGTCACTGAGTCCTTTCAAGTGTCTCCAAAATCATTCAGAAGTAGGGACCCTTCTCCACTGGACATTGGTTTTATTTTTCTGGTTAAAGAGGAAATTAACTAGTGCTGAAGAGATTTTAAAGAGAATCTAACTCAGTGACTTTTATTCCCTAGATCTCTAGGGTAATGTGGTACTACCTCGGGGGCCACCAAATCGAGATCTCTTTTAACCAAAGAATTTTTATCTTTATACTGGGGTGCAATAAACTGTTCACTTTTTAAAAAGATGTTCTCTGTTTCAAGCAACAAAGATCTCATCAGATATGATAGAAAACGTCTCTAAGTATGAACGTGAATATTAAATTCAATAAGTTCTGTCAAACTTTCATTAAAAAAAAAAAAAAAAGGGTTCCATGAACTTGTGGTTGCTGGAGGAAGGTGGGTGAGGGATAGATTGGGAGTTTGGGATTGACATGTATACACTACTATATTTAAAACAGATAACCAGCAAGGATCTACTGTATACCACAGTGAATGCCGCTCAATATTCTGTATTGAAATGGAAAAAGAATTTGAAATAGAGTGGATACATGTATATGTCCTACCAAATCACTTTGCTATACAGAGGAAACGAACACAACACTGCTAATGAACTACAATATAAAGATTTTTAAAATACGTGTTTATTGATAAAGTCAATCAATGAAAAAACAAAAATAATCATAAAGGTGTAATCAAACTAATTGTCCTCTTTTAGATAAATTGATTTAAAAATGTGGTATCTACACACAATGGAATATTAGATCAGATCAGATCAGTCGCTCAGTCGGGTCCGACCCTTCGCGACCCCATGAACTGCAGCACACCAGGCCTCCCTGTCCATCACCAGCTCCCGGAGGTCACTCAGACTCACATCCATAGAGTCAGTGATGCCATCCAGCCATCTCATCCTCTGTCGTCCCCTTCTCCTCCTGCCCCCAATCCCTCCCAGCATCAGAGTCTTCTCCAATGAGTCAACTCTTCACATGAGGTGGCCAAAATACTGGAGTTTCAGCCTCAGCATCATTCCTTCCAAAGAAATCCCAGGGCTGATCTCCTTCAGAATGGACTGGTTGGATCTCCTTGCAGTCCAAGGGACTCTCAAGAGTCTTCTCCAACACCACAGTTCAAAAGCATCAATTCTTCGGCGCTCAGCCTTCTTCACAGTCCAGCTCTCACATCCATACATGACCGCAGGAAAGACCATAGCCTTGACTAGGCGAACCTTTGTTGGCAAAGTAATGTCTCTGCTTTTGAATATGCTATCTAGGTTGGTCATAACTTTCCTTCCAAGGAGTAAGCGTCTTTTAATTTCATGGCAATGGAATATTACTCAGCCTTAAAAAGGAAGACAATTCTGATACAATAAGCCAGTTACAAAAACACAAAGGCTGTGTGATTCTACTTGTATGAGGTTCTAAAAGTAATCAAATTCAAAGGGAAAGTAGGATGGTGGTTGCCAGGGGATAAGAGAAGGGAATATAGAGCTATTGTTTAATGGGCATCATTAAACAGATGGGGAAGACGAAAGAGCTCCAGAAGTGGATGGAGATGACAGTTGCAGAACCATGTGACTTGTTGTCTGTTTGGTGTTGTTTGTTCTGTTTTTTCAGAACCAAAATCAGTTGTCACTGATTTTACACTTAAGAATGGCTGAAAAGGTAAATTATATTTTATGTATATTTTACAATATAAACATCTTTTTTAAAAGGTTAAAAAAAATAAAGGAGTTCTCAGCTAAACAACAACACAATACTCATCAAGTAAAGTAAGAGGTCTTTAAGGATGAATGATTAGGTGAACATGAAAAAATAGTAGCTTTATGTGAGTTTTAGCAAACCTTCAAAAATAGAGATTATTTTTATACCAAAGAAACAGCACAGAGCCTGCCGGGCACATGCATTTAGTTCACTTTCTTCTACCCTAGCCGGTGGCTTTTGTCGTCCTGCCATACTGTTTTAAATTGTGATCTGAGAACTATACCCAGACCCATGGCAGCTTCCTAGGACATTCAAATTTTGAAGAACACAGAAGTTCTCCAGGAACTAAGTTTCTTCCCATGCCTACTATTTCCTGGGGCCCTTGCCCTCAGCCTCAGGCCTCTAGCCACTGTGGCCCCACCTCCAGCCAGCCATGCTTGGGTACGCCCCAGAATAGGAGTGGAGCAGCTTAGAAAGATTAAGGCGCCATAACAGGCTGAAACAATCACTTAGGCTGTCTCTACCCTGGCAAAGGGGAGGGTATTATTTGCAAAGCCCCCTGCTGAGTGGCCCAGGTGCTAGCTAGACAGGCTCAGGAGATAGTTTGGCAGCCACCCTGGAAAAAATGCCTGTGTCTCTGCAAATAAATCTGCCGGTGGAGAAAGCACTGGGTTTTCCCCAGTGCTTGTGCAAATAGTACTCTGTGCTTTGCCGGTATTGGAAATTCCTTGGTGTGAGTAGCTCTAGACCATGAAAATGGGAGGCATGGATTTCTTGTCCTTGTCATTACCCTTGACCTGTTGGGAAATAATTTCAAAAATCAATGGTCCAATTTCCAATTATTCACAACATGAAAGCTCTTGGTAACCAGAAGAAACATTTTCTTTAAATACCTGTTCACCACTCAGCAACTGAAAGTGAGCATGAGAGTCTTGAAGTCTGACACAGAAGAAGGTAAATGAGCATGCACTCAAGCATGGTAGGGGCACCTGCATCTGAGTACAGGTATTCTAGAAAAAATACCTGTGCATTCTAGAAAAAAACTGTGAATAATATATCCATTATCAACTGAGTAGTATTTATCTCTTTTCTCCACTCGATATCCAAGAATTTGTAGAATCGACATTATGGTTACATATATGAGAAATCTTCATGAAGTGGATGCATTTCTAAACAAGAAGAAAGTATCAAAGTTTATACTAGAAGTAGGAAAAAAATCTAATAGAACTGAGACCCTAAAAGAAATTGAAAAACCTGCTTAAAAAACAAAATAAAAACAAATGCAATCTCCTCTCCTCCAAAGGTACCCAGCATTGTAGGTTTATGGGTGAATTCTATCAAATATCTAAAATATTAGATCAGCAGCTCAGATACCTATATATACATATATATCCCAATTTTTTATGAATTCCACACATTTATTAATACAAATGCAAAAACCCTAAGTAAAAATATAAACAATTATAATCCACCAATATAGAAAAAAAAATACTGTACTATAAACAAGCGGGGCTTGTGACAAACTGAGATGAAGGAAGACCCAGACTTACTGATTTTCTGGGTGAAAAGCAGAAAAAAGTTTATTGATGTGTTGATTTGTTTTTTCTACCTTCTAGTGACAATTAAAACAAATATATCTTACTGGGGCTGTCAGCTAAGTTTTTCTTTTACTAGGGCCAAGTAGCCTTTGCTCTTTCAGCCTTTTTAGCTTGCCAGGTTGCCTAATTCAGAGACCGGGTCTCATTTTAATATGTCTTTTTGGAATCCCAAGTCTTTAGAAAAAGTCAAATTCATCTAGTAGAGCTTTAAAATTTTCCCTCAATAATTTTTTAAAAAGAACTTAAAATGGAAAAGAAATCCAAAAAAGTAATGCTAATTAAAGATAGGCTCTTTCTTCCACCTAAAAGGAATCATGACTTTTTCATTTTCTAGAAAATTGACTTAAAATTAGAGCTTGTTTGTTTATATTGTAAGAGGAAAGGATAAGATACCAGGCTCTAAGGAAGTATTGACTTGGCCAGCACTGACCCAAGGCCATCTGGTGAAGCTCATGAAAATTGCCATTGCTTAGAACTTGGAGAGAGATTTGGCAATATCCTTACTTTTTTAAAATGTGTGTGCTTTTGCCTCATCAATTCCACATCTAGCAATCAACCTTATGGAAATAATTGAACATATAAGCAGACAGGGTTCACAAAGGCACATATTCAGTGAAGTTAAAATAAGTGATTTTTTTTTCTCTATATTGTAGTGTGAGTCATTCAGTTGTGTCCAACTCTTTGCAACCCGATGAACTGCCAGGTTCCTCTGTCCATTAAATTCTCCAGCAAGAATACTGGAGTGGGTAGCCATTCTCCTCTCCAGGGGATCTTCCCGACCCAGGAATCAAACCCAGGTCTCCTGCATTGAAGGCAGATTCTTTACTGTCTGAGCCACCAGGGAAGCCCTGGGTGTTTTTTTTGTTTTTCCTATGACTCAACTTAATCTCTTCCTCAAGCTCTTTTTTTTTTTTTCTTCTAATGGTAGAAAATAACCTAATCACTTTCAAGTGTACTCAACCTTTTCAGATGAAGTTTCATCCCTTTCTGCTCCTTTCCTCATAGGGTGGCATCTAAGCTCTTGGGTGTTAACAAGGAGGCTTCTGGTTCTTGGTTGATGTCTAATAGTGCCAGGTCCTCTGATCCTCGAGCAAGGAGTCCTGCAAATCGCATTGTAAGGTGTCATCAGGGCATCATGCTTTGTTTGCTAAGATGGCTGCATTAGGCTTCTATCCTGCAGCATTCATACCAGTTTACACTAAGGCATCCTCAGGCCTTCACTGGCTAACCTTCCTCCCCATGCATTTTCTCCAGTGATCTGAACACAGGAATGCTGGAGTCTCTCCTCGAGCCAATCAGAGGTCTATGCTCTCTGTCCCTGGAGCTCAAGAAGTCTGAACCCTCCAGCAGTCATGCCATGTTGGCCCGGGAATTTCTGCATGGCTACTGTATTCTAGATGCAAGGCTACTATATTCTAGGTGCCAGACAGCACACAGATACAAATCCTCTCTTCTACACTGCAAACGTATTTGGCTGTTCTGTCACTTCCACCCAAATCACAAGCTCAGCCCAATATAGAAAGTGCAGGGCCCCATTGTAGGGAAGGTCTGAGTTAGTCCTTCTTCTCTAGCAATTTTGTCCTCTGGACCAGGAAAATGTCTTCAAACAGTGACGGTGGGCCAGGCTGGCTCCTCATCTGTGATCAGTCTGTTCTTTGTTGAGGATGAGGCTTTATGCCTTGATTCCTTTAGCTTAACTTTTGAGACTGAAAACACCCTTTTCTATCACAAAAAGTCAGGCTCTGGAAAATTAAAAGTCTTACCTTTCAAGACTATCATCTCAACACTGAGTTTTAAGAACCTATTTTAAAATTCTAAAACCTTGATTCTTTGTTCTCTGCTTTTGCCCCATAAATCCCTTCTAGAAGCAGTGCTTGCGGATGACTGAATAAGGGCGAGTCACAGATACTGGTGTGCAGCTGGGAAAACCTCAGTTAATATGTCTAAATTTTATGTGACATGTTCAGAAATATGCACTGCAAGTTCGTATGTCATAATAGAAAAAGGTAGACAAATTAAATATTGATCACAAGGTGAACTGTTAAAATAAATTGTGTTACTTTATGTCTCTGTCAGTGGAACTTAACTTGAGTTGAACTGGCCCCAGGAATAACTATTTCCCTAACATGTTACCTAATGTGCTCTAGCTCCTTGGAAGAAAAGCTATGACCAATCTAGACAGCATATTAAAAAGTAGAGACATTACTTTGCCAACAAAGGTACATATAGTCAAGGCTATGGTTTTTCTGTAGTCATGTATGGATGTGAGATTTGGGCCATAAAGAAAGCTGAGTGCTAAAGAATTGATGCTTTTGAACTGTGGTGTTGAAGACTCTTGAGAATTCCTTGGACTGCAAGGAGATCAAACCCATCAATCCTAAAGGAAATCAGTCCTGAATATTCATTGGAAGGACTGATGCTGAAGCTGAAACTCCAATACTTTGGCCACCTGATGCGAAGAACTGACTCATTTGAGAAGACCTGGATGCTGGGAAAGGTTGAAGGCAGGAGGAGAAGGGGATGGCAGAGGATGAGATGATTGGATGGCATCACCGATTCAATGGATTCTTGAGCAAGTTCCAAGAGTTGGTGATAGACAGGAAAGCCTGTCATGCTGCAGTCCATGGGGTCACAAAGAGCTGGACACGACTGAGAAATTGAACTGAACTGAATACATCACTGCAATTGTACAAAAACTATTCTGTGTTTTCCCAAAGTTTTGTTTGTGCTTTCAGTTGTAAGATTTGTATTTGGATTTCATGGTCTATAGAATATTATGCAGCCACTAAAAGTTTAAGGAATAGCTTTGTAGTGAATGGAAAGTTATCCACACTATGTTACTGGGGTTCATAAATAAATATAGGAATATGACATGTAACATAACTCCATTTTGGTTTATTTTTTCAGTTGATGTATCTTTATCTACAAAGTTCATACGGGCACATGCACACACATGTGTGCACACACACACATATGTACACACCACCATTTACTAAATGTTACTTTCCAGGAGTAGAAATGGGCAAACAAGCCTTAATGCTAAGTCACTTCAGTCGTGTCTGACTCTGTGTGACCCCATAGATGGCAGCCCACCAGGCGTCCCCGTTCCTGGGATTTTCCAGGCAAGAACACTGGAGTTGGTTGCCATTTCCTTCTCCAAACAAGCCTTAAAGTGAGGGCTTAATTGTCATATTTACTTTATACATTTCTGTAGTGTTGGGGTTTTTTTCAGTGAGCAAATACAACTTCTGTTTGTAAGATTCATATTACCAAGACAAAAGCACAGAGGGAATGCGAGAGCTTCACTTCAGAAGGGAAGCAGAGGTCCTGCCCTGGATCAGGGCACGCTGCCTCCCCCTCCTCGGTTCTGTCTTGTTTTGCTGTCCGTCAGGCAGTCTGCACTGCCTAGCTCGCCTCAGCTGTCTCAGACTCCTGAAGAAGGCACAGACACAGGGCCGGAGAAGCCTGCATCTGAAGTCTGACCCATAACTTGTCGGGTTTTTAGTCTTTTTGAATCATCATTAGTTCTTTCATAAAATAACACCTACCTCTCAAACGGAGGAATAAATGAGATGTGTTGTATTAAGTGCCTGGTATAGAAGGTGCTCCATAAACAAGAAGAGGAGGAGGAAGTCAGAATGGAAGATATATAGTTAACCTTGGGGAATGGGAGCCATGAGCGTCCCCACAGGGTGGTTATTGATATATTTAAATGCATCATTGGTGCCTTATTCCTTTTTCTTTTTTTCCTTCAACTTAGCAGCCCAAATCCACCCCAATTGAGCATCTGGAAAAGGAAGAAAGCAGTGTACACACACGGAGTGAGCTCTGCACCCATCCTCAAAAGGAGCCTGCTCCAGGTGGTACGTGGGTGTGGGTGCTATAAATGGGAGGGAGGCGTCAAATACACACAAAGCATATGCTGTGCTTTCCTTGGATCAGTGTGATAATGGGTTTGCATTTCCCTACCATGTATGAGAAGGAAGCAAGAAAGAGGGGAAATTTGTTTAGGAAGATCAGAGTCGAGGGTGAGTGATCAGAAATTAACTTAAGAAGCAGACGGCGCAGGGCGTTCCTGGTTGCTCAGTGGTTAAGACGCTATGCTTCCAGGCAAGGGTGGGGTGGGGTGGGGGGTTCAATGGCTGATCAGGAAACTAAGATCCTACATGCCATGTGAAGAGGCCAAAAGAAAAAGAAAAACAGATGGCACAAAATCATACTATAAGCCTGGGTAGAGGGAAAATAGGGGAACGAAGAGGATGGCAAACAATGTATTCAGTTGTCTAAACTTCCCCTGGATTTAGTGAGATGTGATGAGCCCACTTCCGGGAATTGGAAACTTGAGCAGAGCATGTTGAGAGGCAGAGCTGGAAGGCAAAGGAAATCTAGGCCACCCCCACCCCCACCTGCCTTGACCTCTCACCCTAAAGACTCAGGAAAGGGAAAATCAATGGGCTCCCGAAGTGCAGGAGCCCAGGGTCCGGGGCTGGAATCTGACCCATGCAGAGTGTTTACTGATCTAAAGGCGGATAGGTTCAAATGAGCTCATCTTTATCTTGAGAGGAAATTATGGAGCCCAGACCCAGACAAAGCCACATTTTATTCAATGAAAATTTACCGCCACCACCTGCCACCCCCTCTTCCGCACCTCCCACTCCACAACACACATCCATGACACATCTACCCTAGTAACCCCACTTTTGAAGTTCAGTTCTGAAAGATCAACAAATGGGGAATTTGGAGCTTATAGAAAACCAAAAAAGTTATTTCAGAATATTTTACTTTTACCCCTCTTGCTGATCTGTATCCTCTTTCCCCCCCTGCAGTTTGCAAATATTGACTGAGTTCAAGGGCAGCGATAGAAGGTCTAACTTCAGAGTTAGCACGAGGTGAAATACTTAAGATGGTGCAATCCTGTCCTCATGAAGAGCATATCAGATCCCAAGGTTGGTTATGGGCAGGTCTTGTCCCCTGCCCCAGTTGATATTTGTTTTATCAAGTCAGGGACTATTTTTGTCATCATTGTTAATCTCCCTCTTGCCAGATCTGTTTTGGCCGAGGGCATGCACTTGAGGTATGTTAGAAGAATGGAGTGCAGTATTATGGGAAAGAATTATCACTAATTCTGTCTGCCTACAGCTTCCTCAGCCCTGTTCATCTGAGCTGAACTCACTAAGCAAACTTGTAGATGGAAAGTCCTATGAGTCCACGACCTGGTTCCAAGGAGTAGATTTTGAAGCTGAAAGAGCAAGAGAACAGCATTCCCATGATACCTTTAGGTCTTCATTCTGTTGGAAAACATCAGAGGAGAGTTCAATAGAATATTTTGCCAATAAAGAAACACACTGCTAAATGGAAAGCTCCAACTCATTTAGACTCATCTTTGGCTTCAACATTATACAAATCTTAAGAATTCCTGAAGACCTGGCCTAAGTCTCACAGTTCTAACTAGAACTGAGAATGAACTAGTACTTCTGACCCACAGATTTTGGAGTTAAATAGACCCTGGCTCAAAGCTTAATTTGTCTGGGCCTCAGTTTCTTTCTATGTGAAAATAATCATAACAATGCTCTCCTTGCAAGACAGCCATAAGGATTAAGTGTGGTATTGTATCTGAAAGCATTTAACACAGTGCCTGTTGCTTAAAATGGGATTAATACATTTTAGTCTCCTTCCTTCCGCTCGGCAACTCCAGCTGCTGGTGTATCCCCTTTCTCTGCTGCATACATTTGACATAATGGAATCAAGCCAATGACACTTGAGGGGATACCATCCCCGTCAGAACGAATAGAGAGAAGAAAAGGTTAAACAATGTTCCGAACAGGGATATTCACTTCTAAATGATCTGAGTATAAACTGAGTGAGCTCCACTGAAATTTGAAAGAATGCAAGCGAATAAGTAAATCTGCAGTTGTGTGATTGCTTTCTAAACCTGGACACTGCCAACAAAGAATTTCCATGTGGAGACCTTTGTTTGGGGAGATTTTTAACCTACACAACATAGAGGCCATTGTATTCTTCCGTTGATATCAATGATGTAACTTGGTTACCCAGTAAACTAACTGATAAATCTTCTGGTTAGTTTGCTCCGAGGAGGGGTGATATTCTTTCAGACTCATATAGCCTCAGCTGCTATGTTCTACCTAGAGTTCCAACACTATCTCTTGTTTGAAAATATCGCATCTAAAAATTGTAGTAGATTATGTAACCCTTAGTCACTTCCTCTCTAAGCATTCTGGGAATGGCTGGAATCCACCAAATTATATCTCCCTGTTGGGTATCCTGAGTTCTCCCAGGTGTCTTGGAATAAACTTGCTTCCTAACCTTTAGATAAATCGCTATATGCAGAATAGATGGTCAAATGTGTATTTTGTATAAGCCAGTCTTCAACGGTTCTGATAGCAATAATGACTCCCATATGTAATACAGTCAATTTTCCAATGTACATGATCTGGGCAGAGGGAAGATTGATATGAACAACTGAGCATTGAAAGCATAATTGTGTTTGGTTTTGGAGTGAAAACCCATCAGCTTTGAGAGGAAGTCACACATCTCCTGAATCTGACCTCTGTTTCTCCACTCTTGGTAATTCCCAATATCACCAGAGCTGGATTTGAGAAAGGAATGGGAAGTGACTACAGAGGACACTCAGTAAATATGTGGCCAATTAACACATATTTCAATTATTTTTCTATTTGTAAACAATAAACAACTAGAACAAAAAATGGAAATAAAGTAACAGTAAACTTATAAAATATTAGGGATAAGGCTAAAAATGGTACTATAAAGACATAATAAAGAAAGTTAGACGCAGAGTCGTGTCTGACTCTTTGCGATCCCATGGATTGTAGCCCTCCAGGCTCCTCTGTCCATGGAATTCTTCAGGCAAAAGTACTGGAGTCGGTTGCAGCCTCCCCTTCCCCCACCCCATTTCCTTCTCCAGGGGATCTTCCCAACCCAGGAATCAAACCCAGGTCTCTTGCATTGCACGCAGATTCTTTACCAACTGAGCTACCAGGGAAGCCATCATAAAAGCTTAAAGAAGATTTAAAGAAGACCTTAAAAAATTGAGTCAGACAATAATGATAAAAATAAAAATGATAATAATGTAACTGCTGCTGCATCACTTTAGTCATGTCCCACTCTGTGGGACCCCATAGACGGCAGCTCACCAGGCTTCCTGTCCTTGGGATTCTCCAGGCAAGAACACTGGAGTAGGTTGCCATTTCCTTCTCCATTGCATGAAAGTGAAAAGTGAAAGTGAAGTCACTCAGTCGTGTCCGACTCTATTGACCCCATGGAGCCTACCAGGCTCCTCCATCCATGGGATTTTCTAGGCAAAAGTACTGGAGTGGAGTGCCATTTAACATTTATTAACTTTTTATAGTGTGAGATGAATTATCTAGATGATTTCTTTAATGTCAGAAATTTTAAGAGGTGTTTGTACTATTATCCTCATTTATAAAATAAGAAAACTGGGGGAACATAAAGATAAGATAACATTTTGAACAGAAAGATCCAAACTCTTATTTTTTCTAATTTGCTCAACAACTTTGTAAATTAATGCAGTCAATTTACTCTATAAACTAATGCAGTCTCAATCAAATTTAGATGACTGTTAATGGAACTTAAACAATTTTAAAGTTCACCTGAAAAAGGAAATGCTAGTAAAAAAGAAAGCTGAGAAAGTATTCAAAAACAAAGAAATATCAATTTTAAAAACTATTAAAATTATATTAAGGTGTAGTGCCATTGTTAGATGCACTCAAGGACTTACCACAGAAACAAGGACATAGAGGACACTCAATAAATATTTTGAAAATTAAAGTATATTTCTGTCTATTTTTTTCTATGGCTTGCACCAATAGACACAGAAAAAAAATTCAAAGTTTACAATAATTAAATACTATGCTATTAACACAAGGATTGAAAAAAATAGTTCAAGAAAGCAAATTAGAAAATCCAGGAACAGATATATAGGAGCATAGGAATTTGGTCTATAATAAAGATCAATTTCAAATCAAGAGGAAATGATAAATGATTCAACAAATAGCATTGGGAAAATTTGCTAATGATATGGAAAAATCAGTTAGAGTCCCATCTTATAACACATGCAAAAATAAAATACTGATAAATAAAAGTTTGAAAACATATTCACCCAAATACAATATGCACAAATACGTGTGCGCACACACACACGTAACACACACATGAACATTCTGGGAAAATAATTTTACCATCTTACTGTTTGGAAGATATTTTAAGCAACACAAAACCTAGAAGCCATAAATAAGTAAAATAAAAGATATGGCTAGATAAAGTTACATCTCAGAAATGGATAAAGAATAAAGAAGATGGTCTATGTGTGTGTATTGCTGCTGCTGCTGCTAAGTCGCTTCAGTCGTGTCCAACTCTGTACGACCCCATAGACAGCAGCCCACTAGGCTTCCCCATCCCTGGGATTCTCTAGGCAAGAACACTGGAATGGGTTGTCTTTCCCTCTCCAATGCAGGAAAGTGAAAAGTGAAAGTGAAGTCGCTCAGTCATGTCTGACTCTTCGAGACCCCATGGACTGCAGCCCCCCAGGCTCCTCCATCTGTGGGATTTTCCAGGCAAGAGTACTGGAGTGGGGTGCCATTGCAGCCATAAAAAAAAAAAAAAAAAAGTGGAATTTTGCCATTTGTAGTAACTTGGAAGGATTTGGAATGGATTATGCTAAATGAAATAAGTCAGACAGAGAAAGACAAATATTACATACAGAATCTAAAAAACATGACAAACTAGTAAATATAACAAAAAAGGTGACTCACAGATACAGAGAACTAGTGGTTACCAGAGGTGAGAGGAAGAGGGAGGGACAGTAAAGGGGTAGGGGATTAAAGAGGAGTTATGGGATTATATGGAATCGTGTGCAAAACTTTTGAAGTTGTAAGGCACTGTAGGATTTAAAGTCACTTTCATTAAATAAAAAAGTTTAAAAATTATGTTTCAGGAATAATAACCAAAAAAGCATGGGAAAAGAGAAAATACATACATATACATATAGACTATTAGTCTTACTATATAAAAAACATCTATAAATGAATTAATAAATTGTACCACTCTTGGTAAAATGATCAAAGATCATGAATTGTCAAAATACCAGAGAAGAAATGAAAGTGGCTAATGAATATCTGAAAATAGGCTTATCGGTATCAGTTCAGTTGCTCAGTCATGTCCAGCTCTTTGCAACCCCATGGACTGCAGCACAACAGGCTTCCCTGTCCATCACCAACTCCTGGAGCTTACTCAAACTCATGTCCATTGAGTTCGTGATACCATCCAACCATCTTATCCTCTGTTGTCCCCTTATCCTCCTGCCTTCAATCTTTCCCAGCATCAGGGTATTTTCCAAGGAGTCAGCTCTCTGTATCAGGTGACCAAAGTATTGGAGTTTTAGCTTCAGGATCAGTCCTTTCAATGAATATTCCTTTAAGACTGATTTCCTTTAAGATGGACTGGCTGGATCTCCTTGCAGTCCATGGGACTCTCAAGAGTCTTCTCCAACACCACAGTTAAAAAGCATCAATTCTTCAGTGCTCCACTTTCTTTAAAGTCTAACTCTCACATCCATACACGATCACAGGAAAAACCATAGCTTTGACTAGACAGATCTTTGCTAGCAAGATAATGTCTCTGCTTTGCAACATGCTGTATAGATTGGTCATAGCTTTTCTTCCAAGGAGCAAGCATCTTTTATTAATTTCATGGCTGCAGTCACCATCTGCAGTGATTTTGGAGCCCAAGAAAATAGTCTGTCACTGTTTCCATCGTTTCCTCATCTATTTGCCATGAAGTGATGGGACTGGATGCCATGACCTTACTTTTTTGAATGTTGAGTTTTAAGGCAGCTTTTTTCACTCTCCTCTTTCACTTTCGTCAAGAGGCTCTTTAGTTCCTCTTTGCTTTCTCCCATAAGGGTGGTGTCATATGCGTATCTGAGGCTATTGATATTTCTTCTGGTAATCTTGATTTCAGCTTGTGCTTCATCCAGTCCAGCATTTCACATGATGTACTCTGCATAGAAGTTAAATAGGAAAGGGGACAATATAGAGCCTTGACGTACTCCTTTCCCAATTGGAACCAGTCTTTTGTTCCATGTCCAGTTCTAATTGTTGCTTCTTGACCTGCATACAGATTTCTAAGGAGGCAGGTGAGGTGGTCTTGTATTCCCATCTCTTTAAGAATTTTCCACACTTTGTTGTGACCCACACAGTCAAAGGCTTTAGTGTAGTCAAAATATGCTTAACTTCACTGGAAATCAGAGAAATACAAATGTAAAAATAGTACCGTTTTTGTCAATTAGATTAGAAAAATAATATTAATATCATCCAGTTTGACAAGTACATGGGAAAATGGATACTCTCAAACAGTATTGCAGGATTAAAGATAGTTCTTTTTAAGAGGACAAATTGACAGTAATTGTCAAAATTTAACATAATCTAATATTCTACATCTAACAACCAAAAATGTTCACAAAGTATATTAAAGGTATAAGAATCTTCATTAAAGTATTATTTTCAAATGCACAAAATAAAACCTCTTAGTATATGAATGATCAAATAAATTGTTTTGTTTTTAAAAGTAAATTACTTTATATCCTTAAATGGGATACTATAAAGTGCTTTTTTAAATGAGATAAATATAAATTAACACTGAAAATTCTCCAAGGCAAATTACTAAATAAAAAGTGTAGGAGCAGAGTAACGTAGTACTATGTTCTGTTAATTCTAAAATCATTTCATTCACATTTCAACACTTCTGACATTGTGAGGCATCATACAACCATGTGTCTAATAATTATAATAGGTAGCATTTTTTCCTTCTCAGTAAAACATAAAATGATGGCATGTCTTATAATTGATGCCTCTTAGACTTGATGAAATACAGTACATCATATAGTCCCACTTGTACTTAAAATTACATTTATGTATCTAATAGAATGAGTAATTAAAAACTTCACTGATGCCTTTCTGGTGTACTGATCCTAAAGGGAATGAAGAGGGAAGAGGAAAAGAAGGAGGAAGTGAATTTTCTTCCTTTCCCTTCAAGGGCAATCAGGTCTTTATATTCTTGAACTTGGTTCAGTTATCCCAGGGGACTTTACATGCCTTTAACCATCAAATCTATGGGTTGATAGCACTATCCCCCACCCCCCCCAAAAAACGATGGAGGCTTTTCTGTCATAAAGGGAAGCAAGGTTTGTAGACCAATTCCATGCCCTGATGACTCAGAGGAGATGTGAACTTAGGGTTTGGGTGAGGAGATGAGAAAGTCGCTTCCCTGAAGTGAAAGGATGGATGGAATTGCTACATGGCTCCCTGTGGAGGACGGAGTGCTAAGCATACAGTGCTGAAGACAGAAGCCAACATGTCTGCAACCATGCTTGTCATAGCAGCAGCAATGCCGCAGGAGACCCACCTGCCTTAGGAGCCATTGGCGTTATAAGCAAGAAGCACTGAGTACAGAAGCAGAAGCAACCAAAGACCTAAGGTCTGTCCTCACTCTTACTGGGTAAGCCCTTGATCAACCTCAAGGGAGAGAGAGAGTCCCCTCAGGTAATCAAGTTTAAATGTCCAGCCAGCTCTGCTGGACGGGAGCTGGGGCAGGTTACAAAAGAAAAGGTCTTACTACTGCTAGATTCTGAATGTTCTGGACCAATCTGTACCAGAGAGAGACAGATTAGATAGAAAATAGATAGACAGATGATAGACTTTGTTGCTGTTCAGTCACTCAGTCCGACTCTTAGCAACCCCAAGCACTGCAGCACGCCAGGCTTCCCTGTTCATCACCAACTCCTGGAGCTTGCTCAAATTCACATCCATCGAGTTGGTGATGCCATCCAACCATCTCATCCTCTGACGTCCCCTTCTCCTCCTGCCTTCAGTCTTTCCCAGCGTCAGGGGCTTTTCTAATGAGCTGGCTCTTCACATCAGGTGGCCAAAGTATAAAATGTGGTTCACTGGAGAAGAGAATGGCAAACCACTTCAGCATTCTTGCCTTCAGAACCCCATGAACAGTATAAAAACATGATAGCTAGATAAAGAGATACATAGATGATTGATAGATAGAAGATGATAGGTATGATAGTTAATTGATTGATAGAAAATAGATATAATAGATACAGATAAATGATAGATAAGAGATACTTGGAATTCAAGAGAAAAATGCAGGATATCTTTCATTTTTATTGCATATTCTTTTTATTATTTGAAATTTTTACAGCTTTATTGCCTTCAAAATTTTAAAAGACTTAGAAAGACATTTTTCTTAAAAATATGATAAGGTGCAAATCAGTATCTCTGTCTTAATGTATACATTTGCTTATTTAACTTATATGCATTGAGTGCACCTTATATGCCCAACAGACTTCCCTGGTGGCTCAGATGGTAAAGCATCTGCCTGCAATGTAGGAGGCCCAGGTTAGATCCCTGGGTTGGGAAGATCCCCTGGAGAAGGAAATGGCAACCCACTACAGTACTCTTGCCTGGAAAATCTCATGGACGGAGGAGCCTGGTAAGCTACAGTCCATGGGGTCACAAAGAGTGGGACACAACTGAATGACTTCACTTTCACTTTCTATATGCCCAACACTCAGCTTGGTTCAGGGAAGGCATGGATAAGACCGGGTGCTCAAGGTCTACAAAACGCAAACATGCCTGAAGAAAGCGCTTCAGCTGGGTGGGCCCGTTCATCTCTAGGCAAAACTGCAAGCCTCTTGCTTGTTGTGCCCAGAGTGAGCCAGCAGCAACTGTGGCTTCCCCAACTCAGAACTTGAATTGGTGCATCCCAGAGGCCTTGAGGCTTTAGTTTTGCCTGAACTATGTGCTGTGGCCCCCACATGGCCTGTGGTAAGCTGCTGTCTGGGAATTAGCTCCACAACTTCTCAAACAGCTGCTGAGAGTTGTCGGGGGCAGAGCACTTCTGAGGTCACAGCCAACCGATCTTCAGGCGTTCTTCTCTTTCATTCCTTCAACAAACAGTTGTTCTGGGCTTCGTGGAAACAGTGATGAGTAAAGTAGGCGTGGTTCTTATCCTAGAGGAGGCTGTACTCTAGGACAAAGACAGGCAGGCCCTGAGTTTGGAGAACAAGCTAGCATTTGACAGCAGAGAAGGCTGTGGCCCTGGAGCCAGGGGTCCAGAGGGAGGAAATTTCCAGAAGAGGAGGTTGTGATGGTGAGGATACTCTATTACACTGGGGGTGGAAAAACACACAGCTGTTATTTTCTTCACCTGACAGCTTCCCGGGTGGTGCTAGCGGTAAAGAACCTACATGCCAATGCAGGAGAGATGTAAGAGACAAGGGTTGGGAAGATCCTCTGGAGGAGGGCATGGCAATCCACTCCAGTATTCTTGCCTGGAGAATCCCATGGACAGAGGAGTCTAGCGGGCTATAATCCATAGGACTGCACAGAGTCAGACATGACTAACACACACACATGACAGATAAAAGCACATTTTATTTAAGGAGAGAAGAGAAGTGTCACTCTTGACTGATCTGCTCTATCCCTGATTATAACATCCTTCCCCAAAAATGTCTTTTCTTCAGTAAATGGTATCATCCACTCATCTGGTCCCATAACTTCATGGGAAATAGATGGGGAAACAGTGAAAACAGTGTCAGACTTATTTTGGGGGGCTCCAAAATCACTGCAGATGGTGACTACAGCCATGAAATTAAAAGATGCTTACTCCTTGGAAAAAAAGTTATGACCAACATAGATAGCATATTCAAAAGCAGAGACATTACTTTGCCAACAAAGGTCCATCTAGTCAAGGCTATGGTTTTTCCAGTGGTCATGTATGGATGTGAGAGTTGGACTGTGAAGAAAGCTGAGCACCGAAGAACTGGTGCTTTTGAACTGTGGTGTTGGAGAAGACTCTTGAGAGTCCCTTGGACTGCAAGGAGATCCAACCAGTCCATTCTAAAGGAGATCAGCCCTGGGTGTTCTTTTGAAGGAATGATGCTAAAGCTGAAACTCCAGTACTTTGGCCACCTCATGCAAAGAGTTGACTCATTGGAAAAGACTCTGTTGCTGGGAGGGATTAGGGGCAGGAGGAGAAGGGGACGACAGAGGATGAGATGGCTGGATGGCATCACTGACTCAATGGATGTGAGTTTGAGTGAACTCTGGGAGTTGGTGATGGACAGGGAGGCCTGGCGTGCTGTGATTCATGGGGTCACAGAGAGTCGGACACGACTGAATGACTGAACTGAACTCATCTACTGGCCCAAGCCAAGAACCCAGAAGTCTCCTGTCTTTCTTCTCTCAAGTCCCACATCTCATCAACCATTATATGGCCATCCATTCACATTCCTTATACCACTCAAATCCATTCACTTCTCCCGAGGTGCAGTTCTTTTTTTTTTTTTTTTAATACTTTGTTTTTTGACTGCATCGAGTCTTAGTTGCAGCACATGGACTTCTTTCTAGCTGTGGCATGTGGACTCCAGAGCATGCAAGCTCCATGCTTGCAGCACATGGGATCAGTTGCCCTGAGGCATGTGGAATGACCAGGGATTGAAGCCACATCCCCTGCATTGGAAGGTGGATTCTTAACCACTCGATCAACAGGGAAGTCCCTCTGGACACAATTCTTAACTCAGGTCCCCATCAACTCTGATGTCTGGTTCTACAATGGCAAGAAGTAAACAATATCAGGAGTGGCATTTTTACACCAGGTATTTCTACCCCAACATGAATTCATTCTCCTGTACTGTGTGCAGAGCGACTTTTCAGAAGCATTCATGTGCCCCTCTATTCAACATCTAGAGTTTTACCATTGCTCTGGAATAGAGTTCAGATTTTTTAGTGTGGCTCTTCACACCCGTTATGATCTGTCCCTGGTTCCTTCCCTAGCTCTCCACTCCTGCTATCATGAAAGCTTCTTTTGTGCTAGTCCCCTTTTTCCAATCTCATGGCAATCCTCCAAACTACTGTTGTAAGCAATCAATCTTTCTATATCACATCACTGGTATTTCCCAGATTATCACTAATCTGGAGCTCCCTTTCACTTCAGGATTATAGCCAATCCTCTTAGCTTGGCAGATAAGACCCCTTAGGATATCACCCCTACCTTTTCCTTTTGCTGTATTTCCCACTGCTTCCTTCCTTCCCTCTAATTCTTCTTTTTTTCCCCCAATATTTGTTTATTTTTAGCAACGTCAGATCTTAGTTACAGCACACCAGCTTAGTTGCTCTGCTACATGTGGGATCTTAGTTCCCTGAGCAGGGATTGAACCTGCATACCCTGCATTGCAAAGGCAATGCCAAAGAGTGCTCAAACTACCGCACAATTGCACTCATCTCATATGCTTGTAAAGTAATGCTCAAAATTCTCCAAGCAAGGCTTCAACGACATATGAACTGTGAACTTCCAGATGTTCAAACTGATTTTAGAAAAGGCAGAAGAACCAGAGATCAAATTGCCAACATCTGCTGGATCATCAAAAAAGCAAAAAGAGTTCCAGAAAAACATCTACTTCTGCTTTATTGACTACGCCAAAGCCTTTGACTGTGTGGATCACCACAAACCGTGGGAAATTCTGACCTGCCTCTTGAGAAATCTGTATGCAGGTCAAGAAGCAACAGTTAGAACTGGACATGGGACAACAGACTGGTCCCAAATCAGGAAAGGAGTACGTCAAGGCTCTATACTGTCACCCTGCTTATTTAACTTATATGCAGACTACATCATGAGAAATGCTGGGCTGGAGGAAGCTGGAATCAAGATTGCTGGGAGAAATATCAATAACTTCAGATATACAGATGACGCCACCCTTATGGCAGAAAGTGCAGAGGAACTAAAAAGCCTCTTGATCAAAGTGAAAGAGGAGAGTGAAAAAGTTGGCATAAAGCTCAACATTCAGAAAACTAAGATCATGGCATCCGATCCCATTAGTTCATGGCAAATAAATGGGGAAACAGTGGAATCAGTGTCAGACTTTATTTTGGGGGGATTCCCAAATCACTGCGGATGGTGATTGCAACCATGAAATTAAAAGACGCTTGCTCCTTGGAAGAAAAGTTATGACCAACCTAGACAGCATATTAAAAGGCAGAGACATTACTTTGCCAACAAAGGTCCGTCTGGTCAAATCTATGGTTTTTCCAGAAGTCATGTATGGATGTGAGAGTTGGACTATAAAGAGCTGAGTGCAGAAGAATTGATGCTTTTGGAACTGTCGTGTTGGAGAAGACTCTTGAGAGTCCCTTGGACTGCAAGGAGATCCAACCAGTCCATCCTAAAGGAGATCAGTCCTGGGTGTTCATTGGAAAGACTGATATTGAAGCTGAGACTCCAATACTTTGGCCACCTGATGGGAAGAGCTGACTATTTGAAAAGACCCTGATGCTGGGAAAGATTGAAGGCAGGAAGAGAAGGGGATGACAGAGGATGAGATGGTTGGATGGCATCACCAAGTCAATGGACACGAGTTTGAGTAAACTCTGAGAGTTGGTGATGGACACTGAAGTAGGGCGTGCTGTAGTTCACGGGGTTGCAAAGAGTCAGACACAACTGAGTGACTGAACTGACCCTGCATTGGAAGGTGAATTCTTAACTACTAGACTTCCAGGGAAATCCCTTCCCTCTAATTCTTGCCCTTTATGTCCCTACAATATTGAATTTCCTGTAGTTCCCAATATATCCACTGTCATTTCGTGTCTCAGTACATTTGCACAGATGTTCCCACTGCCTAAATGGTTTTTTATTTTCTTATTTGTGACTTGAACTTTTTTTACTTTCTAAAACATTATTCAAATGTTGAATAAAAAAAGGTTTTTTTAAAGTCGCTTAGTTGTATCTGACTCTTTGTGACCCACCCCATGGACTATACAGTCAATGGAATTCTCCAGGCCAGAAAACTGGAGTGCGGAGCCTTTTCCTTCTCCAGCGGATCTTCCCAACCCAGGGATGGAACCCAGGTCTGCCACACTGAAAGTGGATTCTTTACCAGCTGAGCCATAAGGGAAGCCCTAGGAAAATCTAGAATAATATTAACCCAAACTATCAACAAGCACAAGAATAAAGATTGCAATATGCACTGACTCAAAAGCTTATTTTCCATATAGCCTTTCTGAAAAATTTACATGAGCTATATTCCAACAGAATGAAGCTAAAAAGCAAAAAAAGACGAAGATGTGGAATAAGAGAAAGTAAAACAGTTATATGGAAGACAGGTTGACAGTTGTGCAGCAAGCTTAGAGTATAATTAGTTTAAATTAGAACAGGAACTCAATAGCTGCAAGAAAGATGTCTTTAGAAAAGTTAGAAAGATTCTGCATGGTGGGAAGAATGAGTAAGAAACCAAAAATATTTGTGAAGTGATAGTGAAATTATGTTTCATCTCATAACAAGGAAAAAGAAAATAACCAAGGGAAACTCTAAGAGAATCAAAAAATAAATTTAAAAAATTTTATGAAAGATAAATTAAGGGAAATAAAATGTGATTTTAAGCAATTGATAAATTATGTGAAGATAATTCATTTTAAAATACATATATATCATGCCAATAATAACTAAAAAAATCTGCCATAGTGATATTGAAATCAGACCAAAAAGCTGATAAAAGAAATAAAAGGGGATTAAAAAAAGAATACTTTTGAATGAACTCTAGAAACACTCTCCCGCAAGTGATATGGAATCCATGCCAGAAGGTAAGTTTAATGAGGGCAGGCAACTTGTTTTGCATAATGCAGACAACTAAAACTGCCTATGATGAGACAGGGAGTCAGTGGCTATTTAGTTAATGAATAATTTGAACCAGTCAAGAAGAAAATGTACTCTTGACACTCAGCCTGGCTTAGCAATGCCCAAGACTTACATACTTTGATAGTATAAATGCTGTTTACTGTTTGTTACCACTGAGGATCAGTATATGGACCTAAGAGAGTGAACTATAAGGTGGTTACAGAGAAGAATGTAAAGGTTTTCAACGTTGGCAAAGTAAAAACAAAGGCATGACCGGCCAAAGTTGGGAGATGAAGAGAGGGAAGAAGTAGGAATATTAATGCCCTCAACTGGGGAGTGAAAAAACAGCCTAACGATGACAGAAGTAGAATTAGAGATTTACAGATGATATTTAAGGCTATAAAGGTAATCAATAGCAGGACTAGGGGTACCCAAGAGCCGTATCAGACTTCTCTCCAGTATGTACAATAGCTCAATGAAAATAGCCAAATGATCTTACCCAACCTCGTTGCCTGGAAGACCATCTATACACAGCCAAATGTGTGGCTCAAGCTGGATAATCTCTCAGACTCCTACATCAAACTGTCTATTTAACATTTTGTCTTGAAACTTGCTAAAAATTTCAAGTTTAATCAGCTGCTGCTGCTGCTGCTAAGTTGCTTCAGTTGTGTCTGACTCTGTGCTATCCCATAGATGGCAGCCCACCAGGCTCGCCCATCCCTGGGATTCTTCAGGCAAGAACACTGGAGTGGGCTGCCATTTCCTTCTCCAATGCAGGAAAGTGAAACATGAAAGGGAAGTCGCTCAGTCGTGTCCGACTTGTAGCGACCCCTTGGACAACAGCCCACCAGGCCCGTCCGTCCATGGGATTTTCCAACCAAGAGTACTGGGGTGGGTTGCCATTGCCTTCTGCAAGCCCAGTAGTGCCTTTAAAGAAATTCTCTCTTGAAACAATAAAGTAATTAAAAGCACTTCAAGTCTTTACACAATTTCTAAGTGATATGCTACAAGACAAAGTGCAACGTGAAAGCACAACAAACATGTGAAAATTTCTTTTTCTCGACCTCTGCTCCTTCTAAAATCTCCCACATGTCAGCATCAGCTCCCTGAAACCTGCTGCTGCTGCTAAGTCGCTTCAGTCGTGTCTGACACTGTGCGACCCCATAGACGGCAGCCCACCAGGCTCCCCCATCCCTGGGATTCTCCAGGCAAGAACACTGGAGTGGGTTGCCATTTCCTTCTCCAATGCATGAAAGTGAAAAGTCAAAGTGAAGTCACTCAGTCGTGTCCAACTCTTAGCAACCCCATGGACTCAGCCTACCAGGCTCTTTCATCCATGGGATTTTCCAGACAAGAGTACTGGAGTGGGGTGCCATTGCCCTGAAACCTACCCACTCTCAACTCCTACTTTTCACTTCGAACTTCCTCAAATCCTTGTGTAAACATTTTTCCACCCTCCCCAATCTCTTACAGTGCTTCCCTCTGTGAATGGTGAGGAACAATAAATGCATATATAGATTACAGCATCCCAGGAATGGATCCAGCTACTTCACATATATCGACTCACTTAATCTTCAAATCACCAAAGAAAGATAGCATTATTATATCCTGTACATAAAGACATAGATGTAGAAGGAAATGATTTGCCCAAGGTCACTCAGCTAGTAAGTGGAAAAATTGAGATTTAAACCTTGTCTGTCTGGCTCCAGAGCTTGTGTTCTTAACTGCTACATTATCTAGTTCATGAAACCCTCAGGTTTCTTTCTTTAATACTCCATATCATATGCTCATCACCTAGATTTTCCACAGCAAAGGAGATTCTGAGAGTTGCCTCTACAAGCAATAATTATTCCATGTTAGAAATCAGGGGAAAGAAGGAAAATTGAAAACACTCAAAATAAAAATTCCCCCCACACCACAGATAGTAATAAGGTTTGCCTCAATAGAAATAGGAAGAATAAAATGCATGGAAGAAAATGTATTACTGAAAACGATGGGAATATACAAACTGGAAGTCGTGAATTTCTCTGGATTAGAGGACCCCAGGATATGCTGTCTTGGAAAACCGAAACACGTAGCTACTATTATCCACTTGCAAGTTCCCTCAAACACCATTAAAACTGCACCTGCTGGGAATGTAAACTTGTATAGCTGCTATGGAAAACAGCATAGTTCAGTTCAGTTCAGTTCAGTTCAGTTCAGTTCAGTCACTCAGTCATGTCCGACTCTTTGCGATCCCATGAATCACAGCACGCCAGGCCTCCCTGTCCGTCACCAACTCCCGGAGTTCACTCAGACTCATGTCCATCGAGTCGGTGATCCCATCCAGCCATCTCATCCTCTTTGGTCCCCTTCTCCTCCTGCCCCTAATCCCTCCCAGCATCAGAGTCTTTTCCAATGAGTCAACTCTTCGCATGAGGTGGCCAAAGTATTGGAGTCTCAGCTTCAGCATCAGTCCTTCCAAAGAGCACCCAGGGCTGATCTCCTTTAGAATGGACTGGTTGGATCTCCTTGCAGTCCGAGGGACTCTCAAGAGTCTTCTCCAACACCACAGTTTAAAAGCATCAATTCTTTGGCGCTCAGCTTTCTTCACAGTCCAACTCTCACATCCATACATGACCACTGGAAAAACCATAGCCTTGACTAGATGGACGTTTGTTGGCAAAGTAATGTCTCTGCTTTTCAGTATGCTATCTAGGTTGGTCACAACTTTCCTTCCAAGGAGTAAGCATTTTTTAATTTCATGGCTGTAGTCACCATCTGCAGTGATTTTGGAGCCCAAAAAATAAAATAAAGTCTGACACTGTTTCCATTGTTTCCCCATCTATTTGCCATGAAGTGATGTGACCAGATGTCATGATCTTAGTTTTCTGAATGTTGAGCTTTAAGCCAACTTTTTCATTCTCCACTTTCACTTTCATCAAGAGGCTTTTTAGTTCCTCTTCACTTTCTGCCATAAGGGTGGTGTCATCTGCATATCTGAGGTTATTGATATTTCTCCTGGCAATCTTGATTCCAGCTTGTGCTTCTTCCAGCCCAGCATTTCTCATGATGTACTCTGCATATAAGTTAAATAAGCAGGGTGACAATATAGAGCCTTGAAGTACTCCTTTCCCTATTTGGAACCAGTCTGTTGTTCCATGTCCAGTTCTAACTGTTGTTTCCTGACCTGCATATAGGTTTCTCAAAAGGCAGGTCAGGTGGTCTGGTATTCCCATTTCTTTCAAAATTTTCCACAGTTTATTGTGATCCACACAGTCAAAGGCTTTGGCATAGTCAAGAAAGCAGAAATCGATGTTTTTCTGGAACTCTCTTGCTTTTTCAATGATCCAGCAGATGTTGGCAATTTGATCTCTGGTTCCTCTGCCTTTTCTAAAACCAGCTTGAACATCTGGAAGTTCCCGAGTTGTGGATGTGACTGGTGATAGGAGCATGGTCCGATGCTGTAAAGAGCAATATTGAATAGGAACCTGGAATGTCAGGTCCATGAATCAAGGCAAATTTGAAGTGGTCAAACAGGAGATGGCAAGAGTGAACGTCGACATTCTAGGAATCAGTGAACTAAAATGAACTGGAATGGGTGAATTTAACTCAGATGACTGTTATATCTACTACTGTGGACAGGAATCCCTTAGAAGAAATGGAGTAGCCATCATGGTCAACAAAAGAGTGCGAAATGCAGTACTTGGATGCAGTCTCAAAAATGACATAATGATCTCTGTTCGTTTCCAAGGCAAACCATTCAGTATCACAGTAATCCAAGTCTATGCCCCAACCAGTAACACTGAAGAAGCTGAAGTTGAATGGTTCTATGAAGACCTACAAGACCTTTTAGAACTAACACCCAAAAAAGATGTCCTTTTCATTATAGGGGACTGGAATGCAAAAGTAGGAAGTCAAGAAACACCTGGAGTAACAGGCAAATTTGGCCTTGGGATACGGAATGAAGCAGGGCAAAGACTAATAGAGTTTTGCCAAGTGAACTCACTGATTATAGCAAACACCCTCTTCCAACAACACAAGAGAAGACTCTACACATGGAAAACAGCATAGAAGTTCCTCAAAAAATTAAAAATAGAACTACCATATGATTCAACAACCCACTCCTGGGCATATACTATAATTCAAAAAGATACATGCCCAACTATGCCTATAACAGCATTATTTACAATAACCAAGACATGGGAACAACCTAAATGTCCATCAACAGATGAATGGATGAAGAAGATGTGCTATATATATGCAATGGAGTACTGCTCAGGAGTAAAAAATAAAGAAATAATGCCATTTTCAGCAACATAGATGGACCTAGAGATTATCATACTAAATGAAGTCAGACACACCAAGACAAATACCGTATAACATCACTTGTATGTGCAATATAAAATCTGACATAAATGAACATATGTACACAACAGAAACAGACTCAAAAGTAAGAATAGACTTGTGGTTGTCACAGGGGAGGAGAGGCAGGGGATGAAGGAATGGGAGTTTGGGACTAGCAGATGAAGACTATTATACATAGAATGAATAAACAGCAGGGTCCTAGTATATGACACAGAGAACGACAGTCAATATCCTGCAGTAAACTACAATGGAAGAGAATATATATATGTATATATATAGATGAATCACTTTGCTGTATAGTAAAAATTAATACAACATTGTAAAACTACTAAACCTCAATAAAATGCAGATGACACCACCCTTATGGCAGAAAGTGAAGAGGAACTCAAAAGCCTCTTGATGAAAGTGTAAGTGGAAAGTGAAAAGGTTGGCTTAAAGCTCAACATTCAGAAAACGAAGATCATGGCATCTGGTCCCATCACTACATGGGAAATAGATGGAGAAACAGTGGAAACAGTGTCAGACTTTATTTTTCTGGGCTCCAAAATCACTGCAGATGGTGACTGCAGCCATGAAATTAAAAGACGCTTACTCCTTGGAAGGAAAGTTATGACCAACCTAGATAGCATATTCAGAAGCAGAGACATTACTTTGCCAACAAAGGTTCGCCAAGTCAAGGCTATGGTCTTTCCTGTGGTCATGTATGGATGTGAGAGCTGGGCTGTGAAGAAGGCTGAGCGCCGAAGAATTGATGCTTTTGAACTGTGGTGTTGGAGAAGACTCTTGAGAGTCCCTTGGACTGCAAGGAGATCCAACCAGTCCATTCTGAAGGAGATCAGCCCTGGGATTTCTTTGGAAGGAATGATGCTAAAGCTGAAACTCCAGTATTTTGGCCACCTCATGCGAAGAGTTGACTCATTGGAGAAGACTCTGATGCTGGGAGGGATTGGGGGCAGGAGGAGAAGGGGACGACAGAGGATGAGATGGCTGGATGGCATCACTGACTCTATGGATGTGAGTCTGAGTGACCTCCGGGAGCTGGTGATGGACAGGGAGGCCTGGCGTGCTGCAGTTCATGGGGTCGCAAAGAGTCGGACACGACTGAGCGACTGATCTGATCTGATCTGATACCTTCTGCCTCCTAACTCCTATGAGTCCTTTAGTCTTTAGAGATGGCTGCATTCTCTTTATATTCCATGTGGTTGTCAATATTTGGGCAGTCCTTAAGATTCTTGTCCCTTGTGTACATGTCTTGTATAGTTTCCTTACTTTGTATGTGGGCAGAACCTATGAATATGATGAGTTATCACTCTCATTGTAAGGCTCCATTATATGGCAAAGATGATAGTACTTTGCAAATGTAATTATGGTCCCTAAGCAGTTGACTATGAGTTAATCAAAAGAGTTACCCTGAATGTGCTTGGACTAATCAGGTGAGCTCTTAAAAGAGATTTTTCTTCTTGCTTTGTAAAAGTACATGCCTTGTTATGAACTGTCTGTTATAGGGGCCCACATGGCAAGGACCGGATGGCAGCCTCTAGTAGTTGAAAATGGTCCTTATTCAACAGCCAGCAAGAGAATAATGCCTAAGTACTGTGATCACAGGGAACAGAATTCTGCCAACTGGAGCACTTGGATGAGACTCTCAAGCCTTGCATGGGATCATAGTCCTAGCCACACTTTGATCTCAGCCTGGTAAGACTCTTAGCAGAGCACCCAGGTAACCCATACGAAGACTCCTACCACCTGAAAACTCTGAGATGATACATTTGTGTCAAATTTTTTCTATGAAAATTACTTTCACCGTGTGTAACTAAACGTGATTTATTATCTATAACTTTACAAGGCTTTATAAATAAATCAGTTCCCAAATCATAAAACAATTTCAAACTTAAAATACACATATCAGTAGACATGCATTTCACTAAGGCTGCCAAATGCACTTGACTTTTCTTGGTTCTCAAACGATGAGACATCCAGAAGCTCTGACAATGCTTCTTTGAGGTTCTCTTTCTCCACTATGGGGCTTCCCTTGTGGCTCAGCTGGTAAAGAATCCACCTGCAATGCAGGAGACCCCAGTTTGATTCCTGGGTCGGGAAGATCCCCTGGAGAAGGGATAGGCTATCCACTCCAGTTTTCTGGCCTGGAGAATTCAATGGACTGCATAGTCCATGAGGTCACAAAGAGTCGGAGACAACTGAGTGACTTTCACTTTCATTTTCTCCACTATGCCAAGTCGCGGTGGTTTTCTCTGGGCAGTTGAATTTGCAGATTGTCTTCTAAAGACCACGAATCAATGGAGAGGATCATTCTGCTACCTGCCCCTACTACAGTCTCCAAGTCTTTAACGCTTTTGATTTCCAGGAGATGAAGCTGTTATAATGCACTGTTCTTGGCCTTCAGTTTGCCAGGGCTTCTATAACTTTTTTTTTAAAGTGTAAAGTCTTCGTAGCATTCAGTTATATTGGTGTTGCTAATTACTTCAATTTTTTTCTGAGTTCTAGAAGCATTTCAGACTCTTTCATACTTCCTTAAAAAAATATATATGCAGGGGTGGAATGAGGGGTGGAGGGTGTTTCGAGAGGGAGAGGATATATGATACATATAGCTGATTCATATTGCTGTACAGCAGAAACTAAAGCAATATTGTAAAGGCATTATCCTCCAATTTAAAAAAAAAGAAAAATATATATATATGAAGATTGATTTTCAGTGATTGGAGTGAAATGAGCAATGAAAGAATCAATGAGCCAATTTTTATAACAGATACATATCTCCCGTCTTTCTGAGTTTTTAAAATGCTTTGCAGCTTTAGAGGACAGTTATTATCTATGATACACAAGGCTCTTCTCTTAGAAGTTTTGTTTGGTCTCTACTAAACCTTTAAAGTCTTTGGTTATTGTTCATTATATTTGGGAACTCAACAATTTCAGTCCGTAACCACATACTTTTTTTGGGGGGGGGTGAGTAACTTTGAACTTTTTATTTTGTATTGGGATATAGCCAATTAACAATGCTGTGGTAGTTTCAGGTGAACAGATGGATACATGCATAACTATGTCTTCTTAAGTGGTTTCTGGAGTTTTCTGAAAGGCTTTTAGACCATGTAATTCTAAGTTGGTGTTTCTGTGGAAGAACAAAGCCTGTGGCTTCCACCATCTTGATGACATTGTCATCATGAGTATTTTTTAGCTTCATTTATTTGTTCCACAAACTTTAATTAGTGTCTTCTACCCCACTCCAGTACTCTTACTGGAAAAGCATTGTAGGCTGCAGTCCATGGGGTCGCTAAGAGTCAGACATGACTGAACGGCTTCACTTTCAATTTTCACTTTCATGCATTGGAGAAGGAAATGGCAACCCACTCGAGTGTTCTTCCCTGAAGAATCCCAGGGACAGGGGAGCCTGGTAGGCTGCCGTCTATGGGGTCACACAGAGTCGGACATGACTGAAGCGACTTGGCAGCAGCAGCAGCATATGCTGATTTTAGGATAAGTGATGGTAAGTTCAGTTCTGTTCAGTTCAGTCGCTCAGTTGTGTTTGACTCTTTGTGACCCCATGAATCACAGCACGCCAGGCCTCCCTGTCCATCACCAGCTCCCAGAGCTTGCTCAAACTCATGTCCATTGAGTCGGTGATGCCATTCAACCATCTCATCCTCTGTCATCCCCTTCTCCTCCTGCCTTCAATCTTTCCCAGCATCAGGATCTTTTCCAATGAGTCAGTTCTTCGCATCAGGTGGCCAAAGTATTGGTGCTTCAATTTCAGCATCAGTCCTTCCAATGAGGGTCTTTACTAAAGAGTCAGTTCTGTGGTTTCTCTTACATACAATAATAAAACATTGCAAAACATACTTGTTTTCCATGGCTGTAGAACAAATTACCACACATTTTGTGGCCTAAAGCAAGACAGATTCATCATCTCATAGTTTCTATGGGCTGAAATTTGGTCACGGACTAGCTGGGTGCTATCACCTTAATGGAGCCAGTTTTCCCCAAGAGCAGGATGCACAACTCAGACCCACTTGGAAAAATTATTTGCATCTCCTTTCTTCAGAGATAGTCCCAGGCAAGGTGATAGAAATATTTTCCTTGGATATTCTGACCAGCAATGTAGAGTGATGGTGATTTGCAGGGGAAAGGGGTGAAGGTGAAGACCTGATTGTGTACATGCTCAATCATTTCTGACTCTTTGTAACCCCACAGATTATAGTCTGCCAGGCTCCTCTGTCTGTGGAATTTCCCAGGCAAGAATACTAGAGTGGATTGCCATTTCCTACTCCAGGGGATCTTCCTGACCCAGGGATCAAACCTATGTTTCCTGCGTTGGCAGGATTCTTGGGTTCGCCTAGTCAAGGCTATGGTCTTTCCTGTGGTCATGTATGGATGTGAGAGCTGGACTATGAAGAAGGCTGAGTGCCGAAGAATTGATGCTTTTGAACTGTGGTGTTGGAGAAGACTCTTGAGAGTCCCTTGGACTGCAAGAAGATCCAACCAGTCCATTCTGAAGGAGATCAATCCTGGAATTTCTTTGGAAGGAATGATGCTAAAGCTGAAACTCCAGTATTTTGGCCATCTCATGCGAAGAGTTGACTCATTGGAGAAGACTCTGATGCTGGGAGGGATTGAGGGCAGGAGGAGAAGGGGATGACAGAGGATGAGATGGCTGGATGGCATCACTGACTTGATGGGTGTGAGTCTGAGTGACCTCCGGGAGCTGGTGATGGACAGGGAGGCCTGGAGTGCTGCGGTTCATGGGGTCGCAAAGAGTCGGACACGACTGAGCAACTGATCTGATCTGATCTGATCTGAGCTACCTGGGAAGTCCACAAACTTGCATAGCTTTACTTAAAGCTTCTTCTTACAGGGCCTGGGGAATGGGTAATATTTATTGGAATATTCAGAGAAAGGATCCACCAGCCTGGCTTGAAGCACCAATGCACCCTCCATTATGACTGTGTTATCTATGGAAACTCCCACAATGATGCCACACCAATCCTGACCAGCTGACTAGTCAGTCACCTCCCCACTACCACCCGGCAGTGCACATGGCCTGAACCGAGAGCATCAACTTGCCAGCCACTGTACTTTACACTCTGACATTCACATTGCCGTCCTGGGAACTCACAACCCTGAGAGACTTCTGGAGCAGGAAGGCCTGGTTATTCCTTTCTCGTGGGTAAGTTCATAAATCTGATTAATGATAGGATTTTAGAGCAAACCCAGGACTTCTCAAGGCTTGCCCAGGCTGCGGTCTGTGGCCACTGCTTTCCATTTTCCTCCATATTCTGGATAATCACGTAGTGTCTTGGGGTTCAATAAATTGATACCCAAACCACAGAAATCTCCCAAGCACTGCAGAGATTCTAGACGGAGGTGATCAGAGGTTTCCTCTGCATCTTTCCTCTGCAGAAGGGCCAGCTTCGCAAACATGAAAGCCGCCTGGTCACTCAGGGTCCCACACTCCGGAGAGTACGGTGTCTGCTTTACTGCTCATCTGGTACTCTCCTGATGTTCTTAATCATTTTTAAACAAAGGGCCACACATTTGCCTTCTGGTCAGAGCCCTGCAAATTATGTCACCAGTCCCATCTGCAGTCAAGATGCAGAGGGCTTTAACATACATTTGTGACTTGGAGAGATAATATAATCCCTTTCTTTAACTGGCTAATCTAACCCCAGGCATGTATTATAATTCAATGTCTTACGAGCACTTTTTAAAATTATTTTATAATGGAGCATAGTTGATTAACAATGCTGTGTTCATTTCAGGTGTATAGCAAAGTGAGTCAGTTACACATATATACAATCAGCTTTACCTTCACTAAAACCATGTCTGTTTCTTTAACCACCTGACCAATAAAGCTAACCAAAAGGAAGAGGTTTTTTGCAGGTGCCGTATGTAAAATATCACAGCATCCTAGGCTATCTTATCGTGTGCCATACTGTCATAGCACCCTTCACCCCAGGAGGACACCTGACGACTCCTCTCCATGCCCTCTTCTGCCTCCATCCTGAGTCCATCCAGAGTGGCTCTCAACCCATTCCACCATACTGCCATCCCTCAAAATCTCCTCCAACTCATTTTGGCATGCTGGTTCTTTCTTTCATCTCCCATGGCTCATCTGTGTTTATTAAATATTATTTGGCACATAGTGAGCTCTTCAAAACAAGAGGTTTGGATTGCAAGGGATGGGCGGTGGGCTTGCAAGCCTGCAGGAACGAGGCTGCACTTCCCTTACCTCCCTGTCTCTCCCCCACCACACCAACACTGTAACACAGGCCCAGGCATCACTGTGTTGAGAAAAGAAAGCAATAGACTCAGGAAAAGCTTTGGAAACTGGGCCTGGTAACTTACTTAGCCTTAAAAGCTTGGATTCTAAAGCAGTCTGGAATGGAGGCTGTTGAATCCACGTTTTTTTTTTTACCAAGCGTGTCTGTTCCCTGGCCCTACACTCAGGACTTCCGCTGAGAAGGTTCTCTCATGGACCAGATCTGACGGCACCCCAAGCTCGACGTCACTGGTCCTCCACAGTCCCTGGTTTAAAAAAGTGAAATAACCATTTGGAGGGCACACCTCTCCAGCCTCACATCATTTAATAAGCCCAATTTCGGATATCGTAGCATTTTTCTAGAACCTACATGGACGAAGAGTGGATTTCTGATTGAGAATCCCCAAGGCACAGGGTGATTTCTCCTTCCAGTCTCAGATACCACACTTTCCCATTCTCAGGCTTTGACAATGACAGTCACATGCCTGTCAACAGCGCTTTCTAGTTTCCAAGACAATTTCCCAATCCAGCATCCTCTATGACCTCCTCAGCTTCTCCGAGAGATCAGAGGGACCAGTGTTATCCCCATTGTACAGAAGAGACAGTTCGAGTCTCAAGCTGAGCTAGCAGCAACCTCAGCACGTGTGCAGCAGCACGTTAGAAGCTGTAACCTGGCTTCTGTTTAAAGGTCAAGTTCTCATTGCGAAGCATGAGCGATGAAATCTTTTTCCTTAGATGATGGGAACATTGGCAGCTGCTTCCTAGTTTCCCCTAACTTTGGGCACGAGCCTGCCTTGGATGAGGCCATGCATTCTCTGAACGACACCGAGGTTGTGAAAGGCGTGATGGCGAGGTGAGACAATTCACCGAAAGGAGAGCAGACTTTTTAAGGCTGGAGTAAAAGTGGCTGGAGAGGGAGGCGGGGCGTGGAAGAGCCAAGAGAGGCCCTGATTGAAAAGAAAAGGGGGGAAATTATCCCAATTCTAGCACTGCTGGAAAATGGGAAAGTTATTGCTGCACAAAGACCCTCTCGAAGCGCTTGCCTTCCAAAATTTCTACTGCACTCTCTGCAGTTACTTGTGTATGGCAGAAGTAGCATCTTTGTATTATATGAACAGTCTGCTTCATAATCAAATACCATCTGTCGCTACATCTGAACTTGTTTTCAACATCTGTGCGTTCTGGTCTTAACAAAGCTTTAAAAACTAATTCAAAAACTTTCACAGATCACTGACTAAATATGTACATTGACCATCTTTCCACGTTGGTTGTGCGGTGTTTCATCCATAGGTGCTTCCTTCTGCCTGGGCAGAGTGACGATGTATACACTTAGAGGCTTTATTAAGCTTATTTCCTAATGGTCTTGGGTAGCCAAGTGCAAGAGGGGGACACTTGCTTCTGCACCAAGAGGACCCATCGTATTCTTTCTTGGTGCCAACATGGTCCCTTTCTGCCAATGAGAAACCTGTAAGTTGATCAGCTACCATACCCCAATTACTCAAAATGACACTACAGATAAAATGGCAACCAAGGGGAGAATCAACTGCATGGCTTCTACGCGGCTAAAGTGTGTTTGAACAAATGGTGAAGTAAAACCATGAGAGCTCTCGGGAGGATAAGGACGCTGTTACTTTGCACATGCTTCAGAAATGTGAAGCACATCTTTACAGAACTTTTGGCCAACCCCCTGGCAGATGTTGACCAGTTTTGCTTATGTATACATCAGTTGCAGAACACTAAAACAGAGATTGGAAATTTTAATTTAGTCAAGGCAGTTGGGCTAAAATGATGGCTTTTGTTGAAGCCATTAAATAGAGCTGCCTAATGAAGTACAGTGCAGGGCTGGCAAACAGAGCCGTGATAGGAGGCAATGGCTTTCAAGCAGGAGAGAGGGAAGGCAGCAGCCGATCAGGCCTCAGAGTGCCGGGCAGCAGGGCATCCTCAGACAGAGGAAGGTGTGGGGAGTCGGGGCAGAGGGGAAGAGGGGCTGGAGCCATGAGAAGAGGGGTGTCTGTCCACAACACTGACCCTGGTGGAATCTTATCAGCGCATGCGTGTGTCTATGTATGCTTGTGTGTGTATGTGTGCCTGTGTGTATGTAAGGAGGCAATGACAGTTTTCTCTGGGAAAGCTTCTTTTAAGTTCCAGCTACCCATTTGCAAGGGGCCAGGAGGGAAGTGTGGTGTAGTGAGCAGGTGCACAGCTCCTTGAAGGTGGTTTGGGTGAGTTTGAATCGGGGAGATGGAAGGGTGGTGGCAAGTTGTGAGGCTGGGGAGCTCGTGGGAGGGGTGGGAGGCTGCCGGGTTAATGAGTCCGGGGATTGATTCTGCTGCTTCAGTACACTTGCCCTTCCCATGGCTGCCTGACCGCAAGGAGCTAATAGGTGTGCCCGGGCGATCCTTCCTTTCCCACTCAGGGTCAGGAGAGGCAGAGCAAAGATGACCTCGGGATTGATAGAAACCCACTTTAGCGCAATGGGGCTGATGGATCACTGTTTAGAGAATTGGACATTGACTTCTTACACAGTGGTGAATACACTAAAAGCACTGGGCTCTGTTTAGTTGCTCAGTCGTGTCCAACTCTTTGTGACCCTATGGGCCATGGCCCACCAGGCTCCTCTGTCCATGGGGATTCTCCAGGCAAGAATACGGCAGTGGGCTGCCATGCCCTCCTCCAGGGGATCTTCCCAACCCAGGGTACTCTCACATTGCATGTGGATTCTTTACCATTTGGTAGGCTGTGTTTATTGTTTTCTTGTTTTACTGGGAATTTTTGCTATGTGATCACTTAATACTCTAGTAGTTATGAATATTTTAAAAGAACAAACAATACTATATTAAGTGCAGACAACTGTTATTATTAAGTATAATTATTTTCAGTATGTAAATAAGTGAAATTGTCTTCAGTAAAAAACCATTATTGGCCAGGTATTACAAGAAATAGAGGGAGAAACAGTCCTTGTTCCCCTTGCAGGGAACAGCATGAAACAGAAGTGTATTTTCATCAAACAACTTCTATTTTAAAAACCACCAGAGGAACTAGTTGATAATTGCTTCCAAGGATTGTCTGAGATTAAGCAGTGTATTTTTCTTCAAGCTGGCTCAGATATATAGACATGGCCCTATACACACAACCAACCAGAAAACAAAAACACATACACACAAAAACATGTTATTGCTGTTTAGTGTTTTGAATGTGTCTATCCTGCTGTTGGATATCTGCCAGGAAGAGGATCAGACTTCTAATTCTTCAACTGAAGTTAGCAAAAGCTCAAGATTAAGCCCTGAAAGTTCTGTGTTTCAGAACATCTTCCCACTCTTCGGAGTGAGGAGCCTGCTCTGACCCGAGCATTCTGCAGTGTTAACTCTTTACACAGGTGATGCTTAATGGACATGGTAAGCATTCTGACACGTACTGTTAGCTCCAATTAATTCTAAATCTTTCATAATTATAGAGATCTATTAATCCCACCCACTGAAATATGCAAAAGTCAGTTCTATTGGGTTAAGGAATATTCACGTTCCACTCAGGTAAATATTGAAATCAGTTTTGTTTTGTTTTTTTAAAAATACATATTTACTGATGGCCTGAGGGAACAACCAAGAGAGTTCTGACTGGGACATGGAAACCAGCATGGAATTCAATATTTCCTAAAATATTTCTATTCCAGCCCACAAGAGTAGATCCTTCCCTCCCCACCCCACAGGTGATTGCAATTTGTCTGTAATATTATCTCCACTGCTTCAGTTAAATATCCAGATTCATCTCCAAAGGAACACATTTCCAGGAGGCAGGGAGAAGGGGAAAGAAGGAGAATCCCAATGAGATGCTGCATATATTTTGTATGTGCTAAAGACAGAGCAGCAGATGCAATTTTGAAAGCCAAATTATTTGGAGGGGGTGAGAAGAAAAATCAGAACCCAGTTGACATTGCTGATCACCCTGATGTACAGTTTCCAGTTCATTTCTTTTTCCTAGGATGTAGTGTCAGTAAATGGCACTGCTCTTAACGGTCTGCCAGTATTACTGTGAGAACTCTCCATCCTTTCTGCTGGGGCTTTGCTATAACTTGGCAATTTGTAAGCACATTGGGCTGAAGCGTGGAATACACATTGTCAGTCCAGATGCAATTTTCTGTTGCAATTACCAAAAATGAAATCAAAGAAGCTGCTTGGGATTTTAGCTGATGAGGACCTTAGTGGAAAAGGAATATTTGTGCTGCTCTTTTCTTACTCCATGTTTTTTAGCCCTTGACTTTATTCGGATTTATTTGGGGATATCCTCATCTTAGAAAAACTAAAGTTTAAACACTTCTGTTAAAACCAAGGTCGCCTCCATTACAGAATACATCTTTGGCAATGGCACAAATGTGGTTTAAATATGGTCTTTGCAGCTAGAAGGTGAGGGCGGCACGTGTATGTTCTGGGCTAAGATCATTGGCTTCCTCTCAGCCACTGCAAAGCTCTTTCCATTGCTGTGCTGTTTTTCCCCAAGTTTCCTGGGATTCTCTGAGCGCCCTACTTTTTAGTCTGTGTTGATTCACTGGGGGACAGGGGCCACATCTAAGCAAACCACTGTGTGCAAGGTCTCATTATGTAACCCCTCTGTACACATCAATGTGTAACTCCTGAATGAACAGTAATGTTTCTTTAACAACTGACTTGGATTTCTCAACCGAATCCTACAATTTCTATGACCTTGTAGATTGGAAGACACACAGTTCACAAAAAGTATGTATTGACTGTAATACGGAAGTAGGGACCACTGGAACCATCAGTAGCTTAGTGAAGACTCACGAATTCAGAGAAGGAAAAATGTTCATGACTTCAATGATGTAGACCATGCCACAGAAATGGAGCTGGTCTTCAAAGATAAAATTCTGGCTTTATGGCTAAGTCAGTTTTTCTCAGACTAAAGATGAAAAACTCCAGGAAATGAATAGAAACTGACTTCCGAGGGAGCAGCAAGTAGTGATTATTGGCTGGAAGAACTAGGGGCCCCCCAAAAATGGGCTGTGAGATGAGATCGGGCTCACTACCCCCAGAGCTCCCCGCAAGTCGAGAGCTACCATTTTCACCCATGTGCTGTCTGCTTAAGACAGACAATCAGGGTCCTGCTTGAATCCCAGGAAAACTTCAGTGCCACAAAGACCCTTCCATCAGGGACGTAATCAGTTCTTCATTGTCTCACCATCTTCTCTTTCCTCTGTTCTGTTCTTCCAAAACAGAAAAGAAGAAAGGAAAAGGAAAGCAGAAGATGGAAGGAAGAAAGAAAGGGAGAGAGCAAAGAAGGCAAGGAAAAGAAAGAAAATCCAGGAACCCTTGTACATACTCAGGAGCTCCCATTTGCTTTCTGATTTCAAAGATGGCTCCTCCCATCACCTTGTTCTCTGACGTGCTGAGCTGTGAGGCATTTGAGGCGTAGCAGAAAGAGAAAAACCTTGGCCCTGCTGACAAGACACACCACAGCATCTGGGGTGCTCCTCAGAGACCCGTGGTCAGGCTAACCTGGCCTCAATTTGCTGAGCTTGCAGAACCTAGAGGGTGAGGTCACATTTGGCCATGACTATAAATAGACATCAGTGACAGCTAAAACCAAAAGGGAGCTTTGCCTCTGATTTTTTAACAGGCTGATAACTCTGAACAAAGGCATTGGTCATCCATCATTATCTAGAAATCTTAAGAAGAGCAAAACAATCTGGAAAGTAATATTTGTCCCCTTCTTTCTTTTGCTTCTCTGGGCTTCCCTGGTGGCTCAGACAGTAAAGAACCGCCTGCGATACAGGAGACCTGGGTTGAATGCCTGGGTTGGGAAGATTCCCCTGGAGGAGGGCATGCCAACCCATTCCAGTCTTCTCACCTAGAGAATCCCCATGGACAGAGAATCCCCATGCAGCCTGGCAGGCTGCAGTCCACGGGGTCGCAAAGAGTCAGACATGACTGAGCAACTAAGCATAGCACAACACAGCAAAGTCCTTTGGTCTGAGAAAGATAGCCCTTGGATTCAAATACCAAGACAAGAAAGGATTCTGAGGAATTCCCCCTTGCCTGGGATTCCCTAAGAAAAAGTATCCAACCATTCTCTTCCAGCAAATGGAATCCCAACCCATTTTGAAGCTGCCCAATGACTGTATCACAGAAGCAACTTTAGATAATACACTATCGATTCACAGTGAGACCTACCATGGCAGACTGCAGCAAACCCCTCCTCCTGCCCTCGGCGTTACTTATATTTCACATAACTCATTGTCTCCTGAGAGCCCACCCTTAGCTAGCAACTTAGCAGAGCTGAACAAGAGTAAAATAGCCTCCCTCGCTTCCAATCACAGCCTGTAAGAACCGGGGTCCAGCCATCTGCAGCACCTGTTCGTAGACAACTCAGTGGAGGTGTTTGTCTTCCTAATCACAAAGAGAATTCACACAGGGAGGCAAGGTTCTTCCATTTTATGGAGTGGTGGGACAGGCTGCCTGGGAGCCAGCCTTCCACTTCCCAGAAGCACAAACTGCTGCTGCTCTCTGAGCCTCTGAACCCCCTTGCATCCGAACAGCAGGGTCAGCATGCTTTGGCGAGAAAACAGGAGCCCCAGCCCCGGGTTCTAACATTAATAACAAGATCCGAGCAAAGTCTGTTCAGTCAGAAAATGCAAGTAAAACTCTAAAAAAACTGCCATCTGGCCCAGGGAAACATGTCATCTTTCAGACTATGCATAGCATCAGTGTTTTTCTTTTCACTAATTTAGCACTCTGCCCCCATCTCCTCTGCCGCCTCACCCCCCGTTCACCACTACCTCCACCACCGCCCTCTCCACAGCTCTATCATTTGAGAAGCCCCGTCTTCACTTTTCTTTGTATTTAATTTTTCATATCATTCGCAGGACATATCACATATTTGTTGTGATGTATTCAATACCCATCCCTCCTCTGACTTTGGAAAAGGCTATCACCTTCCCCTCCTGCTCTGGGACAATCTGCCAAGTCCGCAGTTTGTGATTTTTGTCATAATCCATGTGCTGAAACAGTCAGGAGAGACTGTCTCAAGCAGGTCCCCAAAGCTGCCTTCCACCCTCTCTTTGCCCACTCAGGTTTAATTCCAAGGAGGCAGCAGGGTAAGCCTGGGCTGAGGACCATGTGGTATGACCTTGGTGAGAATAAGAAGCTCACTCTTTTCTTCTCATTTATCCACTAGGAATGAAGATATTTGGATTTGCTAAAAATGTATAAAACTATATTTAAAATTTGCCCTAATATACTGGGGACACAAATATAAGAAAATAAAATTCTGCCACCTGCTTTTATTAAAAAAAAAAGCATAACCACTTTTTATTGAAGTATAGTTAACTTACAACATTGTGGTTGTTTCAGGTATACAAAAAGTGACTCAGTCTATACATTCTTTTTCAGATTCTTTTCCATTATATGTTATCACAAGACATTGAATATAGTTCCCTGTGCTATATAGTAAGTCCTTGGTGGTTACCTATTTTATATATAGTAGTGTGTATATGTTAATCCCAAACCCCTAATTTATCTCCATCACCCACCCCACTAGCCCCTCTGATAATCATTTTTGTTTTCTATGTCTGGGTTTATTTCTGTTTGTAAATAAGTTCATTTATATCATTTTTTTTAAGATTCCATGTATCATATGATGTTTGTCTGACTAACTTGATTTAATATGATCATCTCTAGGTCCATCCATGTTGCTTCAAATTATACCATTTGCTTTTAGTCATGATGGGTATTGGCTCCATCTCCAAATGGCAAAATATTTATATTTAGAGTGAGTGAGAGAGGCGAAGACAGAGACAGAAAGAGGGTAGGATAGGGAGACAGAGAAATGAGAAAGGAAAATAAACACTCAAAACTAGTGAGGTAGGCCAGTTACCATTCTCAGTAAAAGATCTTAAAGAACCACCTGGGAAGAGAAACCCATCATCCCAATGTCAGTACATTTTTATGAGCATCGGCCATGTGCAAAGTTCTACTGGGGAAACCAAAAAGGATACGACTCAGTCTGTCTCTTACAAAAGACCTAGGTGATGCTCATTACAAGCCAGCATAGAAACTAGGGGCCAAGACAAGCCTTTTTTGTTACAGGTATCACCTTTTCCCTTGCTCCTTATTATAGGGGCACATGTTTTAGCCCTCTTACTGGAAGATAAACTCCTGGAAGGCAAAATCCATCATCACTCCAACCTAGATGGTAGGGACCAAGAGGAAATGGATTCCCAGTGAATTCAGATGAATGAATGGTCACCTGGAATGGACAAGCTCATCAGGCAGGTCAAGTCACTCTCTGTGATCCTATGGAGGGGAGGTCAGGGGGAGAACACTCAGAAATTCCATCTACTGTAGTTCCTGCATCCCTCTGTCGGCAGCTATAAAATGAATGACATCCACCACCACTACCCCCAACACACAGTCCCCTCAGGGCTGTATACACAAAATAACACTTTGGGGCAAGGCAACACCATGATGGACAAACTCAAGTCTTCTGCATACAGTTGGCACTCCACATCTGTGGATTCTGCACCTTCAGATTCCACCAGCTGGAAGGTTAAAAATATTTGGAAAAAAAATTCTGAAATTTCCAAAAAGCAAAACCTAACTTCCCATGCTGGCAACTATTTATATATCATTTACATTGTGTTTACAATGATTTACACAGTATTTACGTCACAGTAGGTATTCCTAAAGGAGATCAGTCTTGGGTGTTCATTGGAAGGACTGATTTTCAAGCTGAAACTCTAATACTTTGGCCACCTGATGTGAAGAGCTGACTCATTTGAAAAGACCGTGATGCTAGGAAAGACTGAGGGCAGGAGGAAAAGGAGACGACAGAGGATGGGATGGTTGGATGGCATCACCGACTCAATGGACATGGGTTTGGGTGGACTCGGGAGTTGGTGATGGACAGGGAGGCCTGGCGTGCTGTGGTTCATGGGGTCGCAAAGAGTCAGACACGACTGAGCAACTGAACTGAACTGAAATATGATTTAAAGCACGTGCCTAGGCTGTGTGCTAGCACTACACCATTTGACATAAGGGAATTTGAGCATCCACAGATTTGGTATCCTCAGGGATCCTGGAACTAATCTTTCAAGGATACCAGGAGACAACTACTCCCCAAACAGGTTTGCAATCCATTCTAAGCCTTTGACCTAGATGAATCTTTGCTGGGACTTGTATTCCTCAGCCACGCTCCTTTCTGCCAAGTTGTTAGAAACAGAATCTCATTATCTCAAGATCTTCTTTTCCTGCTAAAAGTCACTTCACTTCATTTCTCCACCCAGGGTATCCAAAAATCAACCCCACTACTGACTCCGATCTTGGGCAGGTCACTCAGCCAGTCAGTGTCTCCATCTTCCCCTTTTCTAAAACGAGAGAAACACCAACCACCCCTCCTACTTTTACGGCAGGACTCTGGACCACTCAAAGGAGGCAAAATTATATGAATGCAGAGCAAAACTGTAAAATGTTTGCCAAATGCGAGGTGTGACTCTTATCCTGGGCTGTCCAAGGATTTATTTTGTGAAATTGAGACTTTCCCTTGACATTCGTGGGTCTTTGTTTTGCCCACCTATCAAGGCAGACATTTGCTTTGAGATCTTGAGCAAAAGATACTGTCGTACTACAAATTACCGTGATCTAATTAGGCCTCCCTCCATAAATCTGTCATTTGCAAGCTATTCAGGCCTGCTCAGCCCAGCCCTTGATTTAAACTGCTCCAGGAGTCTAGCCGAAGATGTGTCCAGGACAGAATCCAACACAATATTCTGGTCTCCTCCCACTGCTCCCTTGAGGATGGGTTGCTCACCAATTTTGGCCACAGTCACAGTTATGTAGAAGAGAGATTCATTATAGTTTGGGCATAGATCTTAACCAGTGCCCATGCAACCTCGTGACAACATTATTTAGCATTCAGATTGGATGTGAGCTCTTATTGGGAAAAGAATATTGCGGAAGATTAGTGTTGCCTGGTTCTTGAAGCAAAGAGAGACAAATAGGAAAGAAGCATATTTTCTCTGTTGAATTGACAGGTGTGTGCAGCATCTCCTAAGTATGATGGATACTTTGAAATGGCATATAAAACAGAGCTATGGTTTAAAAAAAAATTGCTGGTGCTGGCCAAATCAAATAATGTCCATTCCTGGTTGTTCTGGCTGAAGAAGATAAAAAAAGAGGTATGGAAAATTCAAAGCAACGGGTAATCTAAAACTCATTTATACTGGGCTTTAGAATGCATGTTTATACTTATCTGATAATGGGTGTCGCAGAGGTTCTGGGAATCCTTCCGTACCAACGTAGCAATACCACTGTGTCCTCCCCCTGGAAAATCTGGGAAGCAGGAAAACTCCCCATCTTTTCTCTTCACGCCTCCTTCCCCACTACTGATATTTCAGCTTTGCTAACCTTGCCCCACCATCCACAAACACACCCCCACACTTCCACCTTAATATCTTTTTGCACTTCATTCCAGGCTATTTGGGTTTCAAAGTAATGCTCTGTGTGCAAAGCAAACAGAAAAAGGTGGAATATCAACAAAGCTTTATTAAACAGCTAATGGGCTTCTACTCTGCAGGAACCAGTGAGCTAGGCTGGGAGAGCCCGACTCCGTGCACACACAGAGCGGGATGTGTCTCCCAGAGCTTCCTTTTCCAAGTCAGGACTGGGAAGGACACAGAATCATCAGGTAACAGATGAAGACAGCACGTGGGGACCACAGAGGTGAAGTAGGAGAGGTGGGGTCAGAGTTCCAGGAGACGATCAGGTGATTTAGTCAGGGGCTGTGAGAGGAATTAGCACTTTGTGCAGCTGTGAAGGGACAGGGCGGTGAGATGCCAGAGACTCTGAAAGTACTGACAAGGCCACACGACTTCAGCCCCGCATCCCTGGAGGGTTTTCTAGGCAGTCCTAGGTTCTAATCAGCAAGAGCCAACATGAAGATCGCAGTGTTTATCTGATGGATGAGGTGATTGAGGAGGAGGAGGGCAGGAGAAAGGAAGCAGAAGGATCAGAGGAAAGAAGAGGGAGCGGAATTAACCAATAAAGGGCCATTTTAGCGTCCCCTTTCACCGGGGCTCAGCTTAATGGGGGAGGCGAGCGCCCACACACATCAAGGAGAGTGCAGAACCAAGCTTTTTCAGCAGAGCCTCGCGGGAAGGAAAGTCTGAGGAAACGTGAGCAGGGGCCTGAAACCTTACTAAGGAAAGGGGTCAATGAATGTTTTCAAAATAAAAAAGGCTGAGAAGAGAACAGTGAACGGGGGTAGAATCGGAGGTCAACCGACACATTCAAGGGTTTTATTGTTGCTATCAAAAAGATGCTTGGAAAGGAAAAGGAGGAAGGGAAAACGCTTTCAAGTTTTAAGTTCCTTTTTTCTTTCCTCAAAAAGAGGCATGTGAGCGATGGAGCTGAGGGTTATTTTCGTCTATTTTGGGAGATGATGCTGGTGTCATTGGACTCCAACCAGCCAGGGAGAGGAGATGTGAGTAACTGAGTCCAAGCCTGGATTTCTGAGGCTGAAAGTGACAGTGATCTGTGCCCGGAAGCCGGGCACGACGGCAGCCAGGACGTGTGCAAGGGAGTGCTCGTGGCCCTCGGCCTTTGCAGGGACACAACCAAGATGCAGGGTGAGCTGCCATTTTTATGGCTGTGCCCTTTAGGTCTCTCCAATCTCCAGGGGGAAAAAAAATTCTGGGGGAAAAAAAAAAAAGACAACTCTTCCTGAAGGACTGCTCTGGACTCAATGCCAACCTGAGACAGCTGCTGATGGGGAACAACAACATCAAGGACCTACTGTCCCTTCCTGCCCCTCCTCCGCCGCTGCCACCCCTGAAAGAACTGTGAAAAGACCAAGAGTTGGTGGGCAGCCAACAAGAACTAAAGAACTTGCAGCTGGTAAAACCACCTGTGCCTTGTCAAATTCCAGCCAAAACAATCCCTTCCCCCAAGCCTCCCGTTCAGGAGAAGGGGGGAAAATCTGATAATAAGATGAGAATCAAGGGGGTGGAAAGTGAGTCGAGTGGCTCCAGACCAAGCCTTAAGCCAGTCGGGGAAGAGAATATTGGGAAGTTGTGCCAACAGAGGTAAAAAATTAGGAGCTGTGTTCTTGAGAGAGAAAGAGAGTAACAACTGTGAGACAGAGCTAGATGGGCCACGCTGAGAATCCAGCTCTCCCAATGGGCAGAGCTCTGCAGCATCAAAGCTGAGGTCTGGATCACTGTGGCAAATGGTGCAAGAAGAGGGGGCACAAGTTCAAATAAATGCATGGGAGTATTCCAGAAAGGACCCCTCTGCCCTTTCCAACTGTAAAGTCAAAAAGCTATCTAGAGGTCTAATGTTCCCCAGTTGCATCCCTTCTGGGGCTTCCCTGATGGCTCAGTGGGTAAAGAATCCACCTGCAATGCAGAAGACACAGGAGATATGGTTCAATCCCTGGGTGGGGAAGATCCCCTGGAGAAGGAAATGGCAACCCACTCCAGTATTCTTGCCTGAAAAATTCCATGGACAGAGGAGCCTGGTGGGCTACAGTCCGTGGGGTCACAAAGAGTGAGACAAGACTGAGCATAAGGCACATGTGGAGGCATAAGTGACTTTATCTGTCCTCCTAATAAGACCATGTGCTCATGTACAGAAAGACTAAGAGTTACACCGCTTACCTGTCATGTTACATCTACCTGAGAGATTTGCATTCAGAAGGCCAAGGTCCCATAGCCTGGGTTCATAAACAGGGCATGAACAGCGGTGATATCTTTATTTGAGACATTTCAGGATCATGGAGAAACAACACATCTTTGAAGGAGACGTGTTCTCAGATTCAGTCTCTAATGGGATTACCTCCTCTTTCAACCCCATTCTTTCCTTTCTTCCACTTGCTGTGAAGAAATGCTGCCGTAAGTTTGGTTATCATTCTTCTAGCAGGGGTGTTTTAAAGTAATCACCCATTCATTTAAAGTGCTAATAAATGCTGGTGCTAAAATTAGAAAGTTCTCCTTGTCCTTTGAAGATTAGCTGAATCTCTAACTAATGTTATCATTGGCCAGGTAATGTTGGCATGAACCTGAATTGAATTTTTGCTGGCATCCCCAGCTGAAATCCACATCACAGTTATAGCCATTAAAGATTAGTGGGTCATTCCCCGTGTTAAGACTTCATTTCCAAGGTATTTATTCATTTCACTGATGACTGCCACCCCTGCCTGGCTTTTTATTTGGAGCGTTCAAGAGAATGCTATGACCAGAAGGGTAGTGAGAATAAATAAACCCATAGTCAGTGTCCATTGTAAACACCCAAAGCACGTTCTATCATCTATCATGGTGCAATTGGTGAAAATAGAGAGAGAGGGTTTCTCTTTTTCCCATATTAAAATCTTCCATTTTATACACCAAAGTACATCTTCATTACAACAAATTGAAATAATAACCATTCAATAATAATAATTGAAATGGAGCAAATTTCAATAATATGTTTATTAAAAGCACAGTGCTTTTAATGGTAATAGTACCTCTCTGATATTTCTGCAGAAAATATGTAACTTAAATTTAACTATGAGCAAACAAATCCAAATTAAAGGATTTTCTACAAAATAATTGATCTGTACTCTTCAAAAAAAAATGTCAAGGTTAAGAAAGATACAGAAAGCCTGAGAACCTACTCTAGGATACATGAGACCAAACAGTCATGATCACTAAAAGATAGCTATGAAGAAAGTCCTAGAAATTTGATAAAGACTGAACAAGGATTCTATAATAGAGAGTATACTTTTAATGTGTAATTTTCTGATTCATTTTAACATTTTACTATAGTTATATAAAAAATATCTCAGTTCTTAGAAAATAACACTGAGGTATTGAGGTAAAGGGACTTTATATTTCTGACTTAACTTTCCAGTGGTTCAGAAAGAAAATACAGTATGCATACATAGATGAACATAGAGAGAAAGAATGATAAAGCAAGGGAGTAAAATGGAAAAAATTGGTTAATCTGGGCAAACCCCAGATTGCGTTTGGGAGGTCCTTGGAATATTCTTACAACTTTCCCTTGTTTGGAATAATATTTTAAAAAGCAAAATTGTCTCCCATTTCCTGCCTTGGAGTTAACTATTTACATATTTATAGTTCAATGCATATTCTGTGATATGCAGCTTCTAAAATGTTTCCAAATGCACCCAACCTCCTGGTAGTCAAGTCCTTGCGTGATCCCCTCCCAGTTGTGTGTGGGCGGAAGCTAGTGACTTGTTTCTAAAGCATAGAATGCTGCAAAAGTAATGGATGTCACTTCTGAAATTCAGCTGGAAAGGTCTGCCATCTTGCTCACACTCTCTCTGGTTCGACTCACTTGTTCACTCTAAGGAAAGTCAGCTGCCATGTTTCAAGTTGCCTTAAGGAGAGGTTCATCTGGCAACTGAGGGTGGTCTCCAGCCAACAGCTATTGAGGATCCAAGGCCCTCGATGCAACAGCAGACAAGGAACTCAATCGTGCCACCAACCCACAAGTCAACTTGGAAGCTGATCCTTTCTCAATTTAACCTTAAGATAACTGCAGCCCTGGTCAACACCTGGACAGCAGCCTTTAGAGGTCCTGAACGAGAGGGCCCTGTTAAGCTGTATGAGGAATCCTGACCCACAGAAACTGTAAGATAATTGCTTCTCTAAGACACTAAGATTGGAGGAAATTCATTATGCAGAAATAAGCAATACTTTTGCCAACTTCTCATATATATATTGTTTTTTTCCTTTCTTGTAGGGGAGGAGGTTATAGCATCATAGAGAGTTTTTCATATTATCATGTAAGACATTGCTTCATTATTTTTAACATTGAGTGTTAACTGTTGTTCAGATTCAGCATTGCAAAGGAGCATTTGGCAGAGGCGGACAATGGGAGTTAAAATCTAGCCCGTGCTCTATTCACCAAAGTGTGCTTCCCAGCATTTGCTTTATTTAATCAGAGGAGAGGGGTATTTTTTTCTAATTTACATAAATGCGCCCTCTGTGTTAGTGGAACCCTGTTAATGGCCGCATAATATTCTGTGATGTGGATATACTATAATTTCTTTAACCAACCTCATCTTGGTGGCCATTTAGATCACCTCGTGTGTTGTAATTGCAGTAATAATAATAATTATATAATAAACTACAGTGAACATCCTCATATATAGTTGCATTTCTGTGTACAAACATTTCTGTAGAAAAGATTCCAAAATAAGATTCTTGGACCATAGATTATGTCCATCTTTAATTTTGATAAATCCTGACAAATTAACCTTACAAAAGGTTTTCACCTTGTTTGTACTCCAAGTATAAGTAGTAGTGTTAGTTGCTCAGTCATATCTGACTCTTTGCAACCCCGTGAACTGTAGCCGCCAGGATCCTCTGTCTTTGGGATTCTCCAGACAAGAATACAGAAGTGGGTTGCCATTTCCTTCTCCAGGGAGCAAATATAAAGAAGTGGCCTATTTCCTTAGCCACTTACTAACACTGGATGAGATCAATCTTTTAAATATTTGCAATCTGATAACTAAAAAATTTTATCTCAGTTTTACAGATCATTTGTAGGAAGCCAAATATTCCTAACTTTCTGACTCTGAGTCAGGACAATTTCCTAGTAATACCAAGTCAATCTTTTCCCACAAATATGCAGGCAATGTTGAATAAATCTGTTAGAGATCAGAGAATCAGACCTTACCCAACCAACGTCTGTTCACTCAATCCTATCTCTTATGTGAAATGTGAGAAGAGAGAAATACAATGCTAAGTGAGGGTAGTGAAGTGTAGAATTTCAGCAAAGGTCTTCCAGCGTTTGACTTTCTGATCACGTCTCAATAAAAATTTTATTGACTCTTCACCTGATTTGCTTGTTTAGCAGCCACCACCAGCCCCTTTGCAAATAAGATCACTTTCATTCAGCTGTTTTGATGTAGGTTATGTGGGCAGAAACAAACGCTAGTCAGAATGTCTGGGCTTAGGCCCCACGTGACTGTAAGCCTTGTTCTTCTACTAGGAGAGTATGTTAGGCTAAGTGCTCTGGGAAGCAGACATACATAAGAATTTTATTAGGGGAAAACTCTGTGGTAGAAAAGGAGGAACCTCCCTGGTGGTCCAGTGGTTAAGAATCTGGGCTCCCAGTGCAGGGGGTTTGATCGCTGGTCAAGGAACTAGATCCCACATGCCAACCTAAGAGCCCACATGCTGCAACTAAGATGCTACAAACCACAGCTCAAGATCCCAAGTGCTGCAGCTAAGACCTGGTACTACCACACAAATGTAAAACAAGAAAAGAAAGAAAGAAAAAGAAGATGGTGAAGGAACAAGGGAAAGCTGGAGCTGCCAGGCAGTGATACAAGTCTGAACCCAAGGGAAGGAGAAAAGAAGGAGAAATTGTCCAGAAGCATGATAGACTTCCCTGCAATCTCAGGAAGTTTCAGCAAGACTTCAGGAAATCCTCAAACCAAAGGCCAGCCATTGGAAGAGTCCAGTGTCTCCCAGGGTGCAATCTGCCTCAGTATTCTTGACACACTCAATCATTGGCCAAGAGAGGCTCGTAGGAAGCACAGCCCTGGTGTAAATGGGGTGGTTGATTTCAAAGCACAGAAGCTAGAGGCCTCCATCAACTGTACTTCGTAGAACTGGAGGCCTCCTATGCCCGTTGTCAAGTCCACCACTACACATTCTCAGTGAGTTAGTCTGCAGACAGAGCCTCAGTAGAATTATAACAGTAGAAAATAGAGAGGGAATTTGTCCTCCATTTTTGGTTTCTTGCTTCCATAAGTTCTATGTAACTGCTTGCCTTATTTCCAAATAAATGAAAGTCTTTCTATCTGGTTAATGATTGTACAACTTTCCTAAGTCCCACAGGTAAAAGATGAAGACTTGGAACAGAGAGTGAGCAAAATACAAAAAAATCTACAGGAATTGTGGGATGTAGAAGAGCAAAGAAGAAAGAAGAGACAAAGACAGAGGAATCCTAGAAATCCTGAGAGGCAGGTGGCTTGGGAGAAACTCCACAAAAGGCTGGGTGAAGGATATTGAACAATAAGAATGTCCAATCATCAGAAGAATGGTTATTTTATGCAAAGCATCAGCATCAGATATACAAATTGCCAGTATTTACTAGGTTTATAAGTGGTAGATTTGTGGGAAAGAGAGATCACTACCAGTCCCTCTCTAAAATATCTCTCTACAATTGAATTCTTTTTGCCTTGTCTCCAGGGGACATTTGGTTACACTGAGCTCTAAGGAGCAACCCCAATTTTTTTGTTAAATTCAAATTTATCTTGATTATATATTCTTTTAGAATATTTATAAGCCAGAACTTGAATATATCTTGTGCTGTGCAAACACTGTCAGAATTGTTCAATCTGTGTCTGTGTGTTTGGACTGGTCAAATCTGACCCTTCAGAGTGTAAAGCCTTTAGGAGTAACTCTAAAATATAAATATTTCTGTAGCCCCTGCATTTGTCACAAGAAAATTATTATCTGATTATGATCGTGATGTTTGAATCCTGAAGTCTGTGTACAAAAGTAAAATATTTATACACATGTTAATACCACTCCAGTCGGCTTCCCCCTATCTATTTCTTTCACTTGTGTCTTCACTTCATTTGGTACTGTCGATCAATCACTTATTGAATGACGCTTCTTCATGGGCTCCCATTATATTAAGTTCTTGGCTCCTCCTAGCTCCCTACTTCCTCGTTGCCCCCAGCTGTCTTTGGCTTTCTCTCACCTCTTAATTTTGAATATTATGTATCAATCTTTCTGAAGCTTTCCTTTTCCTTGCTCCCATTATCACCTCTAACCTAATGCTCCTATTTTACATTTCCAAATTTTACTTAGATTTGATCCTGTAGTTTCTAGTCCTCCAGGATGTCTCTTGTAAAATATTCCACCATCATTGCTAATTCAATTTGGTCCCAAGCCTTCTCTCACTATCACTATCAATGTCATTATTATTGTCTTTCAATCCTACAAAGGAAATTTTGATGATAGCTTTGAATTATTCTTTCTGATTCCTCTGCTTGCCTCTGAGTGCTTTACCAAATTGTATTTCTGTTTTCTTTGTGAAACAATATTTCGGCAACCTTCCTTATCCCAAACCCTCAGCTTAATGAGGTTGTGTGGTCCTTTAAGCTTGACTCAAATACCCTTTCTCCATTTAAGGGAAATCTCAGGGTCTCTTCCAATGTTTCCAGAGTTTTCTGGAGATCTTCCATTTCCACTGGTCATTCTGGCTCCAATTTGCTGCTTTCTAGTGAATTTTCAGTCTCCCTGACAACTCCTCTTTGAGGCTGTTCACACTGCCTACCTCAAATGGACCCCAAAATAGCTTTGCTTAATTTTACCCTAAACACCTCTCCCCCAGCAATGCCCTTTGAGTAAATGTAACTGAAGATTGCAATGGTAACAGCAAGGGGCCCATGCGCTTGCCCTCAGAGCAGACAACAACACTAAACAGTTAATTTCCCTGCAGGGACTGAATCCTCACCCCTTGCATTGGAGGCACAGAGTCTTAAACCACTGGATCACCAGGGAAGTCCCTCCTATAAATTCTTGCTTCTTCTTGTATTCTTTTCTTTTCCACTTAGAGCATTTCTTTTAGGATAAATTTAGTACTGATAAACTCTTAGCTTTTGCTCATTTGAGAAGCACTTGATCTCTCCTTCAATTCTGAATGATAAATATGCTGAGGAGAGTACCCTAGGTTGTAGGTTTTTCCCACTCAGCACTTTAAATATATCATGCCACTCCCTTCTTGCCTACAAAATTTCTGCAGAAAAATCAGCTGATAGCCTTATGGGGATTCCTTGTATATGAGTCTTTATTTTTCTCTTGCTGCCTTTAGAATTCTTTATCTCTGACTTTTGCCATTTTAATTATGATATGCTTTGGTATAGGTCTCTTTCTCTTTGGGTTCATCTTGTTTGGGGTTTTTCTGTGCATCCTATATCTGAATATCTGTTTCCTTTTTCAGCTTCAGGAATTTTTCAGCCATAATTTTACCAAATATATTTTTGACCACTTTCTCTCTCCTGGGACAATGCAAATGATACCTTGATGTTGTCCCAGAGGTCATTAAACTGTTCTCCTTTTTATTCTTGCTTTTCTTGTTGCTATTCTGATTGGGTGATTTCCATTATTCTATCTTTCAAATCACTTATGTGCTCCTCTTTATCACCTAGTCTACTAAAATCACTTTCTAATGTATTCTATTCGGAGAAGGCAGTGGCACCCCCCCGTACTCCGTCCGACGGGGGCCGGTGGCTGCGCCGGTTGCTGGGTCCTGGCGCTTCCTTCTCCCTTTCGCTTGGGAGGATGGCCCCACTCCAGTGTTCTTGCTGGATCCCAGGGGGGGGCGGGAGTCGGACGTGGTGAGTTGTAGTTAGTATAATGTATTCTTTATTTCAGTTATTACGTTCCTCAACTCTGACTTGGTTCTTTTTTATATTTTCTAATTTCTTGTTAAGATTCGTATTATGTTCATCTGTTCTCCTCTCTAGTTAGCATTCTATTATGAATGCTCTGAGCATTATCTGGTAAATTATTTATATCTGTTTCATTAGTCATATTTTCAGGTTTTCTTCTTTTTCTTTCATTTGGAACAAATTCCTCTGTCTTCTCATTTTGTTTAACTTTGTGTACTTAGGTGAGAAAGTAACCTCTCCTGGTCTTGAAGGCAGTTCCTTGTATGGGAGCATCCCTGTGCAGTCTGTGAACGCGCAGTGGTTCTGCTGATAAAGCTGGATCTGGAGCAAGTATGGATCACCTCTTCCCCCAAGGTAGGCAGGCAGCTATCATTTTGATGAGAGGTGGGGCTGAATGAAAGAGGCTAGAGCCTTAGCCAGGTGTGAGCTGGGGCTTCTCGCATGCTCAGTGGCTGTCCACCCTACTGGGTTGGGGTCAGGGCCCAAAGCACTGAAACAGAAGCCCTGAGGGTCGGATTCAAGCTGATTCTGTTCCCTCTGAGTGTACGTTCTACCCCTCGCCAGCAACGGCACGTTTGGCCCCGAGGAAAGCAGTCCAGGAACGACAGAGGCCAGGGCGGGTGCTCCGTGTGGGAAGGGGCACGCGATGGTCCCACCGCACAGAGCTCCAGACCACTCCTGATCTGTTGCCTTCAGATGGTTCACCCTGTCCTATGTGGATGCCATGCCAGACTTGAGCCAGCTCTTTCCCCCTCATTTGGGAGAGTTTTCTGAACTCAGATTCTCATTTGCTCTGTGATATTCAAGCTCCTAGAATAAGAGGAGCATGCTCTCAAAGAAGAGAACGATTTTGGAATTCCAAAGTTACTAACGCTCTTGGGGCAACACTTCTAAAATTCTGGGGACAAAGAGTTAATCACAGTAAAGTGAAAACAACTTAGATTTTGAAAGAAGGCTATCTTAAAAACACTCCTTAACTTCTCATTGGTTCAGAACTTCTTTGCTAAGAGGTCCTTGACAACAGGATAGAGGGTCAAAGAGAACTGAACACGCATCCCAGACACGTTATCAGGACATCTCCATTTTCCTTGTTTACTGATATGATTATCTGTTCCTGAGTAATTATCCATTCCAAAACATAATGCCTTAAAACAACAGCTTGTTACTGTCTGTCATGTTTCGGGAGTACTGATTGAGTTCTACTGGGTGGTTCTTGCTTGGACTGCTTTCTAAAAGGGCTCCCCCTTCTGGTCGGCATCTAATGCTATTTGATGACCAGAAGTTCACTTCAGTTCAGTTCAGTCTCTCAGTCGTGTCTGATTCTTTGCAACCCCATGGACTGCAGAACGCCAGGCTTCCCTGTCCATCACCAACTCCTGGAGCTTGCTCAACTTCGTGTCCATTGAGTTGATGGTGCCATCCAACCATCTCATCCTCTGTCATCCCCTTCTCTGCCTGCCTTCAATTTTTCCCAGCATCAGGGTCTTTTTCAATGAGTCAGTTCTTCCCATCAGGTGGCCAAAGCCTCAGTTTCAGCATCAATCCTTCCAATGAATATTCTCAAAAGGTGGCCAAAGCTTCACTTTCAGCATCAGTCCTTCCAATGAATATTCAGGACTGATTCTCTTTAGAATTGACTGGTTGGATCTCCTTGCAGTCCGAGGGACTCTCAACAATCTTCTCTAACACCACAGTTCAAAAGTATCAATTCTTGGTGCTCAGTTTTCTTTATAGCCCAACTCTAACATCTATACATGACTACTGGAAAAACCATAGCTCTGACTAGACAGATCTTTGTTGGCAAAATAATGTTTTTGCTTTTTAGTAAGCTATCTAGGTTAGTCATAGCTTTTCTTCCAAGGAGCAAGCGTCTTTTAAATTCATGGACACAGTCACCATCTGCAGTGATTTTTGAGCCCAAGAAAATAAAGTCTGTCACTGTTTCCACTGTTTCCCCATCTATTTGCCATGAAGTGATGGGACCGGATGCCATGATCTTAGTTTTCTGAATGTTGAGTTTTGAGCCAAAAAGGCAAAGAAGTTCCCTTAGCACTGTTAAGCAGAGCACCTGCACATGGTCTTTTCATGTGGTTTGGGCTTCTCACGTTATGGTGGCTAGATTCCAAGAGGGTGTGCCCAAGAGCATACGTTCTAAGAAGTAGGAGACAGACGCTGTCAGCTCAGCATTGAGTTATGCCTAGAACTGGCAGATCTTTGCTTCTGTTGTATTCTATTGGTCAAAGCAGGCACAGATCTCTCCCAGATTTCAAGAGGATAGAGAAGTAAATACCTTATGATGAAGAAGAGGCAAAGTCACATTGCACAATAGAGCAGGGGATAGGAGACACTGTCATCCTCATCTTTGGAAAACAGAACCAGTTACAGTCATTATCTGATGACATATCCAATGTTAGAATGGCCTGTATATAGTTAAACTGCTAACCCCCGCCAGACTATCTGCTTACCTCTCACGCCACTGGCTTCTGTGCTACAGCTATCCCACTTTTCTCTCTTTTTCTTTATTTCTGCCTCAGTGTCAGGACTTGCTCTGCACAAAATATCCTTTTCCTCAGCTCTTCCCGTGGAGGCTTGCCTATTATCATCAAAGTCTCAACTCAAATATCTTCTCTTCTGAGAGACCTTCTCTGGCTACCACATGGCTCTGTTTACATCCGTCCTAACCCTCATGTGTTTGCTTTCTCTTCCACGGTCTGTATCCCCCTGTGCAGCACACACCCCGTGAGAGCGTTGACCTGGTCTATTTTGCCCACAGCATATGCCTAGGGCAAACACTGGTGTCCATGGCAGAGTGATCATCCAGTCAACCTTCACTGAATGAGTGAATAGAGAAAGGAGACACTATCCTTTCAAACAGTAGTCAACGACAGCCAAGACTCCTCTCCTGACCGATTATTCTGTACTACTTCTCTGGGAAGTTATTTTATCTTTGGACACATCTTACAAATTCCTACATGGTATTATGAATTTACCTATCTAGTCAAAAGACTCTATAATTTGTTGACTAAGACTAATTCAGGGGTTTCCAAACTATAACCTCCAAGTGCTATAGCTCTGTGGCTCCAATCCCCAGGAAAAAGCTAAGGGGAACTGAAAGGGAAAAGGAAAGACAAGGGGACCCCACCATCACTTTAATCGTAGTGATAATCATTTTATTTTACCTATTGTTCAGTTCAGTCAGTCATGTCTAATTATTTGCAATCCCACGGACTGCAGCATGCCAGGCCTCCCTGTCCATCACCAGCTCCTGGAGTTTACTCTAACTCATGTCCATTGAGTCAGTGATGCCATCCAACCATCATCCTCTGTCGTCCCCTTCTCCTCTCCCCTTCAATCTTTCCCAACATCAGGGTCTTTTCAAATGAGTCAGTCCTTTGTGTCAGGTGGCCAAAGTATTGGAGTTTCAGCTTCAACATCAGTCCTTCCAATGAACACCCAGGACTGATCTCCTTTAGGGTGGACTGGTTGGATCTTCTTGCAGTCCAAGGGACTCTCAAGAGTCTTCTCCAACACCACAGTTCAAAAGCATTAATTCTTCAGTGCTCAGCTTTCTTTATAGTCCAACTCTCACATCCATACATGATTATTAGAAAAACCATAGCCTGGACTAGATGGACCTTTGTTGACAAAGTAATGTCTCTGCTTTTTAATATGCTGTCTAATTAATTTTTGGTCATAATTTTTCTTCCAAGTAGCAAGCATCTTTTAATTTCATGGCTACAGTCACCATCTGCAATGATTTTGGAACCCCAAAAAATAAAGTCAGCCACTGTTTCCACTGTTTCCCCACCTATTTGCCATAAAGTGATGGGACCAGATGCCATGATCTTAGTTTTCTGAATGTTGAGTTTTAAGTCAACTTTTTCACTCTCCTCTTTCACTTTCATCAAGAGGCTCTTTAGTTCTTCTTCACTTTCTGCCATAGGGTGGTGTCATCTGCATATCTGAGGTTATTGATATTTCTCCCAGCAATCTTGATTCTAGCCTCATCCAGCCCAGCATTTCTCATGATGTACTCTGCATATAGTTAAATAAGCAAGGTGACAATATACAGCCTTGACGTACTCCTTTCCTGATTTGTAACCAGTCTGTTGTTCCATGTCCAGTTCTAACTGTTACTTCTTGACCTGAATACAGATTCCTCAGGAGCCAGGTCAGGTGGTCTGGTATTCCCATCTCTTTCAGAATTTTCCACAGTTTATTGTGATCCACACAGTGAAAGGCTTTGGCATAGTCAATAAAGCAGAGGTAGATGTTTTTCTGGAACTCTCTTGCTTTCTCGATGATCCAATGGACGTTGGCAATTTGATCTCTGCTTCCTCTGCCTTTTCTAAAACCAGCTTGAACATCTGGGAGTTCATGGTTCATATATTGTTGAAGCCTCAATTAGAGAATTTTGAGCATTACTTCACTAGCGTGTAAGATGAGTGTAATTGTGCAGTAGTTTGAGCATTCTTTGGCATTGCCTTTCTTTGGGATTGGAATGAAAACTGACTTTTTCCAGTCCTGTGGCCACTGATGAGTTTTCCAAATTTGCAGGATATTGAATGCAGCACTTTCACAGCATCATCTTCCAGGATTTGAAATAGCTCAACTGGAATTCCATCACCTCCACTAGCTTTGTTTGTAGTGATGGTTCCTAAGGCCCACTTGACTTCAGATTCCAGGATGTCTGGTTCTAGGTGAGTGATCACATCATCGTGATTATCTGGGACATGAAGATCTTCCTTGTATAGTTCTTCTGTGTATTCTTGCCACCTCTTCTTAATATCTTCTGCTTCTGTTAGGTCCATATCTTAATTGTGCCCATCTTTGCATGAAAAGTTTCCTTGGTATCTCTAATTTTCTTGAAGAGATCTCTAGTTACCTATTGAGGATCTATATAAGACTTGGTTTGAAAAACAGTTCCATTGCTAAAAAAATCTGAATAGTCTCTTTGACTCCATTCTATACCTTCATGATATTTCTCACAGTAAGCTCTTCTAATCCCCTATGTCAGAATCAACACTTTGGATACTTGCAGAAAACGCAGATTCCCTGTCCCCTATGTGTTACAATTTCTGTTCTAGGGCCAGTGAAGTAAAAATCACCCAGTCATGTCCAACTCTTTGGGACCCCATGGACTATACAGTCCATGGAATTCTCCAGGCCAGAATACTGGAGTGGGTATTCTTTCCCTTCTCCAGGGGGATCTTCCCAACTCAGGGATCAAACCCAGGTCTCCCGCACTACAGGCGGATTCTTTACCAACTGAGCCGCAAGTGAAGTTCTAGGGCCAAGGAATCTATTAACAAGCACCTCAGGGCTTCTTCAGTGGTCAGAAGTTTGAGAATCACTGTTCTATGATGTGAGAACTATCTAATAAAATACAGAAATGAGTAGTCATGCAAAGAAGAATTCTTTTTCCTTTGGGATGACCTCTTGCAAAATGGAATGTCTTTTCTCAGTACAGTCATCCATCCATATCCGCAAGGGATTGGTTCTAAGACCCACCTCAGATACTGAAATCCACAAATGCTCAAGTCCCTTGTATAAAATGGTGTAGTACCATCTACCCCCTGTAATCGCAGAGACAGAATCCATAGATACAGAAAAGAAAGAAAAAGAAAGTGAAGCTGCTCAGTCATGTCCAGCTGTTTTCGACCCCATGGACGGTAGCCTACCACACTCCTCCGTCCATGGGATTCTCTAGGCAAGAATACTGGAGTGGGTTGCCATTTTCTTCTCCAGGGGATCTTCCCAACCCAGGGATTGAACCTGGGTCTCCTGAATTGTAGGCAGGCGATTTACTGTCTGAGCCACCAGTGAGAATATAAATACAAAGGGCTGACTTTATATACAGAAATTTCTGAAGGAGTAGGCATGGTAGGTTGACCTCAAAATATCCAGAAAGTGGTCTTTTCTCTCTTTTCTGGAGACCCTGATTGCCCCCACAAACATCTCTCTGACCCCAAGTGACTGAAGTTAGAGCATATATATTTGTACACACACACACGCCAGTGGCCAGCAACATACCGACCAAGCTACCACCTCACTCAGCTGAGTCCTGCCAATTAAGTACTTCTGGAGTGGTATAAGAGGAAGGCCCTTAAAATTCCAAGCATAAAACAGCTAATAAGAGTATCTTGTTTAACAAAGTAATAAAAAAAAAAAGCAGAGACAAAAAAAAAGCTGCAAAGTTTTCTTTGTGATCATTATTTAACACTGTATGTAATTAAATATTAATGAAAGTATGTACTTTCATTTTGTGAGCAATTTAATTCAATTAAAAATAAATGGGTCTCCTTGGCTCAGTGGGCATACTGATATACAGAACAGCACTGCCCTTAACTTAGTTTCCATTGTGTTTAAATCCAGCACTGAGCACAGCTACTAAAATACAACCTCAGGCTTACTTGATTAACCCATTAAGAGCCAAGGGCCCATCTCAGGCAGGCAAAGGAATATAGCACTCTACAGTGTTCACCGGGTACAAAGCGTAATATGTTTTACTTGAAAAAAATATGTTCATCAAACATTTGCTAGGTGGGATAAAAAGATATTTAAGACATCTCTTAGATATCAAAACAGTAGAGGTGGGGCATGGACGGAAGAGAGGTATGAAGAAGCTGGAAATGCTGTATCTTGACCTGGTATCGTGTGTGTGTGTGTGTGTGTGTGTGTGTGTGTGCGCGCTCAGGTCACTCAGTTGTGTCCGACTCTGAGACCCCATGGACTGCAGCCTGCCAGGCTCCTCTATACAGGGATTTTTCCAGGCAAGAATACTGGAGTGGGTTGAAATTTCCTACTCCATGGCATCTTCCTGACCCAGGGGTCAAACCCAGGTCTCTTGACTTGACCTGGAAATATATATATATATACATACATATGTATATATATATCATAGACAAATATATGTACATATAGACACACACCCAGATGAACCAAACATACTGACCTGTACTCAATGTATACATATACATACTTAAGGTTAGTGTACTTTAAGCAGTAGACTGCAAATATTTCATACCTCAATGACAGTTCAGTTCAGTCACTCAGTCGTGTCCAGCTCTTTGCGACCCCATGAACCGCAACATGCCAGGCCTCCCTGTCTGTCACCAACTCCTGGAGTTCACTCAAACTCATGTCCATTGAGTCGGTGATGCCATCCAGCCATCTCATCCTTTGTCGTCCCCTTTTCCTCCTGCCCCCAATGCCTCCCAGCATCAGAGTCTTTTCCAGTGAGTCAACTCTTTGCATGAGGTGGCCAAAGTATTAGCGTTTCAGCTTTAGCATCATTCCTGCCAAAGAACACCCAGGACTGATCTTTAGAATGGGCTGGTTGGATCTCCTTGCAGTCCAAGGGACTCTCAAGAGTCTTCTCCAACACCACAGTTCAAAAGCATCAATTCTTTGGCGCTCAGCCTTCTTCACAGTCCAACTCTCACATCCATACATGACCACAGGAAAAACCATAGCCTTGACTAGATGGACCTTTGTTGGCAAAGTAATGTCTCTGCTTTTGAATATGCTATCTAGGTTGTAAAAAAGACAATTTTTTTGCCCACAAGGATGTCACAGTCTGGTATTATTGGGCACGCAAGAGGCAACATGGGCACCAGGAGATTCCATTTACGTCCTGACTGGGAAGGCACAAGGGCATTTAGCTGTAATCACAGGCACAGGTTCTTAGAGGGTCAGGAGGAAGAAAACCAACAAACAGGAAGGAGGCGGTGGATTTCTGCAGTCAGTGCTCAGGAGTGCGTGTGGATGAAAGAGGGGACATTTGAGGGCACCGAAGATGGCTCAGGATAGAGCTGGGAGCCAGGGAACCAGCTGGCTCAGCTTGAGGCAAATGAACCCGGTGTCAGGCCTGGTCCGAGTTGGGGGATCCCCGAGCTCTGCAGGAGATGGGATGCGAAGGGCGCCAGGACCAGGGAGGAGGAGGGGCAGGTGCCTTGTCCCAGGCACGGGTTCCAGCCCGGTTCCGGGGATAACTTTTCCAGGCTGGTTGTACAGGAGCCGTCTGCACCTGTGGGCCCAGGAGGTAATGGATCCGGGCCCCCACCGTGATAACCGGGGCTGCTTTTTCATTGCACCAGAAGGGCCGTTGTTTGGGAATGACCTCCGGGATTCCAGAGGCCACGTCTAATAATAACAATGTTATCAACACTGCAAGGCTGAGCCGGGCAGAGTGTGTGTGTGTCTCTGGGTACCCGGGGGCCAGCGCCCAGCCCTGAAAGCAGAGCCAGCCGGGGTGTGAATGGGGAGGAAAATGCCAATCTCTTGACAAAAAGTTCGCTGCTAAAAAAGAAACCCTGGCCAACATTTTACAACCTGGACGCATTGTTAATGTGCTGCTTTATCTGGCAGGAATAGGAAGCCGTGTTGGAAAACAATATATTCTTTTTAGGGGCAAGGTCAGCCTCTGTTGGCCCTCGGGGTGTCTGCCAGCCCCCCACCGACTGGGAGAAGGCTCCAGAGGCCGGCCAAGGCGCTTCCTGGGCGGAGAGAAGCGCTTTGAGCCAGCCACGCGGGGGGTGAGGTGCCACCCTTGCCATCCTGCAGGAAGGCCCCCACCCCGGACACAGGGCCCGAGGACGCCTGCGAGGGGTTCCTCTGCCCCTCTGGGTGTGGGGCACGGGACAGAGACTGCAGAGAGGACACCTCATGCCCTTGTGCCATGTGGCACTAAGGCCCACCACGTGGAAGGTGGGTGGGCCCTGTGATCCTCTGCCCACTCACTTCAGAAACTATGGGCAGTGACCCTCAGCCCAGGTTGGGAAGACTCAGAGCTGCTGCAGAACCACCCCACCACCCCATCCCACCCAACCCCACCCCCTGGCCCTCCCCAGAGCCAGAGCAGACTGGGAGTGGAGAGGGTTCAGAAGTGCTCTCCTAAAACTTGTTCTCACTGGGAAAGAAAATCCCAGGGGTTACCAGCCAGTCCTGAGTAACACGCGGCTCCGCCACTGAGTAGTGGGTAACCTTGTGCAAAGAGATTGAACCTCTCCAAAAAGTCTTCAGTTTATTCCCATGTAAAAGGGAAATGATAATACGTGCCACTCAGGGCCACTGCCTGGACTGAGTGAGATCACCAAAGCGAAGCGCTTTCACGGCACGCCTGGCACGTGGCCGGCATCCAGTAAAGGGTCTTTGTGCTTGCTGTTCCCTCTACCTAGAACACTCTTTTAGAAACGCTGGTTCCCTTACCTCCAACAGGTCCCTTCCCCAGTTTATCTGTCTCCACAGTGCTGTCTGATATACTGTCTACCGCTATCTAATATATGATGACTTTTACATTTTTATCTTTTTTACTGTATTTCTGAAACCAGAGGGATGCTCTGTGAGAATAGAGATGTGTGTGCTTGTCTATTGCTAATTCCCAGAATCTGGAATCATGCCTAGCATACAGTAGAAAGAAGCGTATAGTAAGTGCTCAATAAACTTTAAATGGGCTTCCTCAGTGGCTCAGAGGTAAAGAATCTCTGGGCAATGCAAGAGCTGCAGGAGATGTGGGATCAATCCCTGGGTGCGGAAGATCCCCTGGAGGAGGAAATGGCAACCCACTTCAGTATTCTTGCCTGGAAAATCCCATGGACAGAGGAGCCTGGCAGGCTATAGTTCATAGGGTTGCAGAGTCAGACACAACTGAAGCAACTTAGCATACAGGCACACAAATGTCATCAACATTTATCCTTAAATAAAGGATAAATGGTAATAATGATGAAGACAAGGATCAGAGTGTCAAAAGACTCAGGTTAATCTCCTGACGTCAAATTTCATAAGGTTGGTACTTCTACTAGGTCATAAGCAACAAGGCAGGAATCGTATCTTATATATCTGAATTCTCCAAAGCTAAGGTTGACAAATTTAGCAAATAAAAATACGGGACATTCAGCTAAATTTAATTTTTTTAATACAAGCACATTCTAAATATTGCATACTACCTAATTATAGGAAAACATGTTATTCGCTATTTATCTAAAATTAAAATTTAACTGAAAGTGAAAATGTGAGTCGCTTAGTAGTGTCCGACTCTTTGTGACCCCCTAGACTATAGCCCACCAGGCTCCTCTGTCCGTGGAATTCTCCAGGCAAGAATACCGGAGTGGGTTGCCATGCCCTCCTCCAGGGGATCTTCCTGACCCAGGGATGGAACTAGGGGTGTCTACATTTCAGGCAGATTATTGACCATGTGAGCCATCAGGGAAGCTCCCAAATTTAACTAGTGTCTTTTATTTTATCTAGCAACCCTATCCATAGCCCTCATGTAGAGTAGGCTCAAACTCTAGCTCAAGTAGTTGCTGCATGAATGAATAATATGCTCAAAATTCAGACAAATCAGAGTACATCTAAATTAAAGAGCAAGGTCAGTCCCATCTGTGTGCTGGTAAAGTCTAAAGACTGACTTGTCAAGAAAAAACAAAGTGCTTTAATATACAGTAGCCTATTTCCATGGCGCAAATACTCTTGCCTATGTTTCCCCAGCTATGAAACAAAAGGTTGATTTGGGGAGCCTTTCCCAGCAGTGACATCATTGATATTCTCTCTGAGTCCCCACTTTGCCCTTCCTCCATGTTCTTAGTCTCATCTCCTTTCCTCATTATCTTCCTTTTTGTAAAATAAATAAAATAACAGTTTTTAAAAATCCTGTTTCCCCATTCCCTTCCCCTTCTGTCTCTCTCCCCAGGCCTTCAGTATCACAGACTCACTTTTCTCTCCTCACTCTCTCTACCCTCGCCCCCTCCCCTCAAACATGCACACACACACACACATACTGCTGGGACTAACACTGGCCATGAATTAGAAACTGTCTCAATAAAACAACAAAAGAGGGAATTCCCTAACAGTCTAGTGGTTAGGACTGAAAGCTTTCACTTCGATGGACTGGCTTCAACCTGTGGTTGGGGAAGTAAGATCCCACAAGCTGCACAGCATGGCCAAAAAATGGACAAATACAATTACAAAACAAACAGAAAATAAAGAAAGAAACTGGGAGAGCTGGTAGCAGACACCGCCTCCATGGAAAGGCGGAACTCCTTCCGAGCACTCAGCTCCCCAGTGTTACTCTTCTCTTCATAGATACTAACTCTGCCCTTCTCTTTCATCTAGAGACCACTTTGCCAGCCATTCAAACAAAAGAGTGTGCAGATTATCATAAGTATAAAGAAAGAAATTATCTTAACTAAACATCCCCAAACATAAGCCCTTGAATGGGAAGACTTGGACTTCTCAAGGCCATGAGTACCCTGCAGGATGAGGAGGGTGCTGGCCTTAAGCCTCGTCCCCGACGTGGTGGGCAGCACAGAACCGTGAGAGGCAGCTTGCAGGAAACTCTGAAAGCAAATGAGAGCCCTCAAGGCTCATTAGACCTATTTATACAATTCTTCACTGGGAAAAATTAAATCTTTCAAACACAGATAAATACCCCCCAGTGACAAATGAACTAGCCGTCCCATTGAAACCCCAGGTCCAACACTGACAAATGTGTTACTTGAGCCAAGCCCCAGACAAGATAGACAGGTTTCTTTATCTTGAATCCCCTCTAGGCGGAAGAAGAGTAACACAAGGGCTACGGAGAAGGGTGGGAAGGGGCCACAGTGGGAGGTAGGACAGGCTGGTGAAGGGCACCTTCTCAGCTAGGTTGCCAAACCACAACCAACGCCTCCTCTCCCTGCCTGGCTCTGCCCAGGCTTTCTGCTAGGTTTGAGGGTTTCTCAGCCCAGGTGTGCTGGCCACCAGCCGTCCCCTCCAATGTCCTAGGAGACTCCAACAGCGCAGAGTGACGCAGGGTGCCCTCAAGATGGCTCACTGCCTGCCCCCAGTATTTCTCAACAGGGCCTGTCTTTTCCAGGAAACACTCCTTTTCTGGGAAAGGTTGGCAACATCAGAGAACGATCCTGGCAGGAAATGGCCAGTCACATCTGAGGGCCTCTAAGAAGAAAGAGAGATAAGATAGAAGAGAGAGGAAAGCTTTGGCCGAGCCTCTGAAATGTTCCTTCCTGGAGTGGCAATGGCATGGTGGAGAGCTGCCACTGCCCACCGTGGCCACTGCCCACAGCAGCCGTCGAGCACGTGAAAGGTGGCCTGCCTGAGTTGAGTGGGATTTCCTGCAAATGTAAACTACACACTGAATTTTGAAGGCTTAGTACAAAAGAAGGATGTGAACCATCTCATTAACAATCTTTGTATACCGATTACATATGGAAATGATATTTTGAATATGTGCATTGGGTTGAATAAAATATCTTATTTAAATTAACATCACTATTTTTCTTTTGTGTCGTGACTACTAGAAAATGTAAAGTTGCACAGGGCTCATATTCTGTTTTCATTGGCTCGTGTCCCTCCAGGGAATCTTTAGCGTCAACATATTTGAATCCAGTTTCTCTCAAGAGCATGTTTTCAGATTGTGGAGTTTTTTCCCCCAGGTTTTCTTTTTTCCCAGGGCCCCTAAATTTACACTCATCCCAAGTCATGAAATGGAAAGCTAGACTTAGAAGCTCCTCACTTCTGCATCTGGACCTCTTTCATTTGCTAAGCTCTCTGCCTCTTCCCATCATCTCTTACCCTTGCCGCTTCCCACACTCGGCCTCGGAACACTGGCTCTTATATGCTGGCCTTTAGGTTTAGAAATAACAGGATAAAAAGGCTGATAAGAACCCGAGGAGACCATCAAACCCATTCAAACTGGTCCACTTGACCCAACCCCAGCGAAACACAGCTGCATTGGTCTAATTCTTTTTTAAAAAGCAATAATTCTCATTTATTTTCATGTAGTAAATAATGCTTATCCATTGTAGAAAAATGATGAAATAGAAGCCAAAAGAAGAAAATAGAAATCCTCTACAAATCCAAGCCTTGAGTTAGCCATTATTGATTTCTGAGGGTACATCCTAATTAAATTTTATTGTTTACAACAAAAATAACTGTAACATTTATTGAGCACTTATTATGCCCAGGCACTGTGATAAGTGTTTTTAAGATAGTTTTCTTTGTAAGAATCCTAAAGTAGATTCTATTATTATCCTTGTATTACTGTTGAGAAAAACTGAGACTTAGCAAAGTTAAATATCATGTCCAAAGCCAGCTCATAGCGATCAGTTCTATTTAGTTGCTCAGTCGTGCCCGACTCTTTGTGACCCCTTAGACTGCAGCATGCCAGGCTTCCCTGTCTATCATCAACTCCGGAGCTTGCTCAAACTCATGTCCATCAAGTTGGTGATGCCATCCAACCATCTCATCCTCTGTTGTCCCCTTCTCCTCCTGCCTTCAATCTTTCCCAGCATCAGGGTCTTTTCCAATGAGTCAGTTCTTTGCATCAGGTGCCCAAAGTATTGGAGTTTCAGCTTCGGCATCAGTCCTTCCAATGTAGATTCAGGACTGATCTCCTTTCGGGTTGACTCATTGGATCTCCTTGCAGTCCAGCTCATAGTGATGATGATGATAGTCTAGATCTTTTCATCATCATAGTGATGAAAAGAGTTAAACACAGGTCCAAAAGGCCTTGGGCAGGAAGTCCTCAGACCCCTGCCTCTGACTGCAGTTCTGCAAGGAGAGATATGCTATCATCTCCCTCATAAACTTGTTTTCTTGAAGGCATCCATCTCCTCCTAATCTTCCTAAATTCTCAGTGCCTGCTTCTGTCCATTCAGGCTGTGATAACAGAGTACCATAGGCTGAGAGGCTTAGAAATAATAGAATGTTCTTTCTCACAGTTCTGGAGGTTGGGAAGAGCAAGACACCAGCAGATTCAGAGTCTGGTGAGAACCCACTTCCTGGTTCATAGATGGCCATCTTCTCTCTGTGTCCTCACATGGACGAAGGGCTGGGGAGCCTTCTGGGGACTCTTTAGGAAGGACCACTAAGCCACCATGAAGTCTCTGCCCTCATGACCTACTCAACTCCCAGAGGCCCCACTTCCAAATACCATCACATTGGGATCTAGGCTTCATCGCACGAATTTTAGAGGAACACAAGCATTTAGTCTCTAGCAGTGCCATTCTTTATGCGTGTCCTAGTCCACTTCTAACTGCTTTTTATTTGCATATTCATTTACGCAACAGATACTCATTGGACACTCACTTTGTGCCAGGTGATACTCTGGGCAACTGGAAAACAGCAATGAACACAGGGACAAAGTTACTCTTGTGGAGCTTGTATTTCAGTTTAGGGAGACAGATAATAAATTAACAAGCAAATACACATGATGTCAGGCAGTGAGACAAACCAATACAAAGGGAGAACGGAGGAGTATGAGAGGGAAACAGTGATGGGGACGGAGTGGTGGGAAGCATCACGGTGTAGACTGCATTAGTACTATTTGTAATTATTCCTGACTTGCATAGAGCAACTTGGCCAAAACAGACTGCTATTTTGTTAGGGTGGCCAGGGAAGACTTTGCAGATAATGTAGCATTTAAGCAGAGACTTTGAAAGAAGTGAGGAAGTAAGCTATCAAATTACTTGGGAGAAGAACTTTCTACAGCAGGGATGAGATCTGGACCTTCCTTCTAGTTGGAAAAACTTCCAGAGGTGAAGAGGGAACAGCAAAGAAGACTGGGAGGGGAAAGCCAGGGAAATAAATAAATAAATATCCAGAAGAGAGGGGTAACCAGGCTGGTGAGGAAGACTTTGCAAGTTGATGGGAGTGAGCAACCCTGTCAGCTGCTCCTGATAGAGTAAGATATGGACTGAGAATTTGCCATTGGATTTAGCAATATGGAGAGCACACATATTAGCAATACAAGCAAGTGAAATACACCAAGAGATCACGGTAAAGGGCCTAGGGGAGGGGAGGCTGTGAGCCTGCACCCTTCCATCCTTCTTGTCTTGCGGTTCTTAGGGACACCAGCGTTTGCAACTCCATGGGCTGCAGCACGCCAGGCTTCCCCGTCCTTCACCATCAACCAGAGTTTGCTCAAACTCATATCCATTGAGTCGGTGATGCCATCCAAACCATCTCATCCTCTGTTGCTCCCTTCTCCTCCTGCCCTCAGTCTTTCTCAGGATCAGGGTCTTTTCCAATCAGTCGGCTCTTCGCATCCGGTGGCCAAAGTATTGGAGCTTCAGTATCAGTCCTTCCAGTGAATATTCAGCATTGATTTCCTTTAGGGTTGACTGGTAGACTTATAGACTGTTGGCCTGCCAATTACATGTATATATTATGTGTCAAGCCTATGTTTTTGCATCTAACCCATTTTGCAGAGTCCAGCTTAACTCTCCAGATCTACCTCTCGGTCTTCCTTTGCCATCTTTTTACATAATTCATCTACAAGCTTGTTACTGTCCTTGACTATATAAGTTCCAGATCATGTGAAATTGGGATGTGACTCACTCAGCAAGGCCACACTTGGAATTCACTCAGTCCTTCAGTGTTAAGGGCGGGCAGGAGAGGTTTGATCCGGAGGAAAATTTCCAGAGCCTCAAGGAAGTGCCGATCACTGGCATGCTTCCTTCCTCTAAGAACAAGAAAATTTGGCTCTGGGAAAACCCCAGACAGACCTGCTCTATTTGTTTCTGGAGCCTTGTCTTCTCAATCCAGAGGCTTCCAGAAACTTCCCAGAAGCAATATGACTAAGAATATAGACCTTTCTCATCATTTAAAATAATTACAGTTTTCTCTCTCTGAAACTCCACATGCTCTTTCAACAAACTGGGCTGCTTTTCCAGCCCCCTGAAGAGGCGCAGGAGTGCTCTCTTTATCCATTGCATCCACACTGCTCTAGAAGGCTCTTTTTCATAAAGGGCAGCTCCTTTAAAAGGTCCAGGTTAGTGTTTGCAAATGTGAAGCTTTTGAAATGTTTGAGAACCGCTATGGGCCTTGGCTGCCCATTAGTACAACAACTTCACAGTCTCTATGCTCTGCAAAGAAGTTCCTCAAAGTGTACTCGGCATTGATTCGTTCAACAAATAATCACCAAATATTCGTTTTGTCCAAAGTGTCATTCCAGGCCCTGGAGAGCACAGCAGTGAATAAAGCAGATACAAATCATTTTCTTCATGGAGTTTACCTTCCACTGGGGCAAGACTGAAAACAAAAAAAAACTAAATAAGTGGAAATATAATTAGTTAAACAGTGCTAAGTGCTATGGAGAAAAACCATCAGGGAAGGGGGAAAGGGGTACCCTGGATGAAGGGGTGGAAAGAGGGTTGTAATTTGCAATGGGAAGCGGGGAGGGTCAGGAAAGAGTGTGTTGAAAAGTGTCATTTGAACAAAGACCAGAAGACACTGATGGTGTGAGTTGCAGAAATCTGGGAGGAGAGCCCACTGGAGAGAAGGAAAAACAGTGGCACAAATTCTGAGGCTGGGGTGTGCCTGGGATGTTCTTTTTTTTCCTTTTTAAATATTATTTATTTATTTATTTATTTATCTGACTGTGCTTTGTCTTAATTATAGCACGCTAGATCTTCCATCTCCATTGCAGCATGAAGGATCTTTAGCCGCAGCATTTCAAACTCTTAGTTGCAGTTTGTGGGATCTAGTTCCCTGACTAGGGATCAAACCCAGGCCCCTTGCATGGGGAGGGAAATGCCTGAGATGTTCAAAGTCCAATAGGAAGGCCAGTGCAGGCCAGGTAAAGTGAATGAGGGAGTGAGTAATAGGAAGGAGGCAGTAGGGCCCAAATCATTCAAGCCTTTCTTTGTAGGGATTTGAGCCTTTGCTCTAGTGAGAGGGGGCCCCACTGGAGGAATTTAAGAAACTGAGTGACATATTCTAACTTATATTTCAATTGCAATTTACATTCTAACTCATATTTCACACTCGGCTGCTATGTGAAAAATAGATACCAGGGCCGCCAGTTAAGAGACGACTGTCATAATCCAAGTAAATACTGATGGTAGCAGATCACCCATTAAATTATAGAATGCCTATGCAAACTACAAACTCAGAGTCAAACTTAGACCCACTAATCGAGGATGAGGGTTCCCAGAATGCTGAAGTTTTCACAAGTACTCTCTAGGTATTGTTTAAGTATGCTACAGTTTAAAAACCATTCTTCTGTAATGTCCCAGCTGTCAATTTATTGCCTCTCAGCTCCAAATTCATCCTTCACTGTCTGCTCTGCAAAAAATAGATCTGGGCCCTTTAAATATGCGTCCTTCCGTCGCTGTCATAGGGTTCAGCTTTGTCAGCAGAGAGCCCTGGAGCTGCAGTAGGAAGAGGGCTTCCTTCCTGGTTCTGAGGTTCTGGCTCGGCAGCCTCCTGAGACACCAGCATGCTCTCCATGTCCCATCCCTGCAGCATGCAAGGTTTCCCCGGGAGCCAGCTCCTGTGACGCAGACACTGGCTCCAGCACCAGGCTCTTAGAGTGCACGTGGCTTTCGCAGCACCAGTTTCTGCAGTGGGCAGCTTCTTCAGTGCCAGGCTCTGGGTGTGCTGGCAGCTTTGCGAGTAGCCAGCTGCTGAAGCGCAGGTGGCTTCTCAAGCGCCAGCTCCTGCAGTAAATGGCCAGACTGCAGGACACCCCCCCCCCCCCGCCATCCAACAGCTTCCCCAGCACCAGGTGACTTCATACGAAGTATTTTCAGAGACCCCACCTCCTGTCCAACGTTCCCTGCATGTTAGAGAACTGATCTACCCCCAATTCCACAGATACGGTTACTGCTCTTCAGTCCAGTGGGCTCTAACCGCATCCGATGGTCCATTCTCCAAGTATGTCCAGATCTCAGCTTGGGGGAGGGTGGAAGGAGAGGGCATTAGGGGACAAGTGATCTTTCTAGGGCTTCTATCTCAGTCCTGGGTGTAAGAGCTGTGCCTTATATCTGCCATTCCTATATCTTAGAGTTCACTTTTACTTATTTCTAAACAACCTTGTTACAATTAATATTTTCTTAAAAAAATGTCTGTTTTTAAAAAATATTTATTTATTTGACTGCACCTGGTCTTAGTTGCAACACATGGGATCTTCAGTCTTTAGTTGCAGCATGAGGACTCTCGGTTGCTGCATGTGGGACCCAGTTCCCTGGTGGTGTTGTTGCTTAGTCGTGTCGTTCAGTCATGTTTGACTCCATGCAACCCCATGGGCTGTATAGCCCACCAGGCTCCTCTGTCCATGGAATTCTCCAGACAAGAATACTGGAGAGGGTTGACCAGGGATCAAACCCAGGCTCCTTGCATTGGGAGCATGGAGTCTTATCTACTGGACCACCAGGGAAGTCCCAGTAGCTACTAATTTTTATATTAACTTTTTCAGGCTTAAATTACTCTGGAGATTCTCTTTCCTGATTGCACCCTGATGGATACACACAGCATCACTCACCTGGAAGGAAATTTAAAAACTCAATCTCTACATTGCCAAACTTGAATATTTGGAAATAATTGGATAATGGAGTCAAACTTCCCAGGCTTCACCCAACTTGTTGGTAGAGTTTTGTGCATGGTAAACAATTATCTTTGCCTCACTGCTATTTGTCTTCAACTAGAAGAACCTAGAGAGAAGAGTCTTTCCAAACTGCTGGGATGTGGAGCCTACCAGGGTTACTTCTGCCTGAAGGGGAGAAAATGATGGACAAGCCCTTCAAGATATATAAATAATCCCTGAGCAGAATCAGGGACCTTCTGGAGGTTCTTCCAGTATCAATATCCTTTTGCTTTTTTATATCCCAGATGCTTTTTTCTATTTTTTTACCTGTTTAAATTTGGAGAAATTGAGCCCACTTGGATTAGATATATGACCTAAAATTATGAACCAAGCTTTTTTTTGTTAATTTATTTTTTGTTGCGGTCACCAACTCCAGATCTGACAAGTTATAAAGAAATATCAATCCTTGAGACACATGTCCTCTAAAGACAATTAATCAGAAAAATTTAGAAAGCACTGCTTGGTAGAAAAATAATAGCTATATATATATGTGTGTGTGTGTGTGTATATATATATATATTTGGCTGTGCACAAACTTTGCTCTAGTTGTGGCGAGCAGAGGCTATTCTCTAGTGGTGGTGAATGGGCTTTAGGGTGGGCAGCCTACAGGAGTTGCAGCTCCCAGGCTCTAGAGCACAAGCTCAATAGTTGTGATGCATGGCTTCGTTGCTCTGCGCAACATGGGGTCTTCCTGGACCAGACATCAGACCCGTGTCTCCCGCATTGGCAGGTGGATTCTTTACCGCTGAGCCACCAGGGAAGCCCTCCTAGCCATATTTTTAAAGGTAACAAGTATTCTTTTTAATGGCTGAGTAATACTCCATTGTGTATATGTACCACAGCTTTCTTATCCATTCATCTGCTAATGGACATCTAGGTTGCTTCCAAGTCTTGGCTATTATAAACAGTGCTGTGATGAACATTGGGGTACACATGTCTCTTTCAGTTCTGGTTTCCTCAGTGTGTATGCCCAGCAGTGGGATTGCTGGATCATAAGGCAGTTCTATTCCCAGTTTTTTGAGGAATCTCCATACTGTTTTCCATAGTGGCTGTACTAGTTTGCATTCCCACCAACAGTGTAAGAGGGTTCCCAATGGAACTGGAGCCTATTATACAGAGTGAAGTAAGCCAGAAAGAAAAACACAAATACAGTTTACTAATGCATATATATGGAATTTAGAAAGATGGTAACAATAACCCTGTATATGAGACAGCAGAGGAGACACTGATGTATAGATCAGTCTTTTGGACTCTGGGAGAGGGAAAGGATGGGATGATTTGGGAGAATGACATTGAAATATGTATAATATCATGTTTGAAACGAGTCGCCAGTCCAGGTTCGATGCCTGATACCGGATGCCTGGGGCTGGTGCACTGGGATAACCCAGAGCGATGGTATGGGGAGGGGGGAGGGAGGAGGGTTCAGGATGGGGAACACATGTATACCTGTGGTGGATTCATTTTGATGTATGGCAAAACCAATACAATAAAGTTAAGTAAAATAAAATTTAAAAATAAAATAAAGGTAACAAGTAAAAGTATTTTTAATAATATAGTTAATTTAAACATATATATGCCATATATAAAAATTATCACTTAAAATGTAATTAATATTTAAAATAATACTGAGATAGCTCACATTCTTCTTTCTGGTCTTTAAAATTCATCATGTATCATACACTTGGAAATTTGTTCAATGCAGGCCAGCCCCATCAAGTGCTCAAAAGCCATACGAGCCAAGTAGCCACCTTATTGGACAGAGTAGTTCTAGACTGAGTAGCTCAGCCCCCCTCATTTTAAGCAGAGGGCACAGAATCCCCAAAGAATTTTGAGTTGTCCTTTCTAATTCACAAAATCCGTGCCAGAACCCAAGTATCACTTGTGATTAGCTGCCCTTGATTAGCTGTGTGACTCAGGACAAATTTCCTTACCTCTCTGAGCTTCAACTTCTTTTTCTATAAAATAGAAATAATAATACATTGTCAAGAGCTGTACTAAGGATTAAGTAAGGGAATGGATGTAAAGCACTTAGCCCATAGTGAGCACTGGCTAAATGGAGTTCTAAGTTATCATATTGGACTTCACCAACAGCATTGCCTTTCATCTTCCATCAGGCAGAGAAGGGCAGCTCCCGTTGCACACTGCCGGCTTTGGGTGTGGGTTTAGTCTAGTCAGCAAGAGCAAGGGCATGGTACTACATGTGCCCATCAAAGCGTTAGCACAGCTCTTCCCATGTTTCCAAATTAGACAGTGAAAGTGTTAGTCATTCAGTTGTGTCTGATTCTATGTGACCCCATGGACTGTAGCCCACCAGGCCCCTCTATCCATGGGATACTTCAGGCAAGAATACTGGAGTGGATAGTCATTCCCTTCTCCAGGGGATCTTCCCAACCCAGGGATCAAACCCAGATCTCCTGCATTGCAGGCAGATTCTTTACCCTCTGAGCCACCAGGGAAGTCCCAAGTTAGACAACAGAAAGTTGATTTTCCTTTCAAGATTCTCTTTGTAAAAGTATCATGATGAATGTTTAAAATTTCAGCAAGAAGAATAGTTATAGGGAGAATGTCATTAAACGCCCCCGCCCATCCAAGTCCCTGGTGACTCTTAGAGCCCTGACTCACCTGGCTTCCTCATTGACCCTTCCTGCCCAACCAGAAACCACAGTGCTTGCTCAAAAGGAGATAATGTCATTTGTTGACATTTCCCAGGTGACAACAAAGCCAAGCCCTCTTTTAGGGATCTGAGTCTTTGCATATAATTAGCAGATCAAATTACCCTCAGGGAACCGAGGCTTGGCATTCCTCATTGTCAAGAAGAACCACAGCCTTCAGAGAAAGGGGGTGGAGACAACCAACTACACTTCTTTGGGCCTTTCTTCATTTAAGGATCTCAAAGGGAGCAATACACAAGAGAGGCGCACAGAGTTCCAGGCTCTGCTTTTCCTTTATCTTAAAAACCTACTTCCAAGGACTCATGCTCTGGAAATTGGAGCATTAACTGAGATCAGCAAATAGAATATTTCACTTTCACTTAATAGGTATCTTTAGATGCCCTATCATTTGTGAAATACTTGGTCAAAGTATTTAATTTATATAATCAATTTTGAAAGAAAATGTGGAAGAAGTGGGTTTATGTCATGTAGATGGCAACATGATATATTATGTATCAAGTATGATGTTAAGTCGGGGAAGGCAATGGCACCCCACCCCAGTACTTTTGCCTAGAAAATCCCATGGACGAAGGAGCCTGGTAGGCTCCAGTCCATGGGGTCGCTAAGAGTCGGACACGACTAAGCGACTTCACTTTCACTTTTCACTTTCATGCATTGGAGAAGGAAATGGCAACCCACTCCAGTGTTCTTGCCTGGAGAATCCCAGGGGTGGGGGAGCCTGGTGAGCTTCCGTCTATGGGGTCACACAGAGTCAGACCCGACTGAAGTGACTTAGCAGCAGCAGCATGATGTTAAGTATTGGCTTATATTTGTATCTATGTAATTACTACTGCGGTATTAGATTGTTCATTAAGAAGACTGAATATCTGAAGCCACAGCATTTAGTCATGAAGAGGTGTGAAATGACATCGGGCTGGAGGGGTTTTTGTTTTTGTTTTCAATCTATCAGAAGTGATATATTTATAAATTACAAGGTCTTCAGCTTTTAAACAGGAAGGGAATTTGGACACAGGCTATAAAATGCATGAACCTTGAAGATATTATGCTAAGTGAAATAAAGCAGGTCTCAAAAGAAAAAAAAAAAAACTCCATGATCCCACTTACACAGATACTTAGGGGAGTCCAGTCTATACAGACAGAAAGAATGGTGGTTGCCGGGGGTTGGAGTTGGTGTAAACAGTTATCGTTTAATGGGTGGATGGGTTGGGAGATTTTTACAAGACCATAAGACCCAGGTAAAATCTTTAGGGAGGAGGCAGAGTTTGAAACATCAATTGAGTTTAAATGAAATCAAAGGGGATTCCAGGGGAGTGTGTGGAGAGACTAGGGGTGAAGATCAAAGGAAGGAAAATTGTGGAAGGCAGGGTTGGGGGTGGTGGTGATGGTGGTGATGGAAGAGATGGGTAAGGCCAATGGCAAGTGGGGGTGGGGAGTACACTGGAGACAGGGTGGTACAATGTTTTGCCAATGGGTGGCTTCACCAGCCCCTCCATGCCCAGTCCTTCCTTAGCTGGTTTCAGCATCCCTTCCATGCTTGACCTTGGAGAGGGAGTGGCTTGCAAAGCCCCCACAAGGCTGCTACCCCAGCCTGAATGAATGCCAGGCTTCAGAGGCATGGTTGCACATTTTAATTCTCTGGTACCAGCCTTCGCACTGGGACACCCGACCTTTCTTCTCACACTTCTAGCCACACAGAGGCTTGCCCAACAATGGTGTAAGCGATGCAGACTTGACTTTGAAGTACAGACTCAATAAGAGGAACATGATGAATAAAAATGATAAGTGGGAGAATGAAAGTTGACTAAGAAAGATGGTAAAAATAACCCTATTTACGAGACAACAAAAGAGACACTGATGTATAGACCAGACTTTTGGACTCTGGGACCGGGAGGGGTGGGATGATTGGGGAGAATAGCATTGAAATATGTATAATATTATATCTGAAATGTATTAATTGTTCAAACTAAACACTATCATGTTACAATTTGTTCATACTAGATGTTTGTAATGTTTCTGATAATCAATAAAAGAGATTCTTGAAAAAAAAAAAAAAAAAGAAAAGAATCATGGCCACTAGGCTTCTTGGTAATCTGAGAACTTTTTAATAAATCTCATCTTATTGCATTTGCACCCTGGGCTTGGTCTCCTGAAGAGAACATCATGGAGGGCAGTGAAACCCAGGAACTAATGAGCAGGCTTCCCCCACAAAACTAGAGGAAGTTTTAGCTATATTGACTTTTAATGCACCCAAGGCGTTTTGTCTCAGTACACTTTATTGTACTGATAGCTGTGTTACCTGATTTTGCAAAACAAATAACCATCACAGGAGCTGATCCTAATGACCACTTGCCCTTTGAGTAGCTTATCTATGCCCCCCTCTTTTAAATGAAGTTGGCACTTTCAGACTTCTTTTTCCTTCCTACAGAGTTTTTCTTAACAGTCTAGCAGAATTCCTTTAAAAACAAAATTTAAAAGCAAACTCACCCGTTTAGTTGCCTTGGCCCTTAAAAAACCCTTCCCAATGAATCTTCTCTAATTCCCTGACAAACTTCTTTGCTCTCTGCAAATGGTGCTGACAAAGGAAAATCAAATTAAAGTGTTAGTCCCAGAATTCCATCACCTGAGTGTGTTTGAATGGCTTTTTCATCCTCAGTCTGGAATCCTGCTGCAGCCATTAGCACTTTTCCTAAGAGGAGACAACTTTCTGAAGTTACACCTGCAACCAAAAAAGCTGATGTCGACCAAAGGCGATCATTCGTCACAGGCTGTCTTTCCCTTTGCTAAAGAACTGAAATCAGATGAGTTGCTGACATCTGGTGGTTGCTAAGCAGAGTGTAAGCTGGGTCTTAGAAGGACTTCTACCTCAGATTACAATAAACGCCCCAGCCTCCAATTCTTAGAGGCCTCCCCTCGAACTAAGAACACTTTTGTATCCAAAGGGAAAGCAAGAAAGCAAAGGGTACAATGCATTGAGAAGAGGCATGTTGGCTGCCAGAATGAAAAGTGAAAATTTACCTTCTCTGGAAGAGACTTCCAGGATTTGAACAAAGATTTAACTTGGCCCCAGCGTACCCAGGGTTTGATGGTGAAAATCCCCTGGAGTAGGAAATGGTAACCCACTTCAGTATTCTTGCCTGGGAAATCCCACGGACAGAGGAGCCAGGTGGACTATATAGTCCATGGGGTCGCAAAGAGTCAAACAGGATTGAGCCACTAAACCACAACAACATACCAGAGGAGTCCTGGAAGGTGGGATTCCTTTTTGGTTGAAAGTAACATTTTTGTTGCAGCTGGAAATAATTCTTCTGCTTCTTTTCCCCTTTTACTCAATTATTTTAAACAGCGCTTCATTTGTCTGTGGCCATAGCGTGGAAAGTGGCTTCCAGAGCATTCTGAATTCTTCTGCTTTCCTGTTTCTCAGCACACTGAGTGAGACCAGGAGCTGGTGAAGTGGAATGGACCTCAGATCCTGCTCACAAAACTGTTTGAACTCCATCTTCAGAGAGGTCAGGTGGAATCTTTGTTCTGGATGGGATGAAATCATCTACCAAGACTCCCAGAGCCCAGAGGCGTGTCAATAACTCCAGAACCATACTGGAGAGGAAGGGGTCCCAGGAGCTGCAGGCAGAAAGGAGATTAGTCACTTTTCGAAAATGACATTTGAGTGCTTCATAGCTCATCACGAAAGAGATGTATTTTGTTCATTTATTGGCTTTCTTGGTTTTTGCATTATCTTCTTTTGATTTTGCCCTATCTACTCATCACTCCTGCCCTTTAAGCTAGAAAGTAAACTTGAGAGCAGGAGCTTTGCCTCTTTCACCATTTATATTCCCAGCATCTGAAACAGTTTTTGCTGTTGTTGTTCAGTTGCTAAGTCGTGTCTGACTCTCTGTGACCCCATGGACGGCAGCATGCCAGGCTCCCCTGTTCTGCACTATTTCCCAGTTTGTTCAAATTCAAGTCCATTGAGTTAGTAATGCTATGTATCCATCTCATCCTCTGCCACCGCTTCTCCTCTCGCCTTCGATCTTTCCCAGCATCAGGGTCTTTTCCAATGAGTCAGCTCTCTGCATCAGGTGGCCAAAGTGTTGGAGCTTCAGCTTCACCATTAGTCCTTCCAGTGAATATTCAGGGTTGATTTCTTTTAGGATTGACTGATTTGATATCCTTGCAGTCCAAGAAACACTATTTAGTACATGGTAAAATTTCCAAATGTTTGTTTAATGGAAAGAATGACAACATACTCCCATAGTTCCTCTTAAAATCAGCCAGGAGTGCCTACCTTACCCTCCTTTACTTTAGAAAGCCCAGAGATGGTCATGTCCAGAGACACCATGCAAGTGCCGTAATGACCCTAGATTTGCCCCTTTGATTGACAGTCTGGAGCAAAGGGCAAATATCAGAGGCCAACCTGAGCACCTCTAAGGGTTTCTGAAGGATGGCTAGTATCAACAAGAGTGAAGACTGCCTTCACCACAGGACCTTCCAAATGCTCCAGAGAACTGAAGGCAGACGTCTTTAGGGGCAAGGCTGAGTACATTGCAACATAGGTTCTTGGTGCTGAACAGCTCTCTGGGTATGCATGAGTCTGTGGGGGCTTGGGGAAGTGTGTTGGAAAACTTTCCCTCTGTCTCCAGCTAAATGGTTTCCTGAGGAAATGAGAAATGGAGATGGGGTGGGTGGGAAGGAATGAAAAAATTCCAGTAAGGAAAAAAAGATGACTTTTTTCCCCTTTCAAACAGGGAGTTATTGGCAGATCTGAAATTCCAGGCTCTTGTATATTAGAAATACAAAAGGCTCTGAATTTTTTTTTTTTTAATTTTAAACATGGGGTATGAGACCCTAGAATGAAACACTTAAAGAATAACATTTTTGAATTGAAGGGTTTGGGGAATCTTAGCCCAAAGTGATCAAGACCCAGGGATCATGTCCCTCCCCACATAGCCCAGCAGAGCAGGTACTTTCTGACATGCATTAATATAGTTTATGGTTACATTGCTGGACCCCATATGGACTGAAAGGGCCTCTTTATCTTTAAACAAACAGATGAGGAAGGGGGATCTCCCCCACCCCAGCTAGACCTGTATTGGTGAGGCCACGCCATGGGTTTTTCCACTCCAGCTATCAATCTTTCCTTGTTTGTGGTTTGAAAGAAAAAAAGAGAAGTACAGGAAAAGGGAGGTGTAATCTGCAGGTAACTCCACTCTGTTTCAGCAGACCTTGAAATAAGTAACTTGGTCTGACTCTTCCTGAGCATTGGACGGAATTGAGTGTATGAGGATTTGTGGGGACTCCCTGAGTCTCCCCTAACCCAAAACACCACCCACACCACCATGGAGCTTCCTGGAATTCTTAGGCGATGCTTGTGTGCAGGGTCTCAGCCTACACGCCACACCTGAGGTAGGAACTTAGAGTGTCATCAGCAAGGGTCCTAACGACACCAGAAGGCCTTTGTTAAATAAGTGCCTTCTGCACATCTGTCACCTTAGAGTTTATGGTCTCAGAATAACCTACCAGCCTTCTCAGGGGACATCAAGTGTGCTAATGACAAGGTTATTTTTGTTTTCTTTGTTTTCACCATTGTGGAGGGGAAGGTCACAAGTTTTTGTGTCAGACAAAACCAGGTTAGAATCCCAGTTCTTTCATTCATTAATGTGTGAACTTGAGCCAACTGTAACTCAGTTCCCTGGTAGCTCAGTTGGTAAAGAATCCACCTGCAATGCAGCAGACCCTGGTTCAAATTCCTGGGTCGGGGAGATCCACTGGAGAAGGGATAGGCTACCCAATCCAGGATTCTTGGGCTTCCCTGGTGGCTCAGCTGGTAAAGAATCAGCCTGCAGTGTAGGAGACCTGGATTCTATCCCAAGTTGGGAAGATACCCTGGAGAAGGGAAGGGCTACCTACCTGCTCTAGTATCTGGCCTGGAGAATTCCGGACTGTATAGTCTATGGGATCGCAAGGAGTTGGACATGACTGAGCGACTCTCACTTTCACTTTGACCCAGCTGCAGAAATTCCGTGCCTCCCTTATCTCATCTATGAAATGAGGGTGAAAATAGCTACCACATAGAGTTGTTGTCAGGAGAAGGCATTGGCACCCCACTCCAGTGCTCTTGCCTGGAAAATCCCATGGATGGAAGAGCCTGGTGGGCTGCAGTCCATGGGGTCGCTAAGAGTCGGACACAACTGAACGACTTCACTTTCACTTTTCACTTTTCATGCATTGGAGAAGGAAATGGCAACCCACTCCAGTGTTCTTGCCTGGAGAATCCCAGGGACAGGGGAGCCTGGTGGGCTGCCGTCTATGGGGTCACACAGGGTCGGACACGACTGAATTGACTTAGCAGCTGAGTTGTTGTCAAGATAAAATATCCATAACAAGTTTAATATGGTGCCTGCCACATAGCAAATTTTCAGTAAATGGCTGTTATTGGTATTGGAGGTAGAGAAACAATTTGGTGAGGACCAGCTGCAAATAAGACACAGTGTTAAGTTCTTTGCTGACATTCCTCATTTTTCCTCATGAGAATACTATGTAGTAAATGCTGTCCTTATTCTTGCTTTATACTCGTGAGGAAACTGAGACAAATACATCCATGATCACATAGTTAGTGATGGTGAACCCAGATTGTCTGGCTCTAGACACTTTCTCAGAAAAGAAGGTGGGACTAAATAGTTGAACTGCCATTTTTGCTTAAAACACTTGAATGGGAGATTTCATCACATTCCCTCTCATTTGCTGACACCAGCCAGTGAACATCCAACATCAACTGGACTCTGTCTCCTTGGACGGGCCCCAGGCTCAGTATGGAGGGATGACCTCTATGGACAGTTACCCTTGCCCTGGTCTCCCAGCTGAAAACAAAAAAGGGGGACGGTTACATAAAGCAGCGCTGACCTATATTCTCGACACCCTAAGTTGCTTCTGGATCTCCAGGGCAAGCACAGATATTCACTAGGAGAGAAGCACAAACTGATGTTCGATCCACTGTTAGCCTCAGATGCCCTGCCATTAGCCCAGCTTGGCTGAGAATCAGTGGATATTGGCTGATTTGATTTTGCTACCCGTGTTCCTTCAAGAGAAGACCAGCTCTCCCACCATCAACCCAAATGAAACAAAGCAAAACACATGAGCTAGACAGAGAATTTCAGACTTTTATGGGAAAAATAAGTTTGCAAAAAGCTGGCTAGAGTGATTACAGAAGAGTTCTTTAAAGAAATTGTTTACTTTTCAAATATTTAAACACCATCAAATAAGAGTGTTGCCAAATGAGTTTCTGGAGATTAGTTTTAATGAACAAGTGATAAAATCTTATAAATGTTTCATTCCATACACATAATATTTGTATAGATAAGGTTTGGCTCCTCAGGTAATTAAACATCATCCCCTACAAACTTGTTTTGCTAATTGGCTTAGAAGACATTGTCTCGAAATAAAAAACGTCTGATTTTTTAATATAAACTATCCAAATTAGCAGATATCTTATTACTGAAATTTTATGGTTATTAGTCTTAAAATTACTTGCTGTTTCATTTTTTGAAAGAATACTTGGGAAATCTACTGACTAAATCTCCTTTGGAGTCATTAGCATCTGACAAACAAAAGCAATGACTGGGGGATTCCTTGGTGGTCCAGTGGTTAGGACCAGGCACTTCTTCTGCTGAGGGTGCAGTTTCAATCTCCTGTAGGGAAATGAAGATCCTGTAAGCCTCTTGGCCAAAAAAAAAAAAAAAACCCAACAAAAACAGAGACTGATATCTAGGGTTATCCATGCTCTTTTAATACATGACCTTTAATACATTCCTTACAATATCCCCAAACAACTCCATCATAGTTCCCCGACAGGAGTCATAAGTCCAAGTTCAAACACACAGCTATCACTGAATTGCTGCTGCTGCTGCTAAGTCACTTCAGTTGTGTCCAACTCTGTGCGACCCCAGAGACGGCAGCCCACCAGGCTCCCCCATCCAAAACATCACTTCAATTACCCAGGCCTTAGTTTTCTATCTCCTGTAGATAACCGGGCCATCTCCACTGGTTCCTCAGAGATGGTCATGATGATAACAACAGCAATGATGGTGATAGCAGTCATGGTGGTGGTAGTGATGAGGATTCATGGTGGTGATGACGATAATGTTGATGACAATGAGGACTGATTAGCACCCTCGAATCTCCAGCAACAAGCAACTTTCAAGAATTCACATCTTTAGCTCCCCCCACCTTGCCCCCTTCTGAACTATACATTTCAGAGCCCGAAGGAGACAAACCAAGTGGAAGATCCTTCTAAGAATTACTGCATCAGGTGGGGAATGGGAAAGAAATATCACTATCTGGATTTTTCTAAACTGTTTTCTTCAGTCATACCTACTCTTAAATGTGAAGGTGTTAAGATGATGAAACGACTAGGAAATGGCAAAATGGAGGAAAAGACATTAAGGAGCAAATGGAAATGTATTTGGTGGGTGGGGACAGGATTAAGAACTGAGAGCCAGAATCTCTAGCACATCCTTTGCAGGTTCTGTTCACTACCATAAGGTCAAGAGGCAACAGGGGAACCATGACCCTGGTCTGTTCTGTTGGCGGGTCCCACGGGAGCACAAGAAAACGCCACTAAGGGTGAAACTCGGCTCACTGTCGCCTTTCTATCACCACTCCCATCACCACCAGACTCCCTTCCGCAGCAAATTCCAATTGACTAGTTAACTTGCATGCACATTATAAGTTATTGTAAGCAGGCATCGCCCAGTGTGAGCCATGTAGGTGAAAATTCAGTTGCGTTACCCTTTCTAAACTTGTCAGTTTACAGAATTGTTTAAACTTCATTATAAAGTTACAATAACAGTAGTGTCAAATTAATGTGATGACATTAGTGGAAGAACTCGTTAGCTCTTTGCAAGTGATTAGCAAAATGATGTTCTCAATATGTACACATGTGTGTAAATATACATTTCACATGAACATACATATCTGTAAGAGAAGTTGGGCTGTATGGGCTTTTTGGAACCCAAGCAGTAGGCAATGGAGAAATTAGCTTGCAAAGAGGCTTTCATTATTCCCTACTGCTATTAATGACTTGTATCCTGAAAACAACTTCTACTTAGACAGATATGACCTGGCAGTGAACTTTGCTTAAAGATTATTTTGGTTTTCTGGGAAATTTGTTTAACTGGTTTAGATTTTGAACGAGGGAGGTTAACTGTGAACTCAAAACTAATGAAATGCTGAGCTATTGAGAACCTTGACTCCTGAAGCTAGAAAGAAACAGGATGGTGGGTGAAGTGGAACACAGGAAGCTTCACTGCCCTCTGTGGGGAGGTTAATGGAAAGCACAGGAACAAGAAGAGAGGACTCCTCGGGCAGGCTCTGCAGAGAGGACTCCTTGGGCGGGCTCTGCGGCTTAGCAGCCACGTGACCTTGGATAAGTCACCTGACCTCTCTGAGCTTCCCTTTCTTCCTCCATGAAATCATGACAAGTCTGTCTTCCCTGAATCAACAAATGATAGGAAAAAGGTGAAATGGATGAAAATTTTCTTCTTAAATATAAAATGTGCAGTATTAGGCTCCATGCCTAATTTAGTTGACTTGAAATTTAATTTCCTAAGTGTTGTGACTGATGTTCTCCACCAGACTGTAAGGTCCATCCATACAGGAAATGGGTCTATCATAGCACTGGCTCTGTTCCTACTGGTGCGATGTATATTGATGCTAGTATTGGCGTTCTATAATTCATATGAATAAATACTGGTGAATGACTAGAGAATCAGCCTTGAAACTTAAGCAGTTAGGACACAAAGAATGTGTGCTACTTAATAGGGGGCAAAGCAACGTTTATCACTGAGATAAAAATCAAAGAGTTTTGGAACAATTACTGGTGACTTCCTATGTCCCTTTCTGGAGATTCCTGGCTCATTGTTGTGGAAGTGGTTGTTTTCATCTTCTCTCCTTCTATTTTCCCTTCACTCTTATCCCCTTGTGTATACTTTGGTATTTTTCATCTCTCCCTGTTTCCTTTGACCCCATTAATGTCCTTCTGGGTTAGATGGTTACTGCCTCATGCACCAAAATCTCTGAAACAGTGTTGCTCAGACCAGAAGCCACGGTATCACCTGCAAGCTGCTGGCACTGCAGAATCTCGTCAACCACTGTCCACTCCATCACTCTGTCCTGAGTGCTTGGTGGGCACACTGAAATTGGGGAAGCCCTGCTCTCCAGTGCACGTGTGCTCTCACACACACACAGAACTATTTCTTTGCTCACTCACTGATCAAACTAAATTATTCTGAGCTGAGGGTCAGCTTACCCTATTACTCACCCCACTTGAGTCTCTCTTCCTTACTCTCTCTCTTGTGTTTATTTTGTTCCTCTCTAGCACAGCAACCCACTCCAGTGTTCTTGCCTGGAGAATCCCATGGACAGAGGAGCCTGTGGCTACAGTCCACAGGGTCAAAAAGAGTCAGACATGACTGAGCATCCACACACGCACAGAGCACCTCTTCACAAGGGCTGGGGTCGCAGAGCGTCAGACACAATGGAGCACACGCGCACATGCATACACACAGAGTGCCTCTTCACAAAGGCTGGGGATAGCACATTAAGTAGAAGCCGTATCGTAGCCATTCTTTTTAGCAAGCTGGGTAAAAAGTTTAGTGAGGAAAGAGTTACAAAGCATATTCTTAAGAGGATTTTTGACTCTTTGAGTGCAACCCAGATGTCAGCTGCCGTCACCCCGTCACATGAGGCTTGGGCTAAATTAGCTCAAGCTGACTATGCGATGTCCTGCAGGAAGCCAAACGCCCTCCTCAAGACTACACATTCCCAGGGGCGGACCTCTCAGGACCACGGCGACCTCCAAGCCTGTGTTCAATAAGCCCTTGACCTTACTCCTCTTTTTACCCAGCTTCTCTCCTCTGGACTCCTCGCCAACCTGGACTTAGAAAGGCTGCTCTACCCTTGATCTCACTCCTCCCCAACAGTGTGTACAAAAGGCATCGAGGCTCAGAAGCCTTAACTGAAGGTTGGGAGATGGCAATGTTTACCCCCCAAGTCACCTAACATGGCAAGTTTGCTCTTAGAATCCTTCTCCAGGGTTCCCCTCTGCAGGTCCAGGTGCCCGCCTCGCTGCTCATGCACCCTCTTTCTTCTCGATCTCCCTCCCCTTGTCCCTGCTCTTCCCTCCCCCAAACGCATGTTCCAGTTCTTATACGTGATGCTTTGTCAATTCGGTTCTGTTTTGCAGGCGTCTTTTAACCCACACCTTCAAGTTTTCAAATTATTTTTCTGAACAAATTTCCTCCCTTACAAAGCTGCCTGGTCACAGCTGTTTCCATGATCATTTGGGGGATTTTTATTGAAGTATAGTTGATTTACAACATTATTTTAGTTTCAGGTAGAGAGCATTGTCATTCAGTATTTTTACAGATTATATGCCATTAAAACTGATTGCAAGATGATGGCTATAACTCCCTGTGCCATACAATATATCCTTGTCACTTACTTAGGGATTTGTTATCTCTTAGTCCCATACCCCTTATTTGCCCCTTCCCCATCCTCTCTTCTCTGTGGAAACCAATAGTTTATTTCTACAAGTCTCTTTCTGTTTTGCATATACATTTGTTTGTATGATTTTTTAGGTTCCACATGTAAGTGGCATTATACTGTATTTGTCTTTCTCTGTCTGACATTTCATTAAGCATAATATTCTTTAGGTCTGTCCATGTTGCTGGGTGGGTTAGAGGGATGAAGAAGTGTCAGAAACTCAGAAGGTTAGAGTGAGAGGGCAAAGAAACTCATGGGAACAAATTATTCAAAGAGCTTAGTTTTGTTGCCTTTCTAATCTACGACTAGTACCACATTGGGTTTCCCAGGTGGCAAGGCGGAAAAGAATCTGCCTATCAATGTAGGAGATGCAGGAGACGTGGGTTCAATCCCTGGATCTTCCCCTAAAGGAAGAAATGACAACCCACTCCAGTATTCTTGCTTGGAAAATTCCTTGGGCAAAGGAGTCTGGTAGGCTACAGTCCATGGAATTGCAAAGAGTTGGACACTACTGAGCGTGCATGCATACATGTACGCACCACATCAAACCAACTCTCCTCTACTTTGTGTAAACACATTGACTTACCAAAATTAAATATAATTATATTCCCTTTCTTTAACTCAGCTACTGTATCTTGGCCACCATAGTCTATAGCTCTTGAAATCCATATACATTGTATAGCTGTGGGCTTTGCCCAAACTCCTTCTCTGTTTTGAACCTCAGGACCAACAACTATAACAAGGGAATAATGTTATTTAACAGGGTATTCAGTGCAACATTCCCAGTTCACTCTGCATTTTGGCTGGGACCTCAAAGCTGAGGACAACAGGGGTTAAACAGCCCCATATTCTGAAGAGAGGAGTCCAGTCACCCACCAGGGCTTGCTGTCAGATGGCAAAGCTAAGTACATGCACTGCAATCCGTCACTCATTCCTGCCCATATGTAACAGGAGACCAGGACACTGAGTTGAGTAAGTCTGGGGAGGATGGATTTTTTTCCCTCCTTCTTGCTCAATTACACAGGTAGGAAAAGAGGTTTTCCTTTCTCAGGCCAAGTGGGGAGACCCTGTGGGCTGAAGTGAAGAGCACAGTGATAGAGTTCTTGGGAGGAAACGGCCTGTGTTGCCTGACTCTTGCCTGAAAAGCCCTAAAACAAGAGTCTGGTTAAAGCTTCCTCTCGTGACAAAACAGGAGCAGCCAGCCCTTCCAGCTTCTGGTGGAATAAAGATACTGAGTTTTCCTGTGGCTCAGGCTTGAGTCACCTCAAAGGACCCTGCCCAAGAGGACTCCCCATCCTGTCTCGGATGGCAGGGCGACATAACTCCACAGAAAGAGGCTTGGGTGTGCCTGTAGACGCAGAAGGGGAGTGAGTGTCACACACAGTCAGCTGGAAGGTGACTCACCGTGCACAGAAGTGGTACCATAGGAAGGTCCCTGCTGGGGGAAAGTGTCTCCAGACAACCCACCGAGATATCTATCAAGGAAAAGAGACAGGGCCAGGGCCCGGCACGGAGCCAACCACAGATTACACACTAGGGGAAGACATTTTCTTTTCCTCTACTCATTTCTTGCCTCCTTGGGGAGATCAGACTTAGCAGATGAGAGTGATGAGGAAGAAGAAAAGAAGCTATCCAAGTCACCTCTCTCTGTTTGAATGCAGCATCTCATCACCCACCATGTACAAACTCTACCACAGAATCCTCACTGCAGCTATGCATGCCATTCCTGGGCATGCAGGAAGACTGTCTTTCCCAATTTCATCTGTATTCTGATGCCTCCCTTCTGGACAATTGAGTACAAGTGAGAGTGATGTGGGCCAAGCCCCAGTGTCTCCTGCTTGATTCTCCACTCTTTGTCTTCTCCTCCAAGAATGAGCGGGCTTCCCTGGAGAAGGGAATGGCTCCCCACTCCAGTATTCTGGCCTGGAGAATTCCATGGATTATATAGTCCATGGGGTCGCAAAGAGTCGGACAGACTGAGCAACTTTCACTTTTCAGGAATGATCATGGAGAGAATAGGTTAAAGATGGCAGAGCCACAGTATGGAAGGAGCCTGGATACCCAGATCACAGCCTAAAAGACAGATGCCCTACCCTCAGTGGACATACGTGGCAAAGGATTTTTTACGCTAAAATACTAAAATTTCAAGTTGTTGTTTTGTTTTTAGTACGGCAGGGCTTGAAAGAAAGTGAAAGTGAAGTCGCTCAGTTCTGTCTGACTCTTTGCAACCCCATGGACTGTAGCCTACGAGGCTCTTCCATCCATGAAATTTTCAGGCAAGAGTACTGGAGTGGGTTGCCATTTCCTTCTCCAGGGAATCTTCCCCACCCAGAGATTGAACCCGGGTCTCCCACATTACATGCAGAGGCTTTTACAGTCTGAGCCACAAGGGAAGCTCAACAGCAGGGCTTAGCCTGCCCTAATAATGTGGCAGACTTCCTGACCTGGCAGGGCTGGGGAGGGAAGAAGCTCTGCTTCTGACTTGTCTCCCTCTGCATATAGGATGAGACACTGAAGTTTTCATATGTCAATGGAAAGTAATGCTGCATACTGCAAGATGCATTATTTTATCTTCTATTTTTAATTTTGAAATAAATTGTAGACTCAGAGAAAGTTGTAAAGTTAGTACAGAGAGTTTTCAGTATTTCTTTTTTAATCCAGTTTCCTTTGACAGTTACATGTGACATTACAGGACAATATCAGAACCAGGACACTGACACTGGTGCTCTGTGTTTGTATAGTTCTGAATCATTTTATCACACAGGTGGATTCATGTAAACACCAACTACCGGGGAAATCAAGATACAGAACTGCTCCATCACCACAAAGATCTGCCGGGGGCTACCCTTATCTAGTCAAACCCTCCTCCCTCATCACTCCCATCCCCACCATTTCTAACCCCTGAACATCACTCATTTGTACTCCATCTCCATAATTTTGTAATTTTAAGACTGTTACAGAAATACATCACACACCTTGTGACCTTTGGAGACTGGCTTTAAAAAAAATCAGTATAATGCCCTTGAGATCCAACCAACTTGTTGGGTGTATCAAGAGTTCCTTTCCTTTTACCGTAGAGTAGTATTCATGGGATGGATGTACCACTTTTGTATAACCATTCACTTGTTTTAGAATATTGATCATTTCCATTTTTGGACTAAAAAATAAATAAAACTATTATGAGCAATCATGTATAGGTTTTATGTGGACATGTTTCATTTTTCCAAGATAAATGCCCAGGAGTGTGATGGTGTGATTGTAATTTAAGTCTTATCTTTAGTTTTGGTTTGGTTTTTTTTTTTTTTAGAAATGGTCAAACTATTTTCCAGAGTTGCTGTAACATTTTAAGTTCCTACCAGCAATATGTGAGAGATCCAGATTCTCTACAACCTTGCCAACATTTTGTAGTTTTACAATTTTTTTTATTTTGATTGTTCTAACAACAGCTAAACTTTACTATACCCCTATCAGAATAGGTGCATAGTAAAATCTCATTATAGTCTTAATTTTCACTTCCTTGGTGATGGAGAATATCTTTTCATATGCTCATTTGCCATCACGTCTTTGGTAAATATTTCTTCATGCTGTTTGTCCATTTTACAACTGAATGGTTTGCTTTCATTTTAACTGTTGAGCTCTGAGAATTATCCATATATCCTAAATATAAGTTCATTTTCAGATACATGGTTTGCAAATATTTTCTTGCACTCTGCATTTTCATTCAGTTTATCAATTTGTTTTCTTTTATGGATCAGGCTTTGGTGTCATGGCTAAAGAACAGAATGAATGGAGAAAATAGCATTGAATATATACACTGCTGCTGCTGGTGCTAAGTCACTTCAGTCGTGTCCGACTCTGTGTGACCCCATAGACGGCAGCCCACCAGGCTCCCCCGTCCCTGGGATTCTCCAGGCAAGAACACTGGAGTGGGTTGCCATTTCCTTCTCCAATGCATGAAAGTGAAAAGTGAAAGTGAAGTCGCTCAGTCACGTCCAGCTCCCATGTGTAAAATAGATAGCTGGTGAGAAGTTGCTATATAACTCAGGAAGCCCAGCCTAGCACTCTGTGATGACTTCAGGGGTGGAGGATGAGGGGAGGGAGGTTCAGGAGGAAGTGGTATATATATGTATAAAATTATGGCTGAATTGCATTGTTGTATGGCAGAAACCAACACAATATTGTAAAACAATTTTCCTCCAATTAAAGCACAAGTTATAAAAAAATAAATTTGTGGGTTTGAGGCAGTGAATAAATAAATAAAAGTAAGAGGACTCCACCAAATCCTGGATCTCAAAGACTTTCTCCTAAGTTTTCTTCAAAAAGTTTTACGGTTTTATGTTTAATACATGACCCATTATTAGTCAATTTGTATAAGGTGTGAAACAGGCCAGTTTATTTTTGCCTGTGAATGTCCAGTTGCTCCAGCACCATTTGTTGAAAGGACTCTCCTCCCAATGAATTGTTTTTGCACCTTCAAAAATCAATTGGTTGTTCCTCTATAGGACTTTTCTGGGTTAACTATTTTGCTTCACTGATCTACGAAGTACTGCACCATCTTAACTGATATTATTATTTAATATGTGAAGGTGGTTAGCCCAGGCTATGGACCTGCCTAACTTATCACCCAGTAGGAAGGAAAAGTGATCCCACGTGTTTGGAAAGAGTGATGCAGAAGAGTAAGTTTTCTATGGCCAGTCTTGTCAGGTTCATTTTGTTCAACAGGCAACTGCAATTACCCACTTCTTAGAGTGATTGTGTTTTCATTTTGTCTTTTGTTTTGAGTTTGTTTAATTTTGGTTTTGATGCATAACATATAAGAAGCATTTAACCTTGTGTCTAGTACATTGTAAGTCTTCAGTTTTATTGTTCATCTTAAGTATTCAGCATATCACCACGTGCATCACCCACGCTCCTCTCTGAACCCCTTCTAACTCAGAGAAGCTATCTTTTCTGTCTCTCAAGTACATCTCCCACTTATTCTTAGAAGTTAAAAATTGACTTAAGGAAAAAAAAACAAAAAGTTGTGCTTATCATCTTTTAGCCTTTTTCACCCACCTTGAAGGAAAGGGAAATTTCTCTAGATAGGGAACAGACCCCAGGGTAGCAGAGGTGAGCAGGCATTCCTTTCCGACCTTCACAACTACCCGCCTGCCTTGTGCTTTTGCAGGAAAGGAGAACCAACTGAGCACCTGATCACTGTGCCCAGGGCCTGCCTCCTGGGTGGCCCATGGCAGGTTCAGCCTGTGACAGCCAAGGCAGAGGGCTGGAGGGCATGAAGGGCTAAGAAGGAAAGTCACACATATCCTGCAAGCTGTCCTCCTAGCCCTCCAGTACAGATTTCCGGGATCTAAATTGGGAATCCCTGAAGCTTAGCCAACACCACAATGGCCTGGTTTAGATCTCCCAGCTGAGGACAGTCCTGGAGCCCACACTAATCAATGGGTTAATAAGGATTTCAAGGGCTGGGGTAGTCAGGGGTGCAGCAGCTGGGATGAGGAAAGGACGAATCATTATTTTTAATTTCAGCCAGTCAATGTGTTAATAAAGGAGTTGGATAAAAATGTAAGGATGGTGGTGGTTGGGGGGTGGGGAGAGGGTGAGAGAAAAGCCCGTCACTTTCTAAATGTTTGCCTGCAAGGGCAGCCTGATCTTTGAAATCAGAGTAGAGAATTCTTCAAGTCTGGTAATAGCAAACACTCTTCATCATGCCCTTCAGTGGCTGCTGACTGCAGACAGCTTTTTTCCCTTCAACAATAGAAGAGATGGGAAAGAAAAGGCAAGCTTTTGGCCTCGGGGTTTTTTTTTTTTTTTTTTTTTTAACCATGGCTCTTTCCGCTCCAACCTACATCTAAGAGGGAGGGAAACTATCTTTTGTTATCACTCAATCTCCCTTAAATTTAAGAACAGCTGGGGATATTTTTCATGATTCATTAAATTCACATCATTCCAAAGAAATCTTCCTGCCCATTTATCTTTGCCTCAGCAGTTGGGGCTCCAAGAGTGAGCAGTTTCCTGAATGCCATCAACCTGGGTCCACTGTTTGGGGCTGAGTCTGTGATCTTTCATGCTGGAATATCTTTTTTTTTTTTTTTTTTTGAGGGTGAAAGAGAGCGGGAAAGGAATCAGGGTATTGAAATGAATCTTTCCAGTCAATTTTTCCCTTTCTGGAGATAAAGGGAAAGTCGTATGGCTGTCACAGCTAAAGACTAAACCCCAGCTAATGTCCTCAGCAGGGAAGAATAATTAGTAAATTCTCTAATTAGAGTCCTGTTTACATTTCTCTTTTCATGGAGACTAATCCTTGTGTTTAAAGAAGATATTCTGCCTTGATTAAAACCATTGGTTTTAATCGGAGTCACACAGTAGAATCCATGGTAAATGCAAATGGGCTTGAGTTCCACAAAGATTCATTCATTCAATCATTCATTTGGTGAAGACCAACTATACACTTACCACCAAATACAAATATAACAAGATTTCTACACCCTGGGAACTAGGGCAAGCATAACAAACAGCTTTCATCCCCCATACCTACTGTTATCCATTGAAGGTGGCTTTCTAGAGCTTTCTGAGGCCACTTCCTGGTTCAAGAGAAAGGAGAGCTTTCCTGGATATATAAAGGTGGGGCGGACCTGAGTGGAGACCCCTCCCAACACACAGGTTATTTGTTGAACACCAGGAAGTACAGATTCAATGGACAGATGCAATGGACGTGAATTTGGGCAAACTCCTGGAGATGGTGAGGAATAGGGAGGCCTGGCGTGCTACAGTACATGGGGTTGCCAAGACTTAGCGACTAAACAGCAACAACGAGGAAGTACACAGCACTGTACGAAGGCCTTTCAAATCCTCTCCTGTGATCCTCACGCGGGCACACACGTGGAAGTCTGGGCATGATGCGAGAAGTGGTTGGCGCGCTCCTGTGAGAGCCTGTGGCTCCCTCAGCCTGGCCTTTCCCTCTCACGGCCTACCTGGACTCACGTAACCCAACGAGCCAGGCTTAGAAGTCACTGTGCTACTTGGGCAGCACACCAGAGACATGTGGCGTTCAGGTTCTGGAACCAAATATCTGGGCTACGCACTGGCTGTGCTATTTGTGGCTGAGTAAAATTAGGTGATCTTCCCTGGTGGCTCAGACGATAAAGCGTCTGTCTACAATGCGGGAGACCCAGGTTCGATCCCTGGGTTGGGAAGTTCCCTGGAGAAGGAAATGGCAATCCACTCCAGGACTATTGCCTGGAAAATCCCATGGACAGAGGAGCCTGGTAGGCTACAGTCCATGGGGTCGCAAAGAGTCGGACACGATTGAGCGACTTCACTTCACTTCACTTCACTTCAAAATTAGGTGAAATGCCTAACTTCTCTGCGCCACAGTTTTCTCATCTATAAAGCGGGGAGAAGAGTACCTACTTACTGGATGGTAGGAGAATTGAAGGAATTCCCATGCTGCCTGGCTTCCTACCAAGTACCAGTGTTCACACATGGTCATCGGTGCTGTTGTGGTGGTTATTGCCGAGGACCTGGTCTGGTCGGACACAGCTGAACAGTCCTATTCCTTCCAATCTCCCTCTTTGGCTTTCTCCTTTCTAATAGAATTATGTGCAAGTAGGAAAAAAGAGAAAAAAAAAAATTTGCACTTCTCTACATTTGAAGTTAATGAGAGCCCCACATCCTGAGAGATTCGCTGAGAACGCTTCTATAAAAATCAAGTGTAACCACACCTACCTCTTCTGGAACAAAGAACAATGAGCTTGTATTTCAACAAGCTTTTGAGGAACTCAATAATGGTGATACATGAACTGATAAATAAGAAGCCATGGGCAAAGTCATAAGCCCTGAATAAGCATAAAATAAAAAGCTTAAGGAATTCCAGTAAATTATTATTTCATTAACATTAATGGTGGGAAACTATCCCATTCCTTACATATTATATGTGCCCTTTCCTGAAGGCTGAGGAAGCTCCATTTGTGACTTTCTTTCTGTATATACACCCCTGCAGTGGACACTGTAGGATGTTTTAAAAAGTGATCAGACTTGGCTTCTGCCCCCAAGGAACCTGACTGGAGAAGTTCCTAATATACACATCAAAAGGGGTAAATAATTTGCAAAGCCAGGTATTACCATGGGGCCTCTGATTGCTGAAGGGACAGAGTGGAGAGGGATCTGGGTCAGGGACATTCGTGAGGACAGGCTATGGATTTGAGAAGTGTTAGATGGGTAAGGCACTTGAGCTGAGGTCTCAGTTAGTAGCAGTAGCAGCTCAGTCGTGTCTGACTCTATGAGACCCCACGGACTATAGCCCACCAGGCTCCTCTGTCCATGGGATTCTCCAGGCAAGAATGCTGGAGTGGGTAACCACTCCCTTCTCCAGAGGATCTTCCTGACCCAGGGATCAAACCCGGGTCTCCTGCATTCAGAACAGATTCTTGACCATCTGAGCAACAGGGAAGAGATCTCAGTTGGAAGAAGGAAATGGAACAAACCAAAAGGTAACCTGCTGCTGCTGCTGCTCAGTCACTTCAGTCGTGTCCGACTCTGTGTGACCCCACAGACGGCAGCCCACCAGGCTCCCCCGTCCCTGGGATTCTCCAGGCAAGAACACCGGAGTGGGTTGCCACTTCCTTCTCCAATGCATTAAAGTGAAGTCGCTCAAGTCATGTCCAACCCTCAGCAACCCCATGGACTGCAGCCCACCAGGCTTCTCCATCCTTGGGATTCTCCAGGCAAGAGTACTGGAGTAGGGTGCCATTGCCTTCTCGGAAAAGGTAACCTACAAGAGACCAAATCCTCTCAAATACTTTGTCTCATTTAGTCCCAGCAAGCCTTCTGGGTGGATACAAACTTACATTTTTGTAAAATAAGGAAATGGCACCCTGGGGATCAAAGTTTCCTGGGACTTGAACCCAGCTGTGGCAGACCCCAAAGCATTTTTCCATTTGATCACGCTATTCCTCTGGAAGCACAAAAGTTGAGAACACCAGGTACAGAAGGGCTTGGAGATGAAAAGACAGTGGAGAAAGTTTTAGGGGAGGAGACTGGTGTGGTGGATGAAGAATCCTTCAAGGAGCTTTGGAAGGGAAGTGCCAGGTAGAAAATGGCTCTGTAAGAAACAGAGGGCAGGGGGCCAAGATTGGAGAGGTTTTTGGTTGATTTTTACTTGTGTGTTTTGTTTTATGTGCTCATTTTTACTAAATTTTGCCAGGCTGTGTAAAGACGTATTGTTTTTAATTACACAAGGAAAATTACCATTTGGGATTATTTTATTTCTTGTCTTTCATATATCAGCCTGCCACATAAAGATGATTCTCCATAATGAGGCTGAACCCACAGACAAACTGGAATCTTCATTTCCAGCCTTAAGTTCCATGGTCTGCCCCGCCTAATTTTATCCAGTTTCCCTATTAGAAGTCAAGATGACCAGTTTGGGTTTCTTTGAGTCTTTTAGGCTCCAAAAAATAGGCCAGAGAAGGAAGAGGGAAAAGCAGTAGCCCCTCAATTGATGAAATGAACCCTAGAAGTGCTTAATGAAACTCAGAGTGGTATAGCAGACTCCCCTCCTGAAATTCTAGGCGCTCTATGTCACCTAGCATTTAAAATCCTTTAATAATTTCCCATTTCTTCAAAGGTAAAGTCCAAATGTAATTATGTGATACGGTGGTTTGGGACTCTGGCCTCTTGAGGAGACACATCTGCATTTGAATCCTAATTCTGCAATTTACTAGCTGTATTACCTTGGGCAAGTTACTTCACTTAAGTCACAGTTTGCCCCCTCTGTCCATGGGGTTGGCCTCTGCCTCTTTTCCTGTCCGTAAGGTCTTTGTGAAGATGCAATGATAGAATGCATGCAAAGACGTTGCTTAGCTCTGTGGTGTAGTGAAATGTCACAATGAGACCTTATCTTTTATGACTTGTGAGCCCCATAGAACACCTTACTCCCATCTTCCTCTCCAAAGTAATCTCTTAACACTCTCTCCTTGGCTGGCATTTCCAGCCATGCTGCATGTCATTTCATTTCCTCTCAGTCAGCTTTCTCTCTTGTGCCCCCGTGCCTTTGCACATGCTGCTCCCTCTCTCCAGGATATTCTGATTCCTCCTCTTCTCGTGGCCAGTTACTAGTTGTCCTTCTCCCAGAGCATACCCATCCTGCTCTCCTGACCCTGGCAAGTTGAGTGAGGCGTCCTTGTCTGGTGTCCCCATGGCCGGGAACATCCCTGGTCTTGTGCTCTCGTACGTTCTGTGCCAGAGCCCTTTCCCTGGGTGATTATGGCTGACTGTGTTGCTGCTGGGCGTATCCTCCATGATAGCTTAGTATGGCATCCCCAGTGCTTAGCCCAGGGCCAGGCTTATAGTTGGTCCTTAGTCAATGAGCAGTTGTCCACAGTGTCATTGTGGAGTAGAGAGGGAACCATATAAGCCCTCCTCAGTTCCCTTGGTAGTAGTGGGCATTTGCCTAAGCCCCTCATCTCTGGTTGCATGCAGCCAGAGGGGCTCTAGAGCCACAGGGATTCTAGTCCTTCCATGGGTCTTACAACTCATTAACCCGCTCTGAGTCCTCTCAGTCCCTGGCAGAGGCCACACTGGATTGCAGTGCACTGTTTGTCCTTAGAGGCCACACCTAGGACCAGCAGGACCCTGGTTAAAAAATTATTATCAAGAATGTCAAAACAGTAACAGCAGAACATGAAGCCAAACACAGGGTCCTTCTAAACATAGCATCCTGTGCTCCTGCACACATTGCATGCCAGCATGCTAAGTGACTTCAGTCATGTCTGACTCTTTGCAACCCCATGGATTGTAGCCCACCAGGCTCCTCTGTCCATGGGATTCTCCAGGTAAGAACACTGGAGTGGGTTGCCAAACCCTCCTCCAGGGGATCTTCCCGACCCAGAGATCAAACCTGCATCTCTTATGTCTCCTGCTTTAGCAGGCAGGTTCTTTTTTTTTTTCTTTAGCAACTAAACAACAATTTTAATCATAGTGATTAAAAGTAAATGCTGCTCTTAAACAGTTATTTAAAGAACTATTTTTAACTTTTTTCTGAAATGAATAAATCTTTATTATATTATGAACTTACTATGTTTTGGTGGAGCTGGTGGTTATAAGGGCTGCTTTCCACTTTCAAGTGATGACAGATAACTGCCATGTTTTTATCTTTTTAAAAAAATTTTATTTATTTTTAATTGAAACATAATTGCTTTACAGAATCTTATTGTTTTCTGTCAAACCTCAACATGAGTCAGCCATAGGTATACATATAACCCCTCCCTTTTGAATCTCCCTCCCATCTTCCTCCCCATCCCACCCCTCTGGGTTGATACAGAGCCCCTATTTGAGTTTCCTGAGCCATACAGCAAATTCCCGTTGTCTATCTATTTTGCACATGGTAATGTAAGTTTCCACATTACTCTCTCCATACATCTCACCCTCTCCTCCCCTCTCCCCCTGTCCATAAGTCTATTCTCTACGTCTGTTTCTCCATTGCTGCCCTGAAAATAAATTCTTCAGTACCATTTTTCTAGATTCCATATATATGCATTTGTATACGGTGTTTATCTTTCTCTTTCTGACTTACTTCACTCTGTATGATAAGCTTTAGGTTCATCCACCTCATTAGAACAGACTCAAATGCATTCCATTTTATGACTGAATAATATTCCATTGTGTATATGTACCACAACTTCTTTATCCATTCACCTGTTGATGGACATCTAGGTTGCTTCCATGTTCTAACTATTGTAAATAGTGCTGCAATGAACAACAGGATACATGTGTGTTTTTCAATTTTGGTTTCCTCAGGGTAGGTGCCTAGGAGTGGGATTGCTGGGTCATATGATGGTTTTATTCCTAGCTTTTTAAGGAATCTCCATACCATCTTCCATAGTGACTGTATTAATTTACATTCCCACCAACAGTTCAAGAATGTTCCCTTTATTCCACACCCTCTCCAGCATTTATTTATTGTTTGTAGACTTTTTGATGATGGCCATTCTGACCAGTGTGAGGTGATATCTCATTTTAGTTTTGATTTGCATTTCTCTAATAATGAGTGATGTTGAGCATCTTTTCATGTGTTTGTTAGCCATCTGTATGTCTTGTTTGGGCAAATGTCTGTTTAGATCTTTTCCCCACTTTTTGATTGGGTTGTTTGTTTTTCTGGTATTGAGTTGTATGAGCTGCTAGTATATTTCAGAAATTAATCCAGTTGTTTCATTTGCTATTATTTTCTCCCATTCTGAGCCATGTCTTTTCACCTTGCTTATAGTTTCCTTTGCTGTGCAAAAGTTTTGGGAGAAGGCAATGGCAACCCACTCCAGTACTCTTGCCTGGCAAATCCCATGGACAGAGGAGCCTGGTAGGCTGCAGTCCATGGGATCGATAGGAGTCGGACACAACTGAGTGACTTCACTTTCACTTTTCACTTTCATACATTGGAGAAGGAAATGGCAAACCACTCCAGTGTTCTTGCCTGGAGAATCCCAGGGACGGGAGAGCCTGGTGGGCTGCCGTCCATGGGGTCGCACAGAGTCGGACACGACTGAAGTGACTTAGCAGTAGCAGTGCAAAAGTTTAAGTTTAATCAGGTCCCACTGGTTTACTTTTGTTTTTATTTCCATTACTCTAATAGGTGGGTCATAGAGGATGTTGCTTTGATTATGTCATCGAGTGTTCTGAACAGGCAGCTTCTTAACCACTGGTGCCACCTGGGAAGCCCCCTGAACAGGTCACTCTCCTGTGAAGTCACACACCCTGACCGTGCCTTTCTCCTTGACCCTGTGTCCAGAGGATCTGAAACGTTCTTTCCTGCTAGGGCACTAGGAACTAGTGCTATCTGAGGCAGGATATCAAATGACATTTAAAGATTACCGACTGGGGTGAGACCTTAGAACCAAGAAGTGAATCAGTAATGGTGGAATTTCTGGTCCCTGGAGGAGAGAAAATTTGGATGAGATTCAAAGGGCAGGCAAGAACCTTCAGTTCCATTATTTTGTTAATACCTCAGCACAAATACGTCTTTTAATACAGTGGACCCTTGAATAATGTGGACTTGAACTGTGTGGGTTCACGTATAGCAGAGTCTTTTCACTAAATAAAAATTCCAGTACCACACAATCCATGACTGGTTGAATCTGTGAATGCAGAACCACAGATATGGAGGGCCAATGGTCAAGTTATGAGATTTTTAGACTATTTGAAATCCACCCCCTATCTTCCTAGGCAACCCCCCATTATTCAAGGGTCAACTGTATATATGAATGTGAATATATATATATATATATATATATATATATATATATATATATCCTGAATTGAGAAAAATATTTTTCTAACCTCATTATGAGTGAGTGTTAGTTGCTCAGTCATGTCCGACTCTGCAAACCCATGGACAGTAGCCTGCCAGACTCCTCTGTCCATGGAATTCCCCAGGCAAGAATACTGGAGTGGGTTGCCATGCCCTTCTCTAGGCAATCTTCCCAACCCAGGGATCAAACCCACACCTCTTGTGTCTCCTGCATTGTAGGTGGATTCCTTACTATCTGAGCCACCAGGGAAGCCAAACCTCATTATATCCACCAGTAAAATGAACCCTAAAATATTGATTTGAGAGATTCAACTAGATCCTCTGTGGCTCATATTAGTAAAGGGATTAGAAATCTTCCATCAGAACACCCATAAACAAGCAAGTCAAACAATGGAGTCTAGAAATGCAAATATTAGACTGCTGTAACAGATACTCAATGATAAAAGAATGCCATGTGATTTCTGAATAGACTATATTTCAGTGGTTCTCAGCCCTGTATGATCATTAGAATTACTTTGGCTAAGCTTCTAAAACATTGTGAGGCTTGGGCTCCAGACAACTGAATCAAAATTTCCAGAAATGCGGCCTGGGGAACCAGCAGTTTGTAAAGCTCTCCAGGTAGTTCAAATGTGCTCCAGGATGGAGAGCCACCCTCCTTGCTGGACAGGCATTCCTGAAATGCAGACTCAAGTGTTGTCAGTTGAACCTCAGTCAGAAGGTGATGAAAATCATGTGCTGTTTAATAGCCTATTAATTTAAATCCACACACAAGGAGAGCTTGCTCCCTGTAACCATCACTATTAAATATTTGAAAGCGGTGAAATCCCTTTACAAAAAAAAAAAAAAAAAGACTCACACTTAAGCCTTAAAATCATCAATAAAATAGAATATCAATTTCATTCCGTGGTACAAATCCCAATTTTCATAGAAAACTGCCTGACCCTAAAATATATCAGGAGCTTGTTCTAATCACAAGAGATGTGTTCTGAATAAGTCCTCTCTTCTCAGGATGGCTAAGTCTGCAACTCAGTGTTTTTACTGTAGCTGAAAAATTAATTCCTTTTCAGAAATATTCTCATCTTCCCCGAAAAGGAAAAAAAAAAGGTTTTTTGATGTAGAGTGATTGGATTATGAAGTGACCCTTTGGGTCAGAAGGAGACTTTTCTTTTTCTCATCAAGAAAATCAATTTCTAAGTCCAAGTCTCTTAAAATAATATATTCTTGTGGCACGCACGCAGCTTTTTTGATCTGCTATGAAAAGAATAAGAGGTAAAGAGGATCAGGGGTGGTGATGGAATATTATAATCTGCCACACTCACACATCAGCCTTTCACTAAGTAATTCCAGATAAATTGAGGATTTACATATTTAAGATTAAATGAGAGAAAGAGTAGCTGATGCATAAATATAGAAATACGAAGATATAACTGAAGCAAGTTAACTCTTAAAACTTAAAGTTACTTGGTGTTTATTTATTGCTCTACTTGGAAGTTTAAGGTTTATTAGAGACTAACCAAGATAATCTCTTTCAGATCAATTGAACTGGCAACCTACCCTTAGGGAATTTTTTTCCCCTGTCCTCAGTAAAATCCCAATTACACCGATAAGCAACAGTTAAATGCATACAAAGACGCATAAATGCAGCAGATGGAAAACAGGAGGAAGCAGCTGGAAGTGTGTTTCCCTCAGAACTGTTTTTAACAGCCTGTGCACAAACAATGCCCCTCTAATACAGAGATAAAAATAAAACATAAATATTGAAAAGGTGACTGGTCACAGCTCCTAGACGGCGTGAGACGCTATGATCATCCCTGGTTCTATTACCTTGGGTCATTCTAGGCGTTTGCCTGCTTAGGGGCTTTCAAGAAATCCTGAAAATCAGATTCAACCTCAACATGCCAACTTTCCCAGGAGCACAATTACAGCCTGAATCCTTCCCTGCCACTATTCCCAAGAATCAGGTGCCTGCAGGGCTCTTGGTAGGGGCACTTGAGAGCCCCAACCCACCCCCAAGGAGCCACTGTTTCTCTCCTACTTCCTGACAGCTCAGAACACCACTTAACAAAACCCCATGTTTCCTGTCTCAGGATTCGCATCCCCTGTTGCTGAGTGTGCTTTACCCGTGTGTGTCTCTCAGTCATGTCCGACTCTTTGTGACCCCATGGACTGTAGCCCACCAGACTCCTCTGTCCATGGAATTCTCCAGGCAAGAATACTGGAGTGGGTTGCCATGCCCTCCTCCAGGGGATCTTCCCCACCCAAGGATCAAACCGGGGGTCTCCGGCATTGCAGGCAGAATCTTTACCACCCGAGCCACCAGGGAAGCAGCTGCTCTTTAAACACCCGTGAGAGCAGAACGTGCCTCTTTCACATATGAAGAGAATTCTGACCCACCACTGAGCAGGGCTGTAAAGTTCAGACTTGTTCTCCAGTGAGGATAATGAATTCAGCTGATGTGTCTTTAGGCGGCATCTCCCTTGTCATCTGTTTGTCCATACTTCAAGCATTTCCTGAGCACTTGTTAAGCCCAAGCTGCCATGGCAGGTGCCAAAGAGAAGAAACAAGTGAATATGGTGGAGCGAGGCAGGAAGGGACACGTGGGGGTAAGTGAAGGGGGCTTCAGAGGTATTGGCAGTGTTTTATTTCTTGACCTGGGTGCTGGCTACTTGCTGTTTTCTTTGCATAATAGTAATGTATTAAATAATATATTTGGTTGTGCATATTTTCATAATATAACCATATTTCACAACAAAAAGGGAAAGAAAAAATACAGACAAATATGAAAGGTCCAATCAAGCAGTTTTCAATCAGGTAGACAAGGTACTATATAAAGCAATCTTGCTTATAATTGAAGAAGAGGTGTGATCGATGCTGTAATTTACATAGAAATAATAATTATAGCTAAATGTAGATACATAATTACAGATAAACACAATCATTTATCCATATTATGTAATTATATAAATATAATTATTTATCTACATGCTGCTGCTAAGTCACTCAGTCATATCACTCTTTGCAACCCCATGGGGTCTTCCCAACCCTGGGATGGAACCCAAGTCTCCTTCATTGACAGGTGAATTCTTTCCCTCTGAGCCACCTGGGAAGCCCCATTTATCTACATAAATAAGTATAAATAATTTTGCTGCTGCTATGTCGCTTCAGTCATGTCCGACTCTGTGCGACCCCGTAGATGGCAGCCCACCAGGCTCCCCCGTCCCTGGGATTCTCCAGGCAAGAACACTGGAGTGGGTTGCCATTTCCTTCTCCAAAGCATGAAAGTGAAAAGTGAAAGTGAAGTCACTCAGTCATGTCGGACTCTTAGCAACCCCATGGACTGCAGCCTACCAGCCTCCGCCATCCATGGGATTTTCCAGGCAAGAGTACTAGAGTGGGGTGCCATTGCCTTCTCCAATAAGTAATTTTAGGTAATTCTAAATAAGTGCAAATTATGATAGGAATTCAAATATCCATCAGGATAGATCAAGATTTTCAGATAAGACACCAAATGCCAATAAATGAAATAGGCCTTGATAGATGGGTGAGAATTCAACAGCAGAGCTGGAGGTCCTAGAAGGCGGGCATGGATCTGGAAGAAAGATCACAAGGAGAGAGTGAAGGGAGGACCTCCTTAGTCAAGGGACAGCAGGCTGTTTAACTAAAGTGTAGAATGTACAGAGCTAGAAAACTATTTTACTTGGTGGACAAAGGAGAAACTTGGAAGAATTGTGAGCAAGAAAGCATTCTTCCCTAGCGCTGTGTCTAGGAGAGCTAGTCTGGCCATGATCTGCTGGGTGAGCTCAAGGGAAGCGAGCACAGCAATAGGAGAGCCATTAGATATATAGTTCATCCTTGGCCTTCGGTACACAAAGGCCAGGGAGGAGGAGGTGGTCCCCTAGAGGCTGTTGGGAACTGGGGGCTCCAAGTCCATACTGGTCTGAATCCCTTCCATCACAGCACTTCCGATTACCCCTCTTGAAATCATCTCCTCATTAATGTCACTGACCTCCCTTGGAATCTTTCCTGGGTTCCTTCTGTGAGTCCTATAAGAGTTTTTAATGTGAGAAACATGTATTCTTCTCTCAAAATAACCTAGTAAGTTGTCAGAGGAAAGTTATAACCATGATTGCTAAGTCCGACTCTGTGTGACCCCATAGGCGGCAGCCCACCAGGCTTCCCCGTCCCTGGGATTCTCCAGACAAGAACACTGGAGTGGGTTGCCATTTCCTTCTCCAAAGCATGAAAATGAAAGTGAAGTTGCTCAGTCGTGTCTGACTCTTAGCGACCCCATGGACTGCAGCCTACCAGGCTCCTCCATCCGTGGGATTTTCCAGGCAAGAGTACCGGAGTGGGGTGCCATTGCCTTCTCTGATAACCATGATTAGCCAATGGCAATAAGGCATCACCAAAACTGCATTGTTTTTCTTTCTGCTTCCGAGTTTAACTTTCCCATTCCCTTTGCCTCTGTCCACACAGTTTCTGTTGGTGAGTGGTCTCTCGTGGTGTGAGTCTGTATGTGTGTGTGTGTGTGTGTGCATGTGGTGGGGGTTGGGGGGCACACGTGCACCCACGTGCCTACCTCTGTCTTTTACTGAGTTCTTGGTGCTTCTTTATAAACGTTTTGTTTGGTCTTACTAGGGTTTCCAGTCATTCAAAACTGTCGACTACTTTGCTACTTTCTACAGCTGGAACTAGGGCAGCTGTTAGGATGATAAGAAACAGATAAAACACCATTCACTTGGCTGCCATGGTTTCTTTCTTGAGCACCATCATGGTGTGTCAGAAACATTAAAGGTCCATTTGGTGTGTTTATCTTGTTAAATGGTGGATCCACTGGAACTTTCAAAAGTGACTCAAAGGAGATGAAGAAATTACCTCCACTATTTGTTTACTCTCATCCAATGCTTTCAGAGGACTGAGAATTGGTGCATTTTCTAAACTGCACATCTGTCTTCATGGTTTTTCTATAGAGGAATTGTTGTTGCCTATCTCATTCTGAGGTCTGTTGTTTGAGATGGCTGGTGTACAGCATTCTGTTACTTATTCTCTTCAGCTTCTGGGACCCTGCATTTATCAAAGAAGGACAATTTGAGGAAGGTCAAGGTTCAAAAGGACTGCATGCCAATAGGAAATAAACCTTCTCCTTCCCTTTGCAACGCCCCACAGCTGGGTCAATTTTATGGCCGAAGGGAAACTTATCATTGTTGGCTGGCTGGGTGACCAAGCCTCGGTTTGCACATATAGCTGTCACCATTCCCCGCTGTGTTTCCCCTGTGACTCATTTGTTTCAGGTGCTATAGCAACAGGTCTGGGATGTGCCCATGGTGAACTCAAGTTCCTCTCTAGACTGAGTTCAAAGCACCTCTTGCCCGTCAATGGATCAGAAGAAACTTTCTTTTAAACTATCTGTCAGCTGGCCCAGAGCTGGCCAGAGTAAGAGGGAATTTCCACCAGAACTGAACTTGGTAGGATCTTCGGAGCTTCTTTCAGAAGAATTTAGTATGTTGGGTTGAAGAAAACTTTCTGGTGATTTTCAGTTTGGGTTGAGGTCCAGGGCCATCAGGACGAGCGAAAACATTAACTCTCTGAAGTTGGACCAGCCTAGTGGCTCATAGTCCAGACTGCACTGAAGTTGCCGTGGAGAAGTGAGAAAAATGGGAGGCATGCAGTCAAGTATTCATTAAGCTAAACTATTTCATCAGAGGTGCTCTCCTTTATTTTAAACATTCTGCTTCTCTGATATTAAAAAAACCCATCATTCACAGCCTGGTTCAACAATTAGCTTCTCTCAGAAGCCTGTTCCGATATTCTCAACATATCTCAATAACTCTTTTAATTCCCGTAGTACTTGATATTTGTCTTACCTAATGATGTTAAAAAGCCCTTTCTTCTATAAAATGCTAATACTGTATTTTTTAGTCCATACCTGAGTTAAGGAGAAGTTCATGGGCTGACCCACCTATTCTTAAAGCCATCTATGAAATCCAGAAGTCTGGTAACCATTGGGCCAGATGAATCCTAAGGTTTATTCTAGATCAACAGCCTTTAAAGTCCCAGTGAGCAATTATGCCTGTTATCTGAAAAGTGAAAGTGAAGTCGCTCAGTTGTGTCCAACTCTTTGCAACCCCATGGACTGTTAAATCTCCATAAAATCCCAGTGAAGCAACTAGTATGGAGATGGTCCATGTATATTCATTTATTTATCCTACCAGGATAGATGCCTACTGTGTGCTGAGTAGTAATTACTGCCCTCAGGGTTCTCAGGGAGAAGGCAATGGCACCCCACTTCAGTACTCTTGACTAGAAAATCCCATGGACGGAGGAGCCGGGTAGGCTGCAGTCCATGGGGTCGCTAACAGTCGAACACAACTGAGCGACTTCACTCTCACTTTTCACTTTCATGCTTTGGAGAAGGTAATGGCAACCCACTCCAGTGTTCTTGCCTGGAGAATCCCAGAGACGGGAAGCCTGGTGGGCTGTCGTCCATGGGGTCGCACAGAATCGGACACGACTAAAGCGACTTAGCAGCAGCAGCAGCAGGGTTCTCAGAGTCTACAGTCCCAGCTAAGTGATCTTTATGAAAACATATACTAAAATATATGTGTATTCAAGTACATATACATATATATAAAAATATATATACACATAGATATAAATGCTTCTTGTTGTTCAGTCACTAAGTCGTGTCTAACTCTTTGCGACCCCATGGACTGCAGCATGCCAAGCTTCTCTGCCCTTCACTGCCTCCCAGAGTTTGCTCAGATTCATGTCCATGAGTCAGTGATGCTATCTAATCATCTCATCCTCTGCCACCCATTCACCTTTTGTCTTCAGTCTTTCCCAGAATCAGGGTCTTTTCCCATGAGTCAGTTCTTTGCATCAGGTGGACAAAGTCCTGGAACTTCGGCTTCATCATCAGTCCTTCCAATGACTATTCAGGGTTGATTTTCTTCAGGACTGACACGATCATTCGTGAACAGCACAAAGCCTTTTCTCGCTCCTCTCTGTAGCCTACCTTCTTAAAGTCTGTCCTTTCATTTGAATGCTGCTGCTGCTACTAAGTCACTTCAGTCGTGTCCGACTCTGTGCGACCCCATGGACGGCAACCCACCAGGCTCCCCTGTCCCTGGGATTCTCCAGGCAAGAACACTGGAGTGGTTTGCCATTTCCTTCTCCAATGCATGAAAGTGAAAAGTGAAAGGAAGTCACTCAGTCATGTCTGACCCTTAGCGACCCCATAGACTACAGCTTACCAGGCTCCTCCATCCATGGGATTTGCCAGGTAAGAGTACTGGAGTGGGGTGCCATTGCCTTCTAGTTCTTGCAAAATATGTATATTGCAGGTTCCTATGAATGTCTCTAATTTTGCAAATGATATTCTTACAGATCATAGTCTGTTTTCTACCTTTTCCCCACTTCCCAGACCCATCCGTGTTGTTGGCATACATCTCACCTGGATGAAGTCAGTTTCATCTCTTTGGGGGTTGGGCTTTATGGTTCGTGTTTGGACATCATTTGTTTAAAGACCTTTCTCATCCCTAATCACAAGGCTATCCTGAACTTGCTGATAAATTTATAACTTAATCTTTCTTATTTAGGAATTTATCCCTCTAATGACCTTATGTATAGATCTAGTTTTATTTTCCTTCATATACTGAACCAGGTTTCCCAATGTTGTCTGTGTACAATCCATGCTTCCCCTCTGGATATGTGGCGCCTCCATTATTATATAATCAGTGCCTACGTGTACGAATGGATGACTCTGAGGTAGGTATTTTTAGAGCAACTTTCCCAAGGTCACTCAGTTTGAAGGCGGCTTAGCTGAGATTAGATGCTCTCCAGCCCATTTGTTCGCATTGTTCTTTTAAGATTATTAAAGCTCACTCAGAAGTCACAGGATGTTAAAGCTGGAAAGGAACCTAAGGGTTCTAGGTGAATGCTTTTATTTTCTGACACATGGGGCCCAGAGAAGCTGAGTGACTTGCCTGAATCAGAGCAAGAGAACCAGAGCTCAAATGCACTTCAAGTCTAGTGATTTCAAGTCTGCTTCTTTTTTCACTGCACTTAGAGTTATTTAAACAGAACTTGAGAGCCTGAACACAGAGACACATGGAAAAACCTGCACACTACATACATTTGGTGTTCATATTTAAAACACATATTTGACCTCAATGATTCAGTGCTGTTGTTCAGTTAGGGGACAGGTGAAAAACAGGGAGGAAGGAAAAGGATATGTTTCTACATAGTCAAACACTGGTGTTACAAGACCCCCATTTTACTTATTGGAGTGAACCTCAGATCCTCACTCAGTACATCTTTGTTTTTAAATTATGAACAGTTTGACAAAACTTGGTTATCTGATTATTAGGAGACAGCAGGTTACAAACAGTGAACTAGAGGTGAGGAGGGGAGGTTATTAAGATCTAAAGTGAAAGATGAGAGTGAAAAAGTTGACTTAACACTCAACATTCAGAAAACTAAGATCATGGCATCTGGTCCCATCACTTCATGGCAAATAGATGGGGAAATAATGGAAACAGTGACAGACTTTATTTTTGGAGGCTCCAAAATCACTGCAGATGGTGACTGCAGCCATGAAATTAAAAGATGCTTGCTGCTTGGAAGAAAGGCTATGACCAACCTAGATAGCATATTAAAAAGCAGGGGCATTACTTTGCCAACAAAGATCCATCTTGTCAAAGCTGTGGTTTGTCCAGTAGTCGTGTATGAATGTGAGAGTTGGACTATAAAGAAAGCTGAGCACCGAAGAATTGATGCTTTTGAACTGTAGTGTTGGAGAAGACTCTTGAGAGTCTCTTAAACTGCGAGGAGATCAAACCCGTCAATCCTAAAGAAATCAGTCCTGAATATTCATTGGAAGGACTGATGCTGAAGCTGAAACTCCAATACTTTGGCCACCTGATGCAAAGAACTGACTCATTTGAAAAGACCCTGATGCTGGGAAAGATTAAAGGGAAGAGGAGAAGGGGACGACAGAGGATGAGATGGTTGGATGTCATCACTGACTCGATGGACATGAGTTTGAGCAAGTTCCAGGAGCTGGTGATGGACAGGGAAGGCTGGCGTGCTGCAGTCCATGGGGTCGCAAAGAGTCAGACACAACTGAGCGACTGAACTGAGGAGGAAAAACATTAGAAAGATTATGAAAAGCTAGAGCAGAAGTCATATGGCACAATAACATAGCACCATGATCTGTGAACTGTCCTTCAAAGCTTGGTGTGGGCTGTGGGCAATCACTGTGTCACAGCCAAACAGCCATCATTCAAGACAATACCTGAGATCCCAAGAACAGGTTAAACTATGTTGTTTATTCAGATACTGTTGCTGTTGTTCAGTTGCTAAGTTATGTCCAACACTTTACCCCATGGACCGTAGCACACCAGACTTCCCTGTCCACCATTTACTGAAGTTGTTCAAATTCATCTCTGTTGAGTCAGTGATGCTATCTAACCATCTCATACTCTGCTACCCTCTTCTCCTGTCTTCAATCTTTCCCAGCATCAGGGTCTTTTCCAATGAGTTGGCTCTTTGCATCAGGTGGTGAAAGTATTGGTGCTTCGGCTTCAGCATCAGTATCAGCCCTTCCAATGAATATCCAGGGTTCATTTCCTTTAGGATTGACTGGTTTGATCTCTTTGCTGTCCAAGGGACTCTCAAGAGTTTCCTCCAGCACCACAGTTGGAAGGTATCAATTCTTCAGTTTTCAGCCTTCTTTATGGTCGAACTCTCATATCTGTACAGGACTACTAGATAAACCATTGTTCAGTCACTAAGCCATGTCTGACTCTTTGCGACCCCATGGACTGTAGCCGCCTGGGTCCTTTGTCCATGAGATTTTCCAAGCAAGAATATTGGAGAGGGTTGCCATTTCCTTCTCCAAGATAAACCGTAGATTTGATTATATAGACCTTTGTTGGCAAAGGTTTTGATGTCTTTGTTTTTTAATATGCTGTCTAGCTTTGTCACAGCTTTCCTTTGAAGGAGCAAGCATCTTTTATTTTCATGACTGCAGTCACCATACACAGTGATTTTGAAGCCAAGAAAATAAAATCTGTCCCTGCTTCCACTTTTTCCTCTTCCATTTGCCATAAAGTGATGGGGCTGGATGCCATAATCTTAGTTTTTTTAATGTTGAGTTTTAAGCTAGCTTTTTTACTCCCCTCTTTCACCCTCATCAAGAGGCTCTTTCTGCCATTTAGAGTGGTATTATCTGCATATCTGAGGTTGTTGAAACTTTTCCCAGTAATCATGATTCCAGATGATACACACACAACCATATATAAAATAGGTAAACAAAAAAGACTTACTGTATGAAATAGGAAAGTATATTCAATATCTTGTAATAACCTAAATGGAAAAAAACTGAAAAAGAATGCAAATATATCTGCATATATATGTGTATGTGTGTATATGACTGAATCACTTTGCTCAAATATTTGCTAAAACATAGACCCTAAAACATTATAAATCAGCTATACTTCAATACAAAAATAAATATTAACTTCACCAAAAATTATGTTGATTATATTCTATCACTGAACACAGTGAAGTGTATAATGTATTTTGTACACATTTTCCTTCAAAATGTCTAAATTAGTCATCAAAATCAAGGACCTATTTTTACATATATATTATATTTCCTTTGTAGCTAAGAGGATCTAAATGCAATGATACCTAAGCAGTAACAAACACACACAGCACCTAAATCTTGATTTCCAATACCATTCGCCAATTTTTAAAAATCAGGTTTTAAAAACCATTCCTCCAGGTTGCTTGGAGGAATGGCTGGTTCTAGGACTCAGGCATGAAATAAACAAGATAAGCCTGAAGCAATTTGTAGAGTCAGAAAGTAAAGAAGAGCTCAGAAACAAACCAAAAAAAACCCACAATGATGAGTGAGTACAGTGAAGAGACACAGGAGCCAGCTAAAAGAGCTCCTGCTGGCCAAAGCTGAAACAATTTCAGCACCAAAATGAATGAAATAGTACTAGATTATGACCCAAAGTACAAAATAAATATCCATGAGTCACACTGATATAAGTAAGTGCTTGGAAAAGTAAATTTGAGAGAAGAGGCAAGTCTCCCATGTAGAAGAATTCCAATTAATTTATGTAGAGAACCACTCTCAAGAAAGATGGTAAAAATAACCCTATTTACGAGACAGCAAAAGAGACACTGATGTATAGACCAGACTTTTGGACTCTGGGACCGGGAGAAGGTGGGATGATTGGGGAGAATAACATTGAAATATGTATAATATTATATCTGAAATGTATTAATTGTTCAAACTAAATACTGTCATGTTACAATTTGTTCATATTAGATGTTTGTAATGTTTCTGATAATCAATAAAAGAGATTCTTGATAAAAAAAAATAAAGAAAGAACGTCATCAAAAAAAAAAAAAAAAAGAAGGTGGTTGAGGTGAGGCCCTAATATGATATGATACTCTTCCTTCCTAAGAGTAGAGTAGACAAAGAGAAGAAGAAAGAACAACTTTACAGCAGAGAAACACGACCAAAATGACCTCTGCTAAGCGATCTAGGTCATTAGCAGTGATAAATCATATTGATGTATACACATCCTTGATGTGATGGGAAGCAAATGCACTTTTCCTCTCTGATCTCCCTCCCAAAACCCATAACCCCAGTCCAATCACGAGAAAATCATCAGACAAGTCGAAGTAGAGAAACATTCTACAAAATGACTGGTACTCCTTAAAATTATCAAAGTCATCAAAAACAAGCAAAGTCTGAGAAGCTGCCTGAGAATCAAGGAGAACCTAAGGAAACATGACAATTAAATGCAGTGTGGTGTCCTAGATGGGGATTTGGGGACAGAAAAAGACATTGGGTAAAAATTGAAGAAAATCTGAGCAGACTATAGACTAATATTAATAATGGGAAAGCAATACAAGCTCGGGCTCAGTTGTGTCCAGCTCTTGGCAGTCTCGTGTGCTGTAACTTACCAGGGTCCTCTGTCCATGGAGTTCTCCAGGCAAGAATACTGGAGTGGGTTGTCATTTCCTCCTCCAGCTGCTGCTGCTGCTGCTGCTAAGTCGCTTCAGTTGTGTCCGACTCTGTGCGACCCCATAGACGGCAGCCCACCAGGCTCCCCCATCCCTGGGATTCTCCAGGCAAGAACACTGGAGTGGGTTGCCATTTCCTTCTCCAAAGCATGAAAGTGAAAAGTGAAACTGAAGTCGCTCAGTCGTTTCCATCCTCAGTTGCTCAGTCCTCCTCCAGGGATCTTACCAATTGATTGAACCTGTGTCTCCTGCATCTCCTGGATTGGCAGGCAGATTCTTTACCACTGAGCCACCTGGGAAGCCCCGATGTTAATAATGATGTATGAATATTTGTTCAGTAATTGTGACAAATATACCATATGAATGAAAGATGCTAATAATAGGGTGTGGGATTTATATGCTATACTAACTTTGTTCAGTTCAGTTCAACCACTCAGTCTTTTTCAACTCTTTGTGACCCCATAGACTGCAGCATGCCATGCTTCTCTGTCCTTCACCAACTCTTGGAGCTTGCTCAAACTCATGCCCATCAAGTTGGTGATGCCATCCAACTCAGACCATCTCATCCTCTGTCATCCCCTTCTCCTGCCTTCAATCTTTCCCAGCATCAGGGTCTTTTCCAGTGAGTCAGTTCTAACTTTGTAATAAATCTAAAAGAAAAAGTTTATTTTAAAAAAGTTTATAGGCAAGACTCACCCTCTGCAATGACCCACACTCTCTCTGTGGAGTGTGTTTCTCTCTAAATAAATCCACTTCTTACCTAAAAAAAAAAGAGTTTATATATTTAAAAATGGGCCTATAGAGTCAAGCCCTCTTGTATCCAGACAATTTGGGTTTCTAGGAGAAATAATTTCATAATTAAGCTTCTGTCTTTTACAATTTAAATGATATTTTCAAACGTAGTTATAAATGGTATAATTTATACTTTTAGGTAAGAAAGCACCATAATTATATGCTATGTGATCAAACTCAACTTAGAATCCTAGAGAACTGTGATAGACCTACTCAACAAAATTTTCCAGCACCTAGGACAGTAGCTGGCATGTGTTCAGCCATCTACTTGAAGGCTGATAAATAAAGGAGGAAGAAATTCAAGATAACAGAATCAAGTCTATTTAATGCGGCAAAATTTGTGTTTTGAAGATGAAAATTGAGAGTTAAGGAAGATAAAATACTGAACCATTCAAAAATTAAGTGACCTACTTCACATTCATTAGGAAGGTTATTTAAAGAAAAAAAGAGGAAAGAAAAAAATAGAAAATAGCAGGTGTTGATGAAGATATGGAGAAATTGGAACTCTTGTTCACTGCTGATGGGAAGGTAAAATAGTGCAGCTGCTGTGGAAAATGGTTTCATGGTTCCTCAAAAAATTAAAAATAGAATTACCATATGATCCATCAGTTCCAGTACTAGGTAAAGATACAAAGAAATGAAACAGGGACTCACACAGATATTTGTACATGTATATTCATAACAGTGCTATTCACTGTAGCCAGAAGTGGAAGCAATCTAAGTGTCTGTTGACAGGTGGATGGATAAGAGAAGTGTGGTATACACACCTGCAGACACACACACACACACATGATATTATTTGCCTTTAAAAGATGAAATTCTGACATGTGCTACAACATGGATAAATCTTTTTTAAAATATCTTTTGGGTAATTAGTTTGGCCATGTCGGGCCTTTGTTGCGTTACATAAGTCTTCTGTTGCAGTGCGTGGGCTCTCTAGTTGTGCCGGGCAGCCTTGGTTGCCCCGCAGCGTGTGGGACCTTAGTTCCCCGAGCTTTGGTAGCTGCGGCTTCCGGGCTCTAGAGCACAGACTCAATAGTTACGGTGAACGGGCTTACTTGTTCCTCGCCAGGTGGATTTTCCCAGATCAGGGATCAAATCTGAGTCCCCTGTTTTGCAAGGCAGAGTCTTAACCACTGGACCACGGGTAGGTCCCCCTCAACATAGACATATCTGGAAGACCTTAAGCTAAGCGAAACGAGCCAATCGCATAAGAATAAATACTGGATGAGTCCACTTCTATGAGGTTAAAAGGATGGTTTCCAGAGTTTTGAGAAGAGGAAAACGGGAGTTGTTGTTTAATGGGTACAAAGTTTCCATTTTGGAAGATGAGAAAACTTTTGGATATGGATGGTAGCAATAGTTGCATAACACTACAGATGTACTTATTGCTACTGAATTTTATACCTAAAATAAACTTTATAAACTTTATGTCTATTTTACCACAATTTTAAAAAATAAAATACAGTGTCTAAAAAGAAAGAAAAAATTCAGAGTGAGATAGAAGCAGAGATTGTCCAGATATCATTAATCTTTTGGCAGGGCGTCAAAAAAGAAGTCTAGAAATCTGTGAGCCATTTCATAGAGAATTTACAAAACTGCCCAGGAACAGATGGCAAATATTTTCATAGATGCTTCTTTAACTATGTTCTAGACATTTCTACTTTCATTGTCATTAAAAATATTTAATCATTAACAGTAAGCTCTAAGTGCTTAGTGGCTTTTCATTATAAGCAGCCTCACACCCATTTTGACTTGCTTCTCAGAACGACCCTCATTGTGGGTGGACAGGCAGAGAGCCCCATCCACAGAGTTGCCCATTTCTGCAACATTTACTACGCTCTCCACCAAGCAAGCATCACACAGGCCTGAGAAGCCATGGGTGAAGATGGTGGGACCAGAGATAACTAACTGCATTCAGATTTTGACCATTCACCTCCCAGCTGCATGGCTTCTATTGACTTAATCAGGGATACTTCAGCTTTCTCATCTGTAAAATGGGTTGTTTGGGGTTGAAATGAGTTCATGAATGTAACTCCCCTAGAACAGTGCCTGGCCTGAAATGTATCCTCAGTGGATGTTAGTTGGGTTATGATTGCTATGGATTCAGAAACATACAACATAGGCAGGATGACAGGACAGGCTGAATGAGGTTGTGGGTGGAGGAACACACACAGAAGGGGAGGGATTCTGCCTGGGAAGATCAGGCTACCTTTCATGGAGAAGCAGGCCAATGAGCACTGAGTAAGTGGGACTTAAATAGAATGAAGTAGCCACCGGCCTGTCCCTACCAATGGCAACACCCAAAGCTTATCTAACCCCTCATGGTTTTCAGAGCATTACCACAGCCCCCTTTCTGCTCATCATCAAGGTCACGTCAATCCCCATCCTAGAGCTGAGGATCTATGGGCTCAGAGAGTTGAACCAGATGGTCAAAGGTCTAAAATATATGGTGGCTTCTTCCACGTGGTTGAGCCAACACAGACCTAGTTCCCTCACCTTCCAGTCTAAGACCCTTCCAATGTGCCACAGAAACAGTCCTTCTACTTGCAGACTCTCCTCTCTTCAGCACTTGCCAGGGTGCTGCCCTAAGCACATTCGTGCATGGAGATCCATCTTGGCGCTTAGTAGGGGAGATGAAAAAGAAGCAAAGAAGTTAAATGAGTGAAGGCCCCCGTGTGCTGAGAGATGAGACCAGATGTGTGATATGAGGAGCGAAATGAAGGATTGCAAGGAGGGGTGGGTCGACCTGAAGCACCAATTAGGATATGCCAGGGTGAGAAGGGGAGGAGGCTCCTTGAGGTTCCACTGAGTTCTGAAATCTGTGTTCTAACCCAGGGGTACCCAACCTTTGAGATCTAATGCCTGAGGATCTGAGGGGGAGCTGATGTAATAATAATAGAAATAAAGTGCACAATAAATGCAATGTGCTTGAATCATCCCGAAATCATCTCCCCAACCCCTGGGCTGTGGGAGAAACGTCTTCCACGAAACGGGTTCCTGGTGCCAAAAACACTGAGGATAATGTTCTAACCTACCTCTGTTTGACTTTCCTGTACCCTGTCCCCAGCACTCACAGGTGATGGATCCCACCTCCATCCCCCAACGGGGATGGACTCAGCAGGCAATGTCTCTTCCTACCTGGGGTCTGTAGGGTACAAAGTGGCCCGCAATCCCACCCCAGCTCTTTGTTCTTCTCCCTGAGAGAGAGTCGGCATGTCGCCCTCCAAACCCTCACCCATCTCCTCTCTCAGCCATTGCTCCCCTCGATCGTTCCCTGCCCTGGAAATCTTTGGGAGGTGTGACAGGAATGGTGGCTTTCTTTCATTAACAAGAAACAAGGCTTCATGTGCTTGTGCCAGGAGATGAGAAGGTTTTGCCTCTGGCCCATGGGAGTCCCTGCATCGGGGGCTGTTCAGTCTTGGTGTGAGTCCAGTTAGGACAAGGGAAAGGTCATAAAGAAATGGTCCATTTGGAGCTGTTTTCTATACCAAGATGGGCTATAAAATTGCCTGGCTTCTGCCTCTGTCTTTACCCAAAGTCTCCTTTTATACCAGGACAGGGGCTGACACATCCAGGCTGAGGGATGAAGGGAAAGGATTGAAAGGGCATCCCTGAAAGTCAGAGGGACCAGCTCCTTGGAGGGGCTTCAGCCAGGAGGCGGAGAGGGGATGTGCTGGGAGGTGCATGAGCGAAGGAGACAGCCCATGGCCTTGGTCTCATTCGTCTGCCCCAGTGGGGTCCTTCTCTGCCTTGCCTCTGTGCTGCTGCTCTGGAAACAAGAAACGGTGATGCTGGAAAGCCACTCTGCGTCCACAGATGGGTGTGGCCACGCAGATGGAGAAGGGCTTAAGCCTGGTCCTTGGCCCTGGGCCGTCCGTGTGGCCCCAAGAACAAGCAGAGCCGGGAAATGGGCGCCCGGCTGTAAAAGGAGGCCCAAGGCCAACCCCTGAATCCACCACCCCTGGCGCCACCTCCCAAACGTCCAACCTCAATAAAACCTACATCCCCACAGATCACAAAGGGAGACCAGCGTTTCAGGGTGGAACGGGCTTTTCTTCGTCCGTGTCTGCTTTCATTTCTGATCGTCTTTGATTCAAGCTGAATAAGCAATGCCAAGGCCCCGGGGTTGGCATTTGAAAAGACTTTGGTGAGAGATACCACACGTGCCCACACGGAACCCGCGGCTACGTTTTAAATTCCTACTACTCCACAGTCCGATTTCTTAGAACTGTTCTAGGGGAGTGACGACCAAAGAGAACTTCCATCTCCCTCTGACCCTGCTGGCCTTCACAGCTGGAAGGGGCTGGAAATCACTTCTGGCACTGAAAAGGTTAATTGTCTCCTGCTGCGAAGTAGAAGCTGAGAAAAGGGTCCTGGGCAGGGGAGGAATTATGGTAAATGAGGTTTTCTTTATAGTACTGCTCATTCTCAACATGCTGAAAGGGCATTAGTTCACAGTCACTTTCTCCGGAATTACCAAATCTGCTCAGAAGCCTTCATTAGGATATTAAACAAGACTTAATAAGTGAAAGTGATTTGCATCGCTGATAATCGTGGGCATTAATCAAGACAGCTTCTGTCTCTCTGCCTTGCAATATGTTTCATGTTCCATTGTAAAGCCCCTTTAATTCTGGAGGGCTTCTTAAAAGGGAAATATTGCATTTAGAAAGCCATTTTTGAAATGATTTACTTAGCAAAGATCACCATAAATAATGTTCCACCCCCCTCTCAGCTTTAACTATCAGAGTAATGAATACTGAAAGGTTTGTGTTAGCGATGGAGCCAGATTGATCCCATTTATCAGATAGGGGTTGCACTTATTCTGATAAATGCTTCAGCCTTTAAAAAGAACTTCACGTATGACTTGAAATCAAGTGACCACAGTTTGTGCTTCAACCTGTCGTCACACGCTGCAGTCACGGTCTACATCTCTCCAGGGACAGAAGCTACCCACGTTAACTTCCGTGCTGCACAAAAACCTTAGGCTGTAGAACACAGAAACCTGCTTGCGGAGGTCAGTAAGAGAGAAACAAATAGAAGTAAAGCTCTTGAAGAGTGCGGCTGCTTTCTTTATAAGGCAGCTGTCTGTGGTTAAAACCAGGAGCTTGAGAGCAAAGGGACTTCCACCCAGAGGGAGCTTATTTTATAACTCTTAGGAAAAAAAAAAAGAGAAACAAGAGTTAATAACTCTTAGAAAAAAAGAGAGAAACAAGAGTTAATACTTTGGTTTGGGCAAGTGAAACACCAAGGGTTGGGTGGTTTCCCCCCACAACCTTTTCCTTTTCTTTTCTTTTTTCTTTTCAATTACTGGTTTTCAGCTTTATAAATGGATTATTTTTCAAGGCTTTCTGAACAAAAGATCAAGGCAATCTTGTTACTTTTCATGGTTTAAAACAGTGTGGGAGATATAAGTTTTCTGTATCTAAAGCAATGGAAGTCAAGGGCAGGAGGAAGAGAGAGAAAAGAGGATGAAGTCTCCATTCCAGGCCGGTGTCTACAATTCAGGGTGACAGTCTCACCACACCCCATTCCCTCCTCAGTCTCTCCTAAAGCTGCCTGTGGCAGGGATGAGTATGTCTTCATGGGTTTAATACACACACACACACACACACACACACACACACACAGAGTTTACATATAGATGTGCCAACACACCCAAAGTCATCGTTTCATTCTGAGGTTTCAAATCTCTTGGCATATTTGACTGCTTCTTCTGCCCTACTTAATGTGATTGCATGTACCCTCTCTTTCTCCCCTCAGTTCAGGCAGCATCATTCGTTATGTCTCTGCTAAAATTAGCATGCTAATTTCTGAAGGCTTTGGAGTTTACTGCTGAAAAAAAAAAAGTTTATTTGTTGGCAGTGACGAGGGACATGATTGTTCACAGGCGCTAGGGCTCAGCGCACTATTTAAATGAAGCTCAAGAGATGAACTTCCATGAAGCAGAGACTTGATCCATCCTAATGGGCTGCAGCATGAATTATATGCCCCACTTCACCACCTCCCTGCTTCACTAGTCTGGGCTAGTTCACATGGAACCATTTATCCAGAAGGGATAAGACATCGTTCCCAACTGAGATCTCTCTCTCTCTTTCTCTTCTTGTTATTCATTTTCTTTTTTTCTTTTCTTCCTAGACCTCCCATCCCCATGCTACTTGGTATTTCTCTAGCCCACCATGAGGAAATCTATTCATATTCTTGTGAGACATCTCCATGTGTTTGCCCACCACCACAATGACCTAACCACTGTCTCTCCCTGGGCATTTATTAAGAGTCATGCATTATGCTGGGAGACTTAGAAGCCTTATCACTAACCCTTCTGAGAAGGTATCATTGTTCTTATTATATAGAGCAGGAGGTGTAACTCAGAGCCACTAAGTGGTTGGTACTAACCTCATGGCTTGGAGCTGGAAGTTGGTAGAGTCTGAAGTTGATGGAGCTGGAAGTTGATGGAGCAGAAGATGAATTATGGTCCTCTAGGTCTGTGTGATGCCAAATCTCACACCCTTTCAAGATCACCCCCTCCCCTGCTGCTCCTTTTGACCAAAGAACCATGGTGGGCACGTTGAGAGATGATGTCATTTCCCTTGAGACATTTCATCTAGAGTGTGAATACTGGAAATTTGGGTGTCACTTAATCTAGCAGTTTTATTATTACTACAGTCTTGAGTTTTTATCCTTTCTTCTAATTAAGGAGAAAAGCCACACAGCCACGGACATGGATTCTGTCAGCCCCAGGAATTACACAACAAATTCTATTTACTCACTTTCAGGGTCAATAATCAAGGTTAGACCATTTAAAAAGCAGAGCTTTCAAGTTTTTTCCTCCTAAATATTTCATAATGCCAGCAAACCAAACAAGCTATACAAATTTCAGTGTTCAGGTCTATTTTTCACTTGTTAACTCTCTAAAATGTTAGATACAGTCAGCTTTCAGTAATTCAAGAAATGATTGAGTTTGGAGATGAACTAGTTCCTGTCCATTTTCTTCTTCTTCTTCCCCTCTACAAGGCTCACATTGACTTTTAAAGTTCAAAAGTTCTTTGCTAGACTTAGAGAATGAACTTATGGTTACCAATGTGGAAGGGTGGGAGGAAGGGATAACTGGGGAGTTTGGGATTGACATGTACACACTGCTATGTTTAACATGGAAAACCAATAAGGTCCTACTGTATGGCACAGAGAACACTGCTCAATATTATGTAACAATGTAAATGGGAAAATAATTTGAAAAAGAATCAGATCAGATCAGATCAGTCTCTCAGTCATGTCCAACTCTTTGCGACCCCATGAATCACAGCACGCCAGGCCTCCCTGTCCATCACCAGCTCCCAGATTCATTCAGACTCACATCCATGGAGTCAGTGATGTCATCCAGCCATCTCATCCTGTCATCCCCTTATCCTCCTGCCCCTAATCCCTCCTTGCATCAGAGTCTTTTCCAATGAGTCAACTTTTCGCATGAGGTGGCCAAAGTACTGGAGTTTCAGCTTTAGCATCATTCCTTCCAAAGAACACCCAGGACTGATCTCCTTTAGAATGGACTGGTTGGACCTCCTTACAGTCCAAGGGACTCTCAAGAGTCTTCTCCAACACCACAGTTCAAAAGCATCAATTCTTTGGCTCGCAGCTTTCTTCACAGTCCAGCTCTCACATCCATACACGACCACAGGAAAAGCCATAGCCTTGATTAGACGCACCTTTGTTGGCAAAGTGATGCTTCTGCTTTTGAATATGCTATCTAGGTTGGTCATAACTTTCCTTCCAAGGAGTAAGCATCTTTTAATTTCATGGCTGCAGTCACCATCTGCAGTGATTTTGGAGCCCCCCAAAATAAAGTCTGACACTGTTTCCCCATCTATTTCCCATGAAGTGATGGGACCAGATGCCATGATCTTCGTTTTCTAAATTTGAGCTTTAAGCCAACTTTTTCACTCTCCTCTTTCACTTTCATCAAGAGGCTTTTTAGTTCCTCTTCACTTTCTGCCATAAGGGTGGTGTCATCTGCATATCTGAGGTTATTGAGATTTCTCCTAGCAATCTTGATTTCAACTTGTGCTTCTTCCAGTCCAGCGTTTCTCATGATGTACTCTACATAGAAGTTAAATAAACAGGGTGACAATATACAGCCTTGACGTACTCCTTTTCCTATTTGGAACCAGTCTGTTGTTCCATGTCCAGTTCTAACTGTTGCTTCCTGACCTGCATATAGGTTTCTCAAGAGGCAGATCAGGTGGTCTGATATTCCCATCTCTTTCAGAATTTTTCACAGTTTATTGTGATCCACACAGTCAAAGGCTTTGGCATAGTCAATAAAGCAGAAATAGATGTTTTTCTGGACTCTCTTGCCTTTTCGATGATCCAGTAGATGTTGGCAATTTGATCTCTGGTTCCTCTGCCTTTTCTAAAACCAGCGTGAACATCTGGAAGTTCACGGTTCACATATTGCTGAAGCCTGGCTTGGAGAATTTTGAGCATTACTTTACTAGCATGTGAGATGAGTGCAATTGTTCGGTAGTTTGAGCATTCTTTGCCATTGCCTTTCTTTGGGATTGGAATGAAAACTAACCTTTTTCAGTCCTGTGGCCACTGCTGAGTTTTCCAAATTTGCTGGCATATTGAGTGCAGCACTTTCACAGCATCATCTTTCAGGATTTGGAATAGCTCAACTGGAATTCCATCACCTCCACTAGCTTTGTTCATAGTGATGCTTTCTAAGGCCCACTTGACTTCGCATTCCAGGATGTCTGGCTCTAGGTCAGTGATCACATCATCCTGATTATCCGGGTCGTGAAGATCTTTTTTGTACAGTTCTTCTGTGTATTCTTGCCACCTCTTCTTAATATCTTCTGCTTATGTTAGGTCCATACCATTTCTGCCCTTTATCGAGCCCATCTTTGCATGAGGACAACCCCCTACAGTTAGGAGACCAACAAAATAGAAGCAACTATACCCTTGAATAGTTGCTGAATACCAAATTCAGACTGAAATTGAAGAAAGTAGGGAAAACTACTAGACCATTCAGGTATGACCTAAATCAAATCCCTTATGAGTATACAGTGGAAGTGAGAAATAGATTTAAGGGCCTAGATCTGATAGATAGAGTGCCTGATGAACTATGGAATGAGGTTCGTGACATTGTACAGGAGACAGGGATCAAGACCATCCCCATGGAAAAGAAATGCAAAAAAGCAAAATGGCTGTCTGGGGAGGCCTTACAAATAGCTGTGAAAAGAAAAGAAGCGAAAAGCAAAGGAGAAAAGGAAAGAATAAACATCTGAATGCAGAGTTCCAAAGAATAGCAAGAAGAGATAAGAAAGCCTTCTTCGGTGATCAATGCAAAGAAATAGAGGAAAACAACAGAATGGGAAAGACTAGGGATCTCTTCAAGAAAATCAGAGATACCAAAGGAACATTTCATGCAAAGATGGGCACGATAAAGGACAGAGATGGTGTGGACCTAACAGAAGCAGAAGATATTAAGAAGAGGTGGCAAGAATACACAGAAGAACTGTACAAAAAAGAGCTTCAAGACCCAGATAATCATGATGATGTGATCACTGACCTAGAGCCAGACATCTTGGAATGTGAAGTCAAATGGGCCTTAGAAAGCATCACTATGAACAAAGCTAGCGGAGGTGATGGAATTCCAGTTGAGCTATTCCAAGTCCTGAAAGATGATGCTGTGAAAGTGCTGCACTCAATATGCCAGCAAATTTGGAAAACTCAGCAGTGGCCACAAGATTGGAAAAGGTCAGTTTTCATCCCAATCCCAAAGAAAGGCAATGCCAAAGAATGCTCAAACTACCGAACAATTGCACTCATCTCACACGCTAGTAAAGTAATGCTCAAAATTCTCCAAGCCAGGCTTCAGCAATATGTGAACCGTGAACTTCCTGATGTTCAAGCTGGTTTTAGAAAAGGCAGAGGAACCAGAGATCAAATTGCCAACATCTACTGGATCATGGAAAAAGCAAGAGAGTTCCAGAAAAACATCTATTTCTGCTTTATTGACTATGCCAAAGCCTTTGACTGTGTAGATCACAATAAACTATGGAAAATTCTGAAAGAGATGGGAATACCAGACCACCTGATCTGCCTCTTGAGAAATCTGTATGCAGGTCAGGAAGCAACAGTTAGAACTGGACATGGAACAACAGACTGGTTCCAAATAGGAAAAGGAGTACGTCAAGGCTGCATATTGTCACCATGTTTATTTAACTTATATGCAGAGTACATCATGAGAAATGCTGGACTGGAAGAAACACAAGTTGGAATCAAGATTGCTGGGAGAAATATCAATAACCTCAGATATGCAGATGACACAACTCTTATGGCAGAAAGTGAAGAGGGGCTAAAAAGCCTCTTGATGAAAGTGAAAGCAGAGAGTGAAAAGGTTGGCTTAAAGCTCAACATTCAGAAAACGAAGATCATGGCATCTGGTCCCATCACTTCATGGGAAATAGATGGGGAAACAGTGGAAACAGTGTCAGACTTTATTTTGGGGGGCTCCAAAATCACTGCAGATGGTGACTGCAGCCATGAAATTAAAAGATGCTTACTCCTTGGAAGGAAAGTTATGACCAACCTAGATAGCATATTCAAAAGCAGAGACATTACTATACCAACAAAGGTTCGCCTAGTCAAGGCTATGGTCTTTCCTGTGGTTATGTATGGATGTGAGAGCTGGACTGTGAAGAAGGCTGAGCGCCGAAGAATTGATGCTTTTGAACTGTGGTGTTGGAGAAGACTCTTGAGAGTCCCTTGGACTGCAAGAAGGTCCAACCCGTCCATTCTGAAGGAGATCAATCCTGGAATTTCTTTGGAAGGAATGATGCTAAAGGTGAAACTCCAGTATTTTGGCCACCTCATGCGAGGAGTTGACTCATTGGAGAAGACTCTGATGCTGGGAGGGATTGAGGGCAGGAGGAGAAGGGGACGACAGAGGATGAGATGGCTGGATGGCATCACTAACTTGATGGGTGTGAGTCTGGGTGACCTCCGGGAGCTGGTGATGGACAGGGAGGCCTGGCGTGCTGCGGTTCATGGGGTCGCCAAGAGTCGGACACGACTGAGCGACTGATCTGATCTGATCTGATACCCTTGAATATCCTTGTTTGGCATAACCAGCCAGTCAGTCCTGGATGACGCTTCACTGAATTATTTCGTGAGAAAGACATGACTTTCTATCTTATTTAAGGCAAGGGTTTTGGATTCTGTGCTATAGCACCAAACATGTACCTAAGATGTTTGAGAAGAAAAAAGTGCCCCAGTTGTTTTAAGGGTATATATTGTTTTGTGAAATATTTGTTTCATTATATATGGACTTGATCATATATGTATTTATCCATACTGAATGGTAGTCAAAAAGTTCTAAAGCTACTGCTTAGGGTATATAAATAATATGCATGTATGAGTGCTCAGTTGCTTCCGTTGTGTCTGATTCTTTGCAACCCCATGGACTGTAGCCCACAAGGCTCCTCTGTCCATGGAATTTTCCAGGCAAGTATACTGAGTGGGTTGTCATTTCCTACTCCAGGGAATCTTCCCACCCCAGGGATCAGAACCAGGGATCAAACCCACGTCTTTTGCATCTCCTGCATTGGCGGGTGGATTCTTTACCACTGAACCACCTGGGAAGCCTATTTTGAGAAGAGATGGATAAAAATTGGCCAAAAAATTATGGCAAATTTCTTCACTGTAAATGTAACTCAAGGGAGCAGGTAACCATCTGTGATTATTGATTTGTCACTTTTGAAATCTTAAGAACAGTGCAACTTCTTGTCTAAAATAACTTGGAATGGGAGGAGCTGAATATTGGGCTGTGCCTCCCACTTCTAGAATTCTCTCTGTGGCAACAGGGGCCCTGGTGGGTGTGGATGGATAGTGACACCCACCATGGATGGACAGACAGTAATTCCTACTTCTTAAACTGTGCTAATGAGAGAAATAGCACATAGAAGACCCAATTGACTTGCTGTGTAATTATACAATGAAAAGGGAAACTAGGAAGGGCATAGAAACTGTAATAATAAGTTTAACCCAGGCAAAGAGATCTGTTCCTTTCAACAATCCTTTATTTGTTAAAAAGTCATTTGTAAAAAATTTCAAAGTCAGAAAGAAAAGTAAGTCATTTAGGATCTGAGAAAGAAAGGCTAACTCTTGCTAGTGATTCACAAACTATTTCATAATTCATATAAAAGAGAATCAAATGACAACTGAGTAGGAGTCAGGAATTCTGGCAAAAGCTTAGTTGATGTACAAATGAATGTAAATACTGAAAGTAGTGCAATTCTTTTTAAAGACAGTGTCTAAAATTGAACCTCTTTCCCTATACTTACAGTAGAAGCAGTACATGTGTAGAAATCTTTAATAATAATAACAGCTCATTTTCAAAAATGCACATAGCCCCAAGTTTATGAACTGCCTTAAAGGACCCATCCCAGACGCAGCTGCAGTAGTTAAGAATCTTGGCTGCATGATGGCCGTGCAGCCAAAACAACCCTCTGCCCCATAAGCTGGAGATGATGAGGCTTCTCCCTCTTAGTAGAAAGAAATAGAAACAGCTGGAGAAGTCAAAATTCAGGACGAGCATGCTGCACTTCAAGCACATGTAAATAGAGGATCCGTGCACCCTCTGTAATTAGTTGATCAGCTATATCTTAGAAAGGATCATAACCAATGCTGTGCTTCAGCCACACACAGAACCAAAATAATGAATGGGTCTGAGACAGGGGCAGGTCATAGCCAGATGAGGGGTTTGACGGTATGCAAGGGGGCAGGGAGTGGAAATCAGAGAAGACATACTCTAGTAAGCCCTGAGTGTTGTTTGGAATTTTGTGTATTCAGAGTGTTTTATTTGTTTGAGTCTTTAAGCTGCTGTTTATAATTTACCCTGGTTCGTTCCATTGTATTACTTTCTCACAAAGAGCTCTAATTTCTTTTATAGTTTCAAATTAAGATAACCTCTAGAATACTTGGTGCTCAATAAATGGTCGTTCTTTCTTTTCTTCAATTCCAGAGTAATATTTCAGGAAAGGTGGGTAGATGAGATTCTGGGAAAATGGCTTTACCTGGCAACCTCTTCTACAACTGAGGAGGGAAAGGCAGACATTTGGCGTATCTATGGCAGCTGCAAAAATCAAGCAGTCATAGAGGATGGGAAATCGACATGACAGTGAGCTCATTTGTATTCCCATTCCCGGCCTTCCACTGCCTTGGTCTTGGACTCTTAGCCAAACCCTTTGGATAGAGTCTGACACAGAATCCACAATATGGAGGTTTCTGTTTTTCTATTAAGGTGATCCCAAGTCCTATTACAAATCAACATTTCTGCGGTATCTGCCCTTGGAGAGAAATTAAAAGAAGATGGGGAGCAGGTTCAGAGAAATGAACTCTGGCAGAGATATTAATACTCAAAGATGGAAAAACTTCCTTGTTTTAAATGAAATAGATATAAAGCTCCATGTGAATTATAATTGATTTTAGGTAGAAAGTTGTTTTATTAAAACCCATTTAATCTTTTGGGGAATGAAATGAGACAAATAGGATTTTTTAAAAAAATACCCATGGTTGCAAGGAACTAAATATTAAATGATTTTCAAATAGTATGCTTCAATGAATAACTAAGGCTACATCATAATATACAACAATTATGATATTTGCATGCAGGCAATTTAAGGTCCAAAGTCGTTGGGTTTAGTTCTTCACAAAGCAATAACAGCAATATTTTCATAGTGGTTCTTAGCCAGAGCTGTTAAGCAAAATTACCTGAGGTATTGTTACAGTACAGACACCCAGTCTCATTCCAAACATCCTTCATAAGGACACTTGCAGAAGGACTGGAAAAGGATGAGGTTGAACATGTAGACAAAGTTCCCACGTTGACTGTTACCCACACCCTTAGCCAAACACAGGAATTTATTGAATACTATCTGTCTCATAAGAATTTTGTTTAAAACTATCTTACAGATGGGGAATCCTAAGAAGTTACACAGACAGAATTTGGAATACCTGGTTCCAAACTCAATCCTTTGTCCTTTGCACCACATGCTGTATAAGATGACATCAAGGAAGCGTATATGTACCTTGCAGTTAATAAGGTTTAACTAGAAGTTAAGAAATGGATGCTGATCCCAAATAAAAATGTGCTAATCCCTGGATGCTTCGAGAACTGAGCACACACCGAGCTCCCCATGGGGTGTGCAGAGCCAGGAAGCATATTGTTCCCATAGGAAGAAAAGGCAGCCACAACATTAACCAGCTTGCAAGTCTCTCTTCCTACACATGTGGTAGGAATTGTCACCTACCCCAGAGCTGTATTTTATACCTGAACAAGCCTTTGTCCAAACATTGTAGCATTTCCTTGCTAGGACACATCTGGCCTGCTCCTTGAACTGGAGCTCTGAGATTAGCTGGCCGGATTCCAACGCAGAAGCCTTTTTATCTTTTTCACGGTGACAGGCGGCGTTTGGAAGCCCCAGAGACGATGCTCGGGAAGGATGTTGATGTTACCGTGGACCGTGTCGCTGCTGTTATCTGAGGGAATCGTCTTCCCCGAGTGCCACGGCGTTCATCACACTGTCAAGACCTCTGCACCATCTCTACAGCCTGTCACGCCTCGTCTCCTTCTCTCAGCTGTCTCCAAGAGCCCTCCATCACTTTGCCACCCCGTGTTGCCCACCTCTTCTATCATCTTTATAATCCAACACGTCTTTTCCAGTCTTTTTCAGCAGAGGTGGCCAGGTTATTAACCCACCGCCCACTCACAGAGAACTTGGCTTGGGAACAGCACCATCCCAGGTGTCCCCAGCCACCCTTCATCACCTAGTGGCCCCAGGAGCAGCTCACAGAAACAGGCAACACACGTGTGGGGTACAGACGACCAGGTTTTCACCCTGCCTCTGGAAAAGTCATTTAACTTTGCAGAATCTCTGTTTTCTTTCCTGCAAGTGGGCATGATCACACCTGCCCCATATGGCTACCTCCCTGATCAGTAGTGCGGGTCAAAAGGTCTGACTGTGAGTGTGTTTTAAGGGTTTCAGCAGTGGATTCTATAGCAAGAGAACTGAATCAGATGAGATTATAGGTCAAAATTATAATTCATAAGCTGGAGGTCCCATCTTTTTTGGTCTTCATTAAGTACAAGGAAGATGGTGAATTAGTACAAGATATCAAGCTAGTCGGTTATCTGTTCTCCACACTTAAAATCTTCCTAGTGATGGCAGACAGCTTGGGAAAGAGTCACTGTCACCTCTCAGAAGAACATCCCTGGGAGAATATGTTCTGATAATTACCCTAACTCTCTCCCAACCCTTTGATTTAAGCCCCTAACCATCTTTTTAAAAAAGGGGATAGCCACTCTAAAGGAGGGCTTGTTGGAACTGAAGACATCACAGGCCTGTATTCACAAATCTTCCCATCTTGGGGTGGGGTGGAGGAGCTGCATGTTAGGCAAGAATTCTGACATCTTGATGTAACACAGGAAGCATGGCAAAGGCAGTGAGCACCAAACTGGGGATCAGAGCCCCTGACACTCACCCTGACTCACTGGACCTTCCCTCACACAAACCCCTGTCTTTGCTGTCCCTTCACTGTGGCTTCTAAAACCTTCTACTCTAGGATTGACTAGAGTATCTCTAAGGTCCCTTCCAGCCAGAAGGTTCTGTGATCTAGACAAATGCTTACGAGTAATGCAGTAATCGCATATTGTAGCCTATCATCTTTTTTTTTTTTTTTTTTTAGCCTATCGTCTTTATGAAATTGTTTGTATCTATCACAGCTATTTCAGATACTGCACATCATTTTGGTAATAGAAAAAATAATCACTATTTTCCAGTTGGTAGAAGGAAGCCTTGAGGAATATAGCCACACAGGAAGCCTTCAGTTCTCTGCTGCTGCTGCTGCTGAGTTGCTTCAGTCGTGTCCGACTTTGTGCGATCCCAAAGACGGCAGCCCACCAGGCTCCTCCATCCCTGGGATTCTCCAGGCTAGCATGACTGAATCAGGGTCCCCATTGTGAATGACTGCTCAGCCTCGAAGCGTCATCATTTCTCCAACTTTACATAATGCTACCTTGGGCCCTCACCTCTCTTTCCCTCTCTCTTCTCTCTTTCTGTCTCTGCCAGAAAAGAGAGAAATCTTAAGGATTTTGCTATTTAGGAGCTTGAAGAGTCCTCATATGTGATCCTTTTACACCATCACCAATACATAGAACAATGTGTCTGCATGCCTGCTCAGCCACTACAGTCATGTCTGACTTTTTGCTACCCCATGGACTGCAGACCACCAGGCTCCTCTGTCCCGGGATTCTCCAGGCAAGAATACTGGAGTGGGCTGCCACGCCCTGTTCCAGGGGATCTTCCCCACCCAGAGATCCAACCTTGTCTCCGCGTTCCCTGCATTGCAAGCGGATTCTTTACTGCTGAGCCACGGGGGAAGCCCGAGAGCAGTACTGAGCCTAGATCTAATTTTTATTTTTATTTTTTTAAAAAAGAATATTCTATGTTCTTCAAAGCGACTTTCCTTTCAAAAATACATATTCAACTGGTCATACCCACCATCTCCTCGCACACCTCTAATTTTCTGTGGGACAGATTTATATGCTCCAGATGCTGAGCTGGAGTTGCTATAATTCCACCTGCCACATCTGGCTCTTTGGCATGCCAGGCCCGAAGCTTCAAAGTTGCATCTCCTGTGCTGCGCGTGGTTAGACTGCTGGCTGCTGCTTTATCTCCTCGGATGTAATTTTCCTTTGATTCACCTATAATTCTGAAGAACTGATGCACTTGTATTCATTTTGAATAAGGTTCTATACAAATGCTTTATTTGATCTCTTCACAAACCCTTTCATTTCCTCTTATGTGGCCTCGCCTTTAATTCAAGCAAGAGCCTCAGAGCAACTTGGAACCACTGTGCTTGATTCTTTGCACAAGCAGTTTTGTTTGTTCCAAGTGCCCTGCTTCTTGTTCTTGGAGGAAAAAAATGAAAGTGATGGAGAGAGAGGAGTTACTCGCGTTCCTGTATCTGAGATGGGAAGGGACAGACAGTGAGGCTCAATGATTCTATTCCAGCCCTTTCTCATACAGGTGCTGCCTTAATATTTATGCTTCCTATTTTTTCAAGCAACCGGCTTTGTTTTGTGGCAATAGCCTGTAAAATGCGAAGTGTTACTACAAATCATGGTTCCTCAACCTCAAAGTGCGTTCCACAGGAAATTCATCAGCTAGGTGTTTTGAATAATTCCCTGCCAAGATCACAGTGCCTGTGAACATACTAAATGTTCTGATAAGTCTTCTAGTATCGGGAAATGTACACATTTGACATCCTTAAGCAGTGTATACAAACCCTTTTTTTCATGTAACACCCATTACCTCCGCATTAGAGCCCAGCCAATGTGAAGGAATGTTCTCAATTCCCTGTAATGAGTGCTCCAGCGCTGACAGGGCCCAGTGGCTCCTGCAGTCATGTTGGGAAGCTCGACATTTACTGCAATGAGGGTGTCATTGTTCAAAACAATTGTAGTCTAAAGAGGTAGTGTGGCTGAAATACTAACCAATTTTCCCAACCTCCTCAAACATCAGCAAAAGTAAGTCCCCCAAACCTGGCTCCAAATGATGGAAGAATTCCAGAATCATTTTCCCGGAGAAATATCTTTTAAATAAAATTAAGTAAAGAATAGGTACCCTCAGATACTTACTTAGGGAGAAATTTTATTCCAGTGGATAAACCCTGGTTAATTTACCTAAAAGCCTCTACCCATTTTACTCACACCTCCAGTGGTCAATATATAGATATGATTACTAGATTGAAGATTAGCAAATTGAATTTCCCCAGATTTAAGATTAGCAAATTCTACTACACACAAGGGGCCCCACGGGGCCATGCTACTTAGTACTTTTCCAATCCACCAAGACCTGTTAATAATGGAGTTGCACACATTAATCACTGAAATGTACTCATTTCTACTGAGTGAGTGCAAATGACCACCAGCATCCAAGTTTGTTTCACTTCCTTCCATAGGCAGAAATTATATGGAAATTTTCAGATTAAGATGAATTCATATTTCAGCTCACTACTCTAACAATATGATGTGATGTAGAGTTGTAAGGACAGAGTTTTAAAACAACTTTAGAAATTACTTTTCTATTTCTAAAATCATTGAGGGTCTAAGGGGAACTTAAATGTTTTTGTTATTCATTACTGCATTTTATTAGAAAAATTAGGCCCTGTATTGTGTATATTTGGGGTTTTTTACTGATCGCTATCCCTCACAATTCTTGATCTACTCATCTGATTTGTAATTGGTATTTATCTAGTTTGTCTTTGGTTCATCTTGTAATATTTTTCTATTTCTTGTACAAACCAAATCAAATTAGTAGACCTTGAGATCACTTGAATATTAAAAGGAATTTTCTTGTTGAACTACATGATCTGTGATATTTATACTAACACATAGATCATATTCATCTCCAGTCAAGCCTTTGAATAGTTTTACAAAGCAGTAATGATAACTGAAGTTTTCGTGATTAATTTTCTATACACATCATGAGCTCCAGCAAGACAGCTTGGGTACCATAAATTCACATAGCCCTAACTCTTATGTAAGGAGTTGGAAGACCAGAATTCTACCATCAAGCTAATGATGCAGATGCCACATACACTATAACAACTATCCACAGGTTGAAACCTTCTCAGATTATAGAAAAAACATGGCAAGATACCCAATATATACTTTGTGGTTTACAAAATGCAAGTCAGACTGCCTGGGTTCAAATCACACTACCAGCATTGACTAGCTGTGTGGTCTTGGGCAAGTTACTAACCTTTATGTGCCTCAGTTCCCTCATCTGTAAAATGGGTATTAAATGGGGACATAACAGTAATACCTCATAGGGTTGTTGCCGTTCTAAAAGAGCTAATAAATAGCACACAACTGGGATAAAAAGTACTTGCGGTTGTTGGTGCTTTACCATCACCACCACCATCATCATCATCTCACTGATCTTCAAAACAACCCTAAGAGACAAGTGGGCAGAATATTATCATAAACTCACGTATGGGGGAAATGAGATTCAGGGAAGGTTGATGATTTGGTTAGTGATTTGCTCAAGATGACACAGCTAGTAAGAGGCAAAATATTCTGTCAAGAATGATTCTTCTGATCAAGGGTACCTCTATTGCCTGCAGGGCCTGGGATAAGTGAAGGCCCCTGAACCACAAATCTAAATTTTAAACTATATAAGTCGAGGCGACAAACTTTCATTTAATTTACTTGCTTGGCTGGGTCAGGTCTTAGTTGCAGCATGCACGATCTTAGCTGTGTCATGTGGGATCTTTCGCTGGGTCGCACGGACTCTCTAGTTGTGGCGAGCAAGCTCAGTAGTTTCTCCACGGCGTGTGGAAGCTTAGTTTCCCAGGGACTAGGGATCAAACCTGCATCAAACCCACATTGGAAGGTGGATTCTTAACCACTGAAGCACCAGGGAAGACCCAAGCTAACAAACTTTGAAGTGCAATTTGTTCTAGCCTCTTGACAGACATTTCTTCATAACAATGACATCAAAAAACACATGTAAAGTTAAAATTTCTATGCACATACATAGTTGAAATATCAGATAGCAACTTACTTTTGAGCATGTCTAGAGTGAGGAGCCAGAAATATTTGCAATAGTAATAAAAATATATATTGCATACATTCTTTATATTCATCCCTAAAATTTATTTTTATCATTCAGCAGAATCACAAATTCCTAAATCAGTATTTTCACATAATCTATGTTCTATTTTTTGTATTATGAAATAAGATAACTTTTCTTAAGCCATAGTTATTCTAAAATAATTTTAAAATTAATTTCAATTTGGAGAAACTACAGTAGTAAGGGGGATTGTCAGTAAAAAATGCTTAAAGCAAACTTAGATTCAGATGCACTATGGACTTTACATATTGCATGTAAACATTTTGACAGTCATATACAAAAACTGTCTTCATTGCAGAGGATATAATCAAATGTGTCATTTATCATATAGATTGTTATCACTCATAGTGCAATTTTCATCATTCCCTAGAGTAGTATCTGAAGTGATAAATTATTTCTCAAGTTCTATCAAATTTTTTGGAAATTAAAAAAAAAATTTGATATTTTGCTCCACTTACGTGAGTCATTTTTTAATTGCAACTGTATCTTGTTTCTTCTTTTCCATAGTCATGTAAACATTTTCCTTTCCTTATTCTATTTTCCCTGTTTTTACGTTGAAATGTCACTTTTGTTGCATATGTCCCATATAGTTTCTCTACATGTTTCCCATGTGGAGAGAAATTGCTTCTCTGTAATTTGAAACATTTTTTAGCAATTTAAAACCTGAAATAGCCAAGCATATCTATTTGAGTGTCTTGTAACCTTGTATGACTGTGATAGCTATTTATAATTTATACCAAATAACCATACCCAGCAACAATTTCAAATCAATTTCATTTTCTACCAAAGTCTACAATTTGCTTTTCATTTGAGGATTTAGTATTGTCTTCCTCAACTCTTCTAGTGAATCTCATATCCTGTATAAATTAAATTTAATTACTTTAATAGCATTTGGTTAGCATTCCCTTCATGAGTCTAAATCTAAGGCCAAATTTTATATTTTCTACCAAGATGTTTTATCTTCAGACATATCTAGAAATGTAATAGTACATAATCTTGGAAGTTTCAAAGAATATCATTGTCATCAGCTGAGGTCATGTCTCTTAGAAACAAATTCAAGCTATATAAACCGCACAATACAGAATGCATTTGAATTTTCAAAAATACTGGCTTGTATACTTTTTCCTAGAAAACTATGTTAGTTCCATCATAATGGGCTTCCCCTTGTGAATCTTTTAAATCAGTACCTAACTTTAAAAGATGTTTTCTCATTATTAGTGTACAGGAATGCAAGGGATTTCTGTGTGTTGATTTTATATCCTGCAACTTTACTATATTCATTGATAAGTTGAATTGATAATTGATAATTCATTGATTCATTTGATATATTCATTGATATTTCTGGTGGATTCTTTTCGGTTTTCTATGTAGAGGATCATATCATCTGCAAATGGTGAGAATTTTACTTCTTCTTTTCCAATTTGGATTCCTTTTATTTCTTTTTCTGCTCTGATTGCTGTGGCCAAAACTTCCAAAACTATGTTGAATAGTAATGGTGAAAGTGGACACCCTTGTCTTATTCCTGACTTTAGAGGAAATGCTTTCAATTTTTCACCATTGAGGATAATGTTTGCTGTGGATTTGTCATATATAGCTTTTATTATGTTGAGGTATGTTCCTTCTATTCCTGCTTTCTGGAGAGTTTTTATCATAAATGCATGTTGAATTTTGTCAAAGGCTTTCTCTGCATCTATTGAGATAATCATATGGTTTTTATTTTTCAATTTGTTAATGTGGTGTATTACATTGATTGATTTGCGGATATAGAAGAATCCTTGCATTCCTGGGATAAAGCCCACTTGGTCATTGTGTATGATCTTGTTAATGTGTTGTTGGATTCTGATTGCTAGAATTTTGTTAAACTGGGAATAGAACTGCCTTATGATCCAGCAATCCCACTGCTGGGCATGCACACCGAGAAAACCAGAATTGAAAGAGACACGTGTACCCCAATGTTCATTGCAGCACTGTTTATAATAGCCAGGACATGGACGCAACCTAGATGTCCATCAGCAGACGAATGGATAAGAAAGCTGTGGTACATATACACAATAGAGTATTACTCAGCCATTAAAAAGAATACATTTGAATCAGTTCTAATGAGGTGGATGAAACTGGAGCCTATTATACAGAGTGAAATAAGCCAGAAAGAAAAACACCAATACAGTATACTAACGCATATATATGGAATTTAGAAAGATGGTAACAATAACCCTGTATACGAGACAGCAGAGGAGACACTGATGTATAGAACAGTCTTTTGGACTCTGGGAGAGGGAGAGGGTGGGATGATTTCGGAGAATGGCATTGAAATAAATATAATATCATATTTGAAACCAGTCACCAGTCCAGGTTCGATGCCAGATACCGGATGCCTGGGGCTGGTGCACTGGGACGACCCAGAGGGATGGTATGGGGAGGGAGGAGGGAGGAGGGTTCAGGATGGGGAACACATGTATACCTGTGGCAGATTCATTTTGATACATGGCAAAACCAATACAATATTGTAAAGTTAAATAAAATAAAAATAAAATAAATAAAAACCAAAGGGGGAAAAAAAGATGTTTTCTCTAAAAGAGAACCCTCTTACACTGTTGGTTGGAATGCAAGTTGGTATAATCACTACAGAAGACAGTATGGAGGTTCCTCAGAAAATAAAAATAGAATTACCAAACGATCCCCCTCCTGGTCATATATCCAAACAAAACTGTAGTTCAAAAAGCTACATGCAGCCCTTTATTCACAGCAGCACTATTCACATGAGCCAAGACATGAAAACAAGTTACATGTCCATCGGCAGAAGAATGGACAACAAAGATGTGGTACACATATAAAATGGAATACTACTCAACCATAAAAAGAAAGAAAGAATGCCATTTGTAGCAATGTGGATGGAACTACAGATTATTATACTAAGTGAAGTAAGTCAGAAAGACGAATACCATACAATACTACTTATACGTGGAATCTAAAATATGACACAAATAAATCTACCTATGAAGCAGAAACAGACGCACAAACCTAGAGGACAAGCTTGTGGCCAAGGGATTGCAGAGGGATGGAGTGGGAGGTTGGGATTAGCAGATGGAAACCTTCCCATATAAAGTGGATAAGCAACAAGGTCCTATGGTATAGCGCAGGAAATTGTGCTCAATATCCTGTGATAAACTATAATGGAAAAGAACATGAAAAGCAATGTATTTATATGTATAACCTAATGACTTTGCTGTACAGCAAAAACTAACATAACATTGTAAATCAACTACACATCAATTAAAAATATGACAAGATGCTCCAATTGAAACATGGAAGAAAAAAAAGTGATGTTTTCTCCAGTTCTTCAACTAAATTTATATTTCAGATATAAAATCAATGAAATTTTTATTTATTTTTAGTCCCTTGTTTTGTTCCTTTGATCATTCAACAATTCCATGTAATAAATGTAAATCTTCAACATGATTTTTATTTCTTGCACAATCTAGTTGATTGCATAATATTTTCTTTTTCTGTTTCACATATGATTTTCTTTTTCATCTCGTAATCTCTTGTAGCACTCAGCAACCAACAACCCCCAATCTCAGTTCCCAGAAAGAAAAACACTTAATTTTGCTCTCAGACATCTAAGGCAAGGCTGTGCCCATGCTGGGCCTCTCTCTAAGGTCATCATCTCATTATGAATTCTCCACTGTAGATAGCAACAATTTGTTTTATTGCTTTTGGTATACATATGTATATAATTGACATTAGGTTCCTTCAGCTTGGATTTCCAGGGAAATTGTAGCATCTGCCCAAGGAGATGCTATGAGGGAGGCCCATGTTCAATCCCTGGGCCAGGAAGATCCTTTGGAGAAGGAAATGGCAACCCACTCCAGTATTCTTGCCTGGAAAATCCCATGAACAGAGGAGCCTGGTAGGCTACAGTCCACGAGGTCGTAAAGAGCTGGACATGACTGAGCAACTTCACCTCTTTCCTTCCTTCCTTCTTTCAGGTTAAGAGCAGGCAGGAAAGACTAGATGCTGCTGAGGGTGGAGGACAAACTCCTGAGACTGAAGAAGTGCCCATCATAGGCACACTTGCTTCAGTTTCTATATTATTCTCCTCATTCACCAGCAGCCAACATTGTGTAGGCTGGCACCAGTCCATAGACTCCACTTCTCTATAATATAAACCCAAGTGGCTGTTAAATACAGGGGTCAAAAACAGCTGTTTGGATTAGGGCAACATGATTATTTCCAGACCTATTCCTGAGCAGATAAAACCTCCTACTAAAGGTTTTCAGACAGGACTGGAGTGCAGGGGTAAGCCTATGGCGAAGGAGCGAAAACAAAGACAGGATGAGTGACAGGATCAGTGTGCCCCAGGGAAACACGGAGGACACTTGGGGGTAAGTGGAGAGCTTGAGGATCCTCAGGATTTTAGACAAGAAACAGTTTTAAGAAGACCAATCCGCACTAAGAAATTTCGCCTGGCATCAAACATAATGAAGAACATTCAGTCTGATTAGCAAGAAGCCTATTGTCAAAATCCAAAGCATTTTCCTGAGAGATAGCACATATCCAGTCATTTCCATGTTCACCAATCCCTAAACCTGTGATGGTAGGCGTGACAAGCAAATGTTGCCATTTATTGGGAGTGGACAAGATCAAAAGCCTGAGAGGAGGGCCAGCCCTGCCTGGGTGATTGATCTCTGTCCTGAAAGCTGTGATGGGCAAAGAATGGCAAGAGCGCTCTGTGAACACGGACGTGGCCAAAGAGCCCAGGAGACAACAAAGGCGGAGGTGGGGAGACTAGGGTGTTAGCACACTCTTGGCCCACCTCACAGTCTCAGGCCAAGGAACATCTTAAAAGGAGTTATCCTTTAGTTATGTTACAGGTGATTTGAGCAAGGTATAGCTAAAACAGAGGCAATCTCAAAATCTGTTACATCCAATTTCCACTGTTCCCATTCTTCTCTGATAGGAAAGTTTTGATATAAATAACCTAAAACACTTCACAGAGATAGACAAGTGATGATCATTATATTCTCTGACTGGCCCTCACGGATTCAAAGTCCTCTTTACAATTGCCATCTAGCAAGCAGTTGACCCAGAAATACAAAACGTAACTTACTAAACCACCACTGCCCTTATTTGAGGAAAAACCTTGCTATTTATTAGACCACAAGTGAGACCTGGGTCTCACAATACATTCCATAGTCGAACAGTCTTACTAGTTGGAATTTGTACTATAGTGCTTGAGGTCTGAAAGATAATCTTGTGGATAGTGTGACCATATATAATTTATCATCTGAACAAATTTCAGAGTAAAGGAGGGGATGCTATTAATTACTGCTGGACAATGGACCTAAACCAGGATGATCCAGCAAACCGAGGTGTTTCCTGGGTGTATGAATATTAACCTTTAAAGACGGCCTCCCTTCCATAGCCTATGCGTGTGCTGTTTTCCTATTGAGAGATGGAAATTGTTTCCCCTTCCCTTGAATCCTGGGCTAGCCTTGCAACTTTCTTTACCCAACAGAATGCAGTGGAAGTAACATCATTTGCAGGCCCAGCTTGAGTTTGGCTGGGAACCAAATTCAGCTTTGCTCTCTTGGAACCCAGAAGCCATGCCATAAAGAAGTCCAGGCTCGAAGGGATCCAAGCATGTGAGTGATTCCCAGGGAAGACCATACAGAGCAGAAAAACCACCCTGCTAAATGAAAGAATTACTAGAAAGAACAAATTACTCTCCTTATACATTACCTATGGGGATGGTTTGCTATGCAGCAATAGACAGCATATTAAAAAGTAGAGACATTACGTCTAGTCAAAGCTATGATTTTTCCAGTAGTCATGTATGGATATAAGAGTTGGACCATAAAGAAAGCTGGGCACTGAAGAATTGATGCTTTTGAACTGTGGTGTTGGAGAAGACTCTTGAGAGTCCCTTGGACTGCAAGGAGATCCAATCAGTCCATCCTAAAGGAAATCAGTCCTAAATATTCATTGGAAGGACTGATGCTGAAGTTGATGCTCCAATACTTTGGCCACCTAACATGAAGAACTGACTCATTTGAAAAGACCCTGGTGCTGGGAAAGATTAAAGGCAGGAGGAGAAGGAGAACACAGAGAATGCGATGGTTGGATGGCATCACCAACTTGATAGACATGAGTTTGAGCAAGCTCCAGGAGTTGGTGATGGACAGGGAAGCCTGGTGTGCTGCGGTCCACGGGGTCGCAAAGAGTCAGACAAAACTGAATGACTGATCCGAACTGAACTGAATAGATACATGGTCACCTTCCTTATAGGTAATATGGTTCACCATCTACACACAATACTGCTTAAAATAGTGTTCGCCTATAAAAATCCCACTTTCAATTTCAGCACAATTTGACAATTCTTACAAAGGTAAAACCAAAGTGATCTGAAAACATAGGTACAGAAGCCCGATATATTTATGAGTCACATGACCTTGAACACAGGCAGCTACATTTAGAAAATGATCTTCAATGATTTCTTTAGAGTTTAAAAGAAAGAAATGCTAATGTTTTCTTTGACCTCTCTTTCTACTCACTTTTTCCCCCCAATATCTTGATCAAATGTTTCTGGTAACTAGAACACCTTTGGATCTTCAGGTATCTGCAAACTTGGTGTCTTAGTTGTTAGGTAGTTTGAAAAGTCAGATAAATCTCTCTTTCCCAGAGCTCTTTGAAATTCTCAGCAGCAAAGTTCTGAAAAACTTGCCCATTCAGCGACACAGCAGGTGAGTCCTGCTGGATGGTCATGACATTCAATACGGTGATTGTGACAGGGAAGAAATGAGGAACAGAGAACAGTCTCTGCTGAGACAGGAGACACTGAGACTCCTACCTGTCTGAAGCTTCCAGAAACAGCTAGTAAAACAAAACTCTGAGCATCCATGGTAAGCTTTACCAATCGAAGTCTCCCCTTCAGAACAATGGGGTTTTGTCTGGGAGGCGATAGCCTTCAGAGACAAACTATGTTATAATGAAAGTTCAAATCACTTCTGCAGGACCCTAAACATAGTAAAGCCCCAGGATGTGGTCTGGTGAGGAAGAAAAACCAGTAGGACCTAGTGAAAAGACTTCATGTAAGAATAAATTATATCTTGGTGGCTTGCTCTAATGGAAATGTTCAAATAGAAGTCATTTGAGTAATGACTTTAATGAGTAGATGAACATCACTTGAAGTTAGCAGAGAGAATGGGTTCTTCTACCTGGTCGACAAATCCTTCACAAATACAATAAAAGTAAACTTGAACACAGACATTTTTGCTATTATCAGAATTTTCCCGTTAGGGCTGCCTGACTTATTTCAGTACGATTTGAGTCAGCCAGTCTAAAACGGAGGATAACAGCAACAACAAAACTATAGGGAATTAACAGTAATGGTTCTTAATGCAAAATATGTATTGTCAGTGACCATCAAAAAGGCATCATTGTCTTAAGCATTTGGGGAAGAAGCACTTCAAGATGCATGTTTTGATCTACCAAGCAAATATCTAGAGCATTATTTTTTCCACCTGCCACCTTAATATGTCTATGTTGCCTATTAGTTGAGGCATGAAGCTATGAATGTACATAATTGAAAGGTAATCCAGTAATCCCACCAATTACCTATGTTCCCATTCCTTCCCATTATTATCTTTTCACTTAGTGTTTGTCTGTTAACTCGATTCTTTTCTCTTTGGCCAGTGAACCCTTGATAATTTGCTCAGTCACTTTGTTCAGATTATAAGGCATTTCATTCTTGTGACCATTTGAGTCCTATAGTCAGTCCCCAATACTAATGTGAACTGCCCTGTAATAAGGTTGGGGAAAAGAGCATAGGCTCTGGAGACTCACAGCCCTTGGCTTGAATGCGCACTCTGTCATGCGCCAAATGTGTGATCTTGTGTTAAAAAAAATAATAAACAGATTTATTCGGAGAAGAATTTTCTGGACTGCAGTGCAAGGAAGGAGTACCAAAGGCGATCACAGAGATCAAACTGAATAGAGGAGACACAAATAAGAGTTCGGGGAAGTTGACATTTTTAACGGACAGAAATAAAAATACCTGTTAACCTAGAATTCTATAGCCAGTGAAAATAACTTTTAGAAATTAAGATGAAATAAGGGGCTTACAAAAGGAAGTATTTCAGAAAGAGATACAGAGTGTTGAAAATAAGTGTGTAAATACATATAAATATTTTCTTTTCATATTTTAACTTCATTATAACATAACTGACTGCTCATAAAAAAATAAAATGCATTATAATCACAATAAACTGTGGAAAATTTTGAAAGAGATGGGAATACCAGACCACTTGACTTGCCTCTTGAGAAACCTGTATACAGGTCAGGAAGCCACAGTTAGAACTGGACTTGGAACAACAGACTGGTTCCAAATAGGAAAAGGAGTATGTCAAGGCTGTATATTGTCACCTTACTTATTTAACTTATATGCAGAGTACATCATGAGAAACACTGGGCTGGAAGAAGCACAAGCTGGAATCAAGATTGCTGGGAGAAATATTAATAACCTCAGATACACAGGTGATACCACCCTTATGGCAGAAAGTGAAGAAGAACTAAAGAGCCTCTTGATGAAAGTGAAAGAGGACAGAGAAAAAGTTGGCTGAAAACTCAACATTCAGAAAACTAAAATCATGGCATCTGGTCCCATCACTTCATGGGAAATAGATGGGGAAACAGTGACTGACTTTATTTTTCTGGACTCCAAAATCACTGCGGATGGTGACTGCAGCCATAAAATTGAAAGATGCTTACTCCTTGGAAGGAAAGTGACCAACCTAGATAGCATATTGAAAAGCAGAGACATTACTTTGCCAACAAAGGTCCATCTAGCCAAGGCTATGGTTTTTCCAGTGGTCACATATGGATGTGAGAGTTGGACTATAAAGAAAGCTGAGCGCCGAAGAACTGATGCTTTTGAACTGTGGTGTTGGAGAAGACTCTTGAGAGTCCCTTGGACTGCAAGGAGATCCAACCAGTCCGTCCTAAAGGAGATCAGTCCTGGGTGTTCATTGGAAGGACTGATGTTGAAGCTGAAACTCCAATACTTTTGCCACTTAATGCAAAGAGCTGACTCATTTGAAAAGACCCTGATGCTGGGAAAGATTGAGGGCAGAAAGAGAAGGGGACGACAGAGGATGAGATGGTTGGATGGCGTCAACGACTCAATGGACATGGGTTTTGGTGGACTCTGGGAGTTGCTGATGGACAGGGAGGCCTGGCATACTGCGGTTCATGGGGTCACAAAGAGTCGGACATGACTGAGCGATTGAACTGACCGAACTGAACTGATAGGATTTATGGCATATGTACAGATAAAATAAATGTCAAAATAGTAAAAAGAAAGAATTAAATGAAAACATATTTTTCTAGGATTCTTACATAATGCATTAAATGGTGAAATAGTATTTGAAGGTAGACTATAAGTTAAATTACATAGGACAACCCCAAAAGCAATCACTAAAAGCAATAAAATGAAGAACTGTAATAAGCGGGGCTACCCTGCTGGCAATGTAGGAGATCCCAAGTTTGATCCCTGGTAACTAATTAGCTAATAATTAGCCTGGTAGCTAATAAGCCAATGATGCAAGTGTGTACACTCTGTCGTGTCCGACTCTGCAATCCCATGGACTGTAGCCCAGCAGGCTCTCCTGTCCATGGGATTTCTCCAGGTAAGAATACTGGAGTGGGTTGCCATTTCTTCTCCAGGTGATGTTCTCAACCCAGGGATCAAACCATGTCTCCTGAACTGGCAGGCAAACTCTTTACCACTGAACCACCTGGGAAGCCATAGATGGTAATAAGCCAATGACAGAGATTAAATGGAATATTCAAAAATAGTCAATTTCTTGAAAAGAAGGTAAGAAAAGAGGAAAGAAAAACCAGCTAAATTGACAAATAGGAAATAAATAGTAAGAAGTTATATTAAAATACAACTATATTAATAATTGCATTAATATAAATTATCTACATTTTACAAATAAAATGCTGAGATTAATCAGTCTAAATAAAAAATCAAGACTCAAGTATGTGCTGCTTGCAAGTAACATATGTTATATATAAAGACACAAATAGGTAAAAATTAATAGTGAAAAATACACTTACCAAGAATACACCCATCACAATGACTTGGAATAGCTAAATTAATATCACACAAAATATATCTCTGGGCAAAAAATATGCATAGGATAAAAAGCCATCATTTTATAATAACAACCATTTTTGATATTTTTGTGTACTCACTAAAATTACATCACTATCTTAAATATATGTGTACCCAATCAAGTTTCAAGTTGCATTAAAGCAAAAATCTGATAGAACTGAAAAGAGAAAAAGACAAATCCACACCTATAGTTGATTTCAAAACTCCTCTCAGTAACTGATAGAGTGATAGAAAATTAATAAAGATATAGATTACTTAAACAATACAATTAGCTAAACTGATACAATTTAAATGTACAGAATGTTTACTAACAGAAGCAGAATACAAATTTTTTTCAAGTGTATATTGACTATTGATTTAGTTAGGCCATGTGCTAAATCATAAAATCAATGATTTTTAAAGGATTTATCTCTTGCCACAATAAAATCAAGCTATTAATCACTAACAAAGAGATATTTGGAAAATACTCAAATATTTGGGAATTAAACAACATACCTTTAAGTGCCAGTGGATCAAAAAGTAAATCACACAAGTAAGAAAATATATTGGAATAAACGAAAATCATAATGTAACACATCCAATTTTTCAAGATGTAATTAAGTCAAAGTTTAGAAAAATATATATATATGCATATAGTGGAAGAGAAAAACAGTCTAAAATCAATTATCTAAACTTCTACTAAAAGAAGTTAGCAAAAAGAAGAATACACTAAACTCAAAGTAAGTAGAAAGAGAAAATAATAAAGGTAAGAGTGAAAATCAGTAAACTAGCACAGGGAAAATAATACAGGAAATCAATAAACCCAAAAGTTGGTTCTGTGAAAAGATTAATAAAATGTATTAAACTCTATCTAGACTTATTGAAAATAAGAAAAATTATGCAAATGGAGGAAACATTATTAAAAATCATGCATACATTAAATGGTCAATAATAGAAATTACAATGAACTTTATGCCATAAATTATAAAACTTAGATAAAATGCACAAATACCTTGAAAGATAAGAACTACCAAGCTGACATTAGAAGAAGTAGAGTCCTAAATAGCTCTATATACACAAAATGCATTGAAATAATAACTAAAACCCTCCACACAGAAAATTTTGTACCTAGTTTGTTTCCCTGGTGAATTCGATCAAACATTTAAGAAACAAATTATGTCAGTCATACACAAACTCTTAAAGAAAATGAAGGAAGAAACATTTCCAAACTCATTCTATGAAATCTTAATGCAACAAATAGAGACAAAACATGACAAAAAACTACAGACCAATATCTCTCATTTACAAAAACCCTTAACAAAATATTAGCAAAGAGAATCAAGCAATATATGAAATACAGTGTACATCTGAACAAGTTGGGGTCACGCCAAGATTGCTAAATTAATATGATTCAAATATAAGTCAATGAATTTCACCACATCAATAAACTAGAAGGAGAAAAGCAAGCAATCTTTCCAAGATGCAATAAAAGTATTTGACAAAATGCAACATTCATTCATGATTAAAAATAAATATCAGGAAAAGAGAAATAGAAGAGACTTCCTAACTTGAGACAATGGATAACTTCAGAAAACCTGAAACTAATATCCTACTTCATAGTAGAAGACTGAATTCTTCCTGTATAAGATTGGGAACAAGACAAGGCTGCCCACTCTCACAAATACTCAGCTTTGTACTGGAGTGCCTAGCCAGAGCAATAAAGGAAGAAAAAAAAAAAACAAACAAACAAGAAGAGGAAGAATCACAGTTTTGTACGTTAAAAATTCTAAGGAATTTTCAAAAATGGTACTTGAAACAATAAGATAAATTTCACATGATCACATAATACAAGGTCAATACACAGAAATCAATTTGTTTCTACATATAAGCAACAAACAAATGGAAATTTAAAAATCAATGCCATTATAATAGCATCAAAAACATGGACTACTCAGGGATATGTTTAACAAATGTTCAAAAGACCTATACCCTGAAAATTAGGTAACGATCTGAGAGAAATTTTTTAATCCCTAAATACCTGAAAAGAATACCATGTCCATGGACTAAAGAACCCAATGTTATGCTATTAGTTTTCTAGAGCTTCCATCACACAGAACAGCCAACTGATTGACTTACACAACAACAATTTATTGTCTCACAGATCTGGAGGCTAGAAGTTTGAAATCAGCAGGGTTGTTTTCTTCTTAGGATTGTGAGGAAGAATCTGTTTCTTGCCTCTCCCTCCGCTGCTGCGGCTGGCAATCTGCCATTCTTTGACTTTTAGAAGCATGACCCCAGTTTCTGCCTTCTTCACATGGCGTTCTTCCCATATATGTGTCTCTGAGTCCAAGTTTCTACCTTTTATAAGGACATCAGTCATATTGGTTTAGCCTTTCTCGTGATGTCATCTGACCTAATTAAATCTTCACTTTTCTTTTTTCCAAATAAGATCACAACTTGAGGCTATGAGAGACTTCATAGGATTTCAACATATGAATTTGGAGGGACACAATTCAACCCATATCAGATATTAAGATACATATTACCCCCAAATTGATCTCTATATTCAACACCACTCAATTAAAATTGCAGCAAGTTTTTTTTTTTTTTAAGTGACAAGCTGAATCTAAAATTAATATGAAAACACAAAGAACCTAGACTATTTAAAACATTCTGAATAGGAGATATCTACTACCTGACTTCAATACTTACTAAAAAGCTTAAGCAATAAAAACCAACATAGAGAAAATCAATTCTATTGTTAAGGGAGGCTCATAGTAATTTAGGGCTTTAAGAATGTTAATTTCATCTGGATCCAACCAGATTCCATGTGTCAGGATCCTTCTCTTTACCAATTAATGTCCTAACAACTTTCACTTAAGTAATTTGGTGAGACACAAATTCAACTGTCTTTGAAATTTAGCAAATCACACAATTAAATTTGTGTTTGATTTTCAGCAGTATCTGTCCTTCAGATCAGATCAGATCAGTCGCTCAGTCGTGTCCGACTCTTTGCGACCCCATGAACTGTAGCATGCCAGGCCTTCCTGTCCATCACCAACTCCCACAGGTCACTCAGACTCACATCCATCGAGTCAGTGATGCCATCCAGCCATCTCATCCTCTGTCGTCCCCTTCTCCTCCTGCCCCCAATCCCTCCCAGCATCAGAGTCTTCTCCAATGAGTCAACTCTTCGCATGAAGTGGCCAAAATACTGGAGTTTCAGATTCAGCATCATTCCTTCCAAAGAAATCCCAGGGCTGATCTCCTTCAGAATGGACTGGTTGATCTCCTTGCAGTCCAAGGGACTCTCAAGAGTCTTCTCCAACACCACAGTTCAAAAGCATCACTTCTTCGGCGCTCAGCCTTCTTCACAGTCCAGCTCTCACATCCATACATGACCACAGGAAAGACCATAGCCTTGACTAGGCGAACCTTTGTTGGCAAAGTAATGTCTCTGCTTTTGAATATGCTATCTAGGTTTGTCATAACTTTCTTTCCAAGGAGTAAGCGTCTTTTAATTTCATGGCTGCAGTCACCATCTGCAGTGATTTTGGAGCCCAAAAAATTAAGTCTGACACTGTTTCCACTGTTTCTCCATCTATTTCCCATGTAGTGATGGGACCAGATGCCATGATCTTCGTTTTCTGAATGTTGAGCTTTAAGCCAACCTCTTCACTCTCTGCTTTCACTTTCATCAAGAGGCTTTTTAGTTCCTCTTCACTTTCTGCCATAAGGGTGGTGTTATCTGCATATCTGAGGTTATTGATATTTCTCCCAGCAATCTTGATTCCAACTTGTGTTTCTTCCAGTCCAGCATTTCTCATGATGTACTCTGCATATAAGTTAAATAAACATGGTGACAATATACAGCCTTGACGTACTCCTTTTCTTATTTGGAACCAGTCTGTTGTTCCATGTCCAGTTCTAACTGTTGCTTCCTGACCTGCATACAGGTTTCTCAAGAGGCAGATCAGGTGGTCTGGTATTCCCATCTCTTTCAGAATTTTCCATAGTTTCTTGTGATCCACACAGTCAAAGGCTTTGGCATAGTCAATAAAGCAGAAATAGATGTTTTTCTGGAACTCTCTTGCTTTTTCCATGATCCAGTGGATGTTGGCATTTGATCTCTGGTTCCTCTGCCTTTTCTAAAACCAGCTTGAACATCAGGAAGTTCACGGTTCACATATTGCTGAAGCCTGGCTTGGAGAATTTTGAGTATTACTTTACTTGCATGTGAGATGAGTGTGATTGTGGGGTAGTTTGAGCACTCTTTGGCATTGCCTTTCTTTGGGATTGGGATGAAAACTGACCTTTTCCAATCATGTGGCCACTGCTGAGTTTTCCAAATTTGCTGGCATATTGAGTGCAGCACTTTCACAGCATCATCCTTCAGGATTTGGAATAGCTCAACTGGAATTCCATCACCTCCACTAGCTTTGTTCCTAGTGATGCTTTCTAAGACCCACTTGACTTCACATTCCAGGATGTCTGGCTCTAGGTCAGTGATCACACCATCATGATTATCTGGGTCATGAAGCTCTTTTTTGTACAGTTCTTCTGTGTATTCTTGCCACCTCTTCTTAATATCTTCTGCTTCTGTCAGGTCCATACCATTTCTGTCCTTTATCGAGCCCATCTTTGCATGAAATGTTCCTTTGGTATCTCTGATTTTCTTGAAGAGATCCCTAGTCTTTCCCATTCTGTTGTTTTCCTCTATTTCTTTGCATTGATGGCTGAAGAAGGCTTTCTTATCTCTTCTTGCTATTCTTTGGAACTCTGCATTCAGATGTTTATATCTTTCCTTTTCTCCTTTGCTTTTCGCTTCTCTTCTTTTCACAGCTATTTGCAAGGCCTCCCCAGACAGCCATTTTGCTTTTTTGCATTTCTTTTCCATGGGGATGGTCTTGATCCCTGTCTCCTGTACAATGTCACGAACCTCATTCCATAGTTCATCAGGCACTCTATCCATGAGATCTAGGCCCTTAAATCTATTTCTCACTTCCACTGTATAATCATAAGGGATTTGATTTAGGTCATACCTGAATGGTCTCATGGTTTTCCCTACTTTCTTCAGTTTCAGTCTGAATTTGGCAATAAGGAGTTCATGGTCTGAGCCACAGTCAGCTCCTGGTCTTGTTTTTGCTAACTGTATAGAGTTTCTCCATCTTTGGCTGCAAAGAATATAATCAATCTGATTTCGGTGTTGACCATCTGGTGATGTCCATGTATAGAGTCTTCTCTTGTGTTGTTGGAAGAGGGTATTTGCTATGACCAGTGCATTTTCTTGGCAAAACTCTATTAGTCTTTGCCCTGCTTCATTCCGTATTCCAAGGCCAAATTTGCCTATTACTCCAGGTGTTTCTTGACTTCCTACTTTTGCATTCCAGTCCCCTATAATGAAAAGGACATCTTTTTTGGGTGTTAGTTCTAAAAGGTCTTGTAGGTCTTCATAGAACCGTTCAACTTCAGCTTCTTCAGCATTACTGGTTGGGGCATAGACTTGGATTACTGTGACATTGAATGGTTTGCCTTGGAAATGGACAGAGATCATTCTGTCGTTTTTGAGATTGCATCCAAGTACTGCGTCTCCTTATGGCGATCATGGGAACAATCTGATTCTCAGACCATGACCTGAGCTGAGAGTTACTGGATCTGAGCTTGACATTTTCTTCTTCTTGTCACTCAAGTGCACTCAGAAAAATCCACTCCATACCACAGTTGTTCAAGTCATCATTTTTGCTATAACGGTCACCTGCACCCACTTGGGTTCTCAAGGCAAGTGCTTCTGTTGGAATTCCATCACAATCAACCACAGATGACAGCTTAAGCATGAGGTCATTGTATGATGTGGACTGTAATCATCCTATTTCCTACTGGCGAGGAAGATCAGTAATTCACTCAAATCCAAAGATATGACCAGGGCAAACTCAAGATCCTATATTGCCGGTTTATCTCCTGAGATCACTGCTGGTACCATTTCTGTATCAATTAGGGGTCCAATCAAGAGACAGAAAACCTCATTGTGATTTGAGTCAGATCAGATCAGATCAGTTGCTCAGTCGTGTCCAACTCTTTGAGACCCTATGAATCACAGCACGCCAGGCCTCCCTGTCCATCACCAACTCCTGGAGTTCACTGAGATTCACGTCCATTGAGTCAGTGATGCCACCCAGCCATCTCATCCTCTGTCGTCCCCTTCTCCTTTTGCCCCCAATCCCTCCCAGAATCAGAGTCTTCTCCAATGAGTCAACTCTTCGCATGAGGTGGCCAAAATACTGGAGTTTCAGCTTTAGCATCATTCCTTCCAAAGAAATCCCAGGGCTGATCTCCTTCAGAATGGACTGCTTGGATCTCCTTGCAGTCCAAGGGACTCTCAAGAATCTTCTCCAACACCACACTTCAAAAGCATCAGTTCTTTGGCACTCAGCCTTCTTCACAGTCCAGCTCTCACATCCATACATGACCACAGGAAAAACTATAGCCTTGACTAGACGGACATTTGTTGGCAAAGTAATGTCTCTGCTTTTGAATATGCTATCTAGGTTGGTCATAACTTTCCTTCCAAGGAGTAAGTGTCTTTTAATCTCATGGCTGCAGTCACCATCTGTAGTAATTTTGGAGCCCAGAAAAATAAAGTCTGACACTGTTTCCACTGTTTCCCCATCTATTTCCCATGTAGTGATGGGACCAGATGCCATGATCTTCGTTTTCTGAATGTTGAGCTTTAAGCCAACTTCTTCACTCTCCACTTTCACTTTCATCAAGAGGCTTTGTAGTTCCTCTTTACTTTCTGCCATAAGAGTGATGTCATCTGCATATATGAGGTTATTGATGATTTGAATAGGAAAAGTTTAATATAAAAATTATTAACTACTACTGAGAATTGGAGTAAAAGGCACTGGCTAGTAAAAATAAAGAGAAACTTCAAAGAATACAGGAAAAACAGATGTAAAGAGCAGCTGTTAATCCCACCCCCATCCCCCAGGGCTGAGACAGAGTGCCCAAGGAGGAGATTGCTCATAGCTGAGATCCAGGTCTTTTAAGGAAGCCACTGTGGTGCTACACTGGTAGGACTTGCTAGAAATCTACCTTCTAAAGTGCCAAGACGAAGAAGGCAATGGCACCCCCTCCTGTACTCTTGCCTAGAGAATCCCATGGACCGAGGAGCCTGGTGGGCTGCAGTCCATGGGGTCACGAAGAGTCGGACACGACTGAGTGACTTCACTTTCACTTTTCACTTTCATGCATTGGAGAAGGAAATGGCAACCCACTTCAGTGTTCTTGCTTGGAGAATTCCAGGGACAGGGGATCCTGGTGGGCTTCCGTCTATGGGGTCACACAGAGTCAGACACAACTAAGGTGACTTAGCAGCAGCAGCAGCAAAGTGCCAAGAAACAACATGCATGAGGAGGTGTTCATTAGAGGTACATCACTACAGAATTGCCCAAAAGAAGTTCAAAGAGAAACTGCTAACTGCTGAGTGTCACTGGTCACAGGAGGAGCCAGGCAGGAAAGAAGCTGGGAGCAGTGCAGAAGCCTGGTGCCGGAGAAAATGCCCACACTATAGATATGGGGCATTTGGGAGGTACAGAAGCTACAGATGTAAGTGCTAGAAAAGCTGAAAGACCTCCAAGAGCTTGCCTGGAGAAAAAGCATGGGGGAACCATGAAGCAAAATCTTTCCTGTCTGAAAAGTCTCTCCTCTGTCCTCCATTAATAGAATATAACATTGTGCCAGCTGGCAAAGAAAAATATTTTAAGGACCTGTCTCTCCTTTTTTGAGGAGCATGCAATGAAAGGTGACATTGGAGCTAAGAACCAAGAAACTGATACCAGCACATAAAGTTTAAAGGTGATCAAGAAAGTCAGTATGGGGTGTATAGCATGGTGCGCACACTCGGTTGCTCAATCACGTCTGACTTTTGGGAAACCCGATGGACTATAGCACACCAGGTTCTTCTATCTATGGTATTTTTCTGGCAAGAACATTGGAGTGGGTTGCCATTTCCTTCTCCAGAGGATATTCCCGACCCAGGGATCAAATCTGAGTTTCCTGTGTCTCCTACAGTGGCAGGCAAATTCTTTACCACTGAGCCACTTAGGAGGATATAACACAGTAAGTAAGTCAAATGACATTAAATAATATTAGAGGAGTTGAGCGATGCACAAAAATCACATAAATCCTTATAAGACATATTAATTGTTATTTTAAGGACAATATTAAGGTACTAAAGAATATTAAGCAGGTGTATGACTTAATTTCGGGGAAGGCAATGGCACCCCACCCCAGTACTTTTGCCTGGAAAATCCCATGGACGGAGGAGCCTGGTAGGCTCCAGTCCGTGGGGTCGCTAAGAGTCGGACACGACTGAGCGACTTCACTTTCACTTTTCACTTTCATACATTGGAGAAGGAAATGGCAACCCACTCCAGTGTTCTTGCCTGGAGAATCCCAGGGACAGGGGAGCCTGGTGAGCTTCCGTCTATGGGGTCGCACAGAGTCGGACACGACTGAAGCGACTTAGCAGCAGCAGCAGCAGCAGCAGCATGACTTAATTTACATCTTAAGGAAATTCCTATGACTGGAGTGGAGAAATGATTCAATGAGAATAAGTGAATACAAGGACTCTAGTTAGAATTTTAGATGAATTCACCTACAAAGAGAAGATAGAATGATTAGATCCTAGACCCTCTGAAATCTAGAAGTAGACCAGAGGAGAAATAGATAGAAATTAAGAGACACGAAGGATAAAATGAAAAGGTCTTTCATACTTCTAGGTAGATTTCCAGAAAAGAGAGTACAGACAGTGTGACAGAGACAATAATAGTCCCTCTGATGATAGACATGAATATTCAGATCACAACAGATCTCCAGTGAAAATAAGAAGAAATCCTCAACTAGAGATCATCCTGATGGAACATTAAGTGAGAGGAAAGGGAACAAGGTGGGAGAATGAAAAGCAGGAGGCCCACTCGGCCTCAGCCCAGGTTCCTCAATAAGGCCTTATTGTGAATGTTTAAATGTCATCATTATAACATTATTTATTTAAATGTAGTTGTTTTGATATTTAATTTTTTAAAGACAGGAAAAAACCCTGTATTTTCCTCGTGGAATGAAATGGCTGAGAATGGTACATTTAGGCAATTTTAAAACATTTATTATTTACCTAAAGTCCAAATATGATAAATCTGTTCCAAGTATTGTGTGTCAATTCACGGTATGGAGATGTCACAATGGTATTGCAGATAATGCATATTGAGATTACAAAATTATTGCACACTAGCTGGATTTAAGCTCAACCATTTAAAAATAAAAATAAAATCATCGTGTGAATGAGACCACGTGCAGAACAGCAGCAAAATCTAACTTGCAGACTGAAGCATGGATGGCTCAGAGCACCCCAGGGCAGCGATCTGTATTTCCCAGGCACTTTACGGATACCTTGGAAGGTATATTTTTATTTGCCTTTTTGAGCAGAAGGTTTGCTATTTAAAAAATAATTTGGATCTGCTGTGTCCTGTCCCCTCATCACCCTGTATGTGGGGTTGGGTCACTTCACTGAGTGCTCCAGACCTTTCACTCATGGCCACTGCAGCCCCCCAACTCATCTGGGGAGGTGAGTGGATAAGACCACGCAGTGGGGAGACAGCTCAGGTGACAATAAGCAATGCCTTGTCTGTTGTCCAGGAGATGCATCTCCACTGCCAGCCAGAAAGACCCCAGTAGCTTTTCCCTTTGTAAGCCCAGTCTATCACTTGATTATTTTTGAGCCTAAAAGGTAGACTTTATGAGTCTGGAGGGATTTCAGCTGGGTCTATAGGTAAGAAAAGCACCATGTTCTTAAATCTAAAGAAGGGAGAAGGATTTGCTGCTGGAAGCTAGAACATGCCTTTTTCAAAGGCAGGGCATCCTCCTTCCTTTTTCCTGCTGTCTTGGCTCATTTGTTGTCAAGCAGAAATTTAAGAATATCAAGAAGAAAGCAGGGGGAAAAAAAGACCAAACAAACATAGATTAACAGACTACCATGTCCTGGGCACTTTTTATTTTATTTTTTTTTAAATATTAATTAAATTTTTATTTTATTTATTTATTTTTATTATGAAATGGTATGTGTATTTTAGCACATTTAAAAGAAAACAAAATATATAGGATAGGATCCAAAGCTTGCCAGCAAGACAGCATTAGGCATCCTTCTTCATTTAGTTTGTAGCAGTTTATAGCTGTACAGGAGCTATTTTTTTGCCCTCATTTTCTAAGTGATGCTCAAGTATAAAGAAATGAGATCCACATTGAACTAGTCTAGTAGGTGCCCTGACTTAAAAGGCTTATGTCCCAAAGGAGTCAGTATCTCTTATAGAATTTCCGTAGACATAGTAAGCAGGGTTCCCATAAGGGCTGTGCCAAGTTTAAAAGGTCACTGCTCAAGGGAGCCCAAAGATTTGGCATTAATTCAGTTCAGTTCAGTTCAGTCACTCCCTCGTGTCTGACTCTTTGCGACCCCATGAATTGCAGCACGCCAGGCCTCCCTGTCCATCACCATCTCCCGGAGTTCACTCAAACTCACATCCATTGAGTTGGTGATGCCATCCAGCCATCTCATTCTCTGTCATCCCCTTTTCCTCCTGCCCCCAATCCCCCCCAGCATCAGAGTCTTTTCCAATGAGTCAGCTCTTCACATGAGATGGCCAAAGTACTGGAGTTTCCACTTTAGCATCATTCCTTCCAAAGAAATCCCAGGGCTGATCTCCTTCAGAATGGACTGGTTGGATCTCCTTGCAGTCCAAGAGACTCTCAAGAATCTTCTCCAACACCACACTTCAAAAGCATCAATTCTTTGGCACTCAGCTTTCTTCACAGTCCAACTCTCACGTCCATACATGACCACTGGAAAAACCCTGGGCGCTTTTTAAAATGTTTGAATTTAGCTCTGAATTGCCAGGAGCTTTTCAACACCTGGGAGCCACTAATCTTGCGTCCTTGAGGCCCCGCTCGATGCCAGGTGCTACATCAGCAGCCACATTGCACTTAACTCCTGCCGAGCTTTCCACTGGTGATTCCTAAATGCCTCGTTTCAAAAAGTCTCTGCTTCGATCTTTGCCAAACTTCTGAGCTTCCTCAGGGGCTAGAAACTTCATTTCAGCAACTTCGCCCTGAACCAGACAAAATTACAAAAGGGAAACTCACATGTGAGCCAAGTGATGTGACACGTATCAAGGTGTCTGAGCATGGCTTTGGACTGATCTACTTGCATCAGTAGAGTCTCCAATCAGACAGCTGAGCTCCTTAAATGCATCACCCGTCACATCGGCCACTCCTAGAACAACAGAGTAAGCGAGGCCACATCAGAAGGGGGTGGGGCGTGTCAGGACGAGATTTCTGTGCTGTGTGACACAAGGAGATGAGTGACGATCTTGAAGTCCTAACCTCTACTTTTCTAGAAAGTATAGTGGTGATCTGTGTGCAGAGATTTGAAATTTTAGAAGCACTAAGTTCCTGAAATTCAATAAAATATTTGTATTAATTTTAATTGAAAAAAAAAATTCCTAAAAGCAACCACAGAGAAAGGACAGACCACTCAGAAACAAATGATAATTAGATTGATCAGACACTTTTTATCTGGGTTTCCCTAGTGGCTCCTGCAGTGCAGGAGACCCAAGTTTGGTCCCTGGGTCAGAAAGATCTCCTGGAGAAGGGAATGGCTCCCTACTCTAGCATTCTTGCCTGGAGAATTCCATGGACAGAGGCGCCTGGTGGGCTACAGTCCACGGGTTCCCAAAGTGTTGGACATGACTGAGCAACTAACACTTTCACTTTCATACACTTTTTAACAGCAACAATGGAAACCAAAATCAATGGAACAATGCTGAAGGAAAATATACATCAAGCCCCAATCGTGGATTCAGCTAAATCATTAAGAGAAAAATTAAGACTTTTTAGAAAAGCAAAAGTAAATACATGTAAATATCTAAGAAAGCTCTTCAGAGAAAAAATATTTGAGTAACTAATGCTGTCAAGTACAGAACAGTTGGATGGCAGCACCAACTCAATGGACATGAGTTTGAGCAAACTCCAGGAGATAGTGAAGGAAGGGAAGCCTGGCGTACTGCAGTCCCTGGGATCACAGAGTTGGACTTGCAACAACAGAAAGCCATGTTTGGGGGGAGGGGGCAGGAAATGAGGAATGAAATGGCCCTTTGGTGAGGATCAGGGTCTCCATAAATAGTCCAATATAGCTGGAAATCAGATTGATGGTAAAAGAGGGCAAATGTTGAGTCTGGAAATATAAGCAGAGGGGAAAATCATGAAAGCATCCAGCACCAAATTAAGGAATTTAGATTTTATCTTAAAGATGGTAGGAAATTATTGAAAGAACTGAGCTTGAAAGTAAATGATCAGATTTATGTTCTGTAAAGATCACATGTTCCTAACACCTAAAACAGTCTATGTAGCCAGGCTAATTACTCAAAAAGCCAATAAAAGAACTCTATGGAGAATGGGTTTGACAGGAGCAGTATCAGAGGCCAGGGGACAGCAGGCGAGCTGCTGTGGTCCCCTCGGTGAGAAATGATGCTGGCTGGCTGCACAAAGGGCCATGCAGTAGAGAGAAGAGCTCGGATATTTTGCAGTAGCTGCCTACAAAGCCTGCTCTCCCACCCTTCTCCCCTGTGGTCCTGACTGTGCAGTCTCCACCCTGCGGGTGTTTTATCAGCTTTGGCAGAAGAGCAGAAGGCACCATCTGAATCCCCCCTGCCTCAGATTCCCACCTGGCTATCCCCTCATACTTGGGGGAATCACAAAACAAAAGGAATCTCCTGGGAAAGAGAAGAAGAGCACTGGGGAAGAGGGTTTGGGGCTGGGAGGCAGGAAGTTGGCAAGGAGATCCCTCACCTGGTGGTGCTATTGGAGCCGGCATCTACCCTTACGTAGCAACTGTTCAAGTTCCTTAAGGACAAGGGGAGGAAAGTTTCTCTTTGGTGTCCCTTACTCTTCCCTCAACTCAATTGTCAAGGTCTCTCAGATTTCTGCAATCTTTACCATTAGCCCTAGACATTCTATGAGCATGTCCCTGCATCTTTCAAACAAAGGCCTGATAAAGAAATAGCAAGAACCACTCAACTGAATCCTTTGGAAAGTATATAGAGTCTCATTTCCCTCCTGGAGGAGGGCTCATTAAGTAGGACCCTACATTCAGCCAGGGCTCTTGTTTACTAAAAACTAAAGAGGAGACGCTGCACAAAGCCGGCTCCAGAAAGAGGTGAGTCCATCCCATGTCAAACCACAATCCTGGAAATTGAATGTTTAATTCATAAAGTAAATTATAAGAGATTACTTGTACAAGTAGCTGCAATGTCCTTAAAATTATTCTTTAACTGAGGAAAAGTTTTTTGACCTTTGGAGAAAATGCTTGCTTCTAGCTATGACTAAAAAGAGATTTCCTTCTTTCTCTGTTGTGTTAAGAATCTTTTCTTCTTATAAAGAAGGCACCACAGTGATTTATAACTGTCATAAAAGCCTGGAATCCTTTTGAGGTTAAGCTACTCAGCTATTCAACTTTTACTACAGAAACTTTGAAATTCAAAAAGAAAAAATAATGTAAGTTTTTGAAGGACATGTGTTGCTGTAGGTGATCCTGTTAATTAAAAGTGATTGCCTGCTAGGAAATCATACTTTAAAAAGTTTCATGAATTTATTAGAACCCTGAAGGTATCTTTGTATGCACAGAGCTTTACATGCCATTTATGCAATTTTGTTTCAGATCTGCTTAAAGTCTTGCTGACACTCCCAGAGCAGGGAACAGCACTGTTAGCATGTCTAGGTGTTTTGGCTAATTGAATTATGTGAAAATACATACTAATGAAGTGTTAGCAGAGGTGTTTGTTGAGTAGACTCTGCCTCTAATTTCTTCTAAATTAGGAGCATCTTTGTGCCGTGGATTAATGTTTTAGGAAAGGCTGCCTTGTTATAGAAAAATAGCACATTGTCTAATACTGTGATTCCTTTTTGCATGTTAAAAAGCTCTCTGCACACCTGATGTTCACATTGCAAGGGAGAAATCTAAAAAGCACTTTTATTTTTTTTTTCAATGCACGACTCTGGAAAAGACCAGTGATGAGTCATTATTCAATGAAATTAATGAGCAAATTATTAATCTTCTCTTAAAACATTGTGGCGTGTTCCTCTCGTACACTTTAAAGACCGGTTGCGCTGGGTTTGGTTTGGTTTTAATGAGGATGATTATTTAATGGTCCTATTTGGATTGTTTTTCCGCATGTCTATTTGGAAATAGCACCTCGTAACATTTGTTGCTGTAATTCTGCGATCCCCTGATGCCGGTATTTGAGAAATACACTATGGAAAGACTGTGGTTGTTTTTCACAGGAACCCAGGGAGCTATCAAAGCCGGAGAACATGCCTGTATTTGCAGCAGAGGCGGGCAGGCAGAGCAGTCCCCGAGCAGCGCTCGGGCTCCGAGCAATCAGCTCATTGCCTGATAGAAATGTGGAGCGGGTGTCCACGCTCTGAGGTCACACCTCGGGTCACAGATTCCAGAAAGCAGCGTGCTTGCTCTCATCAGCCTCGAGCCTGGTGTGGTCTGTTAGCTGGGCTGATGCCGTGCGGTCCATCCCAGAAGAAATCTCTGGCTGCCTGTGACTTGCGGCTCCGGGGCCAAAAAAGAAAGCAGCTTCAGGAGCCAAGGATACCGTGAGAACACTTGGGCTGGCCTCACTGTGCACCACTGTGCCTGTTGAGAACACACAGAAGTGTGTTAGAAATAACTGTCCTCTTGAGACTAAGCTGCAAGTGGTCCGTGCAGCTCCAGCACTGGAGGCTGGGAAGAGAGTTTGCAGCACAGTAGCCCCAGAAAGTGATCAGTGAAGGGGAGTTACATATATATGGTATACAGTTATACATTTATAATGTATATATGGCTGCGGGCTTTCCTGGTGGCTCCGTTGGTAACTACGGTATTGAAGAAGACTCTTGAGAGTCCCTTGGACTGCAAGGAGATCCAACAAGTCCATCCTAAAGGAAATCAGTCCTGAATATACATTGGAAGAACTGACACTGAAGCTGAAACTCCAATACTTTGGCCATCTGATGCAAAGAACTGACTCATTGGAAAAGACCCTGATGCTGGGAAAGATTGAAGGCAGGAGGAGAAAGGGATGACAGAGGATGAGACTGTTGGATGGCACCATGGACTCAATGGACATGAGTTTGAGTAAACTTCAGCAGTTGGTGATAGACAGGGAGGCCTGGTGTGCTGCAGTCCTTGCGGTCACAAAGAGTCAGACACGATTGAGTGACTGAACTAAACTGAACTGACAGCTGGTAAAGAATCTGCCTGCAATGCAGGAGACCTTGGTTCAATCCCTGGGTTGGGAAGATCCCCTGGAGGAAGGTCTGGCAACCTACTCCAGCATTCTTCCCTGGAGAATCCCATGGACATAGGACCGTGGCAGGCTACAGTCCATGGGGTTGCAAAGAGTTGGACAGGACTGAGAGACTAAAGCACAGCACATATATGCGTGTATTTTGAGTAACCAAAGAAAGAATTATTCTTTGTTATCAAAAGACTAACATATTGACAGAAAGGGTATGATTCATGTAGGGTCATAAAATCCTGCACAGAAATTTTGCTTTTCAGTTTGGGGCTGGAGCTACCAATCTCAGCAGCTGTGCCCAGATCTCTCTCTCTCTTTTCACCTCAAAGAGAGGGAAGCATCCTCAACAACCCGCTCCCCACATCGCCACCATCCCTGAGACCAGCCCCGCTCCCATGCCACAGCTTCCGACCCCCAGCTGATCAGCCGCTGCTGCAGTTGTCTGTGCTTACACATCTATATCATGTCATTTGTACTTCAGGAGATCCTTATAGCAATTCTCCTGCCTCCCTGCTTGTGGTGTCCCCATAAATTCCTCTTTTTTTATTTAGGACAGTCTCATTTTCATATTTTTATAAGGTGTCCTTTTCATTATAGGGGACTGGAATGCAAAAGTAGGAAGTCAAGAAACACCTGGAGTAACAGGCAAATTTGGCCTTGGAGTACGAAATGAAGCAGGGCAAATACTAATAGAGTTTTGCCAAGAAAATGCACTGGTCATAGCAAATACCCTCTTCCAACAACACAAGAGAAGACTCTACACATGGACATCACCAGATGGTCAACACCGAAATCAGATTGATTATATTCTTTGCAGCCAAAGATGGAGAAGCTCTATACAGTCAGCAAAAACAAGACCAGGAGCTGACTGTGGCTCAGACCATGAACTCCTTATTGCCAAATTCAGACTGAAACTGAAGAAAGTAGGGAAAACCATGAGACCATTCAGGTATGACCTAAATCAAATCCCTTATGATTATACAGTGGAAGTGAGAAATAGATTTAAGGGCCTAGATCTCATGGATAGAGTGCCTGATGAACTATGGAATGAGGTTCGTGACATTGTACAGGAGACAGGGATCAAGACCATCCCCATGGAAAAGAAATGCAAAAAAACAAAATGGCTGTCTGGGGAGGTCTTGCAAATAGCTACGAAAAGAAGAGAAGCGAAAAGCAAAGGAGAAAAGGAAAGATATAAACATCTGAATGCAGAGTTCCAAAGAATAGCAAGAAGAGATAAGAAAGCCTTCTTCAGCCATCAATGCAAAGAAATAGAGGAAAACAACAGAATGGGAAAGACTAGGGATCTCTTCAAGAAAATCAGAGATACCAAAGGAACATTTCATTCAAAGATGAGCTCGATAAAGGACAGAAATGATATGGACCTAACAGAAGCAGAAGATATTAAGAAGAGATGGCAAGAATACACAGAAAAACTGTGCAGAAAAGATCTTCATGATCCAGATAATTAAGATGGTGTGATCACTGACCTAGAGCCAGATATCCTGAAATGTGAAGTCATGTGGGCCTTAGAAAGCATCACTACAAACAAAGCTAGTGGAGGTGATGGAATTCCAGTTGAGCTATTCCAAATCCTGAAAGATGATGCTGTCAAAGTGCTGCACTCAATATGCCAGCAAATTTGGAAAACTCAGCAGTGGCCACAGGACTGGAAAAGGTCAGTTTTCATTCTAGTCCCAAAGAAAGGCAATGCCAAAGAATGCTCAAACTACCGCACAATTGCACTCATCTCACATGCTAGTAAAGTAATGCTCAAAATTCTCCAAGCCAGGCTTCAGCAATATGTGAACCGTGAACTTCCTGATGTTCAAGCTGGTTTTAGAAAAGGCAGAGGAACCAAAAATCAAATTGCCAACATCCACTGGATCATGGAAAAAGCAAGAGAGTTCCAGAAAAACATCTATTTCTGCTTTATTGACTATGCCAAAGCCTTTGACTGTGTAGATCACAACAAACTGAAAAATTCTGAAAGAGATGGGAATACCAGACCACCTGATCTGCCTCTTGAGAAACCTGTATGCAGGTCAGGAAGCAACAGTTCGAACTGGACATGGAACAACAGACTGGTTCCAAATAGGAAAAGGAGTTCGTCAAGGCTGTATATTGTCACCCTGTTTTTTTAACTTATGTGCAGAGTACATCATGAGAAATGCTGGGCTGGAAGATGCACAAACTGGAATCAAGATTGCTGGGAGAAATATCAATAACTTCAGATATGCAGATGACACCACCCTTATGGCAGAAAGTGAAGAGGAACTAAAAAGCCTCTTGATGAAAGTGAAAGTGGAGAGTGAAAAGGTTGGCTTAAAGCTCAACATTCAGAAAACTAAGATCATGGCATCTGGTCCCATCACTTCATGGAAGATAGATGGGGAAACAGTGGAAACAGTGTCAGACTTTATTTTGGGGGGCTCCAAAATCACTGCAGATGGTGACTGCAGCCATGAAATTAAAAGACGCTTACTCCTTGGAAGGAAAGTTATGACCAACCTAGATAGCATATTCAAAAGCAGAGACATTACTTTGCCAACAAAGGTCTGTCTAGTCAAGGCTATGGTTTTTCCTGTGGTCATGTATGGGTGTGAGAGTTGGACTGTGAAGAAAGCTGAGCGCCGAAGAATTGATGCTTTTGAACTGTGGTGTTGGAGAAGACTCTTGAGAGTCCCTTGGAGTGCAAGGAGATCCAACCAGTCCATTCTGAAGGAGATCAGCCCTGGGATTTCTTTGGAAGGAATGATGCTAAAGCTGAAAGTCCAGTACTTTGGCCACCTCATGGGAAGAGTTGAATCATGGGAAGAGTTGACTCATTGTAGAACACTTTGATGCTGGGAGGGATTGCGGGCAAGAGGAGAAGGGGACGACAGAGGATGAGATGGCTGGATGGCATCACTGACTCGATGGATGTGAGTCTGAGTGAACTCCAGGAGTTGGTGATGGACAGGGAGGCCTGGCGTGCTGCGATTCATGGGGTCGCAAAGGGACACGACTGAGCAACTGATCTGATCTGATCTGATCTGATAAGGTTAGTAAACCAGGCATCAAAAGAGTGAAGTTCAAAGTCTGTATTCTGCCACTTACTAGTCATGGACTCTTGTTCATGTCAGTAACCCTCAGCATTGGTTTCTGCATCTGTAAAATGGGCAAACAAAACAAAACAAAAATCCCCTTGTCCTGCCTACCTTACAAGGTCGTTGAGATGATTTACTACTGTCATGCAGATTCTTTTTCCAGTTTCCAGTGCTGTAGCTGCATGGACCACTTGCAGCTTAGTCTCAGAGGACAGTTATTTCTAATGCACTTCTGTGTGTCCTCAACAGGCACAGTGGTGCACAGTGCGGCCAGCTCAGGTGTTCTCACAGTTTCCTCTGCTCGTAATGATTAAAACCTTGTAGAAAATGTTCTGAGAATTTAAACTGAGCTGAAAATACCATCACAGAGCCAAATATGTTATCAAACTTATCTGACCATTGTGATTCTTACAGTAGGGGTGAGGCAGGCTCACGGCCAGTCAGCACCAGACATCAGTGAACCTCGGTTCAGGTTCATGCAAGACTGCATCCTCGAGACTCTTGACCTCGAGACCTTTGGGTGCCGGGCTGTGGTGTTCCCACTCTGCCAGCGGTTGGCATCAAAGGGATCCCCGGTGGTTGCAGTTACCCTGCGTCACAGTCTGCAGGACCTGGCCCTGTTGGGGTGGCCTGAGGAGCCTGAGGGCTGGCTGAGTCCTGGGCGCCTGGCTCCCTCAATGATGACTGCTGAGCAGGCTCTGGGAACCTGGCCTCCAGGGCATGCCAGCTGAGATCTATCTCTTCAGCTGGGCCTAGGAACTGGCTAGGGGACTCAGACCATGTGCTAGAGGTACTCTCTGGAGCAGGGTAACCAGGGAGAAAGCTGATCCTCTTAGCCAGGGCTTGGACCTCAGAGGCAAAAGTTGAGCCTTGGGACCTTGAACAACTTAAATGAGGGGTGATGATTCCACTTTGCTTATTCTCAAGGCTATGACCCTTAATAACATTACACCTTTAGGTAAAAAGTTGTAGATCACTCAACAACAGCAACAAAAAACAAACAATTCAATCAAAAAATGGACTGAAGACCTAAATAAACATTTCTCTACTTAAGACATACCGATAGCTAATAAGCACATGAAAAGATGCTCAACGTTATTAGGGAAAGAAAATCAAAACTATAAGGATGTACCACCTCACACCAGTCAGAATGGCCATGATTTAAAAGTCCACACTTAACAAATGCTGGAGAACCCTCCTTCACTTTCGGTGGGAATATAAGTCAGAGCAGCCACTATGGAAAACAGTATGGGGGTCCTCAGAAGACCGAAAATAGAATTTCCGTATGATCCAGCAATCCCACTCCTAACAAAACTGTAATTCAAACAGGTACATGCACCCTTATGTTCCTAGCAGCACTATTACAATAGCCAAGACATGGAAATCTGTCCATTGACAGATGAAGAGATAAAGAAGATGTGATATATACACACAATGGAATACTACTCAGCCATAAAAAGAGCAAAATAATGTCATTTGCTGCAACATGGATGGAACTACAGATTATCATACTAAATGAATTAAGTCAGACAGAGAAGGACAAATACCGTATGACATCATTTACATGTGGCATCTAAAATATGGCACAAAGGAACCTATCTGCAAAACAAAAGCAGAATCATGAACATTGACAGCAGATTGGTGGTTGCAAGGATGGAGTAGAAGGTTGGGGTTAGCAGACGGAAGCTTTTATGTACAGAATGGGTGAACAACAAGGCCCTCCTATACAGCAAAGAACTATGTTCAATGTCCTATGAGAAACCATAATGGAAAGAATGTTTAAAAAAGATGTATATATAACAATCACATTGCTTTAAAGCAGAAATTAATGCTACATTGTAAATCAGCTCTAATTCAATAAAAGGAATTTTTTAATTAAAAAGAAAGTTGCAGAGCCAAGAATAGCATTTGTCCTGATGGAGGTTTACAGGAACATTGTGACCTGACCATAACCTGACCTACGTGGACAGCTGAAAGAAAGGATTTGACACTAAGATGCTTGCAACAAGCAACCATGCCTCTCCCTCACCTTACGTATAAAACGGATTTGCTGAAAGCCTTCAAGGAGTTTGGGGTTTGTAAGTCATAAGCCACCATCTCCTTGAATGCCCCTGTAATAAACCTTTCTCTGCTCCAAACTCCAATGTTTCTGTACCGTTTGGTCTCACGTGCACTGGGTACATAGACTTGGGTTCAGTGACAACCCTCGTCTCCTGGAAGACAAGTTGATTGTCAGCCAGGGAAACAGAGCAGATCTAGGGAAACAGACTCTGAGATGGAGGTTAGCTTGCAGGGAGCAATAGCTGGGGAAGAAAAAGGAAGGAAGCAGAAATGAGCTCAGATGTTCTCAACACAGTCCCCAACCAGTCATACGTGGTCCTCTGAAGCTCTGGTGACCTTTCAGAATCGCTCCGAGTTAGCAGAAAGGCCCACACCTTTATTCTTCTTTGAGTCATTGTGTTCGGGGTCATCTGGGAAAGGGTTTCTTCAGTGGAGACAATTGCCTGGAAGCAGCTGACAGTCTGGGGGCTTCCAGCTGGAGACTCAGGCCTCTATTCCTGGGGAGGGAGCTGGGTGGTGCCCACCACGTCCACCACACTGATCTTTTGCTTTGGGTATGTGCTTCAGGAACAGTGCTCAGAAGAGTGTCCTGCTGGCGCAGTGTGTTAACCTTTTGTGTGGCCTTTAGAGATTACCTAGGAGTCAGGACACCCAAAGTCTAGGTGTGATTCTGCACTTGTCAGAATGGGCTGACTGTCTTTACAGACTGGATACAGGTCACTGGTATAAAGCTCATTCCCTCGCTCCCTGTTCAGTCTTTCTGCAGTGTCATTTGGAGAATCCCTCCAAGATCTGCCTCCACCCAGTCTAACATCCCCCAAGCTCTTAGACTTGACCCTGCGGACTACCCTTTCTGGGACTCAGACTTGACACCCATGGCCTGCAACCATATACTGAGTTTGTCCACTCACCGCCCCCTGTAGGCTCCTGACTGCAGCCCTAGACTCCCTAGGAAGCCATCCAGGGAAGTCAGACAGTGCTAATCTGCACAGGTGCCCTAAGCCATCAATCAACATCGCTCTTCAATTGTAAAACAAGATTTGTTCTTTCCGATTTTACCTCAAAATTACTGGGTTTTTTTTAGTAATCAAACCAGATAGCAGGAATATATGTTGTATATGTATGTATGTATTTGTGTGCATTAAAGTTTTTCATAGTAAGTGAATTTCTACAACCTCAGTCACATGTGCTACTTCCACCCCCTCCATCAACCACTTGACAACAACTCTCTCAGCTTATCTACAGCCTGCATGATTTATTAAAGTGATTAGTGATATATATCAACTGATATGAATCCCTGATTCATATGAATTGTGGTATTGGAGAAGACTCTTGAGAGTCCCTTGAACTGCAAGAAGATTCAGCCAGTCCATCCTAAAGGAGATCAGTCCTGACTATTCATTGGAAGGACTGATGCTGAAGCTGAAACTCCAGTACTCTGGCCACCCAATGCAAAGAACTGACTCATTTGAAAAGACCCTGATGCTGGGAAAGATTGAAGGTGGGAGGAGAAGGGGACAACAGAAGATCAGATGGTTGGGTGGCATCACCTACTCGATGGACATGAGTCTGAGTAAACTCCGGGAGTTGGTGATGGACAAGGAGGCCTGGTGTGCTGCAGCCCTTCGGGTCACAAAGAGTCGGACACGACTGAGCGACTGAACGGACTGACTGATGGAAGAGGACTCCTATGAACCCAAGTTCTCGGTTTGTCAGGGCACAGGATGCAATGCACTCCATAATCTGGCCTACTTCCTACTTGTTACTAATTGCTTGCAAGTTTTGAAATTATTTATTATAAAGGGCATTTATAAATTCCCTTGTGTATCTTGAAACATAATATTATAGGCAGCAGTTAAGTATCTGACTTTCAGTATCATCCCCTCTTGCCTTCAGTGCTCAACAACCTGAAAAGAAACATTTTTAGCTTCCAGAAGCAGGAAGCTTAATTTTCAACAGTTGGGCTGGCCCATTTCACTACAACCCAGGGAACTTCCCATAGTCTTGTGCCCCTGGTAGACTCTGAATACAACCTGCCCCCATAAATGCCTCAGAGGCCAGAGCAGCGAGAGGGAGCCGACAGGGGGGCCAGAGGTGAAGAGGCTGTGGGGCTGTCACCCGCTTCTCCTCCGGCCTTCATGCCCCCCTCCTCCAAAAAGCCCTCCCTGGTAAATCAGGTTCCTTCCTTTACCTTAAATTCGTCCATCCTTTTCATGGCAACTAGCCTACACTACAGTGTTAAATGAAAAAACTAAAAGAAAATCAGGTGACAAAACTGTATGTACAAATTTATTTTCAGGATATAATTCACAAAACAATCCAAAAGGAAAAAGTATCTGATACCTTTCATTTTGTTTTTACAGATTCAAATCCTAATACTGTATATATACATACCTACACAGCACTCATGTATTCACATGAGAAAAGGCTGGAAGGATAACCAGTAAAATTTAACTTATTTAGGGTTAGAATAATGGGTATTCTCCAAGCTTTCTGCATCAAACATGAATAATTTTTGATGCTAGGGAAAAACATTACTTACAGAAATAAATATAATAAAAACTGTCATATCCATGTCTTTTTTAAAAGATCAGAATTTGTTGCAAAACAATGTGAATATGCTTGACACTACTGCACACTTTAAATAAAAAGAAAAAAAGAGTAGATAGAAAATGAAGTGCTCTTCTATGAATAACATTTATATGCTTTTCTAAAAAAAGATCAGAAATAGTTACATTAAAATGTTAAGTAACTGCTTTTCTTTTTTCTGAGTGGTAGATTGTGGTTAATAGTTATTTTCATCATTGTTGTTTTATGTATTTCTTACATTTGTATGGCATAACTAATGTAATTCTTAAAAACAATTATTTCCATGGTTTCAAAAATACCAAATAAAAATAATGACCATGTATATCCATTCACCCATTACAGCATTTTGTTTCTTTTGTTTTCACATTGTTGCATGGGCAGATTTCATTTTCTTGAGAGCACTGCAGATTCCTAGTGGGTCTTCTTGTTGTTTTGCTATCTTCAGAAAAATTCAAATGTAAAATACTAAAATGTGCCTGCCCGTCCTTGACACTCTTCATCTACTCAAATAAAGGATGGTGAGGCCTGCTTGGACCAAATCTTGACTACTGTTGCTGCTGCTAAGTCGCTTCAGTTATGTCTGACTCTGTGCGACCCCATAGACGGCAGCCCACCAGGCTCCCCCGTCCCTGGGATTCTCCTGGCAAGAATACTGGAGTGGGTTGCCATTTCCTTCTCCAATGCATGAAAGTGAGAAGTGAAAGTGAAGTTGCTCAGTCGTGTCCAACTCTTTGTGACCCCATGGACTGTAGCCTACCAGCTTTGCATTTTCCCCACGGTGTAAATATCCCATCATAAGACTATGTGACACATAGTAAGTTGGTCAAAAACAAGACAAACGTGTGGGCCACCCTTCCTGTTATCACTGTGCTGATTTCGGGTCTGAAAGCTCATCCGTGTTAATTGTGAGCAGGGTTCCCACCCTTCATCTCCAGGCACAGACTACACACTGAGCTGGCATCCTTACTGTGCAAAGAACAAAGCAATTTATTGATACTGGCAAGTTGGCCAGTTTCATCATTAATCGATCACTTGCTTTTTCTGGTGTGGTCCTGCGGCATTCCTCTAGGCAGCAGAAGGAGAAAGTCAGGATCTACTCGGCAGGGCATGACAGAAAAAGACTCTGAAAGAAACTTTCAAGGTCTTCCGTCAATAAAGGAAGGCCACTTGCCTTTGCAACAGCATGCATTTCAAACCAAAGGAAATCAGAACTCGGATTTCCATCAATTTTGACTTTTCAGTGAGAGTTCTTGTTATTAACATTCTTATAAATCTTTGAGTGCTTCCCTTGAGGGATGCAGCATAATTCTCACATTAGAGGAAAAGGAACTGGGCACTCTGAGTGCCCTGTCCCCTCGGCAGCTCTGCCTTGGCAGTGACTCAGTCTTCAGCTGTCACTTCATCTGGAGGCAGCAGGTTGGAGGAGAAGGCAGCCTGACACCTGGCACCCTGGCATCCTGGATCTAGAATAGCAAACACCTCATTGAGATCTCCTGGCTTCTTTCTATTAATGAAAGTCCTAAGCTTTAAAGAGTATTGATAAGGGGCCAGAATAGACATGAAGTCAAGGCCTGGGGAGTAAGAAGACTTTGAATTTTGTCACTGTCAAATTTCCAAATAACTCCAGTGATGCTTTTAAAGAAAGATGGCAAGAAGAAATGAGATTCTGATCCATTTTGGACATATCCTGGCTCTCAGGCGAAAAGGCTCTTCTGAACAGTCATGTTCCCCAATCAGGGTATCAGTCATCATTTCCCGTAAAGACCCGGTGGAGGGAGTCATCATCTGGCCTGTGGCTCTGATCATCAAACACTGTATCCAAGAAGCAAGTGCCTAATCTACTTGTGGTATATGTGGCCAGATCACTACCTCTGCATCTCATATTCTAATGCATCACAACAGCACATTAAATATAATTGTGTTTTCTAGTCACTCATATATGGGGCTTAAGACAGAGGAAAAAATGCATTAATGCTCCTTTCAATTCCTTATACTAAAAAACCACAAAAATACAGCAAAACCACAGTATGATTCCCTGTTTTGCTGTTAATTCCGTATATCATCCACTTGAGTTTATGGCCAGTATCCTAAGGGTGGGAGCGAAGTCTTTTGTGTAAACCACCTCCAATGTAGAGCCTGACCTAGTACTACATGCTCTGCCCACAACACATGTTCATGAAGCTGATGGGAACTAGCGTGTGTAAAGGATGTGTTCATCTTCACAGCCCATCTGGGCACAACTCATTGTGTCCTGCTGAGCAGAGAGTAAGCAACTGAAGTAACAGAAGGTTGACTTGTCCCCTATCACAGAGAAAGAGTGATGTGGATGGGAAACAGAATTCAGGTTCTACTTTCACCCATATCGTCCCCTGAGATTATGAGTTTTCCACTTTGAAAATACAAAAGTGGTGGAAGGTAGTGCTCAGGGGCTGATTGAGCTAGGAAGTGATATCAAGACTTGGGGTAGCATTTGGTTCTGAAAGTGTCCAAGTCATCTTGTCAAAATCAAAATTGGGGAAGAAAGATGTGTCCCCGTATTGAAATGATCCAAATCGTTGATCTGGGGGGAGTCCAGATTTTCTGAGTACAGTATACGTAGCTCATCTTGGTATGCCAAATGGAAAGGTAGACCACTCAGACATCTTGGTAGACTTTTAGACGTTTTGAGGATTAAGCAAACATGTCAAACAAGATGACCTGGATGCATCACACCTAACTCGGAGTGCATTCTTGCATGAATTTCCCAAGTTAATTAAGTCCATAGAAAATTGACAAGTTGCCTCTATACCTATCTTGCTATTAACATCTGAAGTGTAGAACAAATACTATTACCATAAAGTAATATTAAAAATTTAATTAAACATTCAACTAAAGTGCTATTCTCTACTTTCCTGGCAGAATTGAAAGGGAAGTGATAAAGATTCTCCTCCTGACCAAACTCTGGCTGATCTCCTCTGAGCCCTCTTCTCGATTAGTCCTCAACCTATAAAGTCTTAAACAAATACCAGCTTAGCTTCTAATAGCTTAGGGCCACATCCCTAAGAAGACCCTAGCCCCTGTAAAGTGCCTTCCTGAGAAAACTCTAGACTGCCAAAAGAATCAGTGTTTGTTTCAGCCAAAACCTATCTGTTGGAGAGTAGGAGTAACTGTGCAAGTTAGCAAACACAGATGGGTTTCCCATGGACCAACCTCTCTTCCCACTTTCCCTGACTCTATTGAGCCCTCACTCACTACCCACTCTAGTCTCCCATTCTCCCTTTACAATATCCAGTCACCTCTGTACAGATGGAACAAGAGTTCAGTTCACACTGGATTCGTTTCCCTATTGCAATAGTTACTACTGATGAAATTCTGCCCTTCCACTTTAGCTAGTGTCCAGCTTTGTTTATCTTTGATGAAAGGGACACTTCCACCTTGCTGCTTCTGTATTCCCCATGCTTATGCAATGTTTGTTCCCAATATGGGCTCGATTGGATATTTGTTAAAAGAATGAATGACCACAGACACTGAGCATTCACTGCGGAACATTCATTGAGAAGTTCAGGCCACAAAACCCATTCACCCCATCCACAGCCCCTTTACTTTTTTCTCATCTTAGCACATGGGTCCACTTCTTTGAATTCCCATTTTTCAGCCTTCCCAGAATGACACTCATAGGATGATTTCTGCCCACGATCTAACTCAATGGACACTTCTTGACTGGCTTAGCAGGTCTCTCCTCCTCAGAACTCATATGTTTTCTAAGATGACCGTCCTATTATAAACATGGCCTCTGAGTGAGTCTGCAGGGGAATGGATTTTACTGGCATGGTGACTCACTCAAGGTTGTGGGTTCCAAATTTGAAGCTGAACTTGAGCTTCTCTCGGTTCAAGTTGCAATGAGCACTGACAAAAATGTGACCTCCTAGTTCAAGAATAAAGGCTCTGGGGTTTCTTAGCTATCAAGTTGCTCTTACAAAAGAAGATTCTGATGAGTCAAATGTAAAAGAATCAGAGTCTAAAGGATTTAATTTCCCTTGAACTATTTGATGGTTTCATGGTGAAGGAGGCATTTATTTAGCAATATGTATGCGGAATCTCATCATCTCAAAATGTTTGAAAAAGAGACAGATATTTTTCCCATATCACAATCTTGCTGGCCCTCTTTTCCTTTTCTTCTGTGAAAAGAAAAGTCTAAAAAGGTGCATTGAATATTCCCAGACTAATTCCTGCACCATCTAGACATCAACACTATCATAAATAAGACAAATGCAAGACATGACAATGAAGCAGAACTTAAGTACAAATCTCATTACTAAAAAAAAAAGAAAAAATCAAGAGCAAAGGAAAAATTAAAATTGCCTAAGTTCATTAGCCCTGTTGGAATTTATTACTCCTAAAATATGGACTTGGTTAGAACTTGGAGAATGTATAGTTTCTTTTTAATGATATTTGTTGAAAAAAGGTTAGCCTATAGCTATAAATATTTCTTATTACCATCTCAGAAAGTTCCAGAGGCCCTGGCCTTTCCAACCAAATATGGGATTCTTCTGGGTTCAGAACTATCATTTACCTTTACACTTTTACTGCCTGGAATGTTTCAGGGAAATGTTCTGAAATACCATGAGCTCTCAGGCTCCAGAAGCACCTTAATTCCAACAATTAAGAAATACATAATTATTAAAAAGTTCACTCTCTGCTGAAGATTGAGCTAGGAAGTACAGAAGAGAGCAAAACAATCTCTACTCACAAAAAGTTTATAATCTGGAATCAGAGATAAGACACACAGATGAAAGAATTTGTGAGACTGTAATAATAAGGACATGAGTTTGGGTAAACTTTGGGAGTTGGTGATGGACAGGGAGGCCTGGCGTGCTGCGGTTCATGGGGTCGCAAAGAGTCGGACACGACTGAGCAACTGAACTGAACTGAACTGAATAATAAGGATAGTATCAATAGCTAATATTTAGCATGTATTCTGGCAAAAAGGATTGTTCTAAGGACTTTACATGTATCATTTTATTCTGACAACTGTCTTAGAGATCATCCCAGAATATTTGAATAGAATAGATTGAAACCTTGCACAAGATCACATAGCTGGATAAACCTAAGATTCAAAGGCCAAGCAGGCAGGGCCAGAGCCTGAATGCTGGACTTCTACCTACCACTGCCTTCAAATACACAGGTGCGTGTAAAGGTTAACACACACGTGTGCCCATACAGACATATCTGTGTGATCGTTACAAACTAAGAGGTCATTGTGAGATCATTGCAAAGATCATTGCAAACATGGGATTCTCCAGGGAAGAATGAACTGATGCTGGACCAATTCTGAGAACACCAAGAGTGTCAGATATGGACAAGCTCAGAGCAGCAGCTTCCACAAAATAAGCATCCGTTTCATAATTCCTTTCCAGCATTCACAGCTTCTCCACTTCACCTCCTCCCTTCCTGCCTCCCAGCATCCTCTTCCCCAGCACGCTCTGCCCCTTTATCAGAGCAGTTGCTGAAACCTCACTCCTTGGGAATAATCTTCACTAATATGAGAACACTGGCGAATTCCCCTTTGCCTCTCCCTCTCTAACCATGAAACTTTCAAAACAACCTCCCATCAGGACAATGCAATTTTTAAAATTATCCCCCCGCCCCACCATCCAAATGTAATATCAGAACAACAGAGGGCTTCAAAAGGGAAAAAAAGGAAAAAAATAATAACTAATAGATTTTAATAAAAGTCAAATCTAAGACTTCCCTGGTGGTCCAGTGGTTAAGAATCCACCTTCCAACACAGGGTACGCAGGCTCCATTCCTGGCTGGGGAACAAAGATCCCCGTGCTTCAGGGCAACGAAGCCTGAGCTCTGCAACCACTGTGCCCGTGTGCTGCAACTGAGACTCGATCCAGTCAAAAACATAAACATAAATTTTTTTTAAAAGATTTATGTACATTTTTGTAATTTATGTAAATTCACTTCATGTAAATTTTTAAAAATAAATAAAAATAAAATGTAAACAAGCTGGGGGAACCCATCTAAAACTTGGGAAGCCAGTGCTTCTATTACTCTCAAGCCCAGATTCCTAAAAGGAACCACGGTACTTGTTTCAGCTCTTGGGTCATCTCTCTGTTTCCACCTTGTTTTCAAAAACACATATTCATCCTAAAAGGCAGCCTCAGTACACCCATGGCACATTCATTATTTCTCCCACTAGTCGTGATGACCTTTCTAACTGGCTCAATCCTCAGTATTAAATCTTACTTCCACCACTGTGTGTCTCCACTCTGTGTTACCTGGATCCTGTTCGTTGAAAACCCCTTGCTTCTTTGATGGGGTCCAGGTCAACTTGTGTAATAAATGGGGAGGCTGAAAGAAGCATCATAAAAGCAGAAGACATTATTGGAAATATTTTTTCACTAAGTAGATACATCCCCAAAACACACATTGGGAAGATAAATAAGTGTGTGGCTTTGGAAAAGGAAATGAAACAAATATGGAGATTTGGGGACATCAAAGGAAAGCTGACTATCATGTTGAAGGTGGGAGGGCTGGGCAGAAATGACTTAAACATCAGAAGAAGTTCTGATGTTTATTATGCTTTTCTCTCAAATCATAATTGTATACTTCTGGACACCTGATGCATAACTAGGGCATTTGTATTTCCACAATGGATGATGAAATGTACTGGCTTAGCCCATGCCAGTTTAGCACGTGAAGAGCACATCAGAGTCAACAATAATTACACTGTACCACGTACTCAACTAGATCTGGATTACTGGGGAAAGTGATTGTACAATCACCAGTGGTGGCAAAACTATGTTTTGAATATATTCTGATTTTATGATGTCTCCAACAAGAAATCACTTAGTAAAATGGAGTGTGCTCTCTGAGCAATTAAATTATCCAACAGCAAGTTTTGAAGAAGGGGGTTTATTCATCTTCATTTTAAGAAGGAAAAATGGATTCAGTCAGTATGAACATACATGCGTCCTAAACAATGAAAAGCAAAAAGTAAGGAAATGAATGGTTCAAGGTAAAGAAGTAACTGTAACTTTTATCTGAATCATGCTGGTGGCTGTCATCAAAAGAGATTAAAGCAAGACTTGCCTGGATCAAGACTTGCCTGGTGATCCAGTGGTTAAGAATATGCCTTGCGATGTATGGGATGCAGGTTCAGTCCCTGGTCTGAGAACTAAGATCCCACAAGCCTGAGGGCAAAGCCCACTCATTGCAACTCCCAAAACCTGGGTGCCACAACTAGAGAGTCCAGGCAGTGCAACAAAAGATCCATGTGACTCATAGCACAACTGAGACCCGACACAGCCAAATAAATAAATAAATATTTAAAAAAAAGAAAAAGAGAGATTGAAATAACCTACAGACAGAAGCAAGGCAATGATCTTCCTCCGAAACATATAAAGAAAGCAAAAGGTATATAAATCTATTCAGAGGAGTGGCAAGGATACTTTATTTATACTTAGCTCCAGGAGATGGTGATGGACAGGGAAGCCTGACGTGCTGCAGTCCATGGGGTTGCAAAGAGTCAGACAGGACTGAGAGACTGAACTGAACTGAAACTTACAAAAGCTTATATGCAATTACATCTCAATAAAACAATTTTAAAGCCCTGCCTTGCAGGATTCTCCTCAGGCTGAAATCAGACAAATATTTACAACATAGCACTTAGCACAGGGTAGACAGTCAATTTTATTTAATATTTTCTTTCCATATCTTGAAAGAAAAGATATCATGTTGCATTCCCAGCATGATAAAGTCACAGTTCCACTATAGGGCATTCAAGATTCTTCCAAATGCCAACCTGGAAAAATACTTTGCCATATTAGTTGATATTTTTCCTGCATTTTATTTAATATTTTGGGCCTTTCTTAACCACTATGCTCACGTGTGCATGCTCAGTCCTGTAGTTGTGTCGGACTTTTTTCGACCCTATGAACTGTAGCCCACTAGGTTCCCCTGTCCATGGGATTTCCCAGGCAAAACTATTGGAATGGGGTGCTATTTCTTTCTCCAGGAGATCTTCCTGACCCAGGGTTGAGCTCACATCTCCTGATTTACAGGTAGATTCTTTACTACTAAGCCACCCGGGAAACCCCTTCACCATTATGCTAGTCTGCTGCTGCTGCTGCTGCTGCTGCTAAGTCGCTTCAGTCGTGTCCGACTCTGTGTGACCCCATGGACGGCAGCCCACCAGGCTCCCCTGTCCCTGGGATTCTCCAGGCAAGAACAGTGGAGTGGGTTGCCATTTCCTTCTCCAAAGCATGAAAGTGAAAAGTGAGAGTGAAGTTGCTCAGTCGTGTCCGACTCTTAGCGACCTCATGGACTGCAGCCTACCGGTCTCCTCCATCCATGGGATTCTCCAGGCAAGAGTACTGGAGTGTTCTCAATCCTGACTATAGTTAGAATCTGGGAAGCCTGTTAAACTATACCAATGTCCATTATCTGCCCCAGACTATGAAATCAAAAGCTTGGGAAGTGGAGCTGTATTTGTGCATGTGTATTCATTTCCAAGTACTCAGAGTGATGCAGCTGCGATTAAGAATGCTGATCTAGACCTTTCTAGATCCCTTACCTCAGAACAGGGATTACAATACAAGGAAGAAAGGAATGTTATTGGCTTTTAAGTTTTAAAAGCTTAGCCTTCAGAAAGAATGATGGCAGGGGGGGGGCGGGAAACCCATAGGACTGAAACCAACAATTTTGGAAAATATGTAACAACTAAGAGCAAAGATTCTCTACCATGACTATCAGCATCCCCACATCCTACACTTGCAAGATTGCAAAAGCTGGCTCTGGTAAGGGAAGTAGTAGCAAAGGAGCTAGTGAGATCTTGGAAGCTTTAGCTCCCCAAGAAGGGAGGCCCTGTACTCTGACCTTCCTAGGAAAAATCGGAGACAGACCTCTCCTCAATAAGTTGATAGGATCTAAGATCAGAGGTTCCCATGCCTTGTTTCCCAACAGAGTCCCGGGTGGGCAGCTAAAACTTAGCTAACGAGAAGTGGATGTCATGTGATTAACCATGGCAGGCTTTCTACAGCCTCAAAGAGCCAGGGATCAGCGGCTGAGTCCCGGGACCCTGGGAAGAGCAAGGCAACCTTTTGAAAATGACTTAGCAGCAACCACAAAGAGATGATGACCAAGGGTCGGGCAGGATTGTGGTCATTTCCTTGGGTTCCAGCTTGGAGAGGATTCCAAAATGATGTAGATTAAGTTTCCTTCACATAGCAGAATGACAGCTGAAAAAAATAAGCTGATTAATAGAATAAGTTACACCCTTGCACCTAAGCATGTGAACCAAGATTTCCTCTCTTCCCACTACTTTTCTACGTTCGTGTGTTTTCGTGTCACACACCACATACACCTGCACTTCATGCTTCATTTGCACTAAAAAGCCCATTCCTCTCTCCAGGCCTCTCTCACTCCCTCCTCCGTCCCTCTGGGCCAAGTGCTCCCTGTACTTCTAAGCAAAGGACATTCTAATGTCCTCCCTGCCTCTGTGAGCAAACCTCCCAGATCTCCTCCCCAAAGCCTTCTCTGACTTTCACTGGAAAAACTCATCACTCCTCCTCTATACTCCCCTTGCAGGACTCCTCTGCTGCTGCTGCTGCTGCTGCTGCTGCTAAGTCGCTTCAGTCATGTCCGACTCTGTGTGACCCCATAGACAGCAGCCCACCAGGTTCCACCATCCCTGGGATTCTCCAGGCAATAACACTGAAGTGGGTTGCCATTTCCTTCTCCAATGCATGAAAATGAAAACTGAAAGGAAAGTCGCTCAGTTGTGTCCGACTCTTCACAACCCCATGGACTGTAGCCTTTGAGGCTCCTCTGTCCATGGGATTTTCCAGGCAAGAGTACTAGAGTGGGTGCCATTGCCTTTGGACTCCTCTAGCCCCATAGAAAACTATAAATTAAATTCACCTGAATGGCTGGGAAAGGCAGCACGAATATATATACACGTATATACACATACACATACACCTATACCCCTACATAGGTTTGCATATATGACCAACAAAATCCTTATCACATCATTTAGTAGCTAGATGTTTGTCTGTCTCCTCAGCTAAACTGTAAACGCTTTGAAGGGTGGCATTATGTCACACTTATCTTTGTATTCCAGCATCTTGCACGTGAGAAATGTTCAACACTTTGCTAAATGAATGGATTAAATAATTAATTACTATAATAAAATAGTTATCATGTGCAAGCCACAGGGCTACTTTCTCAAAATAATAAAAAATTTTTCCAGACTATTGCCTTTGGCAAAGATCACTCATAATATCCCTGAAAATCTATAAGGAGATCCTCCTCCTCACTGACTAATTCCTTATGACCACATCCACACCTGGAAACTGCATTGACTTTGATCAGAATAGATGAACTAGATAGACAATCAAACCCCAAGAAAGGCATTTCCACTTCACCTCGTTAAGCCAAATGGAAGTCATTTCCATGCTTGTGTGTAACACTCCTGCCATTCATCCATCAGTAGAACACCAACTGAGTGACTGACTATAACCATGGGATTCAAGAGTACTACATCTCTAATTTGTACCCAGTAACAGACAAACAGATTTGCTCCATGAAATAGCCAGGGAGTCCCACATACTCTCAAAATTCAATTGAAAGGTTCAAATATGTGTAGTTGTTATGTTTTGACTTCAAGGAATTAGCCAAAGTGATAAATGTGACCACCGTGTATACAAGAGCAAACCACACCCTAAATGAAGCAAGTAAAATGGAAACAGAACACTAAATCAGCTTCAGAGGGAAAATGCTTGTTTCTTAGAAATAGCAAGAGTGGGCAGATGGTGTACACACGAGGGCTGAACGATTCAGTCTTTTTTTCAGGCTACTATAAAATGACTTGATTGAATTAATCTAACTTTCAAACTGAGGTATCTGAGATATTCCATCTAGCTGTGTTTGTTGCAGTGGAGACACATCATAAGCTCCAAGTCCTGATTCTTTCCTCCCTCGCTGGCCCTGAACTGTATCCTGTCCTTCAGGGTGAAGACCTCACCTCTCTGATCCACACTGGTCATCGCTCTGGCCTGCAAAGTGTCAGTTCTAATGAGCAGGAGGAGAAGCACTGGGATTCTTCAATGACTGAAGGAGTGTCTGTTAAATGCCATTCATGACTCTAAATAGCCATTCAGATTAGTGGCCTTGGTTCCTAAAGGACGGGTCCCACACTGCTGTGTGTGTGCAGACCCCTTTCAAGGTCAGTGATCCATGCAACTCGAGTGGTAATGGGATCGGACCCTTAGTGTTGAAACCTGCATCTGTTGGGGTCAGAACAATAGGTCAGTCTGAAGTCAGCCAGTGCAATGTGCTCTTTTCCAGACCTGCGAAAAGAATATCTCATTTCTCCTGGAACTTGGTGACCACCAAGCAGAATGCTTTGGCGTTATTTGCAGAATAGCATACAAGCCGTGAAAACGACGCTGTTATAGATGGAACTCCACGGACCGGTTAGCCTCATATTATGAGAATAATACACATTAATGAAGTCTTCCTTCCAAGTCAGTAGAGTGTAAATTAAACTCACATGAATGACTTGGAAGAGGATTATGAATGTAGACATATGTACACAGCTGGTGGAGGGGGTGGTTATTAGATATTTGTAAAGAGCACAATGATTCATAATTTGAAGCACTGGGTCCCAGTCTCACTTTTCTCAGTAGCTGTGGGACCTTGGGTAAGTCGTCATTATGCTTGCCCGTGGAAAGGAGAGAGTTTGACCTCAGAGCATTGTCAGAGCTCGGCAAGTATGCCTTCCTCCTGCTTTGCCTTCAGCTTCATCACCTATTAAAGCTGTGGATTAAATCATTTCTAGTTGTAAAACTCTACCTATTTAGTTCTTTGCTTTATTCTATGATGCAAAGCAGTCTTAAAAAAATCAAGCCACACCCTTCTTATCACTCAGCAGATTTCTACCACTACAGTACATCACTGATTAAAATGTATATCAAGTAGTCACCTGAATTGGTATTTTCTAATTTTTCTAAAATGAGCCTGGACTATTTGTGTCATGTTTAACTAGCTTAAGAAGCCATCAGCTTCAACCACCATGCTCTGAAGTGAAAAGAAAAAAAGAATTATCTTGCAGTATTAGTTTTGAGAAACGAAGATTCCACACCTTTGCTTCATAGGTGGTTTGCGGTCACACTTCAGCAGACTAGCTGAACCCTCACAGTCCTGTTTCCCATTTCCTCCTGGTTACAAGCCAGACAACACTTCCCAGACTCCCTTGCACTTGGGCACAGTCATGTGACTTAATTTGGCCAATAGAATGTAAGCGTGTTGTGCTTCTTCTAGTTCTAGCCCATTAAAATCCTTCCATGTATAATCATCCACTCTATCTGCCTAATGAATGAAGCGGATTCCAGGGACCTCAAGGAGGTTCAGCCACAAGATAGAAGGTTCTCGTGTCCCCTTTGAGCTTTGAGGAGAGTTACCTAGGAAAGCTGCCTGACAAGGAACATCCCTGTTAATGGGACTGTTGTTGAGCACAGTCTATTAAACCTCTTAAATTGGGGAGTTATTACCAGCATTAAATAACTCTGATGAACATAGTCATGTTAAAGGGAAATTACTTTGATGTAATGGTTGCCTTCAAGTATATTACTAGACAAACTACCTCTGAGATTATAGGACAGAAAGACACAGAGCAAGCAAACATGCTTCAACCATGTGGTCTGTGGGATTAATTTAAAACACACAGGGAGAGGCAAGGGGAAAAGAGAGGGGTAACGATTGGGACCATACTAACTCGGTCCTGCCTCTACCTCTGCTTCGGTGAGCCCCCCTGTTGTGATGTGATTATGAGAACCAGAGCTGGGGCTCAGGCAACGCTCTCCTTGAACCCTCTCCTGAGCCCACAGACCGCCCAAAGGTCCCCCCTTTGCTCCTTGCTCCTTTGGAACCACCAAAGCCGATCACAGTGAGGCAGGAAAAATACGGAACCCAGGCTGAACAGTTTCTCCTCTATGGACAGATCCTCCAAAGTAGCAGGAGCAAGAGAGGAGTTGAGCCCTGCCCAGATAAAAGATAAAAGACCACATAGTCAAGGAGACCTTCCTGATTACACATGCACTGAAGGGCTCCTTGGAGGTCAGAAAGGCAGGGAGTGCCACTTCAAAGCAAACGATGCCAACCACCCATAGGCCTCTTCACTGGAATCCGTCTTGGCTAAGAGCTGTGCCCGCACACATGCGAGGAACTCATTTCTACACAGCTGGCGGGCCAGGGCCTTGCCACTGACCACGGCCCCTAGGGGCTAGGGCCCCCAGCGTGGAGTCAGCATTCTCACTGCAGGGGCCTGAGTTCAGTTTCTGGCGGGGAACCAAAACCCTGCCTCAAGCCGCTACAGGCTGAGGCCATCCAAGATCAACGGGAAACATCTAGGCCCAAGTCTTGCCACCCCAAAGAATTGGAAGATGAAAGACGAAAGAAGATAGCAGACCTGCTAAGTCATCGAGTCTCCCTCTCATTTCTCCCAGTCATGAAGAAAGGGTCCGGAGGATGCGCCACACAGTCCTTTTGCCCACAGCTAAGGTCCTACCAAACATCAAGGAGGCAGCCCCTTCCTGTCAGGAAATGTGGGCTATTACTTTCTTCCATGGTGGTAAGCACTCTGAAAGCCTCCAGAAACCCTTCTGTGATTCGAAGCTTCTTTCCTCAAGACAAATCAAAGTATAACAAATGGTGCTTTGCATATTGAGAGGGTCATGGCAATTGCCCCCAAATTCCTCTTTAAATTATTCTTAATCTAATTCATGTGCCTTTATTAAGATGAAGATGGACAGTTTATAAGAAATTATTCACCCTGCTATAAGAGCTTGCTCAAGAATCTAAACTTATATCATTGAAGTGGCCTCCTTTAAGAAAAATTCTATTTTTGAAAGGTCTTATTTTTGCAAATTTACAAGACCATATGAACACACTGGTCGGCCCCCTCTCAGGACCTTGAAAGCCATCTATAAAAGCAAGAAGCTCTGGAGCTGAATTCATTCATGGTAAAATCCATCTCTGATTGAGGGACTTCTTGAGTTGCAGATTTATTCTACAAGTATTTGGGTTCTGTCTGTTCTTGCAAAAGGGGCCTGAAGAGAAAGTGCCAGGAAGAGAGACAGTCTGAAAATTTAAAAACCAAACTTCCGCGCTGCCAAGCAATTAAAACCACAGCTGAAAATGGAGATTTCAGTAACATTCATCTCACAGTTATTCTTTATCCCTCAGAAATAACCAAATAACCAGATGATATTTAAAATGCCTTCAGCAAAAATGTTGTAGGGGGTGGAGAGTTGACAATTCATCTCCAACTACTAGGAAACAGACTTTGCGTTGTGCTTTATGACACTATCTGGGTAATCTCACACACACACACACACACACACACACACACACACATTCATTATGCCTCAGAAATCAGCCTGAGAAGACAATGTGGAGGCTGCAAAGGATCTACTTTCTCATCACAACTCCCTTCCCAGCTCGCCTTCCCCCGCCCCGGGGGTACTCCCAGGCTGTGGGGGTATGGGAAGGAGGCCAGGCACGTGTGGACCAGGTCATTTTCCCGGCTATTGTCCCTGGCTTTGATTTTCTGGGAATCCCACAGAGTCAGCACAATCGGGATAAGCCGAGCTCCAGGCAGACAAAGAGCAGACTTAGTCCCCTGAGCGCAGGGCTCCCCCGTTTCCTTGACATGCCCCTGATGGGGGTGGCAGGGGACGCTGGGAGATGAATGTTAGAAAAACTCGGGTGTCTCGATCGTGTGGCCCAGATCAATGCTTCACATTTAAATGCAAAGCTGATAGACGAGACTGGTGTCTCCAGAATGGTCAGGTGGGAAGTGTGACCAAGAGGTGGGTTTGTCCTCCCAGTGGCAAACTTGTGTGTGTATGTGTGTGTGTGTGAATATCTGGAAAGCTGATTGAACTTGGGTTTGAACCAGATGTTAGACATCATGTCGACACAGTCTCTACCCCCATCCTTCGTGTCTGGACCCAACGGTTCACCTGGATCCTTTCAAGGGACGCGGTACCCGATCCCTGCAGCCCTCGCTTGCTGCGTGGAGGATGAGGCTGGGGAGACGCACAAAGGCAGCGCCATCAGAAGTGAGCCCGCCACCGGGGCCGCACCGTACGCCTGTCCCCTTTCTTCCAAAGGGCAGTCGAAGAACGACGGCGTCTCACTCTCCTGGCAGAGCATCAGTCCTTCGTGGAAGAGCTCTACTGTCGGGACAACTCGGCAGCTTCAAAGGCCTGAGGGTTCCTGCGGCTGAGAGCGCCCGTGCTCGTGAACTCCAGGTCACCCTGCGGTGGTGAGCACACCCGCTCAGCTCCTCGCTGGCTTGCCTGGCCCTGGTGGAGGAAAACGAGTCCCTGATTTCAAGCCGGGGGAACACAATTACCTCCTTATCCATTTTTAAACAGCCTCTTCTCTTGCAAATCTCCGCTAATAAGCACAGCTTATCTTTATTTACCAGGTAGCTCCTTTCTCTTCGGAGATACCACTAGGCCTGATGAAGGGAAGCAGAGAGAATAGCGCTCCCTGCAAAGTAACAAGGAGACAGCACTTTTCTATCTAAAAATACACAAATGTCCTTCTCCTTGGTGGAGGCTAACTTGTGACAAATAGGAGGAGACTGCTTTGGAAGAAGCCTTAAGAGAACTCTGTGTGGCCTGGAACTGATGGGAGACCCCATTTAACTGTTCCTTGTCCTGCTCATCCTCCCACAGATGAGCTAAACACCATAAAGCAAAGGAAACTTGAAAATCAACTGATCTTGCCCCCACCTCTGAGCAGAGTTACACCTTAGCCTTCAAAATTCTTAGATTAAAAGAGGTTAGCAAGGACTTGTAGGTTGTTTTTTTCTTTCCCATAAACCAAGAGTGAAAGGCCTTATCCCAAGCTCAGATACTAAGAAATTCCTTTTACTGAAGCCTCTACTTCACAACTTTCATGCCACTTTAATGCTAAAAATGCTACCTCCCTAATTAGGCGATTCCTATGCAGGGTCCCTGGTAACTAAGATGGTAAAGAATCCACCAGCAATATGGGAGACTGGGCTCCATCCCTGGGTTGAGAAGATCCCCTGGAGGAGGGCAGCACAACCCACTCCAGTATTCTTGCCTGGAGAATCCCCATGAACAGAGGTGCCTGGCGGGCTACAGTCTGTGGGGTAGCGAAGAGTCAGACAGGACTGAGTGGCCAAGCACAGCACACACGTACTAGAATAGCAGCTCTGCCATATTTTATATATCTTCAGAATACCCTGGAATACACAAACCACAGCCACATGCATGAAATAGATACTAAAGGATACAGCAAATATATATTAAAGGATACAGCAAGTTGGACTCCTAATCTCTAAATCTGTCCATTTGTATTATTATAAATACTGAACAAGAGAAGTTTCAGCCCTGTAAAACCCATAGACCTAGTAAAGACTCAAATCTCTGTCTCAGTTTCATGGGGAGCTCCAAGGAAGCACATTCCCAAGACAGGTGTCACTAGGGGAGGGTAATACCCTTCTCGAGGCCAAAGTACTGCAAATTTCCCAAGTATTGCAAATTTTCTCCACTTCTAGGAATATAGGCGATATTCTGCCTCGATCACCTATGCAAGGCTTCAAAGAGAAGAAATGGTCCCAGGATGGGCTGAACTGTGAGGTGCTTGGGTCAAGATTTGTATCTTCTTCATTTTTAAATTTTTTCTCTTATTACAGGTCCCACCAGGGAAGCCAGTGGCTCAGTGGTTAAAAAAAAAAAAAAGCTACCTTCTAATGCAGGAGTGCAGGAGACACAGGTTCGATCTCTGGGTCAGGAAGATCCCCTGGAGGAGGAAATGGCAACCCGCTCCAGTGTTCTTGTCTGGAGAATCCCATGGACAGAGGAGCCTGGCAGGCTACAGTCCATGGGGTTACAAAAAGTCAGACACGACTAAGGGACTAACACTTTCACTTTTACTGTATAGCACAAGGAACTATATTCAATACACTGTAATAAACCATAATGGAAAAGAAAAAGTATGATTTTTTAAAAAATTTTAAGTAACAAGGCTCTTCTGATGGGACCCTTTGGCTTCTTGAAAATTACATGTGAATTGGGGGAATAAACATTTTGACATCTAGACCTAAAACACTAAGTCATGTGATAACAAGTGAGACTGAGAGTCCAGAATGGGATGGCAGACGTTGGGAACTCGGCCTTAGGTTGTGAGGTTGCAGTTCAATAGGACTTGGATGGGGCATGGGAAAACCAGAAGAGCAGCTTCAGTTGTGAACCCTTCTTTCTAGTTCTATTCAGGTCAGCCTTCAGCATTTAGCTCCAGGGCATGTGGGCTGAGAGTGAACCTTACTCCTCTGTGATTGCCCTTGTTTCCCTTCGTGTACATTCTCCACCTGGCAAAATTCCCAGCTCTACCTGGTCCCATCAAAACCTGGTCCCAGCTGTAGCATCCCATTTCTTGTGGGGCAAGTCACTTAATTCCTCATCTATAGAATGAGTACATTTCATATCTGTTGTGCTTGACTCAGGATTCCTGAGTGGAATTATAATAGAGATTATTCATTTATCTTCTCAACAAATATTTATTGAGCAGTTGCTAACTAGCATCATACTGTGAGAGACACAGTGATGAATCAGACTGGCTCTTTCCCACGGAGATCTAGGCAATGTACATGGCCGGGCAGGTTTATATTCCAAAGTGAAAATCATCAGTCCCAGAGAGGTCTAGATACTGTGCTGTGGGAACACAGCGAGACGATGGATTATTCCAGAAGGAGGTATGAAGGAAGGCTCCAAAATGGAAGCTGCAGCTTTTGAGCTGAGTCTCAAGAGATAAAATGGAAACAGTTTGGAAAAGAAATTCCTCTGCAAATATTGGGCATAGGTTATAAATAATAACTAATTTATGGAATTCAATATGTTCCAAACTAATGCCTGCCTAAACTAAGGAAGGGGCTTCCCTGGTGGCCCAGTGGTAAAGAACTCACCTGCCAATGTAGGAGTGAAAGTCTCTCAGTTCTGTCCAACTCTTTTCGACCCCATGGGCTGTAGCCTGCCAGGCTTCTCTGTCCGTGGGATTCTCCAGGCCAGAATATTGGAGTGGGTAGCCATTCACTTTGCCAGGGATCTTCCCAACCCAGGGATCAAACCTAGGTCTCCCACATTGCAGGCAGATTCTTTACTGTCTGAGCCACCAGGGAAGTGGCCTGATTTAAACACAGGTGGGCAGAATTCAAACACTGCCTCTCTAACTAAACTAAACTAATAAAGCGAATGAATAAACAAATAATTCAGTCCCCTCAGAACTATGATTTGGGGAGAAATACATTTTGGATCTTGGTGAATTACAGCACAACCTATCTGGGAAATTGCACTTCAGATTGAGAAGGTACAGGAATAAAGTGCCCCTCCTCTTAGGTAGAATCTCAAGAAACCCAGAGTAATTTGCATTGTGGCCGGTAGATGGCAGAAACGGACAAGAAAAGCACGGGAAACCACAGCGGGACACCCAGGTGGCTCCCAGTTTGCATCACAAAATGTATTTTGCCTACATTGTAGTTTGTTTCAAGTAACAAATTCTCCCTCAAAGTGAGCTAGCTACCAAGTAAAAACTATAATTGATTGAAATTCTCCAGCCACCCAGTCCCAGGACCATGAGGATGGACCGTCCCAGCGGTTTCCTCTATAAAGCTGTCATCCAGCTCTGGCGGGTGCTGACCACCCCCAGATTCATTCCCAACTTCTCTTTCTGCTGCAGGAAATCTTGGGGCTGTGCAAGTGATAATGTCTGGAAAGTCCTTGGCAATGTCTGAAGAGTTCTACCCCTGTTGAGTTAAGAGAAAGGCCATCTGTGTATTTCTTCAACAATGTATGTTAAGCACCTGCTCTATGCCAGGCTCTGGGTTCAACCCAAGGTCTGCCCGCCATTATTCATCTCCTCCTGATTTCCCTGCTGCTCACTGTTGGAAAATGATCTAGGAAATTTAGTTCTGTGGATTCATTTCCTAAGTAGCTCTGCCACAAACATAGCAGAAACCGAAACTATCCTGGCAAAAACCTAAGAGAATTTGATTATCATCCTAAATAATAACTGTTACCTAAATGATATTAAAAGAGAGAATTCAGAATCTATAAAGGAAAGTATATTATTAAACTTGATTATATAAAAATTTTTATCATCTCAACTGTGAAAAGTATTTTAAAATTCAAAAGAAAAAGACTGCAAAACAGATGACAAAGGACAAATATTCTTAAATACATTTAGGCTAAGAACTTGTAAATTAATCAAACATGTATCAATCAGATCAGATCAGATCATATCAGTCGCTCAGTCCTGTCCGACTCTTTGTGACCCCATGAACCGCAGCACGCCAGGCCTCCCTGTTCATCACCAGCTCCCGGAGGTCGCTCAGACTCACATCCATCAAGTCAGTGATGCCATCCAGCCATCTCATCCTCTGTCGGCCCCTTCTCCTCCTGCCCTCAATCCCTCCCAGCATCAGCGTCTTCTCCAATGAGTCAACTCTTCGCATGAGGTGGCCAAAATACTGGAGTTTCAGCTTTAGCATCATTCCTTCCAAAGAAATTCCAGGATTGATCTCCTTCAGAATGGACTGGTTGGATCTTCTTGCAGTCCAAGGGACTCTCAAGAGTCTTCTCCAACACCACAGTTCAAAAGCATCAATTCTTCGGCGCTCAGCCTTCTTCACAGTCCAGCTCTCACATCCATACATGACCACAGGAAAGACCATAGCCTTGACTAGGCGAACCTTTGTTGGCAAAGTAATGTCTCTGCTTTTGAATATGCTATCTAGGTTGGTCATAACTTTCCTTCATGTATCAATAACCCTTCTTAAATCAGCAGTATGGGCAAAGGCATGCAGTTTATGGGATTTTTTTTTTTTCCAAAGAGAAAATAGCCAATAAAACATCAGTTCAGTTCAGTCGCTTAGTCATGTCTGACTCTGCGACCCCATAGCCTGCAGCACACCAGGCTTTCCTGTCCATCACCAACTCCCAGAGCTTGCTCAAACTCAGGTCCATCATTGTTGTGATGGCATCCAACCATATCATCCTCTGTCATCCCCTTCTCCTCCTGCCCTCCATCTTTCCCAGCATCAGGATCTTTTCAAACAAGTCAGTTCTTTGCATCAGATAGCCAAAGTACTGGAGTTTCAGTTTCAGCATCAATTCTTCCAATGAATACTCAGAATTGATTTCCTTTAAGATGGACTGGCTGGATCTCCTTGCTGTCCAAGGGACTCTCAAGAGTCTTCTCCAACACCACAGTTCAAAAGCATCAATTCTTTGGCACTCAGCTTTCTTTCTAGTCCAACTCTCACATCCATATATGACTACTGGAAAAACCATAGCTTTGACTAGATAGACATTTGTTGGCAAAGTAATATCTCTGCTTTTTAACATGCTGTCTAGGTTGGTCATAACTTTTCTTCCAAGGAGCAAGCGTCTTTTAATTTCATGGCTGCAGTCACCATCTGCAGTGATTTTGGAGCTCCCCAAAATAAAGGCTGTCACTGTTTCCATTGTTTCCCCATCCATTTGCCATGAAGTGATAGGACCGGATGCCATGATCTTAGTTTTCTGAATGTTGAGTTTTAAAACAACTTTTTCACTCTCCTCTTTTACTTTCATCAAGAGGCTCTTTAGTTGCTCTTTGCTTTCTGCCATAAGGGTGGTGTCATCTGCATATCTGAGGTTATTGATATTTCTCCTGGAGATTCTGGTTCCAGCTTGTACTTCAGCCAGCCTGGCATTTTGCATGATGTACTCTGCATATAAGTTAAACTGGCTCAATTTTATTTATAATTAATGCATTTTTTAATGTTTGGCTTTATTTCTCTGTATTCAATTTATTTTATCATTTTTGGCTGTGCTGGGTCTTCACTGCTATGTGCAGGCTTTCTCTTGTTGTGCTGAGAGGGGCTTACTCTGTAGCTGGGCTGTGTGGGCTTCTCATCATGGTGGCCTCTCTGGTTACAGAGCTCAGAGCTCTATGCATGCGGGTTCAGTAGTTGTGGTGCATCAGCCTAGTTGCCCATGGGGTTGCATGGGGGTCTTCCCGGTCTAGGGATCAAACCTGTATCCCCTGCATTCACAGGCAGATTCCTAACCACTGGACCATCAGAGAAGTCCAAACGCACATTTAAATAGCTTACTTTTGGGTGTAGCTCTCTCCCAGGATACTAACAATTGGAAACTGGCCAAACTTTTAAAGGAGCAACTTCAGATCAGATCAGGTCAGTCGCTCAGTCGGGTCCGACTCTTTGCGACCCCATGAATCACAGCACGCCAGGCCTCCCTGTCTATCACCAACTCCCGGAGTTCTCTGACACTCACATCCATTGAGTCAGTGATGCCATCCAGCCATCTCATCCTCTGTCGTCCCCTTCTCCTCTTGCCCCCAATCCCTCCCAGCATCAGAGTCTTCTCCAATGAGTCAACTCTTCCCATGAGGTGGCCAAAGTACTGGACTTTCAGCTTTAGCATAATTCCTTCCAAAGGAATCCCAGGGCTGATCTCCTTCAGAATGGACTGGTTGGATCTCCTTGCAGTCCAAGGGACTCTCAAGAGTCTTCTCCAGCACAGTTCAAAAGCATCAATTCTTCGGCACTCAGCCTTCTTCACAGTCCAGCTCTCACATCCATACATGACCACAGGAAAAACCATAGCCTTGACTAGATGGACCTTTGTTGGCAAAGTAATGTCTCTGCTTTTGAATATGCCATCTAGGTTGGTCATAACTTTCCTTCCAAGGAGTAAGCGTCTTTTAATTTCATGGCTGCAGTCACCATCTGCAGTGATTTTGGAGCCCAGAAAAATAAAGTCTGACACTGTTTCCACTCTCTTCCCATCTATTTCCCATGAAGTGATGGGACCGGATGCCATGATCTTCGTTTTCTGAATGTTGAGCTTTAAGCCAACTTTTTCACTCTCCACTTTCACTCTCATCAAGAGGCTTTGTAGTTCCTTTTCACTTTCTGCCACAAGGGTGGTGTCATCTGCATATCTGAGGTTCAACTTGGCAACATTTAAAAACATGCCTGCGTGGCCTTGACTCAGACATCCCAGTTCCTCTGCTTCCCTCACTCCCAGGGTGCAGTCACCCACTCCCGCGTCTTCAAACGTGTCTTGTTGGCCACTGATGCCCAAACCAGGTAGCCAGCCCTGTGCACTCCTCTGCCCACAGCTCCTTTCTGAACCTGCCCCCGAGCTGTGCGACAAACATGGCAAAGCTCAGCCCCCACAGGGACCCTTCTTCACTGCCCCGCCTCCTCAGACGCAAGCCTGCCGCCTCTCCCCCTCCCACCCCTCCTCAGTAAATGGCCTCACTATTCAGCATTTTAGCAAAGTCTCAAATCCGGGAGTCATCCTTGATACTCCTTGGTCTTTGACCATGCCAGAAACATTCCTGTCTCGGGGCCTTGGCACTTGCTGTTCTAGAATGTTCTCTCCCTCACTGTGTGATGGGAACTCAGATGTTCAGCCCAGTGTTCAGGTCTTTCATTCAGAGAAGTCTTCCCTGACCTCCCTCTCTGAAACAGAAGAGGGAGGTCAGGGAAGACTTCCCTGACCTATCGCCCTCCACTCCCTCACCCTGCTTTGTCATTCTTAGCCCACATCTTGACATACTAATATATTTGCCTATGTATTATCTTTCTATCCACTGGCAGATAGGCACCATTAAAACAGAGCCCTCATCTGTCTTCAACACAGTGTTCCTAATACCCAGAACATTTCCTGGCACATAGCAAGCTCTTAAAAATAGGTGCAGAATAAGTGGATCTAGGACTTTAACCTGTAGATGCTCATTGCAGACTATATATATATATATATACTATATATATATAGTAGTGCATATATAGTAAGTAATTGTATTTAATATATGTTCAATTAGATGTGCCTTAATAGGGACTTGTTGCTGTTGTTTAGTCGCTCGGTCATGTCCAACTCTTCTGTGACTCTGTGGACTGTAGCCCACCAGGCTCTCTATCCATGGTATTTCCCAGGCAAGAATACTGGAGTGGGTTGCCATTTCCTTCTCCAGAGGATCTTCTCAACTTAGAGAACAAACCTGTGTCTCCTGTATTACAGGAAGATTCTTTACCGCTGGGCCCCCAGAGAAGACCCTTAATAGGGACTAGTTAAATGGGAGAAGGCAATGGCACCCCACTCCAGTACTCTTGCCTGGAAAATCCCATGGACGGAGGAGCCTGGTAGGCTGCAGTCCATGGGGTCGTGAAGAGTCGGACACGACTGAGTGACTTCACTTTCTCTTTTCACTTTCATGCATTGGAGAAGGAAATGGCAATCCACTCCGGTGTTCTTGCCTGGAGAATCCCAGGGACGGGGGAGCCTGGTGGGCTGCCGTCTATGGCGTCACACAGAGTCGGACACGACTGAAGTGACTTAGCATAGCATAGCATAACAATTAAATGAACCATGATAATCTTTTTAAAAACTTCAATTTCTGCATATAGAATATAGAGGGGATAGAAGTACCTACCTCATGTGGTTTTTATGAAAATAAAATAAAATGATGCTTGGTAATTGGTACCTAGACACACTCAATAAATGCAGTCACTACTTAGCAGTCATTTTTTAAAAAATGAGTGAAATCATCAATATCCTTAGACCATGAAATTTTTGCACCTTGTTTTTATGTCCCTGGATATCTTCCAATGTCTCCTAGTTTATAGTCTATGGAAAATTGAATAGAATCTTTATCCTACTGTTGTGTGAAAGTTATAGAAATTAATTATATCGGAACAACATGTTGTTAAATGAAATGAAAGCTGAAGTTGCAAAGCAGTGTGAATATTAATATAGTAGTAGAATAAGGAAAATATTTGGGAACTGGGCTTCCCAGGTGGCACTATTAGAAAAGAACCCACCTGCCAATGCAGGTGAGAGGTGTAGCTCAATCCTTGGGTTAGGAAGATCCCCTGGAAGAGGAAATGGCAACCCACTCCAATATTCTTGCCTGGAGAATCCCATGGACAGAGAAGCCTGGCAGGCTATGGTCCAAATGGATCACAAAAGTCAGACACGACTGAAGCCACTTAGCACACAGGCACCCCCCAAACCAGTGATGACTGGTCCGCTACTTAAGGCAAATAGAGTTCTCAGAGAGACATAAGGGGAAGAGAACAGGAACCAGGCATATTGCTATTTTATTTAAATATATTTCTGTACCATTTTTGAATTTTTTAAAATATATTTACTTCTTTTACAATGCTTTTTTTTTTAGCTTTGAAAAAAGACGGTACATGGAAACCAGAGAAGCCAGAGCTGCTCAGACTATCAGAGAAACACTCTGTTGTTAGGCTGCAAGAGGGAACTGCATTGACCTTCCAGAAAGCTGAAGTCAAGTTAGTAAAGGGATTTTGACTCTAACCTGCCCTGAGGTTTCACCCATGATATCTGACACTATACTAAATGTTTGAGAAAAGTGTAGTTATTAGATTTGACTTTTAAGGAAGCTCATAGGATGGCTATGACGCTTAGGTGAACTAACAAATTTGAAACACAGAGCCTTGTACACAGCAAGTGTCCATTAAATACCAGCTGTGTCAGAATCTGATGCAGAAAGGAACATGTGTAAGGATAAAGAGAGTTACTAAACTGCATTTACTGTTTGCTTGCTTCACTGATAATTGAGCATCTACTGTGGACAAGGCTTTGGGGCAGGTATGACACAGAGCAGACAGACAGCTGCTTTGCCCTCTGGAGAATCTTCCCTTGAACCACTGCAGGGCTCCCGGGTTAGCCAAGACTTGGGGAAGCTTGGCTACTTATGTATCATGCTGGATTTTTGTCTACAATTAAGTTTACAGAGTGACAGAAACTCAATGTCTACTTTTGAGCTTAGAAACTTAATCTGTTTCACAAGTGCTTTCCTGAGCAATGAAATGGCATGAAAGTTGTCCCTAAACAGCAGTATTTCAGAAGGGTAATTCGGATGAAATAACATACTTCACAGATGTCAACAGGTCCTCTGCACCATTCATGTGGCAGATCTGGCAACCACAAAGGTTCTAAGGAGAAAAGTCCACACTTTCGGTGCAAAGTAACTTCTCTGGTAGCTCAGCTGGTAAAGAATCTGCCTGCAATGCAGGAGACACTGGTTCGATTCCTAGGTTGGGAAGATCCCCTGGAGAAGGGATAGGCTACCCTCTCCATTATTCTTGGGTTTCCCTGATGGCTCACACAGTAAAGAATCCACCCACAAAGTGGGAGACCTGGGTTTGATCCCTGGGTTGGGAATCCCCTGGAGGAGGGCATGGCAACCCACTCTAGTATTCTTGCCTGGAGAATCCCCATGGACAGAGGAGCCTGGCAGGCTACAGTCCCTGGGGTCACATAGAGTCAGATACAACTGAGCGACTAAGCACAGCACAACCCATTACCTAAGAAGGGAGTTTTCTACAAGTAAGGTTAAAACTCACTGTTGCTATACTCATGTATGAGAGTCAAGGTTCCCATGGACACTTCTGGAACATTATTTACTTGAAAAGGGCCGTACATCCCAAGCACCAGCAGCCCAAGGAGGAAGCATCAGTGCAGGGAGGTAGATTGAGATACAATTTGAACAAAACTGCCCTGAGCACCCTCCCAGGTCCAACTTGGAAGACTCTCTGAAAGAGCTCAGTCCATACAGAAATCGTACACATTTGAAGCTATCTGCTTACATGGGTTTGTTGTGCTGACCCTCCATCCATTCATTTCACAAGAATTTCCTTAGAATCACTGTGATTAACCTTTTTGACTTCTCTTACGGGGAACAGTTCAGTACCACGCTCAGAGTGGATGCTCCCAAAGCCATCTGTAGATGTTGGGAACAGAACAAGTGGACACGAAAAAAAAAATTATATAAGTCCTTTGAACCACTGAAAGCATTCTAGAGCTTTGTTCTGTGTTTTCTCCATACTACCTTCTGCTCAAGCAAGGCACTGAACGGAGGACACAGCAATAGCAAGGCTGGACCTGTTATTAATATTTGTGGAAGGGGAATGAACAAGACTAAATTGAAAGCCATTGAGGCCCACAATTCTGGGATGGTTTCCGTGGAAGAAGGAGACAGTCAGGAAGAAGTTCTGCTTCTTGTTGCCCACTTCTGATGACCCTTCAGGACTAACCTAATCCCATTAGCTGCTGCTCCTTATGAAGTATCCTTTCTGTCTGCCTAAATGGAGGAGACCCAGGTTCCATCCCTGGGACAGAAAGATCCCCTGGGGAAGGGGACGGCTACCCACTTCTGTATTCTCAGCTGGAGAAGTCCATGGACAGAGGAGACTGGCAGGCTACAGTCCATGGAGTCACAAAGAGTTGGACATGACTGAGCAACTAACACTTTCACTTTTCAATCTTTGGTTTAAACTAAACCAGATATCACCCAAAGTTTGTTTTGTTTTAAACCTTCTCCCTCCATTTTAAGATCTGAATTCAAATTATGAGCTTAGTCCATATCACCTCATATAGGAAGTTACCCCCAAAGACACTAGGTAAAACTCAACAATAAGAAAATAAATGATCCAATCATAAGATATACACGCATTTGGTGTATGCTTTCCCTGAAGAAGACATAGAGATGGCACAGGAAAAAAAATACTCCACATGTCATCAAGAAAGTGTAAATTAAAACAACAATTTTACACACCTATTAGAATGGCTAAAATACAAAACACTGACAACGCCAACTGCTGGCAAAGATGTGGGGCGTCAGGAACCCTCATTCACTGCTGGCAGAACACAAAGTGGCATAGCTGCTTTGGAGCTCAGTTCAACAAGCTTTACACAAAGCTCAACATGCTCTTACCATATGATCAAGCAATCGCTCTCTTTGGTATTTATCCAAAAGAGCTGAAAACTTACATCCATGGGAAAAAGAAATTTGCACAGGGATGTTTATAGCAGCTGCATTTATAACTGCTGAAACTTGAAAGCAACCAAGATATCTTTCAGTGAGAGAAAAGATACACTGTGGTACACCCAAACAATGGAATATTATTCAGCACTAAAAAGAAATGAACTATCAGGCCATGAAGAGACCTGGGGACACGTAAATGTATCTCACTAAGTGAAAGAAGTCAGTTTTCAAAAGCTACATATTCCACGTGCTGTGCTAAGTCGCTTCAGTTGTGTCTGACTCTTTGTAACCCTGTGGACTGTATCCCACCAGGCTCCTCTGTCCATGGGATCCTCCAGGCAAGACTACTGGAGTGGGTTGCCAAGCCCTCCTCGAGGGGATCTTCTGACCCAGGGATCGAACCTGTGTCTCTTACGTCTCCTGCATTGTAAGTGGATTTGTTACCCCTAGCACCACCTTGGAAGCCCACATATTCTGTGCATGATTCCAACTACATGACTTTTTGGAAAAGGCAAAACTGTGCTGCAACATTGTGACTCTTAAGAAAAACACATATTTGGTTGTTGGGATGACCAAAAGATATTTCTTATATATATTTGGGCTTTGTTGTGGTTCTTGGCTCAGGGTTCCCAAAACCTTTGGAATTTTCTGAGTGTTAAGAGTATTCAAGGTGTCTTTTGTTATTTAATGAGGTGGCTTTGGTGAAAGCACCTAAGGATGGGGCTGATTGCCAGTGGAACCAATTCTCTGATTGATCCCTGGGCTAGAACTTGTAGTCCCACAGCCCTTGACATCCAGGGAGGGGAAGAGCGTTGGGTTTGAATCAATCCCAATGGCCAATGATTTAATCCCTCATGCCTATGCAATGAAGCCTCCATAAAACACACACAAGGAGGGGAGACAGAGAGCATTTAGGCTGATGGCCACGTGGAGATGCAGAGAGCACGCCTAGAGAGTGCTTTCCTCATGCCTCATCCTCTGTCTCACTTCCATATGGCTATTCCTGAGTCATATCTTTTTATAATAAGCCACTACACTAGCATTTTACTTAAAATGCTTCTCTGAGTTCCATGAGTTGCTCTAGCAAATTAATTGACCCAAATGAGAAGGTCACAAGAACATCTAAGCTATAACCAGTTGATTAGAAGCACAAGTAACAACCTTGGGTCACAATCGGCTCCTAGGGGCTTGGGCACAGGCTTGTAGGACTGAATCCTTAAGCTGTGTAATCTGATACTATCTCTGGGTCTATAGTGGCAGAAATGAGTTCAGTTGTAAGACATCCAGCTGGTGTCCCAAGAACTGCATGTTGATATGGAAACCCCCAACCTTATATTGGAAATTGGGTTCAGGAATTCATTTACATGGATACAGTAAAAAAAAAAAAGTCAGTGGTTGTCAAGCGTTATAGGGAGGAAGGATGAACAGGCAAAGCATAGGGGATTCTTAAGGCAGTGAAACTGCTTTGTTTGATACTATAATGATGGATTCACGTCACTATAGGGTTTCCCAGGCAGCGCAGTGGTAAAGCACCTGCCTGCCAATGCAAGAGGTACGGGTTCAATCCCTGGGTTGGGAAGATCCCCTGGAGTAGGAAATGGCAACCCATTCCAGTATTCTTGCCTGGAAAATTCTGTGGGGTTGCAAAGAGTCAGACACCACTGAGCACACACACAGAGCACATGTCACTACAAATTTGATCAAAGCCGTATGAAGTACAACACCAAGAGTGAAGTCCAATGTAAATTATGGCCTTTGGGTGACTATGATGTATTGTTGTAAGTTAAAAGGTCCGTCTAGTCAAGGCTATGGTTTTTCCTGTGGTCATGTATGGATGTGAGAGTTGGATTGTGAAGAAAGCTGAGCGCCAAAGAATTGGTGCTTTTGAACTGTGGTGTTGGAGAAGACTCTTGAGAGTCCCTTGGACTGCAAGGAGATCCAACCAGTCCATTCTAAAGGAGATCAGTCTTGGGTGTTCTTTGGAAGGAATGATGCTAAAGCTGAAACTCCAGTACTTTGGCCACCTCATGCAAAGAATTGACTCATTGGAAAAAACCCTGGTGCTGGGAGGGATTGGGGGCAGGAGGAGAAGGGGACGACAGAGGATGAGATGGCTGGATGGCATCACTGACTCGATGGACTTGAGTCTGGGTGAACTCCGGGAGTTGGCGATAGACAGGGAGGCCTGGCCTGCTGCAATTCATGGGGTTGCAGAGAGTCAGACATGACTGAGCAACTGAACTGAACTGAACTAAACTGAATCAGCTGGGCGGGGGGCGGTGTTCACAATAGGGGAGGCTCTGCATTCGTGGGGCAAAGAGTTATATGGGGAATCTCTGTGCCTCCCATTCGAATTTGCTGTGAACCTAAAATTGCTTGAAGAAGTAAATTCTTTTTCTTTTTGTAAAGTTTGTGCTTGGTGAAGGTAACGCAAGGAGAAGAGAATGGGAGACAAGTCCTTGGCTGTTTCTTTAAAGAATACTTTTCAAAGCCAAACCTGCTGTTCATTTACAGAGAAGTATGTCCAGACCCCAGCATTCTTTAGAAACACTTCTGTTCAGTCCCTTCCAGATGTCTTACTTATTACTAATTCTAAAATTAAGTGCAGAGCTTTCAGGGTGAGAATGATATTTCTGTTCATTTTTTAAAAGAAGTATTTGAATATTCCTTTCCTCTGTAACCATATACATTTCAAACTTAAATCCTGAGTTAAGAGATAAACTACTTCTCATAAGCATCCCAAAGGATTTCCTTTTAAATTCAGCAATTCCTATACTTAACCTTCATTTCTTTGGATTTTCCCTCAGGACTGCACATCATTTCCGGCCCTACCCTCAACTCCAGTCTCTCCCAGCCTTCAGCATATGCCTTAGCAGGCAGTTCTTTCTAAGGGCAGGTCAGACAGGAAAAGCTTCCATCAACTCAGCAGGAAACCGATGGACTCACGTTCTGCCTCCTTCCTTGACCACCACTTTTCCCCATGCCTCCAGCATGGAAAATCCAGCATATATTGTGGAAGAGATGGAGAAAGATGAGTTAGCTGTGGAGGAATACTTCACAGGAAAGATATGGGACATTTGGGGACATTCTTGTTACCAACTAGTCACTCCACAATCTCACTTCACTGAACCCTCAGATGAAATAAGAGGTCATCGGCCAAGCCAGTCACTCAGTACTTTGATCACCTCGTGCCTTTGCTGATATAGTGAGAAGTATCATCATAAATTTGAATCCAAAGACTTAAACTTTGCAAGAAGCTTATTTCAATTGGATTCATTTACTGAAATTGTTGAGTATCACTTTAGCAAATGCCTGGTGCTATTGCTAAGATGCTGGCAATAAAAAGATGAATTTTAACAAAAGTATTTTTTTTTTTGCCCTAATGAAAACAGAGAAACTCCAGCCTACTGCTCTGAAAAACAATCTCTTCCAAAGAAACTCATCATTGAAATAATTTAGAAAATTTAGGACAGTAGAAGAAAATATTAATAACCCACAAAACACAAGGCACATCCTGGTAAAGTTTCAGGATATTTGGTATTTGGGGACTAAGAAGGAGAAGAGGGTGACAGGATGACATGGTTGGATGGTATCACCCATTCAATGGACATGAACTTAACGAATATTTGAAGAACGAATGACTGAATGAGTGAATGAATGCATACATGTATCCAACTTGGCCCCAAGCCTCTCCAGATATCCTAGAACCAGTTCAAACACGGGGAAGGGAAATGCAGTGACCCTTGACTCATGGACTTAGTATCTGGGGCAGAATTCATTAATTGCCAACTAATACTATATCTTTCATTCCTTAATATTGAATGTTGAGTTTTAGCCAAGCACATGGCCTTTGTGAGAGATGGACTATAAAGAAAGCTGAGCACCGAAGAATTGATGCTTTTGGACTGTGGTGTTAGAGAAGACTCTTGAGAGTCCCTTGGATTGCAAGGAGATGCAACCAGTCCATCCTAAAGGAAATCAGTCCTGGGTGTTCATTGGAAGGACTGATGTTGAAGCTGAAACTCCAATACTTTGGCCACCTGATGCGAAGAGCTGACTCATTTGAAAAGACGCTGAAGCTGGGAAAGATTGATGGAGGGAGGAGAAGGGGACGACAGAGAATGAGATGGTTGGATGGCATCATCGACTCAATGGACATGAGTTTGGGTAAACTCCAGGAGTTGGTGATGGACAGGGAGGCCTGGTGTGCTGCTGTCCATGGGGTCGCAAAGAGTCAGACACAACTGAGCAACTGAACTGAACTGATGGCCTTTATGAAGACTACATTTCTCTCCTGCTGGCACTTCTGTGATTAGGACTTCCTCCAATACTACTTCTTCTCTATTTAGTCTCCTTTTCCTGGCCTCCAAAGGCAAACTCATCCTACTGTTGATTAAGCCATGTTTTAATGTTTCACTTTTGGTTGTCAAGACCAGTTGTGATGCTTGCCAATAAACTGGGAAGATGAGCAATTCCAGGGAAGTGGACACCTGCCTGGTGCCACTGTGGACTTCTAGATTGGGCCAAGTGTTGATATCTATCCCAACAGTTGTTTCAAAAATGTCCTTTGGGAGTTTATGGCTAACTACTGTAATTCAGATGACTTTTATCCAAAGTAGAACTAGATGATCTAATTCTTTGGTTCTTTTACTGGTTTGTCTATTAAAAAAAAATATATCTATTCCTAAAATTTATCTTAAAACAGGCTTATTGTCTAGGAAGGTTTTCAGGATTTCTCTTCCTCACATCTTGAGAATACTAGGATTCATTCACATTGCAGGCCATCTCATCCACCTATCAAATTAAGCCTCTGGTGGTTTTCAAAATATCCATGATGGTAGAAGTAATAAAACTGAGAACAACACATGGATAGAATCCCCATGAGAAAGTGACAAATAAAGGGTCATTTTAGGTAGGAAAATCTCTTTAGATAAAGTTTTTCCATATCAAACCACATACAGAAACCACAGAAAAGCTACTAGACCATCCAGTATCATTAACTTGATATCCCTTTCAAAGAACTGATTCTATTTAAAACAGAAACTTTCTTCCCCACTGTATTAGTTTGCTAGAGCTGCCATAACAAAGAACCAGAGACTAGGGAGCTTAAACAACTTATTTTCTCACAGTTCTGGAGGCTAGAAATCCAAGATCCAGGTGTTGGCAGGTTGCTACTTCGGGGCCTCTCTCCTCGCTGTGTCGTCACATGGTCTTTCCCCTGCGTACTCATATCCCTGCTGTCTCTTTGTATATGAAAAGTTCCTCTTCCCATCCTAGCAGCCTTGTTTAACCGTAACGTTAATTATCTCTATAAAGGTCTTGTCCCCGGACTGACATTCGGAGGTACTGGAACCCCTAGGCGTTGGGGCTTCAACACATGAAGTGGGAAGAGGACATAATTCAATCCATAACATGCACTGTTCCTTCATTAAACAAATCCTGGGATCCTTCAACATGTGAAGAAGCAAGAAGGTATCTCACTGACAGGGAGCAGGGAGGAAACCTCGAGCACCAGTGTGTGAAACTTCGTGTGACAAATGGCAAGAGGGACACACCCAGAGTATCACATACCCGAAGACTAGGAAGTCGTGTGAGAGAGGAGTCGTTTGGAACCAGATCCTGGAAGGTAAGGAACGGGAACATAGGTTTGTAGGCTAGCAGTGGGGAACTCAAAGGTCGGGGAGGCCCGGGGAGGCAATGCCAGTGGAGGGGCTGGGCAGTGGTGCAGATGCACAGTCGGAGTGTGATGGAGACAGTGGGATGCACGTGGCCCGGGGACTGTGCCCTCTCCAAGCTGGACGGGAGCTGCTCAGCTCCAAGAAGCCCCAGCGACACACTGCCACCAGGTTTTGCTGTTCTCCCAAAGAGGGCAAAACCAACAGGAACGTCAGCTAGTACAGCACTATGGCAAACAGTATGGAATTTCCTCAAAAAACAAAAAATAGAGTCACCATAAGACCCAGCAGTCCCACTCCTGGGCATATATCCAGACAAAACTGTAATTCAGAAAGAGACATGGCATTCTCCACGCCCAGATCACACCCAGACCAGATAAATCAGAAACGGTGGTGGTAGGACCCAGGCATCAATATGTTTTCAGACCTCTTCAAGGTGATTCGAGGGGAATTAAACAAGGATCTAAGACCTGAACTGGCATTTTCTGAGATCTTATTCGAAATGCACTCTGGGCGAACCACATCAGAATCTGCATAGAAGAAGAGTTCCATGCAATTTAAATGCACATGAAAATTTCAGAAAGACTGACCTAGGAAGGAAGCAATGAGAGCCTAAAGTGGGCTTCAAAAGTCTGGCTTTATCTTCCAAATTTCACGTTTATTAATGCAAATATTTATTATGCAAATGTGGAGGCTGGCAGAGAGAGAGGACTGGTAGGGATGAACATGAAAGAGACAAGAGGAATTTAGACTACCCCAGTGAGTAAAACCCACCCTCGGGTCTGAATGCTATGCTTTTACTTCTAGTGAGTTCTTGGGTGCCTCATTTCAGTTCATCTGCTTTTGCTTTTTCCTCAGATTATCAGAAGATAACTGGCCCTATCTACTGTGAAGGAAAAAAATAATTCATGACACTCATTAAAACAGGAAGGCCAGCTTTATTTAGGGGGACTATTGAGATAGATACAGGGACTACCACATGGGGTTTTGCGGTAGGGGAGAGAGATGAGCTTAGTCCTGAAAACAGTAAGGAAAAGTGGGGGTTTTAGAGTCAGTGAGAAGGGGAGGGGTGGGGGGTCAGTGGATGGAAATTTACTACAAGGAAACATCACAGGTAAGAGGGGATTTTGGTTAAATTAACAAGATTCTTGCTGAAGTCAGAGAAATTAGATATATCTGGGCAAAGGTGGGGAATGAGCAATCTGGGTAGATACAGGAGTGCGATTGGATGGGGGAGTCTGCTAATCCAGCTTGGCAGGAAAAGTCCAGGCCTAGTTGAGAAGAAAATGCAGAGGAGCCTGTTTGAAGCTCCATCAACGAGAGACTATCCCCCCTCTCCCCAGCCTCAGTCTCTGTCTTGAGACTAAGGAATCAGAGAAGGGCCCAGCAGTTAAGACTCAACTAAATGTGGACCCAGCTTCGTACAAACAGCTGGCATTCCGCAAATGCTCACCACTGTCTCTGGGCTGGATGCTGAACCATCTGGGAGGCAGGCGAAAAAGAGAAAAAGATGACGGTGGTCCAGAACACGTCATGCAGCCCAACTCTGCAGGCCCTTCACCTCTCCAGCCCTGTCGGTTTCCCACGTTGATGTAGAGTGAGTGAAATCGAGAAATTTGACTCTCGGGTTCTGGTCTCAGTCACAGCCTTGCCCACGTAGCCCCAGCGCCTGCTCCTTCCCCCCCGCCCGCTCCCGCTGGTGCTCCCCTCTCTCTCTGCAGCTTCCTCACCCTCACGGGGGCCAGGCGGCCTGGCACTGCGGAGGCACCGACAGGGCGTGCTTTCAGCTCTGCAGCTCTGCCTCATCGCCCTCTGCTCCCACAACAAGGCCTTTGACCGCTGCTTCACTGTCAGCAGGTTCCCCTCTGATGCCTGAGTTAATGCTCGTGGGAAGCCGGCTCAGCTGTTTGCCTCCTTTTCTTTCCGCTCAGTTTCTCCCCGTTGAATATTTCTCAGTGTGTGCTGTGTGCTCATCTGTCAGTCCTTTCTTGGCTCCATTTTAAAAGAAGCCTGAGCATCTTACACATGCTCTGCCACTCTAGGGCCTGGTCATTCAGAAGCAGGGTAAGAAAGAAAAGTTACACTGAAACCTACCTGATTAACCATCAGGATGCTGGTGGCTTCAAACCGTAGACCACTGGCTCTGCTCCTTTATGTGAGTTGACTAAGTCTGCCCTCCAAACCTGCTAGTGTTTCCTATTAAATGACTCTTCTAGGGGTCAATCCGTGTCATTTGAGGAGCTCATCAAAGGCTCTCCTGATCCCAAATACTTTGTTTCATGGTCCGATAATACCTGAAATTTCACTCTTTAGAAGTTATTAGATTTGAACCAAAGGAATGTGCGCAATTAGCTTTTGGAGAATTTGCATAAGAAAACAATGATTGGTATCTCTTTGGATTGGGGACCTCTGTTGACAAGAGGATAAGAGGGTAAGATGGAGAAAGGATTTTTAAAGCCCTAACATGGGACAGGTGAGTGGATAGGTGGGGACAAAGTGCCACTTCACAACTTCGTCTGGAGGCAGCTGTGATTTTAAGGAAAAAAATGCTAGCCTCTCCCATTCCCCAAAATCATTTCTCATGGTTTCTTTCCCTCCTGAAGCAGCCAGTATTCAACAAATACAAGTTCTGAAAGTTCTGGCCAGAGAACAAAGAGAAAGAGCAACAGAAAGGTAAAAGTGAGAGTAAATGGGTCACCAATCTTAAATACTTTCTAGATTCAGAGATACAAGCCACCACAGATCACAAACATATAGATCTTGCCTTTAAACTTACAGTTTAAGGTAGGAGCAGACACAGATGTGGGACAGGGAGGGGGAGAGCAAATATATGTATGTATATATATATATATATATATATATATATCCACACACTCACATATAGTAATACACATTATGTACATATTTCTCCTCATACATCTCTTTACACCTTAGACTGTAAGATTATACACATACATACACATAGTGTTCAACACATTGAAAGTCTAAAAAATAACCTCTCCATCATTACTGGGGCTTCCCTGGTAGCTCAGCTGGTAAAGAATCTGCCTGCAGCGCAGGAGATCCTGGTTCGATTCCTGGGTAGGGAAGATCCACTGGAGAAGTAATAGACTACCCACTCCATTATTCTTGGGCTTCCTCTGTGGCTCAGTTGATAAAGAATCTGCCTGCAATGCAAGAGACCTGAGTTCAATCCCTAGGTTGGGAAGATCCTCTGGGGATGGGAACAGCTACCCACTCCAGTATTCTGGCCTGCAGAATTCCATGAACTATTCCATTCACAACTGAGCGACCATCATTACTGATCAAAGTCTGAATCCCATGGGTTAGAGGAACTGCCCATCACCCACCATCTCCTCTTGGATTCCTTTAGTAGCCTCGGCTCAACACAACTGTCGAACTGTCTCCTCCTCTTTGTTGTATTATTGTTTCTCCTGCATCTCTTCTATTTTCTCCTTATATTCCTTTGTCACATGCTAACCACCCAGGATCTGTTCTTCAAGTCTTTTAACTTTTCCCTCATGATTGTCTTTTTTGTGTTTTTGTTTGTTTGGGTTGGTTGGCTTTTATCTTTTGCTTTAAGATTTTTTTCTGCCACCTGGTCTTACAAATTATCATTTGAATCTCAACAGTGTCCATCCTTGCCTTCAGATTGTTTACTAAGCATTTTCGCTCACAAGTTACAGTGTTTAGATGTAAATTCTATTTTGAGCTATCCTTAAATCCCCATAAGTGGCCTTATTCTCTTAATTAAGTTGGGCAAATATCTCGTAGGCCGCTCTACCTTGCTCCCATTGTCTTCTTTGATTATCCCTTATCTGGCTGAGGAGCACCTTGTTTGTGTCATCTTTCTTTGTCTGCTCTTTGGGACCTCTCCCAGTTGTTGGAACTGCCATGGAGTCTAAGGTCTTAATTGCTCTGAGCCGCCTGCCAGCCCGGCAGCTGTTTGAATCAGGACTGACAACTAGGTTTAGTGTTGGGAATGATGGGGAAGTGGGATGAAGTCAGGTTGCCATCTGGCCCTAAATCCCCTCAAAAGCTAGTGACATTGAGTATTTAAATCGCACTCCGCTGTACTTTCAAGAATCCTAAGAGTCAATGATCTGGATTCGAATGCCATGCTTTCTTCACCATCTGAGTGATCTTGAGCAAGTCCTTTAAAACACAAGGTTCCCCTTCCTCATTTATCAAGATTAACCACGCTGCTCTACTTGCCGCCAAGGGTTTGTTATGAGGATTAGGTAAAACAGTAACACTGATATGTCTTTGTGACTGCTATTATTCCTAACCCTGGCTCTTTTTATTTTTTTTTTTTTTAAGCTTGTAATAGGGACAGAAGAGGAAAACACTTGAAAAAAATTTTGAAATATTACATTCAGCTCCTAGAATTCTATGGAGAATTGCCTACAAACAGAACAATCATAACATGTTTTTCAGAGGACTACTAATTTATCTCTTTAGCACACACTGAAAACAGGGAGAAGGCAGAAGAAAGGCAACTGTAGAAACACATCAATGCCTGCCCCCTCCCTCCCTATGAAACAGGGAGCAGGACCGATAACAGTAAGTAGGGGGAAGCGAGGACAGATTGAGCATGGCGGTTTGGGGATCAGAGACATGATCTTTCACACCGGCTACCATTTATGTGAATGTGGGCAAGCCTTTTATCTCTCTGAACCTATTTTCTCATTTGTAAAAAGGGCAAATAATATACTAGCATTTCCATGAGGTTTTGCGAAAATAAAGTCAAATTCCTGACATCATAAATTCTTCATTAATGGGCTTAAGTCATATATGTATTTCCTTTTTCAGACTATCCACACCACATGTGTTTTACTTTGCAGACTTTCCTTTTTCTAACTTAAACCCTCAACCCATGACTTGCAGTTTAAGGGTGGAAGGAGGGAAATCCCTTTTTTGAGTTATAAAACAATAGCACTTCTGTGATGGGCTTGAATGATAAGCTTTTCCTCTGTCAATAAGAAAAATAAAGTGAAATTAACATTCCTATTAGCTGAATGCAGGCCCCAGAGAGACTGGCAACTGTCACTACGTCATCATGGGGACACATTCACAAACAGGAACACAGAGCGCCTGGTGCAACTCTCTAGGCCTAATTATAGAGTCTTTAATTCCCTGGCCTACTTTGGCAGGGATGGCCCCCAGAACAGATTTGTGCAGACAAATAAAGCTTCTGCATCTTAACACTTGGCTTCACAGCCAACAAGGCTTACTGGACACCTGCTTAGTGCTAAGTACCAAGCATTAGGGAGAATCAAAAGAAATTAAAGAGGTGGTCCCTGCCCTTGAAGAGCTTATGGTCTGTGTGGTCAAATTGCTTCTATAGTCTTGCCTTAAATATGTATGTACATATATATTTATACACGTATATTTTTTCACACAGTTTGGATTTTGCAGAAACTTATTTTAGAAACCTTAAATTTTACATTATTCAATCCTTTTCATTTCATAGTTGAGGTAACTATGAGGCTGGCAGAGTTTGTGTGGCTTGTTTATGCAAAAATTATATTATTTAAGGGAATAGAATAAGGACTTCCCCAGTGGTCCAGTGGGTAAGACTCCTCAGTTCCAACACAGGGGCACAGGTTCAGTCTCTGGTTGGGGAACTAAGATCTGGCATGCCCTGCAGCATGGCCAAAAATTAAAAAAGAATAAATGCTATTTTTCAAGTACAGACCTAACAGAGTTCTTCGCAATCATATTAACGTCCTCTGACCACTTCAGGCATGCTGAATGGGGCACATGACCCAGTGTTGATCACATCTTTGCTTTCCTTTGCACCAAGACACAGATACAGAATTCTGGCTTAAAGGAAGAAAGCGAAGCCTTTTCCAAAGCTCATCCAAAGCCTTCAAAAGGTTTTATTTCTTTTAATCTGAATGGCCATGCCAACATTAACTCCCCATCCGCAGAACTCTCCACACCGCCTCTCACTCAGGCTATAATTAAATCCTCCAAGCGAAGAGTGATGCCTGCAGGAGGGCAGATGCGGTTCCCATCCTCATTCCCACACTGATTGGTTCTGTGACTAATTGCTTTACAATCGTTTCTAAACCACTCCCGGTCAAAGCTTCCTGGTCGGTAAAGTTGGGATCACAATTCCTCATCCAGGGATGTCACCTTGAGCGAGTAAAGAACTCAGCTGGGGGGAGCATTCAGGGAGGGAGGGTCTTAACTCCTCACCTAGTTTTCCCCAGTGACCTTCCCTGTTGTGACCTTTTTTGAGAGAAAAGCAGGTTGCCTTCTGGGCTCTTTGGTAGAAGTGTGCAGAGAGGCTCCAGAAACCTCTAGAGACAAGGTACCTGAGTTTTGCCTTCTGTTCAGAATAACAGCCCTTGTTGTTCACTAGTTCAGTCATGTCCAACTCTTTGCAATGCCATGAACTGCAGCACACTAGTCTTCCCTGTCCTTCACTATCTCCTGGTGTTTGCTCAAACTCATGTCCATTGAGTCAGTGATGGTATCTAACCATCTTATCCTCTACTGCCCCCTTCTCCTGCCTTCAATCTTTTCCACCATCAGGGTCTTTTCCAATGAGTCAGCTCTTCACATCAGGTGGCCAAAGTGTTGGAGTTTCACCTTCAGCATCAGTCCTTCCTGTATATATTCAGGACTGATGTCCTTTAGGATTGACTGGTTTGATTTCCTTGCTGTCCAAAGTATTCTCAAGAGTCTTCTCCAACATCAAATTTCAAAAGCATCAGTTCTTCAGTGCTCAGCCTTCATTATGGTCCAACTTTCACATCCATACATGACTACTGGAAAAACCATTAGTTCCGTTCCGTTCAGTCACTCAGTCATGTCCAACTCTTTGTAAGCCCATGGACTGCAGTACACCAGGCCTCCCTGCCCATCACCAACTCCCAGAGTCTACTCAAATTCATGTCCATTGAGTCAGTGATGCCAACCAACCATCTCATCCTCTGTCTTCCCCTTCTCCTCCCGCCTTTGATCCTTCCCAGCATTAGGGTCTTTTCCAGTGAGTCAGTTTTGCATCAGGTGGCCAAAGTATTGGAGTTTCAGCATCAGTCCTTCCAATGAATATTCAGGACTGGTTTCCTTTAGGATGGACTGATTGGATCTCCTTGCAGTCCAAGGGACTCTCAAGAGTCTCCTCCAGCACCACAGTTCAAGAGCTAGAGTCCAACTCTCACATCCATACATGACTACTGGAAAAACCATAGCTTTGACTTGATGGACCTTTGTTGGCAAAGTAATGTCCCTGCTTTTGAATATGCTGTCTAGGTTGGTCATAGCTTTTCTTCCAAGGAGCAAGCATCTTTTAATTTTGTAACTGCAGTCACTGTCCACAGTGATTTTGGAGCCCAAGAAAATAAAATCTGTCACTGTTTCCACTTTTCTCACAACAGTTTGCTGTGAAGCAATGGGACCAGATGATATGATCTTAGTTTTTTGAATCTTGAGTTTTAAGCCAGCTTTTTGACTCTCATGTTTTACCTTCATCAGGAGGCTCTTTAGTTCCTCTTCACTTTCTGCCATTAGAGTGGTATCAGCTGCATATCTGAGGTTGTTGATATTTCTCCTGGCAGTCTTGATTCCGGTTTGTGATTCATCCAGCCTGGCATTTCACATGATGTATTCTGCATATAAGTTAAATAAGCAGGGTGACAATATACAGCCTTGATGTACTCCTTTCCCAATTTTTAACCAGTCTGCTATTCCATGTATGGTTCTAATTGCTCCTTCTTGACTTGCATACAGGTTTCTCAGGAGACAGGTAAGGTGATCTGATATTCTTGTCTTGTTAAGAATTTTCCACATCTGTTGTGATCCACATAATCAAAGGATTTGGCATAGTCAAAGGCTTTAGCAAAGTCACTGAAGCAGAAGTAGATGTTTCTTTGAAATTCCTTTGCCTTTCCTATGATTCAGCTGCTGCTGCTGCTAAGTCACTTCAGTCGTGTCCGACTCTGTGTGACCCCATAGACGGCAGCCCACCAGGCTTCCCCATCCCTGGGATTCTCCAGGCAAGAACACTGGAGTGGGTTGCCATTTCCTTCTCCAATGCATCAAAGTGAAAAGTGAAAGTAAAGTCGCTCAGTCATGTCTGACTCTTAGCGACCCCATGGACTGGAGCCTACCAGGCTCCTCCATCCATGTGATTTTCCAGGCAAGAGTACTGGAGTGGGGTGCCATCGCCTTCTCCTATGATTCAGCACATGTTGGCAATTTAATCTCTAGTTCCTCTGCCTTTTCTATATCCAGCTATATCTGGAAATTCTCAGTTCACGTACTGGATTAAAGGATTTTCAGCATTACCTTGCTAGCATGTCAAATGAGCACAATTGTACTATAGTTTGAACATTCTTTGGCAGTGCTCTTCTTTGGGATTTGAATCAAAACTGACTTTTTCCAATCCTGTGACCACTAGTGAGTTTTCTAAATTTGCTGACATATTGAGTGCAGCACTTTGACAGCTGCATCTTTTAGGATTTGAAATAGCTCATCTGGAATTCCATCACCTCCACTAGTTTTGTTCATAGTAATGTTTCCTAAGGCCTACTTGACTTTGCACTCCAGGGTGTCTGGCTCTAGGCGAGTGACCACACAGCTGTGGTTATCCAGGTTATTAAGATCTTTTTAACATAGTTTTCCTGTGTATTCTTGCCACCTCTTCTTAATCTCTTCTGTTTCTATTAAGTCCTTACCATTTCTGCCTCTATCATGCCCATTCTTGCATGAAATATCCCCTTGATATTTCCAGTTTTCTTGAAGTGATCTCTAAGAGATTATTTTCCTCTATTTCTTTTTTTTTTTGTTCACTGAAGACTTTCTTGTCTTTCCTTGCTGTTCTCTGGAACTCTACATTCAGTTGGGTATATATTTCCCTTCCTCCCTTGCCTTTCACTTCTCTTCTTTCTCAGCTATGTGTAAATCCCCCTCAGACAACCATTTTGCTTTCTTGCATTCCTTTTTCTTTGGGATGGTTTTGGTCACCGCCTCCTGTACGTTATGAACTTCCATCCGTAGTTCTCCAGGCACTCTACCAGATCTAATCCCTTGAATCTATTTGTCACTTCCACTGTATAATCATAAGGGACTTGATTTGAGTTATACCTGAATGGCCTAGTGGTTTTCTCTGCTTTTCTCAGTTTAAGCCTGAATTGCAATAAGGAGCTCATGATCTAGGCCACAGTCAGCTTCAGGTCTTGTTTTTGCTTTGTACAGAGCTTCTCCATCTTTGGCTGCAAAGAATATAATCAACCTGATTTCAGTATTGACCATCTGGTGATGTCAATGACATTGTTATTAGCTGACTAACCCTAATCCCAGTTGAGCCTTGAACTCTTTCCCTTCCCTGACGTTGAGGTTAAAAACACTAACATACATATATGTAGCATGGAGTGGGAAACCTTAAAAATAGTCACTATTTCTAGTGGCACGAGAGTGTTTAAAATAGTTTACGTTAGCAAAAAGGAAAATAAAAAGTTCTGCAAGGTCTTAAAATTTTGTGTAAAGAAGTAAGACTGAAGTATCAGTCTATCACCTATATTTAAAATTCATTTAAATGACAAATGAAAAAGTCCATTTTGACTTTCAGAAGTGAAAAATAGTTGGGGTTTTTTTTTTTGCATTATATTTCCTGTTATTTTCCAGTTAGGATGTAAAATCTTGGGAATAACTTTTTGGTTTTCCCAAGTGTTCATTGGATTCAAAGCAAATTAGTCAGAGAATCACAACCTGCATAAATCCATCGTCATTGGAGCCCTTGATCTTAGAACACCACTGTGCTGAATCCTGAGATAAATCTTTATGCCAGAAATCCTATTATTTAGAAGTACAACAAAAATAACAATCGGAGATGACATCAGGATGGTGAGAACATTATACTCTTCTTCTCTGTGTATCAGAAGAAGTTAACATCCGCTCATCATTGGCTGAAGCGACAGTATAGGAGCCTGAGAAATATCTGGTTGGCTCCAACATAAATAATCTTCTGTCCTCGGAGGGGGGGGATTTTTTTTTTTCATTCCACAGCTTCAGAAATACTAGTAGACATGAGCACAAAACATCTTCTGGAGATGGTGTGGAAATATCATTCAGTAAGTGGGGGTCAGATAAGGATGTGCATTTACACTTGTGAAATAGATCCTGCTGGCAGTTATACCCAACACTTTGTCAACACATCCCTTCTCAATTCTTAGCCTCTGGCTTACTTAGAAGCTTTATACAGAGTATTGGTTGGGGGTGAGGGAAGTGAGCGGTTAGGTAGAAGAAATTGGCAAGAGTTCAACACAGATAAAACTGAAGAGATGAGACAAGCTGAGAGGAAACATCTGGAGCACCTGGCAGGGGTCGTTTTAGGCTCCTCGCCTGAAGTAACTCATTACTGACTCTTCTTCACCGTTGGCCTATGACCTGGTTTTTCCTGCTATTGCAGATTTGCCTAAAAACAATGGGATAAGAGCAAACATTACCATTTGTTTTTAAGATTCACAAGATGTCCTCTCGAATCTCATGTGGAGATCCTGTTTCAATTAGTCACAACTAGTTGGGGTTTTCACTTATACTGTCTCTCGAAATACCAATTAATTTGGATAATCTCCCTGAATCACTCACTGTTGTTGTTGTTCAGTCACTCGGTCACGTGCTACTCTTTGCAGCACGCCAGGCTTCCCTGTCCTTCACCATCTCCCGAAGCTTGCTCTTACTCATGTCCGCTGAGTCGGTTCTGCCATCCAACCATCTCATCCTCTGTCGTCCCCTTCTCCTCCTGCCTTCAATCTTCCCAGCATCAGGGTCTTTTCTAATAAGTCAGGTCTTCACATCAGTTGGCCAAATTATTAGAGCTTCAGCTTCAGCATCAGTCCTTCCAATGACCTGATTCTCAAATCTAAGAGAAATCCCTGCAACTGTGTTTCCTGAATCTGACTAGGCTGAGTCAGGAGACAGTACATTTATCTGGAATGTTCAGAGAAAAGAGTTGTTTAAAATTATTTATTTCATTTTATTTTATTGTGGTAAGAGCACTTTACTCTCTCAAATCTTAAGTATAGGATATACTGTTAACTGTAGATACAATGTTGTACAGCAGATTTCTAGAATTATTCATCTTGCTTAATGGAAATTTTATGCCCACTGATTAGCAACTCTCCAATTACCCCCTCACTCCAGCCCCTAGCAGCCACCATTTCTCCCCTTGATTCTCCAGATTTGACTATGTTAGATATGTCATATCAGGGAATCATGTAGTAGTTATTTGACTGGCTTATTTGGGACAGGGGAGCCTGGTGGGCTGCTGTCTATGGGGTCACACAGAGTCGGACACGACTGAAGTGACTTAGCATAGCATAGCATAACATCCTCTAGATTCATCCATGTGACTTGAAGTATGGATGTTTAAATTGGTAGAATCAAGAGTCATTGGATACTGAAGCCCTGTGAACAAGGTAGACTTCTCCAGGCTCATCTGGATGATACTTTTAAGTTTTTCAAAGAATCAAGTACTAATGCTGACCCTCAGTTACCTCGTAGAGCAATTACATATAAGTAAGTTTGGCTGGGCTTCCCAGATGACACAGTGATAAAGAATCCGCCTGCAATGCAGGAGATGGGTTCAATCCCTGGGTTGGGAAGATCCCCTGGAGTAGGAAATTCTTGCTTGGAAAATCCATGGACAGAGGAGCCTGGCAGTCATGACGTCGCAAGAGAGTCGAACACCCCTGAACAAACACACACACAAGTTTGGTTGACATACCACAGACATTGCTTTAGAGAACAAGGTTCAAATGTTTTTTGACCTGTCTTTTTTTTTTACTTTCTCAAAAATGAAAAACCTAGATACTTATCTGACCCTTTTCCTTTCCCTTTGATTGAGTTACCAATTCTGTGGACATTTCAACCCCAATATGTCAATCCTGCTGCTGCTGCTGCTAAGTCGCTTCAGTTTTGGCTGCCCTTCAACCTCCGATTCTCAATGTAAGTAAGTTGTATGCTGCTGCTGCTGCTAAGTCACTTCAGTCGTGTCCGACTCTGTGCGACCCCAGAGACGGAAGCTCACCAGGCTCCCCTGTCCCTGGGATTCTCCAGGCAAGAACACTGGAGTGGGTTGCCATTTCCTTCTCCAATGCATGAAAGTGAAAAGTGAAAGTGAAGTCGCTCAGTCGTGTCTGACTCTTAGCGACCCCATGGACTGGAGCCTACCAGGATCTTCCATCCATGGGATTTTCCAGGCAAAAGTACTGGGGTGGGGTGCCATCCTAGTATATATAAATATAGCTCTTTGGTGACTAAATTAAGTGGGTTACTTTATTAATAGCAAGAATAAGACAAATGAGATCATGGGAATTTCCATTTCAATCAATATCACATTACACTTAATTACACAAAGAGTCAAGATGAAATTTATACCTATACATCTTTTCCCATATGTTTTCAAGGCATTTCTTACAAATTATTCTCTGTGCCACAAATAATTGCTATTCATAAATTACTAAATCAAATTAGTCTCAGCAAATGCCCAACTCTTTATTTCATTAGAATGTTAGTATGTAAAAGAGGTCCTGAAGTAAGTAGGCCATGAACTTATACTTGCAGATCTGTTTTGGATCTCAGAGAAGCTAACTTTAGTCCTATTTGTTGTAATAGCTCTTGAGTGGAATTTTTCTTAGGTACAAATAACATTTTTATGGAATAGCTCATTCTGTAAAAATAGACTTTTTAATGAAAATTAAATGATAATAAAATATGTTAATCTTCTTTAATTTGCTCATAAATTATAAAAGTATTAAGTAACTTTAAACTGTTATGTTACCTTCTTTTTCTGTCAATCACATTTATTGTAGAAGACTGGCTTTTATTAAAGCGATATTGTTTTACTTAAATGAGTGTTAATTGTTGGGGTAGAACAGACTGCAGAGGACTCCATTAGGACAGACAATACAACACTGTTATATCTTATTATACAAATAATCTCTGCTCTGCTACATAGCGATGCTAGGGGACACAGTCAAGTACACAACCCATCTTAATAACAATTACCAGCACTGGAACCATGTGACAGTATTTATGTACACTATTCATTGAATCCCCACTCCAGTACTCTTGCCTGGAAAATCCCATGGACGGAGGAGCCTGGTAGGCTGCAGTCCATAGGGTCGCTAAGAGTCGGACACGACTGAGCGACTTCGCTTTCACTTTTCTCTTTCATGCATTGGAGAAGGAAATGGCAACCCACTCCAGTGTTCTTGCCTGGAGAATCCCAGGGACAGGGGAGCCTGCTGGCTGCCGTCTATGGGGTCACACAGAGTCGGACACGACTGAAGTGACTTAGCATAGCATAGCATAGCATTCATTGAATACCAGCACCAAACCTGCAAGAAGACAGTATTCTACACATTTTCAGATGAAGAAACGGAATCCTAGTGGGATCAAGCAACTTAGCCAGTTAGTAAGCAACAGAACGAGAATTTGAACCATGATAACAGTGCTTCTCATTATACCAGTGAGCATCTCTCTGACCAAACACATTTTCTTAATCCAAATACTGTTTTTTTTTAACGTTCTCCCTGGTGGCTCAGAAGGTAAAAGCGTCTGCCTACAATGCAGGAGACCCGGGTTCGATCCCTGGGTTGGGAAGATCCTTGGAGAAGGAAATGGCAACCCACTCCAGTATTCTTGCCTGGAAAATCCCATAGATGGAGGAGCCTGATAGGCTACAGTCCTTGGGGCTGAAAAGAGTCGGACACGACTGAGCGACTTCACTTCACTTCATGAATATACAGTTACATTTTTCAGAAGCTATGCATTGACAGTACTCTGAACAGCTAATATTGGTAGAATGTGGGCTTGTATATTCTCTTATGTAAAAATCATCAGTTTTAATTTCTAATATTCATTCATGGAAATAACCCATATAAAGAAAAGCTCTTTGGAGTTCTCAATAATTTTTAAGAGTAGGTAAAGCAGTTCTGAGATCAGAGAGATCGAGAACAAGGAATTCTATTGGACTACCTTCCACAGATCAAAGACACTCCAACTTCAGAGTCTTAGTAGCCTAGTAAAAAAACAGTGATCAAAGTAAAGAAACCTAATCAATAAGGTATCATCAGAATTAGCAAATAAGCAAACAAAAACACAAGGGTCTTTATTGTATTTTATGTGGTGGGAATTTTTCATTTCAAAGTTGAAGAGAAATCACAGGTTGCTTACCAGATGTAAAACTATGTCTGATTTTCCCTGAATCATTGATTCTCATTGAGATGCCAAATGAGCTGTTCTTGTGAGCCTCCTCATTGATGTCTAACAGAGCAGCTCCCTCCTGTTTGTGACAAAAGTATAAAGCTTAATAGCCAGGGGGGAAGCGGGGAGGGATAAACTAGGAGTTAGGGATTAACAGATACACACTACTATATATATTGTAGCATAGATAAATAAGAAGGATCTACTGTATAGCATGGGGAACTATATTTAATACCTGACTTCCCTGGTGGCTCAGATGGTAAAAGCATCTGCTTACAATACAGGAGACCGGGGTTTGATCCCTGTGTTGGGAAGATCCCCTGGAGAAGGAAATGGCAACCCACTCCAGTACTCTTGCCTGGAAAAATCCCATGGACAGAGGAGCCTGGTAGGCTACAGTCCATGGGGTCACAAAGAGTCGGACACAACTGAGTGACTTCACTAGTCATACAAAGATCCTACAATAACCTATAAGAAAAGAATCTGAAAAAGAATATATATATATATATAAAAAACTGAATCACTTGGCTGTACACCTGAAACTAATACAGTATTGTAAATCAACTGTATTCAATATTTTAAAAATATGCAGAAGGAAAAAAAAATTTTATTTAAAGCCTGGTTAAGGATCCAGACTCAGACTGCCTGGTATCAAATTCTGGCTTACTGGCAAGAAACAAGAGGCAAGTTATACTTACCCTGTTTGAAGCTATTTCCTCATCTACAACATATAAAAACACATATCATTATAATACAATAATTATGAGGTTATTGGGAAGATTAAATGAAATAATGATTCTCAAAAGTGAATGGAATGAAATGTGTAGCATGTGGTAATCAGTCAATGCATTTCAGTTATCTTTGCTGTTATTTTTGAGTCAGTTGGTAGCTACACGGACCCCTCAATGTGGTCTTATTTTTTTTTCTAAACTCCATTCAGGCTTCAGTGAACAATTGGTTCTTCCCATGGCAAGGAACTAATTCTTCCTCTTCTATAATATCACATTTTTAGCAACAAAGTGACTTAAAATAATCAGGAAAAGTTTCAAGAGGCAGCTTAGCTGGTTGCTTCTTCCTTTTTGAAGAACCATCTGTCAAAGACAGTGATTGTGAAGAAGATATAAATTACAGGCTTCGCACTTAGACCATCTCTGCTGAGAACTGTGGACGTGATTTAGAGTAGACTCTACTGAGTCCCCCTCTGACTCGACTCAGTCCCCCTCTGGAAAAGGAAAGGGGTTTCTCTACAAAGTTCATAAAGATCTTTGCCATCGTGTCATTCCGTGATTTTATATATTCAGATGTCAGCATTATTTCCTCCCTGAAAAATCAAAAGAATAACCGATATGTTCATGACGTTATTCTATGATATTATGTTTAAATAAAATTGAGTAAAGTTTGCAAACAAGAATTACAAATATAAAATATCAACATAAATATATTATTTCTCACATTTTCCAGGTAATACACAGATTTTAATGTCCGTGGTGTTTTATCCATTTTCTTGAAAATTTCTAATTTATCATAGGAACATAATCTAATCCTAGACTGATTTCCCCCAGGGATTAGTCGACATTTATTTTAATGCCTTTTAAATCTTTGGGTTCATAAAATCTTACATCTCTCAATTTGAATCAAATCTTGATTTCCTGGAAATCCCGGTTAACGTCAACAATCCCTTGAATCCTTAAAGAGTAGCTGATAACTTGTGGAAATATCTGAAACAGATTAATTTTTAGTGATCATGGCTTTCCCTCATGGAGAGCAATATATTTTTGGCTTTGTTTATTCAGACATTTTAATGAGGAAAACAAAAACAAACTTATTACTAAGTCAGTCATCAAATATTCATTGAATACTTTCTCTTTTATGATGTTACAATATTAATAGGCTAATTTATTCATTATTAATCCCATGAATCTCAATGGTGTAAATCTTTCCTTTTGTTTTTGTTGTTTTCTCCAGACCATTGTTACTTACAGAGATTGCATTTAGGCTCATTCATTCATAAATGTTCTCGGGACATTTCTATTCCAGCTTTCTATCAAGCTGTCTTATATTTATTGTATCACTTCCTCCCTCCCATCTCTCATGGGATAATAATGTTCTGCAAGTTGAGAGAGGAATAACCATCACTGAATTATTGTTGCCATTCTGGATAGTAAATACCAGTGCCAAAGATTAAACCCAATCTATGACATTTAGAGGGAGGCTCTGGTGGCCTTAGGCAGACATGATGTGATAATAAACATTTACCATCAACATTATCATCAATCAAGTAGAGTGATCTGGGGACTCACGGGCTGGACTATTCTAGGGTAACATTTGGATCTGTTTTGTTCATTTGTGTTCCTCTATTCATGGAGGCTGTAGGGCAAAAGATCATGGAAAAGAAGACAGCCTACAGTCAGGCCTCTTCACCATGGTTTTTAGAAATAGCTTCAAAAGATCCTCCTCTGAGAACTGGTTAAAGCCAGAGAGATGAGGGGAAGTGAGAAAATACAGAAAGGTGTAGAAAAGAATTTGCAAATCAGAATGGTGATCCTTTGAACAAGAGAACTCTAACAGAAGACAATGGCTGGGACGGGGTGGGGTGGGCACGGTAGGGGCGGGGGCGAAGGGCAGAGCAGAGGAAGGTATGCAAGGGAACCTGGGAACCAAGTGGACAGACGGAGGCAAGAGGGAAGTTTGCAGGTCTTCTTCCAGTGTCTCAACATCAGTGCTGATTGGCTTCTGCAAAATGAGAATTCTGTGGGGTAATTATAACACCATACCTCCAGAGATCTTAGTTTTGACCTCTAAAACTGTCTTCTAGAGACTTTAGAATAATGTTACATAAAAACTGGATCTAAAACTGTACAAGAAGGGCTTCCCTGGTGGATCAGTGGTGAAGAATCTGCCTGCCAATGCAGAAGATATGGGTTCAATCCCTGATCCAGGAAGATCCCACGTCCGCCAAGCAACTAAGCCCCGGGCACCACAACCAACGAGCCCTAAGGCACTGGATCATAAAGGGTGCACCAGAATTTCCCAGGCTGCTTCTTGAAACTCAAGACTTGCCTAGAGCTCCCCGTCTGCCCCTCAACCCACAACCCTAGCTACTCATTTCTCAGGTCTGGAGTGGGGCTAGGAATCTGTACTTTCATCAACACATCCAGGAGATTTTGAAGCCGATGGTCTAAACACTTGAAGAAATATTGCAGACATCGCCCCAGCATCCTTCTTAAATTTCATTCTGTCTTAATGTTTGCCACATTTTGGATTTTTCAGATCTGTAAAGCTTAACCTTAGGGGAAATCAACATCCTTACCATCAGATCAGATCAGATCAGTCGCTCAGTCGTGTCCGACCTCTTTGCGACCCCATGAACCGCAGCACGCCAGGCCTCCCTGTCCATCACCAGCTCCCCGGAGGTCACTCAGACTCGCATCCATCGAGTCAGTGATGCCATCCAGCCATCTCATCCTCTGTCGTCCCCTTCTCCTCCTGCCCTCAATCCCTCCCAGCATCAGAGTCTTCTCCAATGAGTCAACTCTTCGCATGAGGTGGCCAAAATACTGGAGTTTCAGCTTGAGCATCATTCCCTCCAAAGAAATCCCAGGTCTGATCTCCTTCAGAATGGATCGGTTGGATCTCCTTGCAGTCCAAGGGACTCTCAAGAGTCTTCTCCAACACCACAGTTCAAAAGCATCAATTCTTCGGCGCTCAGCCTTCTTCACAGTCCAGCTCTCACATCCATACATGACCACAGGAAAGACCATAGCCTTGACTAGGTGAACCTTTGTTGGCAAAGTGATGTCTCTGCTTTTGAATATGCTATCTAGGTTGGTCATAACCTTCCTTCCAAGGAGTAAGCGTCTTTTAATTCAGAACACTATATCTCAATAAAGACATATCTTTAGAGGATCAAGAGAAAAGGGCTTATTTCAGTTGCCTTAGGGCTGCTTAGGGATTTTCTGTGGATCCATCCAGCCAAAGGGATTCTCTAGCTCTTTCCTTCTCCTGCAAAGCTATGTGAGCTTTAAGAAATACTGATCAACCCCCTCCTCAGCTCACTTCCTACTCTTTAAACACATACACACACACCTTAATTGTCCAAGACAAGGTCTAATTAATGGCCTCTTGGAATATCCCTCCAAATCTTCATTTTTCCTTCAGAAACATCTTCACTTGACTTTGCAATCAGTGACATAAAAACTAGGTTTTCTTGTCTTCTTGGCTGCAGCTTCTTTCTAAGTCTTTACTTTTAATTTAATGTGGTTGTAAATCCAAAATGGTCCACACCATGTTCATTAAGAAGAAATGAAACACTGGCATTGTCATCTTAGATTGTATATTTTTAAAAATTCTCATTAACAGTTATTTCCATCCCATGTGACTCTATCAGGTCCTGTCTGAAATCTTGCCCTCTAGTTGTCAAACTGCCCAGAGAAGGCCCTGCAGTGTCCACATGGTGAAAACAAGATAGTGTGACTCTACATTTGCCTAGTGTAGGAGGGCAGAAGTCACTCTAATTATCAACCATGGCAAGAAAGCAGCTGGGTCAACGTGGCTCACTCAGGTAAGACAGACAACTACACATTTCCAAATTGCAGTAAACTAGATAACTAACAAGACAAAAATCCACCAGGAGGGTAAAATATTCTATCTCTTATAGTTCTTCGCTCTCTGCTTTTAGTCCTTCGTGTCTCTCCTCTCTGACCCGTCATTGTGAGTCCCAGAAGACAAACACAATGGGGATGGAAGGAATTATTGTGAAAAATCACACCAGATAATGAAGCAAAGCCACTAACAACACAGTACTCAAATGCAAGAGATTACAATAGTCACAGCTTCCTCTGAAAAGTGTATTAAAAAAATATTGTAAATCAAGCATGCTTTTTTTTTTTGCCTTATGTGATCATTTCAAAGATGCATTCTCTTCACTTCTAATAGGTAAAGACTTGAAAACTCCTATGTCCTTACTTAGCTGTCAGAAAGTTAATGATAAATAGCCCTTAGAAATATTAAGGAGCTTTTTATCTTAGAGAACCTTAAAGATGGAAGGGTCTGCACAGCTCATCTAGTTCACTGATCCTCCAACTTGCTTTTGCTGGCTGGACCCGCAACTAGAGCTTCTGATTGTGTAGACTGGGCAGGAACTTGGGAATGAGTTCATTTAAAAAGCCCCAGAGTTGATATGACATCCAGCCAAGGTGGACAAATCAAGTCCAAACATCTTATTTTTTTTTAAATGAGAACCAGAGATGCTAAATGAATTGTTAATGAGACATTTCAATCTCTTTTGAAACAAAACAAAAAGTTTTCATCACTCAACAAGCATTTTAACAACATGCCAACCACGTGTTCTGCTCTATATTAGGCAATGACAGGATGAAGATAAACAAGATGTGGGCTTTGTCCTCAATCATCTTACCACATCAAAGCAAACAATCACCCTCTAGTTATTAAATGAGTTAGCATATTTTAAAAGCATTTGCAAACCATGAATGTTAGGGAGGCATAATGTATAATTATGGCTTCTTTGCATTTGAACCCTGGAATTCTATGTAAAGCAAACACCTTTGCATTGCTTTTTCCTTTCAGGATATTGTGGTAAGAGTTTTATCATATGATGGAGCAACTTAAGGCATCCATACCCCAATCTGGGAAGATTGATAAATAACCTCTGCATATCTGCTGAACTAACCAGCCAGAAACCAAGTTGACCTTATCCCAGTTGACCTTTGTAAATAAAATTCCTCATCAGTGGAGAGAGGGCAAATGAAGGAACTGTGGGCTTCAATGTCTCCAGAACTGTTCTGCGGTGCCTCTGCAGAGGACACAGGACAATAACCACCTCAGCATGTCTTGAGTTTCTGAACATGAATCCAACCACAAGTCAGTGCTTTTGTCCAGCACCGTCATCTCAACTGCCCCATTTCCTCTACCCCTTTGGTCTGCCAGTGATCTGGGCTCCACAGTGGAAACTATGCTGCTTTGGGTATTGAGCTGGACAATGCTTGAGTCACTTTTCCATTCCCGTGGCTAGTGCGGGTGCATTCAGTCCCTGATAGAGAGCTCTGGAAGATTAGGAAAGGCATTCATTTTCCACTAACTGCACAGAAACACTGGCGAGCCAGCTTGGGCTCACTGATGCCTCAGATGAGTCTCTTATCCAACTTCGTTACTCACTCTTCTGTCTTTTCTCCTGCCATTTGGCACAATATCTTAACTCCACAGGTTGAGAGCCAACTAACTTTTGGATTTTTTTTTCCCCATTTATCTGTGGATGCTCTTGTTTTCCATTTGGGGCACAATTTTCCTAATAAATGCTTAACCAGCAACTCCAGAGTTTCGAGTGATTTTTTGTTGTTGTTGCCAGAATAAACTCTGATCAAGTATTTAGATGAGTAGGTCCTTGACTGGCTTAGGAAAAATTCATTTTATAGTTATGACCAAAACATAGAAGGAAAATTCCATGCTGACATAGCCATAGTGCTCAGTAAGGGAACGTTAGGGATATTATAATTTGGGGTACACTGCTAACATTTTGAGAATTGCATCCTAAAAGTTGATGATCATCCTCTTCTACAAATGATCCTTGTGTCTTGTAAGAATCCTGAGATGAATGGACCATAAGTCTTACTTAAAATTGCCCCTGATGTTCTTGTTTTATGAGGGGATATAGATACAAATATAGACTTCGGGCCCTCTCAAAGGTGAGTGACTTGTGGGTTAATGAGGTTCAGTTATCCTACCACTGGCTTTGCATTCTTCTTTATTCTTTTCTGTATTCCAGATGAATTAAAGATAAGTGAAATTAGCCCAAATTCAGATGTGATGGAAAGTTTAGCCTCATGACAAGGAATCCTCCCTTTCATAGCATTTTAATCATACATTCCCCCCTAGAGGCAGAGTGTGGGGATGGAGGAGGCTCCTCAGTGACAGCTCCTCCATCCACATCCGTCACTCTGAGAGCCAAGGTCTTATCTCACCTTCCCTCTCCAACATGATGTACCAAGTGTCCAGGGCCATCTTTCAAGCTCTTTTCCTGTTTATTGCCTTAAAAATGGGAAATGGCTCGCCGAACAAAGGCAGTTCCCCCAAGGCCAAGCAGTGTGCAACACTAATAAATATTCAAGCCAATGTCTTTCAAATGCTATTGTGAATCATCTTTCCCTCCTTCCTTCCCATGGTTCAGTCATCTTGCTGGCTCCAAATGTTCACCTTTTGTGTCAGGCCTCGGCTGCCTTCAGTTACTGCCTAGGACGGCAATTGTCTTTGTCTCCTTTATCCGCTTTGCTGTGTCTTGTTTTCCTAAAGTAGCTGGCACCCACTTTTCCACAACATTATTCCTTTGTTCCAGGAAAAAAAATAATTTGGGGAAGCAGCAGAAACACAGTTCCAAAGGCCACAGGGTGACATCCTCTCCCACCTGATCTTTATTCATCTCTGGGTTTTAATTGCATTTTTGTTCCATTTCTCAAGCACCAGACACCTCCCTTCCTCCCTGACAGGAAGGAGCATTTTATTTCTCATTCAAAATGCCTTCCTACTGATCCCTATTCTTCAGAACCTCCAGAGGCCCCTTGTTACCTGTTGGTTTTTCTCATGTTGGTTGATCTGTTGGCCTTGCTGTAGTTTATTACCTTTTCAACCTTTTTTTTTTCCCGCCTGTTTCCGAACTTAGGCCAGAACTTACAACCTGCTGTCTTTTCTCATCTTCTCTATCATTATCTCCAGACCCAGTCTTCCCAAAATGGATTTTTTTTTTTTTTTAACCAACCCCGTGCTCTTTAAAGAAACAAAGAGGAGAATTATGCGATGGTTTCCACCGTCGGAGCGTCTGTGGCTTTGTTTGAGGGAGAGCTTCAAATCCAAAGCTAAACCTTGACTTAACACACAAACTCAATTGACAAGAGGAGTACCGGTATTGAAGCCCACCCATTGGCGGAGGACACAATCAGAGGGTTATTGGCAGGTATCTTCTTATCTCCCTGGTGCACTGAAAAAACTCAATTCATTAAAATAATAAAAAAAGATCTTGGTCCCTCATGTGAGCGGCATGTGATTTTTCCATGAACGTTCAGCTCAGAAGGCACCGTGCCTATTATACATTCCATTTATAAATCAAACGCCCCTCGCCCTGCGGGCTGCACGCTGACATGTCAGCGAGGTTTGGGTCAGCTGCACACACGTCCACGTGCACGGCAGATTAAGGCAAAGAGACAGGGAAGCGGCTCTTTCTTCCCCCCTTTTTCCACCAGTAATAGGCAGCTTGAACGTTAAAATTGGGCTGAGACTCCAAAACCAAAGTCCCGTGAACCACAGAAGCAAAGGACTTGAGATAAAAGAATCTGTCTGTTCTCTGGGATCCATCACCTTCCTTTCTCTCACCTTCATCTTGTTCATCGGAAAGGAAAGGATGCGCATGTGTGTGTGAATTAAAGAATATATCTAGGGTAAGATGGGATAAAACCTAGCCCAAGAAAGGCTTTGGTTTCGAAAGCTCATGAAGGTAGTTTGGGGGCTGGAGTCTAGGGCTCTGGCCATGCCCAGAAGCGAAAACAGAAAGACGACTTGCAGGTGGCCTGTCACAAGGCCAGGAGAGGGCCCTGCTGAGTAGCTCCTCCATGAAGGCCTTCCAAGTCAGCCCAACTGGCTTGTAAATTACTCTGTGGTTCCTTACTGCACATGGACTGAGTTTCATCTCTTAGTCTTCATCCATGTCAAAGACATGAGATTCACCAAGACCTGCTGGGGAGAAAGTTTTATTTAAAAAATTTCCTACTCAACAGAGTTTGTCAAAATTTTCCAGTCTTTGCTCCCTTGGCCTCATTCTCATCACTTATACCCCTGTTACCCTTTGTCATGAATAATTGAAAACAAAAATGAGAAAGGAGCCAAGCAAGCAAATCTACTTGTAACTTATATTTAACTTTGGACTTTTTTTTTTTAACTTAACTACTGTACTCCATAAAAATGGGGAATAAATGAGTTGAGGGTATCTAAAAATATACAAAAAAGTGTGACATTCTGAAGTGTCTTTGCGAAATGACCATATATGATAGATGTTGATCCCACATACAAAGGAGGGAAAGCCAAAGGGGGAAATGAGATATTGAAAAGTGGTGGTAACATAATTTATTATCTTTTTTTTCATATGTCATATCCTAAGACAAGGATCTCCCTGTTCCCAAGACTTTGAGGAATACAGAATAAATAATTCAGTAAAACCTCCTAAAAAGGAAAGAATAAAGATGATTAAAATAAACTAGGACTAGTTATTTTCCTGAAAGTATGAAATATTTCATTGTCCAAACAAGCAGCCATGACTTGGTAAGTTAATAGGATATATCTCTAACATTTCCCTCCCAAAGATCCTAGAGTAATGGCCTAGAATTTGGGTAGATTTTAAGGTAAATTGGTCATGTTGGAAATGTTTCATTGAAAAATTTAACTGTCAAGTAGATCAGCATTTTTCCATCTTTGGTTGACATTAGAACCAACATTTAATGTAGTTTTCAAAATATATAGACAGTAGACAGACTGAGGAAAATATCAAGGGATAGGGCTTGGGCAACATGAATTTGAAAATACAGATCTTGAGATTGTTGTCATATTTGTCAAAAGGTGAAAACTGTTAAGGTAGGGATTTGGTCTATGTACAATTTAAAGGCTTTAGATAATTAATCATCTGTGATTTCTTGGACACGTGGTTGACATTTCTGGTTACTTCTTGCACTAAAAGGAATGGATCTGTATTTTCACCTGGTTCCTGTTTATGGCATGACATTCCATAGAGATGGTAGAACTGAGGAAGTGAAAGCTAGTCATCCTTTAGCTATCGCTCAACTCCCCACTAGCAGCACAGAGCTCATACTGCCTTGACTCACCAGATAAAGCAAGCACAGTGTGGCCTGTCGTCTACTGTAAGGCCTTTTAGAGGTGGCATAGCTCTTAATCTTAGCGGCAATGTTTATTGTGTGTTAGTCACTCAGTCGTGTCTGACTCTTTGTGACCCCATGGGCTGCAGCCCACCAGGCTCCTCTGTCCATGGAATCCTCCAGGCAAGAATACTGGAGTGGGTTGCCATTTCCTTCTCCAAATGTTTATTACTGTTTTCATCAAATACAATACCTGAAATAAGGATATTTTTCTTCGATGGTGCATTATGTATATCCACTAAGCATTTTTATGTTTAATCTGACATCATTTTCAGGACAGTTTCTAATTCTTCAGTTAACTGAGTTTAGATGACATGTTTTCAAGGCAGTTATTCACCCAATTTTGCAAAACCAGCTTCTGCATTGACTGGTGACCTCACAGAGTACATAAAACATGCAGTGATAGTTGTGGCAGAATAAAAGCCAATGGATTATTATTTAAAGTAGTTAATTTGATTAGATGCAATGTTTAGAAATATAGAGTATATGCCCTATTTATTCACAAATAAGCTGCAACTAATCAAGCATTTACCTCTAGAATATCTTGATAGACACACCAATATAGATAGAATGCAATGTTAATATTGTTCTTTAAAGAACTGTGTGTGTTCTTTACCCAGATATTTCCTTGGTCCAGTGACTTAAGTCTATCCAACTTTCTTTTAAGTCCTTCTTTGTCAGCCTGTTCCACACAGTGATGCATGGGTGCTAAGTCACTTCAGTCGTGTTGACTCTTTGTGACCTTATGAACTGTAACCCGCCAGGCTCCTCTGGCTGTGGGATTTTCCAGACAAGAATTCTGGAGTGTGTTGCCATGCCCTCCTCCAGGGGATCTTTCTGATCCAGGGATCAAACTTGAGTCTCTTATGTCTCTTGCATTGGCTAGAGAGTTCTTTACTAACACACAGTCATTCAGAACTTTACTTTTTAAAAAAAAAGTCCCAATCCACTCATACTACAATTTAATCTTATAATAAAGCATTTAGATAAATGCATATTCCCAGAATCATACAATATGGTGACGATAAGATGCCTTGCTGTGCTGTGCTTCGTCACTCAGTCGTATCCAACTCTTTGCGACCACATGAACTGTAGCCCACCCAGCTCTTCTGCCCATGGGGATTCTCCAGGCAAGAGTAGTGCAGTGGGTTGCCAAGTACTCCTCTGGGGATCTTCCTAACCTAGGGATCAGACCCAAGTCCCCCACACTGCAGGCTGATTCTTTACCGTCTGAACCACCAGGGAAGGCCAAGAATACGAGAGTGGGTAGCCTATCCCTTTTCTAAGGGATTTTCCCAACCCGGGAATCGAACCAGGGTCTCCTGCATTGCAGGTGGCTTCTTTACCAGCTGAGCTACAGGGAAGCCCCATAAGATACCTTCAAGAGCTTCTATTCTAAATCTTTCCATCAACAAGTGAGAAAGGTACAGAGAGCTGAGACACTCAGATGGCCCAACTTGAATAAGAATCAAGTCTCCTGATTCTTGGTCCAGTGTTTTCCCCATTAAACCATATTTCCCTGATAGCTACTAATTAACAGTGTTTAGATTAATTAAGAAATGGGAGTTACTTACTCTTGAATCAGAAAACTTATTTATCAGCATACGAGCAACCTAAGATGTGAGCGGAGGAAGAAGAACCCACAAAGAGGTGATAAACCACAAGGAACGAAGGTTGAGCTGCAAACTCTATGAAGGAGAAAATTTGGGGAATGACTAAAAACCCAGCTAGTCATGATTACTAACATGCAGAGAGATGGAAATAATTCAAACAATAAATTCTCTCATTAATGAAATATCTAGACAGAAAGTTTTCATTTCCACATGTTTGGGGTAAGATTATATCTGAACCAAAATACAAAAATTCACTTTCAGTATTGACACAGGAGATCTCTCTCTCGGTTCAGTCCAACTCCGCAAGAGTAATAGGCCTACAGTGTACTCTATATATCACATCTGTTATCTTATGTTTGCTGCTAGAAAATTATTCCTGAGATTTTTAAAATATCAAATAAGACTTGTAAGCTTCAAAATAGTTTGCTAAGAATGGAAAATTACGCTAGCAATCCTTGCGTTGCCCCTGACTTATTTCAAATTTAAATTTTATATTTATCAAAGTTACATATACACTGGAGAAGGAAATGGCAACCCGCTCCAGTATTCTTGCCTGGGAAACCCCATGGACAGAGGAGCCTGAAGTATCTGCGTCACAAAGAGTCGGACACGACTGAAGTGGGTTAGCATGCATATACACATAGTTTAATATTTCAAATAGTACAAAGCATTATTTATTTTAAAAAGTTCCTTCTCTCCTGGTAGTTCTGTGGCTAAAACTCCGTGCTCCCAATGCAGAGGGCCTGGGTTCAATCCCTGGTCAGGAAACTAGATCCCACATGCTGCAACTGAAGATCCTGCATGTTGCAACGAAAATCAAAGATTCTGTGTGTGGCAACTACCACCCAGTACAGTCAAATAAATACATACATACATAAATAATTTTTTAATAAATCCCTGACCCAGAACTGCAATCTAGAGGCAACTCTCTCAGTTCTTTTAGCTAATACATATTAATATCATCTTTCAACAGCAAGTTTACATGTAACTCATAAATTTTCAAGACTTGGCATAAATAATTGTCTTCTCACTATAAAAATTCAGGATTTAACTTTCCTTCAACAATGTTGCACCCACCACCATCATATATAATCATATGTGTGTATATATATTCTCTCTCCCCAATTCTCCAATATTGTTATAGCTTAACTTTTGATAATATAAACTTTTAGTTTATATTCAGTGTTTACAGTATTATTAATATGCTTATCCTAATCACAGATGTGCTACTTTATTAGATAATTTATTTCTCATATTTTAACATCTCTGAAGTCTGGATGTGCCTTTCATTTATGCTTCAGCTCAGTTCAGTTCAGTTCAGTCGCTCAGTCGTGTCCGACTCTTCACGACCCCATGAATCGCAGCACGCCAGGCCTCCCTGTCCATCACCAACTCCCAGAGTTCACTCAGACTCACATCCATCGAGTCAGTGATGCCATCCAGCCATCTCATCCTCTGTCTTCCCCTTCTCCTCCTGCCCCCAATCCCTCCCAGCATCAGAGTCTTCTTCAATGAGTCAACTCTTCGCATGAGGTGGCCAAAGTACTGCAGTTTCAGCTTCAGCATCATTCCTTCCAAAGAAATCCCAGGGCTGATCTCCTTCAGAATGGACTGGTTGGATCTCCTTGCAGTCCAAGGGCCTCTCAAGAGTCTTCTCCAACACCACAGTTCAAAAGCATCAATTCTTCAGCGCTCAGCCTTCTTCACAGTCCAACTCTCACATCCATACATGACCACAGGAGCCAGACAATATTCTGTTGTATTGTAGTTGCCATTGTGTATGTACAAGTCTGGTCGAAGAGGTTAATAATGTTACCACTTCAGTTCGGTTTGTACATGTCAGGCACTACACATGCTGAGTTTAATGGCCATATAAAACATCTTCAAACTATACACTATGAATTGTGTTATTGTGTACCTAAAAAGAAAAAAAAAAAAACAAAACAGAGTAGTGGGGCATAAATTTGTTACTAGTAAAGCAAATATCTCAATGGAATAATGATAACAATTCATTATTTTCTTACAAAGCATAACTAAGTTCTTTATGTAGATCTAAGAAAGATGCCTAAGGTAGAGAAACCATGTTATGTTGGTTAATAAGAATATGGAAAGGTACCTTACCACAACGATGCAGCTGAAGACAGGAAAATACACCAAATCCATCTGTACAGAAGAAAAAACTTTCAAAGCAAAAAGAGATTAATGTCATTGATTAATACATCATGCAAGACTAACATTAGTGATTTGTCATCATTTGATTACAGAGATTTTTCTTTCTTGGTAGTCTAAAATGTTGGTGCATTTCATTATTTATAGTCTGAGAGTCAACAAAATATGGAATGTAATATATTAATAGTATAATTTTGCACCAATCTATAATACTATGATTCATTACTTTTTTGAATATGTTTTATTTTTTCATTTGTCTTGTTTTCTAAATGCTTGTCACAGATTCATCCACAACTTGTTCTCCAAAAGTATAAATCTCTGAAAGAAATCAAGATCAGGAATATTCCCAGTTTCATTAGATTAGTTCCAGTCTGAACTAGGTGCTCTGAGGTGTGTTGTGCAGCTGATATCCTATAATCCTCCATCACTAGCATTCTAGGAAAGTTCTTTCTCCTTATAAATATGTACCTCATACCATATCATTCACCTTGATTTATTTCCTCATTTTGGTATAACACATCCTCTAGTTAGTTCTGTGAAATAGATTCATAAGAGTCATATTTTTGGAGACCTTGCATGTCAAGAAATATCTTCAGGCGATACTTTGACAGGATATAAAACTTCAGGTTGGAAGACATTTACCCTTAATTTTTACAACATTATTCCAATTCTCTTCTAGCTTCTAGTGTTGTTATTGCTAACTCAAATGCTACTGACATCCTGTGTATGTGACTTGACCCCCACCTTCCACTGTCTCGAAGCTTTATGATGTTCTCTTTGTGTCTAGTGTACTAAAACTTTATGATGATCTCTCATAATGTAGATAAATCTATTTTCATCCATTTCTTGAGGCTCTTGGTGGGTTCATTCAATTAGTAATAGAAAATTTTATGGATTATTTTTCTGGTGATTTATATTCCTTATGCTTGTTTATTTTCTCTTTCTGGAACTCCTATTACTTAAATACAGGAATTCCTAGATGGATTCAAACTTTTAAATTAAAAAAAATTCTACGTCTTATCTTTATTAAGTTGTTCTACTTTATTAAACAATTTCCACTGTTTCAACTTTCTCATTTATTTTTTATTTCTGCAATTATACTTTTAACTTCAAGTATTATTTTATAGTTTCTGAATGTTCTTGTTTTATAGCATCGTGTTCTTGTTTCATAGGTATAACTTCTCATATTTTTGAGGCTAATTTTTCTCCTCACAATTTTATTCTCTACACATGGTCTCTATTTCCTCCAAATTCCTTTTTCAATTATTTGGTCTGTCTTTCCAGTTAGAAGTTTTCCTCAGATATATCTGCTCATAATGGAGAACTAGAGAAAATGAATTGGAAGCCCTAAGAGAGTGAGGTTTCATGAATGATGGACTTCACTCTAAGATAATTTTGCTTGGCCTTGTCATTCCTGGATGCTGTATGTACTTTGGAGTCTGTGCTCTTTTAGGCTAGACAGATTACTCAGAGAAGGGATTCCAATCTCTTGCCTCATTTCTGGCATTTTGGAAGCCTATTGAGGGGATAAAGTTGAGATTCTCCCCTTTTTATAATCCATTCTAATCATCTTGTTTTTAGAGGTTACTCTTTCCCTCCGCTGTGCTGGTGTTCCCCAGTCCAGAGTTCCTTGGGTTCACCCCTCCAGAAAAAAATACCTTCCCTTCATATTGTGGTGTGAGGAATGGAGAAGGGAGCAGTTGCCAATATAAAAATACTGATCTGGGGCCTAACTGATTCTTTAACAGCCTTGTGAGCAATACCGGTCTCAGTCCTACCTACACTTTCACTTCCAAAGACCCTTGTACTCCTGAGCCTTCTGTGGTTTGGAAGGTCAACCAGTTGCTTCTGTGCTTTTTCCACTGCTAGTTTTCATGTCTAATATTTGTCCGTTGCCTTTCCAACTTCCAATATTGTATTGTTGTTGTTGTTACCTGCTGTCACGTTCTCTTTGTTCTAGATGATCTATGCCTTTAAAAAAAAAAAAAAAAAAACCTTTATTTTTATTTTAGCATCATTTTAGGAGGAAGATGTGGTAATCACAAATGTTCAGTTCATCAACTAGCTGAATCCCCCTGTCTCCCATTAAACTGTGATATAAATATGATGTCGTTCTCCAAATCACTCATATAATGAAAACTTAAGGCATTAGAAATAAGTTTTGTCACAAAAATTTGTCAAACAACATTAGTAACAGAGAAGTACTCATATAAAAAGGATTTTATATACCTGTTGCTCTAGTTACAGGAAAGAAAGGCCATTATAGATGCAATGAAGACATTCTCTAGAGATGCAAAAGGCATCAACTGCTTATAAAGTGAAAGTGAAGTCGCTCAGTAGTGTCCTGCTCTTTGCAATCCCTCCATTCATGGGATTTTCCAGGCAAGAGTACTGGAGCGGTTTGCCATTTCCTTCTCCAGAGGATCTTCCCAACTCGAGTCAACTGTTTATATTGACTAGTAAATGAGGAAAAGTAAAAGTTTTTCCTCTTGTCTATGTCCTCTGAGCTCTAGTTAAACATTTTCACAACTAGATATATCAATAGTTGGTTTTCTGTCACTACCACATGGAGAAAGGCCCTCAGCAAGAAAAAATGGTCAGGATTAAGAAGCTGAGTTTCAACAGCAAGTCCAAGTGGAGCACCAGTCAAGCTTGGATCACGTGGATTATTTGGGCGCGTGGATTTTCTATGATGACTATTTCCCCCACAACGTGCCACTCTGCCCCGGCTGTGTAGCAGTCCACATGCTTCCAAGGGCACAGGCTCCACTGAAATCTCCAAAGATGTAAGCAAGTTAAGGCAATCCAACCCCTGGGGCACTGAGTGACCCACGCCTTAAGACCATCAGCACATGGCATTCTGCTGGCCACAAGGACTGGCACTAACTCGGATCACTTGCCTGCTAACTGAAGAAAGCATTCCTTCTCCTGGGGCATTTTCAAGAAAGCAAATAGCCTGGCTCTCTTGGCAGCCTCTCTAAGCCTGTCAAGAAAGCCAGCTTTGGACTGAATACAACACACTGGACGGCCAGAGCAAAGAGCCAAAAATTTAGACTCTTGATAAACAAACCCAGAAGCCCGACTACCTCCCTATTTTCTACTGTATTTGGGTCAGTAAACACCCTTATTTTTAAAGTTGGTTGAATTTGAGTTCTCTCTACTAATAAATATGATCTGTTAAGTCACTTCAGTCGTGTCTGACTCTGTGCAACCCCATAGACGGCAGCTCACAGGCCCCACTGTCCCTGGGATTCTCCAGGCAAGAACACTGGAGTGGGTTGCCATTTCCTCCTCCAATGCATGAAATTGAAAAGTGAAAGTGAAGTCACTCAGTCGTGTCCGACTCTTAGCGACCCCATGGACTGCAGCCTACCAGGCTCCTCTGTTCATGGGATTTTCCAGGCAAGAGTATTGGAGTGGGTTGCCAGTGCCTTCTCCATAAATATGATCGCATGCCTGCATTTCTAGATTGCCTAACCACTATTATATAGTTCATTATGAAAAAAAAAACAAAGTGCTTCTGAGCTTGTTCACACTCATTTAACTATAAAGATGGTATAAAAATGGTTCTGATATTAAAATTCAAATACTGACAAAATGCATTTATGGCATGGGCTTATTTGCAGTTAAGTGAACTTATATTCACAAATTATCTTTACTAGATGAAACAACAAAGATATTTACATGTTTTTGTCTTTGCCTAGAGAAAGTATTTCCCTGCCCCTGCCTCCTCTTGACAGTTCTGCTTGAGCAAAACTTTTAGAACCCATTTACTATACCATCAGAATGAGAACTGTCAAGGCATAATAAGCATTAGAAAACTAGGAAATGATCATCATATTTCAACAAAACATTTTATTTACATTAAGAAAACATATACCCATGAGAATCACACCACCTCAAGATTTATTTGAAAGCATTTTTGATCTTTATTGTCCCAAAGATTAATGTATTATTGATTAAATAATACTAGCATAAAGCAGCTCAAATTTTAGCTCTCCTAGTGCTTGAATAATGGAGACATTTATAGAAAATAAAACCAGATAATCGAGGCAACTTAATATATTTTGCAAATTTAATTATTTGATGGACTATCTTCAGTAATTTAAGTGTCAATTTTCCCTTTTAGTTTGTGTAGTGTAATAACTTTTTAAACAAAATGAGGACAAAATAATTATAAACACATAAAACAGAATAATTCCAAGGGCACAGTTCTTAATATTCTTGTGTTTATCCACACTCACTATCTTGGTGATCATATCCAGGTTCATGACTTTAAATAACATCTGTACATGAATTATGACCTGCTTTAAAACCTCACCCTTGACCTCTCTCCCATCTCACAACTTCTGTCTCCAAATACCTCTTTGACATCTCCATCTGGATGTCTAATAGTCCAAGCTCAGCACATCCAAAACATCTCTTACTCTTGCCCCTCAGAATCTGTTTGACTTGTCTTCCCTGTCTTAATGGAAGGCAACTCCATCCTTCCAGTGCCTCAGGACAAAACTCTGAATCAGCCTTGACTCATCTCTTTCTCCCAAACACCACATTCTAACTTATCAATAATCTTTCCTGTTGGCTCTCACTTTAAAACATACCCGGAGCCTGATCACATCTCTCTACCACGAATTCTATAAGCCTATGCAGAGTCACTGTCATCTCTTGATTGGATCATGGCAATAGCTCCTGACTTGGAAACTTGCTCCCACCTTTATCTTGTAACTTCAAGATAACTCCTTTTAAATGTTAAGTTACATCATGTCACTACTCCCCTCAAAATCACCCAAGGCTTTCTATTTTTACTCAGCATGAAAAACAGCACCTTCACAATGACCTCTGTGAAGAGCCCTCCACTTCCTCTGTGATTTCATGTTCTTCTGTGTGCCCTCCCCTTATCACTCAGCTCCAGCCACACTGGGCACAGCCTCACCTTAGACAGGCTTTCTTCCCTGTTCTCTTCCACTTTCCTTCTATATCATCATGAGGTCATATTTGAGTGAAACCCACCTTAGGGATCCTATTTAAAATCACAAGCCCTCTTCTCTGCAGCCATCTGTTCCAGTTTCCTGTCATAGTTGTTTTTTTTTTTTTTTTTTCTACTTTTCCTTAGCAATGATCAGTAACATTCTCTGCAAATTACTTAGTTATCATGTTTATTGTCTCTCCTGCCAGAAGATAAGTGCCTTGTGTTTAGGGATCTTGGTTCATCCATGTGTGTGTCTCAAACACTGTGATCAGTGCCTGAAACACAGTGAACATTCAATACATATTTCCTGAATAAATGAATAAATAAATAGGAAAGGTAGACTGCTATGCATCCTTATTTGCTGATGACAAAAATGGAACAATATTAAGACTGAAATTAGACCTTTTTCAGCTTTATAAAGTGTTTAAAGTGTTAGTTGCTCAATCATGTCCAACTCTTTGTGATCCCAAGGACTGTAACCCACCAGGCCCCCCAATCCATGGAATTCTCTAGGCAAGAATACTGGAGAGGGAAACCATTCCCCTCTCCAGGGGATCTTCTCAATCCAGGGATGGAACCCTTGTCTCCTGCATTGTAGGCAGTTTCTTTACTGTCTGCGCCACCAGGGAAGCCCATTTTCTTTATAAAGGGCTTTACAATTTGTGTTGTTTATTATCCATTCATGGAAATGTGGATGTTTTTTGAAAATACACACTGATGCATGTAATACTTAGTACCAATAGAAACATATTACTAAAGATACTATACCATCTGATATACCCACATATCTTCCTCAGTGATCAATGCAAAGAAATAGAGGAAAACAATAGAATGGGAAAGACTAGAGATCTCTTCAAGAAAATTAGAGATACCAAGGGAACTTTTCATGCAAAGATGGACACAGTAAAGGACAGAAATGGTATGGACCTAACAGAAGCAGAGCATATTAAGAAGAAGTGGCAAGAATACACAGAAGAACTATACAAAAAAGATCTTCATGAACCAGATAATCATGATGGTGTGATCATTCGCCTTGAGCCAGACATCCTGGAATGTGAAGTCAAGTGGGCCTTAGGAAGCATCACTATGAACAAAGCTAGTGGAGGTGATAGAATTCTAGTTGAGCTATTTCAAATCCTAAAAGATGATGTGAAAATGTTGCACTCAATATGCCAGCAAGTTTGGAAAACTCAGCAGTGGCCACAGGACTGGAAAAGGTCAGTTTTCATTCCAATCCCAAAGAAAGGGAATGCCAAAGAATGCTCAAACTACCGCACAATTGCACTCATCTCACACACTAGCAATGCTAGCGTGTGCCCAAAATTCTCCAAGCCAGGCTTCAACAGTACACGAACCATGAACTTCTAGATGTTCAAGCTGGTTTTAGAAAAGGCAAAGGAACCAGAGATCAAATTGCCAACATCCACTGGATCATCGAAAAAGCAAGAGAGTTCCAGAAAAACATCTATTTCTGTTTTATTGACTATGCCAAAGCCTTTGACTGCGTGGATCACAACAAACTGTGGAAAATTCTTCGAGATGGGAATACTAGACCATCTGACCTGCCTCCTGGGAAATCTGTAGGCAGGTCAGGAAGCAACAGTTAGAACTGGACATGGAACAACAAATTGGTTCCTATGATTCCAAATAGGAAAAGGAGTACGTCAAGGCTGTATATTGTCACCCTGCTTATTTAATTTATATGCAGAGAACATGATGAGAAATGCTGGACTGGATGAAGCACAAGCTGGAATCAAGATTGCCAGGAGAAATATCAATGACCTCAGCTATGCAGATGACACCACCCTTATGGCAGAAAGTGAAGAAGAACTAAAGAGCCTCTTGATGAAAGTGAAAGAGAAGAGTGAAAAAGTTGGCTTAAAGCTCAACATTCAGAAAACAAAGATCATGGCATCTGGTCCCATCACTTCATGGCAAATAGATGGGGAAACAGTGAGAGACTTTGTTTTGGGGGCTCCAAAATCACTGCAGATGGTGACCACAGCCATGAAATTAAAAGATGCTTGCTCCTTGGAAGAAAAGTTATGACCAATCTAGACAGCATATTCAAAAGCAGAGACATTACTTTGCCAACAAAGGTCTGTCTAGTCAAGGCTATGGTTTTTCCAGTGGTCATGTATGGATGTGACAGTTGGAAAGCTGTCACCAAGAAAGCTGAGCACCAAAGAATTGAAGCTTTTGAACTGTGGTATTGGAGAAGACTCTTGAGGGTCCCTTGGACTGCAAGGAGATCCAACCAGTCCATCCTAAAGGAGATCAGTCCTGAGTGTTCATTGGGAGGACTGATGCTGAAGCTCAGACTTCAATAATTTGACCACCTGATGTGAAAAACTGACTCATTTGAAAAGACCCTGATGCTGGGAAAGACTCAAGGCGGGAGGAGAAGGGGACGGACACAGGATGAGATGGTTGAATGGCATCATTGACTCAATGGACATGAGTTTGAGCAAGCTCCAGGAGTTGGTAATGGACAGGGAGGCCTGGTGTACTACAGTCCATGGGGTTGCAAAGAGTTGGACAGGACTTAGTGACTGAACTGAACTGAACACCCATATATGTCTACAGATTTCACAGCTTGCCTATGGGTTCCAACGCTAGCACATGTCTCTCACTGGCCCTAACTCAGTTCAGGCCAATACCGTGGCCACATCCTTGGCTGGCTCTTATCTTAAGATGAAGTTTATTTCTCCTCTAATTTTTACTCCTCAAATTCTAAACCTACAAAAAAGTTTAAAAAATAGCATAATGAACATCATATACCCCTTTGCTTAGTGTTGCCAGTTCTTAACCATTTGTCACATTTCCTTTTTCTCATTTATAGTTGAATATTTTTCCTGAACTATCTGATAGCAATTTTCTGGTGTCATGGCACTTTACCTCCAAACATTTAAATCAAGCATCACTTAAGAATAAAGACATGTCCTATATGTGCACAATAAATGAACCATACTCAAGGAATTCAACATTATTAACCAATATAGTCCATATTGAAATGTCCTCAGTTTCCCAATAATGTTGTTTATGGTCTTGTTTTTTATATTTAGGATATGACAAGAGACGGTACATTATATTTAGACGTCATGTACCTACTGCGTCTTTCCTTCTCCCAGCTGTGTTCTTCTCCTTCCTCCCCTTCTCTTTCTCCTTCTCTGTCTGTGACATCACTGACATTTCAAAAGCATCCAAGCCAATCATTTCCTCACTATTGGATTCAGGTTAAAGATTTTCAGAAAAACCTATCCTTTAAAATTAAGCTTTTGATGCGTGTTTTGATAGTTATGCGAGTGTCTGTGCAATGAACTGATTACAAGCCTAGTCCACGTGGCCAGATGTAAGTGGGGGTGGGTGGTTAAATCTAGCTGGGCCACTCACGTACTGTGAGAAATATTTAGTAGTTTTTTGCTCCAGCTCCCCTATTAGATAGAGATGATCCATCTGCTCATACTGTTGTGTAGATTAAACAGTTTAGTGTACGCGATGAGAGTCACTCAGTCGTGTCCGACAGTGTGCGACCCCAAGGACTACACAGTCCAGGGAATTCTCCAGGCCAGAATACTGGAGTGGGGAACCGTTCCCTTCTCCGGGAGATCTTCCCAACACAGGGATCGACCCCAGGTCTCCCACATTGCAAGTGAATCCTTTACCAGCTGAACCACAAGGGAAGCCCAAGAATACTGAGTGGGTAGCCTATCCCTTCTCCAGGGGATCCTCCTGACCCAGGCATCTAACCGGGGTCTCCTGCATTGCAGGCAGATTCTTTACCGACTGAGCTATCAGGGAAGCCCCCAGTTTAGTATATGGGAAACACTTAAACAGTACCTGGCATTTGATCAATGCTTTGAGTTAGCTCTATTTATAGTTTACAATGTGGACTGATTTCCAGTTAGTGGCTGAGAGGAGGACACAGGATAACTATGAAAGTCCTAGCTTAAAATTAACTAAGTCCTATTATTGTTTTTAGAAGTTCAGAGTGTTTTCACCTCATCCCCTCTTGACAAACGGGCACTGGTTGGAAATTCAGAACAGAGTGACGGTGTTGGCCCTGGGCAACCCACGGGAATGGTTCCGAGGTGAGCGGTCATGCTCTGACGCGCCTCTAGAGGGCAGCAGAGGCACTAGCCACTCTCCGCTCGTTGCAAATGAATTCCCAGTTGACTCACTCCAAAAACAGGGTTGGCTTTACCCCTAAAAGAATAAAGAGGTGTGCAATCCGTTACTTGGGAGATGAAGCAAATAACCACAAGTAATACCAACGTACATTATCATTTTGGTAAGAAAGCTAAGCTTAGATTTAACTGTTTCTGAAGACTAAATAAATCACACCAGAGCGAATCCTCATCCAAACCATGGTAACGTGAAACTCACTAGATCTGGTTCCAGCAGTTTAATTCTTAGCAAGCAGCTGAGTGTTGAGAGTGACTCTGATATAATTACTGCCAGTGCCAGCTCCCATGGGCAGGGAATACCACCCTGTCCCAGCAGAACACAGGCACAGCAGCTATCTCTTCTTCTTTGGTGTCTAAACACAGGTACAGAGGTTTTTCTACTTCCTGTCAACTTTGAGACCTTGCGGTGAACGTTTCTATCAGGATTCAAGTGTTCTCCTTATAGTTATTACCAAGTGCTGAAATGGACATCTCCTAAAATTTTTTTCTGTGCTTCCTTGGTACATCAGCGGTGGTGAGCCTGCCTGACAATACAGGAGGCTCAGATTCCATCCCTGGGTTGGGAAGATCCCCTGGAGGAGCAAATGGCAACCCACTCCAATATTTTTCCCTGGGAAATCCTGTGGACAGGGTAGTCTGGCGGGCTACAGCCCACGGGGTCACAAAAGAGTTGGACATGAGTTAGTGACTAAACAACTACAAAAATTTTTTTCAGAGTATTCAAAAATTAAACTACAAATTAATAATTAAACTACAAATAAATAATTATCAGCAACATGGTTAGCACATTCTCAACATTTCAGATGGGCAGTACGGGTCACTGGTAAGATCATGGAATATGAAAGCAGATAACCTGGGTGTGAATCCCAGCTAGTTCCACAACTACTAGCCATGTGGTCTTGAACAAGTTAATCTCTCTGTACCTCAGTTTCCTCTTCTGTAAAATGGGGATAATGATAGTACCTACTTCATAGAGTTGCTAGGAAATTTTAAGGAATTAATATGTGTAAAACTCTTCAAATAGGTATACACGTGTTCCCCATCCTGAACCCTCCTCCCTCCCCATACCATCCCTCTGGGTCATCCCAGTGCACCAACCCCAAGCATCCAGTATCGTGCATCAAACCTGGACTGGTGACTCATTTCATATATGATATTATACATGTTTCAACGCCATTCTCCCAAATTATCCCACCTTCTCCCTCTCCCACAGAGTCCAAAAGACTGTTCTATACATCAGTGTCTCTTTTGCTGTCTCATATACAGGGTTATTGTTACCATCTTTCTAAATTCCATATATATGCATTAGTATACTGTACTGGTGTTTTTCTTTCTGGCTTACTTGATTCTGTATAATAGGCTCCAGTTTCATCCACCTCATTAGAACTGATTCAAATGTGTTCTTTTTAATGGCTGAGTAATACTCCATTGTATATATGTACCACGGCTTTCTTATCCATTCGTCTGCTGATGGACATCTAGGTTGCTTCCATGTCCTGGCTATTATAAACAGTGCTGCGATGGACAATGGGGTACATGTGTCTCTTTCAATTCTGGTTTCCTCAGTGTGTATGCCCAGCAGTGGGATTGCTGGGTCATAAGGCAGTTCTATTTCCAGTTTTTTAAGGAATCTCCACACTGTTCTCCATAGTGGCTGTACTAGTTTGCATTCCCACCAACAGTGTAAGAGGGTTCCCTTTTCTCCACACCCTCTCCAGCATTTATTGCGGATGCATGTTGATATATGGCAAAACCAATACAATATTGTAAAGTTAAAAAATAAAATAAAATATTAAAAAACCCTCTTCAAACAGGCCCTGGTACTTAATAAGCACCATAGAAGTGTTAGCTTTTATTATCTAGAGTCTCAGAATCCTTGGCAAGTGTTCAAGCTTTCCCTGCCTTATTTTTGCCTTCTGGATAACCATGGTGGCACATCAGCAACTAGGATTAGGATCAATGTGTCCTAATGTGGACAATGTGGATCAATGCGTCCACAGAGCATTACTCCGCGTGAGTGAGTGAGGGACAGTCACTCAGTCGTGTCTGACTCTTTGCGACCCCATGGACTACAGCCTGCCAGGCTCTTTTGACCATGGAATTCTCCAGGCAAGAATACTGGAGTAGGTAGCCATTCCCTTCTCCAGGGGATCTTCCAACTCAGGGATCGAACCCAGGTGTCCCACATTGCAGGCAGATTCTTTACCATCTGAGCCACCCTGCAAAAAAAGGAGCATTCTTCCTTTCAACTAAAACACACAGGAATAAACTGGACAATCCCTGCACTTCCTAAGCCTTCCCCATTTAAGGGCCCCTGACCCATCTAGTTCCTTTCAGCCTAGTCCTGTGTTATCCTCTCTGGACCAGCAAGGTACCAGCTGATTTTCTGGATGCAGGTGGGATGATCACTTGTTTCTCTCTGATCACCTGCTCCAGCTCTGCCATTCTAACCTCGTAGGGAGAATACTTGATTGGCCAGCCACCACTGTGCATAAGCTTTCCTCCTCTTTTAACCAAGTCGAAAGAGATAGACGTGTATTATACATATTTCCCCCTATTAAAAATATTATACATATTTCCCCATATTGAAACAAAACGAGTTCCTTTAGTAAAAATAAAATGAACTCCTTTAAAATTAAAAAAAAAGAATTAAAAAATGTTTCAGAAAACAGGTATTGTTATACCGAAACAACAACAACAAAAAATCACTTGAGTGATTTGGAGGGAAAATAAACGTTGTTTAACAGATAGGAGATTAAGAAGACAATGAATATATAGAAAATAGGATCAGCATTTTTAAACTGACATTATCTTATGTAAAAACAGGCTCTGCGTGAATACGTCTTAAGAAAGACTTGTGGAGTCATTTTTTACATAATTCTCTGAGAACTGGGTGGGTTCCAGTGGTTAGAATGGTTTCAGAGCAGTGCAAACATACCAACTGTCTAATTTTCTAGTCTATTCTCTAAGCTTTTCTTAGGCCTGGGGGCTTGGGTATCTGAAGCTTAGTTCAACAAATTATTAATGATTGCTCCTCAGACATACTTTCAGCATTTCTAGAAACCAAATAAAATCAAAATAATTTATGCTCTACAGTCCATTGTGAAAGCTGTAGGAAAGTTTAATAATACCACAGCACACTGTAAAGGTTTGATCCTTCCATTGTGACATAGTGGTTTAAACACATCACATTTGGGGTCAAACAGCATGGTTTCAAACCCAGCTGTTTCACTTACAAGCTTTGAGATCTTGGGCAAGACTCAGTGGTCTCAACAGTCACATGTCTCAAAATACATGAAAGTGAAAGTCGCTCAGTCGTGTCTGACTCTCTGTGACCCTATGGACTGTAGCCCGCCAGGCTCCTCTGTCCATGGAATTCTCCGGGCAAGAATACTGGACTGGGGAGCCATTCCCTTCTCCAGGGATCTCCTGATCCCAGGAGACCAGGGATCAAATCCAAGTCTCCTGCATTACAGGCAGGTTTTTTTTTTACCATCTGTGCCACCAGGGAAGCCCTCAAAACACATACATACCATGTTTTATTGTGCTTTGTTTTACTGTACTCCGCAGATATTGTGTTTTTTCTTTAACAAATTGAAGGTTTGTGACAACCCTTCATCAAGCAAGTCTACTGGCAACATTTTCCAGCAGTTACTTTTTAATTGAGGTATGTACATTGTCTTTTTCAACATAATGCTGTTTCAACATAACACGTAAAAGACTACAGCACAGTGTAAAAATCACTGCAGATGGTGACTGCAGCCATGAAATTAAAAGATGCTTGCTCCTTGGAAGAAAAGTTATGACCAACCTAGACAGCTTATTAAAAAGCAGAGACATTACTTGCCAACAAAGGTCCATCTAGTCAAAGCTATGGTTTTTCCAGTGGTCATGTATGGATGTGAGAGTTGGACTGTTAAGAAAGCTGAGCGCTGAAGAATTGATGCTTTTGAACTGTGGTGTTGGAGAAGACTCTTGAGAGTTACTTGGACAGCTAGGAGATCCAACCAGTCCATCCTAAAGGAAATCAGTCCTGGATATTCATTGGAAGGAGTGATGCTGAAGCTGAAACTCCAATACTTTGGCCACCTGATGCGAAGAGCTGACTCGCTTGAAAAGCCCCTGATGCTGGGAAAGATTGAAGGCAGGAGGAAAAGGGGACGACAGAGGATGAGATGGTTGGATGGCATCCCCGACTTGATGGACATGAGTAAACTCGTGGAGTTGGTAAGGGACAGGGAGGCCTGGCGTGCTGCAGTCCATGGGGTCACAAAGAGTTAGACATAACTGAGTGATTGAGCCGAACTGAACTGAGAGTGTAAAAATGACTTTTATATGCACTGGGAAACAAAACATTTGTGTGACTCACTCTGTTGCTGTATTCGCTCTCTTGCAATGGTCTGAAACTGAACCTGCCGCATCTCCGAGGTATGCCTGTACCTACCTGTAGCAGATGATGTAGATGTTTCTGACTCATCGCCTTCAGTAACCAACTGATGCTCTTCTTTCATGGATTCCCCCTCCACCCCACATTTCTTGCCACTCCTGCTGCTTGTTAACCAATGATTCTGGGGGAGGATGGAAGCCAAGCTCCCCCCTCTAGCCTATGCCCCAGCGTTGCCCCTGAAGGACTTTGGCTTGAGATGCAGCCTTACCCGGCTCAACTCCCCTTCCTGACCTGCTTTCCCCACTCCATACTGGTCTCTTCTGGGACCAACTCAGGGATAAATCCCTTGCATTTGAACCTCATCTCAGCATCTGCTTCTGGGGACACAGGACTTCATATTTAGCCCTCTTAGAGTTTAGAAAGGATAGAGGAGGATAAACACCTAAAACAGCATCTGGCATATAGGAAGTGCTGTCTGAATTTTAGCTATTGTTCTCATCTGAGGTTGAACCTATAGTAGCAAGGAGAACCGAGGGAGTCATACGGGGACTTCAAACAAACATAAAGCCACAAACACACAACCTCTTGAGAATTGTTGAGGGAACTGAATAATCCACATGACTGCTTTCATTTGCATCACTGGTTGCACCCCTGGCCTTAATTACAAGGGAATAAGTGCTTCTGGCTGAGTTGTAATATAAAGAGGCTGCCACTGTGCGCTCCCATGAGACCCTCCACAGGCATTCAATTTAGCTAATAAGTATGGATACTGAAGACTTGAACGTTCTCGCTCCCATGTGCTACTTTTTTTTCTTTATAAGTGAAAAGTCTTTGGTTCGTCCTTTAACTGGGTTTCATGGAGTAGTTTCAAGGTTGCTTGTTTGAAGGTAAGCAGCAGGAGTCTTAAGAACTTAATTTTAAGAAATTCAAAGAGAAAAGGATGCACTTTGTTCCTTGAGTTTCTTAAACCTATATTTCATATCCTTTCATAGTAATTTGTCTTTTATGGATAAAATATACACAAATCACTTAGGAAAAAAGGCATCTGATATGACCTTGGGAGGCCAAGTTCTTCTGTTTTTAAATGGCAGACACAGGGTATATTATTAAGATTTCTATATGGTAGCATTTCTAGCACAGCTCAGTAAGAGCATTTACCATTTCTTTATTATTCAGTTCAAATATAAGGGCAAAGAAAGTTACTCATAGGATTTCTTTTTTTATGGTTTTCATTTATCAGCTCCTAGGGAAAAAAAAAAAAAACTGGTATAGGCAAAATCCCAACATGATAAAACCAGAACTAAAGTAATAGTGGTTGGGGGGAAACTCTAAGTGAATTATTATGATCCTAGGTCCTAAAAAAATTATTCTTCTCTGGTTCTCTCATCTGACCCCACTACAGTCTGGCTTTTGTCCACTTCACAGCACTTGAGCCATTAATGATCTCTTCCAGGACAAATGGAATGTTCGCTCTTCTACCCTTATTCACTTTAATCTATTTGTTGCCTTTGTTCGACTCAACCACTATCTTCCTCCTCCTCCATAAGCCTCTCTTCTCCTAATTTTATCTGATCCTTTAGTATTTTCTTTCTTTTCTATTTTATTATATATTTTAAAAATAAAAATGAAAACGACAATTAGAGGTCGAAGGAAAAAAAGCACTCCCAACCCAAACACTGTTATTTCATTGGATTCCTCAGGGTTTTTTAAATTGGTTTTCACATACCATGTATAGGATTTTGTAACCTTTTTCTACAAGATGTTTTATTTTAATTACTTCACGTTGTCATATAATCTCCATAACCTCCACCCTTAATTCCTTTGAATAATTGCATCTCTTAACTCGCTCCTTTCCCCAACAAATCTGCTGATGAGCCAAAAAGTACTTTATGGCCCACATTCTCCTTTTACATTCAAATCTCCCTTTTGTTTTAATGATATGAATACTATTAAGGAAACAAAACTCCAGTGTCTCACGGAAATATTTGTACCAAAATGCTATTTATTCTGAAAGTTAATCGGGCAATTTAGATCAAAGATGTATTCTTCTGAAGTGCCCAAAATATATCTTTCCTCTAAATAATTCCCAGGATTTTTTCAAAGTTCCCAGAAAAGTGACAGGTAGGCACAGGCACTTAGTTAGTAGTTTTCAACAAGATTAGCATTTTCCAAATTCTGCTCCAGATAAAATCAGTAAAATACTAGTAGATGTTCTATATTAAAAAGAGGGAGGGAGTGGGAGGGATCTCCATTATTAAAAGAAAAAAAAATCGTAAGAAAATGTTTACAGGGTCTCCTTACTGTGAGAATTTTCAGAGCCTAGCACAGTTGGTAGGTGACCAATAAATATTTGCTTAATATGTGAATGAGCATTGTGAATCTCCAAGAAATAATACTACGTGTAACAAGTAAATTGGTAAAAGAAAGCAATTTATTTACTTCAGATATTTAAACAACTATTTAAAAGATTGTTTATGGTGGGATTGTTTAGACTAACTAAAAATAACCAACAATCCTAATGTCCATCAACTTAGAGGCTGGCTGAATGAATTATAGTGCAGTAAAAGACCATGTAGCCATTACAAATTATAATATAGGTTTATTGACACTAAAAGATGTTAATGACATGTGAGAAAAAGTCGATTCTAGAACACTATGAAATTTTGTATGCTATCTGTCTAAATAGATAGGTAGATATATACATGTATATAGTAATTATTTTTGCTTGGTGCAATTATATATGATTTTCCATTTGTATTTTATATTTTTATTTTTGATTATTATTTTTTGTGCAACCAATACATCTATTTAGTCAGAAGAAACAATAGAGTTATTTCAATATTTAAGCAATAAATAAATATAAGCTGCATTGACTGAATGGAATTACACAGCATTCAGTGGCTATCTGTATAAAACAGCAAAGAGTAAACCAACCTTTTAGAAAACTTTTCCAAGCTGAACATTTTGATCACAAAATTATTTTTAAATATTTCATCACAAAATATTTTTTAAACTATTTTAAAAAATTTGTTATCATTACCATTAATAACAAAATTAATGGTAAAACTTATACTGATAAGTATAATGGTATAACTTATTTATACTGTCTAATACTTATTTGCATCTCAGTTCTTAGTGTTACTTGACTATCTAAAGAACAACTTGAACCACAGTGAGCATCTTGGGAGCCAAAGACAGCATCTGGAGCCAGGACTGGATTGACTCTCACCTTGTTAACTATCTCTGTGACCAGGATCTGTAATGACTTTAGCGTCAATTTCCTGGACACTAGAATAAGGCTTAGGGACCAAATGGTATGTAGCTCTCCTTTAGCCAAAACTTGATGATTTTACCTAAGATGTCTTGTGTCTCGTCTTAATTGTAATGAGATTTTTGGAAAGTAAATGAAATGCAGGGAGTGCTATACAGTGATTTAAGTTATTTTTCTATCCTCTTCACATATGGTGAACATTATAATAAATCATCAAATAAATATATACATATATTTTTATATCAGTTCCATGCAGTGTTATCAAAGTCTTATAAATTTGTATGTACTTTACCCAGCAATTTTACTTTTAGGATTTTTCCTAATGAATTATTCAAGAATATATATATAAATTTAACTTGATAAAGATGCTCATTTCAACATTATAATGGGGGGAAAAGACATTAACAGTGTCCAGCAAGGAACTAGTTAAATGGATTGCTGTATATCATAGAAAATCACAATAGTCATTAAATGATGGAGAAAAATATTTGTCATAGAAAGAGATTTACAACACATTTTTACATTGAAAAAAGGTTATAAAATAGCATTTATAATGTGATCCCATATGTTGGTTATAAAATATGTATACGTTCATAAACAAAGGTATGGAAGGATCTGTAACAAAAATTTTACCTGGCAATCAGTGGGTTTATATGTGTCTTTTAAACTTTATAAAGTTAACATACATTGTTTATGGAATAATACAATAGGTGGACTTAGGGATTTTTTCCACAGTTTATTCTAAGGACTCTGGATAATATAAATCACTTATTGTCCAAAAAAAAAAAAATATGATTCAATAGAACTGTATCAGTAAATCCTTGCTTAAAATGGTAATGTTAAATGGTAAAATCATCAAAGATGCCCAATCAATTTTCCAAAAATAATAAAACTGTAATAAGGACAGAAATGAATTTTTTAATGCCCTTGAAAAATGATAGTTTCAACTGCACATGGCCTGATATTTCTTGATCCCCAGTAGTCTGAAAATTAAATGGTACAGATCATCACCAAGGTCCATGACCAAGAGGAAAATAAAGGAAACCAAGGTGTCATGATTCTCAATACCTATCATTGGGTTATTTGAAGACTCACCATTTTCCACACTAAGGAATGATTCCAAGTAGTCTCTGTAAACTGTAAAGCCCTTCTTAACATTCATACCTCTAAATTTCAGAAAACAGTATGATTTATTTAAAAGGTAATGGGATCCCCAGAAGGCCGACAATTTTTACTTTGCCTAAAATATTCTATCATTTATAGCTGCCATCATTTTAAAAGAAAAGATATTCTAAACTTGAAAAGATCCTAATCTCAGATTTTTTAAAAATTCCTTCAGGAAAAGTCCCTTTAGCTTTACAAATATAAGCAGTACCTTGTTGGTGTTTGTCTCATTTTGCTGGCAAAGCCTTTAGCAGGTACTAGCGCTGCTTTTTTAGTCTGTTATCTAGTCAAGAGGTCTCTGTTTAAAAAAGGAAAACAGGGTGAACACTGTGTGTATTTGGTCAACTATTCAGAAAGTTGCTGAGAAGCAATTCAGAGGATTTAAGAAAGTGAACTGTTTAACATTATTCAGGAAAGGACAATGTTTTTTTTTTCCCCCTGTTGAATTTTATTTAAATAACGGTAAACTGAAACTAAAATGAACTTAATCATTTTTCTTCCTGTTTCCCAAACATCATTTATGTGTTGTATTTACAAGTTTTTTCATATTTGCAGAGCACCTCCACTATTATTTATTTTATATTTTTCCTCTTAACCTCTTTCCTCGGCAGTAATACCTATGAAATCAAAGGTTTGGTGGGTAAGTGTACACTTTTAACCATTCTACCGTTTAAAGGATCTTGCATATTTGTCTCCACAAACACACACAAAGTCTAACTTCCTCATTTCACTGAGGAGCAGCATGTTAAACAATGTCCTTTTTTACTTATGTGTTTACGGTCTTCCTTGAAGAGGATGGCAGAGCTGTTGATGGATTTGAAAACAGCAGCAATGCATAGGAGATTCTGCTCATGGCCCGTCAGCTTAATTGTCTGTAATATACTTGTGTAATTTTACAGATGTTGCAAGTTACCTATCTCTCCTATTACCAATTTCAATTTTTTTTAACAGTTCTTAAATGGCTCAACACTCTCTACTTTGTATTATTCACTTATCCAACAAATATTTCTTGGGCACCCACATTGTGTCTGACACTTCCTGGGCAAAGCAGTGAGTGGGCAAAACAGACAACATTCCTTACCTTTGGGAGGCTCACACTCTAGTAGACCTTTGCAGCTCTCTAAGGATATGGCATGTTTTCTCTTCCAGATTCTAAGTCCCTGGAGGATAAGATTTGGCTCTAATTTAACTCTGACTCCTCCATAGCACACAAGAGAGCCTTTGCACTGCTATCAGGAAATAACTGAACAAACTAAAGTCTCCATAGCCCTTCAGTTTATTTATACTTTGGCCCTAAGAACCACATCAATCATTTTCCCTTTTTTCCACTTAACCTGTCCTTTTTCAGTTTTCAATTTTCCTGATTTCAATTTATAAAATTCTGAAGATGAGGAAAAAACAGAGAGAGAACTTGTGGTGAAGGAAACTAGCAAGGGAAGCAACCAAAAAAAATGAACATTTCACCTGTTCAAAGTGCTCTATTTCAGAAATATGTCAGTGAAATAAATGCCTGAATGTTTAAATTTTCGTAAAAAGAAGCATTTAAAATATATTTGATAAAAATTTTTGAGCAGTGTATATTTTTCAAAATCATTCAAAAACCTATTGGGGTCTTAAATTTGCTGTATTTAAAAATACTATTGTATACATTTATTTTTTATCAAGCTAAGTCATAAATCCTCTCTACCCAGCTTAAAAAAAATACATTGTATTTACCTTAAATTTGCATGATTTAATAAACATTTAATGTTACTAATTGTTCACCCTTAATAGCAAAGAAAACTAAACCAAAGATTTTTTGAAAAAGTGTCACTGCTCACAGTTGAGATGATGACAGTCCCTTTTGCACAGATTCTTCAGGAATTCAGTTCACAGTGGTTGACCTTTTTCCTCCCAATCTTTTCTTCTCTCTTATTAAAAAAAATAAACCATACTGATGTATTCAAATTCTGTGTATAGATTAAGCCTATAAAAGGGGTAGACTCAGGCTTTAAGGCATTAAATATCATATCTCATCTCTCTTTTTTGTGGAACTCTTCTGCCTTCACCTAAATCAGTGGGGACTTTACAGGTAGCACAAAGCCCTGGAACTCTGGCTCCAGGTGAGTTGCTCAAGGTCACGTGCCTTAGGTAACAAAGTCAAGTTCTGTACCGGCAACCCTCCTCCACTACCTCCCCCCAAATAAAGTTGCTAATAGTTCTCAGCAAGACCTCTAAGTATGTAAAACCTCTAAACTCAGTTACCTGTTACCCTCAATACTTTTTTCAAGTGGGGAAAAAAAGGGAGCAAGACTTTCTAGAGATAAAGAAGCTGACAAGTCTAGATCAGAACCAACTATGTCAGTAATGGGATTTTTCTTGGGTTTTTGCTGCCTTTTAAAAAAATTTATTCTATTGAATATATATAGTTAATTTCCAGTGGTGTGTTAATTTCTGCTGGACAGCAAAGGGATTCAGATATATATATATATATATATATATATATATATATATATCTTTTTCATATTCTTTTCCATTATGGTTTATCATAAGAGATTGAATATAGTCCCCTGTGTTATACAGTAGGTCCTTGTTGTTTCTCCATTCAATATATAATAGTTTGCATCTTCTAACCCCAAACTCCCAATCTACCCCTTTTGGGGGGCTGCCTTTTCATTCAATTTTTAGCATCTAGTCAGAATCACTATATTGCCTGCCTCATGAGGACAAACCCAGCTTAACCGCCCCGCCCCTGCCCCGCCCCCGGGCCTCTTTTTCTTTCTTTTTCACTCCAGATATAAGAGAACGTGATTGGTAGTTTGAGACTTGATCCATCAGACTCTCAAATAGTTGGTAATTTTTCTCTGGCTCTCTTTCTGCTCCTCCTTATTCTGGAGAAACCCTGCCTCTAGTAAAATTGATGCAGTGTGACTGAGGTGCCAGTGTTTGGACTGTAAATTACACATTTGGACAGCTTTTGCTGCACTCCAGCCTGGAAACAGAGGTTGATTTCTATTGAGTCCACACCTTTGCTTGCCAGTGAGAAATACATGGGTACCTCTGGCTGTCTGCTTCGTAAACACTCCAAGTCAATACATATGATTCTATTCACTCAGAAAATGTGTCAGAATTTAACACATAACAAGTATTAACACTACAAACAAATATGATACAGAGTGTCTTCCTTTAAAGACCTTTTAACTTACATGGGGTTATATACAAAGTTGTTGATTATAAAGCTGTTGATTATATGTCAAGAAGTACAGATAGATAAAGACTTACCTTAGGAAATGGAAATCATTATGGGCAGAAATGTTTGGAGATGGCTTCTCAGAACAGATAGAACTCAAGCTGAGTATGACAGTCAGAGGTAGAGTTTCTAAAGCCAGAAAGAAGAGCTTGCCCTTGATGCGATATCCAGTAAGGAGCAACTTAACGTTCTTCAACAGAAAAAGCAATTTTTTTGAGATGACGTGTTTGACAGCAGTAACCAAGGCACACAGAATAGAGAGAGACCATAGATGAAGCTCATCTATAAATGCACAGAACATTTAAAGAAACTGAGCAGAGTTTGTTAGGAGCCTTCATTTTCCCCAGGTGGCAGAAATGTCTTATCAGTTTGGGGGGTGGGGTCTTGCGTTTGGGTGGCACCATGATGCTAAGGCAAGATGTGTTTAGCAGGGGTAAGAACCCCTGGTCCTTGGTTCTCTCTCTTTTGGATCCTCTTGAACCTACGGGGTTCTTACGGTGTTATTCCATTCCTTCAGGGTGCAGCCTAGGAGGAAACAAACGTGCATGACCCCTTCACAAACGCTCCAACTTCCCTCTGGCTTTCTTTCCAATTCTCCCTCTTACTTCCGGGGCAGAGGCCTTGCTCCTACATCACCTTGGATTTGCTATGACTGGAGTGAGCCCTGAGTTTCCTGAGATCCTAGGCTTCTGGAGCCCAAGAGTTTTCTCAGTCCTACTCTGCAATATCATTTTATCTCTGAGTCAGTGCCGCCGACTGAATGGTGATGGAAGGGGTTCAGAAGGAAATGCAGAACTGTGTATGATCTTTGGCTGCCTACTGCTATCGTAATAATCCAGCAATAAAGCCATCAGCAAGGAGTGGCATAAGAATAGAAATGAAGTGAGATTAAAAAAGCAATAGCAGAAAGGAAGAAATAACAAGATCTTGTTTGTGGCACACTCACAGGATGTAAATGAACTTGAGGAATTGAATGGAACTGATGTCAGCTGTCATCAGACAGATTTTTCCATGGCTCAAATTCCCCTTTCACCTTTCCCGTCATGCACTATTAGCACCAGGTCCTGTTAATTAAAAGTTCTCCAAACCGGTATCCCTTCTTTCCGTTATTGCCCTTGTTCATGCCAGCAACATCTTCCTCTGGGCTATCAACTGCATTACACTTCTTATTTCTCTCTCTGTCCTCATCCTCCTGTAATGTATCTTTGATCCAGCCATGAAAATGACCTTAAGCAACAACTGAATCACACTCGCCAAACTTTTCTGGCTCTGTAGTACCATACAGGGCATCTAACTCCTAGGCACATAGCTTTATAGAGCCTTTATAGAACCTTTCATCATTGGGCCATTCCTGCTGGTCCTGCTTTACCTAAGGTCTCCTTCCTAAGGCTGCAGCTTGGGCCAAGCAGGAAGGCAGCGAGGTGCAGTGGTCCAGGGCACAGACTCGTTACACACAGCCTGCTTTGAGTCCTCACCCCGCTGTTCACTTCAACAAGTTATTTATAGTGATCCTTCATCTATAAAATGTTGTTAGGATTAGGTGAGACTTTATTTTAAAAGGGCACTTAGTACATAGACAGAACTATGCAAGCGCCTACAGTAAGACAAAAATACCTCCCCAGACTGTCAAGGTCTCTCCTGCCCCAGTGAATTTACACCTTCAGGTTCTTAATCCCATTTGTGGGGCCCCCTCTTTCCCTTGGTCAATTTTTAGTCTTCCTTCTGAAAGTGAAAGTGTTAGTCGATCAGTCGTGTCCAACTCTGCAACCCCATGGACTGTAGCCCACCAGGCTCCTCTGTCCATGAGATTGTCCAGGCAAGAATACTGGAGTGGGTTGCCGCTCTTCTCCAGGGGTTCTTCCCAACCCAGGGCTCGAACCCAGGTCTCCTGTACTGCAGGTGGATTCTTTACCATCTGAACTACCAGGGAAGCCCAGTCTTCTAGGGGGAGTTAAAATGTCAGGTCCTCTGTGAAGCCTTTCCACTTCACTTTGTTAATCCCCTTGTGAACACTTTTATTGTATTACAATTTGTTTTAGTTTTCTGTGGCTGCTAGGACAAATTATTGCAGTCTGGGTAGCTTGAAACAACAGAAATGTATTCTCACGGTTCTGAAGCCTAGAAGTCTGGAATTGGTGTCCCAGGGCTGACATCAAGGTCTTAGCAAGACCACAGTCCTTCTGGAGGCTCCAAGGGGAAAATCTGCTCCTTGCCTCTTCCAGCTTATGCCTGGGTCCGTCTGTGTCAAATCCCTTCTGGAGATGTGCGAAGACTCTTGTGATGGCATTGAGGCTCCACCTGGACAATCCAGAATAATCACACAGCTCAAGATCCTCAATTTAACACATCTGCAAGACCCTTTTAAACCATATAAGGTAACACGTACAGGCTCTGGGGATCAGGGCCTGATATCTTTGGGTGCAGGTGTGTTGGTCTTTTCACCATGGTATGAAAGGATTTAGCACTGGGGAAGAATGTGCAATCAATAAGTGAAATACACGAAATACAGTGGTACGGTGGTACAGGCAAGGGGCCCACTGTCCACGTTCATTGGTATTCCTTCTTTGCTAAGGCTTTATATCCCCAGGCCAGAACTGTTGCTTTCATGTGCTAATCTGTGGCCGGAAGGATATTTTACTCATAAATTATTCAACAGATCACCTTCTAGGTTAGAGAAGTTAAGTGAACTTAGCACTTCTTATCGCTTCTCCTGAGCTATGGTGAGGCAAAGTCCCCAAAAAGCTCTGTTCCAGCTCCATTCTTTCCAAGCTGTGGGGTGGCAAGCAGTGAAAAAGGTGGATGGAGACTCTCCCGGAATGCGAGAATGCGTGGCGGCTGGCTGACAAGCATGAGCTGCATTAAGAGTGCTGTCATCGGTCTGCTGCACTGGTGAGCTGCCATTCCTTGGCAGTTTATTTTAAACACAGTTTTCTTCATAAGCTAAGCTCCTAAGTTAATGGCTAAACTTAACTGACCATCTTTCCATCTTGAGTCATTTGGGTTCAGCACAGGCATTTTTCTGAAATGAGGCTGTTTCTTTTCCAGTGTTCTTAAATTAGACCCATCCTCACCATAAGTCTGTTCCCGCCACCACTCACCTGGAAAGACAACTCGGCAGTTAACATGATTGTTTTGCTCAGCTGTTGGAAATCCTTCTCAGCGAAAGAGGAAAAGTTGACTTGCAATAAAAAGTTAACAAGCAGATAACTTTGCATAAGGAATCCTTAAATGGCACATTGTTTACTGTATTGTAATTGTTCATTTCTATGTCAGTCTTTTCATCTTTGTGCTGGTTAGAGCTGCCAGAAATCAAAGTTAAAAACTATGTAGAGTCACCCAAATTTATCCAAGATTTGCCTATGTAGGTGTATATCTGAAAGCTTCTGAGGTTTAAGATAATTCTTTCATTAACATACAACATCCATGTGTAGTAAAACACAGTAATAAAAACTGGTTTAGGTTTAAGTGTGTGCTCAGTCGAATCTGATTGTTTGCAACCCTATAGATTATAGCCTGCCAGGCTCCTCTCCATGCAATTTTCCAGGTAAGAATTCTGGATTGGGTTGCAATTTCCTCCTCCAGGGGATCTTCCTGACCCAGGGATCGAACCTCTGTCTCCTGCGTCTCCTACGCTGGCAGGCAGATTCTTAACCACTGCACCACTTGGGAATACAATTTAGGTACGGTAACTGACATAAAGCTCATCTAACAGAATCTGGCATCTGTCAGAGGCTTTTTAATCAGAGGAGACTCCTGTGGGTTGTCCAAGAGGACCTACTTACCTCCTAAAATCATCTAGAACAACACTCTTCCTCTAGCCTTGCTCTAGTCACCCTTTCATTGTGGTCACACTTCTTCCAACCAATGACACTTTGCACGTGTGTTACCAAACCATGTGCAGTAAAGCTGATCTGCTGATACAAGGTTGTGGTGAGCAAAGTGCAGCATTTATTGCAGGATGCCAAGCAAGATGTCCACAGAACTAGTGCCCAGAAGGTTGGAACTCCTCGGTGGCTTTCAGGCAAGGGTTTTTTAAAATGGTGATGGGGTTGTGGGGTGTATGACCAACTTGCAGACACTTTTCTGATCAGTTGGTAGGGAGGTCATCTGGAATCAACATCATCAACCTTCTGGTTCCAACCTGTCTGGGGTCTGTGATGTGCTTATGGTCACCATGCAGTTAACTTCTTCCACCTGACAGGGATTTCGGTATCTGTAAAGCAGCCCAGAGGATGGCTCAGAATATTACCTACAACCCTTGAAGAGGAACTAAATGGTTTTGGCTTTATTTAATGGATAAACTATTGTTTTGTCTTGCTTGACTGTTTTCCCTTTTTCGTACATTCTCTCACTTCTCAGATTAAACTTGCTCTTTGGAACCTGGGGACGGCCTGGGAGGCTAAAGTTTTCCTACAGACAAGAGGCAGGTGGGGGACATGGGAGGGGCTGGGATCTGTTCCCAGAAGGCCCCACGGGGTCCTGCTCATTTACACGTACTGTTCCCTCTGTTTAGAATGCTTGTCCCTCCTCTTCTCTTGATTAAGTTCTGTTCATCCTTCAGATATTAGTTCAGTCATTACTGTCTCTGAAAAGCATTCCTCAGTCAGTTCAGTCACTCAGTCGTGTCTGACTCTTTGCGACCCCATGAATCACAGCACGCCAGGCCTCCCTGTCCATCACCAACTCCCGGAGTTCACTCAGATAAGTCAGTGATGCCATCCAGCCATCTCATCCTCTGTCGTCCCCTTCTCCTCCTGCCCCCAATCCCTCCCAGCATCAGAGTCTTTTCCAATGAGTCAACTCTTTGCATGAGGTGGCCAAAGTACTGGAGTTTCAGCTTTAGCATCATTCCTTCCAAAGAACACCCAGGGCTGATCTCCTTTAGAATGGACTGGTTGGATCTCCTTGCAGTCCAAGGGACTCACAAGTCTTCTCCCACACCACAGTTCAAAAGCATCAATTCTTCGGCACTCAGAAAAGCATTCCTAGACTAGGTCATGTCCTCTAAGCACTGCTCCAGCACTGGAGACTGTTGACAGTTTATATTTGTTTATGTGATTATCTGATTAATGTCCACTTCCTCTGCCAGACAGACTGTACAGAGCTCTGTGAGGACAGGGCATAAGTCAGGTTTTTGTTGTTGTCATTACCATTATATCACCAGTCTTTATCACTGTTGCTGGAACACAGTAAGCATATCATAAATATTTAAATGTTGAATGGATATGTCATGGAATCTCTTGCTAGCTCTGCTTCATTTTCCTCATTAGTAAGAAAATGCCTCTTCCATTCCCCAAATTCTAGGATATTTATGGTTCCTGTTTTTCTTTTTTTTTTTTTTTTTTGGTTTAAAATAAACACTATTTATTTATTTGGCTGTGCTGGGTCTTAGTTGCAGCATGTGGGATCTTCAGTTTCAACATACAAGATTTAGTTCCCCAAACAGGGATCCAACCGGGCCCCCTGCATTGGGAGCTTGGAGTCTCGGCCACTGGACCACCAGGGAAGTCTCTGGTTCCTGTTTTGAGCCTACAAGATTGACTGTCATCTGCCTGCCATGTCCAGTGCTCTCGTAACTGGTGGTCCTGTGTTCATTCGCCTCCCTTCCAGTCTATCGGCAAAGCTGCAGCAGAACTGTTTAAAACACTAGACTGATCAGCGCACCCCGCCGCTTAACCATTTTCAGAGACTCCCACACCTCCTCTGGGAGGAAACTCGTCTCCTGAGAAGATGCCCTCCCGTTACTCTTGCCTCACCTCCTGTCCTCCCTGAGATCTCAGGCTCCACTCAACACAGCAGGTTGCAACTACACACCATTCTTTCTTTCAAGTCTGTCTTCACATGCAATTCTTTCAGCCCGGCCAACTGTCCTCTTCTTTTGTCCTTAAGTCTCATCCATCATCCAGGCCCAGCTCAAAGGTTACGTGACTGTGGCACCTGTCTTGACCAAACCTGCATTCTCCACGCTGTTTGTGCCCCCCCTGCCTGTTTTCCCGCAGAATGCTTTGTACAGCCCCCGTAACACCACTTCTCAGAGAGCTGTCTTTCTTTGCAGAGGGTCATTTCACTTAAGAGCATGGGCCTATATATTCAGACTGACTGGAGGCTGAAACTAAATTCTGCAACCTAGCTGTATAGCCTTGGAAAGTATTCTGAGTTTTAGTTTCCTAGTTTTGGAAATGGGAAACATATAATACCTAACTCACTGGGCAGTTAGAATTACATATTTAATGTGGGTAATGTGTTTAAGCCACTTGATCCCGTATTTGACCCGGTAACACCCAATAAGGATTGCAAATGTATGGAATGCAAAGGCCCAGGCCCACATTTTGCCCCTCTTTCTACCTCACTGGAAACAGTGGGTGCTCAGTGAATGCTTAAACTGTCTATATGGGAGAGTATCCATGATGTATTCTTCTCTTCAGGAAGGCCAGAGGCTTATTCATTTTAGGAGTTTTATTGAAGGGTCAAAAATTCTGATGACATACTCAAATTACACTGATCTTACCCTTTGCTGAACTACTCCTGAACTTACACAGGCAACCTAGTTTGCGATCACACTTTAAGTATTAGTGCTTTTGCTAAATCCTCTCTTCATACACGGAGTCCTTACAGCCCGCACATCAACTGCAGCCTTTCCACACTCCTATGCAGAACAGATTAAACCCTTCTTATACGGAAAATCCTCTCTGTGACTCATAACCTAATTGACTTTTCTAAGATGACAGTGCGTGGTCAAGCCGATTCGATCGATCACTAGCCGTGTGCTCTGGCCACAGCACGGCACTGCCCCCGGGCAAGTCTTAAGTTCCTTGACTGCAAGGTTATCTCCTGCCTCCTCCGCATCGTTGCCTGTATGCAGAGTCTGAGTGAGCAAGCCTGACCAGCGCACTTCCTTTTTCCGTCCACGTAATTAACTTCCACCGGAGGGAAAAAAGTAGGTTCACAATCAGTACTTGAGATTCCCTGGGAGTCACACTGGGCTCTAAAAACCTTTCACCTTGGGGAAGCACCTTTTAACCGTTGGCACCTGGCAGTTTCCTACTGCGGTTTCCCTTCGGTGTTCTCGGAGGACTCCTAGGGTTCTCGACAAGGACAGAGGAACCGAACTGAAGGTTGAGAAGCATCTTGCCCCCCACCCCGCCAACTCCTATTAACCCAGCGCGGGCCATCCTACTGGCTGGTCCAGGGGAGGCGCTGGGTACCTGCCCCACCGCGACCCCATCCCGCCCACCGGAAAGCGGCCGCGGCCCGCACCCTCCGCCAGGACGCACACGCCTCCGCCCTCCTGCCTGGAGCCGCCCCGGGGGACGAAGGTCCGGGCGGTGGCCGCAGCGGCCGACAGGTGGCCGAGTGCGGGGCCGCGGGTGAGGGTCCCGCGCGCGGGGCGGGGCCGCCGGGCCGGGTCCCCCGCCTCCCGGGGGCGCGCGAGCGCCGGGCGGGGCCGCCGTCCCTTCCGGGGAAGCGGTGGCCGCCGCGTCCGCCGGGCGGCTTCCCGCCCCCGCGGCTCCGGGTGACGCTGCTCCAATAACAGCTCGCGGGGAGCCGCAGCCGCGGGGGCCCCCTCCGCGCCAGCCCGGCCGCCGGGATGAGGGCCGAGGGCGACGGCGGGCTGGAGCGCTTCTGCAGCCCGGGCAAGGGCCGGGGTCTGCGGGCCCTGCAGCCCTTCCAGGTGGGGGACCTGCTCTTCTCCTGCCCGGCCTACGCCTACGTACTAACGGTCAGCGAGCGCGGCAACCACTGCGAGTTCTGCTTCGCCAGGTAGGGCGGCGCCGGCCGGCGCGCAGGAGCTCGGGGGGCGCCGCGCGCGCGGGCGGGCCGGAGTGCGCGCGCCTCGCGGGGTCCTAGCGCCCGCGGCTGCAGGGCGGGGGTGGGGAGCGGGAGGGGACCTGGAACCCGGGACTGGCCGGGCCACGTGCACTCAGCAACACCCGCCAAGTTCCCGCCGCACGCCCTGCACCACGGCACGTTTCCCTGCTGGCCCCGGCGGGCTGTACGAACCCGCCGGGGCAGGGTCGTGCCTGCAGCACGTGGGCTCGGAGCCAGGCTTGCTCCCCAGCCCTGCCCATTCGGCGCTTTGCCGGCGGGGCCCCAGGTTTCGCTCAGCGGCCACAGCCACAAGCCACCTTTCACTTGTGCTTCCTGCGATGTGATCAGTGCCCCCCTCCTCCTCCCCGCCCTGTGCTGCCGCAGGCTTGCCGTGTTACCGCCGAGGAACTTAATGACACTTCGTATTTCATGTGAAGTACGTGGCCCCTCGTCTTTCTTGTCATCCTCTGCGCCTGGTCTTTGGGGAGAAGCCAGGGCGGGCACCGATCCGGGGTTCAGAGGGACTGCAACGTGGGGACGGGATCTAGCCCTGGTTTGGGGTTGGGAAAAATATGGTTGCTTGGGGGATTAGGCAAAACGTCTGATTGGAATTGGTATTTAAATGGAGTAGATCATGTATGTGTGTGTATGTGTATATATTCACATACACCAACGCATAATTATATCTTCAAGCCTTATGACAGTTTCAGACCTAAAGGCACCCTTAGAAAGCATGAATGCAATACTTCCCGTTTTAAGGGGGAGAGAACTACTGCCCGGAGAAGAAGTATGTATATTCACGCTTATAGTTAAGAAAATGAAATCTGATGTCCTCAGTTCCGCCCACTGCCTACCTAGTCAAGTCTTCAATAAAAAGACTGAGGCAGGAAGCATGGCATTGGAGTTTATGCCATGGGACCTTCCCAGACCCTGCTTTACTTTCTTTGAACCTCAGTTTCTTCATTTTCGAAGTGGAGACTTCTGGGCTAGATTAAGCCCACCTGAGGCTTGCAGGTACCTTTTGAATACAGGTCTCCAGCCCAACACACGCCAAAGAACTCAGTGCCTGAGATATGTTCATCTTATTCCACGGTAAGACAGAGCAAAAGAAGGGACAAAAGCTAAATACTATAGTCATCTTGCCCAGACTCCCTGCCAGAGCTGTCTTCCGCTTTGGGGGGACCTGGAAAGGAACTAGACACAGAATCATGCCGTGGGCAGCTTAAGGGCTGTATGTGATGTGTCTCTTTGAATTGGTGAGCCAAGAGCTAAAGGGTCATGGCACCACTTTGCGACGTTTGAGTGAAGTGAGCATTGGGTTTTCCCAAAGTTAAAAAGGCTGCTGTGTCTGGTCCCTTGATCTTCTGAGCCTTGCTGTGGCTCAGAGTCTGAAGCAGCGTGGGTGTCTGGAGTGGCAGGAGCAAAGCAAGGTCACCCGGCATGGAAGGGGCCTCCCTCCTCCGTCGGGGATACTAGTGATTCCTGGGAACCATTGTGGGAGAGAAGACTGCGGTACCAGGCACCTAGTAGGTGCTCAGATGTCTGTTACCAGACTCCTCCTCCGGTGAATTATAGATCAAATCCAGCTGGGTTCGCAGTGGAGCAGCAGAACGGAGAGATGGTTCTCTTTCGCCTCGGAACTGTACCTACTGTACGGCGCCCTCACCTCCGGAGGGGAAGGTGCCGTCAGGTGCGGCTTGACCAGTCAACGCGCCCTATGGGACAGCGTTTGCCTTTGTTTCCCCCTTTTCTGAATGACATTCGTTAGTGTCACCGTTGGCTTAGGCCCCTCTCCGGCGCTGCCCATGCACTGGGGAGGGACCACCTCCTCCCCACTTTTCTCTGGCTTAGGTGAACTTCTGTCAACACCCACAGTTCCTTTCCTCTCTCTCCCTGAGGACTCATTTGAAATCAGCTAAAATAACACACAAGATATCATGACATCATGGCATCATGATACCCGTGAAATCAGAAATATTTTTGTACTCACTCTGTGGTTTCTATTAAATCCAGTTCACTTAGAATTAGTGGCTAGATCAATCTCAAAGACTTAGCACTGTTTCCTCTGTCAGCTGTTCGTATAGACCGAGGACAGATTATTCTGTTCAGCTATACTGGAGGTACACGTATATGTCCACAGGGTTCCCCCAGGGGTAGGAACAAAATTCTCAAATACTCTTCCATGACTTCCCCTCCCCTGCCATAAAAAGAAAACTGCACATATTGTTTCTTGTGCCAGAAGTTGAAGGTAAATAATAGTGCTTAAGACAGATAAGCCTGCAGAGATCTTCCCTATCATATTGATTGTATCAGGGTTTGACTTATTTTGAAGGAAAAGAAGTGATATTTTTCAGAAATAAGTATGTTCTGCAAATGGAAAAATAATAGGAAGTTTCTTAAGTCACAGCAAAGTGGAATTCTTACTGTCAGGGTAACACAAGCAAAGGTTTGCATCTGTATCACATTTTCTCAGGGTGACACTTGGGAAGATGTGTATCTTGCTTCAGCTGCTAAGAGGCAGCTCCTAAAAATATCAATGTCTTCAAGTTGGGAGCTGTTCTCATCGGACCTCTCAGATTTTTTATGATTATTATTTTTTTTTGGTGTACACACGCACACAAGCACATATGTTGGCCTGGTCAGTATTTTGTGGCACACTTTTCCACTTCATATTTAATGTATTTTAACACTTGCTAGTATTTGTCTCAGAAAGAGAAAAATCTGTAACCCATGTTCCTTCCATCTGAGAGGGCTTCTCTGGTAGCTCAGTGATAAAGAATCCACCACCCAGTACAGAAAACCCAGGTTTGATTCCTGAGTCAGGAAAATCCCTGAAGAAGGGAATGGCAACCCACTCCAGTATTCTTGCCTGGAGAATTCCATGGACAGAGGAGCCTGGCAGGCTACAGTCCATGGGGTCCCAACGAGTTGGACATGATTGAGTGACTTTCACTTTCTATGGGCACATGCTCCAATAATCGATTCCCTGCATCTTTTTACATGTGTTTTAAAGAAATGGGTAGGAAGATTAAGATAGTCAACAGGGACTTTCCTCGTGGTTCAGTGGTTAGGAATCCACACTTCTGTTGCAGGGATCATAGGTTTCCATTCCCGGACCAGGAACGAAGACCCCTCATCTGCATGGTGTTCCCCCCAAAAAAGGTATAGGTACATACACGCACACAGACAACAGATTTCCTCTAAAAAATTACACTAAAGAATATAAAATTCAGCCATTTGTACAGTAGATAATGAGATATTGGTTTGCCGTTTTCAACATTTCAGTATTTCAAGTTTTTCTTTTATTTAGAGACTGCAAAGGAGGGACTTTGGGGCCAGATTGACCGGGTTGGATTTCTGGTTTCATCCCTTCCTGATGGATTGTCTTGAGCCAGATTATTTAGCCCCTCTGGGCTTGCTAGGTGGTACTAGTGGTAAAGAACCCACCTGTCAGTGCAGGAGACATAAGAGATGTGGGTTTGATCCCTGGGTGGGGAAGATCCCCTGGAGGAGGGCGTGGCAACCCACTCTAGTATTCTTTGCTAGAAATCCCATGGACAGAGAAGCCTGGCAGTCTACAACCCATAGGGTCGCACAGAGTCAGACATGACTGAAGCAGCTTAGCATGCATGCACTTACTCCCAGCTTCCTTTATCTGTAAGCAGTGCACATTAACACCCACCTACTGAGCTGATCCTGAGTCAGGGAAGTCAAGTGCCCAGTACAACCCAGACCACTCGGGAGGTGTCACAATTGGCTCGGACTTGTTTGATGAGCTCTGTTGGCTAAATGTTAAATAGTATGAGAACATATTCTCATTTCAGGGACATTTTTATGGTGGTCGGGTTGAGCTGGGGAATACTGGAGAAATATTGTACCTTGTTGGCCAGTGGAATCATCATTCAGATGGCAAGTTGACCCAGAGTTGAAAGCAACAGTTCTCAACCTCCCATTCAACAGCATAAATAATGGGTGTCTGGGATCAATTTTCAGTATTTTCCAAAACCTGATGAAAATGATATGATGAGCCTACACAGGTAAAGCTTTATTTATTTTTTTTTAAAGAGCCTTGTGTAGCTCCAAAATGATTAACGACTTTAATACTCTTTTTACCCTGGAATTAAACAAAGGTTTGAAATAAGAAACGGAGGAAGACAGAATGTTCCACCTAGCAAGGATACCACAGCTCTGCTCTGCTCTCTGCCTACAGTGTGATTCAGCTGTGCAAAGAGCAGTCCTGCAAGACTTCAGGTGTGCACAGTGCCAGGGCAGGCACATTTTTCACACACAGGGAGCATCATTTCAGTGCAGGCATATCAGGGCCCAGTGACCAAGCTGCACGATTAGCAACGATTTGAGGTGAAAGAGACAGGCTGGCAGCAGGATAGATGTCCTAAGTGAAATTTAAACCCTGGTGAGTTAAAACCACCATCTAACCCCTTTCCCTCCCAAAAGCAATTGCACAATATACTCTTAATCGTAAAAACTTGAAGATCCCGTATAAAATGATATTCCTTTAAATCGTGTTGGTCTTTGCAGCTCATAAAGCGTTTTCAGGTACATTTGTGTTTTGATCCTTCCAAGGATGGCTTGTGTAGAGAAGACCGTGTCCCATGTTACGTAGGAAGTAACTGAGTGTTGGAAAAGTTGTTTCCTTGATTTTCACATTTTTGGCGGGGAGCAGATATTGAATGCCCCCTAAGGGGCCAGCCTCTTCATGGAGGGAACTGTGTCTTTCTGTTCTGAGTGTGGTTTTCCTTCACTGTCCTTTTTTTTTTTTTTTTTTAAATTTAAAATTTTTTATTGGACGATAATTGCTTTGCAATATTGTGCTGGTTTCTGCCATACATCTACATGAATCAGCCACACATATCTCTGTCCCTTTTGACCTGAAACGGTCACACCTGGACACAAGGACTTAAGTCACTTCTGCTTTCTCAAGTGAACGCAATTTTTATCACCTCTTTTCTTTTGCTTCCCCCTGCCCCTGTGGATAATGCAACAGATTAATGCATCGTTTCTAAAAGTTCAGCAAAATCAATTGATTCATCTATCTTGGATTTATATCTTATGCTGCTGTGGTTTCAGGGAATTTTTTTGTTGTTGTTCTAATGGTTTGGAATTTGTGTAACAACTGCATATATTCTTCTGTATCATCCACTATTACCTGATAAAATGTAAAAAGAAATATGAGGCTTTGGTCCTCTGGTGAGTTTGGGATATTTTTATTTTTTTTTAATTTCACTTTTATTCACTTACTATGACTGCGTTGGGTCTTTGTTGCTGTGTGCGGGCTTTCTCTAGTGGCGGTGAGTGGGGGCTGCTCTTTGTCCTGGTGTACAGGCTTCTCAATGGCACCCCACTCCAGTGCTCTTGCCTGGAAAATCCCATGGACAGAGGAGCCTGGTAGGCTGCCGTCTCTGGGGTCGCACAGAGTCAGACATGACTGAAGCGACTTAGCAGCAGCAACAGCACAGGCTTCTCATTGCAGTGCCTTTCTCGTTGCAGAGTGCAGTCTCTAGGCCCATGGGCTTCAGTAGCTGCAGTCCTCATGCTCAGTCATTGTGGCACCTGGGCTTAGTTGCCCCATGGCATGTGGGATCTCCCCAGACCAGGGATCGAACCCAGCTCCCTTGCATTGGCAGATGGACTCTACTACTGGACCACCACGGAAGTCTGGGATATTTTTAAATATGCTCAAATTATTTAAAAGGAGTTTGTCATCTTAATCTTTACTGTTACATATAAAGAGTTTGTTTCTGCATGCGCTGGTAGGGAAGCATAAGGATGTTAACCACCCCTGCATATTTTTTTTCCTTAAACAGACCCATTCTTCAGAACTTTGCTCTATGCAAAGTTAAACAGACATGGTTTGGAAATAGAATTCATGATGCAGCTGTGCTGAAAGGCCCCTGGATGGTATTCCTGTAGGACAAGCACGGTCTGTCCTAATGGCACACTGTCTGTCCAAAGATTCTTTAAAAGATGCTCAGAAATGTCCTAAATTTCTTTGGGAAGATTCAGGGCTCAGGTCTGCAGTTTGGAGCAGCTGATTTTCAACAGAACTCAGAATTGCTAAGAACCTGGGCCAGTGAAGTTATCTTACAGAACTTAAAATAGAAAACTGCAAAGAAAGTTGCTACTTGATTTTGGTGTTTGAGACTTAACTCTTTTGCCTGAGGTTTCATATCCTCTTTCTTTTTCTTGTCAATATAAAGAAAACATGAAATCATTGTAATTTTAAGCCGCTGTATTTCTGTATCCCGAGGAGGCAGTCAGTAATTACAAATATCCCTTTGTAGCTGGAGTCATCAATAACTAAGGTCATTCCCACCATACGCACATCTTATTTTTTGTACTTCAGACATGGAGGGAAGTAATCACATTTCTCAGTTTGAGGACCTGACCTGTGCCAGGACAATGGGATTGAAATTTCTCCTCTCTTACTGATTCTGCATTCCCATGTCCTGTTCCTCTCAAAGGCAGCCCTGCTCTGCTTTGCCTGCTTGCCTTTAAGTCCATGAGTATATAGTCCTGATCACCACCAGGGAACTAGGCAGACCTGGAACAGAGCACCCTGATTGTATTTGACCAGAGACAGGCTTTGAGCCCTCTTCTGGAGGGGCTTCCCTGGTAGCTCAGCTTGTAAAGAATCTGCGTGTAATGCAGGAGACCCTGGTTCAATTCCTGGGTTGGGACGATCCCCTGGAGAAGGAATAGGTTACCTAGTCTAGTATTCTTGGGCTTCCCTAGTGGTTCAGACAGTAAAGAATCCGCCTGCAGTGTGAGAGACCTGAGTTTGATCCCTGGTTTGGGAAGATCCCCTGGATGAAGGCATGGCAGCCCCCTCCAGTAATCTTGCCTGGAGAATCCCCATGGACAGAGGAGCCTGGTGGGCTATAGTCCATAGGAGCACAAAGAGTCGGACATGACTGAGCGACTCAGCACAACAGAACACTGGTCAGCCTGGAGGTTAGTCGCTTCCCCCTGGAGAGGGGCCCACTCTGGGACTAGAGGTCTCTGTCCTCTCTCAAGGGATTTGTATTAATGTGATCAGTCTCTGTACACCACCATCAGTCTCCCATTCTCATCCCAACCCTCGCATCTCTGGATTTCTAGTGAATCTGTGGGAGTTTAGGGGTGCAGTCCTCCAGCAGGGAATTGACTGAAGTAACTGCCTTTTCAGGGGCTGAACCCACGACCTTGGCCTCATTAGCACGGGCGCTCTAACCAGTCACAAAGCCACACACCTCACTTTGTGTAACTTCTGCTGACTCTGTTCCTACCACCCCCTCGGAGGCCTCCTTTTCAATTGCAAAGGCGTTCACGCCGGCACAATAGAACAGAAGGAAATCGGATCTCTTCTAGACTTCTCTGAAGGCCAGAGATATGCGATTTAGCAGAAAAATAAGACCAAAGTGTCTTGAGGGTTCAGGAAACAACTTATCTTTCTAGTCCATGCATTTGTTGAGAATCCAACTGTGTGTCTCAGATTTTCCTTCCATCAAAAATTTAAAAAATACTGCGGGACTCCTTGTGCCAATGTATTAACATAAAACCTAGGGGCTAAGTGGAGGGTTTCTGATGACTGAGTGGAAATATGGCATGTGCATCATTCAAGTGGATTGGGTTTACTTCTTAAAGGAGGGCATCCAAGAATCCATAAGTGCTTCTGTTTCACAAGTTTATAGTCCCTAGAAACCAAAATAAATACTTGCTGTGATAGCTGAGACACCACTGTGTATCTGCAAGTGCCCTGTTATGAACAGGACATCTCATCGCCCAGGGAATCTGCAGTCACCACTGGGGGAGAGGAAGCATACGGACGATTCCTTAAGGAGAAGCGAATTTCACACCAAGGCCTGAAGACATAGGCGTATCCTGGGGGAGCGAGGTGCAAAGAAGTCTGGCCGACAGCAGGATGCACTTTTTCATCTGAGCCAAATAAAAATCTCAAGGATTTTATATCCTGGCACTTGAAAGGAGTTATGTTGCCATCTGTGACAAAATGAAAAGATGTTGGACTGGAGGAGTTTTTTGTCTTGGGTCTGTGAGGACCAGGAAAGGCTCTTCAAGGGATGTGGGCCCTGGGCTCAGATCTTGTTGATTTTCTTCACTTGTGCCACCTGAAAAAAAATCTCTTCCTCGTCAGCTGCACAAATCTCTAGCAGAGTGACAATCACCGTCAGTGAGGGTTTCACGGGTTCTTAAAACCTCAGCAGTAAGAGACATTTAATGATGGGCAGATGGTAAGCTGTCTGAGAGCAGGGATTCTGCTTTTAATGTATTCAGCAAATATTTATATTTATGGGGCATTCACCGTGGTTCTGGGCTTCCCAAGTGGTACAGTGATAAAGAATCTGCTTGCCAGTGCAGGAGATGCAGGTTCGATCCCTGAATTGGGAAGATCCCTTGGAGAAGATGACAGCCCACTCCAGTATTCTTGCCAGGAGAATCCCATGGACAGAGGAGCCTGGTGGGCTACAGTCCATGGGGTTGCAAAGAGTCGGACACAGCTGAGCAACTGAGCGCACACTAGGTTCTGAATCCCAGTGAAAAAGGAACAAAAATCCCTCCCACCACAAAGCTTATGTTCCAGTAGGTTTTATTCATCTTTATTTTACCCACTGTAGACTGAAAAGAAAAAGCACAACGTGAGAGTCGTGAATTAAGTTTTATTTGGGGCAGAATGAGGACTTACTGCCCAAGAGACAGCTTCTCAGATAGCTCTGAGGCCCTGTTTCACAGAGGTGGGTAGGGGAAGTCAGCATAAGTTTGATTTTGGTGAACCGCGCAGCAGAAGGTTATTGCTGATCCCAAGGGGGCTTCCCTGGTGGCTCAGTCGGTAAAGAATTTGCCTGTAATGCAGGAGACCCAGATTCCATCCCTGGGTTGGGAAGATCCCCTGGAGAAGGGAATGGCAACCCTCTCCAGTATTCTTGCCTGGAGAATTGCATGGACAGAGGAGCCCGGTGCACTACCGTCCGTGGGGTTGCAAAGAGTCTCAAGAAGGTTGCGACTAGTCACGAGGAGCAGATGTCTCTGCTAATGATTTTAGTGCTTCCTAGATACGAGGAGATGTCAGAAGTTGGGCTCATAAAATTGTCTGAAAATTTCTAGCTATCTGAAGGCCTGTTCTGCCGGTTCTTCCCAGAGCACAGAGTGCCTCACTCCTCGTCTCCGCCCTGGACTCCTTTCAGGCAATGGTTCCAGGGCAGCCACTGCAGTGGCTAGTGATGTCATCCTTGTAGAAGCAGATAGCAAGTGACCGTTTTTAGCTGACACTGTAGTGCCTTGAACTTTGTCATTTTAGCAGAGTTTTTGTTAAAGGCAGTAATGTTTTGAGTTCAGTGCTTTCTTTCATCAAACACTGCTAATCCATGTATGTATGTCATAAAGAAAGTTTAAGCACACCCTCTAGATCATGACTTAGAACAAACTAAGGGAGAAGTCTGATCAGATAATCCTGGGTCGAATGAAACTGTAGCATCCCTGCATTGTGTTAAAATAGCAGCACTTTGGGTAGACATTTTTTTTGGAATTTGATGAAATTTGGTCTCATACACTTGAATCAGTTCAGTTCAGTCACTCAGTCACGTCCGACTCTTTGTGACCCCGTGGAGTGCAGCATGCCAGGCTTCCCTGTCCATCACCAACTTCTGGAGCCTATTCAAACTCATGTATATCCATTAAGCTTTTTAAGTTGTATTTAGAAATATTTATTCAACTGTATTTAGAAATATTTATTCATACACTGTATTTAGAAATATTTATTCATACACTTGAAAAATATTTTTAAATACAACTTTAAAAAGCTTTAGGATTTTTTTTCACCTTAAAAACTTACAGGGTCACAAAGTAGTAGAGATTCAGAAACTAACAGTTGACTTATTTCACTCAATAGTAAATTGATTTCAGCATGTGTTCAGGCCTTCCGAGGCACCTACCTGCTAAATATTTTCTAGGCACAAAGTGGGGAAAGCAGCCCACCACCAAATTCTGTTTCTGTGCATCTTCAGAGAGTGACCCAGTGGAAGGCCACTGTAGGGTCAAGGCTGCCTGCAGGCACGCCCCCAAGGCTGGGCATCGCAATGGTCCAGTTTGCTCTGCAGTGTTAATTTCACTCCAGCAGCTCCAAAGTGCTTATAGTGGTACATGCGTACATGCTTGTACACACACATGCGTGTGTTTGCACCCGTAGCACGTTCTGCATACTTCCTTCATCACACTTGCTCCTTGACTACAGGAACCAGGTCTTCTTCAACCTCATAGGTCCAGCACTTAGCCTGAGGCCTGATACTCCATGACCTCATAAATATTTATTAAATGAATAGTCTCATTTCTGTAGTCTTATTTTACTAACAGCTCTGTGAGCAGGCCTTATCTCCTTCTCTGTTCGTTCTTGGATCCTTATAGATACTTACAGAACACTTCATCAATCCCTGTCTTCAGGGCAGAATCTTGACTGCTCAAGTCCTCTATATTCCACCCTGCCTGGCATTATCCCTTACTGCTTTTTTCACTTAAAACCTAAACAAAATATAAGTGGTCTTTCCAGTTCTCCCACAGTGGTGCTGCGTCATTCCTCAATGGTGGCCGTTCCTTATGGTCAGTTCTTACTAGAGAGAACTAAGTTAAAAACGAGTTTGTTGTTTCTTTCCTTTTGACTTCTTCATTGGTAAGCATCAGAGAAGTCAAAGACAAATTGCAAGGAAGCATCATTGTGATTTCCCACAAAATTTCATATACAGAATTTCAGAGGAGAATGTTCACTTTAAAAGCACACACATCTGTTCTTCGGGCAGGCTTCAGCTGTCAGGGATTTTCCAGGGCCTGCAAGATGAAGTGTGGTCGTAGGTGCTGTCCAGTGGCTGAAAAGAGTCATCGTCGCTGTTCCGCAAGCTCAGTAGTTCTCTGCTCTATCTAAGCCTCATGATTTTTTTTTTTTCTTTCTAAGGCAGAGGAAGATTTCATCTCAACTAGAGCCTTTGCTGTTGTTCAGTTGCTCAGTTGTGTCCGACTGTTTGCGACCCCATGGACTGCAGCATGCCAGGCTTCCCTAGAGCCTTCATGGAAACAAATCTTAAATCAGCATCCTCACTGTTTTTTCATTGCTGAGTTTGATTTTCATGAGTCAGTGATGTGGAGAGTCATGTCTACAGTATTTTTTGAGCTTTATTGAGGAAAAATTGACAGATATGATATATTTAAAGTGTACAGCCTAATGAGCTGGTGTACACAGAAGCTGTGGAATGATTACTAAGATCAAGATAATCAGCACATCCATCCCGTCATGTAGGTAACTTCCTTTTGTGTGACAAGAATGTTTAAGCTTAAGTCTCAGCAACTTTCAAGCATACTCAGCTGCTGCTGCTGCTGCTAAGTCTCTTCAGTCGTGTCCAACTCTGTGGGACCCCATAGAGGGCAGCCCACCAGGCTCCCCCGTCCCTGGGATTCTCCAGGCAAGAACACTGGAGTGGGTTGCCATTTCCTCCTCCAATGCACGAAAGTGAAAAGTGAAAGTGAAGTCGTTCAGTCATGTCTGACTCTTAGCGACCCCAGGGACTGCAGCCTACCAGGCTCCTCCATCCATGGGATTTTCCAGGCAAGAGTACTGGAGTGGGGTGCCATTGCCTTCTCCCCAAGCATACTCTCCTGTATTATTATCTGTAGTCACCATGCCGTCCAGTAGACCCTCAGACCTTTTTCTCCTTACAACCAAAACTTTCTGCCCTTTGCCCTGTGTCACTCCATTTCTCCCAGGGTCATCGTTTTTATGACAAGGTCAACTATTCAGTACTGACCACCAAGCCTCCTCTTTCTCCTTGTAAATCACAGCTTCTGTTCCAACATTTGGGAAAACCTATTAGTTGCTACCTTACTGCCCTAAATATTTCCTGCTTCCCTGGAGGCCCTGGGCTCTAACTTTTAACAAGCCTCAGAACAAAGCCGGATGTCCTGGGGGGAAGGTTCAGCCCTGCTCTGGGAAGAAGCTCCCTCAGCACGTGGTCCGTTTCACTGTTACATTGTGGATTAAAGTGCTACATGGAGCATCTTTCAGGGTTACACAAAAACCCATACCCTGAGTATTATCCTTGTCACCTGACCAGGGTTATAATAGGGTTCTGCCACAATTCCTCCAATTTTTATTTCTCTCCAATAAAAATTTGCTAGTGGAACCACTCACTCTGGGTGGGAGGCTAACTTTGTTTCTGATTGTCTTATTTCAACCCATGGTGAAGTTATATTGTGCTGCTGGGGCTTTTTTCCTTTTCTCTTTTTTCATTTGGCCTGGGCTGCCTCTGTTCAGCAGAGCCTCCTTGTCACTTCTTCTATCACCGTTAGTTAAAAGTAATTGTTATTGCAAACCCACTCCATGCCAGTATCATTCTCTTTCATGGGGAAAACCCACAAAGCATTCATTTCGGTAGCAGAAAGGAGGGAGCTTACAGGATCAAATCCTTTTTATCTGGACCCACAGCACCTGCGGCAATGCATTAACTAGCAGGAGTTGTTAATTACAATCCTAACTTGTTGATCTTCCTGGCTTCCGAATTTTAAAAGCAAGAAAATTAATCACTGCGCGTGTCTCCTCCTGTCGAAAATGACAGGAGCGTGTCTTCTGAGTTCTGTTTCAGCCGCTGATAATCACACACTTGCATTTTCCTGTCACATTTCTTTCCTCCTTTTGCGGATGGAACCATTTCTTAAGTTCAAAGAGCCGTTCCATTCACAGCAGAGTAGATATTTGCCTGAAAAACAAAGGCTTTAGAAGCATAAATCCTCTAAATATGAGTCTGAGCAAGATGGTACTGAAGATATTTCAGGAGTTGACATCACTTAAAAAAAAAAACAAACACAAAAAAATGAAGACTAATTAAGTGTAGTAGTGGTGGCTTCACTTGTATTTTTTCATTTAATTTACATAACAAACCTGCGAGATAGAAACTGTATCTTTATGGTGGAGGAAACAGGTTCAGAAAGGATGAATAACTTGCCCAAGATCGCATAACACCTCAAGCATGAAAAGGAAAAAGGATTTGAGACAGGGAAGTAGGAAAAGGAGCCCAGCACGGTCATCCTGCATTATGAAGCAGGAATCAGGAAGAGATGGAAAGAAAGCTGAGCCTGGCTTCCAGAACACTTGCTTGTCATAGTAAGAAAATACAGTGTCTGCCACTTTATTCTGACCTATCCATCCATCATCAAGGTAGTTAAACCACCTAATCCATCCTGTGTGTGAGTCATTCTTAAGAAGAGTTACATTGTAAGCAGTCTGGACTGCAGAGAAGAATGCTTCAACACTCTTCATCAAATTCTGCCCTGGAAAACACTCAACCCAAATGGATGACTGTAGGCCTAGACCAGCAGTTGTGTATTATGGAGGCACATTCGACCTGGGTAGCTTTCTAAAACTCCCAGCACAGACCAGTCTGGTGAGACTAGCTGGACCCAGCCCCAGACGGGCGTGGGCAGCTGAAGCTGAGAACCACTCTGAGAGGCTGTGCGTGATTTCACCACTGATGTTCCTTTCGTTCCCTTCCTTTTCAGTTATTTCACGTCATTCCTCCGAATGACCTTTATTCCTCTGTCACGGAGGGCAGTTTTCTGTTCCTTGTTTTGCAATCTTTCCCCAAACCTCCTGGACAATTCAGATTGGGTTACATCGCAAATGAAAGCTTTACAGCTGGATCTTCTGCAGGCATAGAGTTTATTCTAAAAGCCTTGTGTATTCCGACAGTGAAAATGGATATCCCGTATGAAGTTTCTCTCTGGCTGAACTTTGCAGTCAGCAGTAGTTGGACTCTCAGGAGTTCTACATTTTGCTCTCTGAAGCACATACACACACACAAACCCTCTCTTGCTCTCTGAAGCACACACACACACACACACACACACACACACACACACACACACCCCTCCCCCCTCCGCATGAGCCAGCTCAGCACATTGTAATCTGGGTTTCCACCGTTAGGCCTGCGCCCTGTGGTAAGCTGTGGGAAGAACTGAAGCGCGTATCTGGGTAGTTTAAACAGAGTTCCCATCCCTACCCCATTTCACTAAGAATTGCTAGTACCAAATACACCAAAGGAGATTCTTAAACTGTTCGCTGTCAGTAACTGGCTTAGCTTTTCTCCTTCTCTCCGCTGAAGGCAGTCTGGCCAGGAGAATCTTTGTGAAGGATATTCACACAGGTAAGCCAGGTAGATGACCCCATAAGCACATACACAGAAACATCTGCATCCGAGCCAGGCAAGGCTTTTCTGTCCTTTGTGAGAGCTGCAGTGTTGTATTACCCAGTTCCCAGAGGACGCAATCCCATGTGGACTGGCCCAGTGTCTGTCTATGAACACACCTGGATTTACTGCCTCAATTTACTGCCTGAATGAGACAGAGGGACCTTCTTTGCACAGGCTGAATACAAATCAGTCCTTATTTTAATTCCAGTCCACTTCAAGTGACATTGAGTCCCCTGGCATAGTTCGTCAAGAGACCCTCTGTGGGGATGTTCCCCTTCCTGGATCTCATTTTTCAGAAATGACTGGATTCTTCCCATTGTATCTTTGAAGCTAAGTAGCATTAACAGGAGAAGGGATAGCCTACCCACTCTGGTATCCTTGGGCTTCCCTGGCAGCTCAGATGGTAAAGAATCTCCCTGCAATGTGGGAGACCTGGGTTCAATCCCTAGGTTGGGAAGATCCCCTGGAGGAGGGCATGGCAACCCACTCCAGTGTTTTTGCCTGGAGAATCCCACGGTCAGAGGAGCCTTGCACACTACAGTCATGTGGTCACAAAGAGTCGGACATGACTGAGCAACCAAGTATAGCATGGCACAGCATTAACAGGATCCCATTGGAGCTGGGACGTTATGCAGACAAAAGTAAAGAATGCCTTTATGTACTCTTCATTAGTGCTATTACAGGTTCGATCCTTTGGTCAGGAAGACCCTCTTGGAGAAGGGAGTGGCTTCCCACTCTAATATTCTTGCCTGGAGAATTCCATGGACAGAGGAGCCTGGCAGGCTACAGTCCATGAGGGTCACAAAGAGTCTGATATGATTGAACAACTAACTCTTATTTACCTACTGCTGTTACCTTATCAGAAAACTAAGATCCTGGCATCTGGTCCCATAACTTCATGGGAAATAGATGGGGAAACAGTGGAAACTGTGTCAGACTTTATTTTGGGGGGCTCCAAAATCACTCCAGATGGTGATTTGCAGCCATGAAATTAAAAGACGCTTACTCCTTGGAAGGAAAGTTATGACCAACCTAGACAGCATATTCAAAAGCAGAGATATTACTTTGCCAACAAAGGTCCATCTAGTCAAGACTATGGTTTTTCCAGTGGTCATGTACAGATTGAGATTTGGACTGTGAAGAAACCTGAGTGCCGAAGAGTTGATGGTTTTGAACTGTGGTGTTGGAGAAGACTCTAGAGAGTCCCTTGGACAGCAAGGAGATCCAACCAGTCCATCCTAAAGGAGATCAGTCCTGGGTGTTCACTGGAGGGACTGAGGCTGAGGCTAAAGCTCCAATCCTTTGGCCACCTCATGCGAAGAGCTGACTCATTGGAAAAGACCCTGGTGCTGGGAGGGATTGGGGGCAGGAGAAGAAGGGGACGACAGAGGATGAGATGGCTGGATGGCATCACTGACTCGATGGACGTGAGTCTGAGTGAACTCTAGGAGTTGGTGATGGACAGGGAGGCCTGGCGTGCTGTGATTCATGGGGTTGCAAAGAGTTGGACATGACTGAGCGACTGAACTGAATTACCTTATCTAGACACATAGATTATTTTTGTTTGCTGTAGTATATGCTCCTTGATCATGTCACCATACTCAAGGGAGGATATGTTTGCATGATGGTGATAAAATATGTCCCTTGATGTGTGAATTCTGATTCTGCTACCAACTTGCTGAATGGCCATGTTGGGTTAGATATTTTACCTCTAAGATCTTCAGTATCTTCATTTGAAAAGCTGGAATAATAACCTCTTCATAGAGCTAATGGAATTATTACAAGAGATCAGCAGTTTTCAAACTTTTTGTTCTTAAGATCCCTCTCTACCTATAAAAATTGAGAATTCCAAAGAGCTTTTTTTGTACACCTAGATATTTATCATATTTACCATATTTATAATCAAAAATTATAAGAGCTTCCCAGGTGGCTCAGAGGTTAAAGCATCTGCCTGCAATGCAGGAGACCTGGGTTCAATCCCTGGGTCGGGAAGATCCCCTGGAGAAGGAAATGGCAACCCACTCCAGTATTCTTGCCTGGAGAATCCCATGGATGGAGGAGCCTGGTGGCCTGCAGTCCATGGGGTCACAAAGAGTCAGACACGACTAGGCGACTTCACTTTCACTTTCATAATTAAAAATAGAAAATATTATAAAGCACTTGTTTTTCTTCAAGACAAAAGAATTAATGAGAATAGTGGTGTTTTACAGTTTTGCATATCTCTTTAATGAGAGATTAAAGAATACAAGTGGATTCTCAGATATGCTTTTGAATTCAGTCTGGCATATTTTGTAGTTTTGGTTGACATATGCAAAGGAAATCTGGCCTCAAATAGGTGTGTAATTGGAAGGGAAGGAGTATTTTAATAGCCTTTTCAGTTAATTGTGGATATTCTTTGATTCACATTAGAACTCAGTGAAGTGATTTTTGTCTTAAAGATTAGTTTTAACGTGCACTCTGAAGCCGTGTCTATGAATTTTATGTACTCTATTACATAAAATCCCTTAGTCTGTCTTGTACTTTGAATGACTCTTTTAGTCATGTGTAATTTTTTAAACATCATACTCTGGTCATTTGGAAAACATTGGTTCACTCAGTTATATAGAGCTCCTAAAACTTTATTTCATCAAACCATGAAATCAAACAAAAAAACCCCCACAATTATTAAAACCATCACCAATCTTTCAAATGACAGACTGTCAAACTCTGGGCAGCAGATACATGTGTTCCAAAATTCTAATTTTTGCTTAAGAGCCCACATTTTATCATTGGCAACAAATATTGCCAATTATTTTCCTTGATGTGATGGACTCACTTCATTTATTTCCATAATGTACCTGCCAAATACGCAAGTCTGAACAGCCAATTTGTCTAAAGTTGTTCTTCCTAGTAAAAGTGGTATTTCAAGGAAATAGTGGCACGTTCAGTTTATAGCTCCAGGGATGGCCAAGAGTTCATCCTTGAGATAAGCCTCATTCTTCAGTAGGAGCAGAAACACTTCCTGCCTTCTTCCCCCTTCATCTCAGGGTGCCAAGAAGATACATACCAAAGACTCAAGATTCAAGGACATTAATATTTATGACTGTATTAGTGGGCCTCCCGGGTGGCTCAGTGGTAAAAAATCTACCTGTAATGCAGGAACTGCAGGAGGCTTAGGTGTGATCCCTAGGTCAGGAAGATCCCCTGGGGGAGGGCATGCAACCCACTCCAGTGTTCTTGCCTGGAGAGTCCCATGGACAGAGGCGGGCTACAGTCTATGCAATCGCAAAGAGCCGGACACAGCTGAAGTGATTGAGCAAGCACACACTGCTTTATTAGGGACATTCTTTTTTTATAATTTATCTTTGTCTAGTTGATTTACAATGTTGTGTTAATCTCTGCTGTATAGCAGAGTGATCCAGTTTTATATCTAGATATAGATATAGATATACGCACACACAGAGGACTCTGGCCGGCTACAGTCCATGGGGTCGCAAGAGTCAGACACGACTTAGTGACACTATCACCACCATGTAATGGTTTGCATTCTCTCATCCCAAACTCTTGGTCCATCCCTTACCCCTTGGCAACTACAAGTCTGTTCTCTAAGTCTGTGAGTCTGTTTCCTAGGTAAGTTCATCTGTATCATAGTTTAGATTTCTTTAGGGGTATTCTTAAGTGAAACTGGCTTTTCCCCCACTGGCTGGGAGCATGTGAAAGTGAGGAATACAGTGACTACTTACTCGCTGCTTTGATTTGTACTAAAGCCTTTGTGGCTCAGCTGGTAAAGAATCTGCCTGCAATGCGAGAGACCTGGGTTTGATCCCTGGGTTGGGAAGATCCCCTGGAGAAGGGAAAGGCTCCCCACTCCAGTATTCTGGCCTGGAGAATCCCATGGACTAGTCCATGGGGTCTCAAAGAGTTGGACACGACTGAGCCACTCTGACTTCATTTCACTTCAAAGCCTTGCGGGTTTCACCCTCCAGGCACCCTCCACTTGACAGAGCACAGATGTCAAGACACTAAAGGCAGTGGTACATTCTGGAAATAGCTTTGATCTCACGGGCTCCCTGAAAGGGCCTCTGGGCCTCCAGTAGTCTACAGACCACACCTCGAGAACCATTGGCATTATGTAACCTTTTGCCAGTCCTGATGAGTTAGCTCTTTCTTCCTGGTCTTCATTGTCTGTGGCTGTGGACTTGGTGACTAGCCAGGCTGAATGAAGCCTGGCCTTTGGGAGATCTATTATTTTAATGAAATCCCACTAGAGTTCTTCCTGCGTTCACCAGAGCCCAGTTGTTTTTTTTTCCTTCCTGGGATATTACCTTGGTAATATCCGAAACAAGCCAAAAACAAATAAGCCGAAAACAAACCTTGGTTTCGTATTAGCTTTATTGCTCACATCTATGTGCGGGAGATCTCTGTATGTAATCCTTGTTTCTTTTTGTATGGTGTGGAGCTAATAAAGACATTTTTTGTGATAGTTTCTTGGTCCGTTATATAGAGGGTCTTAATTCTGGTTTCAGAGACCCTTCACTAGTCTGTGCATAGATTCTAGGTGGCTGGTGAGCCCTCAAAATTTCACAACATTTTCTGTTGTTCTTTGAGGGTTGTGGAGAAGGTGAGTTGTTGGGGAGAGTTAATAGCTTCAAATTCTCAGAGAGGTTTTATGACCTCGCCCCTGCAAAACCAACTGTCACCAAATTGGCTGTTTCAGATGGACATTGTTATGGGTGGCATCTACCCATCCATTGTCCATGTCCCAACACACGTCTTTTGGAAAAGAATGTTCAGAGTTCCCTCTGCGGCTTTGCCCGTCTGCACTTTCCATTCCTTTGGCATTCCTTCACAGTCCCCGTCAATTAGCACTTGCTCACTAGTCACTTCACAGTTGTCTTTGAGCACATCGTCTGTCCTTTTCCCCTTGGCATAAAGTGCAGGAGACGCCAGGGCCGGCCGTCTCATCCACATGTATCCTCGGAGGGTATTTCAGGCCAGAGGATGCACTCAGCCAAATTAGTGGGCTCCTCTTTGAACCACTGAGATGTGCAAACTCGGAATATTTATTTATACCTCAACTGCGAGTTGCGTTTTTTTCTCCCACACAATTCTCCAGCCTGCTGCTTGGAATCCAAGCACTGTCATGAAAACTGCAAGGCAGCCAGTTTCGTTCCAACAGTAGCATTTTTGGAACCCTTTCCCGATTCCGTGGGAGTAGTGTGGTGACTACCACTCTCTGAGAAGACGCGGAGGAGGACTCTGCAGCGTGATGATATGTATGTCTTGCAATATCAGCCCTCCGGGCACGCTGCAGACGGGGTGGGGGTGAGGGGCTTCGTGGCAGGGCAGGGGGCATCCCTGGCAGTAAGCGTGAGTGCTCTTTGCAGCACCAGCATTTCTGTACATTGGAAAGCTGGCTTCAGGGTGGTCAGTGAGAAGCAGACAGCAGGCTTTACAGATTGCACTCTCATTTAACGAAGTGGTTGTTCCCCATCTCAGAAAAATTTGAAGGGTTCTGTCAAAGGTGGTTTAACTCAGTGGCTTCACAGTTTTTGAAAAATCCTGTGGTTGTCTAATGCAGCAAACACACCAGCAACTAACAGTTGGGGAACGGCAACGTCCCTGTCCCCTATGAGAAGCAGGAAAATGAATTCTATGGCGATGAGCGGGGAGGACTGACCTAATTATGACAAAGCAGAAGAATCATTCAGTGGGATACAGACAAGGTAGATGTGTGTACCAGTCAGATCCAGGGGTATTTTATTTAAGAATATGTCTCCAGTTGCTGGATAGCGTTGTTTTTAAACTTCGCGTCCTGGACAACATTTGTTACTGACACACTCCATCCTGTCTTCTGCATCCCTAAATACTAAAGATTGTCACCCACTTTGTGTTCTCAGCAGTATAGGTCGACCCCAGTCCTCTGTCTTTACAGACTCAGGCTTCCAAGATGGCTTTGTTTATTTCTGTCCCTCTCTAGCAGGTGAGAAAATCAGGACATAAGAGCCTCTGACTTGCCCCAAAGCGTTGAGTCATAGTGCAGGTTGATGTTAACAGCTGTGGTGTCCCAGGCCAGGCTCGAGAGTCAGAGAGCGTGTCGTTCGTTTCTTTGGAAAGTGCCCTTCACGCTGTCGGGGTCGGTCAGTGTCGGCGCATGTCCCCTTTGACCAACTCACTCCCACTCAAGGGCTGAGTCTGGTCAAATTCTCCTTTGGGAAAATGGCACGTACAGTGGGAGAGCAAGGTAAGGTGACTCTTGACTCCGCTTTCGGACCAGATGGCTGTTGTTATTGCATGACAAAGTGCGCGGCTTCACGTTTCTCTGCCTCTCGCCACTACAGTGCCCTTTCTGTTTTTTAAGGAAAGAAGGATTGTCCAAATGCGGAAGATGCAAGCAGGCATTTTACTGCAACGTGGAGTGTCAGGTAGGTGTCTTTGGGCCAGCTGGCAGGGAGGGCCTGGTACCCCAGCATCCTTCTCACCCCTGTCACAGCATCCCAGGGCCCTCCCGCAGCCAGAGCTGGAAAGCCTCCTTGTGGCGTAGGGTGTGGCTGGATGCCCCTGTGTGCTGGCACCCAGGACTGATGGTGATGGGCAGCCAGTGATAGGCAGTAACATTTTGGGGCCCCACATAGGATCAAAACTAGAGGTTGGTAAAGTGGGAAAGGCACAGGGGCCACATTGGATACAGACAGGTGTATCACCAAGGTCAACAGTCTGCCCCCCTCATGGCTCCCAGCAACAGATGGAATGTGCAAAGACAACTAGTGAAATATGTTAAAATGTTGTCTTTAAAATTGTTTAGTCTTTACCATCACCAAGTCTGAATTTGTATCTATCCCCCTAGCAGGCCACACGTTGCCCTTGGGCTGATCTAATCTAGCCTGATTCCAGCTGGACTTAGGTGGGCCCCTGACACAGCTTTTGTGCAGCCAGAGGTGGGCTGATCTGAACTTGGACCTGGAGACCTGGGGGTGGTGTCTCGGCCTGTGTCTCAGTGGGGCCTGAGCGGTTCAGGCAGCAGGTTGCATGTAGACCTGGCTGGCTGGTTGCATCTTGAGGGAGTCTTGTAACCCAGGACTGAAGATTTTGAGAGGGTATTTGGAGGAACTCTTGGTAGACTCTTTAAGGGATAAGTCTCCCCACCCCCCCTCAAACCTTTCTACTTAATACTATATAGTTACACAAAATGTTCACAGGTATTACAGAAAATGTACTCCCTGTTCTAGCAGTTTGAATTTGGGGAGGATATGATCTTTAACCTCTGTGTGTCCTCCCCAATTTTTTTTTAAATGGTAACCTACTAATATGGCTTGGGAAATGATGCTACTAAATAGTGGTTCTAAGGGACAGGGAGGCCGTTCTTCATCCCTGCACCTCGGTTTTATTCTTCTTCCCATACTTAGCTGTCACTTTCCTCTGCCCCCCACCCCTGCTCTGGTCGACCACATTACCCATGGTTTCATTTTTTTTTTCCCCCTCTGTTTTCTCCCTACACAGCTGGTCTCTGAATGTCTCCAAAGGGTGTTGTGCAGCAGTGGGGGAGGTTGCTAAGCCCAGAGTTTTATCTGACAGAGCTCCCTTCACAGAGGCCCTGGCCAGAGGACACAGGCTGAGCCGTTGGCTTGGGAAGGTCTGCCTTGGCTCTGAAGGCCACGTGCCTGGTCCACCTCCCTGTGTCTCCACGCAGGCTTCCGGCCTGCAGGGCAGTGAGAATATAGATGGGCTTGTCGTTGGTTTATCAGGGAGTGTGGCTTCTTCTGAAGAGGAGAGACTGTGCTTTGCTCCTCCCGATTGTGGACAGAGAGTTCTGTGGTGAGATTGCTGGGCACGCGAAGAGGTCAGCGAGTGCCGGAATGACGTGATTAGCTTCCAGGCCTGATAAGTTAGCTGTTTCTATATTTAAGTTAAATGCTTCTAGAAAAAGTAGCTCATGATATTCTGGTTCTTTAAAGAAGCCAGCTAGTAACTCACAGGTCAGACTGTTGTAACACAGAAGACTCGGAGGATATAGTTCCAGCCCTGCACCTGCCTACCTCTGTGAACTCGACAATTCAAAGGACGTCTCAGAGTCTCAGTTTCTTTAAGTGTAAATGAGGACAGTGGCCCCTATGTTGATGAATTATAAGGATCAAATGATATGTGAGATATCAAGATTCTATGTAAACTGTGATGCTGTGTGCAGGCATGAGGGCTTATAAATAATAATATGATAGTACTTCAGGCTGGACTGAAGCTTAGGTTTATGCAGAGAATAAAGTAGGCAGCCCACTTTAGATTTAAAAGACTGGGTTTTTTTTCACCAAAGAGTATGGACGGATTCTAAGAACTTGAGATCCCAGGTGTACATTATATGAATAGTGCTTGTTACAAAATGGAACTTTAACTTCTCTGATGAACTATAAACTCTGCATGGATATGAAACATGAGCATCTGTGAGATGCGGAGCTACCTCTTGGTCTCTTGAGCTGTCTTCATTAGGCACCCCCAGGTGGCGTTACACTGATGCATAACTGCAGTCCAGGTTGGGGTGCTGTGGTGGCCATTGGGTTCCCTTGCCTTTAGGACCTGGTCTTCCAGATTTGCTGACTCACAGTGATAGGTGCCTGGCCTTGGGAGGTTCCCGGCAACCAAGTTATCAACCTGTGTGGACCAGAAGGCCTCTTTACTGTTGTTTCGTCTCGAATTCATGTCCTCCTCTTTGCAGCCCCATGGACTGCAGCACGCTAGGCTTCCCTCTCCCTCACCATCTCCCAGGGTTTGCCCAAACTCGTGTCCATTGAGTCGGTGATGCCATCCAACCATCTCATCCTCTGCTGCCCGCTTCCGCTCCTGCCCTCAGTCTTTCCCAGCATCAGGTCTTTTCCAGTGAGTCGGCTCCTTGCATCAGGTGGCCAGAGTATTGGAGCTTCAGCCTCCGCATCAATCACCTTACAGAATGAAAAGGCAAGAAGATATGACACTGAAAGATGAGCCTTGTTATTGCTTTGCACCAAGCAGCTTGACAGGCTGCATGTCCTCCTCCTGGTCACGTCATAATGTGCTTGCTGTAGCAAGGAACCCCAGGATGGGGGACACAGACCTGTGATTCTCAGTCACGTCAAAGGTCCGGGCCGTGACAGCTTGCTGCGTCCAGCCGCTGGGCCAGGACGCCCTCGGTCCTAGGGAGTAGGTTTGCACTTCAGTTTCCCTGTGCTCTGTGAAGTATCTTGTGACCAAAGTACTCTCATAGATGACAAGTAGCAACACACTTCCCAAAAGCCACCGGTTTCTAGAAGTGAGGCTGGATTTGGCCTGTTTCATGTCTGTTTCCTGTCTCTCCTGTCGCAGCAGGGGGAGGCACGTGATCATTAAGGTTTTCCGTCCTGTCGTCTGAAGGGCTGAGTAGGAGCAGGACGCCGTATCACAGTGAGACAAGATGGTCATAAAGCCAAGTACCTAGAAACAAATGACAGTAGAAAGGCTTCATCCGTAAAATCACTGGGGAGGAGTCTGGGGCATTTGCTCCAGATGGAAATGGATTCGGAGTTCTGCCCAAGGGAATACTTGGATGGGATCAAGGTGGAGACTCTGCTGCAGGGTAAAACAAGGGGTGCAAAACAAGGGCAGCAGTCAGGAAGGTAATTGAGTGATTCTCCACCTAAGAAAGCGTGGCCCTCTCCACTGATGTTCAGTCACTCAGTCATGTCTGACTCTTTGCAACCCCTGGGACTGCTGCACGCCAGCAGTCCCTGTCCTTCACTGTCTCTCAGAACTCACTCAAACTCATGCCCATCATGTCGGTGATGCCATTCAACCATCTCACTCTCTGTCATCCCCTTCTCCTCCTGCCTTCAGTCTTTCCCAGCATCAGGGTCTTTTCCTCTTCACTGGGCCTTCTTCAAAGGCAGACCGCACCCACCTGGAGTCACCATTAGCACAGAGCAGATGATGGGGTTGGAAAGGAGCTTGTCAGTAGATAAGAAAGCAGTGTCCACAGTGGCTGACTGACTTGACCAAAGTCACACAGCAATAAAACTGAGACCAGAGTGTGCAGAAACCCTGGGGAGGGCTGTCGCTGCTTTCCAGCACTGCACCTGGGGATCCTGAGGACCCTCCAGGAGAAGAGGCGCTGTGGGGATGAGTCAGAGATGGAGAGGTGGCCTTTCATGGAGGTGAAAGGGAAGATTGCTTCCAGTCGTATTGTCTTTCAAGAAACCACTCCAGGAGTGTAAGGTCCACATCCCTCCCTGAGGGTGTCCTTCCAGGAATGTAGCATGTTAGGAGCCCTTCAGGACTCTTCTTCCTGCCCCCAGCTGTCCTCTCTGATTGCAGGACTCTAGGACCATGCTTTATTTTATACAGTTTGACTCATGTCTTGTCCCATTTATTCTCCTTTTCGTTCATTTGACTCAGTGTGATCCTGCCAGAGGAGAGATTTTAATTGACAACTCATGAAAGGGTAATGGGAGGAAATATAAAAGAAATAGAAGTTCCTTTTTAGTTAGGCTTGGTTTGTAAGCTGTGTGTTTTAATGAACTATATTTATTTTTATAAATATGCCTGGAAAACTAAGAGTGTTGTTCACTCAGACTTTTTTGTTCAATTGTACCACGATACATCGAAGAAAAGAGTTTTAGAGCTATTACATAGAGGAATTGTTGTGGAGTAGAACTTTCTAAGGTGTTATTTCTTAACATTGACAAACAGAACAAAACGGTTTGTGTATTGTAAGTGGAGGTGTTAGGATTACGAGTGTGATTTTGAAAGGAGGAAAGAGCATGTTCTGATGAAGATTGAAGCATGTATGAGGAGTGCGTGACCAAAGATGCAAAAACATTCTCGACTTTTATGACCAATTAGAAAGTAACTGAAGTGTAGAAAATGTCTAAGAAATGCTCCCATGACCCTGTCATTTTTTGGGTGATCACTGAGTGGGCTAGAGTCAGGGGTTTCGTCCTGGTTAAATTCACTTCGTTCTCTTCATTCAGACATAGGAAGCATCCTCAAAGGAGCCACTGTTTTTTTCTTGTGAATAAATGTTTAACATCACCAGTAAGAATCAATGAGTGTGTCCTATCACTCTTTTATGGAAATAGAAAACAAAGCAGATAGGGGCCAGCAGTGGCTGTCATCCCGGTGTCATCCCCGTGTGAGGCAGCCACGAAGCCCCTGATGCCTTCTGCATTCTTTCTCTCACAGAGAATAGTGGTGAACAGTAGTCCTATGATATTTTCTTACCATTCCACATTTTAAGAAATCACTTATGCATGCTACTCTGTATTTCAGGAAATCACACAAGCATGTATATAAGTTCAGTCCAGTCACTCAGTTGTGTCTGACTTTTGGCGAACCGATGAACTGCAGCACGCCAGGCCTGCCTGTCCATCACCAACTCCCGGAGTCTACCCAAACCCATGTCCATTGGATGCCATCCAATCATCTTATCCTCTGTCGTCCCCTTCTCCTCCTGCCCTCAATCTTTCCCAGCATCAGAGTCTTTTCAAATGAGTCAGCTCTTCGCATCGGGTGGCCAAATTATTGGAGTTTTAGCTTCAACATTAGTCCTTCCAATGAACACCCAGGACTGATCTCCTTTAGGATGGACTGGTTGGATCTCCTTGCAATCCAAGGGACTCTCAAGAGTCTTCTCCAAAACCACAGTTCAAAAGCATTAATTCTTTGGCGCTCAGCTTTCTTCAGAGTCCAGATCTCACATCCATACATGACCACTGGAAAAACCATAGCCTTGACTAGGCGGACCTTTGTTGACAAAGTAATATCTCTGCTTTTGAATATGCTGTCTAGGTTGGTCATAACTTTCCTTCCAAGGAGTAAGCATCTTTTAATTTCATGGCTGCAGTCACCATCTGCAGTGATTTTGGAGCCCAGAAAAATAAAGTTAGCCACTGTTTCCCCATCTATTTCCCATGAAGTGATGGGACCAGATGCCATGATCTTAGTTTTCTGAATGTTGAGCTTTAAGCCAACTTTTTCACTCTCCTCTTTCACTTTCATCAAGAGGCTCTTTAGTTCTTCTTCACTTGCTGCCATAAGGGTGGTGTCATCTGCATATTGAGGTTATTGAGATTTCTCCCGGCAATCTTGATTCCAGCCTGTGCTTCCTCCAGCCCAGCATTTCTCATGATGTACTCTGTATATAAGTTAAATAAGCAGGGTAACAACATACAGCTTTGATGTACTCCTTTTCCTATTTGGAACCAGTCTGTTGTTCCATGTCCAGTTCTAACTGTTGCTTCCTGACCTGCATACAGGTTTCTCAGGAGGCAAGTCAGGTGGTCTGGTATTCCCATCTCGTGAAGAATTTTCCACAGTTTGTTGTGATCCACACAGTCAAAGGCTTTGGCATAGTCAATAAAGCAGAAATAGATGTTTTTCTGGAACTCTCTTGCTTTTTCGATGATCCAGCAGATGTTGGCAATTTGATCTCTGGTACCTCTGCCTTTTCTAAAACCAGCTTGAACTTCTGGAAGTTCACGGTTCACATATTGCTGAAGCCTGGCTTGGAGAATTTTGAGCATCACTTTACTAGAGTGTGAGATGAGTGCAATTGTGCGGTAGTTTGAGCATTCTTTGGCATTGCTTTGGGATTGGAAGAAAACTGACCTTTTCCAGTCCTGTGGCCACTGCTGAGTTTTCCAAATTTGCTGGCATATTGAGTGCAGCACTTTGACAGCATCATCTTTCAGGATTTGAAATAGCTCAGCTGGAATTATGGTCTAAATTGAAAGCCCCTTTAGAACAAGAGAAACACCAAATGAGGGAGTTAGAAAAGCGGACTTCACAATAAAAATCCAGTCTCCTTATGCTGGGAGACAATATATTATTTGCCAGAAAACTGGATGATGTAACAATCCTTCTTTTCTCCCAGCATTGGAAGTGCTGGTATACCATGAGACGATTTTGCAACTCTTTATGCATCTTTAAGCATTTCAGTCCATGCACAAAAGGTAAAATCATGCAGAGCTGTTGTTACAGTGGCTGAAAGTGAACTAGAAGTTTAAAAGGATACCAAAAAAATTCCCCTCTCATACTTTTTACCTATATTGTTTAAATTTATTGCATGAATCATCTGTTCTCATTATAGAAAAATCAGAAGTTTCAGACTGAAAGAGGAACAGAAAGAGTATACATACTTCATAATTTTATCCTTCCAGAGAAAACCACTAGCAACACTTCGGCATGTGTCTTTCTGAATCCTTCCTATGCATTTGTTTGTAATATATTACTTTCCTAGAAAATGGGATCCATCTGAATTTACATAAAGTTTTATAAAGATTGCAACCAGGAAAGGAGTAACAGCTTAAATTTTGAAGAAAACTGGAAGCCAAGTAGTACCACTGTGGTATGTCTCTGACATTTCTGCCTTCTGACAGAAAAGGAAAACTTCTTACTAGCTGATAAATTTCCCTTGATGAAACTTAACATGATTCTGCTGGTCCTTGAATTTGCCCAGCTCTCCGATTTCACTGCTCTGTGTGGGTCTCTGTTACATTCTAGGTGCTCTTGCTTTACTTTGGCCACCTCATGCGAAGAGTTGATTCATTGGAAAAGACTCTGATGCTGGGAGGGATTGGGGGCAAGAGGAGAAGGGGACAACAGAGGATGAGATGGCTGGATGGCATCACTGATTCGATGGACTTGAGTCTCAGTGAACTCCGGGAGTTGGTGATGGACAGGGAGGCCTGGCGTGCTGTGATTCATGGGGTCGCAAAGAGTCGGACACGACTGAGCGACTGATCTGATCTGATCTGATGGTCATAAACTACTTGAAGTCAAAGACTCCATCTCCCATCCCTGCCTCTGGGGTCATCAAGGGCTTATTGAATGAATGAAGGAACCAGTACGTGAACAATTACCAGCATTTGTCGAGAGCACGTTGTGTGCCAGGCACTGGTCTGAGTGCTTCTTGTGGGTTAGCTTGTTTCTTGGATCCTCACAATGACCCTTTGTTGTTGCATGAATGCCTGATAATGGTAGGCTTCAAGCTTTGTGTCTGATTATCACTGTTGGAAGGCATACAGTCGTAGACTCGGAATTCTGGACCTGCTAAGTAACTTAGGGATCATGTTATTTACAGCCGAGGATACACAGGCAGAGGGATTAAGAGGACTGTCTGGTGTGACATAGCTGCTTCGCTGGAGGGCGGGGTGAGAATGCAGGCCTCTCCAAGCCCCAGGCCAGTGTGCTCTTGCTGGATAGAACTCTGCTCTCCCTAACTACAGGGCACAGCGTGGTTAGGTTCTCTTCCCTGGAGGACATTAACATCAGTAGATGTCAGTATTGTGTATTCATATTTATCTATTTATATTTGTATTAATTAAATTGTATTAAAAACACATAGGTCATATTAAGAAATGTTAAACTTCTTTCTCACCGGAGCTCATTGTTAAACACCAAACACCCCGTATACTTCAGGAAACTGGCATGTTTAAGGCGATGCAAACACCTTTTCTTAGCATTGCTAGGGTCACAGTGAACTTCCTGTGTGTGTTCGTACTCATCTGTCCCCAGCTAGTGTTCTTCACTTCCCTCGGATGCCCCAAGGCCAGAAGCCCTTGTTGTCTTTCCCTTTTTGCTTTGCATCTGTGTGCAGAGCCAGTTTGTCTGCTGGGAGCTGGACCTACCTGTTCTATCTCATTGCTTCATCACCGAGCTCTCGTTTTAGGCTTTGGCTAAAAACAGATCCTCTTCTCCCTTGTGTATATCTTGTCATTTCTGTCTCTCCTTGCTCTTGGTTATATTCGGCACGCTGTTATTTAACTCTGCAGAACACCTTGGCACAGAGCTTGAGCCCAGGGTCTGTCTGTGCCACTGGGGCTGCTTTACATCATTAAGTGACAGTGTGTCTTTCCTTCTTGGCCGTGGGGAGGGAGACATCTTCATTCATTCAACAACTTTATTGAGTGCTTAGTGACTGTCAGACACAGTTCTAGGTTCTGGGATAATAGATTTACCCGAAACAGATGAATAGTGGGGGCAGAGGGGAAAACGTAGTAAACCAAACTCTAATCAGGGTGTAATAAATATGTCAGGTGGTGAGAAGTACTAAGGAGTCACGTAAAGCGAGGAAAAGGGAGAATGATGAGGGGAGAGTGCTGGTTTAGGGAGGGTACCTTGAAAAGGGGCATCAGAGCAGAGACATGAGGAGGGAGGGAGCCAGCAGGATATCTGGGGAAGAGGCATCTCTTCAGGAAATGCAGCAAGTGCCAAAGCTGTCAAAGCAGGAGCAAGCGTGGTTGGTCCAGGGAGCAGCGAGGAGACATGGTGGCCGGGTGGAGTGAGGTGAGGGAGCGTGGTGAGGGTAATGAGCTCAGAGTAGCAGAGAGTCAGCTCCTACCACGTGTGGCCTCGTGAGTCATCGTTACAACTTGGCCTTTTGCTCTGAGGGGAGAAGCCATTAGAGTATGCTGAGCCGTGAACTGCAGGATCCGAGTTGTGTTTACCAGAATCAATTACTCCTGTCCCTCTCTGAAACAGAGTTGGGGGTGGGGTGGGGCGTGGCGGGGCAGAAGCAGGTGTCCAGGTGGGAGGCAGAGGGAGCCATCGTGGGGTAGGTATAGGGTCTGCCGCCCAGTAAGGAGGGTGCGGGTGGGAAATGATCAGAGACTGGGCGTATTTTGCAGGCAGACAGGATGGATTCGCCAGAGAGGTGAACGTGGAGTGTGGCAGGGAGAGAGGCGGCCAGGAAGTCTCCAAGGTTCTGGCCTGAGCATCGGAAAAGTCAGACTTGCCCCTTTCTGAGGCAGGAGAGACAGAGGGAAGACCACGATGGTACCCAGTTCCGTTGCAGCAAGGAGTGTCTGCAGACTTCCACTGAGTCCGCTCCCTCAGCCGCTCAGCCCATCACTCAACCGCAGCTGGTTTTTATCAGAGCCCGTACGGTTCAGCCAGTTCCCAGTCATCCCCCACTGACCCTGTCACCAGCACCAGCGTCATCCTTTATGCCCTGGTCCTCAGTGCATTCCTCCCTAGCACCCCACCCTCCTCCTTCCCCAGTCCTCCCTTTGCAAAAGGGGAATCTCCACCCTTCCAGGAGTGAGCACATGCCCTTCACCCCACAGCCTGGGGTGAAAAGCATCAAGACAGGTGTTAGAAAGGAGTCCAGTTTTCCTCTTTTATCCAGTGACTCTTCAGGGAGTCCATGTTCCTAAATATGCCTGAGAGTTGCCCTGGCCAGACTCTTTGCAGGTCCTTGACAGAGCCCTCGTCTCTGGTAGGATTTTATCACCTATAGAAGAGGACGAGGTGCTGTGGATGTCACTTCTCAGTTATTTGCCCTAATGTGAGAACAGAGCCAGACCAGAACCGTAGGGAGCAGAGCCAGACCAACAGCTGATACCCAAGTCACTCACCCCGTGGGTGACATGACAGTGTCCACAGATAATGCAAAGGTGTGCATGTTGTTTGGAATAGTAAGGGGCATGAGATGCTTGATGAAACCACACAAAGCAAATTTTCTCTTGCCAGCAAGCTCAGCCAGGCCTGAGTCAAGGTCATATAGCCACATCTATCTTAAAGGATGTTTTCATCTCTAACTTTTGTGAGCACCATCGTGTTTTCCAAAAGGAAACACATTTCACTTGACCTTAACTAGGAGAACTTGCTGCATCCTCTTGTTTCAAACTTTATTGCAATGTGTGTGTGTGTGTAATATATTTTTTTTTAACTTTCCCAGAGAGAAGATTGGCCCATGCACAAGCTGGAATGTTCTCCCATGGTTGTTTTTGGGGAAAACTGGAATCCCTCCGAGACTGTAAGGTTGACAGCAAGGATTCTGGCCAAACAGGTGAGGAATTGGGATCAGGTTCAAGTGTGTTTTATTTTTTTCCTTTGAGGTCAGAAAGGGTGAGGGACCTGAGGTGATCATGGCATCTGGTCCCATCACTTCATGGGAAATAGATGGTGATCATCTCTCGCTCAGCATTCTGGGACTGCATTTCCCGTTCCTATGGACAGAGATGAGTGCAAGGCTCCAGGAGTGAGCTGGCTTGTCTGCCTTGTGCAGCTAGGATGTCACTTATCCCAGTCCAGGAACGTAGCCTCTGCTAGGTTCTAAGCTTTTATATGAGACAGGTTTGCATAGAAAAATATGGCCTCTCAGGGCATGAAAACCTGAGTGACGGTAATGAGAGCATCCTAGGGAACCAGACTGGCCTTCAAAGCTTTGGGAGGTCCCCTCTTTCCTTCTGTTACAGCGTGCACCCCTGCTGCCACCTCCCCTCACACCCCCGTCCTGGGCTGGCTCCTGCTCTTCCCTGTCTCCATACTTGCCCCGCCTCAGCGGGCAGGGAATGGGGTGAGATAACCACCATGGCGCCTACTGGGAGAGGAACAAAAGGAGTGGAAAAGTAAAAATCAGGGCCAGGAGGTGGGGTGGGAACGATGTGGCCATCAACAGTTTCCTCCAAAGATGAAGCCAGGGCTGGCTGTCCTGACCCCTTTTTGGCTCAGTCCCGGAATGACTGCATGATAATAAGATGCCTGAGCACGATCAGATCAATCAGTCAGATCAGTCGCTCGTCGTGTCCGCTCTGCGACCCCTGCCCCACGCGCCTCCCTCCATCACCACTCCCGTCCTCACTCTCCTCGCGTGTCTCCCCTCTCCCTCCGTCCCCTCTCCTCCTCCCTCTCCCTCCCACTCGGTCTTCTCCTGTCCTCTTCTGGGGGCTTTGGTTCAGCTTGCTCCCTCCTCATCTCCTCTCTGGTTCTTCGCAGTCAGGACTCTCAGTCTTCTCAACACACAGTTCCATCTTCTTCGGCGCTCAGCCTTCTCCTCCTCTCAATCTCATACAGAAAGACATCCTTGACTGGCGACCTTTGTTGGTAAGTTGTCTCTGCTTTTGTTGCTATCTGGTTGGTCATCTTTCCTTCCAGGCAGCGTCTTTATTTCATGGCTGCGTCACCATCTGCAGTGATTTTGGGCAGAAAACAAGTCTGACACTTTTCCCTGTTTCCCCATCTTTCCCATCGTGATGGGACCAGATGCCATGATCTTCGTTCTGTGTTGAGCTTGCCAACCTTTTCCTCTCCACTTTCCTTTCTCGGGCTTTGCCCCTCCTCACTTTCTGCCATAAGAGTCGTGTCATCTGCATATCTGAGGTTATTGATATTTCTCCCGGCATCTTGATTCCAACTTCTTTTCTTCCAGTCCACATTTCTCATGATGTCTCTCATATAAGTAATAAACATGGTGACAATATGCAGCCTTGACGTACTCCTTTTCCGAGCACGATAGGACCAGCTTAAATGGAGGGGAGGAAATGCCACAGGACGTGTCCTTATGACACAGTGAAATGGGCTGCACGGAGCTTAGAAGGCGAATGTGCGCAGAGCTGCTTGCCCGTGATAAGCTGTGGGCAGAGCCTCTGTCCTGGAAATCTTAAAGCTGAAATTTCATCTGCCTCTTCTTTCTATCTTTCCTAACCACACCTCCCTCCATTTAAAACTTTGTTGTTTTTTTTTTTTTGATCGAAATCAAACGTGATCATCATAATGATCAACTCATATCTGTCCCCAGACCACGTTAGGCTCCTCGACCTCGTAAACAGAAGTAGAACATTTCCAACCTCTGAGGTCATAGTTCCGTTATGTTCAGCCTGGGTCAGGTGCTTGCTGAAATGCCACCTCGCCCGCTCAGGGTAACCAGAGGCACTCAAGGCTGGCCTGTAGAGTGGGACTGAAAAGTCAGAATTGTTTTCGCTGGAGGAGGTTAACTTTTGGTTCCTTGTTCACAGTTGTCTTTAAATATAGGCTGAATACTTGGTTGGAAGGAAAGGGTAGGAGAAAATGGTGTGACTGGGTGAATGTATGTGTGTGTGTTAGTTGCTCAGTCGTGTCCGACTCTTTGTAACCCCATGGACTGTAGCCCACCAGGCTCCTCTGTCCCTGAGATTTTCCAGGCAAGAATACTGGAATGGGTTGCCGTTTCCTCCTTCAAGGGATCTTCCTGACTCAGGAATTGAACCTGGGTCTCATGCATTGCGGGCAGATTCTTTACCGTCTGAGCCACCAAGGTGTCAGGGTAAATAAGCCATCAGATTCGAACCGTAAGCATCTTGCGAGGATTGAGTGACCAGCCTCCTGGTTCTCCCCCAGCCCCATCTCCTGACATTATTGAAAGTGTAGTAGTCAAGAATTCAGAAGGAACTGGTGCCCTTTTCTGAATGAAAAGTTTTCCCAGGCAAAATGACTTACTAATCTTATAGAAATGGATCCTGTGAATGGGAAGATTTCCCCTCCAAAAAAGAACTATTGAAATGTTTTGGCACCAGGAGGGTAGTCTGAAAGCTGTGATGAGTTTATACCAGTTTCATTCAACTGTTATTATAATTACTGCTACCACTAATAGTCTATTAAATGAAAAGTTACCTGGCCATCTTTTCATCTCTGTAGGACTTGATGATTAAAAAAACAGACCATTTGTATTCTAGTCACTTGCAGAGGATTCAGGGGGACAGGCTACCCAACTACCGAGGGGAAGCGTAACATGTTAACTAGGGAGGTGAGCACGCCTGGGTGGACCACCTGTATCCTCAAGTTGAATAGCCCGATTACAAAGACACGGCCTTGGGCCAGCTCTTGAGCTCTGCGTTTGAACTCTTGTCAACACCAAGTTTATTCATGTTCTCAAAGCCTGGCGGGTTTACTATTGTCAGCTCCTCTTGGGGTGTCTAGAACAAAGCCGGCAACACGTTTCAAGTGAATCTCGGCTCACGGATACAACCGAAAGTGTTCTTTTTGAAACATGGAATTTGAGATCATTTTAGCCTATGCTTAAAGAAAGTGTAAAATGGATGGGGGGTTTGATTTTGTTCCTTTTTAGAAGGAGAGATAATAAATGGGATGGCTCATCTGTAGACTCGGTCCTTTTAAGTCGGGGCCCTAAAAAGTTGTTTTCTAGCCACTGTTCTTTCCCATAACAAGCATTTTTGAGCCTACTGTGTGCATAGCATTATCAGGGTGTTAGGAACGCAGCCGATGCTTTTAAAAGCTTTTCAAAAGAGTCCTTTGGGTTTGGACGTTGGGCAAATGCTCTCAGAGTCCAAATGGCAGGCTCCTTGGCTTGCTCTTTACTTCATTTAGAACTGTTGCTTTTTTCTTCATGTCTATGTAAGCATGAAAGCACTATTTTTTGCACGAGTCATTGCAATCTGTAACTGTGTGATTTCTTCCCCAATTACTAGAAAATCCACCCAGAGAGAACACCTTCAGAGAAGTTGTTAGCCGTGAAGGAGTTTGAGTCACGTAAGTCTGTCTGTGACTGGCTGAGGAATTATTTCAGCCACATGTTTTCTGTGGATTAGACAGGATTGAAAGAAGGAAGGGATAGCTGAGTTCTTCATGGTGGTGGGGATTTTATAGTTATCAGTTTTTATTTTGACTTGTGTGCTGTTTTGGAAAATGGACTATAACCCCCCCCCCCCCCCCCCCCCGCCTCCACCTCAGTTGACAGGATTGCTAGGAAATAAGGGGAAGTGGGAACTTGCAGGATGAATTATTACATCCTGAGCTATCTCTTGCTGGCTCTCCTGGCATGTTGAATATTTTTTGGATCTTTGCTGAATTGCAGTCCTGTACACAGCTGATGTCCTTACTGAGAGGCATTAAATCAGGGGCTGTCCACTTTCTCCATCATGACACGGACTCTGGGGCCAACTGGGGGACCCTTGACTAGACCAAGGCTGGTTATCAGTCACTGCCACTATTCCTGACCTCACTGTTAACGGTCAGTTGAAATTGCCTGTCCTGAGTGACTTCCATTTGTCAGAGAAAGAGAAGGAAGAAATGGCATGCTCTTTTTGCCCTAGGGCTTATCAGTTGGACCAAGGGAGGAGGGATAATATTTCCTGGGGGCTCCACGTGTGTGTTTTTTTTTTTTTCTTTCTCTCTATGCCATTGATAGCACTGAAAGGATGTATAGCTAGAGATCCAGAGTTTTCTACCTTCTGAATAATGGTTTGTTTATCCACAGATCTGGATAAATTAGACAATGAGAAAAGGGATTTGATTCAGAGCGACATCGCTGCCCTCCATCACTTTTACTCCAAGCACCTTGAGTTCCCCGACAACGACAGCCTAGTAGTGCTCTTTGCCCAGGTGAGCACGCGAGCGTCAGGGGACACTTACTTTGGCCTTTCCCCGCCAGCGTCCCTCTCCCAGCGCATAGCTGGTGCAGACGAATGAAAACAGAATGATGGCGTCTCCCTGATACAGTTCTTGACGTCTTGGTCCATGTTTTGCCTAAGCTTGCTAGGTGACTTTGAGCAGATCCTGTCCTGTCTGTGCTGGCCCTCACTGATGGTGGAGCATAGGAAATCCACCCTCCCTGTGCCTTTTGCTACAGAAAGAGTTTATGAAAACAGAGTTGCCATTGTCCCAGGACTGTGGCAGACTGGAACGTCTTTGGATAGAAAAGACCGTTTGAGATTCCTACATTCAGTTTTACTCTTCTCTTAAACCTTCCCTTCTGACAGGAGTGGGTTGTGGTTTTTTTTTTCTTTACTCTTTCTTTTTTTATTCTTCTTCTTTTTTTTTTTTTTAACTCTTACCAGTGCTGTTTTGATAAAGCAGAGGCAAATACAGATGGCCAGGAAGCACAGACATCACAGAGCCTGAGTGGGTCTAGGTACAGTAGGTCCGATGATTGCTAAGTAACCCTGTTTAGACTAGCAGCCTAGGTTTACCAAAATCAGATAGGATTAAAAAAAAAAAAAATTAGACTTCTAGACAAGACCAACTTAAAGGTGCTAAGGAACTGATGACCAGCCTTTTGGAAAAGCTGAGGCTTGGCTGGACATGCTAGGACAGGAGAAGGCAGTGTGGTCGGCACCCTTGGCTGGACACGTCTGGCTGCATCCTTCTTCCTGTTACTGTGAGGGTGGCGCTTCCTGGCATGACTTACCAGATCGGATTTCTCTCCCTATCATACCCCGTGTTTTCCCCACAAGCTGAATGTGTAGTTGAAAGTGACCTTCGCAGATGGAGAAATACTGGAATACTGTTCTGTGGGCACAAGTCGCTACCTTCAGTATCTAGACGGGAAAAAAAGCTCGGGTGGGTACTTACACACTGTCGTCGTAGAATAGAGTAAGCATCACCTCGGTACTCTTTGAGTCACTAATTCCATTTTTAGGACTCTATCCGAAGGAAGTAGTCAGAGATTATGGACAGAACTGCTGCTGCTGCTGCTAAGTCGCTTCAGTCGTGTCCGACTCTGTGCGACCCCAGAGACGGCTGCCCACCAGGCTCCCCCGTCCCTGGGATTCTCCAGGCAAGAACACTGGAGTGGGTTGCCATTTCCTTCTCCAATGTATGAAAGTGAAAAGTGAAAGTGAAGTCGCTCAGTCGTGTCCGACTAAATTGACATGCAAATTGTTTACTGTGTGGTTCTTTTTAAAACCATGAAAACAGAAAGGGGAAAAAAAGAAAAGGAAATACATATTATAAATGGTCAGCAGTAGTCATTTGGTAAATCATGGCTTAGATTTTCGATTAAAGTTTATGTAGCCATTATAAATTATATTTCAAAGAGCGAAGATGTGTAAAGCGCTCATGACATAATGTCAAGTGTAAAAGCAGTGGAAAAATGTGTAATATGAAAATTTACTTTGGTTAAAAACATGTTTAAATGGAAGTTCACCACTAGTTATCTCATGAGTCGTGGAAAATTTTTACTTTTTTGGGCGTGATTTTTCTAGATTTTCTACAGTGAGTATGTGTAACTTAAGAAAATAGTGAAAAGAAGAAAAGACGAAAAGCACTCATAGTTCTCCCACTTTAAAAATTGCTCCTGTAAAGAAAGAGGTGAGTCTTCACCACTTCACTGACCCACTTCATCCCCCGGCGAGAACTAGTGAGAACAGTTTGATGAGTTCCTTGATAGACTTTATGTTTATGTGGATATTTTTCTGTTATGTGACTGTCATAATCAGAAAAAAATGCTATTCTCAGTAAAAGAGAAAATGGGTTCAAGTCATGAGTGTTAAATTAGACATAATGGAAAGCCTTCCTGATTTCATTATATTTCATTCCTGAATTCATTCATTTCATTACATTCTATTATCCTGGGATCACAGCACATTTCCCTACCCATGCTAAGGCAATGGATTTGGGTAACAGTACACAGTGGAGGAATTGACTTCTCTTATTACATTTTTAGAAAAACTGGATACATGATTTCTCTGGATTAGATGAGGCATGGTTTTGTGAGAAAGCAGGAGTGATGAAGTAAACAGAAGGTATCTTTTCACTTCCAGCAACAGAGTAGCGCACGCTGATGGGCCTTCTCAATGTTAACATAGTAGATATGGGACCATATTAACCAAAAATCAAGGCAGTTGATGTCACAGATCAGTTCAGTTCAGTTCAGTCGCTCAGTCATGTCCGACTCTGCGATCCCATGGACTGCAGCACGCCAGGCTTCCCTGTCCACCATCAACTCCCGGAACTTGCTCAAACTATGTCCATCGAGTCAGTGATGCCATCCAACCATCTCATCCTCTGTCGTCCCCTTCTCCTCCGGCCTTCAATCTTCCCCAGCATCAGGGTCTTTTCACATGAGTCAGTTCTTCGTATCAGGTGTCCAAAGTAATGGAGTTTCAGCTTCAGCATCAGTCCTTCCAATGAACACTCAGGACAGATTTCCTTTAGGATGCACTGGTTGGATCTCCTTGCAGTCCAAGAGACTCTCAAGAATCTTCTCCAACACCACAGTTCAAAAGTATCTTCTTCAGTCTTCAGCCTTCTTTACAGTTCAACTCTCACATCCATACATGACTACTGGAAAAACCAGTTTTGACTAGACAGACCTTTGTTGTCAAAAATAGAAGTGTTATATTTGTGCTGAAAGTGACTCAGAGTCCTTGAAATTTGGACTGACTCAGAGTATCCACGAGATAGATACAGACACACACACACACATATGTAAATATAGGTAGTTAGTTTTTTCAAAGGCTTTATATTAATCAATATAATTAATGGAGATATAATTCCCTGGAGATGGGAAAGACTACCCGATCCAGTATTCCGGCCTGGAGAATTCCATGGACTGTACAGTCCCTGAGGTCACAAAGAGTTGGAGATGGCTGAGTGACTTTGACTTTCATATTAATCAAATCACAATATCCACCCTGAGACGGTGTGCGTACACACCGATGTACATACACATGCACATTCATGTCTTTCCTCACATATAAATTTGAAAGGGGACATTCGGTATCCCCAAAGAAAACTCTGAAGCGCAGGTGGAAAGCGCTGCCCCAGCCCCAGCCCCTCTGGCCCTGCTGCTCAGCCCGCTGCTGCACGTTCACCCCTCTGGCCTTGGAGCCCTTTCCTGTCTGGTGTGTGGGAGGCTGTTGTGGGTTAACTCGTGGCCCAGCAGCAGCTGGCAGCAGAAGGTGACTGCGCTCCTTCGGCAGAGCCGAGGTGCATTTTAATCACCAGGAGCATATGCATGGTTGGTAAATGTATTTTTGGTGTGCAGCCTACATCTAGTCTAAATGCTAATTATGAGAATAGCTTCAGCAAGGCACTTATGCCTGATTTGACTCAGGAAAAAAAAAAAAAAAAAAAACGATGGCCTATGCATCTTTCTTAACAGGCAAGTTCACTTTTCTTCCCTAGGGATCTTTCAGAAGGGAGGGAAAGCTGGCAGGCAAATTGCTAGGCGATTAGGCTTGAACATCACCGCCAGCTCCCCGAGAGGAACAGCGATGACACTTGCGTTCACAGGAGTCTTTCTTTGCGGTGAAGAAACGCACTCTCCCTCACAGTAAGAGGACAGAGGAGAGGGAATAAAGGGACCAGTGGGCATGTAACTGTCAAGCCTGAAGGAATTTGGAATTACAAACGGTCCTTATAGAGATTACAAAGCAAAGGCGCATGTCTCGTACCCTTACCCCTCAGAGCTAGTCAGGAGCTGTCGGTCCTGAGATCCGTTGTGAAAAGTGCTAAATTCTTACACGCCTTCTTCCACTTTGCAGAATTTGTTGTTGTCCTATGGGAACCAGACACGGCCGAGGCATGTTAGTATCCCAATCCGAGACTGGGTATAGATCCCTCAGTACTAGTCAGGTGTAGGACGCATAGTTCAGGCTTCAGTAAATTTTGTTGAATGAATGAAAGTCCTGATTTACTCTTGACCCGATGTTGGTTGACGGTCCCTGGTGAATGATGGTTGGTGAGTGTCCCGGTGACAGAAGAGATTAGAGCACCTGAGGCCGGCACCAAAAACAGCATGCTGTGTTTTCTACATAAAAATGCCTGACACCTCAGGATTCCAAAGACTGTGTTTTGTTTTACTCACTGCAGTCCTCTCTTTTTGTGTTGAAAATTGTAAATACTGGTTGTAAATGTATCAAATGGTAAAAGCTGTAAGTCAGACTCATCAGAGCCTTTACTTCTCTATGTACCAATATTTCCAAGCCTTTGACACTGGCCCTTTGCTTTTAAGTAAAATTGCAACCAGAAGAATCAGAGACCAGGACAATTTTAGAAGAAGCATGGTAAGGTGAAAAGAAACACTTGTGTTTCTGACAGCCTTGCTATCAGAATGCCTAGTTTGGCTTTTGACTCCTTTTCTGCCACTTGCTACTTATATGGCCTTGAATTACTTAATCATTGACCTCCCTGGGCCTCAATTTCCCCATCTGTAAAATGGGGTAGTATTACAGATTTAAGTGAGGGTCAATGTGCAGCACCCAGCCCAGTGCCTAGCCTGGACTAATCTCTCAGCAAAGTAGTATTTCAAAAAGCTCATCCCTTGGCCTGAAACACAGCCGTGCTGTGTCTGGTGGGGAAGAGCCTGCCTGCAGCTCACGGGGTGGAATCGTTCAGCATGCACGCTTCACAGACAGCCTCGTAGCAGCACAGGAGGAACCAGGCTCTCAGCCTTTGCTGCTGGCTTTGGTCAAGTCATTGCCCTTCTCTGACCTTAGTTTCATCATCTGAGAAGTAAAGGGACAGAGTTCCCTTCCAGCTGTGAAGTTGTAGGTCCAAATGAAAAACCCTCACCAAGTTGTCTCCCAGTGGTCTGGGTGTTCCTGGAGGGTGCACATTTGGCCTGGTCTTCCTTCTTTGCAGAGCGCCCAGCATATAAGATTTCCTCAGTGAATGTGCAAAGAGTGAGTTTATGGAATAGCCTAAAATTGGAGATGTATAGTCTTCATCTTCAGCCCACCAGTTCTAAGCTTGACTTCTAGGATGCTGAGAGCTGCCCTTGGTGATTTTCAGGGTAATAACTTCTTGCCACAGATGAGCAGGTGGCCAGTGGTTGATGTGTCTGAGGCAGGAAGGGACATTCGCAGTGCCCTGGCTTCAGGGTCTTGGTCCCCCTGCCTCTCAAGGGGATGGACAGCAGTTAGATTAGCTGTGTAAAGCCTGTCAGATGTACCACCTCACCTTATGAGCGAGGTACCAGATTATGTGGCTTCTTTTTTTAGCAGAAGAAGACTGAGCACAGAAGGGACAGTGATGGGTTTAAGATCGCACACCAGACCTGGGGCATAACGGGTTAGAGTGCAGGTGTCCTGACTCCCATGCAGCTCTGCAGACTTGAGTCCTTGGAGCCTTAGTGGTGCTTTGTGACCCTCAGCCACCGTGGGCAGGTGAGCTGTCAGACTTGACAGTTCAGCTTGTATCTGTTTACACGTGAGACCGAGCGGTAAGTAGTGTCTGAACGTAGGATACCTTGTTCAAAAGAAAGGTGTTCCAACCACTAAACCAAACATCTTCCCAGCTAAAGAGGTGATTTCTATCCAGAAAGAAGCTTTAGCTCATTTTTTTCCCTTTCTCTCTCTCCCCTTTCTCCCTGCAGGTTAACTGTAATGGCTTCACAATTGAAGATGAAGAACTTTCTCATTTGGGATCAGCAATATTTCCTGAGTAGGCTGAGTGTGACTTCATCTCTTTCCTTTTTACTTATTTAACGCTGAATTTTTTTTTTTAATTTCCAATAACCTCCATAGCTGCATGTGCCAGACATGAAACTCTGAGTGAATTAAATCCCCTTTTTAATTCTGCCAGATTTCAAAATATTTCCCCTGCATTTAAGGATCTGAAGGTAGTAGTTAAGAGAACAGTTGCTTGTTAAGTCCTGCTAGGTAGAGAGCTGTTATTAAAGAATATTTCAGAGTGCACATAGAAGGAACAACCCAGGCCCTGCTGAGAAATTTGCTTTTTTGCATAGCTGTGGTTCTGGAAATCTTTGGGTTTCTTTCACTCAAAGGAAAACATTAATTGCCGGGAATTGACTGTACTCATACGTAGAGACTATATAAGCTTCTTCCCTATCTGTCCTTTTTTGAAATATACCAGTATAGAAACAGCACATTTTGGAGGGACAGTGTGCTAAAGTAGTGAACTAGGGATAAATTTCAAAGACCTGTAGGATTTTTTTTTAACCTCAGGAATATACAAGTAATTCAAGAAAGGCCAGTCAGTTGACCAGTGGAGAGCGTTACAGCTCTGACTTTAATGCTACGGTCCTGCCAAGCATGGCTTTGCTGTTATCTGTTTAATGGACAGGGTAGGCTTCTAATACATCAGTCCCAAACATCAAGCCCTGGCTTCACAGATGAAGCAAAGGAGCCCTTCCAGCACCCCCTATCTGAGTCCATCCACAGTGGAGATTAGTTTGGTCTAGAGTGATGTCGCTTAATGTGCACTACAGGCACCTCTGCCCCTAGGTTGGAGCAGTTGCAGGAAACCCTTAACACCCATGCGTTGGCCATGGATGGCACATGAAGCCTACACGTCTGTCATGCCCAGCTCTGTGCATCATATGGGTCCAAAGGAGAAAGCTCTGTTAGGGGCATGTCTCTTGAGAAGCTACACAGGCTTTCTTGAACCAGAGAAACAAACAGTGTATTCCTGTCATATTACTGTTTCTATGGCCAAAATTGTCTGCATTTAGAATTCCCACAGTGAGGGAAGAAATGGTTTCAGGATAGGTTCTTTAGGACTTTTGCCCTTGAAAAAAGGAAGGAGAACAGCGAAAGGTGACTAGACCCCTTTAGACGGCTTGCTTTGACTACTTCAGCCCTGAAATGAACCCTAGAATGTCTGCTCTTGTATCTGAAAGAGTGAAAACCGGGCTCAGTGTGGTGGTGTGTGAGGCTTCGCCCCAGTGGCTGCCACAAGAACACGGCACCCAGAACATGAGTTAGGTCAGGTCTTCTGCCTTCGGGCAGCTCCCCTGCCTTCATGAGAAAGATAGTCAGTGGTCTATTTTGAGCTTGGTTACTTAATACTCCTTCCCTGGTGGCTCAGAGGTAAAGAATCCACCTGCCAATGCAGGAGTTTGATCGCTGGGTCAGAAAGATCCCCTGGAAAAGGAAAGGGCAGCCCACTCCATTATTCTTGCTTGGGAAATCCCATGGGCAGAGGAGCCTGGTGGGCTGCAGTCCATGGGGTCACAAAGAGTCAGACACGACTGAGCGACTGGAACACCAACAACAAAATGTTGAGAACAGTGTCTGGTGCCTTTGTTTATTTCCTAGGGCTTGATTCCCTGTGCATGACTTGCCAGGGAGCCAGGTGGGCCAGGAAGGAGGGTGGAGATGACCCTTCCCGCAGACAAGACAGGAGACCCCTGCATGTCCGGCCCCAGCCCAGCCACACCCTTCACCGGGACTTCTAGCAGTGGCTTCCCCAGGCACAGCAACCTGGGGCGGTTCTTCTGCACCATTTCCAACCTCTTGTCTTTTTTTATCTTCATGGAGCAAACAGGAGAGCGGGTTCTGGTCGTGGAGGGTTCAGGCAGGTGACCCTGGCCACCACAGCCACTGTGCACTTGGATCTGAGTGCCCCTCTGAGTCCCAGTTTCCAGTTTTAATTGGGGGGGGGGATTCCTTTTGCTGAGAATCATATCAACATTGTGATTTCAAAGGCAGCGTTTTCAGAGATCAAGCACTCTTTCCCTGTAGTTTAGAAATTTCTGTTCTTAGAACTTTGACCTTGATATAACCAGAAAGTTCAAAGCCCTCACGTAGGCGACTGTCTGTCCCCACCGTCCCTTGTAAAGCGACCCGCAAGCAGCAGGAGCGACCAATGGCCCAGTTTTCCGGATGAGGAGATGGAGGTTGCAGACAGTCAGACGGGCCCCTCCGGGTCTCTCAGGGGATCCCACACCCTCACTTGGGAAGCCGGCGTCTCCCACGGTGGCGATTTCTCAACATCTGAAGACAGCATGTTAGAAATCAGCCTCTGCTATAAAACCTGCTTGGCAAGGACAGCCTGTTTGTCTTGCACAGTGTTCGGTGGAGGGTAGTTCACTGGGGGTGTTGAGTTTTGAGTCCTGCATCTAACAGGAAGGCATTTGTTGTTACTCTTTATTATGTGGGTTTTTTGGGGGTTTTTTTTTTTGCTTCATTTTTGGCTTAGATATCACTGTTTGGCATTGCAGATTTCACTTTTCAGTATTGTTCCAATTTAAGATGTTAGATCTTGTTATAAATGCATGCAGAACAACCTCTTAGACTCTGATGGCCAGCTCTTAGTTTTTGTTGTTGTTGTTTTTAATGTCCTGCAAAGACGCAGTTTCCATAACTTAGCAAGTAAGTGGCCAAGGAGTTACCTGAACAGTCCATCTGCCTTCCTGAGAATGTTGGGTTTTCTCTTCTGATTGACAGTGTTGCACTGATGAATCATAGTTGTTGCCCCAATGTCATTGTGACCTACAAGGGGACCCTGGCCGAAGTCAGAGCTGTGCAGGAAATCCACCCAGGAGAGGAGGTGAGTGTGTGGCTGAGGGTGGCTGTGGCAGTGGGTACTGTCCTCGGGTCCTCCAGGTTCAGGATCAGACCTGTGGCGTGGAGCCCACACTTTCCGCTCCCGTTGGGTGCTCCCCACGTCCATCTGTGAAAGTGTTAGTCGCTCAGTTTTGTCTGACTCTTTGCAATTCCATGGACTGTAGCCCGCCAGGCTCCTCTGTCCATGGCGTTCTCTACCAAGAATACTGGAGTCGGGTTGCCATGGCCTTCTCCAAGGGATCTTCCCCACCCAGAGATTGAACCCAGATGTCTCTTACATCTCCTGCATTGGCAGGTGGGTTCTTTACCACTAGCACCACCTGGGAAGCTGTGGCCAAGGAAAAAAAAAAAAAAAAAAAACAAGGAAGATTAAATTTGAATAAAGTTCCTCACAAAGATTTACAGAGATTTATAGAGAAACGAGACTGCCAAAATGACCATGATGAAATCTTAGAGGCTCTGAGTTCCCATTTCCAAATAATGGAGTTTATTTTGATTTGTGAATTTCGGCCTGTTTTTCTCCCCCCCCAAAGAGCAAAGCAAGCCAGCAGTAGCTACCGAGTTACAGCTCCAGATGGCACGTGGTACATTCACATCACATCCCCTGCACATCTGCCCTTGGGACAGTTCCCTTCCTGGGCATGGAATGCACGGGGGTGGGGAGAGGCAGTCTGTGGCCAGGGCCACCACGAGCTTCCCTCCCCAGCCTCGGGGTAGGGGGCGAGCCTGCTCAGCGATTCCCTTCTCCTGTCCTGTGCCATGTGGTTCCACGACCACCACATCAGGTGTCTCCCCTTGAGAACGCTGACCAGCCCTTACCAGATGTCTGTTATACGTTCTTAAATCCTGATGTCCATAGCAAGACACTTGAATTTTTAGGCAATGTAATCACTTTAAATACATTTCATTTTAAATAATCTGGGTTGGGAAGATCCCCTGGAGAAGGCAACGGCTACCCACTCCAGTATTCTTGCCTGGAGAATTCCATGGACCAAGGAGCCTGACTGGGATACAGTCCATGGGGCCACAAAGAGATGGACGTGACTGAGTGACTAACACTACCGCTGTTTTTTTAAGTTATATGTCTAGATATTTAGAATCTTTTCAGTATGATCAGAGTGGCAAAATGATCAAAGCCTCCATTTCTCTGGGTGGTGTTCAATAAGTCACAGCTGAACTAGGACTCCAGGTCCCATGTACAGATCAGACTTGCCGTCCTGTGGGAAATGTGTCCTGCAGGGGGCACCCTGTTGGGGATCAGGGTGTCTCAGTTTCTGAATGTCTTGTGGAGGCTGCCCCAGCACCTCTTGTTAAAACAGCTGACGCCTGTCAGCCAGAACCTAAGTCCCTGTGCCCCCGGCTCGTGGACTGCCTGGAGCATGTTGTCACCTGCCCTGGCTGTGTCTGGACCACGAGCGGTGATGCTGAGCGGCCTCTGTCGCCCTCTTCTGGGCCCTTCTGTCTGTTGCACCCCGTGCCCATCAGTCATTTCGAAGCACTGAGGTGGGCTCCAGCGGGCAGGACAGGCCTCCTTCCTGTGCTTTTGCCCTCCTGCTGTAACCCATCAGAAATTCACCCTCCGCCTTTAGGGGAGAAGTTGCTGCTTTGGGGGTGACCTGCCCTTCAAAGAGGAGGAAACCATTTGCTGGGGTGTCCACTGAGCCAGGGGTCTCCGTTTCTGCCTTCCGGGCTGGGGAGAGCTCGGGGCACCTGCGAGCACCCAGCCCATGTGGGTCCCCTGCCCCGGCCTGCCTGCCAGCGCCCGAGGTGACTGGCACAGTGACGGCTCTGGGACACCCATCTGTTCCATCAGACGTTTGCCTGATGGTGTGGGACGAGCCGCCAGTGCCGTCCCAGTGAGTAGATGATGGGCAGTTAAATGCCGGCCTTCTCCATATGCTCCAGGTCTCAGCTATAGAGACTGTTAGGAAAGAGCAAGGATAGGAGGACTTGATGAAGCCAAAAGTATGACTTTTCCAGGTTTTCTGGCCTGGCTGGGTAAGGCAGCAGCGGGCTGGTGGCCTAGGAGCTGTGCCCTCCTGCACTGACCTGTCCCACTGCTGATCTGACTTCCTGCTCCATCGCCAGCTGATGGCAGGATAAAGGGAAATGTGTGTGTGTGTGTGTGTGTCCGCGCGTGCATATGCGCGTTCATGCTTTTCCATCACCCACCCAACAGAGCACGTGAGCCATCCCAGGTTGTGAGACAAAAGACGCCTAACAAAGGCCAAGAGGAGACAGTGCAGGACCCATCCCAAGGCCGAGCAGACTCTTTGCCGATGGTGGCCTTTGCTTCTGTACCTGAGACAAGGGCATCCACTGCTGGGCCAGAGCCCAGCTTGCTCTCTGCGGAGGAGGGAGGCAGGGCTGCTCTGAATCCTCCAACTTACCACTTTAGGGACCCTTTGATTCTGTAAGAGGAGGTGGACAACACTGGCGGTGCCAGTTGAAGGAGTTCAGTGTGTTAGGGTGAAGACTGTGCTGAGCTGCGGCCCTCCTCACAGTCACCATCAGGAGTGGGGAGGACATGGCGTGAGCTGGCCTGTGGCAAACCAACTTTTCAGATCCCCTTAGGTTTTTATCGGGCTTCTCTGGTGTCTCAGATGGTAAAGAATCTGCCTGCAATGCAGGAGACCAGGATTCGATCCCTAGGTCCTGGAGAAGGAAATGGCAACCCACTCCAGTGTTCTTGCCTGGAGAATCCCAGGGACAGGGGAGCCTGGTAGGCGGCAGTTCTTGGGGTCACAAAGAGTCCAGACATGACCGAGCAACTAATGCTTTCACTTTTTCCCTTTAGGTTTTTACCAGCTACATTGACCTCCTGTACCCAACGGAAGATAGGAATGACCGGTTAAGAGATTCTTATTTCTTTACCTGTGAATGCCAGGAGTGTACCACCAAAGACAAGGTCAGCACATTCTCCCAACACAGATGCTGACTCGACTCTCTCGCGACCTTTCTGCCAAGCGAGCACTCCTGCCTGAGTTGGGCGTCTCCTCCTTGTGTTTTTGAGCCTTTAAACCTGCTTTACTAGCATAGCCCAGGGGATCCAGTCAGACCGGGTCTCTGTTCCAACTTGATTCTCAGAGCTGATGAAAACATTTCCATCACATTGCTATTTCTTTAAAAGAAATGGATGCTCCAAAGAGAAGGGAGGGAGAAAGATGGGCAGCGAGGTCTACCCACAAGGAGGTGGACAGCATTCTCCAGCTTTCCCACCTCTTCACCAGACTCCACAGAATTTTCTTGGACATGGCCCAGGTTATCTTGTCAGTGGCACCCCCCCCCTTATTCTATTCCCTTGACTTCATAGATGTGTGAACAGACATATTTGCCCACAGCAGACATATCGAGGCAGGTGTGGAAGCACCTCAAAAATGAATAGTTTTGTCTTTCTGTGAGTAGGTAATGAATATTGAACTTTCCTGAGACCCGCTGCTTTCATTCTTTCGTAACCTTAGAAGGGGCAAGCCTGCACCTCTGTGTGGGAAAATGTGCTATTTGAGAGATTTGCCCATCAGTATCCAAGAAGGCAATGGCACCCCACTCCAGTACTCTTGCCTGGAAAATCCCATGGACGGAGGGGCCTGGTGTGCTGCAGTCCATGGGGTCGCTAGGAGTCGGACATAGCTGAGCGACTTCACTTTCACTTTTCACTTTCATGCATTGGAGAAGGAAATGGCAACCCACTCCAGTGTTCTTGCCTGGAGAATCCCAGGGATGGGGGAGCCTGGTGGGCTGCCGTCTATGGGGTCGCACAGAGTCAGACACAACTGAAGTGACTTAGCAGCAGCAGCAGCAGCCCATGAGTATGGTTTCCGTGGGAAGTAACCTGTGGCCATTTCCCTCAGGATAAGGCCAAGGTGGAAATCCGGAAGCTCAACGACCCCCCGAAGGCAGAAACCATCCGCGACATGGTCAGATACGCACGCAATGTCATTGAGGAGTTCCGGCGAGCCAAGCACTACAAATATATCCTTTGCAACCTTCCTGGTCTAACAGGGGGCGTTGGCGAGCTGGGCACCAGAAGCAGGAGAAGGGTGGGTTTCTGAGTATTGAAGGCAGGATGTTTCCTATCAAAGGATGGCCAGGGTGAAGACTTCCTGGCCGTCCACGACCTGCAGTGAACAACGTCAGTGTTCCACAATATTGCCCTTATCTCATTTCTGTTTGTTGGACTAGTTTGCTCAGGAGCTCGTCCTGGTGGAAGGCTTTTATTTTCTAAAAGTGGAAAGTTCCTTGAAGACCCTCACTGATTGGGTATCTTCCTTTGGGCAAGGCATCTTACTGAGGGTTTTGCTGTGTAACAAGTAGAAACAGGCTTATAGGTAGCAGGTCATTTGCCCAGGGCACACTGTTCAGCAGGGCAGGGTTTTGCCCCAGGTTTGCCAGCACAATCCATATTTTTAACCACTATATTATAGCGTTTTCTTGGGTTAGATTTGTACTGAAGAAAGAAAACCAGTGAAAGGAAATTAAAGGCACTTTTTTTTTTTTTTTTTTCTGAGACTAAGAAAGAACTTTCCCATGTTGGAGAACACTTCCTTAAGAGCTTTAGCAAAAGTTCCCAGCTTGGGTGAGGATTTAGATTTAACCAGAACATTGAAGATTTTTTTATTCTAATCAACATTGTTCACAGCGGAAGGAAGGCTGTGTTCCCTGTGGCTAAAATTCTTTAGTTGTGTTTAACAGCTGAGGTCTTCCGTTTTTCCTAGGTTTTTTTCCTTCCAGAAAAATATATGAGTCCTTTCACTTGCTTGGCTTTCTGTAATTTACTTTTTCAGAGGGTGTAGCTGGGGGTGGAGTGGACAAAACAGTAACTCCTTGCCCCATTTGTGCTGCTCCGCGCCGCCCGCCCACCCTTGGGAAGCCGCCTCGCGAACTGCCAGGCCTGTCGGTTCCTTGACTCCACAGCACCCCCTAGTGAGCTGCTGGAGATCTGCGAGCTCAGCCAGGAGAAGATGAGCTGCGTGTTCGAGGACAGTAACGTGTACATGCTCCACATGATGTACCAGGCCATGGGCGTCTGCTTGTACATGCAGGACTGGGAGGGAGCCCTGCGGTACGGACAGAAAATCATCCAGCCCTACAGGTGATTGCACTGGCCCTTCCCATCAGCGTAGCTCGGAGTAGAATTGGGTGGTTTGGAACGCGCCGGTTGGCCGTCCCTTGTCTTCTTCTCACCGCCATGTTCGAGCGGGCCGGGAGCAGCTTTCTCTTCTCTCCATGACATCTGCAGGTGCAGGCTCAGGGTGCTTCCCTGGAAGAGACACCCGGGAGGCAGGTTCAGGTGTCTCTTCACCCTGAAAAGACACCCAGGGAGGGAGGTTGAGGGGACACCGGGTCGGGGGGAGGGCTGGGAAGGATCCCTCCTAGGACCCGTCCAGGATGCTCTGTTCATTGGAGTTAATTCAGACCAGTGTGAAAAAGCCACCGGCTGGTTTCTCCTCCTTGCTGTGCCTTTTAAGTTAAATGGCACTGAGTAATTGGTTAGCGGTGACCTCAGAAACGCTTTTTTGTCTTCCATCTCCTTCTTTTGCTCTTTTAAAAGTGCAGCCTCAGCTTGCACCAGCTTCTCTGGCGGCTCAGATGGTAAAGAATCCACCTGCAATGCGGGAGAATTGGGTTCGACCCGTAGGTTGGGAAGATCCCCTGGAGGGACAGCATGGCAACCCACTCCACTATTGTTGCCTAGAGAATCCCAAAGACAGAGGAGCCTGGAGGGCTATACAGTCCATGGGGTCGCAAAGAGTCAGACACAACTGAGTGACTTTCTCTCATTCAGTTTGCAAATGAGGAAACTCTGGGACTGCTGGTTGCGGTTATTTAATATTCTCCCATAGATTTGATTAAAGTAAGTTGGATTTTAACCTGTAGTAATAATGAATGTTAATCATGGGAAGGTTTCCTGTCGAGAGGGTTAGTAAACCTTAAAGTGGGTGACAGGAGGCGGCTCTGACTAGCTACTTCAGGGCCGGGCTGACCTAGATCAGATCACTGGGGTGCTTGTTAAACACATTTACGTTAAACTTCACAGAGTCTCTTCAAGACCAAGCGGCTTCGAGTCTCTTGGCATAGCACCTGAAATCTCTGTGTGTCAGAGGCACCCCGGTGCTTTTGGTTAGCCCTCAGTACGCCTTCAGGTTCTAAGATCAGGGCTGTAACTCCATCTAATCTGAATCTCCACTGCCCACTTGGCCCTCCACTTACCCCACGGTGCCGTGATAAGCCAGCAGGGGGAGCCCACGGGGCAGCCAGCTCCTAAAATCTGCTCCTGGAAACAGAATTTGATCCTGTGGGGATAATCTCACAGCCTGTCCGTCCTTCTTGAGATGGGTGAGGAAGTCCGTGCACACATCCCCCCTTGAGATCTGTAGGGGGAGAGAGAACTTGCATGAATCTTGGCCTTGTGGTTGCTCTCCCAGCAGGACTTGCCATGCTCCACCCTCTATTAGCTTTAGGGAGGCCCGTTGAGGAGGCCCAGCCCTGCCTTCCCGGGGTAATTGTGCTGTGCTTAGTGGCTCAGTTGTGTCTGACTCTTTGCGACCCCATGGACTGCAGCCCACCAGGCTCCTCTGTCTATGGAATTCTCTAGACAAGAATACTGGAGTGGGTTGCCAGTCCCTTCTCCAGGGGATCTTCCCAATCTAGGGATCAAAGCCAGGTCTCCCACATTCCAGGTGGATTCTTTACTGACTGAGCCACCAGGGAAGCCCAAGAATACTGGACTGGGTAGCCTATCCCTTCTCCAGGGGATCTTCCCAACCCAGGAATCCAACCAGGGTCTCCTGCATTGCAGGCAGATTCTTTACCAGCTGAGCTACTAGGGAAGAATTTGGTACTGTGGGGATCCCCAGGATTCCACATGCCTGGGAATACAGCTTGAGTGTGTCTGTGGACTTTGAGGACACAGCAGAAAGAACAGACCAGCTTGTAAATAAACACCTCCAGCTCCTACCTCCCCACCCCTAAAAGCCTCTTGGGCTCTGTTCATAGGGAGATGGCTCTTTCCTAGGCAGGCCCCATCAGTCAGCCTTCAGTTGAAACCAGAAAGAGAAGACCTCCTGTATACAAAGCCCTGTCTTGGGCAATGGAGAAAAGAAGTACAAAGTATGACTTTAGAGAGCTTATAATTTTGCTAAACTAAATGACATCATAGAGTGTGACAGCAAGCTGAGGTCTTGATTCACTGGTGTGTGTGTATCTTTAAGGATACTGTCTTTTTAATGTGAGGGCGTAAAGAGGGGATTTACCTTTTTTTTGCTGTGCTGGGTCTTCATTGCGGTGTGCAAGCTTTCTCTAGTTGTGGCATGCGGCTTCTCTAGTTGAGGCACACAAGCTTAGCTGCCCCAAGACATGTGGGATGTTACTTCCCCGACCAGGGATCAAACCTCTGTCCCATGTGTTGGAGGGTAGATTCATAATCACTGGACCATCAAGGAAGTCCCAGGGATTTATTTTAAAAGACATTTTTCCCAATGCCTGCAGCAGGTGCAGGCAATGGGGAAGGCAATGGCACCCCACCCCAGTACTTTTGCCTGGAAAATCCCATGGACGGAGGATCCTGGTGGGCTCCAGTCCATGGGGTCGCTAAGAGTCGGACACGACTGAGCGACTTCACTTTCACTTTTCAGTTTCATGCATTGGAGAAGAAGATGGCAACCCACTCCGGTATTCTTGCCTGGAGAATCCCAGGGACGGGGGAGCCTGGTGAGCTTCCGTCTATGGGGTCGCACAGAGTCAGACACGACTGAAGCGACTTAGCAGCAGCAGGTGCACCTAAAAGAAAAACCTGAGGCTAGGATTGAATTTTGTGTTTTTTCGTGTCTTTATGTAGGATCTCCCTGTGGATTTTATGTGGTTTTTCAGAAGCACACAAACTACATATAAGGATGTGCATCCACAATGAGTAGGCAGGGTTGAACTGTCCATGTCTTCCACCCAGCCCCTGCCAGGGTCTGGAGGAGCCTGGTTGCTGTGGACAGGGTGCCCATCAGCTGGGCAGCCACAGGCTCACTGTGCCTGGCCTGTGGACCCTCGGAAGCTGTTACAAGGTGGCCTGTTGTCTTCTCTTTTTCCAGTAAGCACTACCCTCTGTACTCCCTCAACGTGGCCTCCATGTGGCTGAAGCTAGGAAGACTGTACATGGGCCTGGAGAACAAAGCTGCTGGGGAGAGAGCCCTGAAGAAGGTGCGTGTGTGATGCAACTGGGCTGCCCCGTGCCTTGCACTTCCCTTCCTTGCACTTCCCTTTCTGCGGGACGCGGGTGACTGATAGAGCCACAGAGAATGACCAGCCCTGGGCCACCCTCTGGCCATAGGAGTGGGCAAAGGTGGGTTTGCAGGTGGAAGGGGACCAAGTAATTGCGCCTTTGGCAAGTTTGCATCCTGATGCTCCTGTTGAGAAAGGTATGTCCACATTGTGGCTACAGGCTCACAGCTGTGAAGAGGGTACTGCCTCTATCCCCTGGGAATCCGTGGAAGTGCTAAATATGACCATGCTAAGAGGCCAGCATTATTAAAATGTCTTTTCTGATCCGCTATAACAGATAAAAAGGAAAAAAAAAAAGGCCAAGGATAGGTCAGAAGACTGTGGTGAAAGAATTCTCCAAATTTCTGCTCTTCAGGGTTTGTAGATTTATAATGCCTAATTGTGGTGAAGTCAAGGCATTTGGCCTGGACAGGCCCTCAGTGTGAGAATTAATGCTTTTGTAGTTTTTAAAATGAACTTAATTATCATTGACAGTGTTCATTGAGTACGGTTACATGCTAGGACCTTCATGTGGTCCTTTTCTTTTAATTCTCAAAAAAAATGAGATAGGCTTCCCCAGTGAATAAATTGAGATTCAAACAGATTAAGTAATTTGTTGAGGGTACCTGATGAGGTTCTCATTCAAACTGGGGTCTTTCCAAGTTGAAAGCTTCAAGTCTACCCACTCATGCTGGGACTTACAGACAGGGAGAACCAAGACCCTGGGCGTGGTGTTTGCCAGCTGCCCTGTGCCCAGTGGGTGAGAGTGCCAGGCCGTGCCCCTTACCTTACAGAACCACAGTCACCATCCTAAGTATCGCTTCTCATTGCTCTTTCTATGGATGTCAATAGCTGATGAAATACAATCGTTGGGACAGTTATTTATGGAGAAGCCAAAAGTTGATCAACTATAACCTTTGGGACAGTCTCTTTGTGCCACTAAGAGAAACACCTTTGTAAAAGTCGGGGTCGTGGATTAGGCCTGGACGCCAAACCCTCCAGATTCCCCAAACCTCCCCAGTACACTATACAGGAAGATGAAATACGGTCCCACATGGTGGAAGGAAGTGCCAGGGCCGACCCAGCCTGGACGTGGGAGTCGAAGATGAAATATTCTGGTTTTGAACCATGGAATTGGTTTTTCTAAGACAACATATATTGCCTCAGTGAGGTTGGAGGAACATTAAGAGCAGTTAGGTCTCAGTTGCAGAGTAAGTAAACTGATTGCAGATCCCTGAAGGATAGAGTGGGTCTGAGGAAGGAACATGAGTCCCGAGGTGAACGAGGTGAACGCAGCGGGTGAGGAGAGACATTTAAGTCACGTGATTCCTGAAGGCTTGCACTCCTGCTGGTTTGAGATCTAGGAAGAGAATAGTAACAGAAAGGAAGGCTGATCAACAGTTGTAAGCCGTCAAAAATTCCTTGTTTGAGGGAATGGGAATAATTTAAGTTCTTCTCTCTGTGAATAATACTTTTGAACACAGAAGAGCAAGATAAATTATTATGGATTACATTAGATATGTAATTCCTATATGCCAGACACTGTTCTAAACACTTGATGTATATCAATAACTCTGAGAGGGAGGTATTGCCCCTGTTTTATTTTACAGATGAGGAAACTGAGGCACAGAGTAGTTAAGTAAATTGCCCAAGGTCACACAGCTAGGAAGGATGGAGCCACCACACACTCTCTCATTTGAAAGAAACCTTATTAAATGTATTCTCTCTGGATTCCTCATATGAAGCTGGTGCCTATTTTTAGATGTTTAAAGAATACATAAATGTAAACATACACTTTTCAAAAGGGAAAAATGATTTAGTCGTGTCTTACGCATTAGTGATGTACACTAAAATCAGAAAGGTTTGTCCTTGAATCATTTCTCTATCATTTCTTCAGCTACTGAAGAATGTTTTCCTTAACAGTAGAGACTGGGTGACTAGATATGAGACAATCTTGTCTTTTTCCTTTTTTTTAAAAAAAGAAGCCAGACTGGAGGAAGACACAGGCTCTGAAAGCCACTTTGTACCCTGCACCTTCAAGGAGAGAAGTCTAGCCTGAATTAAAGTCAGCCTCGGGGCGGGACAGGGGGCTGGCTTCAAACTCTCAACTTGTTCCTCTCTCCTAGGCCATCGCCATCATGGAAGTAGCTCATGGCAAAGACCATCCGTACATTTCTGAGATCAAACAGGAAATTGAAAGCCACTGAAACTATGCTGACATTTTAGTTTTTATTTAAATCCTAGTGCAGAAACCTTCAAGGATTTGACTATTTCAAATCATTCACGTCATGCCAACATTTCTGTAAACTCACTGAATGAAAACATGACTTGCACTTAAACCTTACACATGGCTTACTTGGACATTGATCTTAATCTTTGACCTAAAATATCAAATTCATTTTTGAATGCTTTTTTTTTTCCCCTAAGAGATAATGGCATGGTTTCGTATATTATATTTCGGACAGATTGTGTCTGAAGATTTAAAACTGTAGTTATTTTTCCCTTCACGACTACTTTAATGTTCTGAACAAACATGAATGATGAAAGAGAATAAAAAACATAATCGTATTTGAAGTTTGTGTTTTCCTCTGTTGGGTGAAAGTGAAAGTCGCTCAGTCATGTTCGATTCTTTGTCACCACATGGACTGTAGCCCACCAGGCTCCTCTGTGGAATTCTCCAGGCAAGAATACTGGAATGGGTTGCCATTCCCTCCACCAGGGGACCTTCCCAACCAAGAGATCGAGCCCACATCTCCCACATTTCAGGCAGATTCTCTACTATCTGAGTAACGAAGGAAGCCCCTTCTGTTGGTTGGGGGAACATCAGAGACATCACTAGATGGATGTCCATCTAGTCAAAGCTATGGTTTTTTTTCCAGTAGTCATGTACGGATGTGAGAGTTAGACCATAAAGAAGGCTGAGCTCTGAAAAATTGATGCTTTTGAACTGTGATGCTGGAGAAGACTCTTGAAAGTCCCTTGGACAGCAAGGAGATCAAACCAGTCAATCCCAAAGGAAATCAACCCTGAATATTCATTGGAAAGACTAATGCTGAAGCTGAAGCTTCAGTACTTTGGCCACCCGCTGCAAAGAGCCGACTCATTGGAAAAGACCCTGATGCTGGGAAAAATTCAGAGCAGGAAGAGAGGAGGACAACAGCAGATGAGCTGATTGGATGGCATCATTGATGCAACGGACATCATGAGTTTGAGCCAAGTCCAGGAGATTGTGAAGGACAGGGAGGCCTGGTGTGCTGCAGTCCATGGGGTCACAAAGAGTCAGATGAGACTTAATGACTGAACAGCTAGTGTATTTTTCATTTCAGTTATTGTATTCTTCATCTCTGGTTTTCTTTGTTCTCTAATTTTTTGTGAAAAATTTGTAACTTCTTGCTCTGTGCACCCATTCTTCTCCCGAGTTCTTTACAGTCATTACTCTGAACGCTTTCTCTAGTAGGTTGCCTATCTCCACTTCACTTAGTTCTTCTGGCGTTTTCGTCTGGTTCCTTTGTCTGGAACATCTTCCTCTGCCACCTCATTTTGTCTGAACTGCTGTTTGTATTTTATGTGTACAGTAGCTTAGTTACGTTTCTCGACCTTGGAGAAGTGGCCCTCTGTAGGAGACGTCCTCTGTTTCCCAGCAGAACACTCCCCCTCTTGTTGCCCAAGCTGTATGCTCTAGGAGTTCCCCCTAAGAGGGCTGCATGTATCCTTCTTCTGGGGGGCTATGTGGGTGGTCTGGTAAGTTTGGCCCCTAGTCTGGTTGGTTGTCATCCCTGCCTTGTATGGATGCTGCTGGTTAGTGGGGCCTGGTCTTGAGGCAGCTGGCCGCGGAACCCTTGGGGGCCTTGGGCTGGTGCTGGCTCACTGGTGGGTAGAGTTAGGGCCCAGAAGCCTCCAGGGCTGTTGCCGGGCCCCTGGTGGTTGACGCCAGGCCCTGGATTTAGTGCTGGCCCACCGGTGGGCAGAGCTGGGTCCTGGAGTTTGGTTATGGGCCTCAGAGACCCCAGCACTGTCGTCGGATTGCTGGCAGGGCCAGGGGAGACCCAGTTTCTGGGTCTGGTTACTGGAGACTCACTGGAGACTGGTTACTGACAGTTGAGTGGGGTCTGGGTGTCTGAAAGCTTGTGTTGCCCTGCTAGTGGGCAGTGTCAGGGACCGGCTGATTCCAGGGGAGGGTCTGGTCTCTCTTTTGGGTGAACTCATTCCACTGCAAGATTGTGGTTTTCTTTGGTGTGGTATCTGCCCCCTGGTGAGTAAGGCTGGTCTAGAGGCTGGAGCAGGGCTGGGGCCTGTCCGCTGGCGGATGGAGGTGGGTGCTGGACTCCTGGTGGTCAGGGCCCGGTCTAAAGGTGTGTCGAGAGATGGCTGTGGGCTCAGGAAGCTTCTAGGCAGCCTGTGTACTAATGAATGAGGCTGGGTCACTTCCCCAGTTAGCTGGTTGGCCTGAGGCAGCCCAGTGCTGGCCCCTACAGGCTGTTGAGTAGGGCCAGTTTTGGCAGTAATGAGCTGGAGGGAGGATCCCACGATGGCACCTGCCCCAACGTCCACGTGGTAGAATGCCCCTCAGTATGGCTGCCGCTGGTGTCTATATCTGCAGGATAAGCCACGGCCATCCCTGCCTCTCAAGACCTGCAGGAAAGTTTCACCCAGGCTCCTAGCAAATTGCTGCTTTTTGCTGGTCCCAAAGTGGGAGAGGTTTTGCGTGCACCCTTTAAGAGTGAAGTCTCTGTTTCCCCCAGTCCTGTGTGGGGTTGCTGAAATTAAGCCCCATGGGCCTTCAAAGCCAAGTGCTCTGGGGGCTTATCTTCCTAGTGCAGGAACCCCAGGCGGGAGATGGGGGGCTCAGACCCCTCACTCCTGTGGGAGTACCACTGCAATCGAGTTATTTTCCAGTTTGTGGGTCACCCTGGGACCCAGGGAGTGTGGCACTTGGTGATCTGCCCCTGCTGCCCCTTCTCGTTGCGGTTCCTTCTCTCGTGTCTTCAGTTGTAGAAGATCTTTGCTGGTGGGTTCCATCTTGCTCATCAGTGGTGGTGCTGCAGACAGTTGTGATTTTGGGGGTGTTTGTGAGAGGAGGGGAGCTGAGGCTCTGAGGATCTCCTATCAGCTTTTCTTTTCAAACACAACATCATTTTTCTTTTAAAGACGTATCACTGTCTTGTTGCCATGGTCAGCTTCTACGCAGAGACCCGTGTGTTTAGTGAAGTTTGCTTGCATCTCCTGTCACCCCGTGTGGCTTATGGAGCTTCCCATCTTCATGATGTGAAACAAGCCGGGACGCCTCTGTGGGTGAGTGACTCCTTGTACAGTGATAGGGTTGAAAAGTGGGTTAGTTGCTGAAGTGGTTGTAGTGCCCTGTTACTCATCGGAGAGACATGAAAAGTGTCCACCCTCATCACCAGGGGCTCCCTGTGAAAGTCTATGGCAGTTGATCAGTTGGCTGAAAATACGGGCCGGAGCTGTGCTCTGGCCTGCTCAGTCATGTCCGACTCTTTGCGACCCCCTGGACTGCAGCCCACCAGGCTCCTCTGTCCATGGGATTCTCCAGGCAAGAATACTGGAGTGGGTGGCCATGCCCTCCTCCAGGGGACCTTCCCGACCCAGGGATTGAATCCACGTCTCTTGTGCCTCCTGCATGGACAGGCAGATTATTTACCACTGAGCCACCTGGGAAGCCATTTTTAAAGAGATGAGTCATGCTGTTAATAAACTTGAAAGACAAAAACAAGAATTGGGGTTTTCTATAGCAGCCTCTGCTTGTCTTTTTTCTGACAGATTGGGGATCGGAATAAATGGCAGTCGGGTGGGGCAGCACATTCTTGGCATTTAGCAAGGGTTATCACTAGCAGCGAGGAAGCCCCATTTCTAGGCTCTTCACACTCCATTTACCTAGCAGTTACCCTTCTACGTTTTGTTCTAACAATGATGACTTTGGGAAATTTCAAACTAATCCTTCAGCGTGTTATACAGGAGTGAAAAGTGGGTAGAAATAAATGGGCTTTAAAGAAGTTAAAAAGCAGGTTTTTCCCAGGCACATTTTCCTATGAAAATAATCCTAAAAGTAAGCAGATGCTTTCAACTAAGGCAAAACATAGAGTACAAAAAAGAGTCAACTGTTTTCTCTGGAAAAAAAAAAAAAAAAAGTTTATTGCATTTGGAAGTCAATAGATATCTTTTACAAAAAAGGTTAGAATAAAGATCTCACATTTGTAAAGGCACATATGAAACATTTTACAGCAATGACGAGGGCAGTGAGAACATAAAACAATACACGACCAGGACCAATATCTAAAGACTTTATAAAAACAGGTAAGAAACAGTGCAAAAATACTGTCAAAAGTCAGTTTCATACACTTCATAACTGCGTATAAAACTGGCAAGCATAAGCTTATTTACTGATATAAAAAAAGCACATAGAAGAGCATGCATAGATTTATTTAAGGCTTTTAATATTATCGAGAGAGAGTCTATAAAAGTAAAGATGACATGTGAATAGTAATCACTCCCCAACTCAGGGAATGTCCTATAAACGTCTCCCCCTCCCCCTCTCCTTACAACCAGCTTGTGTAATGAGACTGGACTTCCATCTTGCACGGTAGCAAGTGGACACCTCAGGGAGAAGAACGTGTTCTCAGGATCCCAAGTCCCCACTCTGGAATGCATGTCTCACAGCAGTAACTCGATAGGTGGTTACATGTCCAGGTCAGCCCCTGCCAGCCAGCCACGTGCGGCCAACAGCCGTGCAGTTTGGTGGTGTTGGATGTCAGAAGGCTTCCATGGACTGACTCAAGAACCTTAAGAACCGGTTTCTACATTAGGGACTTGTCTGTACATCCGAAATGAGACCCATTAAATGTCAACTGGCTTGAATGATATAACAATTGACAACATATTAAAGACAGAGACCAAGGAAAACTTCAAAATACTGAATTAAGTAGCACAATTATAGTCCAGTGAAACAAAATAGCATGTTACTTGATGTAACACAGGTTATATAAGGTTACATATTTAATAGTCATCTGCATATGTAAACCCTTTTTTGTCCTATTTACATATATATCCTCAAGCAAGTCAGTTGACTATTGAAGGAACAAAGGACATACACAGGAAATCATCTCTGATGAAGAGTAACCTTACTTTTGAAAGGAAAAGTTTGATAGATTTTAAAGATTCCAAACTGGCAAGAAAGTTCAGTCAAAGGAAGTTGCAGTAACATTTTACAGTGTTCACGTTGGGGGCAGAAAATGGCTCTGAATTACAGCTCTCAGTTCCAAGCTGAAGGTATTTATTAGCTAACACTGCAATTCAGGGAGGTGAGCGGCCCCTGAGAAATGCTGAGAATACCAGGCACCTCTGCTCTGAGAGCCAGCCGAGCTCAGCTTGGAGCAGGATTCCTGAGCTGTTGGCAAAACACTTCCACCCCAAGGCACAGAAAGACCCCAGTCCAATGTTTCCAGGTTTGTCCCCAAGACCTCTGTCAGGTAAGGTGGTCTCTGTTGTTTCCCTTGAGGAGGAGGTTGGGAAGAAAAGTCCCATCACAGACTGGATGAATAGCAATCCTGCCCCTCCTTAGACAGCTTTGCAGCTTGTAAAAAGTCCGCAAAGAGCCCAGAGCTTCACCCGTTTCACCAGACCGGCCAGGCTGTGTAGAGGCCACGATGAAAGGAACACGGTCTGCAGGAAGGGGCTGGAGACGATCTGACCACACGTGTCATTATGCCAAAGGCAGCCACTGGGGACCCATAGAAGGTCACCTCAAAATAAGCCTGAGAGACTGCTGCAATCTTTGTTCAAACAAGGACTGATCATCGAATCCAGCTTTTCTTTCATTCCTTTCTAGTCCTGAACGATAGTGTCAATCACCAAGGGGAAAGAAAGGGTGGAAGTTCAGCTTCCTGGTTGCTGACAGCACCTGGTTCTTTTCATTCTGGTTACTTCCATTTGCCAGATTCTATTCCTTGAAACCATGCAAATCCCAGATTATACTTTGTGAAACTACAGAAGCATGTTAAGAATTAGATTTCCTAATTTTATAATTTGGAGAGATTTTAAAGAGTGATTCCCTATGACTAGATTCAACTGTTTTGTAAGGGTTGCACCAGGAGGGTAAGGAAGGAAAAGGGGTTGCTGTCGAGAGCTGCTCCATAAAAGCAAATGAGAAAAGGAAAGATCGGCACGCAGGGTGCTCTTACAAAGGAGAGGGTGACATCAGAAAGTATTCCCACTTGTGCTCTCAAGTGAGCCAGGAACTGCCATTATGTGTTGACATCTTCCTGGTTCTCATGCCCTGATTACAAACACGGCATGCTGGGAAGGGGGTGCTCCACTCTGCAGCCACCTGGGGTCCCCCAGGAGAGACATAGTCAAGACGCCCAGGAGCTGCGATGGCTAACTCCGGAGCCATGTGGATGAGCAAAACATTCTGCTGAAAAGGCTGCTGGCAAAGGGAAGGCCACTAGCAAGCAAGGGGAGGGGTCTTCCTGAGCAGTGGATCGAGGCAGGCATCAGAACCCAGAACGTTCATCAGACTCTCCCACAGCAGCGAGGACACAGTTTAAAACGACCAGTGAGGGTGGAACCAATCTTCCCACTGCATCGAGGTCTTGCCTAGGAGTGCCGCCTCATTTCCACCCCTCTGACCTCGCAGAGAAGGACGGAGTAGGAGAGACACCCCTGTGTTCAAAAAGTTCTTTGTGAGTCCAAAACATTTTGATAGCAACTCCAAAGCTGATCTAAAAGCTTTCCTCTTCCTCTCCCCATTTACAGCTCTTCTCTGGGCAAGCTCCTGGTGTTTTGGGGAAAGAATGGCCTTGATGGCCCAAAGCATGGCAGAGGGAACAGACACTTTCTAGACAGATGCTCATTGTGGTCAGGCTTGCCCATCAGCTCATGCCCTCCTGTCTTAAAATGTCCTTGAATTTATTTTTAAAATGGGAAGGCTGACTGAAGCTGAACAATAGGAACTGATGCGCATCCTCCCTTTTACAGCACAAACAACAATAAATTATGCAGTCTTGTGACATCGATTGGATGCCAGATATTCAATGCCAGCCTCATGGACATTTTAATAGAGAACTTTTTAGTCTGGCCTTGAGAAAGAAGATGCAGCTATAATAAGCTGGAAAAAATAAGTACTGAGCTGGTAAAAACACCTACCCATCTGAGTTTCTAATGGAAATTCAAAACCTCAGAGCAGGCAGGATAAAGGTTGAGTATTGGGTAAGCAGGTCATCGAGTTTCTCAGGACCCTACGAAGAACAGTGATTTTCAGGGTAATACATATGAGTTGGCAGAATTTGATTGAATACACCTGCCCATTTCTCCCAGGAATGTTGCTGCTCCTTTCAACAGTAAGGTCTTCTGCCCCCAGATGTCTTAGAAGCTGAGGCAAAGAGAATGACCACTCTGCTACCTTGCTCAGAGATTAGAAGTGTCAAACATAATCTTAATGTTCTAGAGATTTCCACCCGGTAGGGCCAACTAGGACTATTTCAACCCTATAGGCCCAACTAGTTTGTCACCCGTAAAGTTCTAGACCAATGGAAATGTTGTGCAGTCTCCATGAAAACCCCAACTTTCTCCACTGGAAAGTAGTGCTAGATGAATTGTTACTTTGCTCACAAAAGGAAATGACTAAATAAGAGCCTGATAAATGCCTGATAAAATCCATAGGCCATAAAACAAAACACAGTTACAGAAGAATCTTTGGTAAAACATGAGGAAACTGAATTCCCACAAAGAGCCACCTTAACAGCCCAACAGGAATTACTTGGTGCTTCTGGAAGTTTCTTATTCTAGGATGCTGGCAGTTATTCCCAACATGAAAGAGGAATGAAGGGTAGATTAACACTGATAAGCCTGTGACGCAATCCCCATTCCTTGAATCTAAGCTCCCTGGCAAACATATTAGAAGGCCCCTGTGCTTGCCCACCCCTTGACCTCAATTGATTGACAGATTCCTCCCCACACCCCGCAAAAATCAATAACTCTACCCACTTTCTCCATCATACACACGACTGGAAGTGGGGAGGAGATTTGAAAGCACATTTTGCTTTGTCACTCTGGACACCTTTGGGCCCATGGATTATGTTCCATAACCACTGGGCTGAGGCCAGCTAATATGGACTATACATCAAGAAAGAACAACAGCTGAAAACCCCCAGACACATGCCTGATGGCCAGCCCTGCTTATGAGAATCCAAAGTGCACTGACGTCTCTGCAAAGTGTGACTCCAAGCCCCAGGAGACAGCCCACTCACCAAGTGAGGCAAGGGTCGCTGCAGCAAGGTTCACAGAAAGAACCCAACGTGCACACTTTGATGTTCATTAGCTCTTGAGAAAAGACCTATGGCGCACTGGGGAAGAAACAAACTATACATATTAGGTTGATCCAAGTGAATTTTCTGTCACTGTAAATTAAAAAAATGGTCCAAATACTGGAAATTTCATAGGAGTCAACCTGGAAAAGGATAAGAAAGGTCGGCAGCTGGATCAAAGTGCTGACTTCCTATAGCCATCAGTGTTTATAGAAAGAGCTGAGTGTAGGCAGGATAAAGGTTAAAAGTGTCCTGGGCAGCCAATGGACAAGTCCCACGGGACCCCACCCAGCAGAGCCCACAAGGATCCTCTATCCAGGCCGATGGAGGAAGGTGCCAGAGGACCAAGGGACTTGGAGGCAAATGACTAACGAGAGTCAAAAAAATAGTCGTGCTTCTCAGTCTAGGACCACAACTGCTGTAGAAGTAAAGTTCTCCAAAGTTTATTACTAAAAACAGTCCACGTGGAAATGTCCCTGACCTTACTGTTCTCTCCAGCTGAGGGGAGGAACTCAATTCCTTGCCTATAAAGGGACTAGCAATTGGCATCCCTGCCTAAAGCCACCAAATCCTTATCTGCTTCCCATCCAGGGAAAGAGATGGGTCTAAAGATAAATACGGCCAAAAGGCGGTGTCTCCTCAGAGCCTCAGGATTCCAGTAAAGTATAGCAGGACATGGTCTGGCTTTGCTGGCAGCCTCAGCTCAGCTCAAGGATGAAGACATCAAACTCAGCTCCCCCTGGTCCAGGGACCAGAGCAAACAAGGATGAACCCTGGGTCAACGCATCCAAAGGAGACGATGAAAGAAACAAGACATTTCAACCAGAAAAGCTGCAAACCCAGAGGCCTGAAAGTGTTGGATGGCCTTGTGGTGACATAGTGTCCTCTTTTTATTCTCTCCCTCCATTTTTTATTTTCTCCCCACTGCAGCGACAGACCCCGGCAGCTCCAGCTTCAGACTTGATATGTCGTCAGGAACTCATTCCAAAAGCTCTAACTAGATAACTAATTTAATACACTTTGCTTCAAGGTTTATTCCTTGGCTTGCTTCCCAGATATAAAGCATCTCTGGGCAATTATGATGCAGATGCCACTGAAAGGACTTTAAATGGCTGCTGCTAATTTAACAGGAGATAGGTTGGCATTTACTGGAGATGCGAAAAGGAATGCAAAACAGGCTCAAGGACCAAAAGCATTTGTTTTTAAAAACAAAATATGGGGAATCACTTTTAAATGTTTTCTTTTGGGTTTCAATATAAACTCTGGCTAGGAAGTTGGATACCGAGCCTACTTCTTCTCTACATTTTGTGCATTCAGGAATATTCCCTTGGCACCAAGTGGCAACAGTGGGTGAGTTGAAAGGAGGTCCAAGAGTGATGGGCTCAAAGGGACTGCACATCTACTCGCTGCCCACATGAGACATCAACAGTGCCCCCCAGGCTGAGAGAGGAAAGAGGAATACGGATGTGGTTCATCAAACAATAAGCCAGTAACTGCAGACCAACCGTTAAAACATCCCTAATGGCAGAGTATCCCAAGGATGGAAAGTCTCTAAGCAAAGGAAACAAGTACCTCTCTGCCTGCTGATGATCCGTGTTCTGAGCATCTCCTCGTAAGAGCTATGAGCTCTGATCCACTGAAAATACATGTCATCCCACTGGTTTTCCTTTTTCAGATTATTTAGCAAAATTCCAGACCTTAGGGGGCTCAGGAAAAGCTCTACTCCTGACTGATTCTTCAGTCCTTGGAGGAGAAGGGAAGAGACCCTCCCTCACCAGATACTCTGAGTCCAAATACAGACGGAGGTGTGAAACTGAGTTTTCATAGCTGGCCAGGTAAGAAACCAAGTTGACTTATACTCCGAAGAAGCCCATCGGGAATCAGCTTCCCCATCCGTCTACTGTTGTGTGACTGGAAACCACAAAGGCGCACTCCTTCTGGTGGGTTGGATGCCATTCTTTCCATGTACTTACAGCTCAAGACGGGGGAAAAAAAGCAGTGGAGGAATACATCATGGAATACCCACAAAGGTCCATTTTAAGACCAAAGCCACAACTGAAACGTTGTACCAAGGAAAGCCAGATGACAAGAGAATTCCCCAAAGTCAGAAAGAGGGAAAGCACCAGAACATGCTTTACTGTGTACTAACCTATGAAGTTCAGACGGTGACCAGTGAACCAGCGGTGTGGTAGTTTGGTCACTCAGCATGTCTGACTGTGACCCTATGGACTATATAGCCTGCCAGGCTCCTCTGTCCATGGGATTCTCCTAGGCGAGAACACTAGAGTGGGTTGTCATTCCCTCCTCCAGGGGATCTTTCCCACCCAGGGATCAAACCTGTGTGTCTCTTATGTCTCCTGCACTGGCAGGCAGGTTCTTTACCACTAGAGCCCTGGAAAGCCCCCTCAAGCCACAGGAACCCCCAATATAAGAGAGGAGTGTTGTTTTTCCCCTTCAGAAATAGGGTCTTAGCGCTTTATATTTTAGGATGCACTCATCTCCTTGCCATCTTTGATTTGGATATGAGCAATCAGGCTGATGAATTTCAGGGTTGGTCACAAATCCGGCTGCAACTTCACCAGAGACGCGTTCCCTTCTGCCTCTGCTCCCCAAAGGGTGCACCAGGCAACCCTCCCTCCAAACAGCCCTATTTACACTGCAGATCAGTCAAAATGTGGTTCAAATGAAAAGGACTATATTATTGTGAAAACCGCCATAGGATGATTCACAGAAGTTATCCCGAAGGAGGAAAAAATAAATTATCTCATATAAAATAGTACACGATGTTTGTGAGTGATCTTGGCTCCCGCCTTCAGGGAGTCCGTGGCCTCTGCCTGCTCCGGCCATCTGCGCCCTGCTGGGAAACAGATGTTGTCTGGAGGTGTCTCCCCATCCGCGAGATGGAGCTGGGCCCCTCTTCCGGGAACTGCCGTCGGGGAGGCGGGGGTTAAATGAGTCTGGAGTTTTGGAGAAACTGGATGAGGACCTGATAGACAAACTTGTACTGAGCGATGGTCTGGATCATAAACATTCTTTGCTCCCTGAGGAGCCTCAGCATCATCGGCACTTCCACCTTCTGCAAGAAAAGAAAAGGTTCTGAGATGGTGCGGGGTGGGCTTCCCTTGGCTCATTTCTCATTCCCTTACCTGGAATGAGGAATGTATTTACCCACGCCCCTGTACAGGTACGGGAAGAAGCCAAAAACAGCCCCCTCTAGGTTACCCCCGTCAAAGACCATGCCTCCAGCTGGAGAAGCTGGTTGTCCCGCACCACTGGTGTGATATTTTAAATGCAGACCAGTCTTAGAGAAAACAAAGAGGCTGGAGTTAAACCCAATTGGCTCCTCTCAAGGCTACCACGGCCCAACGGTAGGATTTAAGCCAGTTTTGGGTCATTTCTTCCTCTGTGATATCAGGATACGGATGCTTTCCTTTAATGCCACGTAGCCTTGACCAAGTCAGTAACACGGAATGATAAACCATATCCAGCTCACAGGATCAAGTGAAGAAGCGCGTGTAAAGCGTTTAGCACAGTGTCTGGCACACAAGAGCTCTCGATAAAGACTACTCAGTGTCTCTGTCTTAGTGAAATAAGAACACCCGTGCCCATCCTGCCATCTTGCCGGACCTCGGGTATAACCACGTGAGATCATTTATGTGTAAACCTTTAAAATGTCAAAGCACAGTCTCTGGATACCAGTCGTGTCTGGAGTGATCGCCTTTAACGAACCGTATCCTGAGTGTTAAATGAGACGGCCTGTGTGTAAATCCTTTGAGGGTCTCCAATGGAAAGGAATGAAAAGAGTGGGTCACCGGTGCCCTGGCGCATCCTCCCTCCTGTCACTTCCATCCTCCTGGACCAGCTGGGGCAGAAGCACCATGGAGTCCGTGCGCCATCGTGCCCTTGGCACAGCCCCCGCCCCCTGCTCTGGGAGCCCTTAGTCCAGGGAAATGACCACACCCAGGAAACTACCAAGGACTCAGCAAGCATTGAAAACAGAATAATAAAAACTCAGTCATATGTCTTCTCTTCCTTTACTTTCAAAAGTCATTTCAGCTATTTCCAAATTCTTCCAAATTTCAGCTACAATACCACACATGTCATCCTGTTTCATTGAGCTTCTCTGCAATGAGTTAAGTAACACACACCACAGATTTAAAAGGGACAAGTCCCTGGTAATAAGGAAAGAGAAAAAAGCATGTGAATCCTCAAACTATTAGTCCAAATACAGAGCCTAGACCATAAGCTTCTGATGGTAACTAGTGGGTCTGTGTCTAAACTATATTCTAAAGTACCACAGAGCACCTAACATAGCAATTAACATAACGCACGGTGAGCCTTGCTCTGTGTGGGGCCCTGAATATAAGGATAGAATGAGACGGTTTCTACCTCGTGCCCATCAAAGGCTTTGACAAGAGAGGCAGAGTCACATAGGAGTTAAGAGGTCCTCTCCCTGTGCCTCAGTTTCTCTCTGTTAGATGTGGGTTCTAATAGGGATTCTCCAGGTAAGAATACTAGAATGGGTTGCCATGCCCTCTGTGGGGTCATAGACAGTGAGACATGACTGAAGTGACTTAGCAAGCAAGCACGCACTAGTAGGGCCTCTCTCATAAGGTCACTGGAAGGGCTACGAGTCGTAAGGCTCTTGAAATAGTGTTGGCGTGTGCACAAGAGCTCAGTTGCTTCAGTTGTGTCAGACTCTTTGGGACCCCGTGGACTGCAGCCCACCAGACTCCTCTTTCCATGAGATTCTCCAGGTAAGAGTGCTGGAGTGGGTTGCCATGCTCTCTTCCCAGGGATCTGACCAACCCTAGGATTGATCTCCTGCATTGCAGGCAGACTCTTTACTGCTGAGTCACCAGGGAGGTCCCAGTGTTGGCACATGGTAAATGCTAAACACATGTTAGTTGTGGTTATTATAATATTTTCATTCTTCTTGTCATTGTCACCACCCCCTTCACCATCTCCACCACCCCCTTCACCATCTACATTACCTCCTCCACCACCACCATCTCCTTTACCTCCACCTTCTCCTCCAATTCCACCACTATCTCCTCCAACTTCCATACCTCTATCATCACCACTACCACCACCACCTTCTTACCGCCACCATCACTTCCATTTGCATCTCGGCCACCACCACTATCATCATGATCACTACCATCTCCCTAACCTGTAAGACTCAGCCCCCGAGGCTGACTCAAGGGTGGTGTACCAGCTGATGCGGGGCCGTTTGGGGACAAGACCAAGGTTCCCCTGGTCCTCAATGAAATCCTTCAACCTGCCTTGAAGATTCACTCCCACAGACTCTGCTGTCCATTGTCCCTAACTCAAGCAATCAGGAGGCCATTGATGCTTTCTCTACCTTGTTTAGGACACATTTTCTCCCCTTACTCTATGAACTGGGGAGGAGGGAGTAACCGATTCAGAAAAGCAGCAAGATCAAGACATCTTGCTTTGTGGCTAGTGAGAACATGACCTTTTATAATCTAGCTGATCGGGGACAGGCAGCCAGGGGACAGGATCACAAACCATGAAACTGGTGCATTCTGGAGGAAAAAAAAATGTATGGGCATTGAAATGTTACAGCCAACACTCAGTCACCAAAGGCAACAGGACACACAGAAGCGTCTCAGGGCAGCCCCGGAGACTCCCCTCCCATTCCTACCTCATGGCTCCCCAACTTCACAGTAAGGATCTTCGTTCCGATAAAAAGCATCTCCCTGACAAAGTTCAAACTCTATGGATTATTGACTAAAACATAAAGTATTCAAGATCCAGAAGACAGGAAAAGGAGATGGGAAAGTTTAGACAAGAGAAAAATGGGACACCCGATTTTATACTGATTTAGCAAAATCTTTTGTTTAAAAAAACAAAGCAACGTGGTCCCACTCCTAAAGTAAGGGTTTGAATTTTACTAGACAGGCCTGAAACAGAACAAGTAGAGAACTTTTTTCTCCCTAGCCATCTACCAATAGCAGTTATGGGAAACGGCACAGATAAGGCTGACTATATTTGTGCTAGGGGAAGGGAAGTGAAAAATATGAGTCATCTTGCTATCTTGGAATATCAATGGGAACAGAAGTCGTTTTTGGACTGACCATGGGTTCCCGTAAAGAATGTTCTGGCATGCAACTAGGCATTGAGGAAATCCGCTATGTCTGGATAAAACCCGTGGAGAGTCTAATCCCCTCAAGCCTTCACCAAGTCCACACAGGGTGCTCGTGGCCGCATCCCTCACTCTGCACCAAGCTGGCTCTGACACGTGTTATTTAGGTTCTCCTGGGCCAATGACATCTGGTGATCAATGGGCCTTCGTGTCATTGCACTAGTGAGGCTCAGTCTTTGATGGGTCTCCAAAGAGTGCTCAGAACAGAGCGATCCTCCATGTCAGACAAAACAGAGAAAATAGCCTCTCATAGTCGAAAAGGAGGAAAGGGGAGCGCAGGAGGGTACTGGGGAATGGAGAAAAGGAGGAGTTTGTCAAAGGAACTGACATGAGGACAAGATCTCTAAGTGGAGCGGGGACGATGAGGCCCTTTCTCCTCCCCAAGAACCCGCTGGTACTGCCAGGGAGCTGGGATACGCTGCAGTCATACGTATCCCGTTTCCACTGTCTCTCAATCCATCTTCCCAGCACTGAGTGGATCTGTGACTTAGTGCTAAGCCATTATTCTAATAGAAACTCCTAGAGATTTCTAGCAGTGATAGGGAAGCAAACAACCCAGAAATCTTCTGTGAGAAAAAAGGATAAAACTCACAGAAGATGATGAGATTTCTGTGATGTAGACTCAACTGATTCTGTGATGGGCATTTCATTCCCCAACAGAATGTTTGTTTGTTTGAACAATAGGCCACATTGATATAATCCCTCTTCTACTTTTTAGCAGCATAAACATTCATACGTACAGGCTGAAAGTTTCCAAAATTAACTTTTTATAGGCAGGGAACTTAAAACATCCTTTGAACATGTTTAAACTCGGCATTGACTGTTTTCCTAGACAAGTTTCAATATAATAAATTTCATGGGGCAATATTTAATCTGATTTTTTCAAACCACTGATGCTACTGAGCAAATACATATATTGTTGGATAAATTCCTTCACAGAATGTGCATGATAACATCTCCTGATTTTAAAACTACCATTTCAAAAATCTCCTTTGATTCGCCAAGTTATACAATTTGGAAATTGAACAAGAACCAAATGACACTCGGCGTTTGGAGGCAGAGTGAAGACAAGAAATAACTCGGGGCCAGGAAGTGAAGGACCTCATTTCAAACCTTGGCACCAGTGCTTAAGAGCCACCTGGCACTGGGCAAGTCATTCGATTGTTTCTGGCCCTAGGTATCGTCATCTCTAAAATCAGAAAACTGACACAAGCTGCTATGAAGAATCCAGCTAAGAAAAAAAAAAAATTAAAGCCATTTAAACCCCCTAAAGCCTCAGGAGAATAGAAGGCAGATGAACTGGTCTTTAGCCTTTGGCTGCTATTTTCTCATCTCCACAAAATCAAAAGTCCCTCAGTGTAACTCTGACCGATAGCAAGAAGGAATGCCATGCACCACGTGGGCACAAATAGCCATAGCCCGCATCTAGTGGGAAAGAGCCCGACACATCTAGCCTGGGCAAAGGCAGGCCACGTCTGTACCCTCAGGTCATCCACCCAGCTCTGCTACGCACCACTGCCAACCTAGACAAGCACAAACAGCCTCCTCAATGAAGCCTCCCTCTGAAGAACGAAACAGGTTTTTAAAATACACACATTTTCACGGAGGAGTTAAGCCAAAATACACCCCAGAAATGCTTAAGACTCATCTAGACTATATGGACTGAATAACCCACCATGAGAATTTCCCACAATAAAACCAGACCTTCTAAAAAAACACTGCAGACTTTTGGAAGTCGATGCCAGTGAAGATCAGATTTTCTAAATGTTTCCTTTCTTACACTTTGCACTCTTCTTCTGTATTATTTGGGTCTCTACACAGAGCAATGAAAGAGAAAGAAGATAAGGGAGGTTGTAAATGTTGGAGTTCAAGTGGGAATCACGGGTCTGGAAAACTCTTGTCAAGAGAGGAAACTAAGCAGTGGAAATGGAAGGGCACAGGTCAAAGGCTGGCCGTGGTGTAGCCTGGCCCCCAAGGGGAACGATTCAGAAGCCCGGAGAGACTTACTTCATTATGCTCCAGGCAGTAGATCATCAGCTCAGAAAGGATGACCACGCCGGTCCTCCCCACCCCGGCGCTGCAGTGGACCACGATCGGGGGGCTCAGGTTCCTGGTGCCTTCCAGCATGCTGTTGGTATGGCGACGGACTGACTGGATCTCCTCCAAGTAGGCTGCAAGACAAAATGCAAATCTCGTCACTGAAGTCCTCCACGGCTTTGCATACAAGTGAGGGGGGCAAAAATGATGGTGAAATCTTTTTTTTTTAAGTGACAATAATTTACAGTTCTTACAAGACACTAATTATTTGGCTGGTACCCACTGTACAGTCCTGGATCCAGAAAGGACCAGCTGGGAGTCAATTAGTCCATGGGAGAATTTGTTCTTTAAATTAAATAGTTCTTTTTTAAAAATTAAATTCTGTTTTCCCCTCTGCAAATCCCAAAGTCCCCCAAGCAGATGATTCTCGACATTACTTACAGCAATTCCTACTATTAACAGACTGGGATCAGAACACCAGCTAGGTCCCCTTGAAACGCCCGCCTGTCAGAGCCAATTTCTGGTGGGAAGAGCATCCATCTGCCCTTTCCTCCTTCCCTTCACTGAGTGAGTGAACATCAGCTGAGGCTTGACTCCATTTTCAGACTTTAAAATAGACTTTGGGGAGCCTGGTTTTCAGCTTGGATCCCTTGTGGTTACGTGAGTAGCTCAAGGTAATGGCCCCCCTTTTGGGAGGCAATGTGTGGATTGAGGGGGGAGGTGCCACCTCCCTCATTGCTTCCAACATCTGCCTGGCCCCACAGGGCTATGCAAGGAACTGCTTAATATTCCAATTGGTCACAAATGAAAAATTAGTCAATCTAAACCTTAAAGACTTTTTTTTTTCATGATCACAAAAAAAGGGAAAAGAATAATTGTAATCCTCGTACAGTCTAAGAATCAGAAAAAGTCAATTCGTAGTTGAGATTTTTATAGTTCAGGGGAGAAGCAGAATTGAAGGCTCTTGATGCTCAGAAAATCTCATTCCAGTGCAGCAGTGTAAAATCAAATGAGGAGAAAAATTCAGACTGCGAAAAAAAACTGTATTCAAACCATTCTGATAATGTAAAAGCACCAGATTATATACAATGACTAAGAACTCCTAATTTCCTTTACAACCTTATTTAATTAGTAATCTGAAGTAGTTTTACCCAAATGAACGTTTACTACCACCATCAGTGATGTAAAATGAGAGAACCAAACAAGACAGAAGGCAATCTGAGGTGACTACATAAAGTAGTTGCTATTTGTATCAACATGAGCTCAATACTGAGCATGGAATCCCCGTCACAATTTTTTTTTCCGGAGATATTAGGCGATGAACATTCTCTGATGGCAGGCAATGTTCACATACAAGAGACAAGGTTTTTCTTGTGTTAAATTTAAGGAGAGAAGTGAAAAGAATATTGATCACTAAAACAGATGCCACTATCAAATGGAATTTCATGAAACACAGAGAAATTAGATTTCAATGAATTCTTTCTCCAACAATCATATTAATAAAGTTTCTTGAGCTGTAACTCAGTGAAGACCTCTGGAGGCTGGAAGACAGTTTGACTCAGTTCCTCTGCATCCAGGCAATCTAATTTAAACACAAACAAAAATCTCTTAAAATTCTTAATGACCTAAAGAGCCATCATTTCTAAGACCCTGCTCAGCACACTTGTCCTGAGTTTCTTGGAAAGGTAAACTAATTAATACTATTTAAAATTTTTCTCTATTTTTCAGTAATTTAGATTTACCTTTCTTAAACTGGCTCAGATTTAAAAGATTTGATTGTAATTTTAGCCATCTTATAAACTCAATCTTTTAGCAGAGCTATTAGTCAACCATCTGATGGATTTACTTTTATTGGTTCCAATTTCTAAGTCTTGCTTCTAATAGCAATTAGCAAAAGATTACCAAAAAAGAATAAAAAGCACACTGTTACGAAGAAAGAAACTTCTGCAGAGGTCACCATGCTCCTTATTAATATTTGGGATTATAGGTAACTGTCGGGCCTCAGGAAAAACCACTAACCCACTCTAGATCTTGTTCTAGGTCCTCTGAGTCCAATCATCTTTCTTACTTTCAGTGTCCAACTCAAGAACCTTCAGCACACTAATGGGGAATGAAATACCCGCATCAGAGTCTTTCTAGCTGGACTTGTGAAATGGTACTTTTAGGTTTCTGAAAACTTACTCTCACTTCTCTCCCCACCCCTCCTATTCTCAATGAGTTATCAAAATGAAAATCAAGGTTTTGACATTCAACATCCTCCCTTTGTGGTGGTCACAGGTCCTCTGCCAGCTGGTGAATCAACAACTTAGCAGGTATATAATCAATAATCTGCAGGGCACCCTCGGACCTCCTTCCTAGCTGGGTGAGGAAGCAGTGGGGTTTCCCACAAGTGCAGGACGTTTAGGGGAGTCTGTGGAAAGGAAAGAGGGTGCCTCAGATGGCACCAGAGCATCAGCTCTCACCCCAGACTGTGATCACTGGGCTGCCTTCATCAGAAGACTGAGAGAGCCTTTGAAACAAAGGCCGCTTCATCTCTGCACGCTAAGAGCCGGATTCCGTGTCTGGCACATGGTGGACACACAAGCCCAGGTACTGGCCTTTGAAACAGCTCCTGCATACAATCTGGATGAATTACTTTCTAAAATGGTCATAAGTTGAAAATATACATAAGCGAATGAATTTGAAAATGACAGTTTCAAATACTACAGGCTGATTTCAATAATTATCTTTATAGGTAGCCACCTATCTTTAATCATAGGTATGAGAAACTACTGATGAAGATTTATTGCTGTAGGAAATGCAAGGCTTCTGAGATAGAAATCTTCCTGAGAAATTTTTAAAGTCTTTTTTTTTCTTTATTGCTCTGTTTTTTTATTGTGGTAAAATATATTTAATGCATAACATAAAATGTACCACTTTGATCATTCAAAAAGTACATAACATTAAGTATACAGTGACAGTAAGTCTAGTCACAATGTTCTGCACACATCACCACTATCCACTTACAGAACATTTCTGTGGTCCCAAACAGAAACTTTGTATCTATCAAACTATAGCTTCCTATTCCCCTTCCCCCTAGCTCCTGGTAACCTCTATTATGCTATCTCTATGAAGTTGCCTATTCTGGGTAACTCAACATAAGTGGAATCACACAGCATTTGTCCTTTTCTATCTGGCTTATTTTATTTAGCATGTTTCCAAGGTTCCAGGACCCGCTGTGTATCAGAATAGGTACTAAAGGTCTAAATCAAGGTAGAACCAATTAGTTTACCATATTTAGCTCACTGCATCAATGGTAAAGAGAATACAAGTATTAATCTTCTCTGCTCTACACATACTATATAAAGTACTATATACGTCAATGTTATAATACTTTCACCACCTAAGAGAAAGTATTCTCTCTTTTCATTTCACCTCCAACTGATAAGACCATATATGCTGTTGGCAAAACTCCGGCTGGGAAGCAAAAACTTACACAAAAATCCTTGGACATCCTCTGGACAGCCATGGTCTGGCCAGTCAGTATATTGCAAATGCCACACGGTCCTTTCCTGCCCGGACAGAAGGTGCTTGACCTTCAAGCCTGTGGTTGCATAGCAACCGGAATCTGTTCGGAACTTTGTGGTGACCTTGAACTTGCCATAGGTGGCTGAGCTGTGCTTGGAACCCAGTTTGGGCCAGTATCGGTGGCTCTTGGTTCGTCCGCCTTCCTGAATCACACAGAGAAGAAAAATTGGACAAGAGTCAAGGGAAGCTCTTATCCTCTTAGTTTTAAAATCTGAGGACCACAGAAAACCTGAATGGCTTCTAAGTCACTGACTCAGTAACATCATGCAGTGTTTCCCACAGAGCGGATCTCATACATTTTAGCTAAGGCAACTTAGCAGCAGCAGCAGCAGCAGTAATAAGATTTACCATGCAGTTATATCAATGGAAAAATGTAAAGATTCCCAACCAGGCTGCAGTTGAATGTTAGAGAGAAGAGCCAGAGTAAGGACAAGCCAGAGATGGGAACAAGCTAGATACTGTGAGAACTGCAGGGAGGTCTTCAGTGCGGATGGCAGATAGGAGGTTAGTTAGAAAGGCCTTGTGGTTCACGGCAGAGAGTAGGGATTTCATGCCATGGATGGTGGGAAGCCGTCTGAAGGTGATGAAATGACCTTAAGCAGAGGAGTGAGAGATCCCAGTAATCATTGTAAGTCATGCATGCTAAGTCACTTCAGTCATGTCCAACTCTTTGTGACCCTATGGACCGTAGCCTGCCAGGCTCCTCTGTCCATGGGATTCTCCAGGCAAGAATACTGGAGTGGGTTGCCATGCCCTTCTCCAGGGGATCTTCCTGACCCAGGGATCAAACCCATGTCTCTTATGTCTCCTGCATTGGCAGGAGGGTTCTTTACCACTAGCACCACCTGGGAAGCTCCCATTCTAGGTCATGCTTCTCATTTCATATGCTTGACCCCGGGTACTACACTGTTACCCCCACCAACCAGTGACACTGCCTCTATCATCTGGTGTCAATCTCCTTCCTCGCCGCCCCCCGCCCCCAGCCTGATTCATTTGTTTTAATTCCATTGCAACTGAAGCAGAAGTGAAAACTGGCTCTACCCCATTTTGCTCTCTCTTAATTTTATAATCTTTTCTGGGGATATGCATTCTCAGCCATTTACAAAAACAGGGTCTGTTTTAAAGTTTTGCAGAATTTTGACATCACAGGGGTGGGAGCTGGGGTGGATGAGATGGTAGCCTACCATCTCATCCCTTACCAAAGGGGACCCAGGGGGCTTTCCTGGTGGTCCAGTGGTTAAGACTTGGTGCTTTCAATGCAGGAGGCACAGGTTTGATCCCTGGTTTGGGAACTAAGATTCTTCATGACACATGGTGTGGCCAAAAAAAAATTATTTTAATTAAACATTTTTAAAAATAAAAATAAAGAAGGGTACCTAGGGCAGGAGGTGGGTGGGGAGAGAGGAGAGAAGCCCAGCGTACAGGGCGGGGGGAATGAGCCACAAGTGGTGGCTGGTCTGCTCACAAAGCAACACATCTTCAGGGACCCAAGTAGTCCTGCCCTGACTCTTGTGGTTGTATTGAGTCTTCTTAAATTTGAAGCACACCTGCCTCTTTTATTGAGCCATCCTATGAAAGAGGATTTATCGGAGGCCTTTACATAACTTGCTGAGTACCTACATCAACTTGGAGAAGGAAATGGCAACCTGCTCCAGTATGCTTGCCTGGGAAATCCCATGGACAGAGGAACCGGGGGGTGGGGGGGTGGGGGGGGGGGGGGGTGGGTGGGCTACAGTCCATGGCGTTGCAAAGAGTTCAGCATGACTCAGCAACAACCTACATCAATTACAGATTTCAAGAGACTGTAAGCCTCTGGCTGCTTCACAGATCACTGGACTTTGTTCCTAAGGCTTCCTGTCACACAAGTTTCAGCTCAAATGCAGCCTCCTCGGAGGGCCCTGGGCTGCCATCTAACCTAAAGCAGTCCTGCAGTCCCCGCCCCTGGTTTCACAGCACTCACCACTATCTGAGCTGACTTTATTGGTTCACTTTTTATGGTAAATCCCACTAGGATGTAAGCTCCCTGGGGACAAGGATCATACCTGCTGTGTTTACCACCATGTCCCTCCCTGGGGTTAGCACAGAGGGCAAGTACATTGTTTTCAATGGAATGAATCCCTTCTAGGGATGTAATTCAATAGGGTGATAAAACTAGAGACTTTAAGGAGCATTTACTCCCTGATGGAACAGAAAGGTCAGCCTAGAGAAATACAGCTGGCCTGAAAGGGCCCAAAGTCCTTTCATCACTACCTTCTAATGGGCTGTTCTGGAAAGCATCTGCTCGGAAGAGTCAATAAAAGGAATATGACTTGTTTTTCACTTTTTTCTGTTTCCCATCCTTTAAAACTTGTTAGGAAATGGGTATACGATACCCTGCTGTGATGGGCTTAGTCACTCAGTCAGGTCTGAGTCTTTGTGACCCCATGAACTGTAGCCTGCCAGGCTTCTCTGTCCACGGGATTCTCCAGGTAAGAACATTGGAGTGGATTGCCATGCACTCCTCCAGGGGATCTTCCCAACCCAGGAATTAAACCCAGGTCGCCCACACTGCAGGTGGATTCTTTACTATCTGAACCACCAGGGAAGCATGTGATTGTACATGGTTAAAAAAGAAAAAAACAAACCGAAACACCCAGATGAAGCCTGACCCTTAAATGACTTCAAAACATAAGGTAAAATTTAATGGAGGGAACCAAAGGAAGTGGTTAAAAAAAAAAAAAAAATTGACTGTGACAAGAGAAGAAACACAAAACATCCTTCCCCAAAGACAACATGCTCTGAGTGAACTGCTAGATGGACTGGGGGTATATGCCAGTTTGGGCAACACCACATAGACGTCTTCAGTTACAATGGAAAAACTATGTTTGACTTGGCAAAGGAAGAAAAAGATTTTTTTTCTCTCTCCCCAAAGAATAGAGGCCTGCTCGACAGAAATAACAGCTTCTGGTTTCTTTTCAGCTGATAAACAGGAGACCCTATGAGCTGCCATGCCCAGGGTTTGGGAATATACGCCGAGTTACTCGGAGATCCCCCAGAGTTCTCAGACTCCAATGGAAAGACCGTTGCTTTGTTTGGCACAACAAAAGTGAGCCGGCTGGACCGAAGTCTGGTTGTTTTTTGTTTGCTTGCTTGCTTGTTTAATTGTAGTACATGGTGATTCAAGAAAAACAGTTAAAAGCTGGGTCAAAATGGGACATAACAATAAATTATCTTTGGAAAACAAAACAAACCTATATGGAAATAAGGAGAGAAAAGAGAGGCGCGTCAGAGGAAAGGATTGGCAGAGAAACGATGCCAGAAGGAGGACAGGACAGTGGGGTCAACGGCACAAAGCTCATCTTCCGGCCACTCCCTCCCTCGGGGACAGATGTCCGGGTGCCCATGCCCTTACCTCCTCTGCAGTGACCATGGCGATCACGTTCGCTCCCTGCTCCCACACCATCTGCCAGAAGTCGTGGCATGTGTGTGGCAGGGGCCCCTGAGTGGCGATGTAGTGCCATTCTGCCCCACCGACCACCACCTGGAAGCCAAGGGAAGCATCAGTGAATGAACCCCAACTCCAAGACAGAATTCCACGTGGACCGCAGGTCCTTTTGCAGCCACCTGAAAACCCTGGATAACATTTTTAGGTCCAGTGTGTTAGTGTTGTTATCAACAGTCCTGAGACCAGGAGTGGCTCACAACACAGTTTCACATGAAAACATTATGCCACTCAAGCTTATCAAAATATACCTCATGGGTTTTGGTCTTCAACTCACAGTATTTATGTAAAATCAGTGCATATTAAAACACACACACACACATATATATATACATGTATAATATATGAATATATATGTGTGTAATCTAACAATTTTTACAGACATAATAGTTGTGTTTCCAATATACAGTTTTTAGTAATTGCCATTCTTTTCTCATTTTTACAGTCTATCCACTAAAAAAACAAAACAAGCAAAAAAACAAAACAAACCCCCACAAGCTCTTCCTTACTGAACTGGTTCTATACCCCACTACTATATTGAGAAACAGTACTTTGTGGCATCCTTTTAAATAATAGCAAAGTCTACCATGGAATAACACCCCTTTGGAATAACAATGTCCTTCGACCACTGCCCTGATGGGAAGGGTGTCCTAAACCTCTGTGGTACCCACTGCTCTACACCACATACAGTAAAGGTGTTCTGAATGCACAGAAGCCAGCTCTACATGCACTTTCATCACCACCTTCCCCTTGTGCAGTATCATAGCATCCAACTGAACTCTGCAATCCTGAGATGATTTTGGATAATAAAATCATTACCTACACAGCACAGGGTGACCTTAGCGAGAAATGGAGTATTTCCCACCATATCAGTAAACAAAGGCTATCACAGTCACCACCAGCAAGGATGGTGAGCTGGTGAGCCGTGAGGGGACTCAGGAAGGAAAGAACACCTGCCCTCTAGCAGCCATCAGACTGCAGCCACTCCACATGGGGAGCCTCTAGGGAGCTCAGGTGGTAAAAAGACCATACCGGCCCTGATAGCTGAGGTGCATATCAAAGGAATGATTTCAGTAAGCCCAGACTCTTGCATCTTCCCAAACACAGAAAAGTGCTAAATTCCTTATCTTGGGTTATCTGGTTTTCTTTAATCAACAATAATCTTCCGATGTTCTGACTACCTGCCCTTTACTGCAAAACTTCTATATAACCTGGCTCCTCCCCTCGCCTCCAGGGAGCAGCTTTACTCTTCAGGTTTACTTGAGATGATGTCTCCTAGGTTTTAAATTCTGAAAAATCCCCATCAAATAAAGCATAACTCTCAACTTTTAGCTTGTGAATATTTTTAAAGTCCACATCTAGAGGATAATTCTGCAGCAATAAATATTGGCAGTGGAGACTCATCAATAAAAAGGCGTGCCCCAAGTATGGGAGGTGATGCTAGCAGGGGGAAACAGGGGCCTCTGGAGGGACTCTTTCTGGGTATCTCTTCATTCCTGTGCCTTGATATTGCCAAGTAAGGGTTCCTTACATGTTCACCGGTGTGGATCTCAAGATAGCTTTAGGGGTAATGGAGTGATCACTGTTTGCAACTTTTTCTCTCATTTGTTTTATGAAACTATATACTAACTTGATTCAAACAAAAACCATGTCAGTTATTATCTCGTTACACAAGACATGTTTAGGTCAAAGCTGGCAAGCAAAATCCATTTTCTGAGTACTGGTGGGAGATGATACTCATGTATTTGCTGGCTGGCTAGGAATTTGGCTTATCTGTGGAATCATGCTTTTAAACATTATCCTCTCTGGCACCCAACATATAGGAGCCATAAATACTTCCAGAGTATGCTGCTGCCTGGGGCCTTTCAGCATATCCCCAAGTATTGACAGGAGGGTATTAAAAGCTGCATTAAAAACCCAACCGCCAATGCTACTGAGGTGGGTTTCACAGATGTGATTTCACCTCTGGAGCAAATAAATCTCTATTCTGTGTTAACGGCTGCTTGGAATCCAGGGAGGAAACACTGGCAAGATATACAACTCTATTCCAAAAACACAAGGACAAGTTCTCACAAGCTCTCTGGGTCTATTAAATGCACCCATGTCTAACCCAGATCCACAAGATGAAATGTGGGCCTCGGAGAATATGGAGGAAGGCACGTTTCTGTTAACAACGCCCGACGGGCACAGCCCATGCAGACTGACAGCTTTTTCCAGAGAGTAAATGGAAAATGGGAGAGGCGATTTGGCCAAAAGACGATAGTATATCACAGCTGTGGAAGAGTTTCACAGCTACTCTAGCAAGAAGCAGCTGTGCGACCTGCATCTTTGAGTCCCATTTTTTCGGCCATTGTTTCGTTATCTAAATTCAGCCCAGGAAACTCACCACTGTCAGTTCCCTTCAGAGTTCTATGGGGCTCAGTTTTTTTTTTATTGTTTTGTTTTAGTTTATTTATTGTTTTTTATTGTATTATTATTGTTTTGAGAAGTCTCACTCTCAAAAATATGACTGAAGTACACAATTATGATCCACGAGAGTTATGCCATTCTATTTCTTTGGACAGGGCTTTCTGACAGTTAAAAAAAAAAAAACTCTATGATGACCTAGCGGAGTGGAGAATGAGAGGGTGGGAGGGTCGCTCAAGAGGGAGGGAATACATGTACACATATGGCTGATTCACTTCATTGTACAGCAGAAACTAACACAACATTATAAAGCAATTATATTCCAATAGAAAAATATGTGGTTATCTATGCTCATGAACAAAAACACTATACCAACAATGGTACACTTTCCACATTCTGCATCAAAACTGTTTCAACTGATACACGAACCAACAACTGGCTGTATTTTAGAGGCTCAAAGGAACCTACCTATGATTTGGCTACAGTTGAAAAAATTCAATGAAGAAAGGAAATAATGCCAGAGATAGGTTTCTAAGGTTATTGACCACAACAGACTACTAATGTGAACCCTGTATTGTTGAAAAACATCCCGTAACAGCTATAAGAGTTACATGGATATAATTCACATTAGTATACAAATAATTCCCCTAGTTTGGAAGCCAGGGCAAATGGTGACATTCTAAACAAATATGCTCTGTCATTAGGGGCCCTGGTGAAATTAAGCTATTTAGGGAAAACTTGTTTGCATGCACATATGTATCTATAACTCTAAATTCTAACTGAAGTAAAGCTAAGCTGACTAACTTTAAAGTCTATGAAATACTGAGATATGAAGATTTGGAGGATTCAAACTAGTTAACAAAAATGTGATGACTCAAATACATTGAATAAAGTCGGCAAACCTTGTAAAATTCATTATCAACGTCACCATTATGGTTGATGGTTAAATTAGTCCACTCTTGTGAATATCATACAAATTTGGGACTTCAGCTATAAAATGCATAACCAGTATCACAAGTGAGAAATGACAACTCTCTGTTTCTCTTGAACATCATAAAAACTCCAGTGACAGAAATACAGTGCCTATAACTTCCACAGCCTCCATCGCCTGCAAATTACAAACTGACAGGGAAAATCCTCAGCTTTACCTGTGAGTTTCCTGAAAAGCTGCCACTTACAGAAACAAGACAAAGTTAAATCCTCCGACACTATCAAGCTTCAGAAATAGCTGACCTGAGGTTTTCCCTGAGGCCACTGGGCTTCCTTCTCTCTGCAGCATTAGGCATGGCCTTCGAGTTGACTAAAAAAAACTTTTCTGACTTCAAAAACACTCCCTCGGGGTTTGGGGACCAGCCAGGTTGCGCAGCGGCAGCCCATCTATTTTCTCCTCTCTGCATTTTTACCGTTAACCCAGCAATCTTCGACCAGCCTTCCCAACACGCCCCCCTTCTTACCTTGATGTGGGAGGCGTTAATGTAGCCTGTGTTATTTTCTTTGGTTGGTATTAGCTCTACGCGGTTCTCCTCATAGGGAACCACCTCGCGGATTCGGCTGCGCTCAGCATTTTCTGGCAGAGCCGCTGTGCTGAAAATGCCATTTGCCTTTTTCTTTGGAATTTGCTCATATTCTGTGAACACCATTCCCTCTTCGAGCTTCTTCTTCAGGGTTCTGAACTGCAACAGAAGGTGATCCTCAGCTCTCTGAATAATCTGATCCAAACACTCTGACAAAACCACCAGATTTCTCAAAATATTTACAGCGAGAGTGTTAATCAGTAGTTTCAAGATGGACAATCAAAACTTGATTATGCGGTCTCATTCATTCACCATATTACAAGTTTCTCTTGTCCAATAACCAATTGCCTCCTCACTCATACCTTAAACAGTACAAGTCTGCCAGACTAGGCAAGAGGTGAAATTCAAAATTAGTATTTTGTTATTAACGTGTATGCATGCTCTGCCACTCAGTTGTGTCTGACTCTTTGTGGCCCTGTGAACTGTAGCCTGCCCACTCCTCTGTCAATGGGATTTCCCAAGCAAGAATACTGGAGTGGGCTGCCATTTCCTCCTTCAGGGGATCTTCCCAACCCAGGGATTCAACCCACATCCCCTGAATTGGCAGGAGGATTCTTTACCACTGAGCTACCTGCTATTTCAAGTTCTAGTGATAAGCAGATTTTTAAACCTTAGTTATCAAAAAAATCCTTTTCTCTACTTATGTAGTTGTTTTTAGCTAAATTTTAAGGTGATACTGGCCCATAGTTCTCTAGTCATGCAGATTAGACATCCCCCTCTTTCATTTTTCCCATGGCTAAAATACTAATTACAATAGCGTGGTATTCACTGGATTAAATGATCCCGCTAAAGACCCTTCGAGGAACTTCCCTGGTGGTCCAGTGGTTAAGACTCTACGCTTCAAATGCAGGTGGCACAGTTTCTGAGCCCTGGTCAGGGAATATGCCATGCAGTGTGGCCAAAAAAAAAAAAGTAAGACACTTCCGGCTCTCAGAGCATGCTAATACTTCATATACGCTGACAAAACCTAAAACCCTAATCTTACTGGCACTCTATTACATTTACACAACCTGTTTTTTAACCTGACAGCAATTTCAGGGACTAAAGGAACATGTTTGTTCACCTCTGAAACACTACCATGCAACTTTCTTTGCTTTTCAAAACCAAAGTTCCCACAATGCATTACCCTAACAATTATATATCAGTCATGCTCTATAGCCAAGCATGTGCCCAGTTGCTCAGTCATGTCTGACTCTTCACAGTCCCATGGATTATAGCCCATCAGGATGCTCAGTCCATGGAATTTTCCAGGAATAATGGAGTGGGTTGCCACTTTCTACTCCAGGGGATCTTCCCCACCCGGGGATTAAACCTGCATCTCTAGCATCTCCTGCCTTGGCAGGTAGATTCTTTACCACTAGCGCCACCTGGGAAGTTCCTAGCAAGGGGCCAGCATATTAAAGAATTCTGTAAGTGCTTGGGTAAAATAATTACTCCCTAATAAAGGGTACTTGTTCACAAAAATCACAGAAGTCGAGCACTAGGGCAAGGGCTTAACCTCTTCACTCTGCAAAACAAAGAAACAGGCCCAGAGAAATGTGGGTTGACGGAGGCCACACGGACAGGTGGTCAGGGGCTGGTATCTCTAGGCGTCATCACTGAACCAACCTGATCAAGAAATAAGAGTTATTGGAAAGGATCAGTCTAATATAGCACAACCCAGGCTGCCCTAATCTTCAAACTGAAGAATGAATTCGTCAAACACACCTTCGTGCTGGCATGTCTGGGCGAGGAGAGAGCGTTGGAATACTAAGACCACAGAGAATGAGTCAGGCGTTTGACGAGCCCAGCGCTTACCCTCTCGTCCATGGGAACTCGGGTGGCATCGACGCGACTCTCCTCCCGCCCTGAGCCCCGAGCAACTGAGAGTCCGTTCAAGGCTGCCAACATCAGTGGCCTCTTCTGCGCCTCCAGGCCTGCCATCTTCTGCTTTTCTAGATTCTTGTGGCAAGAAAAGGCATGTTCTCATTGTTCGTAATACCAGGAGAATGCTGGAATGTGTTTTAATCTCCCCAAATCTATAACTCCCCAGCCAAGGAATGCAGACAATTACCATTAGCAGGGCAAATTCAAACACAGCCTTCCCCTTCATTCCCACTGCACCCGAGGAAGCCGGCTCCTCTGAGCCTCCTAAGTGTTTCTTTTAAAATGGAGCAAAGAAACACACAAACAAGAGCAGAGACTCTACACAAATACACCCTGCCATAGGGCTCACAAAAAACCATGCACGAGTCATCTTAGGAAGGTGAGCACTGAAGGAAGACAGGACAAAGAAAAGAGAAACAGAGAATCATGAATAATCAGAGCTGATCACAACGATGGGCCTTTTACGCAGATTAAATGGTAAAAAGCTTATAAAAACTGTTGCATTCTTTTTTTAGATTATTTTTTATTTTTTAAATTATGTAAGTATGATAACACATCTATAGGAGACTTGGAAAATACAGAACAAGGTTATATACAGCTCCATTACATATTACAATTATTTTTTTAAGTAGCAAAATTAAAGATTTTTAGTTGCAGTTTCAATATCAAACTCTCAAAAATCAGTAGAATGAATATATAGAGAAGCAGAAGGATATAGTAGAAAAACTGTCCCATTGATAAGAGGATGGATACAAACAGAAGTAGAGAAAAAACTTCCTTCCCAAGTTCCCACTCAGAGGCGCTAAGACTGAGGTGTTAACTTTATATTGAATCTTTCTGGACTCTGGGATATTATCCCCAGAAAGGGAGCTGATGTAGTTTAACAAACTCGCTAATACCATAGCCTGGAACCACCTGAGATGACCCCCTGGCAGGATCCTTCATGCTTCACCCAGAAGCCCCACAGGAATGGACGCCATGGCTCCTGGTGACTAAACCATGGGAGAACACGATCTGGAGACCATGCAGACCGCACTTGGCCCTTGGTTATGACTTTGAGACCCTTCTCTGTCCTCACCTGCACAGACACTCTGAAACTGTTGGGCCCCTGTTATTCCGTCCACAGCTGTGCTTTCCCACTTCCTCTGAGCTGACTGGGGTGTGAACCAATCTCCAGTTGCTCACTTCAGGCAACAGGAGCATTTTCCACCCAATAATTTTGTCTTAGAAGACAAAAGGACAGAGGGACTCTATAAAGCACAGAAACAGATGAGTTTTACAATTTTGACCCACAGTTTGCAGTTTCCTTTGGTTGCCACAGATGAAGCAGTGATTTTACTCCATTTATTTTGGTTTTTTTTTTTTCCAAATCTTCAGGTTTTTTTTTTCTTAGTCTGTCATTTAGCAATTTACTTTCTAAAGAAGTGTCTTGATGGAGCTATGGTATTGGTAGAGGACAGAGCACCTGTTGTGTGTGTTGATTCAGTTGTGTCCAACTTTCTGATCCCATAGACTGTAGCCTGCCAGGCTTGTCTGTTCACTGAATTCTCCAGGCAAGGATACTGGATTGGGTAGCCATTCCCTTCTCCAGGGGATCTTCCTGCCCCAGGGATCGAACCCGGGTCTCCTGCACTGCAGGCAGATTCTTTACCACCTGAGCCCCCAGGGAACACACTGCAAATCAACTATACTTCAATTAAAAAAAAAGTAGAATGGAGCCCTGGCCTTTGGAAGTGATGCTATCAATAAGATGCTTGGTCCCATGACAGGGCTAATCCATCAGATAAACCGAAGGAGCATCTCAGAGGAGGACTAACTGTGAGAAAGTGAGAAAGGGCTAAAACATTCTATTCTTAAGAATGATCCTGGTTTCTCAACCCTGGGCAGACTTTGAAAATTCAGGATTTAAATTTGGGGAGTTTTGTCAGTTTACTTACTTACTAGTTTGTTTTTGTAAGGGAGACTTTCCTCCCTGCTTGCTGTTATCTCTTTTAGTTGAGAATGTTTCACTCCTCTGCAAAATTTTGAGAGAGCAATGATTTTTTTTTTTTTTTGGTAAATGGTCCTCAGATCCTTCTGACAGTCCTTCTGCTTCCTTCTCACCTACACCATAAAGTGACCCCAAATGAACCCAAAGCAAAAAGTAACTTACTTGTCTTTCTTGGGAAAGGATTACTACCCAGGGAACACTGAAACCCCAATGATAAACTATTTCTCTTAGCTCCTCCTCATTTATCCTATAAGCTTATTACCAGAGATCAGAAATACTGAATTCAAAGATCAGCTTTGGCCTCTTCTCTCCCCAGTACCTGACTGGGGGTTAGGGAACCAGAGACAGTGAAATGTCTTCAAAGCAGCAGCAGGAGCCATGCAGAAGGTGCTATCCACACCACAGGCCTGACAAGCAGCTCCAGAAAGGGGGAGAGGGATGCCTGCAGGGCAAATTCTCACCATAGCTGTCTGCTTCCAGCTCCTATTTAGTGACATTTTCTCATCCTAGGAAGGCCTTGACAGCCTTCTCTTAGCTATGCCTAACAAGCCAGGCAAATGCTACCCATGATGGGCACCAGAGTAAGGCATCTGAGATGTGGGGAGGTCACTGGGGTGAGTTTCTTCAGAAAGACAGTGGAGATCCACCCCAAGCTCCAGTGTCAGGGGCCAGGTCACCATCTTGCCTGGCTCACTGAAGACCCTCCGAGTCTTCCTCTGAGGTCAGGACAACAACCAAGGGTGGCTGCCCTTGAGCTCACGAGCATGTAGGATTTGGGGGAAAATCAGGGAAGGGATTTCCCTAGCAGTCCAGTAGCTAAGACTTTGTGCTTAAAATGTGAGGGGCAAGGGTTCGATCCCTGGTCCAGGACTAAGATCCCACATGTTCTATGGCATGGCCAAAAACAAAAAAACAATTTTTTAAATAAGGTACACTTTTTAAAAAATAAGGGGAAATGCCATAGGGCCAGAGTAATGATGTTACTGAACTAGTTAAGAGATAAAATCGGCTATTCACTATTACCCAGTGGATGGGATGGGAAGACACGTGGATAAACAGTGAGAAAGGCCTCTGCTTGCTCTGTAATAATGCATGAAGCTCTATATGAGGAATCAGTGCCATAAGTATCAGCTATAGGCTTCTGTTTGATACAGGTAACAAGAGGATGAATATGACCAAAGTGAGGCTAGGCAACCATGTAGGTGGCAATAAACAGCCACTCAGCAAGGGAAACAGCAATGCCAAATGCTTGAACTGATGAGTTCTTGACGCTGAGTTGTGTGAAAGGGGCCTGAGGCCCAGAAGTGCTGAAACTCCCTTTCTACCAATGATTACTTTTCCCACATGTAGAAAGTTCTCCCCAGGGCACCCACCCCCACACTTCATTCCATCCCCCAGCCAAACAGTTTTATTTGCCACAGGCACAAGCACATCTTTCACAATTTCCCTCCAGGTTTGCGAAAAGTGGAAAAAGTTATGCCTATACCAAATTCCTAGCAATACTCCATGGATGGCTAAAACTGTGAGTCTGAGAATGCTCTTGAGGTTTGTCTAAAGCCAGAACATTGCTATGGATTAGATGCCTAAACCATGGGACTTGGCTTTCTTAAAACTTTGGCTCTTTACTATTCTTTACAAGTTGATTCCCATTGCAGAATCGGGAAGACTTATACATGAAGAAAGTTTGATGAATTCCCTCCAAGCAAACTGTAAGTTACAACTGCGCTGGAGTTCCTAAAATAAGCGCTGGCTACCTTATGACCCTCAGATATGCAGATGATACCATCCTTAGGGCAGAAAGTGAAGAGGAACTACAAAGCCTCTTGATGAAGGTGAAAGTGGAGAGTGAAAAAGTTGGCTTAAAGCTCAACATTCAGAAAACAAAGATCATGGCATCTGGTCCCATCACTTCATGGGAAATAGATGTGGAAACAGTGGAAACAGTGTCACACTTTATTTTTCTCGGCTCCAAAATCACTGCAGATGGTGACTGCAGCCATGAAATTAAAAGATGCTTACTCCTTGGAAGGAAAGTTATGACCAACCTAGATAGCATATTCAAAAGCAGAGACATCACTTTGCCAACAAAGGTCCGTCTAGTCAAGGCTATGGTCTTTCCTGTGGTCATGTATGGATGTGAGAGCTGGACTGTGAAGAAGACTGAGGGCCGAAGAATTGATGCTTTTGAACTGTGGTGTTGGAGAAGACTCTTGAGAGTCCCTTGGACTGCAAGGAGATCCAACCAGTCCATTCTAAAGGAGATCAGCCCTGGGATTTCTTTGGAAGGAATGACGCTAAAGCTGAAACTCCAGTACTTTGGCTACTTCACGCGAAGAGTTGACTCATTGGAAAAGACTCTGATGCTGGGAGGGATTGGGGGCAAGAGGAGAAGGGGACAGAGGATGAGATGGCTGGATGGCATCACTGACTCGATGGACATGAGTCTGAGTGAACTCTGGGAGTTGGTGATGGACAGGGAGGCCTGGCGTGCTGCGATTCATGGGGTCGCAAAGAGTCAGACACGACTGAGCGACTGATCTGATCTGATTTGACCTTATGACCCAGATGTGGTGCATGCAGAGGAGAAGTCCATCTGGGTTTGAGTAGTTACAATGAGAGGATTTGTTTTTTTAAGGGAGTGAACATCTCCAGGACAAATAGCAATGGTATTATAAAACATTTTGTAAAGTAGCAATGAGAATCCAGCAATCTTCCCATTAGTAAGATGTCATTCACTTTGTTGCTCTGGGTGTGCAACTGTTACTGCATACTTTTGCTCCGGCAACATAACTAACCTTCCAGAGGAAACATACTGAAGAAGAGTGACTTATGTCTAATATTAGGCATTATCAAATGTTACATGCGTGTGCGTGAGTGTATGAAGATGAACGTGTGAGTTCTTGATAGAGTAAGCTCAATGGTGAATTCAAGTTCAACTGTACGCTTCTGAGTTTACTGTAATTTTTCATAGATTTGTGCTGACCATCTATTGAAAGAAGATCTGAAAATGGACCTGGATACACCACGGTCAACACTGATGAGCAATCCTAACATCCAGGTCTACACAGAAAGCTGTGCTTTGAAGGGAGGCTGCTCTTTAAAATCTAACTGGGGAGAAACTGCTTTCCCCAGAGAAAACCAAAATGCCAGGGGAAGGTGAGCTCCTGGCAGCTCAGGCAATGGGAAATGTGACCCTAAATATATACACCAAAATGCAGGCTTAGACACTGATCTCAATACCACATACCTGTACGATCCTAACTTTGTCACAGCACTTTGCCCCAAGCAGGCCTATGAGAAGGCATGAATGAGAATGGAGGAAAAGAACAAAGTTTTGTGAAATGAAACCCTACCTGTTTAAAATGCAAGTGACTTTTAAATTCTATCACATCTTTAAATCCTCCCATATTCCCTGATAAGCCTCATGCTTTCTTCCGTGCCCAGAGGAGGGAGGTGTGCCTGAATCACCGAAAAGGAGCAGAGAGGGTGCTCCGGGGTGGGGGTCGGCAGGGGACCAGCCCCTTTAACCATCCCTCCAAAGGTGCCCCTGGGAGAGGCGGCCACTTACCCGAATCATCATCTCTCTTTCTATAATGCTGTCCTCCAGGGAAAACATTTCGGACACAGGTCTCTCCTTGACAGGCTCTTTCTTGACCCGCTCCTTCACGCTTGTCAGGTCGGGCTCGGAGATGGATGGCCCAAGAGAGGCCCCATTGACGGCCAGCTGGTCGGCCCGGGAGACGCTGATGGCCTTGGCGGGCCCGTGCCGCAGCAGCCTGGCCCGGGCCACGGCAGGAGGCAGGCACGCCTGGTCCTGCCGCAGCGCCCCGTTGCTCACGCTTTTCCGGGGCCCAGGGTACTCGGGTGGGGGCTTGTTTGGAATCCGGGCCAAGGCGGCCTGTAGCTGGGTGCTATACTCCACCTTCTCCCGGAGCACGGGGATCTGGGGCACCGGGTCAGGAGCCTCCTCCTCCTCCTCCTCGCTCTCGCTGCTGTGGATCAGCATGGTGGCATCTGAGAAAGTCTTCTTGTGGTGGTACTGGGGGAGCTGGGGGACCTCGTGGCTGCTGGGGCCCTCCTCGGGAGGCCCCGGCTCCCGCAGGGTGTTGCGGCGGGCCATGGGGATGTTGAGCGACTTTAGGGTCATGGCTTCCATGCCCCTTACCATGCTGCTCATCGCCTCCAGGCTGTGACGCTTGTGCACCGCCCCGTGGTGCTTGGTGGCCGTGAGGGGCTCGCTCACCTCCTGGAGAGACTGGTGCACCACGGGGGAGCTGTCCTCCTGGAAGGTCTTCACGGACAGCTGAACCTTGCGGGTCACCAGGTCGGGACTGCTGCTGCTGACGTACTGGTGGCGGTGGCTGGCGAGGTCCGGCGTGCTGGTGGCCGGCCGGGGCCGCGGGTAGGGGGCGGCGGCCGGAAGAGATAGTTTTTGAGCACGTGGGCTGCATTGTAGCTATGGGCGCCCTGCAGCTGCATGTTGGCCAGCTCTGGGGTGCTCACCGTGTGTGAGATGGCACTGGGCCCCCCCGGCTTGCTCGGCACCGAGGGATTCATGGGGTTGAGCTGGTCTGACGGGCTGACCAGTTTGTTTGCATAGCCCCCCTGGGGCCCGTAGGGGATCGTGTAGGGGTGCCTCTCCCGCATCTCGGGCTGGCTGTACACCAGGTCCTCCGGCTGGTTGTAGGCATGGGTGTTGATGATGTTGAGGTTTCGCAGGGACTGGCTCTGGCTGTCCGTGTGCACGACGCCCCTCTTCATCTGCCGCATGACTGTCTCGTAATCGGGAGTGGGCCGGTAGGATGGTACGATGATGGCGCTGTGCCGGTGGCTGGGGATGTAGTCCGCCCGCATGATGTCACTCCCGGGGATGCTGAGGTTGGAGGAGACGGGAGAAGCCTGGATGAAGCTTTGGGAGCAGCTGAGGGAGTTGACGCTGTGAACGCTACACACGCTGCCGCCGTTGGTGACAGTGCCATTTAAATAACTTAAGTCCAGGCTGTTGTGTGAGTTGCAATACAAGGCTTCTTCATTCCCATGGAAGATGCTGTCTGCAAGAAGTCAAACAGAGGCCCATGAACCTCCACGTCATCCTGCTTCCACCGAATTGGTCCTCACACTCATGAGGGTAATTTTTAACTCACAGAAGTCATAAAAAGGGAAATCCCATGGTCTCCACCCACATATTCCATAGAAAAAACAAGCAATTTCTTGGACAAGATGCCAACATAAGGAAAGAGTATTTTAAAGCACAGTATAAAGAAAAAGTGAACCTAAACAAATGGAGCTGGCACATATGGAACTGTTGTCAGCTGGGTTAAGTTCTCGATTTGGCCTGAGTTGTTAAATCAGGTACCAACAACAGTCCTCACACTGGGAGAGCGGTCCCTCTTGTGCAGGGCTCAGTGACAGAACTGGATATTTGGGCCAGGAAGTGAAGAACTTGGAGTTCTTGGAGCTGATCCTCCTGACTGCAATGGAAAAACTCCCTGTATCCAAGGGACTGCCAAGCATCAGTCAAGACACAAGGCAAGTAACACAGTCAGGATGTCAGCAAGCATGGCTACTTCATTATGATCAGCAACCAGTGGAAGGCAAAATAAGACTCAGGAGTGTAATTTTAGCCACTGTCTAAAGCCCGCCTCTAGACTTGGTTTCATCACCAAGGTCAATTTCACATTAAAATCATTAATACTTTAAACAGGTACCTAAAGAGATAAAAGATAGTGAAGGACAGGGAGGCCTGGCATGCTACAGTCCATGGGGTCACAAAGAGTCAGACACGACTTAGCAACTGAACAACAACAATAACAAAGAGAATAAAAAGCAGATTTCTAAAGTCAGGACCATTCTATGCATCCAGTGTTCCTTCAACACACACACACACATGCATACACCCTCGGGAGGCAAGCTCTTACAAACACATTTTTCTGTGGGCAAAATATATTCGTTTGTACACTATAGATTTAAGCATGAGAGAGGAATTCAAAGGCAGAGAAGGTTAAAAAACAGAAAAGTTGAAAATACTCGGCTGCCTAAAGAGGAGAGGTGGGAACACAGACAAAATGAAATGATAGAGGCAAGGGAAACTAGAGAGACAGAACTCTGCATTTATCCACCTCTAATGGGGTCTGGTGCCTTCCTAGAGAAGCAGGGTAACTTCTGCTAGTCTGCTTATAAAAAGTAGTGTTTTATTAAATTACGTTATCTTGATGATCTTCGTTTCCAGGCTTGCACTTTGACAATGCAAGAGCTAGCATATGATAATACAGAAATGAATTATCCTTTACCGCACTGTCAACATCCAGTGTTTAACCCCACTCATTTTCTAAGATGCGGTTACTGAAATGATCACGGAGCCCCGGCTCCAGAGTTAAGACGCTGATTTTCATATCCAAGCTCCTCCAATACCCCTTCTGTATCCTAGTTTCTATAGCAAATGGAAATAACAACATCAATAGTACCTATCTCCTGGGTTTATTTTGCGGATGAAACGAGACAATGCAGTGCAAGTACTTAGAAAAGTGCTTAAGGAAAAGAATTGCTCTATAAATGCTCATCGTTAGATCATTATTGAAATTTTTTTTTTCCATACATTTTTCAGGGGAGTGTTTAGAGAGACAAGGAACTAAAGAGTTTAACAAGTGCACTGAGAAAGAGACTGGGGGAGAGGCAGCAAACGAGAACTAAAACGAAGGGCTGAGATTATGTGTGTGTTTCTTTCAATTATTCTGGACGCCTGTGTTCTCTGTCATGAAAACCTGGCTGACTGTTACAAGCTCTCTGACCCTGGGAGGAAGGTGAAGAGTCTTCCACTGGGCTTAGCTGGCACTCTCTTCTCTAACCCACTTTCGAGGATGAGGAGGAAGAGAAAGGAACTCGCCTTCTGTCTTCCCCCAACTCCTTCCACACGTAATTCTGGGGAAGTTTTCGTCTCAGGGGTAAATGGTATTCCGTGACTCTCACAAATCCCAAACTGCTGCCATTCAGACCATGACAAAATTAAAATAAAAGTATCGCTGTCACCTAAAACAAAATAATCTCAGCACTGACCCCCAGGACTCAAATTCAGGTCTTAAGAAGGGACAGCAGCAAGCCAGCGTTACCTTGAGAAGTGTGTGTTTCCGAGTAGTGTTCGCCACACTGGACGTGCATGGGAGGCAGGATGTAGGGCTGCTGCCGGGGCTGAAACAGAGAACACAGCACACGTGTGAGGTCCCGCACCGGAACGCTCACGAGCGCCAGCCCGGGCACACGACAGGCCCCGCTGCTCATCCCTGCAAGGAGATGTGCGAGGGATTCTCTGCCCTCCTCCTTCAGCCCACCCCCTTCTGAGCACCTGCACCCTCATCTCATCATCAAGCCTCAGACTGGAGACACACAAAGTGGGGAACGGGGAGGCTGGTTCAAGGGGAGGAAGAGGCTGCAATCAGCATGAAGGCACTTCATTATAACCTATTTTCTAACACCCTTGCAAAGTTCCCAGTGCCATTTTTCAAAGGAATAACTCAGAACATGCATATTTTTATGTTCCACCTAAAACATAATGAGAGTCAAGGGGAAGCCTGTTTCCTTCTATTCAAAACTGGGTCCCTCCTAAAGCCACAGGCTTGTATCTATTGGCATAGCTGTACCCGTGGCCCAAGTTCACATTGCCACAACAACCTCTAATGGGGTGGAGGAGTATTAAGCTGGGCCCACTTGCAAACGTATATAAAATCTGAAATGGGGACCCATTACAGTTAAGTTTGTGATTTCCAAGACCACTTACTGACCCTCCCCCATTACAGAACCAAATGTGGAAAAGTCTTGCTGAGAACATTGCAGGTGTGATCATCTACCCTTTCAGTGAAGACTCATTGCCATAAGACTCAAACATGGCCATTTACACTCAGTCTGAATAACTGCGTGTTACAGAGGAGGGTAAAACTCTTAGAGAAAACACCAAAATGCTTAGACAGTTTTGCTACTTGGGGAGCCAACAAAGGAAATATGATTAGTTGCTAATGTGGTCTAGAGGAAGTCATTTAATCTTAGTAGGTCTCAGCTTCCTGTCAATCAAATCAGTCTCCTCCTTCCAACATTATCCATTTTATTTAGATATTGGGGTTCCAAGTAAAATATTTGAAGAAGGAGTTGTAACGCTAAAAAATAAACTTTAAGCTTGTAAACAACCAAACCGGACGGTCTCTTACATTTCTATTTGATTATCTTTAAATTTGCCTTATAGACATTGGTTTAAATATTACTGCTTTGGGACAGAAGTTGAGATCAAACCAAAAAACCATACAAAGCCAGCAGGGGTCACACTTTCTCAGTATCCCTAGACTGAGGAACACTCGGCAGTATGAAGCTGGGTTGATAACTCATCTACTATTTCCTTTTCTGCAAATAACGTTTATGTATCAAAAGAGCAAATAAAGAAGATTTAATGACCAGAAATACAAAAATTAAAGAGAATCAGAAGAGAAGAAATAAAAATTGAAACCAATATAATACAGTAGTTAAGGGTATCAGTTCTTCTAAACATTTCCAAATCTCTCTTTGGCTGGTCTTTGACTAGCAGTTTAAAAATATTTTTCCTCTTTTTGGTAACACCTAATTCAACTCAATTTTTTCCATGACTGGATAGCCAGTTTTCAGGTCAACAAAAAAATACAAAAAAAAAAAAAGCCAGCGGGGAAGGATTCAAACAAGAGAATAGAAATACACAGCAAGGCAAAGTTGGCTCATCCTGCCTCCTCTTGCTTTAATTTTTTTAAAAAGAAAAATCCTACAAGTAAGTGACTGTTTATGAACCGACATAAGTGTATAAGCAATACAAGTGAGAAGTAATAATAGCAATCTTCCAAATACCATTTCAGGATTGTTATTATTTATTCTATCTCTTTATATATTTTAGTGTACTATTCTGTTTCTTTCTAGATCTGCTAAGACAACAACAAATCAGATGCCACAACATAGGAGCCAGAGGAGCAAGAGGAAAACAACCGCCTGGAACCCTGGTTATCAGCTAGGAAACCCAAAGGCGACAACGTTATCTGGCTTTACTCTCACTCATCCCAAGGAACGCTTGTTGACACGGTTTAATCCTAAAGGGCAGAGGAAAGGGAGAAACCAGGAATCTGGCTTCCTGCAGATTATCTGCATCCGAATGAAACAGGAAAGCCTCTGCATCTTCTCCAGATAATCAGGATGCGATCAGATCACAAGATGACCCTGAAACACTCTGCTTCCCCTGGCATTTCATGGACACAAGTGAACATTTATCTCACTAGTAAAGACTTGTGGACGCTAAGGAAGGGAAAAGGGAAATAATATCAACAAAGGAGAAGAATAAAGAAAACAATGCCAGGAGAAAATCCGTTTCTGCTTCAGGGGAGAAGCCCAAAGCAACCCACTACATCTCCAAGGACTTTCTGTGAGAGGTCGTGCATTGACACAGAGAATTAATAGTATTTACATGGGTTCTCAGGAATTATTACATGATGATAAGATGTCCAAACTCTAGCATTCTAAGAATTCATGTGAACGATTTTCCAGAAAAAAAAATAAATTCCTTAAATAGTTCCTTTTAAATGACAGGTTAAAGATGTCCTATAGGATATATATCGTGTATAAAGAAAAATTTTATTCTCCCATCAATTCAAAGGAACTCTTCACCTACAGACATTTAAAGGTCACGTGTTTATTTTGATTTTGTGTAAAGTGAATCATAACCTAGAATAAGTTATTTCCTTATTCACATGACAATGAGTTGTTTCCTTATTCGTATGAGGAGAGCAGTTTTTTGTGTTTTTTTTTTTTTTTTTTTTTTTTTAAGGCTAACAGTAGGTGGAAAAGTACCTCAACTCAAATTCTGTTGACCTTAAAATTAGGAAATTAATTAACCTTAATTTTCTTTCCCACTAAATATTCTACCTGGGACCATCAACTAGACTCCTTCAATATTTCCTCAAGGAGTCATTTTCTGAGTAGTTTATTAAACTATCTATGGCAGTGAATACAAAAGAATTTGCAGAGATTATAACTGATTTGCACGTGTCTAAATGTGCAAAAATCAGAAACAGTGATAAAGCAAGTGGAAAAAAAAATACACACAGTAAGCTGCATGCTGAAGGACTAAAGACCTCATCGGCCTGGAATAAGTCTCCCAGGGGTGAACCTGGGGTCACATTCAGAGAAGCGATGGCCATGGGTGTGCACGCCCCATCTGCAGAGCAGACTGATATCCTTCTGCGTTCTCACCAGATTTCACCTGGTCATGGTGCCCTGGCCACCCCTCCCCTCAAAATCAACCACAGAAGGACACGTGAACCCCAGCGGTCAGAGGACTTGATAACTGAAGATGTCATACATACCAGGGAGGACCGGCTCCACGTGGGCTGGCGTCTGATAGGGGGTGGAGAATTGGACTGTCTATATGAAAAGTCGAAAAAAATGAGGATGGTTATTCTTATTTACCATGTATAAGATGACCTGATAGATGAGAGAGAGGGAGAAGAGGGGAAAGTAGACAAAATGGGTTAAGAATCACAGTAGAACAGGGACTTTCCTGGTGGTACAGTGGATAAGAACCGGCCTCCCAGTGCAGGAGACACAGGTTCAATCCCTGGTCCAGGAAGATTCCACATGCCAAGGAGCAACACAGCTGGTACACCACAAATACTGAGCCCTCGCTTTGGAGCCCTCAAGGTACAACTACTGAGCCGAGAGTTACAACTACCGAAGCCTGTGCACCTAGAGCCTGTGCTCTGCAAAAAGAGAAGCCGCCACAAACAGAAGCCTGTGCATTGCAAAGAAGAGTAGCCCCCAGATTGCCGCAGGTAGAGAAAGCCTGAGAGCAGCAAAGAAGATCCAGCCAACCTACATATCAAATAAATAAGAATTATGGTAAAACAAAAATATTTTCTATATCTGGTTGGTGAAGCCAAGACAATTTTAATTTCCTTTTTTGTTCTTGTTTTATTTGCAAAATGTTTGGAATAAATGATATTTTATAATGTTTTACAAAGTAATATATGAAAAGAATGAGGCTTCTTTCTAAAGACGAACTACAAGGGAAATAAAAATCAATGACCATCTTTTAGAGGTCAGAGAACACAGACCTCTGAGAAAGGATACTGCTCAGATGATGCTGATTTCATAAACTCCAGAGAGCTATTCCAAGCCTTCATGTAGCCCATGGTGAAACTCTGAAACTGCATAAAGTTTACTGTCTATGTAGGGGATGAGGGTGTTTTTTAGAGAGTCCCAGTGTTCATCATATATGAGAATAGGAACCTCCCACACCTGGTTAGGAGTAAGAAAGGAGTGGTTATTACAGAAGTAGGAAGGAGGACAGTTTTCTTAATTTTCAGTCTAATATATGTGCTGTTCACTTGTATAAGAAGAAAAGGACACAAAAGAAATACAAATACTCAGAAAGTTTTACAGTAAAGCCACTTGCTAAGATATGGTCAAACAAGAAGACTACAGTGATATTTACTTCTCAAAATAGTTTTCTTCTTAAACCCACCCTACGGAAGTCAACTATAGAATTCTTGTTAATTCAAAGACATCTCAACAAATAAAAGGCAGTAGCAGAAAACTGCAAAGATGTGACTTATAGGGAATCTGTTCAAAAGAATGGTGTATGTGTGTGAGCATGCAAAGGAATGGTGTGTATGCACAAAAGAATGGGGTGTGTGTATGTGTGCCAAAGAATGGTGTGTGTGTGTATGTGTGAGTGTGCATGCGTGCGTGCAAAAGAATAGTGTGTGTGCAAAAGAATGGAGTGTGTGTGTATGTGCACATACACAAAAGAATGGTGTGTGTGTGTGCACATGTGCAAAAGAATGGTGTGTGTGTGCGCACATGTGCAAAAGAATGGGGTGTGTGTGTGCACATACACAAAAGAATGGTGTATGTGTGTGTGCACGTGTGCAAAAGAATGGGGTTTGTGTGTGCACAAGAACATGTGTATGCACATGTGCATTCATAACACAGACATGGCTGTTTAAATTGCTGCTCCTGAATCAGTGCTCTTCTGTTCATGTTTGCACACTTTGTTTGCACACCTGATAGAGTCATCCTTTGATATCCAAGGAGGAATCGCTCCAGGACCCCCTCAGATACCAAAATCCACCGAGGCTTTTGTGTAAAATGGCATAGGATTTGTATATAACCAATGCACATCCTCCCACACACTTTAAATCATCTCAGGCTACCCATAATACCTAATATAATGTAAATAGCTGCCAGTACAAACGAAATTCAAGCTTTGCTTTTTGGAACTTTCTGGAATTTTTAAAAAATATTTTGATCCTCAGTTGGTGGACTCCACGGATGTGAAACCACAGATACAGAGGCCTAACTGACTATACTATCAAATATACTTTCAGACTCCAAGAGTGACCAGTGGCAGAGACTGGCTTAAAAGAGTCTCCATCACGTAGGGAAAAAAGTCTGCCAGGACCTGATCCTCCATTTTAAAGCAGTGCCTTCTACAGCAGGATCTGCTCTAGGACAGCGTTTTCACACTTTTGGATGTGTCCACTGGGGAAGTGGGAAAGCAGTTCTTCTCTTGCATTTACATCCCTGAAGTTCTTTGAAACAAAATTAAGCACCTTGGGCGCCCCAACTGCTGAGGTACTCTGCTGAGGAATGTCTTTTGAAGGCAACCAGAGGAAATTCAACGATAGCATGAGCCAGACACACTCTATCCAAGGTCAGGTCACGGTTAAGTCCTCTCATCAGACTCTCTTTATCATCCCCATTTCCAAATTAAATTGAAAACACACACATGGATTTGTGACATCTATTAGTGTCTTCCAAGTCTTCCTCTAATTACCCTGGCCTCTCATTTACAGGCGGGTGACTTGACCCAGAAGCACACGCAGGGTTAGCCAACTGTGTGAGTGCCACGGGGCTGAGGATGACAGCAGCTTCTTCTCTTTCAAGTTGGCTCATCACTCTGCTACATGCTTCTGAACACACGCTACATCTGACACGAAGGGGCACCCTGGCAAATTGGGAACCACTCGGCTCCTCCAAACTCATGGCGGAGGCTGGAAAGGCACTGATGTTGGCCACTCCGTCCAGGAAGCAAGCATTCACAGTCAATTTGCAAATCATTTCCCCCCTAGGCATACAGGCGACACCAGACGGTCTTCATCATTAAAGCTCTTTCCCTCCCGCCTGGCTTCAGCTTGCCCCTTTAGCTTCTACAAGGAATGAGGCAAAAGAGTGAGCAGAAAAGGTGATCTACGACATTCCGAAAGCGTAAGAATTTAAGCTGGAACGAGCCATCCAAGGAGCAGGTGGATGAAATGTTTACTTACTCAGTACAGATTTTGTTTTGTTTGTAAAATTTGTGCCGCGTAGCAAACAGTCGAGATATGTACTTGGCATTCTCGATATCCTCCTTGGAAGAGAAGAAATGGGGAAAAAATAAACATTTGTTTGTATATGCATTTTATTACGATTCCTCTGGGCAGGGACATGTCCCTTCCTCCCTTCACGTCAGGCACAAAATAGCCGCCTGAGCCACACACCAACATGCTGAAATTCAGCAGTGGTCATGTTGATGAAGCCCACCCAAGGATGTTAGATGATTCTGCCTGCTAGAGAATCCTTTATGTCCATGGCGCTGGAGTTACACTGGTGATCTGGTGTGTCTTTACATCATGCCAAACCAAGTGCTTTGCAAATCAATACATGAATCAAGGCAGAGTGTGGCATGGATATTTAGCAGAGAGGTGCATGAACTGCCTTGGTTCTCAAGGAAGCACTCAACCGAAAGGCAATCACCAGTCTGCTTCAGATCAGCCTTGGGCTGTGATAGCAAAGAAAATCCAAATAAGCCAACGAAAGAAAATACCATGCCATGTCATCAGAGCTGACTCGTGAAGGGCATGCCAGACATTGCGATCCAGCACAAATAAGGCTGGTGGAGGAACGCAAAGCCTAGAGTAAAACTCAGCTTGGAACCCTGGCATTGTGAGCAGCAGGTCACGAACACTGCTTGGAAATGAGTGAGGGCAGCACTGGGCACGTAATGGAAAGTTATGGGTCCAATAGACTATTTATTCTCTCATAACATGGAGACCAAGGAAAGCTTATTAGGAGCTGAGAAGTCAGACCGCCAGCTGCCTGCGGGATCATGCCTTCATTGTCTGTTTTGTTTACCGTGTGAAAGAGGGCGGTCTCCTCTTTGTTGACGAGCTCCACCAGGATAGTCGACTTGTTGTGGGTGATGTTTCCCATGTCATTCCACCTGCGCAGAAGAAATCCCACAGTGTTTGCCCAAAGACTTTCCAGACATTTATGACAGCACAGGAGGGTCATCTGCTATTACTGAGCCTCACTTTACAAATTATGGTTTAGCTGTATTTTAAAAAGCTAAACATTTCTTCCTTCAAAGCAGAAATGGAAAAAAATAAATTCATCTACTTAAATATCTCCCACCATCTCAACGTTGCTGTTTGATAAAGTATACTGTCCCTTATGAGCTAGGAGAAAAATATGCAAGAGACTTCTGCTGCCTAGTTTTTCATATTTCCAGACAGACAAAGTCTTTCCCATGAACCCCATTTTCAATGGTGGGAGAGCAGGTCATTTAAAAGTCATGTGTGGAGTTCCCAGGAGGTCCAGTGATTAGGAGTCCAGCCTTTCACTGCTGTGTGCCCCGGATCACCCCTGGTTGGAAACTAAGACCCCACAAGTCACATAGGGCAGCAAAATAATAATAATAATAAATTATGTATTTTCAGGAACCTAGGCTGAAAAATTCATGGAGATTGTGTGTTGCAATGTACACTACAGATTTGATTATGCCACTTAGAAAAAATGTTGAGGGAATGTTCAATGTGCCTACATTTTTGTGATCTAAACACACACACAAATTTCCTTCCCTTTCCTCATGGAGATCTGACCTAAAATGAGATACACAGAGAGAACCACCAGACAAGGGAAGGTAAAGCTCCTGCTTCCCATTCTATTTAGAGCCGCTTTCTAATCATCTCTTACACTACCTGCTCTTCACTCTCCTTCCCAACCTATAATTCCCTGCCCACTGCTTTCTCCTCTCCATCCTGCTTTTTTTTTTTTTAACTTAAAAAAAATTTTTTTTGACCATGTTGTGGCAGAATGAGGGATCCTAGTCCCCCAACCATGGATCCAACTCGCACCCCCTGTAGGAGAAGTTCAGTCTTAACCACTGGACTGCCATGGAAGTCCCCTTCCATCCTGCGCTTGCTCATTGCACTCCCATCTCTGCCCGCATGATTCTTTAAGACTCAGAGGCGGCCGCCTTCTCCAGGCAGCCTTTCTCACTCCCAACCACCTACACGCCAGGAAAGAGCAGGGTGTAGTCCTTTATCAGTCACCACATTGTATCACAGCGCTTTATGTCTGATCAGATTCCTAACTAAACCAAACTCAACCATAGGACCCGTGCCTTGGGCACATCTCTGCCTGCTTTATCTCTGTACTCCATGGACTGAGTGCATCTGGTATAGAGCACACGCTAGATGCTTGCTGAAATACTGAAAGCAATGATGTTGTCTCCTCTCTGTATAAAGGCCAGTTATTTTATCAGCTCTCCAGGTAGACAAGTTTCCCACTTTGGAGATGAGGCAATTCGGGTCAAAGGGGAGGAATTACCCTTATCCACTTTCATGCACTGGAGAAGGAAATGGCAACCCCCTCCAATGTTCTTGCCTGGAGAATCCCAGGGACGAGGCAGCCTGGTGGGCTGCCGTCTCTGGGGTCGCACAGAGTCGGACACGACTGAAGCGATTTAGCAGCAGCAGCAGCAGCAACCCTCCTTTTCAGCTGAGTTCTGTCGATCCCTTTCAGGTTTTCCTCCAATCACCGTTCTATTACACCAATGTCATCTGTGTTTATATACATCTACAGGTACTCTGCAAGCTGTCTGCTAATAGTTCCATAAGATCACATCTACATGGCCTCATAGCTACATGCTCCTTACTGAGGGTCTCGAAAGAGAAAAGATATTTGATATTCTCTGGCTCCATTCCCTCAAATCGGTGGCCAGTAAATTAAATATCTAATTTACTAATTTAAATTAGTAAATATAATTTAATATAATATCTACTATTATATTATAGTAGCAGTAAATTCACATCTTACAAGGGTTTCAAGGCACCATGCTAAAGAAAGTGGATTGGAAGCAGTTCCCAGGGAAACTGAATAAAACCTGTGAGGGGCTTATTACGATCAGTGAACTTTCAAACTGCTATTTTTGATTTAATCCAGAGCGCCAGAATGCAAAATCTATCTGCTTCTCTTCTCTGGACTCAAGCACTGATTTAGCTACAGAGAATTGTGTGGGACAAAAGGCCTGGATAGCTTTACCTGGGCACAAAGATGTATAGCTCCCACTCTGCCCATATTTATATATTTTGCTCAATTCGGTGGAGGTATGTGAGTCCTGCAACATGTCCCAAAGTCAAAAACATGTCCAAAAATAAAAAAGCTTATTTTGTAGCCCCAAAGCACTCTCTCTCTCCACCTCTCCTTCAATAATGTCTCTATTCAAAGAGCAAAAGAAAACAAATGGACAAAAATAATGGCAGGGTGGGGACCTAGGAAAACAAAAGCCAATTAGGAAGCTTTTAATGGGAAAACTTTCTCAAAATGACCTGCAGTAACTGCTGATCCAACAAGTACACGGCTGGCCAAGAATTTACTTCCAGAAGGTGGACTATGCTCTGCGTCTAAGAGCCATCTTTGATCTTCCCTGGACGTGCAGCTCTGCCTATCAGATGCACACGCAGGAAAGCTGCTTTTCTTGTAAATAATAGGCCACACTGCCCTCATAAATGAAAGCAAGCATGTAGTTTCTCGGATTTTGACACTAGCCTGGGATCTGTGGGCATCGATACAAGGCAAGCTCATGGAGCTGTAATGTAGGGGACACCCTGTCACTTCCCTACGCTGCTTCCACTCCTGTTAAATGGAAAAGAAGGCTGAAGGATCAAAGTAATAAAGAAGGACCAAGGTCTTTTCATTAATGATAACAAACACTGATTTTTCAAAACACACTTTCACAAAGAGCCCTCTTTCTTTAATAGAAAAATTAGTTTGCACCTTTATACCACATGGCATTGGGCAAAGGGTACGCTGGGCAATGGATGGAAGCCAGGTTGGATTTAATGACCGGTCATGGGTAATCTGGGCAAAGGTGATCCTGCAGGAACCTCATGCCTAAAGAGCCCATTTCTAATCCGACTCATAGAATTTGGTTCCAAGCTTCTGGCTCAGTGGGGGTTCAACTACGCACTTCTTGGAGTCAGTGGGAACAAAGAGCATTCTCCATCCCCCACCCCCAAACAAACCCCCAGGGAAAGTGAGAGGAATTTCTCCATAACCACTTAAACCCTGCAGGGGGTGCTGATCTTATTAGAGTTGAGAAATGCTCAACTCTTATCCACGGTCTGGCTCTTAACTCATCCGTATAACTTTCATACTCCATGCGGTTTGCGAGAGCACCTCCAGGGAAAAAGGAGAAAGGAGACAAACCAGACTACCTGTAGATTACTGCTTGTCTTCCAATTCTGTTCCTCACGAAAATCCCCATAAAGAAAATGCCCAGGTGCACACTGTTTCCATGATTGTCCTGCACAAGATCAACAAGAGATCGGCGTGATGAAAAGCATCCCAGCGGTCGGGCAGCCTCCCCATGTGGACCACACCCTGTTTCTCGCCCACACGTGGAATGAATCGCAAACAGCATCGGGGCAACAAGGCAACCTGAAGGGAAGCACCCCGCTGCACCTCCTAAGAGACTACACAGATATGTCTTCTTTTATCTCAACTTCCTGTTTAAGAAAGAATTTTAGGATTGTTCTCAGATTGGCTGGCAGTTAAGAGCTCTTTCATGAGCATCTATTGATATCTTTTTTAACCCTAGTTTTTGTGTTTTTTAATCAAAATTACATGTGCATACATTTTGATTATATATGCATACTGTATATGTGCAATTACACAGGCACATAATTTGAGGAACTGAATATTCTTTAGATCTTGTTTAATGCAGCGAGCAGCAGACCCAGCCCCACCACTGCCTCTCCTTTAAAGGCATCGGCTTCTACCACTTACAGCCCTAGAGTGTGTCTATTTGCATCCACCATGCTTGGCCTTCCAATTTAGAACCTCGTGTTCCTCAGTTCTGGGATATTTTCTCAAATTACTACCTTCTGTTTCCCCCATTCACTCTTTTCAGAACTCTCATTATTCAGATGCTGAACATCTGGGCTGGCCCTCCAGTATTATCTCCTGCCGCCCACGTTCCATAACTTCGGGTTTTGGGGTGAGACTTTTCTTTCCCTTCTAACCTATCTATTAAGTTTACCATTCCAATATTGTATTGTAAATTTCTGAGAGTTTTTATTTTCTGAATGATCTCTTTTAAAAGCAATCTGTTCCTTCAATGAGGGAATATATATATATATAACCTATACATATATATGTAAAATCCCTGAAGCTCACAGCATGAGGGATGGGGAATCCTTCACCCTGCAGAATCTCTGCTTCTTTCGGGATGCTTCATTCTCATTGCACTGACCTGTTATTCCTACTGGGGCAACCCCAGGGGGTGTATGATCAGGTATGTATTCACATTCCAGAGTGGGAGGCTGAACACTGGCTGGGACCTTTGTGAGCACAGGAAGGGCACGTGGACTGTAAGCTTCACTACTGGGCAATCCGCTGGGCCCTGTCTGGGAGAGGCCGGGGGTCTTGTCTTCAGTCCGGTCTCTTGATCCAGTCAGGTGCCCCAACCTCCTGCCTGGGAAAGCATAACCCAGCTTCCAGTGTTCTTGAGAGCAGAGTGGGAGCAGGACTTGGCACCCAGTGAGCAAAGTGTCACCCAGTCTCTGCTTTCACTTGGGAGATGTCCTCTGCGTGGAGTGAGGGGAGAGACACGCCCAACTCAGCCCAAGAAAGGAAAGATAAACCCCTACCTTCCTCAGAATACCCATTTAAGACACAAAGACCTCCTTCTCAAGGACTTCTTCTCAACCCACCTCCCCAAAACTTTCCATTAACAAAGGAATCTTCTCACAGAGAGAGAGAAAGGGAAAGATAACCGCTGATGGCAAAAGCTGAGCGAGAAAGAACTAGGGAGTAGGGAGAGGGCCTCAGTAATTACATGGGGTTAAAAGGTAAGTTATATGATCAAAAAAGAATCTATGTGGGAAAAGAAGATGGGCAAAGTAGAGATGGGAAGAAAAAGGAAAATTCTGTGGAAAGACTTCCCTGGGGACACTGCCAGGAGGTGGGTGCAGAGGCCAAGGGGGATGGATGGGGACATGGGAGAGGCAGGCCATTAGCGTGGGACAATGGAAAAAACACGGACGAGACACCCATTAGAACAGCACATGCAGCTGGGTTTGAGGCTCCAACCCTGTGTGACCCATTCCAGAAGCTCCCTCCCCCCATGCTCTGACAGTCCAGGAGCCCACGGAGGCTTCAGACAACCCGTGTCTGTGGAGGCGAGGGAAGACCTGTCAGGAAATGCACTGGTATTCCTGCTCCCTAATCTTGAAAAATTTTTTGAGAAATCACTCATGGGGGAAAAAAAAAACAACCCATACTAAACTTAAATGGTTGTCCCTGGGACATATCCATAACATATGTTTGAAACCTTCCTTGGTCAAGAAGGACCCAACCAGCCCAAAGGGACTCTGTCACCACGGGCAGGCTGCCTTTGCTGCTTTTTCACTTACAGCCGGCTCCATCACAGCCCCATGGGTACCACCGCCCCACCCTTCATCCTTGGGCCAACAGGCATCATGCGGTCTGTAGGTGGTCACCTGAATCATGAACAGATATGCGATGGGGGAGGAAAAAAGCAGCAGCCCAGTGGAGTTACGCCCACGGGCCCTGAGTCAGCCCAGCCAGTCTACCCACTCGGAGTAGCTCTGGTAGCTCCCTGTACTTTTCCCACTAAGGGACAGACTCAAAAATGCATCCGAACCCAGCACAGCAGATTTCAATGCCATCTCCACTGCCTCTGTTTCCCACAGTTCAGAATGACTAAAAACCACGCAAGCAAATGACCCCCACAATCAAACCTCCAACTTCCAGGGCCCGAGAAGTTGGTTTTCTAGAAGTGGAGAAAAGTTTACTCTGATTTTCCAAAATATCATGACTATATATGGGAATGTAAGTGGGATGCAGATGGCTTCATAAGGCATTATTGCAAGGAAAATGGATTACAACCCTATGAAGGGCAGCCATTAGAGAAGCAAAAGAAAATTAAACAAATCTAAAAAAGAGTCATTTAGCCTTTTTTGCAAGCTGCGGCCACCCTGCTCGATTCTACTTGATACACATGGGCAGTTCTCATTAAGGCAAATTGCAAACGTGCAACAGAGGGGGAACAGAACGCTTATAAAGCAGCCAGTGGAGCCAGTTTGGAGTGAAATGTTTACGCTGAAATTGCAGGCGTCTCCCAAATTGCTGAAATGTGCCAGTTGCTTTAGGTTTCTGATAAAACTCCGTCTTTAGTAAAGTGGGTCAGCAGAGAGAGGAAAATGAGTTTGGATGATAGACTCGGCTCTATAGACGACCTTGCACCATGACCCCACCACCACACCCTCACTTCAGGAGGTGAATCTGTTGCAAAGGGTGGGATGTGCTTATAACCATTTCCTAGGCATACTTTCCAGAAAACATGAAAGGGACTGGAAACCCACAACAGAGGATCTCTAGAGCCAGAGAAACAAAGTATGATTGTATCCAGGAAATGTTTCATTCTTCTTCACAAACAGTTATCACTGCATCAGTCCCAAGAAGAGAAAAGAAAAGGCTGGGGAGGAAAACTGCCAGGGAGGATCTGTATTAAGGCACACGTGACGTTTGCTACGTGTCTTGCTGTAAGGTCGGCTGTGACCTTGATAACTTCTCGGCACCAGATGGGCTGGTGTTGGTACTCACTCAGAACGCTGTCTTACAATTGAGATAGTCTCCTGAGGACTGTGGAAAGCTTCAAAATCTCTCCATTAACAAAACAGGGTTTGCTTTCACTAAAGTAAATTGGACTTGCTAACTAATGCCATGTAGAAATGAGAAAGCCAAGCCTTCTGGTTCTCTGCTCTCAAGCAACGCTGGTTTTCCAAATGCCTGTGTTGTTCTGAGACAGCTGAAGCAAGGACAGGGGATGCTACCTTCACAGGGAAGATCTCCTGTCCAAATCCATCCAAACGTTCCACCTCGTTGATGTACATAAGCTCAGCTTCTGCTGGCAGGATTCCACTAAAACCAAAAGAGCATCAAAGGAGGAAATGGTTAAGGGTAATAAAATCAGTGGAAGGCCCGACCCTCCTGGTGGCAAATTCCAGAACCATGGCTTTAGTTCTGAGAAAAGCCATCATCACCCAACTGTGGGCATGGTGCATTGCTAAGTAATTCATTAACATTTCTCCCAGTAACCTTTCACTTAATAGGGAATAATAAGAGGAAGGCAAAGCATTTAATTGAGAGCCACAGCCCTATGAACATGGATTATGCCAGACGTCCTGGTGAATAATGCTGACCACTGTTGGGGGAAAAAATAGTATTTTTCTCCAACCTGGGGAAAAAAATCGCCACTGTTAAGAAAAAAAGAAGGAAAAAAGGAAGAAAAGAAAAAGATTATGAGGATGATAATTTGGGAGCCAAGTAACCAAGTTAAGAGAGTCCAGGACCGCTGCACACATCCTCTGAGGTTGGAAGTGGTGGTGGTTTAGTTGGAAGGGAAGCTGTTTATTTTCTATTCATCCCAAAGAGCTCCAAGCAGCCCTGAGCAAGCTCTCAGGGACGACTTGAATCTCACCATTTTTCTCCCTGACCTTGACTTTCCCACCCAAAGTAGCTCTTGAGGTCTACACTCATCACAAGCAGCCCCAGGCTTCCCAAGTCCGGCGGCAGAGTTTTAGGAAAGTCACAGAGAGGAATTCCTCCAGCCAACAGCTCCACATCAGTGTGGGTCTACTGGTGTCAAAGAACAGGGGAAAGGGGAAATGGAGGGGGAAGAAAGGGAAAAAAAAGGAAGAGAGAGAAAAAGAAAGGGGAGGAGGGGCAGGGAGCACAGTCTTCCAATCTACACGCACTCTCGGAACAGAGCTGAGTCACAAACAGAACTGCAGGGACTCGAGCCGCAGGCTGCGGGGTGGGGGCCACCACCTCCCGTCCAGACAGGCCAGCGGGCAGCCCCGCCTCACCTGTGGGCTTTGCGCTCCTGGGCCACCTTCTGCGTCAGTTCCTCCAGAACAGCTTCTTCCAGGGCCAAGTCCTGTCAAAATGGAAAGCAGTTCAGGTCCCTTGCGATTTTGCTCGTGAGCAAATCGCACTCCTTTTTTCTAAAAATGTCCTTGACCTGCCTCACTCCCTCAGCCTCCCTTTACTCCTCTGCAATTCCTTTTTCTTTTAAACTTAATTTTTTACTGGAGTAGAGTGGTTTTACAATGTTGTGCTAGTTTCTACTGGACAGCAAAGCAGATCAGCTTTAAAGTGCTAAAGTGGCAGTCGCTCAGTCGTGTCTGACTCTTGCTGGTCCATGGACTGTAGCCCCCCAGGCTCCTCTGTCCATAGGGTTTCCCAGGCAAGAACACTGGAGTGGGTAGCCATTCCCTTCTCCAGGGGATCTTCCCAATCCAGGGATCGAACCTGGGTCTCCTGCATTGCCAGTGGATTCTTTACCATCTGAGCTACTATGGAAACCCAAATCAGCTTTACGTATACAGATACCCCAGAGAACGCAATGGCACCCCACTCCAGTACTCTTGCCTGGAAAATCCCATGGATGGAGGAACCTGGTAGGTAGGCTACAGTCCATGGGGTCGCTATGAGGTGGACACGACTGTCTTCACTTTCCCTTTTCACTTTCATGCACTGGAGGAGGAAATGGCAACCCACTCCAGTGTTCTTGCCTGGAGAATCCCAGGGACAGGGGAGCCTTGTGGGCTGCCGTATAAGGGGTCGCACAGAGTTGGACATGACTTAGCAGCAGCAGCAGCATACAGATACCGTTCTTGTTTGGATTTTCATCCCACTGAGGTCACCACAGAGCATGAACAGAGGTCCCTGTGCTATGCAGCAGGTTCTCATTAGTTATCTGCTTTATACACTGTAGTGGGTATATGTCAATCCAAGTCTCCCAATTCATCCCACCCCCTTCTCCCTGCTTGGTGTCCATATATGTGTTCCCTACGTCTATGTCTCTATTTCTGTTTTGCTCCTTTTATGCCTTTGAATTAAAGGTTTTCATTTTTAGAACAGAAGTTCATGTTCACTTTTGTAACAGGGCTCTGCGTTATAACTTAGGCTACTCCGAGGCATATTTGGGGTTGCCACCTAAACTCTGGAGAGCCTATGAATAGCTCTTTTTCATTTTGCTTCTTCTTCCCTATCTGCCTGCCTCTCAGACTTTTATTTAAAACGCTTTGTAAGGGACTCCCCTGGTAGTCCAATGGTTAGGGCTCCACACTCCCAGTGCAGGGGGCACGGGTCTGAGCCCTATTTGGGGAACTAAGATCCTGCATGCCCCCTGGCATGGCCAAAGAAAAAAGTGCATTGTAAGTGCCTACACATTTTTAAGAAAAATGTGAGGATATACAGGCAAATGAGTTTCCAGGCCATCATCCCCTCAAAAGTTGAGCCCAGGAAGGGACAGTGCCTGACCTTATCCACTGGCCCCATCCCAGCAAACTAATTCAGAGCCACTTTACGCAAAGCAGGCTCATTCAGAGGCTACTTGGCAGGGCCTTGGGAGCAAAAGAGGCCACGACAGGTAAACTACCTCAGGGGAGCTCCGGAAAATAGCAGCTGGGGAGCTAACCGGCTGGCGTCTTGACCAGTAAACCTCAGGCCCCTGGACCAGTGCTGCGCCAGCTCCCGTGAGAGCCGAATCAACGGGACACAGCGCTCCTCAACTCCCCTTCTAGGACAGTGTGAGTACTTACAGAGCTTGCTAAACACCTACTAGGGAAGTGAGACGGAGTCTGGAGGAATAAATCCAAGACGGGAAGACCAGTCAGGTCCTGAGACACTGACAGCCGTGGTGATTCTAAAGCTTATCCTGTGGGTGGCTCCAGCCAGGAACCCCGCTGTCTCTGCCCTTCCCGGGCAGCAGCCTGGGAAGTTCTATCCTCCCCTGAGCCCCAGTGGAGGGCTGTGTGAGCTGTGTGTCCCGGGGAGGCCCTCTGAGGCTCATCACAGCCACTTGGGGATGGAGGGCGTGGGGCATGAGGTGGTGAGGGCTGATGCTTTCAAACCATCCAAAAGGCCTCATTCCCTTGGGTGTAAAATATCATGTACATAAAGACTACCTCCACTTCAGCCACTTTTCATGAAACACGATCCCCAAGAAGGTACATCTCAAAACTGTAAGAAACATCCCATCTCAAATGATGAAATTGTAAAAAGAAAAAAAAATCAGAATATTTTTAAAGTTGGAAAATGCTAGCATAGCTCTATACTGGCAATTCTTAGAGCTCTGCAGATGGTCCTGAGACACCTTAGAGAAGACTGAGGGAATTACTGGCAGCCTTTATTTTTCATAGGTGAGCTGTTTCATTTGCTGTTGTCTGTTTAGCCACCCACTTGAAGCAACTCAAGTCCATGTTAGGAAATAAAAGCTTGACGTTTTCAGTTTTACGCTGTGGGATCACAAAGATGCCACATGGCTTAGAAATCTAGCTCTGGGTGTACATCTGGCTACCGAGAACTAGGGATAACTCGATACTAATTTTGAAAAGCCAATAAAAGGCGTGGCACAATAGGATAAAATAAAGCTAAATGAAGATCAAAGAGTGCTCCAGTAAACTGCTGCCTCCAACTCTCTGAAAGAAGAAAAAGTCCAAAGGGACCCTCTGCTATTGTACTCAACCCTACCAGCTCCATCTGTGTCCGGGCCTCCTTGAGGCACGCGGCCCCGCCACTGGGCCAGGCCAGAGTGGGCGAGCTGGGATGAAAAACGGCAGGGAGCGAGCCTGCACACAGCTGCACACCTGGGGAGCGCCCTGTGCACTTAACTTTGTTCTTTTGCTTAGCCGCAGAAATGCCATTTGACAAATTTCAGTGGCTTTATGAGATCAAACATAGCCATTCATCCCCGGTTCCCTCCCCCACCAAAGGAATGCATTCTTCCCTTTGAAAGTGCTGGTGGAACCCAGCAGAAAGTGTACAACCTCCCATGGCTCCCCACTGCCTGCTCAATCAGGTCACCACCTGGGCCTGGCATTCAGACCGCGCTTCAGGGCGACCCAGACGTCCCTTCAGACCTCTTCTCCCGAGAGTTTGTAACCTCAGGCCAACTATTCCCAACACAAACCGCTTTCACATCTCACCCCGACGTCTTTGAGGTCCATCACACCTACCACTCCCCGGACAAGGCTTCCGTGTTCGGCCAGGCAGGACAGAAGCCTTTCCCACTCTGGAGCTACATCTTCGGCGCTGTGTGTCTCCCATGGTCCTTACCAGAATCTGCCTGCTGTCTTCCTTACATTTTATTATGGCTGCTGTTTAGTCACTCATTCATGTTCAGCTCTTTGCAACTCCATGGACTGCAGCCCGTCCGGCTCCTCTGTCCATGGGGTTTCCCAGGCAAGAATACTGGAGTGGGTTGCCATTTCCTTCTCCAGCGGATCTTTCCAACTCAGGGATTGACCTCGTATCTCCTGATAGGCAGGTGGATTCTTTACCACTGTGTCACCTGGGAAGCCCTGTCTTTCTTACACAGTTGTTTGGATACTTATCTTACCCTTTATCCTTGTCTCCCTCCTACTAGAAATGACAGAGACTTAAGTTCAGCAAGCTGCAAGCCTCCACATCACCTCCATGGCCCATATCAGGGCTCTGAATGATATCTGCTTACAAACGCTCAGCACACAGTAGGTGACCAATAAGTGTCGGTTGAGCTGAACCAAACACACAACATGTCAGTTTCATATTGCCAAATGAGATTGTTTTGTTTTTGTTTTAGGTTTTTTAAAAAATTTTACTGGTGTATAGTTGATTTACAATGTTGTGTTAGTTTCAGCTGTACAGACAAGTGAATCAGTTATACATATACATACTGGTTGCTGGTTTAGTCACTAAGTCTTGTCTGATGCTTTGCGACCCCATGGACTGTGGCCTACCAGGCTCCTCCATCCATGGGATCTTCCCAGGCAAGAGTACTGGAGTGGGTTGCCATTTCCTTCTCCAGGGGATCTTCTCCACCCAGGGATCGAACCTGGGTCCCCTGCATAGCATATATACATATATCCACTCATTTTTACATTCTTTTCCCACATAGGCCATTACGGAGTACTGAGTAGAGTCTGAACTACACAAAGCAGCTGAATGATCACTGATCATTCAGTGCCTGTCCCCTGTCTGCTCACATTTCCAACAGCACAGAGTATTCATGCCTAGAAAGCACACACTTCAGCATCCTGTCCCTGCCTGAGACAGAAAAATACGCTGACGATGATGATAATATGAATGACGATGACAGTGACGGCTGAACAAACACTTAATGAGAATATATCGTGTGCCAAGGTAAGTACTTCACATCATGCACTCTCTCCTTTTATCCTTACAATCAGATCAGGCTTGTCATCCTCATTTTTACATGAGAAAATGGAGTCTTTGGCTAAATAACGTACCCAAGTTTGTCCAGCCAGTAAATGGCACGGCCAGGGTACAGGCAGAGAACACTTAACCCCTATACTCTAAACCGCCTGACCACAGGCCACAGTGCATCCAGAACACAGCAGGGGTGGGGGTGGGGTGGAAGGAAGGATACGTGCTGTGTTGTGCTTATAGTTGCTCAGCCGTGTCTGACTCTTTGCCATCCCATGGACTGTAGCCCACCAGGTTTCTCTGTCCACGGGATTTTCCAGACAAAATTACTGGCATGGGTTGCCATGCCCTCCCTCCAGGGGATCTTCCCAACCCAGGGACTGAACCCAGATCTCCCACACTGCAAATGGATTCTTTACCCTCTGAGCCACCAGGGAAACCCAAGAATACTAGAGTGAGTAGCCTATCCTTTCTCCAGGGGATCTTCCTGACCCAGGAATCGAACCAGGGTCTCCTGCAATGCAGGCAGATTCTTTACCAGCTGAGCTACCAGGGAAGCCCTAAAAGATACACGACTGATGACAAAAGCCAAGGAATATTCACGATTCAGACATACAGGCTGACATCAGCTTCTGCCACTTCATCCTCAACAGTGCCCAACAGGACTTTCTGCAACGATGGAAATGTTCTATACCCAAGCCTTCCAGACAGTAGCCACGAGCCACAGGTAGCTACTGAGCATTTTTTTAAAATGTATCTTTTGCAACTGAGGAACTAAATTTTAAATTTTATTTAAGGTTAATTCATTTCAATCTGACTGTAAATAGGCCCCATCACTAGTAGCTATTATCCCCAAAGGGGAAGTTTTAGATCCAAGAATACCACCACCAATATCTGTCTGTCCATAATGAAACTGAATGAGGTCCGGGCCATTTTAATATCCAGTTTGCTTAGAGACCAGTGGAGACAGGTTTTATTCTGAAAAAGACATGATATGTACAAAATAACTCCTTTACTGCTTCACAGCGTTTAAACTTGTCAAAGCATTTTACCATCCACAAATGCACACATCTCATGCTGGAAATCAACTTTGAATATTCTCCTGGTCTCTGCCTAAAGGCTATGTGGCAGAGACCTTTAATGAGAGAAAGGTAAAGAAAAAGGAAAGGAATTATAGAAAATTATCAAGTTCATCACCTTCATTTGACACAACTATGCATACTCTCTAAAATGCTGAGGTATGAGCTTCATTTTTCCTTCCACCACACACACAGGAAAATACCTTGACTTTTGAGGTGAACTTCTGAGATATCAGAGACATGGACACCAAGTCCCATGCAGAACTTTTCTGCTAAGTAATCTGCAAATCTCTCTGAACAGAGGTTGATTTAATCAGTGGAATTAATAAGGCATCAAAAACAGCAGGCCCAGCAGATAATACTGCTCTTATCTTGGAATAAGATTAAAGACAGAGCTACTTGTAAAAAGTTAGAGATCTTGCAGTATTTCCCTAATTTAGAAGAATAAGGTTAAGGTTCAGATGAATTTAGAGGAAAGGGAATGCTTGTACACTGCAAGCGGGAGTGCAAACTTCTGTAGCCACTGCAGGGAACAGTGTGGAGGTTCCTCAAGAAATGAAAAATGAAACCACCACATGCCCCAGCCATTCCACTCCTGGGTACATATTTGGAAAAACAAAAACACGAATTCTAAAAGGCACATGCACCTGGAAGTCCACAGCAGCAACGTTTACAGCTGACGAGCTACGTGCTCTGCTCAGCCGCTTGGCCATGTTCCACTCTCTGCCGTGGACTCACCGTGGCTCCTCCATCCATGAGGACTCTCCAGGCAAGAACACTGGAGTCGCTTGCTGTGTCCTCCTCCAGGGGATCTTCCCAACCCAGGGATCAAACTCAGGTCTCCCGCTTTGCAAGTGGACTCTTTAGTGCCTGAGCCACCAGGGAAGAAGCCCCTGACAAACTATAGAAACAACCTAGATGCCCACCAGCAGATGAATGGATAGAGAAGATGCAGCAAGCCGCGTGCACACACACACACACACACATCCACAATGGATAAAGAACACACAACTGTGTACACACACACACACACGTCCATCAGCAGGCGAATGGATAAAGAAGATGTGGCAAGTGCACGCACACACACACACACACACACACACGTCCATCAGCAGACGAATGGATAGAGAAGATATGGCAAGTGCACACAGGCATGCGTGCACACACACACACACATGTCCATCAGCAGATGAATGGATAAAGAAGATGTGGCAAGCGCACACAGGCATGCGTGCACACACACACACGTGTCCATCAGCAGATGAATGGATAGAGAAGATGTGGCAAGCACACATGCACGCACATGCGTGCACATACATTCCACAATGAAACAGGTAACGCAGCCATAAAAAGAATGAAATTTTGCTATGTGCAGCAACATAGATGGCTTTGGAGAGTATTATACTAAGTGAAACATGTCAGACAGAAAGACAAATACTGTATTATATCACATATATGGAATCTAAAAAAATACAACAAAGTACTGAATATAACAAAAAGAAGTGGACTCAGACACAGAGAACAAACCAGTGGCGACCAGTCGAGGGAGGGAAGAGGAACAACATGGGGGTGGAGGAGTGGGAGGCACAGATTTCTGGACAAAAGAGCGGCTCAAGAATGTATTGAACAATATGGGGAACACAGCCAAGATTTTGTAATAATTGTAAACTGAAACTAACCTTTAAGAATTCTATAAAAATTTTAAAAAATGTTTTTAACTTGGGACTAATTTAGATTCCTCTCATGCACTGACACATAATTTCTAGCCTCTCAAAACTTAATACCTTTGTCTCCAGACACTCAACTCTCTCTCTGAGGCCACAGTAGGTTAGATGCCAAGCTCTGCCCATTGCACTTCCAAAATATCTCGTGTTGCTTTTTTCTATCCTATGGTGTAGTAGTGATAGTCGCTCAGTCATGTCCAGCCTCTTGCAACCCCATGGACTGTACCAGGCTCCTCTGTCCATGGGATTCTCCAGGCAAGAACACTGGAGTGAGGGGTAGCCATTCCCTTCTCCAGGGGATCTTCCCCGTCCTGGGAATTGAACCTGGGCCTCCCTCACTGCAAGCAGATTCTTTACCATCTGAGCTACACAGACCAACACCTAATTCCTATGTCATGCCGAGAACACTCTCATCCAACATCCTCCTGCAAACAGTCTCATTGCTCTAATCCAGCAGTTCTCAAAGTGTGCGGTCTATGAACCCCTGGATGGAGCTCACACATGTGAACCTCTCAGATGTTTCCAGTGTCTCTGCCGCTGCTCCCTGAGTAGCCATCAGGATGGCCAGTTGACTCCATCCAGTCACGCCTGCCACCTCACCTCTGCTCCTCCTCCCTCTGTCTAGAGCATCCCTTGCTCCCCCTGACCACCACCTGCCACAATGCTGCTCATCTTTTAAGATGCAGTTCACACACCATTAGTCCCTCAAGCTGAAAACACAGGTAACCTCTCCCTACATAAAAGCCTGATCATATTTTATCACACTTGGATTTGCATTCAGATTTTGCAAACCCAGGTCAGTGCTTTTAGCACACACACACACACAAAGTGGTGAATGATCATGATTTATAAAATCAGAGCTGAATGTTGGAGTGGGCATGGCTTTTCCCTAAGATGGCTTTTCAAATATTTTAACTTTTCTGATGAAAACTCTTCTCAATTACTCCAAAGCTACCAAAACTTCCCCAAGAATAAAAACCTAGCCTCACGGCACCCCACTCCAGTACTCTTGCCTGGAAAATCCCACGGACAGAGGAGCCTGGTAGGCTGCAGTCCATGGGGTCGCTAAGAGTCGGACATGACTGAGCGACTTCACTTTCTCTTTTTACTTTCATGCATTGGAGAAGGAAATGGCAACCCACTCCAGTGTTCTTGCCTGGAGAATCCCAGGGACGGGGAGGCCTGGTGGGCTGCCGTCTATGGGGTCACACAGAGTCAGACACGACTGAAGTGACTTAGCATAGCATAGCATAGCATAGCATCATCCCTAATTTAACCCAAGAATGGACATTTTACTTCATAGACTCATTCAACAAACCCACGTGAGCACAAAATTATGTACCAGGCAACCATGGACAAGATAGAGAGGCTCCCTGTTTAAGCACCACGGAGAAAACATTTCAGCTGACAATAAAAATGAAGGAAAGAAGGAACACGTTTAGATCCTGAAAGAGCTCTAAAGTATGCATATACAAGGGGATTTAGCAGGAAGTGCTGGATGGTTGGAGTGCATCCTACAGGCACTCAAGGACAAGGAGGCGGTATTTGAATCAAGATCTGAACGAGCAGTCACAGGAAGACCTGGGGCTGAGCATTCCAGACAGAGGACGGACAGGACAAAGGCTCTGGAGTGGGACCAAGCTGAGAGGCTCAGAAGGAAAGAGAGGGACTTTCGTGGAGCTCCAGTGGCTAAGATTTTGAGCTCCCAATGGAGGGGGCCCGGGTTCGATTCCTGGTCAGGAAACTAGATACCACATGCCACAACAAGAGTTCACATTCCGCAGCTAAGACCTGGTGCAGCCAAATAAACATACAAATATTAAAAAAAAAAAAGGAAGAGAGTGTTCAGTCCTCAAGGCTAGTGTATGAGGCAGGGAAGGGTTCTGAGGAGGTAAGAAGAGGCATCTTTACTTTTCTCAGGGACTTAGAAAACTTATCTCCATAAATGCAGGGACATTCTTCTCAGGGAATACATGTGTAAATTCTTCTGAGATTTTGGAAGGAAAGAATTAAATATCCAAAGAAGATAGAACATGAATTAAGAAAAAGGAAGATACACTTACCATAGGAAATAGTACATATTCTCTGAGGAAATCTTGAGAATCAAACTGATTATAATCTCCAAAATCAGCTGAAAAGAAAAGGGGGAGGGTAGTCTTTATTATATGACATTAAAGATGGGATAAAATAGGGTAAACTTATTACCATATTTACTCTTCTCACCTCATCCTATTTCTGCATTATTATTAAATACAAACAGCGCCAAGATGGGTTTGCTATTACTACCACTTTTACATAGCAATCACATAAATATCAGCATGCAAGCACTGCAACATAATTTTCTAGAAAGAATAGAGACATTTGAAAGTGATTCCTAATCTATTTTAAGAATTTAAAGCAAACCTATATTTATCTTTTATGAAACATGTGCCAACACAGATCTTAAGACTATCTGCCAAGGGGACTTTTTAACACAAGGTTAATTTTGAGAACTGAAGAGCCAAACCCATCTGCATCTCTTCATATACTTGCAGCTGGAAATTCCCACTGTAAATCACCCTTGGCAAGCAACGCTGCAAATTTTTACACCTCCTAAACAACTCCGTGTGTTACAAGATGCCCAGAATTCTGTTTTGTCCTGTTTTTATCTCACAATGGTAAGTCTGAACACACGTAAAATGAATACAGAGAACCTCTATCATAAATCAATAAATGTCTTGCATCTTATCCTACTTGCTCTCAACAACAATAAAAAATCAAAACAGTATGATATTTAAATTTCATGTTAAATGTTCACTATCAGGTACAAATGGATCCAGACATCTTTAAGGTAACAAGAATAAGCGGATCCACACAGAAAGCCAGTGTGAAGACATTACCAAGAAGGCAGGGTTTCACCTACAAATATGTGTAAATTCCTACAAGTAATTACAAGGTGAGGCATTTAGAAATACCAAAGACCAAGAGCGCTGCCTATTTCCAAGGCCAGCCATCTGTTATCATACTTTGTCACAGCTTATATCTCTGTTGATGCGACTTTCCAACTGCCCAATGAAGGTTCTCAGAAAAAATACAAATATTATAGCTAGAGGATTTCATCAGATTGAATAGCAAACTTCAAGGATCCAAGTAAAAGGACCCCAGAGTAAGTTCACCAACTTCCTTCAGCCTGAAAGCAATCACTGAGGTCCTCCAATATCCAGGATGCTTGTAATGAGCCCAGTGATTGAACAGTGAGAGGGGAAAAAAGAGAGTTAAAAAAAAGAAAAAGAAGAAGAAAAGGAAGCACTTAAAGGAGAAAGACCCAATTGGAAGATGAGGGACCCACCAAATCTTTCCTTTCATCTCCCCATTAAGGGTATCTTCTCCACTGTTTGATTTTTCAATTATAACCACTGATGGTTCTCATATACAGTCTGGGCATTGCTCCTTCCCTTTCCAGTCTTTAGGTGAACAGATGAGATACAATGTATTTTGCAGACTTCCAATCCACAGGGAGAGGCTAACTACTGAGTATCATGGCCAACCAAAACTGCTAACCCATTAACATCCCAGGAATGAAAGTTATCAGGGAAAGGCTGCCACTTTAGGCATTTTCAATCCAAAAGGTTTAACTTCAGTGCAGAGTTTGGGATGAGAAGTTCAGTTCACAGCTTCTAAAACAACAATCCACACAGCAAGGACTCTGCAGCTGGCAGGCGTACATTTGGATGGTATCTGATTTTAAGGAAAGTCGCTACTGCAAGGAAAACATGTTTCTTTTTAAAAAGAAACTTGTCTTTTATCTTTTTGTTTTTAACATGACTAAAGACAATGAAGCTACTAGTTAATAAAGAACAATGTATAAATATATGTAAAAGATTACACAGTGTGCTACACAAATAGGTGTAAAAATTTACAGATGATTTAAAAAAAAACAGCTGTCTGATCTAGATCGATGTAAGTAGGGTAGGTTGAAACATAAATTGACTCTGACACACATTAGCTATCTCACATTATAGCACTACATTTTAAATTTCTCTCTTTAACTGTCAGAATAAAGTACACTATAATGTCTTAGGCTCTCACACTTGAAACTGATGTGAAAGTCACACAGTCATAACATCAAGCCACAAAATATGACCACATTGGGCAGTGGAAAAATTCTAAGAAAATGGTCTACAAACTCTGCAATGGAGCTTTTATTAGAGGCAGGATGAAAGCTGCTATTTCTTCAAATAAAAATAAAATTATACAAGCTTGAGCAATTTATGAACAGCTTTGAGGAATCCACCATCCTGCCACCAAAAGTCACTACCTCTGCACTTTTAATGTAAGATATCTCAAAATGCAAAAAGAGTTACAAAGGGATCATTTAAGTAAATTTAGCTTTTCCCTCCGAGAGGCTAGCGGTGCCAGCATACAAGACCAGATGGATTGTCACACACCAGTCCCCACGCTTACCTTGCACAGCTAAGCCTGCCAGCCGGATCACCTGTTCCAGCGAACACCGCAACCGCCCTTCAAGCACGTCTTTTTTGACTTGCAGGTAATACTGATATCTATTCATGGAAACAGAAGAAGAAATAACCTTAAAAACACATACTTGGAATATATTCCCATGCCATGAATGCCTCTAGATATGACCTCTTGTGTACACAGCAGGATACACAGGTGATGTTGATAAAGGTCAGGTCTATAAAAGATGGAAAGTGACCTCTGCCTGTGTTTGTCTTTGTTTGATGTGGCAGGTGCCACGTCCCCTTCACTCTGAGTTCGAAAGTGCTCTCATCACATCATTTCATGGCAGGCCGGCAGGATGAGCTACTGATAAGGACCAGCTCGTCACAACAAGAGACTGAGGATGGGAGCACTCTTGCACACCTGGATACCCACAACACACAGCTGCCAAAGCCATGCAACAGTGTGCATTCCTGAAAAAAAAAATGATGGAAACACACTAGTTTTTTTAAATCCCAAGGTTATAGAGGGTAGAAGACAAACAGGCCAAATCATTTAGAATTCTGCTAATGGACAGGATAATGCTTTTCAGAGTCAGGCTCACCTTCCACATCTGTGACTCATAAAAATCTAACCAAATGTGACACTGAGCCTTCCAACCCAAAGTACATCCTCAAAGCAGCAAAGTGCAGACAGACAGAACGTGCCCATATATAACATCAACCTCAGACCAGACCACTGTTCTCAGAAGCTAACAGAGTGCTATTGTTTCCCTGCCAATAAAATCATAGTTAGAATTACCTAAGCGTTTAGAAATCTCCTTATCCCAAACCTTTACATCCCAGGACTCTACTTCCTTTGAATATACTCTTAAAACAAGCTACCTCTAGAACAGTCACACTTTTTAGGCATTAATTCTTGGCAAATGCTAACAACTTCTCTGCTCCTGGTAACCACACCTCTGTAATGTCTTCAAAACTTCAGCCTGTCAATCAAGGGAACTTGGGAGTGACCCAAAGCCCCGCTCTCTTGGAGAGAGCCAATCAGTCCTGAGAGCAGGACTTACTGCTGTCTCTGCCTTGATATCATGGACATCATTACAAAACAGTTCTATACTTCTTTCCTCTTGAGTCTACAGGACAGGGTAAAGACGGCCATGTCAGCCTCCGGTGGGAAAGTGTATGTGAGTAGCTCAGTCGTGTCGGACTCTTTGCAAAACCATGGATTGGGGCCCACCAGGCTTCTCTGCCCATGGGATTTTCCAGGCAAGCATACTGGAGTGGGTTGCCATTCCCTCCTCCAGGGGAATCTTCTTGACCCAGGGATCAAACCCAGGTCTCCCACATCGTAGGCAGATTCTTCACCATCTGAGTCACTAGGGAAGTCTCTGGTGGGAAAACCTTTACTTAAAATTAGAAAGACCAACACTCTGAGTTATCTAAAGATTTTTTCTAGTCAAACTTAATATCTTTTAGAAAAGCCACCTATTTTTCCTACCACCATTTTATCTTTCACCTAAAATATTCATAATCATTTTACAGGGTCCATTCAGATCAGATCAGATCAGATCAGACGCTCAGTCGTGTCCGACTCTTTGCGACCCCATGAATCCCAGCACGCCAGGCCTCCCTGTCCATCACCAACTCCTGGAGCTCACTGAGACTCACATTCATCGAGTCAGTGATGCCATCCAGCCATCTCATCCTCTGTCGTCCCCTTCTCCTCTTGCCCCCAATCCCTCCCAGAATCAGAGTGTTTTCCAATGAGTCAACTCTTCACATGAGGTGGCCAAAGTATGGGACTTTCAGCTTTAGCATCATTCCTTCCAAAGAAATCCCAGGGCTGATCTCCTTCAGAATGGACTGGTTGGATCTCCTTGCAGTCCAAGGGACTCTCAAGAGTCTTCTCCAACACCACAGTTCAAAAGCATCAATTCTTTGGCGCTCAGCCTTCTTCACAGTCCAACTCTCACATCCATACATGACCACAGGAAAGACCACAGCCTTGACTAGATGAACCTTTGTTGGCAAAGTGATGTCTCTGCTTTTGAATAGGGTCCATTATGAGAAGGCAATGGCAGCCCACTCCAGTACTCTTGCCTGGAAAATACCATGGACGGAGGAGCCTGGCGGGCTACAGTCCGTGGGGTCGCAAAGAGTCCGACACAACTGAGCACACGTACAGTACAGTGTTATCAGCCACAGTCACGTTATACACTATTTCCTTAGCTCTTATTCATCTTCTATCTAAATGTCTGTACCCTTTTCCTATTTTCCCCTATTTTCCCTACCTCTCAGGGGGTCCACTAGTGAGTCAGTAAGTTGACTTCCTGTCAAAATCAGCTGACTAAATCAATTAAGGATGTACATCGAAGCTGCATATTGTCACTCTGCTTATTTAACTTATATGCAGAGTACATCATGAGAAATGCCGGGCTGGATGAAGCACAAGCTGGAATAAAGACTGCAAGGAGAAATATCAATAACCTCAGGTATGCAGATGACACCACCCTAAAGGCAGGAAAGTGAAGAACTAAAGAGCCTCTTGATGAAAGTGAAAGACGAGAATGAAAAAGTTGACTTAAAACTCAACATTGACAAAACTAAGATCACGGCTTCTCGTCCCATCACTTCATGGCAAATAGATGGAGAAACAGTGGAAACAGTGACAGACTTTATTTTGGGGGCTCCAAAATCACTGCAGATTGTGACTGCAGCCATGAAATTAAAAGATGCTTGCTCCTTGGAAAAAGAGTTATGACCAATCTAGACAGCATATTAAAAAGCAGAGATATTACTTTGCCAACAAAGGTCCATCTAGTCAAAGCTATGGTTTTTCCAGTAGTCATGTATGGATGTGAGAGTTGGACTGTGAAGAAAGCTGAGCACCAAAGAATTGATGCTTTTGAACTGTGGTGTTGGAGAAGACTCTTGAGAGTCCCTTGGACTGCAAGGAGATCCAACCAGTCCATCCTAAAGGAGATCAGTCCTGAATGTTTAGTGGAAGGACTGATGCTGAAGCTGAAACTCCAATACTTTGGCCACCTGATGAGAAGAACTGACTCACTGGAAAAGACCCTGATGCTGGGAAAGACTGAAGGCAGGAGGAGAAGGGGATGACAGAGGAAGAGATGGTTGGATGGCATCACTGACTCAATGGACATGAGTCCGAGTAAACTCCAGGAGTTGGTGATGGACAGGGAGGCCTGGCATGGTGCAGTCCATGGGGTCACAAAGAGTCAGACACGAATGAGTGACTGAACCGAACTGAAATCAATTAATGTACATAACAAGTATCTTGGCTGATTTTCAGAGACAAGTCCCTGGTATCTGTAGAAAAAATCTTTGTGTTCACTCACCACTCTGAGTTCAGAGGACACAGCTTTGCCCTCACTTACTCATTGTATTCTTAGCTGGTTAGAGGCATCGTGGAGGCTAAACCTCAACAAATAGGAACAGAGGTTACATCTAAAAAGTTGTGATTGAAAGTCTTTTCCTGGTAATCAAGTGGCGGTCTGCTGCTTCTGAGTGTGCACAATTTTGAGCAAATACTAGATAGGATACTTTTTAAAATCCTATAAAGTTGAAGATACCGCCCTTACGTGTGTGCGTGTGTGTGTGTGCACGTGTATGTATTTGTTGACGGAGTTTCTGGGAATAACATACGATGGTGGGAAAAGGGGAAGCCATGACCCGCCTGCTCATTCTTCATAGGAGAGAACTGGAGTAAATGAAAATATTTTGAAGGAATAACTGTACACGAATTAAAAGAGAAACAGCATGAGAGCGGATCAAAGTACTGAAGACCTAAGAAACCTGAATTGCTGCAGAGTTAAAATATGTCACACGTTACCTTCTAGCTTCCATTTTTCCTCCCTGTTCACTCAGGTCAAGTCCCCAAGCTCAGGAATATTTATCAGATGTTTCACCCAAGGAGAGTTACCATCACAGAAGGGCAGTCCCATACATTCCTAGGATCCACACGCCTGCTATTTGCCTGCACGTCTCCTGTTCCAAGGGGAAAGATGGCCAGCCCGCACATGGCAAGTGCCAAGGATCAAAGGTTCCATGGTTTCATTCAGCACATCAAGAGCCCCAACAAAAATGCTTTACACTAGCACCTTTGCTTTAAGGAGTATGACCCCTTATTAAGTATCAATATAAGCAAAGCCCAGGGTTTTATAGCCCTTACTTAAATAATAGATTCATGCCTAAACCCATAATCTAATGATGTACACTATTAGTTCATCTCCTGGAAGAAAGCTAGGAGGGAAACAGGCGTCAGGAGCTTTCTTCTCATGTGAAGCTACAGTCAATGTTTTCTGTTGGTCCTCCACCCTTCCTTCAAGGTTTCTCCTCAGTATCTCACTGCCTCGCTCTTTCCCCATCCCCAGACTGCTTCTTGATTTTTCTCTGGTACCTCTCTTGTGCTTCTTGGCCAGTTCTCCAGGAAACAGTAAAAGGTCTACTCATCCATGTAAGGTAACTTCACCTTCAAGAGACTTAAGGAATTGCTTGGGAGACTTACACTGAAGATCTTTTATGCTTAGAACCTGGTGGGTCTTCCCTGGTGGCTCAGATGGTAAAGAATCTACCTGCAATGTGGGAGACCCAGGTTCGATCCCTGGGTTGGGAAGATCTCCTGGAGAATGAAATGACAATCCACTCCACTCTTGTTGCCTGGAGAATTCCATGGACAGAGGAGCCAGGCGGGCTACAGTCCAAGGGGATGTAGAGAGTTGGACAAGACTGAGGGATTAACACTTTCATGGAAGATCATTTATGCTTATAACCTAGCTGGTTCTCAGACAGAAGAACACCTTCCTATGGAAACCCAGGCAAACAAGGGGGTCCTTAGGCATCAAAGATCTTTCAAGTGGCAAGAATTCACTGTGAAAGCAGACAGATCTAAGAGTCACTTAGAATCTGAAGACCACACTTTCAAAACTAGGGGAATAAGAAAAGAGGGATAAGGAAAAGTGTTAACTTCAGCCTATGACCAGAGAACCCTCCACCCATTGCTTTTTTTCAGAAAAGTTCAGTTGAGTTCAGTTTAGTCACTCAGTCATGTCCGACTCTTTGCGACCCCATGAATCGCAGCACACCAGGCCTCCCTGTCCACCACCAACTCCCGGAGTTCACTTAAACTCATTTCCATTGAGTCAGTGATGCCATCCAGCCATCTCATCCTCTGTCGTCCCCTTCTCCTCCTGCCCTCAATCTTTCCCAGCATCAGGGTCTTTTCCAATGAGTCAACTCTTCACATAAGGTGGCCAAAGTACTGGAGTTTCAGCTTTAATATCAGTCCTTCCAAAGAACACCCACGACTGATCTCCTTTAGGATGGACTGGTTGGATCTCCTTGCAGTCCAAGGGACTCTCAAGAGTCTTCTCCAATACCACAGTTCAAAAGCATCAATTCTTCGGTGCTCAGCTTTCTTCACAGTCCAACTTTCACATCCATACATGACCACTGGAAAAATGATAGCCTTGACTAGACGGACCTTTGTTGGCAAGGTAATATCTCTGCTTTTCAATATGCTATCTAGGTTGGTCATAGCTTTCCTTCCAAGGAGTAAGCATCTTTTAATTTCATGGCTGCAATCACCATCTGCAGTGATTTTGGAGCCCCCCCAAAATAAAATATTCAAAAGCAGAGACATTACTTTGCCAACAAAGGTTTGCCTGGTCAAGGCTATGGTCTTTCCTGTGGTCATGTATGGATGTGAGAGCTGGACTGTGAAGAAGGCTGAGCGCCGAAGAATTGATGCTTTTGAACTGTGGTGTTGGAGAAGACTCTTGAGAGTCCCTTGGACTGCAAGGAGATCCACCCAGTCCATTCTGAAGGAGATCAGCCCTGGGATTTCTTTGGAAGGAATGATGCTAAAGCTGAAACTCCAGTATTTTGGCCACCTCATGCGAAGAGTTGACTCATTGGAGAAGACTCTGATGCTGGGAGGGATTGGGGGCAGGAGGAGAAGGGGACGACAGAGGATGAGATGGCTGGATGGCATCACTGACTCGATGGATGTGAGTCTGGGTGACCTCCGGGAGTTGGTGATGGACAGGGAGGCCTGGCGTGCTGTAGTTCATGGGGTTGCAAAGGGTCGGACATGATTGAGCTACTGATCTGGTCTGATCTGATCTGAAAATAAAAAATGACACTGTTTCTACTGTTTCCTCATCTATTTGCCATGAAGTGATAGGACCAGATGCCATAATCTTAGTTTTCTGAATGTTGAGCTTTAAGCCAACTTTTTCACTCTCCTCTTTCACTTTCATCAAGAGTTATAGGATATTAAAAACAAATAAACAAAACATCCCAAAACCTCAAGAACAGACTCTCAGGATAGGAAGGAATGTTAATGTTTATTCAAGAAAGCTACAATGGGAATCTCACAAGAACAACATGCACAAAACCCCAAACCCAAACAAGCCAGAAGACACCATTTCAAGGTGGGAAGGGAGAGTAAAGCTTGCCTACTCCTCTTATTCATATAATGTTTGAAATTCTTCTATATGCATGAAACCATCCTAACTCAAGTGGTTTTGACTCATTTTCTGCTCCCCGAATGTATATTAACACATAGTCATTCAGCACTTCCTTGTACGTCCAAGTCAGCTAGAAGCTGAAGAGTTCCTGGAGAAGTCTAAGACAGTTTCTGCCCTGCAAGGATGCTCGTCATCTCTCGGGCCACTGCTGTCATGGTTTCTCTTTCTAGTGCACTATTAAGGGTTTAATGCTTAAGAACCAGTGAGTAAAAGCATTGTAAAAGGTATTATCCTAGCATTAGCTACCACAGCTAGAAGCCTTTTTGCCCATCACCTGGAGGCAAGAATGATCAGCTGAGACCTTGGGGAAATACAATCCACAGGATCCAGCTAAACAATAGTCATGATTTTTTTGACCTTGATGATCCCAACTTTCAGCTACAATTACCACTTCAATAAAACACATGAGCAGGTTGTATTACAGATCCATCTGATGCTAGGCAACAGAGAATCCCAATCTACTAGCAAGGAACACCAGGATTTTTCCTGGTCCTTTAGGTTAAAGGTAGTCTAATACTGAGAAACTAAACCAAGGAGCTGAAGAATGCAGTGCTCTTTCCTGGAAGCCATCCAGACTACAAGAGAATCTGAATAGCGTTAATGATATGGTACAACAGCCATTTGAGATTGTGGATATTACTACATGAGATCACAGACACGGGAATGGAATCTGAACCACTTTGTTAATTGATTGTTTGCTACATTTCTGCTCAAAAGGCACTTTTATAAAATATAATAATTCTATCCTATATGAAGACTAAATTAGAGAATATGAGCTGAAATTCTATTTCTAGAGTGTTTGGTTTTTGCTTATTTTTGATTAGAGATTCAATTCTAACAGAAGTCAAATGTAACAGTGAATCCTATTTTGGAAACATGCAATTTCATGGAAGTATACTCCACTCCACCCTGTCATAGCTTTGGGTGGAGGGGGAAAAGAAAAAAAAACCAATCTTTGTGCCAGGAAAGTAAGTATTTGCCAACTTTCCAAAGGGATCCTCTTTGAAAACCCAAGCCCACAAGGAAAATTTTTAAATAATTTTATATTCAAAGACCTGGAAATAGTCCATCTGACTGCTGAGGTCCAATGAATGGTTTTAGGTGAAGATTTTGCTTTCTCTCTAAGAAATAGTGGACATAATTGTGCTTGTTGAATAAGGGTAACATTTCTATTTTCAAAGTTTTTTGTTTTGAATCTCCAGAGAACAGTAATTTGTGGATTGAATGCAGGTTTCTCTGGGTAAAGTAACAAAGGCTTCCTGGTAATTGGTGCTATTACACATCACAGTTGGAAACTAGAAGTCACTAAGAACCTATCCCTAGAGGTTTCATCTGTGTTGAATTTGTTTTTGTTCAATCACTAAGTCATGTCCAACTCTTTGCAACCCCAAGAATTGTAGCATGCCAGGATCCTCTGACCTTCAGTATCTTCCACAGTTTGCTCAAATTCATGTCCATTGAATCAGTGATGTCATCTAATCATCTCCTCCTCTGCCATCCGCTTCTCCTTTTGCCTTCAGTCTTTCCCAGCCTCAGGATATTTTCTATACAAACTCAAGAAAATAAGTGACTTTTCCATGTTCCCTTCTCTCCCTAAGATTATGAAAAGAAAGTTTTATAAAAACCCTACAGTGAGTTAAATCAATAAGGCATTCAGTACTTCTGCCAGTGTTATCAAAGGACTCTTGGAAAACCCCATAACATTGTCCTCAATGTTTACAGATGAACTGCTAAGATCTTTCATCTCTCACTTTAATTCACATATGAGGACTCTAAGCACTTGTGCAAGCCTATTTCACTTGAAGGTCCATTAATCCTTAAATTGAGAAATTCCACGTGTTGGCCTGGAAAGTATGGACTGTACTGCCACAGAACCACAGATAAAGCGAGAGAACTCGGAGGCACAGTACGTGGTGCTTTTAAAGCACTCCTCCCACCCCTCTCACAAATAAAATATTCTTTCCAAGTCCAGTTCAGCAGAAATGCCTTAAACACAGGATAGACATGGAAATCTGAAAGCTTTAAGATGTGACTTGGAGGGGGCATTTCCCTGGCGGCCTTCCAATGCAGAGGGCTCAGGTTCGATCCCAGGTCAGGGAACTAAGATCCCATATGCTGTGCTTCCAAAAATTAAAAAATAAAATTAAGATGTGATTTTGGTTGGGCTTCTACCCACGAGGGCAAGAGCCTGGGCCGAAATCACAGGATGGTGGAGGCGGGAGGGCGAAAAGTCAGTGTCACTGATCTAAATGTCTGCTGAAACACGCCACGAGGCTGCCCCTCACAGAGGGGCACAGCCAGCTACCAAATTAACTCTGCAATTAGCTCTGGGGTCAGTGACACGGAGGAGGAAATGGCACGTGTGGATTCCAAGCAGAAGCCTTCCAAGCCCGTGTCTGGCTCCCTGTTCTGCCTCCCTCTGCTGTGAGATGTGCAGCACCCAAGTAGGCACTGTTGCTCAGTTAGTCTGAGCCCCAGAGAAAGATGGAAAGACGGCAGTGGACACAGTGGACATGGAAGATGGTGAGGAGTGAGCCTTTGGTTTTGAAAGCCACAGACAGCTGGAGGTCATATACTGTGGCAGCATGAGTTTGCCTAAGCAATCTAATAAGGGAAGGATTTCAACAACTCAAGTCCAGGTCTTTCGTTTCTAAAGAAGGAAACTCCATTAAGGGAGGAGAAAGACTGGTCCAAGGTAATACTGCTCCTTAAAGGCAGGACCACACAGACCAGAGCTTGGAGATCCATTTCTGCACAGCAACCACAAGGTGACGAGAGTGGGATCAAATTCCCAGCCATTGTAGGCAAGCCATCAATTTCACTGAAGTCAAAAAGTATTGTAGAAATAAAAATACAGGAAATTCCATGGCGGTCCAGTGGTTAAGACTCGAAGTTTTCACTGCTGGGTTCAATCCCTGATTGGGGAACTAAGATCCTGCAAGCCATGCAGCACAGACACATTAAAAAGAGAGAGAGAAATGAAAATACAAATACAACTGTGGACTGTCGGGTGATTTTCTTGATCCCAGGCTTCGATAACCACGCCGCCCTCCCGCCCGTTAGAGCATCTGTGCCACAGTGAATGAGACAAACACTGACGAAGAAGCTGTTCTGTGAAAACATTACACCACATGTTTCACAGTTTGGCCCATGGATCACTCAGATCTGTGTTTTCTCCCAGCAGTAGCCTCTGGGATATTTCACATTCCTCCCCCGGAAGCAGAAGTAAGGAAAAAGAGACTGAGCTATGCATTCTAACTACTCATTGACAACCTTGAAAGATGCACTGAAGGAAAAAGTAATATCTAGAGACTGGGGTCTTGGATTACAGGTTCCTACCTAAAAGGAGAGGCTATATCCAAAGCAGGTGCAGACTACTCTCTTAAACGCATTTATTTCTAAATGCAACATGTTTTTAAAGAGTAAACAGGAGTTCATCATCAGTATTACATACAGTCTTTACTGCTTTGCATTGAGTAAAGATACTTCCCTATAATGGATCATTAAAAGTTACACAGACTTCTTCACTCGATTAAGGTATTAATAACACTTGAAGCTGTCTGATCAGCACATACCATCCACAGATTGACCTCTTTTACGCCCAGTGCCCAAGGAGATCTGGGACAGAAAGAAAATGCTCTTTCATAGTTAAGAAGAGGTCAGTAAAAGCACTCTGTTCGCCTATCGATCTATGCACATGCAGTGTTTCTATCAGAGAGCCACATATGCCTTTACCTTCTCTTCAGTTCAAGGTCAGTCCAATCAATCCATTTCTTCCCATGCTCATGGTCAGTAGCACGGTGACAATCTAGAGAGAGGGGGCTTTATCGGTGCCCTGAAAATCCATCCTGAAAATTCCCAAACTGTGAAGCTTTTCCATAAAACTACTGGGATGGAAGAATGACAGAGAAAGTGGCAAAACAGTTTTGCCACTGTTATTATAAGAAAAGGGTAAAGGTCAGGAGGGGCAGCAGTGAGGAGATACCCCTCCTTCAAGGTAAGGAGCAGCACCTGCGCTTTGCTGCAGCAGCCCTGAAGAGATATACCCCACCTCTAAGGTAAGAGAAACCCAAGTAAGACGGTAGGTGTTGCGAGAGGCATCAGAGGGCAGACACACAAACCATAATCACAGAGAACCAGTCAATCTAATCACACTAGGACCACAGCCTTGTCTAACTCAATGAAACTAAGCCATGCCCTGTGGGGCCACTCAAGACAGGCGGGCATGGTGGAGAGGTCTGACACAATATGGTCCACTGGAGAAGGGAATGGCAAACCACTTCAGTATTCTTGCCTTGAGAACCCCATGAACAGTATGAAAAGGCAAAATGATAGGATACTGAAAGAGGAACTCCCCAGGTCGGTAGGTGCCCAATATGCTACTGGAGATCAGTGGAGAAATGACTCCACAAAGAATGAAGGGATGGAGCCAAAGCAAAAACAATACCCAGTTGTGGATGTGACTGGTGATAGAAGCAAGGTCCGATGCTGTGAAGAGCAATATTGCATAGGAACCTGGAATGTGAGGTCCATGAATCAAGGCAAATTGGAAGTGGTCAAACAGGAGATAGCAAGAGTGAACATCGACATTCTAGGAATCAGAGAACTAAAATAGACTGGAATGGGTGAATTTAACTCAGATGACCATTATATCTACTACTGTGGGCAGGAATCCCTTAGAAGAAATGGAGTAGCCATCATGGTCAACAAAAGAGTCCGAAATGCAGTACCTGGATGCAATCTCAAAAACGACAAAATGATCTCTGTTCGTTTCCAAGGCAAACCATTCAATATCACAGTAATCCAAGCCTACGCCCCAACCAGTAACGCTGAAGAAGCTGAAGTTGAACGGTTCTATGAAGACCTACAAGACCTTTTAAAACTAACACCCCAAAAGATGTCCTTTTCATTATAGGGGACTGGAATGCAAAAGTAGGAGGTCAAGAAACACCTGGAGTAACAGGCAAATTTGGCCTCAGAGTACAGAATGAAGCAGGGCAAAGGCTAATAGAATTTTGCCAAGAGAACACACTGGTCATAGCATATACCCTCTTCCAACAACACAAGAAAAGATTCTACACATGGACATCACCAGATGGTCAACACTGAAATCATATTGATTATATTCTTTGCAGCCAAAGATGGAGAAGCTCTACACAGTCGGCAAAAACAAGACCAGAGCCGACTGTGGCTCAGATCATGAACTCCTCATTGCCAAATTCAGACTTAAATTGAAGAAAGTAGGGAAAACCACTAGACCATTCAGGTATGACCTAAATAAAATTATACAGTGGAAGTGAGAAATAGATTTAAGGGACTAGACCTGATATATAGAGGGTCTGATGAACTACGGACAGAGGTTCGTGACACTGTACAGGAGACAGGGATCAAGACCATCCCCATGGAAAAGAAATGCAAAAAAGCAAAATGGCTGTCTGGGAAGGCCTTACAAATAGCTGTGAAAAGAAGAGAAGTGAAAAGCAAAGGAGAAAAGGAAAGATATAAGCATCTGAATGCAGAGTTCCAAAGAATAGCAAGGAGAGATAAGGAAGTCTTCCTCATGCAAAGAAATAGAGGAAAAACAACAGAATGGGAAAGACTAGAGATCTCTTCAAGAAAATTAGTGATACCAAGGGGACATTTCATGCAAAGATGGGCCTGATAAAGGACAGAAATGGTATGGACCTAACAGAAGCAGAAGATATTAAGAAGAGGTGGCAAGAATACATAGAACTGTACAAAAAAGATCTTCATGACCCAGATAATCACGATGGTGTGATCATTCACCTAGAGCCAGACATCCTGGAATGTGAAGTAAAGTGGGCCTTAGAAAGCATCACTATGAACAAAGCTAGTGGAGGTGATGGAATTCCAGTTGAGCTATTCCAAATCCTGAAAGATGATGCTGTGGAAGTGCTGCACTCAATATGCCAGCAAATTTGGAAAACTCAGCAGTGGCCACAGGACTGGACAAGGTCAGTTTTCATTCCAATCCCAAAGAAAGGCAATGCCAAAGAATGCTCAAACTACTGCACAATTGCACTCATTTCAGATCAGATCAGATCAGATCAGTCGCTCAGTCGTGTCCGACTCTTTGTGACCCGATGAACCGCAGCACGCCAGGCCTCCCTGTCCATCTCCAACTCCCGGAGGTCACTCATCTCACACGCTAGTAAAGTGATGCTCAGAATTCTCCAAGCTAGGCTTCAGCAATATGTGAACCGTGAACTTTCTGATGTTCAAGCTGGTTTTAGAAAAGGCAGAGGAACCAGAGATCAAATTGCCAATATCTGCTGGATCATGGAAAAAGCCAGAGAGTTCCAGAAAAACATCTATTTCTGCTTTATTGACTATGCCAAAGCCTTTGACTGTATGGGTCACAATAAACTGTGGAAAATTCTGAAAGAGATGGGAATACCAGACCACCTGACCTGCCTCTTGAGAAATTTGTATGCAGGTCAGGAAGCAACAGTTAGAACTGGACATGGAACAACAGACTGGTTCCAAATAGGAAAAGGAGTTCGTCAAGCCTGTATACTGTCACCCTGCTTATTTAACTTATATGCAGAGTACATCATGAGAAACGCCAGACTGGAAGAAGCACAAGCTGAAATCAAGATTGCTGGGAGAAATATCAATATCCTCAGATATGCAGATGACACCACCATTACAGCAAAAAGTGAAGAGGAACTACAAAGCCTCTTGATGAAAGTGAAAGAGGAGAAGGAAAAGGTTGGCTTAAAGCTCAACATTCAGAAAACAAAGATCATGGCATCTGGTCCCATCACTTCATGGGAAACAGATGGGGAAACAGTGGAAACAGTGTCAGACTTTATTTTTGGGGGCTCCAAAATCACTGCAGATGGTGACTGCAGCTATGAAATTAAAAGACGCTTACTCCTTGGAAGGAAAGTTATAACTAACCTAGATAGCATATTGAAAAGCAGAGACATGACTTTGCCAACAAAGGTCTGTCTAGTCAAGGCCAAGGTTTTTCCAGTAGTCAGGTATGGATGTGAGATTTGGACTGTCAAGAAAGCTAAGCACTGAAGAACTGATGCTTTTGAACTGTGGTGTTGGAGAAAACTCTTGAGAGTCCCTTGGACTGCAAGGAAATCCAACCAGTCCATTCTGAAGGAGATCAGCCCTGGGATTTCTTTGGAAGGGCTGATGCTAAAGCTGAAACTCCAATACTTTGGCCACCTCATGAGAAGAGTTGACTCGTTGGAAAAGACTCTAATGCTGGGAGGGATTGGGGGCAGGAAGAGAAGGGGACGACAGAAGATGAGATGGCTGGATGGCATCACCGATTCAATGGACATGAGTTTAGGTGAACTCCAGGAGTTGGTGATGGACAGGGAGGCCTGGGCAGCTGCAATTCATGGGGTCACAAAGAGTCGGACACAACTGAGCGACTGAACTGAACTGAAGACTTAAATTGTCCTTTCCTCATTAGAAAACTCTCTTTAGTAAAATCCGCAGTACCAGAAGAATCTTGCTAGAATGTCCTAGATACCCAGTTCTCCCAGGACACTGCAATAGGTGCTGAAATGCTCACATTACTTTCTGGTTGGCATTATATTGGGCCAATAAGAAATAAACATACAAATTTCTCTACTACAAAAAAAAAAAAAAAAAAAAGGAGGGGATTGAAGATAAGCTGCCCTTAAAGTCTGGGATGTGGGATGGCAAAGCATAATTCTAATTCTTAGACTGACAGAGGTACCAATACAAGAGGAACAGCACATTCCAGCCATTTGGAAGGGTGTTCACAGCTGTAAATCCAGATAATAGAGAAGGTGGCCCACCCTGCTCTCCATCTGCCAGGACCAGATAAACAGTACACACGTGAGTGTGAAAGTGAAAGTCGCTCAGTCGTGTCCACCTCTCTGCGATCCCCTGGACTATACAGTACATGGAATTCTCCAAGGCCAGAATACTGAAGTGGGTAGCCTTTCCTTTCTCCAGGGGGTCTTCCCAACCCAGGTCTCCCACACTGCAGGCAGATTCTTTACAAGCTGAGCCACAAGCGAAGCCCAAGAATACTGGAGTGGGTAGCCTCTCCCTCCTCCAGCAGATCTTCCCGACCCAGAATTGAACTGAGGTCTCCTGCATTGCAGGCAGATTCTTTACCAGCTGAGCTACCAGGGAAGCCCAACCCGACATATCTGAAGGCTGCCCCTCTCAGCCCCTCTGTCCTCAAAGCCCCCAAGGAGATTCCAGTTTGTGATTATTCAAGTATAATAATGTGTTTGGTACCTCAGCAATGTACTATCTAAAATCTTTTCTATTTAATGAAATGTTCAAGTTGACAGTCAATTAAAACTCTGCATCATCAAGTGGCTGACAGATTTCAACACTGTCTGCAATTATGCAAAACTGAAATAAACCAACAGAGAGGGGAAGAAAGAAAGGAAAAGGCTAAAACCATAACTCAGCAAAGAGAACCTTACAAGGGAAAGTTATTCTTCTTGTCTTTTTCACACTACATATGCATACCTGAAAATACAAACATGTACACACATTCAAACCCATACAGACAAGACTGTTTCGGCAATCACTGATCAATATTCCATTTTGCCAGAGACACCTAACTTCTTACCTAGGCTCCTTAAGTTTCAGTGAGTCAAAGGATTGCAATTCCTTCCTAAAAAGGATAATGTTTGTTTAAATGCACACAAACACACAGAGGCCTTAACTGCTAGTGAAAAAAAGGCCAGTGATAGCCAGGTGTTGCAAAAGAGCAAAGCATGCCACAACCTGATCCTTGCTTTCTGGTCTTGAACTCTTGCATTAATTATAACAAATTACAGGGAATCCAAGTACAGTTTATATGTACAATAAGCTCCCTAATAATAGCCTATAATTTAATCAAGGGTTCTTTTTAAACTAGAAAAACTCATTCTCTACAATACATCCTAGACAGAGAACGTCAATACCCTGACAGTACTTCTTTCTGTCCCACTACGTGCTACTGGATACAGATTGCTCTAGGGTAATCACATCAACGGAATTTTAAAGAGCCAAATATGTTTCCCTGCTGTGAACTGTGATGCCCTAAAGCAGTGAAACAAGGCAACAGCAGTAGAAATACTTCATCTCACAAAAAAAAAAACCACACTGACCTCAAGTGTGTGATGTTAAAACAGATCAGATCAGATCAGATCAGTCGCTCAGTCATGTCCGACTCTTTGCGACCCCATGAACTGCAGCACGCCAGGCCTCCCTGTCCATCACCAGCTCCCGGAGGTCACTCAGACTCGCATCCATCGAGTCAGTGATGCCATCCAGCCATCTCATCCTCTGTCATCCCCCTTCTCCTCCTGCCCTCAATCCCTCCCAGCATCAGAGTCTTCTCCAATGAGTCAACTCCTCGCATGAGGTGGCCAAAATACTGGAGTTTCAGCTTTAGCATCATTCCCTCCAAAGAAATCCCAGGGCTGATCTCCTTCAGAATGGACTGGTTGGATCTCCTTGCAGTCCAAGGGACTCTCAAGAGTCTTCTCCAACACCACACAGAACCTGAGTCTAGTTTGCCCTGGCTGAAAAATCACACCAACTTAGAAGAGTTCAGCAATTCCTCAGAATGTGGAGTCATCATGAGACCCAGCAATCCACTCCAAGGTGTACACCCAAGAGAATTGAGAACATATATTCACACAGAAACTGGTACACAAACAGCATAATCATCTGTAACAACCAAGAAAGAGGAAACCATCCAACATCCATCAACCTATGAACGGTTAAAGTGTGGTCTAGTCATGCAACGGAACAGTACCTAGCTACAAAAATGAACAAGGTATTGATACACTGCTACAACATGGATGAACTCCGAAAACATTAGGCTAAGTGAAATAAATCAAGACAAAAAAGGCCATGTATTGGATAATTCTATTCACACAAAATGTCCAAGAACAGTCAAATCCATAGGGATAGAAAGTAGACGAGCGGTTGCCAGAGTCTGGGAGACAAGGAGAGGGGGTATGACTGTTGATGTTCTGAAATTAGATAGTGGTGATGGCTGTGGGTAACTTTGTATATATAGTAAAAACCACTGAACTGTATATTTTACCATGATTAAAATAGTAAATATTATATTATGTGAATCGCATCTCAACAAAACGAAATAGCCAGTAACCCTACTCAGGAGGAAGTCCTGAGACAGCACAACAGGCTCTTGTGGGTTCACTCGGAGCTACTTTCTTTCCGGTTTTATGCCTCAGCAGGCACCACACACTGAGTTGCTCTGGGTGTACTGCGCTTCCCAGTACCGCGTCTTGCTGTTTCCTCCAGCTGAATGCCCCGACCCATCCCTCTCCATTCGGACACTCCCCTCCTCATCCTTCAAAGCTCCGTCGAAAGGCATCTCATTCGTAAAGCTTCCGGAGCCCTTTCACCCAGCTAACGAAGCTCTCTCCCAGCCCTGAGAGCGCCTCACCGAGGCCCCTCGTCACTGCTCTCGACATCTCTCCCGCTCCACAGACTCGGGAACAGATCTTACCATGTAATGCCAGTACCTGGTGCCAGCGAGAGACACAGTATGTGCTTCCGAGTAGATGAAATACTGACAGAGAAAGAAAGCAGGAGAAAGTGAGACTAGTCTCCTCAGGGTAAGATTTTCAGTTGCTGTCTCTATGGTATGAAACAGGCACCTCAAGTTTCAGATGTGTAAGCCATCACGTATTTGTTTTCAGGCAAAGGGGGAAAATATTCAAAGACTTAGAAGAGCCAACATAATGTTGAAGAAGACGCAAGTTGGAGGAATGACGCTTCATGACTTTAAGACTTACCACAGTGTGACAGAAATAATGTGGTATTATCAAAAGATAAACCAACAAAACAAAACACAGAACGCAGATACAGATCCCCGTAAACACAGCCTACTAACCTCTGACAAAGCAACAAAGGCAATACCATGGAAGAAACATAGCTTCTTCATCAAACGGTGCTGGAACAACTGTGAATCGACGTGCAAGAAGATGAACCTAGACACACACCTTACGCCCTTCACAGAAATTAACTCAAAACGAGTGACAGACCTAAGTGCAAAACGCAAAACCATAAAACTCCTAGAACACGGGAGAAAATCTAGACGACCTCAGGTGCGACAGTGGCTTTTTAGATAAAACAACAGAGACAAAAATTCATAAAAGGAATAACTGATACACTGGACTTCACTGAATTAAAAAACTTCTGATGTGTGGGGCTTCCCTTGTGTTCAGTGGCTTGGACTCCACAATCCCAATGCAGGGGCCCTGGGTTCGGTTCCACCGAGAAACGGGATATACTGCAACTAAGGGTTAACAGGCCGCAACTAAGACTTGATGTAGCCAAATACATAACAAAATAAAATAAAAATGACCTCTGCTCTGTAAAAGGCAATATCAGGAGAATGATGAGACAAGCCACAGACTAGGAGAAAATATTTACCAAACACACATCTGATAGAAGTCTGATCCAAAACATAAAGAACTCCTAAAACTCAATAATAAGAAAACAAATAACTCAACTTTTTAAAAAAGCAAAAGACCTTAACAGACATCCCATCAAAGAAGACAGACAAATGGCAAATAAACACAGGAAAAGATGCTCTACGCATAAAGCGTCAGAGAAATGCAAATCAAAACGATAACGAGATACTATTACATATCTATTAGAATGGCCAAAACCCTCTACACTGACACCACCCGGTGCTGGCAAGGATGTGGAACAATGGGCCCTCTTTATTCATTGTTGGGGGACTGCAAAATGGCACAGCTACCTTGGAAGACAGTTTGGTGATTTCCTACAAAACTAAGCATACTCTTACCATACAATCCAGCATCAGCACTCCTTGGTAGCTACCCAAAGGGACTGAAAACTTAATGTCCACACAAAAACCTACATGTGTACAGCAGCTTTAGTCACAATTTCTCAAATGTAGAAGAAACCACAATGTCCTTCGGTGGGTGAATCAATAAATAAGTTCTGGTACATCCACACACTAGAATATTATTCAGGGCTGAAAAGAAATGAGCTATCTAGCCACAAAAAGACGTGGAGGAAACTTAATTGCATATCACTAAGTGAAAGATATCAATCTGAAAAGGCAACATGCTGTACAATTCCAATTTTAAGACATTCTAGAAAAGGAAAAACTATTGCAGGGGAAGGATGAATAGGCAAAGAACAGGACTCAGGGCCGTGAAAATACCCTCAGTGATTATATCATGACAGACGCTGCTCAGTCGCTCAATCATGCCCGACTCGCTGTGACCCCATGGACTTTAGCCCACCAGGCTCCACTGTCCCTGGAATTTTCCAGGCAAGAACACTGGGATGGGTTGCCACTTCCTTCTCCAGATTATCTCCCTGACCCAGGGATCGAACCCGTGTCTCTTGCGTCTCCTGCACTGGCAAGCGGATTCTTTACCACTAGTGCCTCCTGGGAAGCCCCATATAATGATAGATACATGTTATTATACTTTTGTCCAAACCCTTAGACTGCGCAACATCAACAGTGAACTCTACGGTAAACTATGGACTTTGGGTGATTATGATGTGTCAATCAAGGCCTATGGTAAAAATTCTGCTGAGAGGTATTGCTAATGCAGGCGACCATGCATGCGATGGGGCAGTGAGGTACGTGGCAAATCTCAGTACCTATCCTTCAATTTTGTTATAAACCTAAAACTGCTAAAAAAAAAAAAATAGACCCAATAAAAATAAATACATACTCTTTCAGCATGTGAATCATTTGTTTACCTGCAAATTATTTATGCTGCTTTCTGAGCTACCAAGAGGCAAAGAAGGAATTTGGGGATGAATCACAATAGCATGAAGTAAATCCTCCCGGTGGCAAAAGCAGCACAAATAAAGGAGGAACAAAGTCCATTCGAATGAGCACTCTACACGGGCAAATGACTCGTCTACACCACTGCCGTAGAACAGGAGTCACAGCCCCATAACACTAGGAATAAATATGTCTTGACTCATCAGCGCCAACTACACATCTGCCTGCCCCGAAAACCAGATGTTCGTAATATCACCTACAACAACACTGTGGGAAAAAGAGTGCTTCAATTATACCTGGAACCTGGGTGAGTCAACTGCCCAAAGATCTGTCTTCCTGGGAAAGAGCCAGCTTTGTGGCTAAAGAGTTTGCATAACATCCTTCAAATGTTGGTGAGCTAGCAGATGGAAAAGCAGTACTGCTATTAGCAATATGCCTGGTTTGAAGGAGAAAATGAATAAAAATCAACAAACAGGAGACTGGCAAAAGGATCATCTCTGTGGCTAGGCTATCAAGTCATGAGAAGATACGGAGGAAACTTCAATGCATGTAACTCGAAGAAAGCAGCCAGTGTGGAAGGGTACATACTGTCTGATTCCAACTACACGACATTCTCAAAAAGGCAAACCTATGAAAATGGCCAAAAGATCTGTGACTGCAGTGGGAGGTGGAAATATAACATAGTTAGGGATAGAATCCTTAGTTAAAGGTAGCTCCTCATTTCCACAGCAACTATCAAAAGAAACCAGTTCTGTCAACGAGGTAATGCCCCAGAAATGAGAAGGACATTCTGACCATGGGCTTAATAAATGTTTGATGAATGAACGATGGAATGAAAGTAACTAACTAATCAATTACACATTCTGAGAAACTATGATAAAAACAGAAGTTTCCACCCTGTATTAAGTCCCATGGTTTGACCCATAGGGTATCTGATCATTACTGGTGACCAGGAAACTCAGTATGGATAGAGGAGAAAGGGGAAACTGCGGAGTACCAGGATTCTATCAATATCTTCTCCAACTCAGTTTCCTATCTTCAGAGCAGGAAAACACAAAGAGGAGGCTTTCTTTAGTTCTTATAAATGAAAAGTGCTAGTCTATCAACTCTCACACACCACTGCTAGACTCGAGAAATAATCAGATTCTACACTGGCAAAAGGCAACTGACAAGACAAACCAAGGCAATACTCTCCAGCCATGTGAATCTCTAGTCTAAAATAAGTGTTGGAAGAGAATGAGGCGTCATTGATTGTGAGGTTTCTTTCTGTTCTCAATGATGGGCTGGGAATCCTCCTTGGCTTTAGCTGTCTTCCATCAGCCCTGTCTCCCGGCTCTGATACCTCAGTACTCTGTATGATCAGCACAAAGACACACACACACACACACCTCCCCCACCACACAGTATCTCTGTCATCAAAACCATGACTCCATTCAGGTTTTGTCCCTAAGAGCTGAAAGTGTGCACTGAGTGTTCATCACTCAGTCCTGTCTGCCTCTTTGCCACCCCATGGGTTCTAGCCTGCCAGGTTCTTCTGTTTATGGAGTCCTCCAGGCATGAATATAGTATTGGGTAGCCATTCCCTTCTCCAGGAGATCTTCCCAACCCAAGGATTGAACCCAAGTCTCCTGTATTAAAGGCAGTCTCTTTACCAACTGAACTACTAGGAAGCCTAATAACTAGGTCAGTAACTTAAGCAGCCAGTGGTTTCAGTCACTCAGACTCTGTGACTCTGTGGACTATAGCCTGCCAGGCTCCTCTTGTCCATGGCATTTTTCAGGCAAGAATACAGGGGTGGGCTGCCATTTCAGCAAACACATTCTTTACCACTAGCAGCACCTGGGAAGCTCCAACTAAGAGCTGCTGCAGCTGCTGCTGCTAAGTCGCTTCAGTCGTGTCCGACTCTGTGCGACCCCATAGACGGAAGCCCACCAGGCTCCCCTGTCCCTGGGATTCTCCAGGCAAGAACACCGGAATGGGTTGCCATTTCCTTCTCCAATGCATGAAAGTGAAAAGTGAAAGTGAAGTCGCTCAGCTGTGTCCGACTCTTTGTGACCCCATGGACTGCAGCCCACCAGGCTTCTCCGTCCATGGGATTTTCCAGGCAAGAGTACTGGAGTGGGGGTGCCACTGTCTTCTCCAAACTAAGAGCTAGCCACGTCTAATTTTATATTTCCGCTGCTGTTTTTACATATTGACCAATTACGTTTTAAATATTTTTCATCACTAGGCTTTGGCCTTTAGTGCTTAAATTCTTCAGGTGCCCACTCACCGCATGCTCTCTTAGTCACTTAATACACATTTCCTCATACACACTGCTTAAAATGTCTGAGACCTAACAGAGTGACTCATGTTAAAAGTATATTTAAAAACAGTGACAGGAGAAAAAAACAACAACACATAAGCTGGATGGACTGTTCATCAGAAACAGCAAAACAGCTGCAATTTCAGCCCTGAAGTCAGAAATACAGGAGACACCTTGAAATCCTAAGGGATGGTCGAAATTCCCATTGTGTGGACCTGTTGTGCCCATTCCACCTCTTTTTCTATCTGGCCAATGAGATCCATGCTCAACTTCTCCCCAATCACAGAACTTCACATTATCACAGACTTTATACATTCCATGCGAAGAGTTGACTCATTGGAGAAGACTCTGATGCTGGGAGGGATTGGGGGCAGGAGGAGAAGGGGACGACAGAGGATGAGATGGCTGGATGGCATCACTGACTCGATGGATGTGAGTCTGAGTGACCTCCGAGAGCTGGTGATGGATAGGGAGGCCTGGCGTGCTGCAGTTCATGGGGTCGCAAAGAGTCGGACACGACTGAGCGACTGATCTGATCTGATCTGAATGATGGCAGGCTCACCCATCTCCATCAAGCCAGAAGCACTCAGGGCAAGAATCACCCCTCATCGCTCAATGATTCACAGACCCACAGATGATCCCAGACATGACATTAATAACTGTGCTAAAAAACACTATGATCATTTACTGACTCACAGAAGCCCAGTGGATAAAATAGAACACTTTTTTTTTTTTTTTTTAATTTTGGAAGCCAGCCACCCAAATAGTTGGCATAAAAGAATACTACACTCAGCAGCAAAACAAAACCCTCAAATCACCTATTCTCCAGGTATTGCAAAATACTTTCCCCAGCCACAGAATTGGAGTCATTCATTCCATCCTTTGTGTTCCTGCAGCATTTGGTAACTCTCGCATGCCTAATCAGGCAATGTGTTTAATTATGGGGATTTATTTCTGCCTCTTTGGCTACTTTATAAGCTTATTATGTGTATCTTTGTATTTCACCTCAACATCTACATAAAGTAGGTCTTCAATGCATCTCTTCATTAGAGCAAGACATCATGCCAGCCGTATGTGATGCAGCCTTACTTAAAAGCCAGTTAATTACAGGCTAGCTGAAAGAAACTTTACATGTTCGTAGGGTTCTCTGAAAGAAACAATAAAAACACACCTCTGTGCATCAAAATCTATGGCCAACTTGCATTCTCCACAGGTGAAATTCTCTAGATGTTAAGAAATAAGAAGAATCAAGTAATCCTTATTAATAACAGTGCTTTCCATTTGAAGAGTTATTTTCCAAGAGTTTTCACGGGTACTGTGACATGTTGCCTCGTATTCACAACAACCTTTTGAGACAGTCCCTACAATTTCCCTTTCACCCGTGAGGAAGTAGAGACTCAGAAAGGCAAGAGGACTTGCCAAGACTTCTGATGTCAGAGTCAAGTGCTCTTTCATGACAACGTTGCACCTGGGTAGTAAACTGGCCCAGTCTGCAGTTTCTATAAGTCTGAAGCATAAACCTTAAAGGAGAAACTGGAAGGAAGAAAAAAACTACAGGAGGTTGTAAACACATTACAACATGAATCTGCTGACCACTTACTGAATTTGTACTGCTGGAAATGAATACTACTATTCTTTTGCAGAATCTTCAAAAGCAGCTGAGAATGTCAAATGTGGCAACAACAGCCAAAGATAAAATACCAAACCAGCAAACATCTCATTGGGCAAGAATCTACCATCTTCCTGTCCTGTTGCTTCCTGGCAAAACTGTCCCTGATATTTTCAGGCATGAAAATGTCTCTCGAAATTCTTCCTTTCAGGCCCCTTCTGGGTCTCTAGGATTGAAGGACTAAATATTCCCTGTGGTGCATGTAATTTTGAAGCAGTTTTCGCTGTCCTTTCTTCCATTAGAGTTTCAGTTTACTAACTGCCCCGTCTCTACACAAACTTCAATACTTAGTAAACTTCAAGGTGAGTGAGTGAATGAAAGTCGCTCAGTCGTGTCCGACTCTTTGCAACCCCGTGGACTATACAGTCCATGGAGTTCTCCAGGCCAGAATACCAGAGTGGGTAGCCTTTCCCTTCTCCAGGGGGTCTTCCCAACCCAGGGATAGAACCCAGGTCTCCCACATTGCAGGTGGATTCTTTACCAGCTGAGCCACAAGGGAAGCCCAAGAATACTGGAGTGGGTAGCCTATCCCTCCTCCAGCGGATCTTCCCAACCCAGGAATCGAACTGGGGTCTCCTTCACTGTACATGGATTCTTTACCAACTGAGCTATCAGACATAGGAAATTTAATTTCCTAGAAATGAATATGATGACGCAAAGTGACAACAAGCCATACACAGGTGGAAAGAAGCCCTTTGTTTAGGTGTGAGGGCAGGGAAGGGGGACTGTTAAGCAGAGAACTGCAATTCCCACATCAAAGAAAATTCCTCATTCCTCATTTCATGCAGAAAGCTGCTAGAAACACATGTCTCTTTATCATTCTGTGTTTAAGAACTTAAAATTATCTCACTAGGAACCAGAATTAAAACACATCAACTGCTTCTTCAGGAACCAAAAACCCAGGTACACAAAACCAAGAAGGGAGCCAGTTCCGGAGAGTCAGTGGCTACACGGGGTCTGGGGCCATGTTCAAAGGGCAGGATTCCTACAGAAAAGGACTATGTAAGCACTCAAACTCCCTCTTAAGCAAAAAGTTCAGTGGGCTTCTCCTTAAAAATTATGACTGCAGAACATATATGGCCTCTTATACTTTGCTAACCTGTTCATGAAACCACCACAAGGCTCACTGGGGAGTAATTCTAATCTAATCAGATCAGATCAGATCAGTCGCTCAGTCGTGTCCGACTCTTTGCGACCCCATGAAGCCAGGCCTCCCTGTCCATCACCAACTTCCGAAGTTCACTGAGACTCACGTCCATCGAGTCAGTGATGCCATCCAGCCATCTCATCCTCTGTCATCCCCTTCTCCTCTTGCCCCCAATGCCTCCCAGCATCAGAGTCTTCTCCAATGAGTCAACTCTTCACATGAGGTGGCCAAAGTACTAGAGTTTCAGCTTTAGCATCAGACCTTCTGAAGAAATCCCAGGGCTGATCTCCTTCAGAATGGACTGGTTGGATCTCCTTGCAGTCCAAGGGACTCTCAAGAGTCTTCTCCAACACCACAGTTCAAAAGCATCAATTCTTTGGCGTTCAGCCTTCTTCACAGTCCAGCTCTCACATCCATACATGACCACAGGAAAAACCATAGCCTTGACTAGGCGAACCTTTGTTGGCAAAGTGATGTCTCTGCTTTTGAATATGCTATCTAGGTTGGTCATAACTTTCCTTCCAAGGAGTAAGCATCTTTTAATTTCATGGCTGCAGTCACCATCTGCAGTGATTTTGGAGCCCAGAAAAAGAAAGTCTGACACTGTTTCCACTGTTTCCCCATCTATTTCCCATGAAGTGTTGGGACCGGATGCCATGATCTTCGTTTTCTGAATGTTGAGCTTTAAGCCAACTTCTTCATTCTCTTCTTTCACTTTCATCAAGAGGCTTTTTAGTTCCTCTTCACTTTCTGCCATAAGGGTGGTGTCATCTGCATATCTGAGGTTATTGGTATTTCTCCCAGCAATCTTGATTCCAGCTTGTGATTCTTCCAGTCCAGTGTTTCTCATGATGTACTCTGCATATAAGTTAAATAAACAGGGTGACAATATACAGCCTTGATGTACTCCTTTTCCTATTTGGAACCAGTCTGTTGTTCCATGTCCAGTTCTAACTGTTGCTTCCTGACCTGACTACAAATTTCTCAAGAGGCAGATCAGGTGATCTGGTATTCCCATCTCTTTCAGAATTGTCCACAGTTTACTGTGATCCACACAGTCAAAGGCTTTGGCATAGTCAATAAAGCAGAAATAGATGCTTTTCTGGAACTCTCTTGCTTTTTCCATGATCCAGAGGATGTTGGCAATTTGATCTCTGGTTCCTCTGCCTTTTCTAAAACCAGCTTGAACATCAGAAAGTTCACGGTTCACATATTGCTGAAGCCTGGCTTGGAGAATTTTGAGCATTACTTTACTAGCGTGTGAGATGAGTGCAATTGTGCGGTAGTTTGAGCATTCTTTGGCATTGCCTTTCTTTGGGATTGGAATGAAATCTGACCTTCTCCAGTCTTGTGGCCACTGCTGAGTTTTCCAAATTTGCTGGCATGTTGAGTGCAGCACTTTCACAACATCATCTTTCAGGATTTGTAATAGCTCCACTGGAATTCCATCACGTCCACTAGCTTTGTTCGTAGTGATGCTTTCTAAGGCCCACTTGACTTCACATTCCAGGATGTCTGTCTCTAGGTGAGTGATCACACCATCATGATTATCTGGGTTGTGAAGATCTTTTTTGTACAATTCTTCTGTGTATTCTTGCCACCTCTTCTTAATATCTTCTACTTCTGTTAGATCCATACCATTTCTGTCTTTTTTCTAATAAAAGCCGTCAAATTCTACTACTACAATGATTTTTTTTTTTCAACCTCTTATAACACTTTTATTCAAAAGTAAAGTCACGGGCTTCCCTGGTGGCTCAGTGGTAAAGAATCTGCCTGCCAATGCAGGAGACACGGGTTCACACCTTGATCTGGGAAGATCCCACATGCCACAGGGCAATTAAGCCCGCACACCACAAGTAATGAGCCTGTGCTCTGGAGCTCGGGAGTTGCAACTACTGAAGCTCACTCTCCCTAGAGCCCAGGCTGCAAAACAACAGAAGCCACCGCAGCGAGAAGCCCGAGAATTCCAGCTAGAGAAAAGCCCGTGCAGCAATGAAGGCCCAGCACAGCCCAAAATAAACAAATACAGAAAATCATATATGAAAAAGAGTCAGTTTCAACCTTTTAGCCAACCTACTCTCTAAAATACAAGTAAGACCAACATACACCCAATTTACTGGTAAAATTTTAGAAGTGTGCAAATAAATTCAATTATGTATTCACCCATTCAATGAAACTTACTGAGTACCTACTATACCAAGAGCGGTTCTCAGCACTTGGAAATAGTAGTGGCTCAAAAGTCCCTATCCCTGCTGTTAATCACGTGGGTTACATTCTGGTGCAGACAACAAGCAATATTTAAGTAAATAAATAAGCTCACTGAGATAAAATGAGGTAAGAAGTAACAGTGGAAGCGGTCAAGAACAGTTTCACTGATAAGATGAGCTTTGAGCAGAGATCTTCAAAAGAAATGAGGAACTGGACATGTGGCTACTTGCGGGGGAGGTGGTGGATGCTCTCATTCCAAGCAGATAAACAGCAAGTTACAAACGCTTGTGGGAAAGTGCAAGTTGTGATGTGTTCAAGAATGGCAAGATGGCCAGTGTAGCAAGGAGTGAGCAAGAAGTCAAACGGCAGGGAAAGATGGGTGAAAGACAGGAAGCGGTACAGACTGTAAACAGCTTCTAGGGCAAAATGTCAGGATTTGACTCTTCTAAGGAAGATGGCAAATCAATGGAGGAGCTAGGAAAAAAAAAAAAAGTGAAGTCGCTCAGTCGTGTCTGACTCTTTGCAGCCCCGTGGACTGTAGCCTGCCTGGCTCCTCTGTACATGGAGTTTTCCAGGCAAGAACACTGGAGTGGGTTGTCATGCCCTCCTCCAGGGAATCTTCTCAACCCAGGGGTAGAACCCAGGTCTCCTGCATTGCAGGCAGACTTTTTACCATCCAAGACACAAGTGAAGCCCCTACATAAACTGACATGCGTTTAAAAGGATGGTACTAGCTACTGTGTAGACACTGGGCTGCAAGGGGCAAGGGTGGGAATAGGGACACCAATCATGAGAAATGACCACACACTGAGCTGGAGCAGCAGCTGTGGACGTGGGAGGTAGTTAGACTCTGGACATATTCTGGCTGGCTACAGGGTGTAGGAGAAAGAGAATTTAAGGATGACTGCAAGACTTTTGAGCTGAGCAACTAAACTAACACTTTCAGATAAAGACTTTTCCTTTATGGAAAATTGACAGACTGCTTTTCAACAAGTCGATTTGGAGGGAACTGGATTTTACTATCAGTTAAAAAGCAGTTATGACCAGATTATCTTTTACTATGATGAGTTCATTGAAACACTGCAAACATTTGAACATTTAATCTTTTTTAAGTTTGGAGGGAGTGTCTTGGATGTAGTAATGGATTCACTTATTTTTCTTCATTATTCTGTTTCTTCTTCTCCCTCGTCCCCCTAAATCTTCTGCTTTCTATTTCTGTAAAAGCAGAAATGAAGGACTTCCCTGGTGGTCCAGTGGTTAAAAGTCTGTGCTATCAATGTAAGGGGCACGGGTTCAATCCCAGGTCAGGGAACTAAGATCCCATATGCCATGTGGCACGGCTAAAATATTTTTCTTTAAAAAAAAAAAGCAGAAATGAATTAAGTTCATAGATATTTCTTCCTGTTTTCTATGATTAAACTGTTGGGGTTTTTTCCAATGGTGCCATGACACTTGTGAGATCTTAGTTCTCAGACCAGGGATTGAAGCCAGGCCCACGGCTGTGAAAACATCAAGTCCTAACCACTGGACCACCAGGAAATTCTGTGTGATTTGAATTTTGAGTTCTGAACAAGAACAGCAAAATGGCCCATGTGGCAATGCGGAGCAAGCAAAAGGACAAGTGAGAAATGGGCACTGAACCACTGCTCTCATCCCGTCTCCGCAAACCCCTGGGAAGCCCAAACCACGGGCCCATCCCACTTCAACTCCATTATAAAACCGCCATACTTTAAAAACAACATTGTCATCATTGAATTAAAGAATCAGAGATCAGATCAGATCAGATCAGTCGCTCAGTCATGTCCGACTCTTTGCGACCCCATGAACCGCAGCACGCCAGGCCTCCCTATCCATCACCAGCTCCTGGAGGTCACTCAGACTCACATCCATCAAGTCAGTGATGCCATCCAGCCATCTCATCCTCTGTCGTCCCCTTCTCCTCCTGCCCCCAATCCCTCCCAGCATCAGAGTCTTCTCCAATGAGTCAACTCTTCGCATGAGGTGGCCAAAATATTGGACTTTCAGCTTTAGCATCAGACCTTCTGAAGAAATCCCAGGGCTGATCTCCTTCAGAATGGACTGGTTGGATCTCCTTGCAGTCCAAGGAACTCTCAAGAGTCTTCTCCAACACCACAGTTCAAAAGCATCAATTCTTCGGCGCTCAGCCTTCTTCACAGTCCAGCTCTCACATCCATACATGACCACAGGAAAGACCACAGCCTTGACTAGGCGAACCTTTGTTGGCAAAGTAATATCTCTGCTTTTGAATATGGTATCTATGTTGGTCATAACTTTCCTTCCAAGGAGTAAGAATAGTAACACTAAAAAAATGTTTTGCAGTATAACCTGATGGAAAAATATGCACTAAAAAGACTAGGAAGAAAAAAAAAAACAACAAGTTTGTATAATTCCTAGTTACTTGTTCATGCATTTCCTGTTAAATTTTATCTTTATGAAGACCCATCTAGAGCCACTATTCTCTTTAACACTGCAACTAATCCCTGAACAGGCATGCTGCAGTTCATGGGGTCGCAAAGAGTCGGACATGACTGAGCGACTGAACTGAGCCCTGAAAACATTCCACACAGAGCTAAGTCCCAAGCAGTTCTTCACTGTCTCAAGTGAGTATATTCTGTATAACTTCCATCAATTCTTACATAAAGAAACGACTGGCTTTGTAAACAGGTACTTCCTCATCAAAGTCATAACCATAGATTTAAGTCAAACCTAAAGATCAAAAGCTTATTTAAAGAACAAACATCGTAGACCCCTCTATAGTTTATATTATATTTATTATATATATACGTGTGTGTATTTAACATCTTCTATATGATTATCAGGGAGAAGGCAATAGCACCCCACTCCAGTACTCTTGCCTGGAAAATCCCATGGGCGGAGGAGCCTGGTAGGCTGCAGTCCATGGGGTCGCTAAGAGTTGGACACAACTCAGAGACTTCCCTTTCACTTTTCACTTTCATGCACTGGAGAAAGAAATGGCAACCCACTCCAGTGTTGTTGCCTGGAGAGTCCCAGGGACGGCGGGGCCTGGTGGGCTGCCGCCTATGGGGTTGCACAGAGTCAGACACGACTGAAATGACTTAGCATAGCATATGATTATCATCTTCTCTACGACAAGGCTTATAACAACTTTGTGAGAAGAAACCATTTGGGGAGACTTGAACAAAACCGTTCCACAATTTTTCTTTAGGGAATCTGGTATCTGATTTTAATTATTCAGATAACTAGGTACCATATCCTCTTATAATTCCCTGAATTTTATAAAAGGGAAGGAGATGTTCATAAACTACAATAAATATTTTTTAAATGTGACCTTTTTGGAGGGCGAGGAGGTAGGCTATTTTGTTCACTGTTGTATCTCTAATTACTAGGATATTCCTGGCACATAACAGATGTTCAGTAAATACTTACTGAATGCATACCTGCTCACATGAATGAATAAATGAAAAGCCCAATTGACGTATATTGCCCCAAATGGTGGTCTAAGCTAATAAAAAATTATATTGCTATATTAGTTATTCCATGCTAAGAATAAATATGTGGTATTTAATGATGAGAATTTTTTAGGAAGTACTAAAGGTGGACAATTTTTTTCAAAATATAGGGTTTTATGATGAGAAGAAAAAGTAAAAATGGTCTCTTTGTAATGAAAATACTGACTACGCTAGATTTAGAAGACAATACTTTTCCTTAATGATTACCAAATTAAAACTCTAAAGAACAAACAGCAGAACTTAGTTTCAGATATATAGAGAGATTTCATACCAGGAACCTGTGACCCAATAGTAACAGGAAAATCTTGAACTTCAAACATTTTTTTCCAAAAAAATCAAAAGCTTATTCAAAAAGATATGATTATTTCTGTAAGACAGAAAATTTCAATTTCTGCTGTGGTATAGGAGATAGTATTTAACAACTTAAGAAACTAACAGAGAGGCTAATCGGTTTCCCCAAGGTCACACAGCAAGTTAACACCGGCACCCAAAGCAACGCAGAGCTGCTGGCTCCCGGGCTTCTGTACTTCTGGCTGAAACTGCACTGACTCAAGAGAATTCAACAAGTGGGTATGTTTGTGTTAGCGGAGGGGAGAGATGAACTTCATCACCTCTATCTCTAGACATGGAAACTAGCTCTCAGAGGGTAGTCAACTTACACAATTTATGCAAGGAGTGAAAGGGAGGAGCCAAAATGCAGATCCAAGACTCTTCCTGCTACAAGGCAGCTGCTTCCTACCATGTTCTGTGACACCCGTGCGGAACGCACACTGCAGTTCTCATCTCCTCTCATGTAACTTCCTCCGCTGGGACTGTTCTCCCTTCAGATTCTCCACCTTCACCCGTCAGTGAACCCCTGCTACTGACTGAAGTGACCTTACTCTTTAGGTTCACCAGGGAGAAAATGGTTTACCAGCTTGTCTTCCCTCCCAACACTCTTGACTCACTTATCAAAATCTAATGCCTTCTTTAAAGCCCAACTCGACTGACACTTCCTGCAGCAGTTCGCTTTATGTGTCAACTCAACTAGGCCACCATATCCAGATGTACAAAAGTCGCTCAGTCGTGTCTGACTCTTTGCAAACCCATGGGCTATACAGTCTATGGAATTCTCCAGGCCAGAATACTGGGCAGCCTTTCCCTTCTCCAAGGGAATATTCCCAACCCAGGGATTGAACCCACGTCTCCTGCATTGCAGGCGGATTCTTTACCAGCTGAGCTACCAGGGAAGCCCCTATCCAGACATATGGTCAAACAATATTCAACAAGTCTCTAGGAAGCTATTTTTTTTAATAAGATTAACATTTAAATCAAATAGACTTTGAATACAGCAGATTACCCTCCATAGCACTGGCGGACCTCATCCAATCAGTGGAAAACCCTAAGAGACTGACCTTGCCCAGAGAAGAGGGAAGCCTGCCAGCTGACTACCTCCAGACACGAACAGCAACTCCTCCCTGGGTCTCCAGTCTGCAGGCCTACTCTGCAGATTTTGGATTTGCCGGGCTCCATAGGCCTGTGAGTCAAGTCCTTAAAAGAAACTGCTCTCCACATCTATATATCCTGTTAGTTACGTTTCTCTAGAGAACCCAGATACATCTTCCCAAAGTCTCCTCTTACCATTCCACCCCTGAAAAGTACCTCCAGTGGGCATTGATCATATTCAACCTTCAGATATTTGTACATACCATATAATCTTACTTAATAGATTGAAAAACTTACAGAGGACAAGAGTGCCATCTCGCACCACTCTGCGTTTTAGAGGGCCTTTTACTTAGGGACTATATTAAGCATGTTGAAGGAATGTCTAGAGATGAATCTAGAAGGCAGGGGAGGTTTCCAAAGCAGGAAGGAAAAAGGAAGAGGGAGATACTGCCAGTACTGGCAAAGAACAGAGAGAACTGAGCAGCCCAGGTGTCAAGACACATTGAACAGACCAGACAAACAAGTATGAAAGATGAATGGAAGGAATTAGCAATAAGGAAGGAAGGAATGGAAGGAATTAGCAATAAGGAATAGCAATAAGGAAGATCCAAGTTTGCAATGCTTCAAATGCTTGTGGATGTTTGTCTTTATCTTGATGGCAATGATACTTAAACCTTTTTGATAAAAAGAAAATGATATAAACAACCACCCTTAAGGAAGATGCTTAAAGTTGCTATGTATGTGGTATGTACCATGCAGATGGGTGGGAAAGATACAAGTTAGGCCAAATAATAACCACGATAGTGGTGTCAGGCACTATGAAGCACGCTTTTCTATTTACTAGCCAGATTAATCCTCACCAGATCTGGTTGTGAAGAGACTAAATCATAGAAAGGATAAACAACTCACCTAAGGGCATACAGAGAGCAAGCGGCAGAGTCAGAATTCAAACCCAAGCCTGTGAAACTCAAAAGCCTGTGGTCCTCACCACTTCCCTATATCTCGGGCCAGAGCTAAGAAAACATAAAGCAGGGCAATCAAGGCTGGAACGGATTTAAATGGAAAGGGGGGAAGCACAGGGGCAACCATGGATTCTGAACCACAATGCATAGGTTTGAATCACAGCTCCATCACTTCTTCACATCTGGGGCAAGTTATTCAAACTCACTGGGCTTTTGTTGCCTATTCTGTAAAATCAGAAAAGTAGTAGTATTTTAGTAACAACAACTTTAAGAGTTGTTGTTAAGGACTAAGAGACTTAATACATATAAAGACGTTAGAATTGTACCCTGGCACATATTAAACATTTAATAAATGATAATAGTCATTATTGTTAATAATTAGAAAGATCAATAATCATAAGGATCTGCAACTAACTGCCCAAATACCTGCTTTTATGTTTACTGATGTGCCTTAGGGACCTCAAACACAGTAGGCCTGCAACACACGCTTGTTTAATAATGAACTCAATATACGGAGCACAGAAAAAGCAAGATCAAGTAGCTAAAATTTTCTAGCCTTAAAATCTGCTTTTTATTTTCTCAGTAATAATAACAAATTCTATAGAACTGTTTAATAAAACAAACGGGCATATTCAGGAAATGAGTCCACTTGTCAAAGCCATATGGGAGAATGTCCATAGAAAATGTACCAGAATGTCTATAATACATGTACAGCAGCACAGTCCACAACAGTCCCAAACTGAAACCAGGCCAAATGTCCTCTCAGGAGAATGTGCCAACGGTGGTGTATGTCTGTACTGGAATATTAGGCAGCAATGAAAAGGACTGAGAGCTAACTCTCCTATACTGTTACATGGATGACTCTCACAAAATGGTGACTGAAGAAGAGACCAAAGACAACATATTCTATTAGTCACTTTAAAAAGTTGTTTTAAAAAATAAAGTAAAGCTAACCTATGTTGTTTGAAGTCAGGTTAATGACTACTCTGGGGGCATAGAGACTGGGAGGGAACAAGAGAAAGGATGTGAGGGGCTAGTGATGCTCCAAGTTTTGATCCGAGGACTGGTAACCGTACAGTCTGATTTCTGCACTTGTATGTATCACACTTCAATAAAAATTTACCTAAACAATGACTGATGGTAGAGAAAGAAGGTAGCAACATGACTTCAAGTGGAAGTGTCTATGAGAGTGTGGAGGAACAGCAAGCAGCTGGTATGCTGCTGCTGCTGCTGCTGCTAAGTCGCTTCAGTCATGTCCAACTCTGTGCGCCCATAGACGGCAGCCCACCACGCTCCCCCATCCCTGGGATTCTCCAGGCAAGAACACTGGAGTGCGTTGCCATTTCCTTCTCCAATGCATGAAAGTGAAAAGTGAAAGTGAAGTCGCTCAGTCATGTCCGACCCTCAGTGACCCCATGGACTGCAGCCCACCAGGCTCCTCCATCCATGGGATTTTCCAGGCAAGAGAACTGGAGTGGGTCACCAGTGCCTTCCCCGAGGATCTGGTATAACAAGTGGTAAAAGGATAGAGAGCCCTGGATGGTGGTCGATTTATGACAGGGAAAGACAGAGCTATCTACAGGAAGATGGGATGTTTAGAGAAGGATTTAAGGTCAGGAGAAGGTAGAAGGAGGGTAATGGTTCATCACTGTCTAGCTTTCTAGGTCTTGCAAAATTTGGTTGTGCAAGAGTGAGCAAAGTGCCCCAGGGAGAGGTTATCAACAAACGGCACTGTCATCATCACCCTGAGGAATCTAAAGCAGGACTAACGCTTTAAGAAAAAGGCTGTACTATGCATACACTTCCAGGGCCACGTATACAGTAGATACTCAATATATGTATGAATGTATTCTAGACTGTCCTCAGTAGGGGATCAAGAATAAGATGTAAGTGGTATAAAATTAAGACACATCTATCAGAAACTACCTGTAAAGGCAGAAGATGTTTAAGCTTTATAAAGATCATAGATAAAGAAAAATTTAGAAGGGCAGAGTTCTGGCAAATGAAGGATCAGATAAGGGAATGGGACTGGGAGTCTAGGAGGGAGAGAATTTCAGGAGTGGACTCTCCATATCTAGTGTCGGTTGGGAGTAAAATGGAATAGGAAAAGGTCCCTGGTTCTGAGGTGGGGGTTCCCATGGTAACCTGCAAGGGGCTCAAGTGAGCCAAATAAATGATGGACATAATTTCTCAAGGGCTCCAGATGGAATGGCTGAACAAACAATGATGGAAGCAGTAAGCAGGTAGACAGAATACAAGCAGAAACACCAGGCACCCAAAGGTAATAGAAATATTAAATAGTAATTAAGAAGTAAAAATGTGTGAAATGAATATTTGGGGTGAGTTTTTAAAATAGAAAAAAAAGTCTGATTGAAAAAAAAAAGGCAAGGAACCTATGAGAAGCAGATATTAAAGATATTTGAAAATCACTGGAAACAGGAGCTTGCCTGGGGAAAGCGAAGACAGTCAAGAAAAAAAAGTGGAAGGGTCCACCTTCTTGCAGACAGCAGACACCAAGTCCTGGGACCTGGGTGAAGGGTAGGAGAAGAGAAGCAGCAGCTGGAACATATTAAACAAAGATATGGGCACAGGACGCCACTCCAGAAGTAGACACCAGCCTGGGCTTTTGGCTCTGGATCTGATCGGGGTGGTTTCTTTAAAGAAGAGCCCCATTTGATGGTCTGTACTGTCCTTTATCATGACAAAGTTCTGTGTTTCTTAAATGAAAATCAAAAGAGGAGAATCTGTACAGTGGCCAAATGAGCCTCATTCATAACATTAGTAAACATGATAATTAAATTATATATACAGTATTTCATTATGGATGATCAAAAGCTAGATTGATTCTCTCTCATTTATTTAATGCTTTCTAACCAATTATTTATATGTTGGGTCAAGGGTAAAGAAAAGTAAAATGTTTTAGTCCTGGTGTGTGTGTGTGTGTGTGTGTGTGTGTGTGTGTGTGTGTTTATTTTCAGGTGTAAATGCAAGTATCACAAAGCAATGAATAAGAACCTCTGTGATTCAGCATTCCTCTCCTGCAGATGGTCAAAGCTCTAAACAGATTTCTAATTACACTGTAGTTATAATCACACAATATTACAAATTGGCAAATAGTCACATTAAATCAGTAAGGAAAAATCTCCTTCAGTGTATAATGGTTCTAAGATTCGTGACACCCTTTTGAAAATGAACCAGATGTAAAGAACACAGCTTTCTTTTATGTGGTATTTTCCAACTTCCTGTGGATAAAAACATTTCCAGGCCATATTTTTTCTAAATATGAGTTAAATTTTCTTGTAAAAGATGGTCAGAGTATTAGCTCTCAGGATAAAACTCTCAGTACTCATAACAAAGGGGAACACTTCAGAAACTGTGTGTGTGTGTACACACTAACACAAAACCTCTCAAAGTATAGAAAGGTCACAAAAGATAGTTTAGAAAATTAAAATACCTCCAATCTAGAACTGAGAATTTCTATCTTTAGTTTGCTTTTTTTTTTTTTTAACTCAAATATATTGTGGTTCTGGTTGGTAATTAGAATCAAGAATTCCATAAACCAGTCCAGAAAATAATACCTTCTTTAATAAAACTAATGATGAAAACTCTGATGTTTTTACAACTTGGGAATTTTATTTGGCTGAAATGTTTTTAATCATCACTTCTAAATTCATCTATTGTTTCATCTTACATTTACCTAAATTCAGTAGAAGTTGACATATTGGCATGGCAAGAGAATTATTGAAATCCATACACAGATTCTCAGTTTTGAAATATTTTTTAATTAAATTTATAATTTCAAAGTATCAGTAAACAATGGAAAAGGTCTCACATACGGTTTTAGGGTCCTAGAGAACTACAATTTAGGCCAGTTCTATTAAGGATGTACATAGTGCCAATAAGTCAAAGCTATGGTTTTTTCAGTAGTCATGTATGGATGTGAGAGTTGGACCATAAAGAAGGCTGAGTGCTGAAGAATGGATGCTTTTGAACTGTGGTGTTGGAGAAGACTCTTGAGAGTCCCTTGGACTGCAAGGAGATCCAACCAGTCCATCCTAAAGGAAATCTGTCCTGAGTCTTCATTGGAAGGACTGATGCTGAAGCTGAAGCTCCAATACTTCGGCCACCTGTTGCAAAGAGCCCAATCACTGGAAAAGACCCTGATGCTGGAAAAGATAGAGGCCAGAGGAGAAGGAGACGACAGAGGATAAGATGGCTGGATGGCATCACAACTCAATGGACATGAGTTTGAGCAAGCTCCGGGAGATGATGAAGGACAAGGAAGCCTGGTATGCTGCAGTCCACGGGGTCACAAAGAGGTGGACACTATGGAGGGACGGAACAACAACACAATGCTAAATTCTTGTACAATAAGTAAATTTTAACTAAAAGGCTAAAATTTTAGACTATAAAACATGAGAAATAAAAACTAACCAAAATTGCTACAGAATCTCGGTTTCTCCATTGTGTTCATGTCAGGCATCATGAAGATGCCCATTTATTGTACAAATAAGACCATCTATCCTCTGGACTTCCCTGGTGACTCAGTGATAAATAATCTGCCTGCAAATGCATGTTTGATCCCTGGTTCAGGAAGACCTCTTAGAGGAGAAAACGGCAAACTACTCCAGTATTCTTGCCTGGGAAATCCCATGGACAGAAGGAGCTGAAAAGGCTACAGGGCATTGGGCAGCAAAGAGTTGGACATAACTGAACGACTAAACAACAAAAATAATCTATCCTCCAGTTTCCTCAACCTAAAATGAACTCTGTAACTCTTTAATTCCTTTCCAATTCCACCAATCTATCTTGAGAATCTCTATTTACTAACATAAAACACTGGCTATACCTGAAAGAACATCAGGATAGAATTTCCTTTCATTTAACCAAACAAAGTTTAAGTCTCAATGTGGCATTAATTAAAAGATTTTGACCAAGTAATCAAGAGCGGGGTATAAGAATACGCAATTTTTTAAGGTACAGATCCTTTTTTTTTTTTAATTTTTGTTGAAGTATAGTTGATTTACAATGTTGTATTAATTTCTTCTGTACAGCAAAGGGCTTCCCTGGTGGCACAGACAGTAAAGAATCCACCTGCTATGCGAGAGATCTGGGTTCTATCCTTGAGTCAGGATAATCCCCTGGAGAAGGGAATGGCTAACCACTCCTCCACTATCCTTGCCTGGAGAAACCCATGGACAGAGGAGCCTGGCAGGCTACAGTTCATGGGGTCGCAAAGAGTCAGACACAACTAACTTTCATTTTTTCATGCATTTTTAAAGAATGCCACAGGTGCTTCTGAGCCTTGCATGCTAAAGACCACGCTTAAAGACACAAGCAGTCCAATTTCTTAGTTTTGCTTTAAAAAAAAAAAAAAAATCATCACTTACCAAGAGTCATCATTTTCTTAAATAATTTAATTGAAATCTGTTTATACTTTTCAAACTACACCCTCTTCAAGTTACAAGTACTGCTGGCTTCAAGACCCTGAACAGATGCTCTGATCATCTGCGAAGCTGCAGGCCAGGCCTGCTTTATCCTGGTTTCTCACACTGGTCTGATAACCTCTGCACAGTAAGCACGACCATCCTGGACCCTCTGGGCAAGATCTGACCCCTCGTATGGGACTAGGGCAGGAGTGGGGAAACTACTTAGGAAATATATGTTGATGATAACAATACAGTTTTTGCTTAAATTACTTTTTGCAACTCTACCTTTAGGAAGTGCCAGAGGAAATAAGGGACAAAGTTCAACTTCATTTCAATGACATTAAATCCTTTATCTTTGGAAGGTAATTTGATTTCTAGCACTCACTTTGCTGTTGTTCAGTCGCTAAGTTGTGTCTGACTCCTTGGATCCCATGGACTGCAGCATGACAGGCCTCCCTGACCCTCACTATCTCCCCGAGATTGCTCAAATTCATGTTCATTGAGTCAGTGATGCCATCCAACCATCTCATTCTCTGTCACCCCTTCTCCTCCTGCCCTCAGTCTTTCCCAGCATCAGGGTCTTTTCTAATGAGTCAGCTCTTCACATCAGGTGGCGGAAGTATTGTAGCTTTAGCATCAGTCCTTTCAATAATATTCAGAGTTAATTTTCTTTAGGATTGACTGGTTTGATTTCCTTGCAGTCCGAGGGACTCTCAAGAGTCTTCTCCAAAACCACAGTTCAAAAGCATCAATTCTTCGGTGCTCAGCTTTCTTTATGGTCCAACTCTCACATCCATACGTGACTACTGGAAAAACCATAGCCTCGACCAGTCGTTCCTTTGTCAAAAAAGTGATATCTCTGCTTTTTAAAATGCTGGACTGGAAGAAACACAAGTTGGAATCAAGATTGCTGGGAGAAATACCAATAACCTCAGATATGCAGATGACACCACCCTTATGGCAGAAAGTGAAGAGGAACTAAAAAGCCTCTTGATGAAAGTGAAAGAAGAGAATGAAGAAATTGGCTTAAAGCTCAACATTCAGAAAACGAAAATAAATGGCATCCGGTCCCATCACTTCATGGGAAATAGATGGAGAAACAGTGGAAACAGTGTCAGACTTTATTTTTCTGGGCTCCAATATCACTGCAGATGGTGACTGCAGCCATGAAATTAAAAGACGCTTACTCCTTGCAAGGAAAGTTATGACCAACCTAGATAACATATTCAAAAGCAGAGACATTACTTTGCCAACAAAGGTTCGTCTAGTCAAGGCTATGGTTTTTCCTGTGGTCATGTATGGATGTGAGAGCTGGACTGTGAAGAAGGCTGAGCGCCAAAGAATTGATGCTTTTGAACTGCTGTGTTGGAGAAGACTCTTGAGAGTCCCTTGGACTGCAAGGAGATCCAACCAGTCCATTTTGAAGGAGATCAGCCCTGGGATTTCTTTGGAAGGACTGATGCTAAAGCTGAAACTCCAATACTTTGGCCACCTCATGCGAAGAGCTGACTCACTGGAAAAGACTCTGATGCTGGGAGGGATTGGGGGCAAGAGGAGAAGGGGACCACGGAGGATGAGATGGCTGGATGGCATCACTGACTCGATGGATGTGAGTCTGAGTGAATTCCGGGAGTTGGTGATGGACAGGGAGGCCTGGCCAGCTGCAATTTATGGGGTCACAAAGAGTCGGACACGACTGAGCGACTGATCTGATCTGATCTAGGTTTGTCATAGCTTTTCTTCCAAGGAGCAAGCGTCTTTCAATTTCATGGCTGCAGTCACCATGTGCAGTGATTTTGGAGCCCAGGAAAATACAGTCTGTCACTATTTTCACTGTTTCCCAATCTATTTGCCATGAAGTGTTGGAACCGAATGTCATGATTTTAGTTTTCTGAATGCTGAGTTTCAAGCCAGCTTTTTCACTCTCCTCTTGCACTCCCATCAAGAGGTTCTTTAGTTCCTATTCATTTTCTGACATTAAAGTTGTATCATCTGTATATCTGAGGTTGTTGATATTTCTCCCCGCAATATTGATTCCAGCTTGTGATTCATTCAGCCTGGCATTTTGCTTGATGTAATCTGCATAGAAGGTAAATAAGCAGAGTGACAATATACCGCCTTGACATACACCTTTCCCAATTTTGAAACAGTCTGTTGTTCCATGTTGGTTCTAACTGTTGATTCTTGACCGGCATACTGGTTTCTCAGAAGACAGGCAAGGTAGTCTGGTATTCCCATCTCTTTAAGAATTTTCCACAGTTTGTTGTGATCCCCACAGTCAAAGGCTTTAGAGAAGTCAATGAAGCAGATGATTTTGCTGGAATTCTCTTGCTTTCTCTGTGATCCAATGGATATTGGCAATTTGATCTCTGGTTCCTCTGCCCTTTTAAAATCTAGCTTGTACATCTGTAATTTCTCAGTTCAAGTACTGCTGAAGTCTCACTTGAAGGATTTTGAGCATTACCCTGCTAGCATGTAAAATTAGTGCAATTTAGTTCACTAATTCCTAAGATGTCAATGTTCACTCTTGTCATCTCCTGCTCGACCATGTCCAATTTACCTTGATTCATGGACCTAACATTCCAGGTTTCTATGCAGAATTGTTCTGTACAGCATCAGACTTTACTTCCAGATACATCCACAACTGAGCATCATTTCCACTTTGGCCCAGTCTCTTCATTCTTTCTGGAGCTATTTCTCCATTCTTCCCCAGTAGTCTATTGGACACTTTCTAACCCGGGGAGCTCATCTTCCAGTGTCATATCTTTCTGCCTTTTCATACTATTCCTGGGGTGCTTGAGGCAAGAACACTGGAGTAGTTTGCCATTCCTTCCTCTAGTGGACCACATTTTGTCAGAACTCTCTACTATGACCTGTCCATCTTGGGTGGCTCTGTATGGCAAGCCCCTTCGCCATGACAAGGGTATGATCCATGAAGGGGCAAGCACTCATAAGTCAGTACTGTTAAAACATTTCTAGCCAATAAGAGTTTCTACAAAAGCAGAGCTTTTAGTGATTTGGACCCTGCTAATCAGCAGTTAGCAGAATCAAGAGCTTCCCAGGTGGCACTAATGGTAAAGAATCCGCCTCCCGATACAGGAGACACAAGAGACATGGGTTGGATCCCTGCATCAGGAATCTTTCCTGGAGAACGGAATGCAAACCCAGTCCAGCATTCTTGCCTGTGAAGTTCCATGGACAGAAGAACCTGGTTGGCTATGGTTCTTAGGGTTTCAAAGAATCGGACACAACTGAATGAGCACAGTGAGCTTAGTTAGATACTAAGCCCCTTGGTGGCACTGTAATGTCACAACCTGACTAGATTAATCTACATTCCCAGAATTCTCTTCCCTGTACATTTCTGGTTACCAGGGCCAAAACTGACTGACAACTATCTGCACAGCCATTTCTCATTACCTCGCAATCACTGCAGATGGTGACTGCAGCCATGAAATTAAAAGACGCTTACTCCTTGGAAGCAAAGTTATGACCAACCTAGATAGCATATTCAAAAGCAGAGACATTACTTTGCCAACAAAGGTCTAGTCAAGGCTACGGTTTTTCCAGTGATCATGTAAGGATGTGAAAGTTGGACTGTGAAGAAAGCTGAGCACTGAAGAATTGATGCTTTTGAACTGTGGTGTTGGAGAAGACTCTTGAGAGTCCCTTGGACTGCAAGGAGATCCAACCAGTCCATTCTGAAGGAGATCAGCCCTGGGATTTCTTTGGAAGGACTGATGCTAAAGCTGAAACTCCAATATTTTGGCCACCTCATGCGAAGAGCTGACTCACTGGAAAAGACTCTGACGCTGGGAGGGATTGGGGGGCAGGAGGAGAAGGGGACGATGGAGGATGAGATGGCTGGACAGCATCACCGACTCGATGGATATGAGTTTGAGTGAACTACTGGAGTTGGTAATGGACAGGGAGGCCTGGCGTGCTGCAATTCATGGGCTCGCAAAGAGTCGGACACAACTGAGCGACTGAACTGAACCTCTTTGTTATTTAAAAAACAAACATTATTTGAATATCCACTATGTGCTGAACATAGTAATGCGTGCTTTCCGAATTAATCCTCACAAGAGCTATGCTGGCATCATCTCCAATTGATTATAAACACAAAAGCTGAGTTTGAGGGAGTTTACAGACCCTGACAAAGAAACAAATACCTGTAAAGTAGATTTCCTGAGTACAAATCTACTACAGCAGAGTTTGTTTTTGAACTATATTTTACTTCCAGCTAATATTTTCCTTGAAGATTAGACCAAATACCAGTTCTTCACTGATGCTATTAGTCATTCAAAATATATACACAGTGCAGTCTGGCAGATACCTAACTTGCATTCATATTTTCCACCAATATCCATCTTTTTACAATTGGTCATTTATTTCAAGGATCCAAATTACTGACCTTTTTGAGTTTTTCTTGATCTATGGGTTTCTCTCTTTATTTAATCACAGTTCACGTCTTCTGAAAACCTTCAAAACATTTGGTGGTCAAAACATTTGTTTTGACCTGGTCAAAAACATTTGTTTCTAACACTGCTTCTTCACTGCTCTGGTTTTCTGGTAAATAATCATGTATCTGGTCAAAAACATTTGTTTCTAACACTGCTTCTTCACTGCTCTGATTTTCTGGTAAATTATCATGTGTCTGGCTTGTATTTTAGTGAAATTTACGTAAAATTTGCTGGGATTTGCTCTGAATAACAGTAACACCTTTTCATGTTGGCAGGAAACATTTTTACACTGGCAACGTATCCACTCATTCTGGCCAGCTGCAGGCACAAGATTGATGGGCTAACCTTGAGAGCTGGGCTGCTGTAAACTGAAACACGTTGCAACATGTCCCTGCTATGATGACTCCTCCCCTCCGCTCACAAATTACACCAGAAAGCACAGTATCATCCTTTCACAGTCACACCTGGGAACTTGACACTGGCTGACACCTTTCTACTATTTACTTCCAATGTCTCAATTTTCCACTCTTCTAAAGGGCTTAGTGTCATCTGAAAGCTTGGCACTTTCACTCTATGCCCAGGGCGGCAGATCACTGATAAAAATGCTAAATAAAACCCATCTCAGTTCCAATCTCCACAGAAGGCTCACTATTTAAAGGACTCCATTCAAAGAAGTGCCTGTTTTCCCTTGCTCTTTGTTTCTTCCGTCTAAACTACTTCCTTCCCTTGGACAAAATACATCTCTTCCAGTTTCACAGGGTGTCTTAGCTGAGGGAGGGCAAAGGAGAGGAGTATGCTAAGGCTTTTGGAAATTTAAATAAATCCTCTCCCATGTCTGCATCCTTGGTTAACCTACAAACCATGCCAGAACCACTGAAGAGCCAGACTTCCGTCTCGAAGCAGTGGTGTGATTGTGAGCAAAGCCCCTTCATCTCCCTAGCTCTCATTTCCTTCTTCTGTACAATAAAGCAAGTGGCCTCTAGAATGTGTGGCATCTCACGTTTGGATATAAAGCCATGACTCTGGTAAAGCTTAGTTTATCTTGATAGACAGCAAACTACTTTTTCAAATAAGCTATGTTTGCTTAAAATTTGGGTGGTTTCTTCTTCTTCTTCTTTTTTTTTTTTTTTGGCCCTACAGAACATTTGGTACCTTTCTGATGGATGGAATCTTTTATGAGTAGTCAGAGATGAGGCAGATATTGAAAGCAATAAAGAGGGGAAATCTGAAAGACTTGAGCCACATCTCCACCACATAAAGTACAGGAACATGTTATCTGGCACTCTGCAGTGATCTGACATAGAAACTTTTCAAACAAAGATGTAAGGAGAACGATACTCGCACATCCATCTGGACCATCCAGTTTCTGGTAGGTGGCTAAAGCATGAAGACAGCTGGACTCTGAGTGCCACAGATCCAGATGGGCCACTGCGGAGATATGGGTTGATCACAGTATTGAGAAGCACGCCAAGATGTACAGAAAGTACAAGTATCAGCAGTCACAACCTAAATGCCTACAGAGCCAGCAGGTCACATGAAGGAGTCCATATTGGACCACAGGGAGTCGGGGTAATGGGCAAACTGGATAGCACATGCCCACCTGCAAGGCATCCAAGTCCAACTCTTTAAAAAACGGTCCAGGTACAACAAAACCCACCAGTAGACCAGAATCAGCTCTCACACTGCCAGTTCATCATCTCTGACTTCACAAGTACTGCCCTCGCTGTTCTCTGCTGACCCTGCAGTAGGAACTACCTCCCATTCCTGTTTCTCTAGTAAAGCTGGGGAGTCAGGGGACATGTGGACAGAAGTATTTCTCTGGCAATGAAATGTAAAGGATTCAATTAATTTGATGGATGAAATCTCCACTTATTAGTAACAAAAGTTCTATTAGGGAAAAACCCACAATCCTTTTTCAGAGAATGATAATAGAGCCCCCTGTATGGGGTTGTAGTCTGGTGGCTCAGACAGTAAAGAATCCACTTACTATGCAGGAGACCTGGGTTTGATCCCTGAGGTTGGGAAGATCCCCTGGAGGCGGGGCAATGGCATCCCACTCCAGCATCCTTGCCTGGAGAATCCCCATGGACAGAGGAGCCTGGCGGACTACAGTCCACGGGGTCACAAAGAGTCAGACACAACTGAGTGACTAAGCATACCAGTGAGGGCCAAAAAAGAAAATTACTGCAAATACTTACCGCAGTGCCTCACACATAAATGCTAGCCACTCTCATGGTTTACTATTAAATTCTGTCGAATGACAGAATACCAACTACCTTCTTCCACAACACCCCATAAAGATATATTCTCAGGCCCTGCTGGCTAGGCTTGGAGGTCTTGCATTGGGTCAGAAAAGAGCTATGCCATAAAAGCACAAAAACGGACTCTATGCTTTCTAGATGCTGCTGCTGCTCGGGCACTGTGGGGCTCTTTCACGTGGAAGTCCCGCACGCCTGCCATTTCCTTCCTCCCTTCCCACCCATTCTGCCCCAACTTAAGGTTCCCCTCACTGAGGTGCCAGGGGAAAAGCAGAGCAAAGGATTCTAAAACATCTACCCTCCTGTGCCTCTCTCTCCCTGCAAGACCTTTTAAAAACCCCAGTATTGAAATTAACACACTCCTCCCAATCCCACCCATTATATTTGGTATCCCGAAAAATCTGAGAAATGCTTTTTAAGGAAGTGGATGCCTTCTTAAAAAAAATCCATACAGCATAGCTGGCATGCTTTGACATGACAAACACCTCTTCTCATCGCTACTGTTTACTTTTCCCCCTCTCTCTACCTCTCAGCTGAAGGTAAACACTGTTGGGTGGGATCATTGGGTTCTACTAGGTTTTTGAAAAAAATTCAATATTCTAAAATTTTAATCCCTGCTGTATTATAAATCTTTATTACTCCATGAGTCAAATGTTGGATCTTTCTCAGTCTCCTGCAATGCAACTCTGATAAAAGAACCATTTGGAATCAATGAATCAGTGAATAAACAAATGAATACATGTATCTTTGAAGATCAGGGAATGCAAAAAAAAAAAAAAAAAAACAAAATCGTTGCCCTTGCTTAAGACATCAAGTTATATCCAAGTAGCTCAACAGAAACACATGATTTTTGTTTGCTTTTGAGAATTTCAGAGCAGATCATCAAATACGAGTAAATACACATTAGCCATATGATTGAAAGTGAGAATTTTAAACAAAGAAACAACCAGGTTGTGTTTAAGTACTAACTTCATTTTATTTGGGTACACCTCATTGTTCTGTTGCCTAAACTTCTCTCTCTCTACATATTCTTGCAAAAGAGATCTTTTCCCAAGAGGGGAAAGAGACAGATAAAAAGGATACCCATACATGTGGAAGACTTGGTGTGATGAGGTAGGCACTAAGGTGTGCTCTTTGCTTTAATTAATAAAAGTCTAAACTTTGGAGAGTCATCCTCTTTACAGAAAAACGTAAGGAAAGCCTAGTTGAGGGAATTAATCAAGCAGTTTCCCTAAAGGAAATTCAACTGATTTGAGAATATTAATGGCTCCCCCAACTCTGCAGGATTTTTCCAGTAAGCCAAGTCCTGGGGCAGAGATGGTTACTAAGGCCTCAATTTTATTTTCATATATGCATGCTGTTGTCGTTCAGTCGTTAAGTTGTATCTGACTCTTTGCGACCCCGTGGACTGCAGCACACCAGGCCTCCCTGTTCCATACTATCTGTCAGAGTGCGCAAACAGAGTGAAAATTTTATTTTTGCTCCCCTGTGGATTTTATTATTATTATTATTTACTCTTTCTCTTTGATCACACCCATAACAGCAGACTCAGATCCACCCAGTGAGTCATAAGGCAACAATAAAACAAGCAGAAATGAATGAATGGGATGTAGGTACCAGGCTGTTCTGGGCAGGACTGGCTACAGAATCTGCAGAGTCTAGTGAAAAATGAAATGCGGGGTTCGTTATTCAAAAATCATTAAGAATTTCTGGGGCTTCCCCAATGGTCCAGTGGTTAAGACTCCAAGCTTCCACTGCAGGGGGCATGGATTCAATCCCTGGTCAGGGAACTAAGATTCCACATGTTGCCTGGTGCAGCCAAAAAAAAAAAAAAAATCATTAAGAATTTCAAAAGAATGGCAGCAGAGCACAGAGCCAAGTTCAGTACCTTTCTGAGTGTGGGGCCCCGTGCAAATAACTGCACCGTCACAGGCCCACAAGCTGGGCCAGGAAGACACTTACCAGGCTCCTCGTGATTCACGACAAGAGCGAGAAAGCCTACGCCAAGAAGTAAATAACATGAACAGTGTAAGCTTTACAAACAAACTCCAATTTCCAATAAATCAAATGTGTGGAAATGAAATAAATGCTGCTTGGAGATACCGCTCTTTCAGAAGAGAGAGGACGTGTTGAGATCTGCTCATTATATTCTCCCACTGACTAGCAAAGTGTCTTAACATGGAATAGGTGCTTAACACAAAAGTTGAAATAAAAAATAATGCAAATGGCCACTCACATTTTCATCAACTCATCTCCTTTGGGGAATCAATTCTTCTGGCCTTCAAGATGGCTGTTTGTGGCACACAGCCATCCTCCTCTCTCATCTCATCATACGTGACGTTGGCCACACAGTATAATGTTTGAGATTAAATCTCAGTATCAACAACATCTTAAAATATCTGGCAGAAACAATTTTGTTCTCAATCATCAGACAGAGAGAGAACAAGTTCTCATTCACTGGCTGGAGCTGGCTCAGAGAAGGATTTGCCCTTCTCAGCAAATTATATTATCCACAGGGAATTCATGCTGAATCTTAAGTCTGACTTGAAGGGAGTCCCTATTTCCCAGCCCACGGGTAAACTTTAAATAGCCATTAAAATGACATTTCAAAATAATAAAAGAACTCAGAGAACCGGAGGAACAAAATATATGGTGTTGTAAAAGGAAATGGAAACGTTACCATAATTAGAGCTTTTAAAAGAGACATTTTAAACACTGGTTGAACACTGACTTGTTTACAATAGCACTCGAGGCCGATGGCAAGAGACTAAGGAGGAAACCTTGGGTATTTACAAGAAAGGTAAGGTGAAGAAAGCTTTTGTAAGGTCACTGGAACCACTTCTTGAAGCCTAGTTAAAAAAAAAAAATCAAAACACCAGTTTGACCTTCACGGGGATGTAAAAAGTCTTAAGCGAATCTACCTTAAACATCAATAGAAATGTCAACAGCCCAAAACATGTAAGTGGAAGTGGGGTACCACTCCCCACCACCATCTAACACTGTAATAACGTTATACCTCCCTTGTCACTCACCATCACAACAGAAAATACACCCATGCTCTTTATGGCACTGAAAGAGTGCAGCTTTCATCATGGCCATATATTTCCAGTTAGTGGAATGACACATTGTCCCATTAGGTCTTCCCTGACAAGGAATTACATTTAACATTGTGGAATGCTCCCTACTAGTCCATAAAGAGATTAAGAATTTTTTCAAAATCTTTCTGGAAATAACTGCTAGGCAGTTTTACCAAGCAAGCTAGTGGAGAAGGCGATGGCACCCAACTCCAGTACTCTTGTCTGGAAAATCCCACGGATGGAGGAGCCTGGTAGGCTGCAGTCCATGGGGTCGCTAAGAGTCGGACACAACTGAGAGACTTCACATTCACTTTTCACTTTCATGCACTGGAGAAGGAAATGGCAACCCACTCCAGTGTTCTTGTCTGGAGAATCCCAGGGACGGGGGAGCCTGGTGGGCTGCCGTCTATGGGGTCGCACAGAGTTGGACACGACTGAAGCGACTCAGCAGCAGCAGCATGTAGCCTCATTGTCCAGTACTTGAGGGAAGTTGGGAGATGTACAGGAGAAGAGTGATATCAAGAGAAGAGCGACCCACAGAGGCTGAGAAGTGCAGAAAACACAGAGGCAGCGCCCACTGGGTGGAGGGAGCCTGCCACAGGTCCCACAGACCTGGAGTTTCCACCAGATGTGCTACAGTGCGCCGAGACTGCCCTTGGAGGGCAGAGCAACTGTGCTGGCCACAGCGGCGGCTGCACTGCTTTGTCTAAACGACGCTCACCTCTAGGAGCACAGACCACCCCACCTTCACAGTGGGCTACAAATGTGTCTTGGAAAAGAAGGAAAGGTTATCTGGCTTCCTTAGGACAATTAGAAGCCCCTTGCTGCTTGCTTCTTAGTTGCTCAGCTGTCTCCAACTCTTTGCAACCCTTTGGATTTTGGCCTGTCAGGTGCCTCTATCCATGGGATTTTTCAGGCAAAAATACTGGAGAGGGTTGCTATTTTCCTCCTCCAAGGGATCTTCCCAACCTAGGGATAGAACCTACATCTCCCACGTCTCCTGCATTGCAGGCAGATTCTTTACCCAGTGAACCATCGGAGAAGCCCAGAAGGCCCTTGGCAATATGCAAACAGACCATTCAACAGGGATAATGCAAAGACAAACATGTTCTGATAACGGAAAAATGCCCCAGAATTGAAAATTTTAGAAATCATGCATGCAGTGAAGGAACTTCAACCTCGAAGCCAAGTCACTCTTCAAAAATTACTTCTTCTCTTACAAAGTGTTCTCTTCAGTATTGAAAAAACTAAAGAGGGACTTCCTCACTGGAGGAAGACTTGGAAAAACCCCAGACCTAAACGAAAAGCAGTGATCTTGGCCAGCAGCTTTCTGGTTTCCCCTGGCTATTATTAAGGAGCCTTCTGTTTGACTAAGAATTTCTCCACCTCTCACAAACCATCTTTCTTCATTCTGTGTCCAGAAAAATCTGAACACCATGTGTTTATAATGAGCCTGTTGCTATGCACATCGTTAAAACACATTACAAAAATCTTTCCTTTGAGTCAGGAGGAGGGCAAAACGGGGGAAGACAAACTCCTAACCAGAGTCCTGTTGCTGAACAGAAAAGCTGGCAAAAAGGCAGAAGAGAAGCCAAGCAAAATGGAAAAAATTATGGTGGTCCATCCTTGAGTCATTTTAACCAAAGGGGGAAAAACGAACATTTTTAAGGCCCCAAGGTAATGTATCTTAGAGCTTGGAGAGAATTCTCTCCCTAATCTCTTTCCTTTTCATGGTTTCATGACTCATCCTCCATCTGTCTGTCTGTGTGCTCTTCACCAGCTTTTTCACACTTCTTTAAGAATATTAAGAGTTTTTTCCCCCCCTTTTATGTGTACTTCTGTGTGTATTCTCCCTCTGATAACTTTGGTCTTCTATTCAGTCACCACCTAAATGTTGGTTCTGAACTGTCTGTTTCATCCCTGACTCCACCATAGTTATCTTGGCATTTTTCCGTCACTTATAAAGAGGCTTGTTTTTGAAAAGTCATATCTGGCAGATGAGAGGAAACACAGTACATCAAAATTAAAGGAAAAAAAAACAAAAAAAACAGGGGCTTCTCTGGCGGTCCCGGGGTTAATAATCTGCCTGCTGATGTAGAGGACACAGGTTCAATCCCTGGTTTGGGAAGATACCACATGCCAGTAAGAAAGGGTTAGGAGCAAGTAAGCCTGTGCACCACCGCTGCTGAGCCTGTGCTCTAGAGCCTGGGAGCCACAACTACTGAAGCCCACACGCCCCAGAGCCCGTGGTCCACAAGGGAGGCCACCACAATGAGAAGCCCGCACACTGTAACTAGATAGTAGCCCCTGCTCGCCACGACTAGAGAAAAAGCCCACACAGCAACCAAGACCGCAAGGCATAAAACAAATAAGTAAAATTATTTTTAAAAAAATAGCGTCTCAATTTTCTAGTTTAAAAAATATTGATCATCTTAATAAAGTCAATCATCTTCTTAAACAGCACGCAATCAACATCCTTTTCTAATTTTTGTTGTATTGTTCCAAATACTGTATTAACCTGCAAGTTTTCAAGGATAGAACTGTCTGAAGATCAGAAATGAAACACACATAATGAAATATACATTAAATATATCTTCATCTCTGTGTATTTTTATATAGATTCACACACACACACACACACACACACACACACACACGTATTAATTCTAAATTCTTTGTTCTTATTCAGAGAAGTGGCTAATGGTATAGAACTTGTTTTACTCTCAAATAGAGGTAGCCAAATCACTGCAAACATGTGTTGCGTGAAAACAAGTGTGGTGGGCTCCAGACAAAGGCTTATTTTTTAAGCACAGATGGTTGAATGGTTGCCTCCTCCAAAGGGTTGCCCGCAATGAAAGACAGATCTCTAGTTCTAATCTGTGAAAACATCTTACTGTGCGGGGCATCACAAAGACTAACTGTCCTGTGTCAAAGCTGCAGATCCCAGGTGCTCTCAGAAGCCCAAGCCTATCTGCACCCGGGCCACCTGGTCACTCAGGAAACAGGGACTGACTGGGAAGCCGGTCACTAACCAGCTCCTTGTGAGCACTGCTGGGGCCTTCAATGAAACAGTCCTCTGGGATCCCACCCCACTACAGCCTCATCTTGGCCACTCTGCCTGGAAGACAGTTTCAGTATTCAGTGGAGACCCCAGATGCTTCTAAAACCTCCCAAGAAGGTTCACATTCCCTAGGGCTCCTAATGACTATTAGTACTACAGCTCTCTTCCACTTAAATTCAGCTCATCTGTTCATCTCTAACATCAAACTCAGAAATCCTGAACACTCCAAAATGTTCTTCTGTCTGAACCAGGCCTCCTTTACACTCTGGTCTATATGTCCAAAACTAAGGGTGGGTCTCGGGGAGCCAAATCTAGGTCATGGTTGGTGGCCCTCAACCTTCCCAAGTATATACACTCTTTTTTTCTCTTCTTTTTCTTTTTTTGGTCACACTGTGTGGCTTATGGAATTGTGGTTCCCCAACCAGGGCTGGAACCCAGGGCCCCCACAGTGAGAGCGCTGAGTCCGGACTACTGAACCCTGATGGAATTTCCTGCTTCTTTTCTTTATCCCTTTATCAATGTTCCTTTATTTACTTACAACACTTTTCTCTCTTGTTTCTCCATCTCTCCAGCATAAGTCTTTGACCTGCTCTGACAGCCCTTGGCACATTTCAGTTTTCGGGCCCTTTGAGAAAACAAAAGTTCCTGCAATGCTGGTGCAGGGGGATCGGGGGTTGGTGGAGGGGAGGAGGACCAAAAAACTCCTCTTGCAAACCCAGCTCCTCATTACAAATATCCTTTCCCACAGAGAGAAGGTTATACCTGAAATTTACATAGGTTAGTTCCAGAGTTTACATCTAAAAAAAAAATGTCCTTCAAAGTTCTGAATTATTTTCAGTTAGTTTTTCTGCTCAAATAGCAGTAAGAGAGTCTGCTTCAAACTCCTGTATTGAAAAACACTTCTTTCCTTCCTTATCAAACCTCTTACATGAACCAACCTAACCAAGCAAAAAGAAAGTCGAAAGTTCCTACTCTATACCTCAGGTTTTGAGATTTAAACATGCTTTGTTTCAGCTTATATAGGCAAATATTGATAATCAAATAATGCAGTATTAAATTTACTTATCTAGAAAATCTAAAACTGTAAAGAGCTTTATAGGTTAACTAACTTATTGATTCCCAAGTCTGGATGAACATCAGAACTACCTGAGGAATATTGTTTATTTTAAACAACACATCCTTGTGATCCCCAGCCTGAGACATTCAAGTTGAAACTTCTGGTGCAGTCCTAGAGTCCATATTTCGAATAACTGCTTTGGGTTAATTATGATCCAGCAAGCCCTGGTCTGAGAATCACTGATGATTCCAACATCCTATCCAACATGGCGGTCTCGTCTTAAAGACCCCACACAGGCTATTCACCTTCAGCTACAGCAATTCCAGAGACCAAAGAGCCTAATCTCTTGTAAGTCTCCTTGTTCCACTTTTATATGGCTTTAATTATCAGAAACTCTGTTCTTATGTCAAGCCTAACAACCAAAGTCTTTCAACTCCTTGAACTTCATTGTTGCTGCTGCTGCTAAGTCGCTTCAGTCGTGTCCGACTCTGTGTGACCCCATAGACGGAAGCCCACCAGGCTCTCCCGTCCCTGGGATTCTCCAGGCAAGAACACTGGAGTGGGTTGCCATTTCCTTCTCCAATGCATGAAAGTGAAAAGTGAAAGGGAAGTTGCTCACTAAGCCGACTCTTAGCGACTCCATGGACTACAGCCTACCAGGCTCCTCCATCCATGGGATTTTCCAGGCAAGAGTACTGGAGTGGGGTGTCACTGCCTTCTCATTGCCATTAAATTTCATTGTTACTGACCCTAATTTTGTTCTCCAGAGCTGACACAGAATTCCCTCCCCATGAGAGTCCCAAGGCAGCTACTGTACCTTTCATCTTACTAAGCTTAAACAATCCTTTGTTTTTTTTTTTTTATCAAGAATCTCTTTTATTGATTATCAGAAACATTACAAACATCTAATATGAACAAATTGTAACATGACAGTATTTAGTTTGAACAATTAATACATTTCAGATATAATATTATACATATTTCAATGTTATTCTCCCCAATCATCCCACCCTCTCCCGGTCCCAGAGTCCAAAAGTCTGGTCTATACATCAGTGTCTCTTTTGCTGTCTCGTAAATAGGGTTATTTTTACCATCTTTCTAAATTCCATATATATGCGTTAGTATACTGTATTTGTGTTTTTGTTTCTGGCTTACTTCACTCTGTATAATAGGTTCCAGTTCCATCCACCTCCTTAGAACTGATTCAAATGTATTCTTTTTAATGGCTGAGTAATACTCCATTGTGTATATGTACCACAGCTTGCTTATCCATTCATCTGTGGATGGACATCTAGGTTGCTTCCACGTTCTGGCTATTGCAAACAGTGCTGCTATGAACATTGGGGTACACGTGTCTCTTTCAATTCTGGTTTTCTCAGTGTATATGCCCAGCAGTGGGATTGCTGGATCATAAGGCAGTTCTATTCCCAGTTTTTTGAGGAATCTCCATACTGTTCTCCATAGTGGCTGTACCAGTTTGCATTCCCACCAACAGTGCAAGAGGGTTCCCTTCTCTCCGCACCCTCTCCAGCATTTATTGCTTGTGGACTTTTGGATAGCAGCCATTCTGACTGGCGTGAAATGGTATCTCATAGTGGTTTTGATTTGCATTTCTCTGATAATGAGTGATGTTGAGCATCTTTTCATGTGTTTGTTAGCCATCTGTATGTCTTCTTTGGAGAAATGTCTATTTAGTTTTTTGGCCCATTTTTTGATTGCGTCATTTATTTTTCTGGAATTGAGCTGTAGAAGTTGCTTGTATATTTTTGAGATTAGTTGTTTGTCAGTTGCTTCATTTGCTATTATTTTTTCCCATTCTGAAGGCTGTCTTTTCACCTTGCTTATAGTTTCCTTTGTTGTGCAGAAGCTTTTAAGTTTGATTAGGTCCCATTTGTTCATTTTTGATTTTATTTCCAATATTCTGGGAGGTGGGTCATGGAGGATCCTGCTGTGATGTAAGTCAGAGAGTGTTTTGCCTATGTTTTCCTCTAGGAGTTTTATGGTTTCTGGTCTTACATTTAGCTCTTTAATCCATTTTGAGTTTATTTTTGTGTATGGTGTTAGAAAGTGTTCTAGTTTCATTCTTTTACAAGTGGTTGACCAGTTTTCCCAGCACCACTTGTTAAAGAGATTGTCTTTAATCCATTGTATATTCTTGCCTCCTTTGTCAAAGATAAGGTGACCATATGTGCGTGGATTTATCTCTGGGCTTTCTATTTTGTTCCATTGATCTATATTTCTGTCCTTGTGCCAGTACCATACTGTCTTGATGACTGTGGCTTTGTAGTAGAGCCTGAAGTCAGGCACGTTGATTCCTCCAGTTCTGTTCTTCTTTCTCAAGATAGCTTTGGCTATTCGAGGTTTTTTGTATTTCCATACAAATTGAGAAATTATTTGTTCTAGCTCTGTGAAGAATACCGTTGGTAGCTTGATGGGGATTGCATTGAATCTATAAATTGCTTTGGGTAGTATACTCATTTTCACTATATTGATTCTACCTATCCATGAACATGGTATATTTCTCCATCTATTAGTGTCCTCTTTGATTTCTTTCACCAGTGTTTTATAGTTTTATATATATAGGTCTTTAGATTCTTTAGGAAGATATATTCCTGAGTATTTTATTGTTTTCATTGCAATGGTGAATGGAATTGTTTCCTTAATTTCTCTTTCTATTTTCTCGTAATTAGTGTACAGGAATGCAAGGGATTTCTGCCCCAACCAAAAGACAGAGACTGGCTGAATGGATACAAAAACAAGACCCCTCCATATGTTGTATACAAGAACCCCACCTCAAAACAGGGGACACATACAGACTGAAAGTCAAGGGCTGGAAAAAGATTTTCCACGCAAATAGAGACCAAAAGAAAGCAGGAGTAGCAATACTCATATCAGATAAAATAGACTTTAAAACAAAGGATGTGAAAAGAGACAAAGAAGGTCACTACCTAATGATCAAAGGATCAATCCAAGAAGAAGATATAACAATTATAAATATATATGCACCCAACTTAGGAGCACCGCAATATATAAGACAAATACTAACAAGTATGAAAGGAGAAATCAACAGTAACACAATAATAGTGGGAGACTTTAATACCCCACTCACACCAATGGATAGATCAACTAAACAGAAAATTAACAAGGAAACACAAACTTTAAACGATACAATAGACCAGTTAGAACTAATTGATATCTATAGGACATTTCATTCCAAAACAATGAATTTCACCTTTTTCTCAAGCGCACACGGAACCTTCTCCAGGATAGACCACATCCTGGGCCATAAATCTAGCCTTGGTAAGTTCAGAAAAATTGAAATCATCCCAAGCATTTTTTCTGACCACAATGCAGTAAGAGTAAATCTCAATAACAGGAGAAAAACTATTAAAAAGTCCAACATATGGAGGCTGAACAACACACTCCTGAATAACCAACAAATCACAGAAGAAATCAAAAAAGAAATCAAATTCTGCATAGAAACGAATGAAAATGAAAACACAACAACCCAAAACCTGTGGGACACTGTAAAAGCAGTCCTAAGGGGAAAGTTCATAGCAATACAGGCATACCTCAAGAAACAAGAAAAAAGTCAAATAAATAACCTAACTCTACACCTAAAGCAACTGGAAAAGGAAGAAATGAAGCACCCCAAGGTTAGTAGAAGGAAAGAAATCCTAAAAATTAGGGCAGAAATAAACGCAAAAGAAACAAAAGAAACCATAGCAAAAATCAACAAAGCCAAAAGCTGGTTCTTTGAAAGGGTAAATAAAATTGACAAACCACTAGCCAGACTCATCAAGAAACAAAGGGAGAAAAATCAAATCAATAAAATTAGAAATGAAAATGGAGAGATCACAACAGACAGCACAGAAATACAAAGGATCATAAGAGACTACTATCAGCAATTATATGGCAATAAAATGGACAATGTGGAAGAAATGGACAAATTCTTAGAAAAGTACAACTTCCCAAAACTGGATCAGGAAGAAATAGAAACTCTTAACAGACCCATCACAAGCACGGAAATTGAAACTGTAATCAGAAATCTTCCAGCAAACAAAAGCTCAGGTCCAGACAGCTTCACAGCTGAATTCTACCAAAAATTTAGAGAAGAGCTAACACCTATCCTACTCAAACTGTTCCAGAAAATTGCAGAGGAAGGCAAACTTCCAAACTCATTCTATGAGGCCACCATCACCCTAATACCAAAACCTGACAAAGATCCCACAAAAAAAGAAAACTACAGGCCAATATCACTGATGAACATAGATGCAAAAATCCTTAACAAAATTCTAGCAATCAGAATCCAACAACACATTAAAAAGATCATACACCATGACCAAGTGCGCTTTATCCCAGGAATGCAAGGATTCTTCAATGTCCGCAAATCAATCAACGTAATACACCACATTAACAAACTGAAGAATAAAAACCATATGATTATCTCAATAGATGCAGAGAAAGCCTTTGACAAAGTTCAACATCCATTTATGATAAAAACTCTCCAGAAAGCAGGAATAGAAGGAACATACCTCAACATAATAAAAGCTATATATGATAAACCCACAGCAAACATTATCCTCAATGGTAAAAAACTGAAAGCATTTCCTCTAAAGTCAGGAACAAGACAAGGATGCCCACTTTCACCATTACTATTCAACATAGTTTTGGAAGTTTTGGCCACAGCAATCAGAGCAGAAAAAGAAATAAAAGGAATCCAAATTGGAAAAGAAGAAGTAAAACTCTCACTGTTTGCAGATGACATGATCCTCTACGTAGAAAACCCTAAAGATTCCACCAGAAAATTACTAGAACTGATCAATGAATATAGTAAAGTTGCAGGATATAAAATTAACACACAGAAATCCTTTGTTTTTTTAACTTCATAAAGCATAATTTCTGAGTCCGTCACCACTTCAACTGCTCTTCCTAAATAGACCTTACAGAATAAATCTGTCTAGGGGAACACCACTTCGTTTTTTTTTTTCTTACAGGCTGAACTTTTCTCAGTATGCATTAATTTATAGTCCGTGTTTCACCCTTGGCATTCATGGTCTTGCATTTAAAGGTCCAAGAGCTATGAATCAGCAAGTATTTATTAACCTAATGCTGTGTTCCTAACACTGTATAAAGTACTCAAGAAGGATTCAAAAGCTGGAGGAAATCATCTTGATCTGATTTGACTTGAGGAGATTTGAGGAGATAATTTCACTCAAATTATCACTCAAAAGCAGCACATGATGGTATATAATTAAGTGCTTCAAATGAATGACACCTGAAAGACTGATGTAGGCTTCCTGGGTCAGTCAGCTCTCTCGCAGCCTCTGTTTTATAGAAACACCACCTATGTAACAATAGTTTGGATTAAAAAGAGAAGAAGATGGACACTATCACCTTAAAATGTTAAGAAAAATTTCAACTGCATCCTTATTTCAGAAATTTAAAATCTAAGAAATGACACAAATAATAATCAAGTAGCATACTGTTCCTTCTACCCCAGATGTCACTGGCATTGCTTCCCAAGCACTCTGAATGCCATGATCAGAGTAAAAGGCTTATAAGTAGTTTATGCAATTCCCTTCATTACTGGAAATAACCATTTGATAAGGAAACACCCCCCCACCTGCATATTTTAACGAACATCAATTAAAACATATGCATTTCATTCACAGAGCTGCAGACTAATCAGATCATTCAAGACTTAGACACAAATCCCTCATTTTACAGATGGGGGAAAAATACCATTTCAAAGACTGCACAGGGTTTCTCCCAGGTAAAGCAGCCAATGAGCAGGAGGGTGGGGCCAATCCCCAGGTCTCTCTGCTTGCTGGCTTCCCGTTTCTTTGTATTAAACCTACCAAACCGAGACTGTTACCCTGTTTAAGCTTTCCTCAACTCTACTCCCATCCTCAGTGACCTTCTCAATCCTCAAATCCAAAGTCGGACGATGGATTTTGAGGGAAGAAGTGAACCAAACAGCATTAGGTGGTTAATTAATTTTTTTAAATCAAATTCTAGTATATTTATTTTACTCAGTCTCCAATTAATATTTCTATGCTTCTAGACACAAAATTCTACCTGTCTCAGGATCACTGCTACCTCACAAGCAGAAGAGGGAATCGCTGGCATGAGCTACATGGATTCAAACAAAAATTCTAAAGCTGCACAGTGGTAAACAATCCCCAACTACCTCCCCTCTCCCCCCACTCCACACACCGCCCCCCCAAATCAACCAGCTCATCCACTTCGTGTGAAGCCTCAGTTACTCCACACCCTTGCTTGGAACACGGAGAAAAGCACCTACCTTGTGGCTTCTTGCTGAAGCCATGACACATTTGGCACATAGAACATGACTCCAAAGAAAAGCAGAGGCTCATTAGCGAATTTGTCCAGATGTTTCTTCAGAGGTTTCTCCAGCTCCACCCATCGTGCTTGCTGGCTCTTGCTGAGAAACCAAAGGCCAAAGTAGTGTGTCTAGGTAAAAAGACAAGACAGCGTCAGTTCGGGCCTCCTAAGGGGCATCCTGAGAGCACACAGGAAATTAAACTCCAGCGTCTAACCTCACCTTTGGTCCCCCAGCCCGGACACAAGGATCCAGCTTTTACTTAGGAACTTTTTGGAAAAAAACAAGAGGCACACAGTGCTTACTGTAAACCACCCAAGTGTCCAGATGGCAGTTTTCCTACCCATGGCTGCTCTTTGTACACGTGGGCATGGATGCACCTGTGTTAGGTAACGGCAGTGGGTGATACAGAGTGGAGACCATGTGGACTTATTCTATGATCTTGAGGCTGACTTCCCTGTACTTTCGGAATGCTTCGTGATCTAACATGGAGCTCGCTGGCAGACGCAAACACAGCTCCTGCACCTGCTGCAAAGTAACTTACTGCTCAACTCCGAAGATGAAACCTTCTGCCAACGTTAAGTGTCCGCAGCGTAGAATGTTTTCATAGGGTACCTGATTTGAACTAAAAATGGATTCACTCTGTTTGAGCTTTAATGAAGTACCTTAAAAAACATCGGCCTCGACCACTTCATTATACATGAACTGCAGCGAGTCTCTCCCCCATAGTAAGCATGGAGAGTGGAAGGAGTCACTCTTCACAGCTGCCACAGGAGCCCCCGATGGCTGTTCTTGGCAGATCAGTGGGGGGGGGGGGGTTGATAGATCAAAGTGAGATTTTTCACCCTTAGACTTGAAGCCTCAACTGGTTGAGTTTTGAACAACGTGCTAAATGATTAAAACAGGTACTTTTATGCATCCAATCCTGTCTTTATATTAATTCATGATAGGATTTCAGGATTAGCACAGCAGTCACCCCCCCCAAAGAAACAGATCACTGCTTTTGAAGCCTTCTTTTATATTTCAATTATAGCCTAGAATGGTTTACAGCACACCTGGAAATCTGCCTTCAAAGGCATGATTTCATTACAATGTTTAATTTCCAAAGGCATTTTTGTGCCCAAGTTCCCACTACAGCTGGCTGCACCCTCAACGATACAGTACATCAATCCCGTCACCATGCCACCAAAATGTGTAATCAAGTCTTGAGTTTACTAGAAAACCAGACATATCCTTCCCTATATAAAACTGCAGATCTAAATATTCTAAAGGATATTTTTAAATGTGTGAGCTTTCAGATGGGACCATTTCCTCCATGTTTCACCGGGCAAGTCCACACCAGAAATCTATGCATTTCTCGAGCAACAAAATGCCAACGAACAGAACCAAGGCTATATTTCTATTTAAAACTTAGGTCAACTTGCTTGAGTGAATTCTGACCCTATTGTTCATTTCCCAGCTCCAGCGAGTCCATTAGTTGTTCCAATGTGACTGATGATATAGAAGAAATGAAACGTGGCTGAATGAAAATAGGCTTTGATGTCAGTTCATCTCCCAGCTTCTACACTCGCTGTCTCTGTAACTGTATGAGTGATGGAGCCCCCCAGAGTCTCAGAGCTTTTTCCTCTGCAAAATGGGGATGGTGATTATCCCCATCAGCCACAGGCTGTTAGGGGCATAAATAAGATAAAGACCATCCACCATGTGCGTGGCCCACCTTACGTAACTACTTCACAAATGGTGCTTTCTGTTGCAGCTATGTATCGCCATGATCACCACCCTCACTAACAAAAAAAAAAAAGCAGACAAGCCTCAAGCATCTTTGTTATCAGCCGTTATTGGCATCCCTGTCAACCACAGAATCAAGAAACAGAAGTTATCTGGAAATAAAGGAGAAGAGGCAGGCGAAAGCAGAAGCTGGAAGGTCTACGAGTAACATAAAAATCTAAAAGGTATAAGAAAAACATCACAAAGCAGCGTCTCCCCAAAGAGTTTCTTTAAGAGTCTCATTAAAGGTGTTTATGGGACACTGGAATATCACTCTGAAGCTTTCCGAGGGGATCTATCACGTGTGCTTAGGCTAGCCTGAAAATGAGGCAATCCGGGGATTTAATTTAATAAACCATCTGAAAAAGATCCAATGCAGTTCTGCACTGCACCGAATTCCTTCATGGAACACAGTGCCGTATAAGGGTATTCCACAGTGTTCTGGATGACTAGGAGTGAGTCTGTATATGATAAATGAGGTAATATATGTAAGCAGTGATGGGCTATGTGATAATTATTTTACTTGGAAAAGAGCCCTTTTGTAAGCCTGGGTGGAGAAAGTGAGGGCAAACTTTGCAACTGCTTCGCAGGCCAGCCGTGATTTATCACCTTTCACTAAAAGCAGTCTTGACATTTGGAGGTATGATTTTACTGTCCCTACTTCACTCAAACTGTAACATTCACTCAAATTAGTAGCACTTAAACTATAAAGGGTCCACAATAACTGCATAAACATTCTATAATTGACTTTGCAAAAAAAAAAAAAAAAAAGGTAACTTTTACTTCTCCTGTGCTTTAAAGGCCAGTATTTTAAGTTTACTTTTCTCCTTCCCACCCAGTCATTAAATGAGACCTGATCTCTGCTCTTCAAAATAAAAAAGAAAGAAAGAAAAAACACCCTGAGAAAGTATTCCATGGAATACACATATACACACAGATATACATGGGTGCACATGTGCATACACCGAAAAGGAAGGTGATGAGGTATAAGAGAATCATGGTGTGAAAACAGTCTTGAGCTGCAATTAATAGTATAGAATTCCAAATAACAAGGCAAACCATTTTTAATGTCAAAACCTAATCCATGGCATAAGATACTTTTGTTGCTACAGTACAGCTTTTTCCACAAGACACAGGGTATTTCCAGGTGACTCACATGCATTTATCCAATGAAACAATTATTTAACTATTCAAGAAATGGGGTTACAGTGCAGAAGAGGCAGATAACCTGGAGGACACAGTTTCTACCTGTTATGGCCAGAACGACCTAGTTTAGAAGTGCTGAATTCAGTTATCCACCCCACGCGACACTGTTTCGTAAAGCTCTGCTCCAAGTAACTTCTCCATTCCCACCTCACCCCTCCCTATTCTTCCTCTGCCATATGCCTGCTCTGGAGAGCTCAACAGAGGAGAAAGACCCTGTCTCCCAGTTCTTATTACCCTGGGCCGCACGTTTACTCAGCCATGTCTCACAGTGCGTCACAAGAAATAGAACCAGAACCTAACCTCTCACTCAGACTAACATGTGCGCCAGTTAACTTCCTGTGTATCATCCAAGGGGCCACTAATCCCATCCAGCCCAGCTGAGGCCACACCAGGCCTGTGCATAAGCCACCTGCCAATTTCAACTCCAGCTGAATTCTGAAAGCTGAGCTCCTCTGCTAAACACTGCCACATGGTTGAAGAAAACATGGTGGATTCCGAACAGAAACCCCCTCGTCCATGACCAAAAGGATTCTACCGCACTGCCCAAGTAAAATGCCTGAGACACTTGCTTGGTTTATCTTCAAAGCACCAAACATAAGCCAGGCCCATCTAAGCCTCACAATACCTCTGTGTGAGCTCTAAATCCCGTTTTATTTCTCTAGTTTTCTTTAGAGAAAAACAGTTCTGGTGCTGTGAATTCTGCAATGCGTTCACTGCAGATAAGAAAAAGAAGACAGAAGAACCAGTTCCCAGGGAGAGGAACCACATCTCTGAATCAACTGCTAAAAATGCACTACTAAAATAACAATGGAAGAAGAGTCACCCTAAACTGTCATTTTCATATAAATACCTTCCTGGTTTATTTGGTTTGGAGTTTTGCATTTTAACAGGAAAGCATAAGTGTATGTGAGTCCATAAAAATAGGTTTCTTCAGTGGCAGATTGGCCTGTAAATTCTCCAGCGCGAAAGTTAGATCCCTCTTGTGGGATCATCAAAAGACTATAGTGAAGAAGGCCTTTAAAAACAATTTGAGATGTTTCTGATTTGCTGTCCATTTATCTGTAAAAATGGTATTATCCCCCACAGTAGCTATTAATGAGGGTAAGGTTTTGTTTTTATTTTTTTTTAGGGTTTTGTTTTTCTAGTTTTGTAACCAACAGCACAGCTTAAATGCTAACTGTTTATAAGGGTTACAGACACAGTCTTGGCAATTACTAGGGACCAGGGATTAAATCCAATGATCTTATCTCAAGCATTTTGAAGAGGTAATCATCCAGAAGCGAAAGTTTAAAATACCTTGCATTCGGTTGTAAGGGTTTCTCTGTAGGAGCATATAGTTCAGTTGTAAATTAAGAAGCAGAGAGGCTGAGATGCCTCCACATAAAATATAGAGGAATTACAAAGAAGCATTCAAACCTTCACTGAGGTATGGAAAATACTTCAAAAGATGACTAGACACAGACTCTGAAACAGCAGTTCACGCAATTACATTCCAACGGCTTTGGAAAATAAACCATCATACATCAGTTGGATAACTGCAAAAAACAACTTATGCGCAATCAACCTCTACTCTGGGTAGTCTGGGATTTCTATAACTGACACGTCTATAATTAACAACTGCACCATCTTCATTTTCCTAGGCAATCTCTTCGTAAAAGTACAGGAAAAGAAATTGCAGAGTAACACAGACCCAAGAAGCAAATCTCATAGCCAAGAAAAATCCCTCCTTCAGAGGCTATACCACTCACTTGAAATACACAAAAAGATGAAGACCAGGGGATTACCTCACCTACAATCTATCAAGAAAACAGAGACAGTGCCAATTTACCTTACAGAATTGACATTAAGCTGATAAGATTTCACATTATAATCTTTACAAAGAGAAAACACAGTACAAAATTCAGAAATCTCCCCAGCAGCCTACTCTTCAATCATTTCTTAATCATGGTTGATTATTTTAGTCCTCTGCAAATACAAACACATCTAGATGCATTTAAGCTGGATATAAAACACAGCAAATTCCGCTATTATCTCACAGGCCCAGGGAATGAGGTGTTCGAGTACTCCCATTATCATAGATAAATTTCCAATTCCCAAAAGATTAACATAAAATCAAGCCATAGCAATGTCTTTAATGTAGGCTAGCTTTACTTTGATGAAAGGAAATGCATGTTAAGACAACTGTACCTTTATAAACTCTAGCCATTATGAAAATAGCAAAATGTGAGACACTTCTACCATAACTGTTAGCTTTGGATAAATCAGCTTTCAGTAAAGATGAAAATACAAATTTGTAAAAGAAAAGGGGGATAACTTAGAGGATAATCACCAATGCTATGAAACGGTTATGGATTTTTTTAGGCTCCTTTAAAAACCAGGACTCTTATTCCAGCCTTAGGAGAGACCCAAGAGTTATCAAATTCATCCTTCCACAAAGTGCTGGATTTCCTAATAAAAAAGTTATCTATCTTGAACAGAATATGGCCAGGAAGAATAGTCTCAAGTACTTTTGTTATTTATCTCTCTTTAATTTATTATTTTTTAATTAAAGTGACAGTGAAGTCGCTCAGTCATGTCAGACTCTGCAACCCTGTGGACTGTAGCCCTACCAGGCTCCTCCATCCATGGGATTCTCCAGGCAAGAATACTGGAGTGGGTTGCCATTTCCTTCTCCAAGGGATCTTTCCGACCCAGGGATCGAACCAGATCTCCCACATTGCAGGCATACGCTTTACCCTCTAATCCACGAGGGAAAAAGTATAGTCAATTCTCTACCATACGCAAAAATAGACAGCCAGTGGGAGCGTGCTGTTTAGCACAGCTCAGGGCTCTGTGACAACCTAGATGGGTGGGATGGGGGTGGAGGTAGGAGGGAGGTCCAAGAGGGAGGGGATATATCTACACATAGCAGATTCACTTCATTGTACAGCAGAAACTAACACAAAATTATAAAGTAATTACATTCCAATAAAAATAACTCAGAAAAAAATGTAGAGTCAACATTATTCCTAAAGGAAGTAATTCCAGCATATTTTTACATTTTATTGGAATTATTTATATTCCTTATTACTATTAAAGTGGCCTCCTTGCTTTTCTTAGAGCAGCAGTATTTAGCAGAAATATAATGTGAGCCATATACTTAATTTAAAATTTTCTAGTAGCTACATTAAAAAGTACAAAGAAGTAAAATTCAAATTTCAATAAATTTTATTTTAAATGGTCATTCAAAGTATTATGCTTTTAATATGCAACTTCTTCCCTGGGTCTTTCCTGGGTCAGGAAGATCCCCTGAAGGAGGAAATGGCAACCCACTCCAGTATCCTGGACTGGAAAATCTTATGGACAGAGGAGCCTGGTGGGCTGCAATACATGGGGTCACAAAGAGTCGGGCATGACTGAGTGATTAACACTTACTTATGTAATTAATATAAAAATGACTAATGAGATTATTTTAACTTTTTGTCATACTAGATCTTCAAAAGCTGCTGTATATTTTATACTTACTGCACATCTGAATTTAAACTAGCTACACTTCAAGCGTTCAATAACCACATGTATCCAATGGCCATCCTACTGGACAGCACAATCTGAAATTAGGAACTGTTCAAGGAACTGAAAGATTTTGGCTCAGTGGTAGATCATAGTTTCTATGACTGCTGCTGCTGCTGCTAAGTTGCTTCAGTCGTATCCAACTCTGTGCGATCCCATAGACGGCAGCCCACCAGGCTCCCCCATCCCTGGGACTCTCCAGGCAAGAACACTGGGGTGGGTTGCCATTTCCTTCTCCAATGCATGAAACTGAAAAGTGAAAGTGAAGTCGCTCAGTTGTGCCCGACTCTTAGTGACCCCATGGACTGCAGCCTACCAGGCTCCTCCGTCCATGGGATTTTCCAGGCAAGAGTACTAGAGTGGGGTGCCATTGAGCCACCTAAAAATGCAACAAGGAGACTTATGAAAGGGTGAGAGTCCAATCTCTGGAGGGGCCTGGGTAATATCTTTTTATTAACTTTTTATTTTATATTGGACAATAATTAACAATGTTATGTTAGTTTCAGGTGTACAGTAAAGTGATTCAGTTATCCATATGCAGGTATCTATTTTTTTCTAATTCTTTTGCCATTTAGGTTGTTGCATAATACTGAGCAGAGTTCCCCATGCCATAGAGCAGGTCCTTGGTTGGTTACCCATTTTATAGCAGTGTGCACACGTCCATCCCAAACTCCCTAACTACCCTTCCTCCCCCCATCCCCATCTGGCAGCCATAAGTTCCTTCTCTAAGTCTGTGTCTGTAAATAAGTCCACTTGTATCATTTCTTCTCAGAGTCCGCATATAAGCAATATCATACGATATTTCTCTGTCTGATCTGAGTGGTTTGTCTTGCCAAGGAAACTACTGTATTGAGTGCTTCCTGTGTGCCCGACACTGTGATACAGTGGCAATTTTGCAAAAACTAACTCACTTAATCCTCTCAACAGCTCATGGAGGCTGCTACCCTTACCATCTACATTCACAGGTGAGAAAGCAAAAGCACAGGGTGGTTAAGACACTACCCAAGATCACAGAGCGAGTCAGTGGCAAAGCCAGGATTCAAACTCGGACAGTTTGGTTCAAGTTCACATTCCTAGCCACTAAACTCTGCTGTTCTCCATGTGTTCATTTTTCAAATATAAGAGTTAATCATAAGGCAGCATTGTTTTTAGCTCTTTTTCTCCCAATCTAGGTCAGTTATTTTTCAAGCCATGTGGAGGGTGGGAAAGGCACAAGGAGATGGGACTCCAGAAATCTTATCAATTCCCTCAGCTAACAGAGCAGCTCTATCTTATCTATTGGAGTTCCACACAAAATTTTATTTGGGGGAAAGGGAAAGAGTAAAATCCATTGATTCAAATATATTGTAGCTGTATTATCAGAATTCTAATTTTCTGAGCCTCCTGTATCTCTCAAGTCTCCTCCTTAACAAAAGTTCCCAGTCAGAAACTCATCCCTTTTTTTCTAAACTTATCCAAAAGAATTAAAATTTTTTTTTCTTAAAGGGTTCATTTTATTTCCTCTTTCCAGGTGCTTGGTATGTCTAATTGGCATCTCTGTGAGAAGGGAAAGGCAACCCACTCCAGTATTCTTGCCTGAAGAAGTCCATGGACAGAGAAGCCTGGCGGGCTATAGTCCATGGAGTCACAAAGAGTCGGACACAACCGAGTGGCTCACACTTGCGCTCACTTCCTCCCACCACCCCAGCCCCCATCATTTTCCTGCCACTTGGTTCTCTCTTACAACGCAAGGTGCCTGCGCCATGCTTCACCCTGGAATCTTTCGAGGGCTTCCTTTTTCAAGGCAGTGTTTTATTCCCTACAGGAGTCAAAGAGTATTTATTAGAAGGCTTAAATAACTGTGGAACACCGAGCTCAACACATATTTCTTTTTAACTGCAGAATTTATGAGAGTGTTTCTCAAAGCATCTTACCACGGCCCCTTTCTCTACCACCACACATCCCTGGGAATTAGAACAGTGGAGTCAGCCTACCTGGACCATAAAAGTGGATGGCGAGGGTAGTTGCCTGGCAGACTTGTAAGAAGCATTAAATGAGCTAATCAACAAAAGGTGCTCAGCATAGCACGAAGTGCATTAAAAGGTGGTGATTATCTTAATTATTTTTGTGACACATTTTAGGAACAATGTCCTATGGGATCTGTTAATAGTTAAAAGTACTTAGACACATCAAACCCTTCAAAAGTGGTCTTCACCTATCTATCCACCTGCTTTTTCCTCCCTTCCATAACCCCTACACACACACACACACACACACACACACACACACACACACACACACACACATCAGTACAAACTGCTCTCTGCCCTTCCCTGAAAATTCCACATTCTTTCCTGTTTCTATACCTTGGCACAGGATGTTCCCTTTCTTTGTTTCTTGTTTTTCCTATTCTCCCAGCTCTCGGGTTTTTGGGAGCAGGGACCCTGTCATATTCTGCTTCCCCAGGAGATGACTATTTGCTGATCACATGAACCAGGCCTGGGAACTGAAATGGCAGCAAAGCCGTGCATTCAAAACCAGATTTGACCTTCGAAAAGTTTACCATATTAGTTCAGGGATTTTTGAGAACAAGCCCACTGTTCTTGCTTGGCCCTGCAATAAACATTTTTTTGGCTCCAAACTCGGACATGTCAGTTTGGCCTCACTGTGTATCAAACACACGAACCTGCATTCAGTAACACATGATCCTGCATTCAGTAACAGGAGGATGGAGTCATACAGGACACAGTCAAACACCAGTAGAGAGACAACGAGGCCTTTGGTGACCCAAGGTGCCTCAGGATGACCTTTCATTTTGTTGGAAGAGGAGTATGTGTTTAACACTAAAACACATATCCTTTTACGTTAACGTTTGAGTGCATTTAAAAAATCACTGTTCATTAAATTAAAAAACAAGTTTACCATATGGACAGGGATCATTGTACATTTGTCAAAATCCACAGAATATACAACACCAAGAGTGAACCCTCACGTAAATTACGGACTTTGAGTGATATGATGTGTTAATGTGGGTTCACTGACTGTAACAAAGGTGCCACCCTGGTGTGGGGTGTTGATAATGGGGAAGCACTGCAGGCGGGACACTGTGCTTTCCACTCAAATTTGCTATAAACCTAAAACTGCCTTAAAAAATACAGCCTATGTTTTTGGGGGGTTTTTTGACCACAGCACATAGCTTGCAGGATCTTAGTTCTCCGACTAGGGACTGAATCCGTGTCCTCTGCAATGGAAGCATGGGGACCCAGCCACTGGACTGCCAGGAAATTCCCTACAATGTTTTGGGCTTTTTGTTTTTTTTGGGGGGGGTGCATTGGGTCTTAGCTGTGGCATGTGAACTCTTAGTTCTAGCATGTGAGATCTTGGTCCCTGCCCAGGGATCAAACTTGGCCCCCCCGCCCCCGTGCACTGGGGGCACAGAGTCTTAACCGATGAACCACCAGGAATCCCCCTATAGTCTATTTTTAAGTTATCTAATACAACACCAATTGTAATTAATGTATATCAAAACTGAAATCAAAATTTATTTTATTTTCCTAATACAAAGCTGAGAAGGCAACGGCACCCCACTCCAGTACTCTTGCCTGGGAAATCCCATGGACGGAGGAGCCTGGTAGGCTGCAGTCCATGGGCTCGCTAAGAGTCGGATTCGACTGAGCAACTTCACTTTCACTTTTCACTTTCATGCACTGGAGGACATGGCAACCCACTCCAGTGTTCTTGCCTGGAGAATCCCAGGGATGGGGGAGCCTGGTGGGCTGCCGTCTATGTGGTCGCACAGAGTCGGACACGACTGAAGTGACTTAGCAGCAGCAGCAGCAAACTATAAAACATGCATGCTTTATGCCGATTTACACACAGATGCTTAAATGTGTACATCCCAATGTGCTACTAATAAGGAAAAAAGACCCAACTATCAACCACCAAGGTCAGAACCTTTCAGGTGCTTATCCAATTGTGTCAGTTACCAAGCTACATGTATCCTTTGGGTGGGACAGTCTCCTCCACAGGAAAAGAAAAGTCAAAGGAAGACCTGAACACCGAAACCAAAGTATAAACATGAAGACCAGTCGGAGAAACAAGTGCTCAGGTGAAACAGTCCTTCAGAGGATAAGAGGCAGCCTGCAGTAGGCGCCAAGAGGAGAGGAAGACCTTCCCTGACCCCAACTCCTTGTGCAAATGGAAAGAGGGTGTGGATCCTGAGAGGTGAGGAAACAGATCAAATGTGATCATTTTCCAGAGGGACCACCCTGAGAACTGGACAATGATATCCCAGGGCCCAGGGCAATCACAGGCCCTTCCTTACCCTAAGGAGAGCTTGACTCTCAGGGGTCTGCCATCATTTCAACGCTGGCAACCGTTCAACCATGTTCACTTACCTACCAGCCTACAAAACTCTTAAGAAACAAATGCTTGAGTGGGTCTCTCTCTAAAGTCTCTTCTCTTGAATGTCTATAAGGCTGCAAAACAGCAGGGCTTGCTTATTACCAAAGGGCATATTGCTCTGAGTCTCTTCTAAAGAGAGGTAACGTGACTGTTTGAATGGTGAATCCTGGGTTTGCTTAAAGCCCAAAGAAAACACGAATCATGAGGAATCTTAAGAGGAACAAAACTCCCATTTTACAAGCTCCCACAAAAAAAGTTTCAATGGTCATGCTCACTATAAATGCTTTTTTCTTTTTCTTTTACCCTCTTTGAAGAGGAGAGTATAGAAACAAACAAAAAATAAAAGCAGCTATATCCACCCCGTATGTGGGAGTTTTCTTCTTGATATGTAGCTGAAACATCAAAACCCCAGCTACTCCACTTGATTGTTTTTAAAGAGAGTAAATGACTTTGGGGAGGAGAATCTCATTACAGCCTCCTTGTGGGCTGAAAGCAAAGGTGAGCTGTCATACACACACCCCTATTTCTTCCCCCCCACCATCCCCAGCCCCATGCAAGCTCTAGGGGGTGTCCTTGCTTCTCGCAGCATCAGAGCAGGTCCCCGCATCCACCGAAAGGTGTTACGAGGGAGGCCATACAGGGAATCACAGGATGCTTAGAAACCAGGCTGAGGCTGACAAGCCAGGTCCCCGGGCTGCGCTGTGGCCTCTCCACTCCTCAAACACACACCCTTACCTCCCGCAGCTCCAGCCTCTGGGCCACCGCCTCCAGGCACTCCTGCCCCGTGCTCTCCACAGAGAGAGTGCACTCGATGACACTGCTGTCCAGCAGGCGAATGCGGGTGACAAAGCAGTTCTTGCTCAGGACGTTGTAGCGCCGCGTCCGGCGCAGCTTCAGGCCAAAAGGCATGGCTCTGCAGGCCTGGGATGCTGCCCTCGTGTCCTGGCGCCCACGCCCTTGAGATGGCCTTAGCAGCTTCGTGATGGGGCACTACCACCCGTGCTCCTCCAGGTGCGGAAAAAGGCGTCCATGCCCAGCGTGGCGCTCCGGAGGGTCGCTGCAAACACAAATGTAGCAGCAAGGTTACGGGCTGGAAGGCAAGCTCCAGGCAGCACATGTTCCTCCCACATGAGCACATCCCCCTGAGGCCCAGATTCAAGAGCCTGCAAACTCTGATGCTCCCAAGCGCCTAGGTGGAACCTGTGCACTTGACCTTGTATTACAAGGGTGATATGACAAGATCCACTTTATGGCTAGAGACACAGATGTTCAGAGAATTAAAAGGACTCATCCAAGAACTCACATGGCAAAGCCAGTATTCAAACCAATGTCTATGCAACTTCAATTTACATTTTTTAAGAGATCATATTTCATTTATTAGATAGGCAGAGACAAAAGAAATTAGTAATACCCATCACTGAGGAAAATGCTGGGTAACATTTTTTGGTGAGAGTGTAAACTGATGAAATGCTAAAAAACAAAGCTTGGTTACTAATAATACATAAAACTTTAAATGTATATATCCTTTAACTCTCTGAACTACTTTAAGAAATATTTTCTAGATATCCATTTGTCCAAGTTTGAAAAGGACATCCACTGAAAAATTGTTTATAAGTAGCACTCTAGTATTCAGCCTGGAGAATCATGGACAGAGGAGCCTGGTGAGCTACAGTCTATAAGGCTGCCAAGAGTTGGACATGACTGAAGCAACTTAGCATGTACATATAGCATAAAACTGAAATATTTTCTCTATCAACAAAGAATTTGTTACATAAGTAGTACTGTACCCACAGAGTGTAAAAATGTATTATCACTGACAATTTAAATAAATATATCATTTGCAAAGTTGTTTGAATTAGGCTAGGTAGCTAGCTAGTGTTTTGTTTTTTTTTTTTTTCGGAGAAGGCAATGGCAAGCCACTCCAGTACTCTTGCCTAGAAAATCCCACGGATGGAGGAGCCTGGTTGGCTGCAGTCCATGGGGTAGCTATGAGTCGGACGTGACTGAGCAACTTCACTTTCACTCACACACAATGGAGAAGGCAATGGCAACCCACTCCAGTGTTCTTGCCTGGAGAGGCCCAGGGATGGCGGACCCTGGTGGGCTGCCGTCTATGGGGTTGCACAGAGTTGGACACGACTGAAGCAACTTAGCAGCAGCTAGTGTTTTTAGTGTGGCAATCTAGGACATCGAATTAAATGGAATTTTAAAAAGCAAGATGCTTATTGTATGCGTAGATTCCAGTTGCATAAAATTAAAAATATGTAGAAAAAGACATATCCTTGTGTATATATTAAATATTTCTGAAAGGATGCACAGAAAACTGTTGGGTGGCTGCTTCTTGGGAGAAAAATCTTTTACTTTTCTGTGTGTTCTAATAAAGATTTATTCTTAGTCTACTTACAGAGTATCACTTTTATAATTGAAAAAAATAGGTAACCAAAACACGTGCTGCTAGATCACTGATGATAGAAGGAAAAGTTACTATATTAACTCTGGTTGAGTTAAAAACTGAATATTTATGACAAAGCAGGTAAAGAAAATCTCTTTCAATGTTTGAAAGTGAAAATGTTAGTCACTGAGTTGTGTCTCACTCTCCATGACCCCACGGACCTGTAGCCTGCCAGGCTTCTCTGTCCATGTGATTCTGCAGGCAAGAATACTGGAGTGGGTAGCCATGCCCTTCTCCAGGGGATCTTCCCAGCCCAGGAACTGAACTCTCTCCTGCACAGCAGGTGATTCTTTACCCTCTGAGCCACTGGGAAGCTCCTTCAGTGTACCCATGGTAGTTTTAATGATGGTTGTTTCAGGTGAATAGAATTATGAGAGACTTTGTGGTTTAAATGTTCCTTTGACTACTCTTGATTTTCTGTTTTTATAGTCATGAGCACTGCTTTAATGACTGGGAAAAACACAGTGAATAAAATATTATGTTTACTTAAGAACCAACCTATAAAAACCATCCAACAGCTTGTATTGAAGTCAGTGTAACCATAAGGTTGCAGAAGTCTCAGACGGGCAGCAATACTTGGAGTTCAATAAGATATTTATATCTCATTGCCCCTCTTTACCCAGCTATCAGAAAGTTTGCTTCAAGTATCATTAACTTCAAATTTCTTAAGTCTCTTCTCTGTTCTTTTTTAGATAAACTTTTTATCTTATATTGGAGTATAGATGATTAACAATGTGGTGTTAGTTTCTGGTATATAACAAAGTGATTCAATTATACATATATGTGTATCCTTTCTCAAATTCTTTTCCTATTTGCCAACAAAGGTTTGCCTAGTCAAGGCTATGGTCTTTCCTGTGGTCATGTACGGATGTGAAAGTTGGACTGTGAAGAAAGCTGAGCACTGAAGAATTGATGCTTTTGAACTATGGTGTTGGAGAAGACTCTTGAGAATCCCTTGGACTGCAAGGAGATCCAACCAGTCCATTCTGAAGGAGATCAGCCCTGGGATTTCTTTGGAAGGAATGATGCTAAAGCTGAAACTCCAGTATTTTGGCCACCTCATGCGAAGAGTTGACTCATTGGAGAAGACTCTGATGCTGGGAGGGATTGGGGGCAGGAGGAGAAGGGGGCAACAGAGGATGAGATGGCTGGATGGCATCACTGACTCGATGGATGTGAGTCTGAGTGACTTCCGGGAGTTGGTGATGGACAGGGAGGCCTGGCGTGCTGTGGTTCATGGGGTCGCAAAGAGTCGGACACGACTGAGCGACTGATCTGATCTGATCTGATCTGATAATACAGTCTGTCCGCTCAAGAAAGAAGGAGTGAAATTCCAACTTTTTTAAACTTCTAAATATATTGTCTCTTTTCAACCCCATTACCAGCTCTCTGGTGTTGACTTATAATCTCTATTTTACAGATGGAAAAAGTGGGGTTCAATGATTTAAGCAATTCGTTGATCCTGAACTTAAAATCTAATCTTGCTCCTCTTTTAACATTATTTGTCTTTATTTTTAGTACTTATACTTATTTTGTTATTTACTGTATTTTCTTATTTATTATTGGGTGATAGAAAGTGAGATGAATATGCATTTAATTATTAATTATAAATTAGTCATTAATGTTACTAGTTAGTCTGCAACTTTTTTTTAAGAAAAAGTGAATACATGAATTCTTTAATGTACTTAAAAATCACAGCTGTATCCTTTTTTCACCAAATATTTAGACAGATGTGGGGAACCACCCTATTCTCATTTTGTTCCTTTACAAAATGCTTGATGCAAAAGCCCATCACCAAACTACACCAAATTTAACTCACTAATAACAAGATTTACTGACCCCCAGATGTCCCATGAATGCTAGTGATGACATTATTGCCATGGACAACACAAGAATAAAATAACAACAACAAAAGCAGCTTTACCATCCGCCTTGTGCCAGCAAGGCTCTCACTGGAAGGTTTCCAATGCTCTCATCTTCCAAAGAAGCCAGACATGTCCACATGGCCTCTCTGTTCAACTTTCTGTTTCCATGACACACAAAGAACCATCTCCTGTTCATATGATCGTTTTGTTACTTTTATTCCCCAAGTCAGGCTGCTACCTCTGAGCCCCCATCACTTAGATAGACAAACAGGAATAGCTACTTGCAGGAATTCTTGAATTAATAATTCTAATGGCTTCAATATTTAGAAATCACTCCTTGTCAGAAATCATCCCAGGCCTCAAGCCAGGAGGTTGTCAGGACACAACCCTACAACATAGCCAAACACACTCCCGAGACTCCCTGGGCCAGCCTCTGATGTCTGCCCTCGGCACATTCCTTAGCGTGACAGGTACATGTTTTATGAAGGCTTAAAATACATATGCAAGAGACCCGGGCTTGGTAAAATAGATGAACGTTTCTAAATCACTTTATGTTGGCAGAGTGTCGTGTTTACCTCCAAGGTAGGCCAACCTGATGATCTCCTGATATCGGCAGAAAAAAACACGGAGGGACCCACCCAAAAAAGGAGAAAAAAAAAGAGAGAGTATCAGCATTCAACTACGGAGTCCTTAAAGAGTTCACCCTTCTCACATTTCCATGAACTTGCTAAAACACAGGGCAGAAGACATCAAGATTCAATTCCTATACTGAAAAACTAGAGAGGCTCAGAGAGAGAAAAATATTTGCTCTGTGGGCACAAGTCACATTTCTCATCCTGGGCCGGGCACTTTACCTTTGGGCGTGTCACTTTGAACACCTGGGAAGGAATGCGGCTGGCTTGGTGCACATGTATCCCAGCCACTACTAAACACAGTCCCTGCTTTTAAATACATATTTGACAGGACACAATCCATAATACAGCAATAAAAAGTACACTGTACAACAACATGCACAGATAAACACTGTTTTTACCGTGAACAAAAAACACACAAATAAATGGGGAAAAAAGTAAGTTCACCAAAATGACTGTTATCTCAGGGCCCCATGGTGATGGTATCAAGCAGAACTCTCATTTTACATTTCATATATTGTACAATCATCCATCACTCTCTGCAGGAAATTGGTTCTAGGACCTCAACAGAGACCAAAATTCGAGGATCTCAAGTCCTTATGTAAAATAGCATGGTGTTTGCAAAAAAAACCCTATCTTATACTTTAATTCATCTCTGGATTACTTACAATACCTAATACAATATAAAGGCTTTGGAAAGAACTGGCCAGTGTGGCAAACTCAAGTTTTGCTTTTTGGAACTTTCTGGAACTTTCCTTTTCAAAAATATTTCTGAAGTTGGTTGAACCCACATATGTGGATCCCATGGCTACAAAGGGCCAATTGTATTCTGAATTGTTCTAACATTTTACAACTGCCTTGTTTTTGTAACTAAAGATTCTTTTCAAATATACTAGCTACAGAAAATGGTTCATCAGGTGCAACACCTGACAATACATCTCCTAGAAAATACCTATTTTAAGTTTTAAAGAACTTTTGAAATCTTCAGTTTGCCAGATACTTGCAAGGTAAACTGTCAACAAAAAAGCTTAAAAGAAAACTGGTCTGGTTCCTCTAAAAGTCAACGTCATGAAACAAAAACTGAACAGGAAGGATCGGAGGCAGACTGCTCCAGAGTAAGAGAAATTCTGGAGTTATAAAAACAAAATGCAATGGGTGACCTTCATAAAACTGAGCTTGGGAAAAAAAATAGTTATAAAACACATAAGACATTAGGGAAATCTGAAATAGGGAGCAGAAATGAGATGATATGAATGTTTTATGGTTTTCTTCTTTTTCAATAGTGGAATTGTGGTTATGTTCATCCCAGATTGCTTAGTGGTAAAAAAAAAAAATCTGCCTGCAATGCAGGAGACACGGGTTCAATCCCTGGGTCAGGAAGATCCCCTGGAGAAGGAAATGGCAACCCACTCCAGTATTCTTGCCTGGGAAATCTCATGAGCAGAGGAGCCTGGCAGGGTCTATGGATCGCAAAGAGTCGGACACAACTTAGTGACTAAACAACAACAACAACATCATATATTTAGGTGTAAAAAGTCACTCACTTAACAGAAGGAGAGAGAATTCCAAATGAGCTGAGCAGTTCTAAGATTCAAAGTTTAATCTCAGAGAACAGGACACACTCAAACCTTGGTAGGAGAACTGGATTCATCCAGAGAGGCTGGGAATGGGTGTCAATTATTTATCCTCAGTTTACTCATCCATAAAGATAAACTCAACCTCAGACTGTGCTCAGTTGCTCAGTCATGTTCGACACTCTGTGACCCCATGGACTATAGCTCACCAGGCTCCTCTGACCATGGGATTCTCCAGGCAAGAGTACTGGAGTGGCTTTACTCACCTGTAAAGATAACCTCTTCCCAGGTGTTTGTGAGGTGCCAATGAGAAAACATTTCCTGGGTGTGCTCAGTAAGTGTGGGCGTGTTCCCCTCCTATGCCCCTAGCTGTGAGCTGGGTTTGCTCAAGGATAGCAGAGCAGGTGTGTTTCAAAAGGACTTGAGGATCTTGGCACCTACTGTGGACAAAGTCTTTTAAAAGAGAAAACAGACAGGGACTTCTCTGGTGGTGCAGTGATGGAGACGCTGCCTTCAAATGCAGGGAGTGTGGGTTAGATCCCTGGTCAGGAAACAGATCCCATATGCCTTACGGCAAAAAAAAAAAAACCCAAAACATAAAAGAGAAACAGTACTGTAACAAAGTCAATAAAGACTTTTTAAATGGCCCACATCCCTCCCCCTCAAAAAAAAAATTTAAAAAGAAAAAGGCAAAACAAAGAATATAAAGTTTAGCATGAAGCAATGACAATTCCATGGTGAAACCTGACTAAGTGTAAAACAAAATCATGGCCTCTCCCAGCACTGCTCCCTTGCCATCCCCCTGACTCTGACATTGGAGCAGAAATGAACCAGCCATTAGAGGAAATGTCCCATCACGAGCCCATCCTCAGTGGGTCAGAAGACTGTCATCTTAGGCAATAACGTGTATAGAGTGTGTAGTGTCAGCAACTGGTTCGGGGTTTGGTTTCTTTTGCTTGTTTTTTGGTAGAAGGTTGATTCTAAACTCTCTTTGGTTTTATAACCCATTTGACTGTGTCTCGGAGAAGGCAATGGCACCCCTGGAGAATCCCATGGACGGAGGAGCCTGGTAGGCTGCAGTCCTAGGGGGTCGCAAGGAGTCAGACATGACTGAGAGACTTCACTTTCACTTTTTACTTTCATGCATTGGAGAAGGAAATGGCAACCCACTCCAGTGTTCTTGCCTGGAGAATCCCAGGGACGGGGGAGCCTGGTGGGCTGCCGTCTATGGGGTCACACAGAGTCGGACACGACTGAAGCGACTTAGCAGCAGCAGAAGCAGCTACAGCCACAGGCACATCCCAGTCTCTCTCACACAGAAGAATCTCCCATAGGCCTCTGGGCTCCCAAGTAGCATCCTGAAGGGAAAGATCTGTGTCAGATTCAGCTCTGTGGTCCCCTGTGACCCGGAAATGGAGCTCTGGCCATGGCAGGAAGCTGAATAAATATTTGTCGTTATGATGAAAGAAAGAATGAATCCTGAAAACAGTTGAGATTTTTGAAACCAGGTTAGGACAGGCATCTCCAGATGACCTCAGTGAGACTGGAGGAATCTGGAGCCTCAGAGAGGATGGACTTGGGGAAGCTTAAGAGAGGCTTAAACCATGGGAAAAATGGCATGAGACGTTATTTAGCTCCCTGGTACTTCTTGGGGGAAAAGTTTTACCCAGATTTCTAAAAGTTCTGCTTCTCCAGCCTTTGATGTGCCATATTCCGGGGGTGGTCTTGAAGAACAGAAAGATGCCATATGCCCAGAAGCTCTCTGCAAAAACTACACTGACTACTGATGGGTCAGTGTTTCAGTGTGCCTGTGACTGCTGAAAGCAATTTGTTGGGATATTTGCTCTGTAAACACCCCACTCCTTTCATGTAATAGGCAACAGTAAGAGAGAACGTACAGAAAGCTTTAAAGTCACATCTAAAACCCACTCCTGACTAATCCATCAGATTTCCCAAACCTCTAACATGTACATATCCATCTTTAACTATCAGCTGTGAATTTCTAGTACTTTGTACTCCTTTTATCTAAACATATCAGTGAAAATCCTGCCAGTTAAAAACACAAAGCAAAGACAGCTTCATCATCGCACAGAAAAAATTATTTGGCTGATCTAATACATCTTTAAATATGATGGGTTAAAAGTAGAGAGATCTTTCATAATGTCAACCAAATACAGCTTAATCTTCTTTATTAAATTACCTGCACGGTGTTTAGGAAAATGAAAGACAGAAATTAAAACCCAAATCTTCAAGACGGTCATCACACTTTCTCTTGGGTTCTCATGTTATATTACTTGCCTTCTTTCCCCGCCCAAGATATAAGTTCTGAAATCACTAGCAGAAGCTAACTGCTGTTCAGCTGCATTCTTTGTTTACCAACAGCTTCTGGAATCTCTCCAGCATTCCATATTATTACAACTCCCAAGCACACCTCACAGAACTATGTAACCCTGGTCTGGGTGTGAGAAGGGAAAAATTGATGTAACTCACACATCCTGTGTATAAACCTGCGTACGGCACAGCTTGGTTTTGAAAAATACTATGTCATTTTCCTAAGGGGAGTTTTAAAAAATCATGGAGTGAGAGGGGATGAAAATGTCCTCTCTGACTCCCTCTTTGAAGAGCAGCAGAAAGGAGGGAGGGTGGGGTGAAACAGGAGATGGGGTTTGACACATAAACACTACCGTGTATCAAGCAGGGAGCTAGTGGGAAGCTGCTGAATAACACGGGGAGTTCAGCCCAGTGTTCTGTGAGGACCTAGAGGGGTGGGGTGGAGCTTCAGGAGGGAGGGGATACATGTACACTTATAGCTGATTCACTTCATTGCACAGCAAACCTAACACAACACTGTAAAGCAATTATACTCAAACAGAAGAGCGGAGAGGAAGCTCATTTTGTTTAGTAAAAAAAGCAGACTATTAGTTTCTACTATACATTAGACATATACCCATTTGTCAAATTATTTTTAGCCAAATAAAATTTTTGTGCAAGGTCTGAAATGCAAATCCCTACTTTTCAGTTGCTAAACAACTACAACAAAAACAGAATGGCCACCTTTTAAAACCCCTTTATTTCTCTCCCACCAACTCACTTTCAAACATCCAGCCGAGAGATGCAAGAAACGTGTCCACAAACACATTTTCTAACATTCCATGCACTCACTACGCAGTTGGCCTTTCAAGCCTTTCTTAAGCTGTATTTAGAGTGAGAAGAAAGGTTCCTACTATAGGGCCCATCACAGGGGTGCCTCACCCACGGGAAAGGTAGCTACACAGTAACATCTCTGCAGAACATGGCTGAAAAGCAGGAAACAGCCCAAACAGCCTTTGGGCATTCAAATATCACAAGGCCCTTAAGTCCAGCAGTATACACTTTTGCTTGGGGAAACAACACTCTCACAGTTCACTCGCTCTAACTTTACATACCTTTGTATAGCAGCCATGACACTAAAAGACGCTTACTCCTTGGAAGGAAAGTTATGACCAACCAACCTAGATAGCATATTGAAAAGCAGAGACATTCTTTGCCAACAAAGGTTCGTCTAGTCAAGGCTATGGTCTTTCCTGTGGTCATGTATGGATGTGAGAGCTGGACTGTGAAGAAGGCTGAGCGCTGAAGAATTGATGCTTTTGAACTGTGGTGTTGGAGAAGACTCTTGAGAGTCCCTTGGACTGCAAGGAGATCCAACCAGTCCATTCTGAAGGGGAACAGCCCTGGGTGTTCTTTGGAAGGAATGATGCTGAAGCTGAAACTTCAGCATGGCCACCTCATGCGAAGGGTTGACTCCTTGGAAAAGACTCTGATGCTAGGAGGGATTGGGGGCAGGAGGAGAAGAGGATGACAGAGGATGACATGGCTGGATGGCATCACTGACTCAATGGACATGAGTCTGAGTGAACTCCGGGAGTTGGTGAAGGACAGGGAGGCCTGGCGTGCTGCAATTCATGGGGTCGCAAAGAGTCGGACACGACTGAGCAACTGAACTGAACTGAACTGAACTGATATAGCTAAATCTGCCCTTAGCAGATTCAAAAGGGATAAGGAAAAGCACCTTGGCAGGGCATAAACTCAGCAATGAGGGAGGTTACAGATAAACTGTAAAATGACACTGGTGGTAAAGAAACTGCCCGCCAGTGCAGGAGACGCAGGAGGTGTAGGTTCGATCCCTGGGTTGAGAAGATCCCCTGGAGTAGGAAATGGAAGCCCACTCCAGGATTCTTGCCTGGAGAATTCCATGGACAGAAGAGCCTGGTGGGCTCCAGTCCAGGGGGTCACAAAGAATCAGACAGGACTGAGCATGTGCACAACAGCTGTATTGAAAACACTGTAGTAAAAGGGAATGATTAAATAACATCCAGTGGACTCTGGTTAAGAAGGCAGAAAATGAGTATATTTTTAAACAGTCCCATTCATAGTGGTTAAAAATAACAAGAAAAATAAATGGTTCTTGAGAAGGTAAAGCTTCTGTTACTTGGAATCTTTTTTTTTTTCCTTAAGCAAGTGGTTCCCTTTTATTTCTGCTCTTACACTCAGAAGCAAACCAGTTCCAAGAAATATCAGATGCTGCCATTTTTAACTGGGGAAGGGAGAAGGAGAGGGGAGGACAGGGAAATGCAGAAGAAACAGAGGAGGCCTGCAGAAGGCAACTTTGGGAAAACAAGCAGTTGACAAGGTCCCCCAAGGTCAATGTTTAAAAAAATCACTTCACCACCCCTAACTTTGAGGATTACTGCCCTGAGATTTTTAGACAGACAGGCTCTTCCCACAAGAAGGACCTTAAAATGTGAAAATTTCCATTTTTCACTTAACTGAACTTTTAAGGCATTCAAAGTGCCTCTTGAATATTTACCAATGAAATGATACGGTGTTTGGAATTTGTTTAAAAGGAATGGGGTGGGGGAACTCAGGGTGGGAGGGGTGGGTACAGGTGAAGCAATACTGGCCTACTGGCCATGAGTAGACAGGTCTTAAGGGTTGGAGCCAGGCATGTCAGGGCTCAGACCACTCTCTACAGCTTTGTGCTTGCCATCTTTTCCATATTAAAAAGCTTTTTTTTTTTTTTAAACAACGAAGTATTTCTTAAATGGTACTTTGAAAGTAACCTGGTATAACAGATAACAGTGCCTACTTTGCAAGAGGTATTTTACAGAGAAATAGGGTCAATATTTTCCCTCCAACCCAACCCTCTTGCCCTTCCAGAGTAAACCTTACATCTAAATAGATCAAATTGACAGTGGAGTTTTTCATTTCATTTTTAAAAGATGACAGGAATAGCTCTTTTGGTAGGTAAGTGACAAGTTGGATAAAATACAGAGAACAATCAACCAGGCATAAGATAAGGGATTCTTCTCTGTCCAACTTGCATAATCACCTGTATCAAAACACCTGACTCGGGTTTACTCCTTAAATGAGTTCTCTCTGTCTATTCATGCCAGGAATGCTTTGTCCTAAAGACTCCACCCTTCTTTGAGACACCGTAGAATCTGCAGCTCTCAATTCCAGCTCTTTCTTCTGTCAGTGTCCACACCCACACCATGATGATGTGTGTCCTGGAATGTTCAGGCCAATCGCAGTCAGTGACCAGACTAGGCGATTCCTGCAAGCGTCAGAACATGAAGAAGGCAATGATGGGCCTCCGTGTTTAAAGGAGATTCGAGGCCAGGGGTGCCCTGCTGAGCTTTAACTCCAAAGGCCCTAGGAGATGGCTTCTCCTAACACCCCATTTCACAGGATAGGGCATCAAGGCTGCAGAGCTCAAGATCTCACCAGTTCCTAATGACGCTATCTGACCTGCCACATTCTGACTCAAGGAACCATTCTAATAAAATCCAGGAAGCAGGTTGGAAGCCATAACCTGGTGGCAGGAAAATGACAGTGACTGAAGCAAGCCACCACATTCTATCAGGAGGACTGCGGCACACCCCCCACAGCCTGCCGCTGCTCCCCCAAATACATGACGCAGACATGGCGGAGGCAGACCCTGAGGCGGCTGAGCCATCCTCAGCCCTAGCATGTTGTACCCAGAGGCCACGGCAGCAGGACAAGGTCCTGTTCGGCCCACAGCACACCCCCCTACCCCCTAGGCCTCTTACCTAAGTGGCTTTCCTCCTACAGTCCTGGCCTGTGATCTATGCCACCCAAGGGGGCAATCCTAGCAGGTCGCACACAACCTCTTCAAAAACCAATCTCAGAAACAATCGCAAGAGCCGTCACCGAGGTTTTCCAGCCTGGTCATGTGACTCACTTGTGAAAATTTAAAAAAAAAAAAAAAAAAACTGGCGAAGGTAAACACACCTTTCACTTGCTTCACCCCTCTGCCCTTGGGATGAACACCCTGAAGGGACAAAGCTGATGAAGAGCAGGGGCTCTTCGTGAGAGGCTGCAGCAAGCGAACTCCCTCAGCCCAGTTTCCACACCTCCCTTTCCTCTGCTTCCTTCCTGCCCTGAGTTCCCTGTCCAGGGCTTTCGGATGGGAGGACTCATCTGTGTCACTTCCTCTGCAGAGGCAGCAGCCAAGCATCTCTGCCCATTCTCTCCCTCTGGGTCTGCGCCATCCAGCGCTGGCTTCCCTGGGCACGTCGCCTTGTTCCCAAGTCTCTCCAGCCCCGTCAGTGAGCCTCGCCCCGATGTGGACTCGTTTCCATGCACAAGCCACTTCAAAGCCACCTCGCTCTCTCCATTTGTAACACGGGGGGGTGATAAGAGTCCCAGCCCTCAGAGAGCCGCTGGAGGAATGATAGGAGTTTAGTGACATTTGAGGGCTGGCCCAGCGCCTGGCATGTAGTCCGCCCTGCAGCTGTTCTCTCTTGCTGCCCTTGTTACTGTTATTTCACTGAATATAGCAGGAAGCCCAAGAAAATCCAGACTATCGCCAAGTCCCCAAAGAGTTAAAAAAACAAAAACAGTTTTCCAACAAATCAATGGTTTTGGAATGCTTAAAGTTAAGTCTATTCATCATAAGGAGGCAAAACATGAATGAAAAACAAGGAATTACTGGTCCCGCTGAGGGAGAACCATGACAGGACGCTCAGTGAGCTTCAGCTATGTGACCACCCCAGTGAGTCAGGAACACAGCCAAGTGGGTTCTAAAGTATTATAATACAACCACCTCTTGGGAGCCAAGATGCTGAATCAGGGGGGAGAAGGAATGGAAACAGGTATGAACTCGTGTCAGCTGTCAGAGAGTTGCATAATCCCAACTGATGCAATCAAATGTGAATCACTAATGGGAGAAAACAAAGCTTCTACATATTGATAGATGGTCATAGGACAAGTACGTTCCTTCATGGAGGAAGACTACGTACACATATGCACCAATGCATGGCAAACCCACCCTAACTATCCTTTCTTTTCTTTGTCCCTTACCTGGTAGGTAGACACACACACACACAGTGGGTACTTGGTAAAACTTTTGTTGTACTAAGTAGTTCTGAGTGACAGTACAAAGATCTGTCTACCTCTAGCATAGCATAGCAACTTCACTGTTGTGAGAACATTTTCTTCGAGTTAGGATCAGTGACCTCTGTTCAGCTGCCTGCATCTCACAGAGCAAGTCTGGGCCTTGAGAAAGGAGATACTGCCCATGGCATGACCCTTTCCCTGCACAGGGGATGTCTGTGCCCTCTAGGACCAGGGCAAATGTCAAGTGCTTCAGTTCGCAAGAGGGACTTTTAGCTCTTAAAAACTGAAAAAATTACACATATACAATTCTAACAAATTCATATCTAACAAATGCAGCAAAGACTATACAGAGTAAATTTCATCCAAGAGGCCCCCTTTGCTCTGATTTATATTTTAAAATGTTAAAGATTTCAAATTTCCCTGGAAATAAATAACATCTACTGAAATCTTTGTACATAAGCAGAAAAGGAAAGAAAGTAAGAAATCCCTGGAAAAATAAATGCATATCTGCTTTTCAGCTAGATTGTTAGAGGGCAGGAACCAACAATGTTTTATACAAATTCTATAACCCCAAATCCTTCTGCATTGTAACTAACACATATTCTGACTCAGCTATGCCACTTTGGGGAAACTAACTGGAAATAAAAGCAATGGATTTTAAGGTTATATGCAAGGATGATGCAGTAAACATCATCTATAGCAGAGAGTGGGACTAAGAACAACCCCTAGTAGAGTTATGACCAAATAAATTCTGTAATTGTCACATTATTTTTGGTATCATGCAGTTAAGCAACAGTTAGAACTGGACATGGAACAACAGACTGGTTCCAAATAGGAAAAGGAGTTCGTCAAGGCTGTATACTGTCACCCTGTTTATTTAACTTATATGTAGAGTATATCATGAGAAACGCTGGACTGGAAGAAACACAAGTGTGAATCAAGATTGCCGGGAGAAATATCAGTAACTTCAGATATGCAGATGACACCACCCTTATGGCAGAAAGTGAAGAGGAACTAAAAAACCTCTTGATGGAAGTGAAAGAGGAGAGTGAAAAGGTTGGCTTAAAGCTCAACATTCAGAAAACGAAGATCATGGCATCTGGTCCCATCACTACTTGGGAAATAAATGGGGAAACAGTGGAAACAGTGTCAGACTTTATTTTTCTAGGCTCCAAATTCACTACAGATGGTGACTGCAGCCATGAAATTAAAAGACGCTTACTCCTTGGAAGCAAAGTTATGACCAACCTAGATAGCATATTCAAAAGCAGAGACATTACTTTGCCAACAAAGGTTCGTCTAGTCAAGGCTATGGTTTTTCCTGTGGTCATGTATGGATGTGAGAGCTGGACTGTGAAGAAGGCTGAGCGCTGAAGAATTGATGCTTTTGAACTGTGGTGTTGGAGAAGACTCTTGAGAGTCCCTTGGACTGCAAGGAGATCCAACCAGTCCATTCTGAAGGAGATAAGCCCTGGTATTTCTTTGGAAGGAATGATGCTAAAACTGAAACTCCAGTACTTTGGCCACCTCATGCAAAGGGTTGACTCATTGGAAAAGACTCTGATGCTGGGAGGGATTGGGGGCAAGAGGAGAAGGGGACAACAGAGGATGAGATGGCTGGATGGCATCACCGACTCGATGGACGTGAGTCTGAGTGAACTCTGGGAGTTGGTGATGGACAGGGAGGCCTGGCATGCTGTGATTCATGGGGTCGCAAAGAGTCGGACACAATTGAGCCTCTGATCTGATCTGATCTGAGTTATTAATAAATGAGGAATATCTGAACCTATGAACTCAGAGCAGCACCCATTAAAAATTCTATAACTATTGGCTTTCTGGAAAAGTTGAAAAAAAGGGGAAAACAGAGCACAGCCATCTGAACAGTTGGACAAGATGAACAGCTCATCTTGAACATTTCTGCTTATACAAGCTCGGAGAAAGGTGAAGAACATTTCCATCCATCCGCAGAGAGAAGAAGGGCAAGCAGAACGTCTACTTTGTCTTTATAGATTTTGGAGTATTAATACTGTATTACACACACAAAAAAAATTTACTTTAAACCACTTAGTCTCTGCCTCTCCTAAATACTATACGAAGGAAATTTGGAAGCGGTCTTCCTTCAGGAGTAGTAGTATATCAGCTATCATTTATCACTTCAGTCACAGCATCATTTGAGTGATTAACTGCTATGTGCCAAAACTGAGCTAAAGACTTTTCACGCATCATATCAATTAATCATCACAATCCCAATCTACAGGTAAGACAACAGACTATACAACCTGGCCAGTCCCAAAGCAAGCAGGTGCCAGAGGCTCCCTCCAAAGTCCAGTCTTTGACCATTAGATTATACGGCAGGGTGCACATTTGCCGTATATGCCCTCTTGATAAATATCAATATTTAGAACACTATCTCACCAACCATATGGCTTTCAGCATCATATATAATCATCCCTTGAGTAAAAGCAAAAGGAAAAAAGTCACTTGGGATCAAGTATTCCTTTTCAAAATTAGAACTAATTAAAGCCATTTAATCTGGAGAGGGCAGTGGCACCCCACTCCAGTACTCTTGCCTGGAGAGTCCCATGGATGGAAAAGCCTGGTGGGCTGCAGTCCATGGGGTCGCTGACAGTCGGGCATGACTGAGCGACTTCACTTTCCCTTTTCACTTTCATGCATTGGAGAAGGAAATGGCAGCCCACTCCACTGTTCTTGCCTGGAGAATCCCAGGGACAGGGGAGCCTGGTGGGCTGCCGTCCATGGGGTCGCATGGAGTCGGACACGACTGAAGCAACTTAGCAGCAGCAGCAGCAAAGCCATTTAATCACAAGACTTCCCTTGTGGCTCAGCTGGTAAAGAATCCACCTGCAATGCAGGAGACCTGGGTTTGATCCCTGGGTTAGGAAGATCCCCTGGAGAAGGGAAAGGCTCCCCACTTCAGTATTCTGGCCTGGAGAATTCCATGGACTGTATAGACCATGGGGGTCACAAAGAGTCGGACAAAACTGAGCGACTTTCAAAGTCACTTAATTGTGGAACATGCGTGAGTTTTCATTGTTTTGAATTATTAGGGTTAGAAACCTCATTCCTTTTCTCCCTTTAAAACTTTTTATAATCTTTAAGGTTTTGTGTTTATAAATTCATTAAAAGAAAATTGGTAATTATAGAAAATTAAAAGGAAAAATAAACATCACTCATAATGTCATGATCAATATAAAACTTTTGCCCATTTTATCCCATTCTTTTAATTAAGTATATTTTAAATTTGTTTACAAAGTTGGGTTTGTACAACATTGAGCTGTTTCCTTCTTTCTCAGTCCTAGTTTTTATCTTCCCATATTACTGAAAATTTTTCAAAAACAAGTTTAAACTGTTACATCATATTCTATGGGAAAGATCAACATTTCTCCATTGCTGAAATGTTAGCTTGGTTCTAATTTTTTGCCATTGGTAAAGAAGATTTGCCTAGACCTCTGATCATTTTTTTACGGTAGATAAGAGGGAGTGTTATCAAGTCAAAAGCCACACATTTTTAAAAGTCTCATTGTATAATTCTAAATCGATTCCCAAAGGACTATAAAATGCAGAAACCATGACAAATTGCTAAGACTTCCAATTCTTCACCTGTAAAATGACTGAAATACCTTTGTTTCCTTAAATACTGTAATAAAAAGCTATACAATAAAACAGAAAGAACTTAAACTTGGGAGTCAAAAGTATATAAAGATGAAGTTAAAGCTTCCCTCTCTTACTGGGTTACCATCAGCACAATTCCCCCAAAACCTGAAAAGCCTCAGAAAAGGAAAATTTCAACCCAAAAGGGAGACAGCAAAGCCCCAAAGCTCCATGTGACAAGAGGTCTGTGCAAGAGAACGCCTCCCAATATCCAGCCTGCAATAAATGGCATCCCCTCTCTCCAGAGCTACAGTGCTGTAACACAGCAGCAGTTCTAAGGATAGCTTTTGAGAAACGGAATGTGTTGCCCTCCATCAAGAGGTAACTATGGAAATTACTTGGCCTGAACATCAAATGACTGTACTTCCTTATATTTATACATCATTTCCTCAAAAACTATTATTCGCTCAGCACAGACTACTGATTGTGGGAAATCCCAAAGAACAAGTAAAGTAAAGATACCCTCTCTCCCTACCGAGTCGTAGGAAATGCTAGGTAAGGATAAAAAGCAAGAGCAGCCGATGCTCGGAGCAGCTGTAAGGAAATCAGCCCAAAGAGAGCAAGGGCAAGAAGGAAAGGAGTGGATGAAAATGCACACCAACCATGTGGACCCTGTTTTAGGCTTTAGGATAACCTACAAAAAGTAGAAAGGGAAATGACAAAGGTTGGTAACTCAAGAAGAGCTTCAAGGATGCAGAGGTTTTTGGCTGAAGGTGACATTCAAGCTCATTTTATTTCACATAAACACAAGATTTGAGACAGAAGCAATGGAAGGTCCAAACACATACAGCACAAGAATAAAAATTAAAACACTCTATTGATCTTACTATCACATACAGTGTTTTGAAACTGTTCCATTTACTCAAACACTGTCATAATCACTAGTTCTCAAGAGCAGTTAAGTCAAGGTGGTAAATGAGTATTCTAATACAGCAGCTCGAACAGGCAAATAGAGAAGAATGAAGAGTCCATTCTACTACCTCCTCGTGGACATTCTCACGGGAGAGTGAACTGATTCGGAAAAAATGTAATGGCACTTAGTCACAAGGTTAGAACTTTCAGATGATGGTTAAACACAACAAAAGAAAAATTACCCAGGGTGACCATATTTCAGTAACTCATTCCAACAACAATCTTCACTGTGTTGAAATTTCTTCTTTGTAAAATGCCCTTAAATCTCTACTTCTAATTTTATCCACTTCCTCTTACAGTCTTTCATCTTGAAGAGGGAAACTGTGAGCCATCATCTCTACATCACACCTTCAAATATTTAACACTTATTATGACATGCACTACCTCAGATTCCAACTTAATCTTTCCTTTCTTACCTTCTCTTTTTAGGTACTAGCTTACTGCCCTTTAATTATGTCTGTGGTTCCCTATTAACTCTAAATTCCCCTTATCTTCTTCTAGTTACAGAAGTGAAATGAGACAAGCTATCTTTACAACTTATCTCATTGAGATGAGCTCATGATTCAACAGAAAACACAGTACATACAAGCAGTTTTCCCATATCCTTCAGTTCTGTTCAGTTGCTCAGCTGTGTCCGACTCTTTGCAACCCCACGGACTGCAGCCCGCCAGGCTTCCCTGTCCATCACTAACTCCCAGAGCTTGCTCAAACTCATGTCCATCGAGTCGGTGATGCCATCCAACCATCTCATCCCATATCTTTACTTGAAGGAAAAGATCTCTCACTAGAGGAAGACACCAAAAAACAACAAACCAACCAAGTTCTGTTTTCATTTGTACCAGATGAAGAAAAAGAATAGGGCAAAGGAAAAAGAAAGTTTAAAATCAGTCTGGAATATGTAGGTTTAATTCCTTGCTCCATCTAGTTGCTTGAATTCAATCAGTAACTACAAATATGGAGCTAGAAGCTAGGAGATGGATGAGTTTAATTGACAAAGATGTTTATACTCTTCTCCCAACTGAAAGATCACTTCAAACGGAGGAGAGGAACAAGACACAAATGCTAAAAGCTCCAAGCTTGATGAAAGGAGGGGATTTCAGAAACCCCCAGCAAAAAAAAAAAAAAAAAATGCAAATCCAGACTGGAAAGACCTGGGACAGCGGGTTAAATTGGCCCTGCTAACCTACCTTTGAGAGGCACAACGTAGCAGGTGTTTCGCTTTGTTTGCTGGGGTGGGTAGGTTGTTTTGTTTTGCTTTGTGAGTGTGTAGGTTGTGAGTAGAGAAGATTTGAAAGTAGGGGAACTGTTTGAGCATCTTCACAAGGAAGTGTTACTCTTCCCATTCCAGATGGAACAGGAAGTCAGAGGGCTCCAAAAGAGATGTCTTCAGGAGGGAAGAGGGAAGGGAGGGGGTGTGAAATTATCCCACAAGACTGGATCATGTGGAAAGTTGTATAAAAGGAGCTTCACAAAGCCATTGGAGATGTGTGGGAAGACTTGGATGATTAAAGAAAAGCCAGCAAAGGGAAAGGTAAAGCATTTAGTAACTCAAGGAAAAATCAAACCGTGTTTGAAAAAGCAAATGCAATCTCAACACCCTGGGCTTAGCTGTAAACATTACTTACATGTTTATACGAATAGAAAGCACTGGACTGAGTCTAACCAGACTATTCATGCTACTAATCATTCTGAAAGGATGGTGGAAAGGAAGATCCACTATAAATGAGCTCAAGGCCTTAACTCCCACAACCGTCACTGCCAGCTGCAGCAGCCAAGCTAACATTATTGAACACTTAACTGTGTTCTGTAATTTTTATTCTGAGCACTTACTAGTCAGCTCCTGTCTCTCCTAGGGGTCAAGACAAAAGGCACCTTGAAGCCTCCCAGGCTGAGAAAAGAGGAATGTCTCTCCAGGAAGGAAAGGTCCCCTTGAACACCCCGAAGTCAGCCTTTGGGATTCCTTCAGTGAGAAGAGGAGCATCCCGCTCCGTTTCAGGATGTCTGTGACCGAAAAACAGGGTCTCGTTAGAGGAAGCTAGACTGGACAAAGAAGGGCCCATGGACCCTGAGCTGGGAGAAGTGGATGGGGAAAGAAATCTGAAATACAATTGACTTAGACCTCCAACTCCCAACCTCCACCATTCAGATACTACAGAGACTAATCTAAATGCAAATGCAGATGGCTTCTGCACTGAGTCTAAATCCATGAAGATGGATGATCAGGAGGCGCCGAAGACTTCCAGCCTTTATATGTAAGTGGTGATTCCTTGAGGACAGACGTGTACAGATGCTGGCACCACTCTGGGTCAATGAGTGAAGGTCAATGAGTGCTGATCACTAAGTGTTCACGACCAAAAGCCAGACGTTACAGTTACCACTTATGGAGCATTTCCTCCACGCTGAACTGTGTATATATTATATTTCCAGTACTCACATCACCAACCTTCTACTAGGCATCATACCCATTTTATAGATAAGTAAACTGAAGCTCACCAAGTTTTAAGTAACTTACCTAAGACAGCTCATTAGCTAGCAGTGGCGCTCACATTGTCTCCACTTGGCCGTGTGGTGTCCCATCTTCCACCATACATTACAGTATGAGCCTTTATTATGACTCTTCTAGAGTTTGGAAGAATAGAGGGAAATCAGTCTCTACCCATAGACATGGAGCTCAGAGCTCAAGACCAACTGACAGTGGGGAATACAGTTAATTACCACATAAGTGAAAAGCACTCTTTGAGTTCCTAGAATTAAGACAAGAGGAACAAAGCTGCTAGATGACCCAGGATCAGGACGAGAAGAAAGAACTGGGACTGGAGGGACTGGAAGGCGAAAAGCCAGGTCCTCACTCCCCGTGCTCCTTTGCTCTGAACACATGCCTGGAATTTGCCACTATTGTTCCTCCTCTGTTTCAAAAACAAAAACAACCTCCCTGGATCCTGAAACTCCTCCTATTAATGAACAGAGGCCAATCTTGATACTGCAGGACTGAAAAAAATAAACCAAAATGTGGGGAAGTTCTTAGACGCTTACATGAAAAATTGACACATCCCACGTTTTAGCTTTGACACTTCTCATGGAATCTGGAAAAGCTGAACCACTGTCACCAGAGGTACCAACCTTCTACCTATTCATCTTCATTTTTGCACTCTGGTCAAACTCTCCAAAACATCTTTGCATTCTACCAACCAAATAATAAATACCAGATAAAGACATAAGGTGACGGATGTGTTTGTAAACTGGATGGAAGGAACGCTTTCACAGTACACATGTACATCAAATCACTATTATGCTCATTCTTAAAGAACATTACAGTTTTACATGTCAGTTATACCCCTAATAAAGCTGTGTTTTTAAAATCTTAATACCAAAAAAAAAAAAACCAAAATGGTTTTATATTCTCAAGGGTAAGTGCAGAAGTGAACGCAAATTGCATTGCACCTGCTCCTCTTAAGCCAGTGTCAGTATTAAAACAAATTTAACCAATAAGGACCTACTATATAGCCCAGTGAATGACCACAATATTTTGTAAGAATCTATAAGGGAAAAGAACCTGAAAAAGACACACACACACACACACACACACACACACATATAAACTAAATCACTTTGCTAGTCACTTAAAACTGACACAGCATTGTAAATCAACTACATGTAAGTGAAAGTCGCTCAGTTGTATCCAACTCTGTGTGACTGCATGGATACACAGTCCAGGGAATTCTCCAGGCCAGAATACTCAAGTGGGTAGCCATTCCCTTCTCCAGGGGATCTTCCCAGCCCAGGAATCGAACCCAGGTCTCCTGCATTGCAGGTGGATTCTTTACAAAGCTGAGCCACCAGGGAAGCCAAATACACATCAATAAAAAGATAAAATAACAAAATTAAAGTAAAGTATGCCTATTTTCCAAGGCATATCCTGAAGTCATCAATTTGTGGGTAGCTCACATATGCCTAGAAAGGGAAAAAAGGAAAGAAAGGGAAAAGAAAGACCAGACAGAAAACTTACTGAGAGGTTTCAAAAACTAGCCTACAATTAAGGGAGGTGAATCAAGGACTGGGAAATCCAATTATGAAAGCAATAGGAAAAAGCAGCTCAACTAACTGACACTGTGAAGATAACAGAGGGAAGGGTAGGAGAGCACCGTGTGGCCAGGTCACACACTCAACCAGGACTGGAAGGGAAACCGGCTCTGGGGGAAGGCCTCTCTCTGACCTGCCTGGGAAGAGGAGGCCGAGGAGGCCATGGGTGAGGTCTTCAGGCCACACAGTCGGCTCATCTCAGGGTGAGGGGAGAGCCCTGCAGGATGGCTTTCCTGCTCGGCCGGGACATCCCTCCAACACTCCAGTCAGAGTCAGGAGAGCAAACGGATACAAAGCAGAGCCAGCACCCGAAGTCCACACCCGACGCACTGAACCCATTCAGCCCAAAGACCTTCCCTTTATAACACCAGGCCAACGGTGACTGCGAGAAAGGGAAGGTTGTGATACACCCCTACTTGGATGCTTTAATGATTTCGATCTTTCGAGTTCTGTACAGATAGTTGTTTTAGAGATTAAGGTATTTTATGGTAAGTGAGCTTCTTGAGGACAGCAGAGCTTGTCTGTTTTAAATATTTTTATCTCTGCTATCTAGCATGGTGCCTGGCATGTTGTAGGTCCTTGATAAATATTGGTAATAATAAATTTCCAACCTTTGAGACAGAAGAACATTTCTCTCCAAACTCAAATTTTGTACTGACCGCAGGCCACCCTCCCACTTATGAGCCAAGAGAAGTCAGTAAGAGTCAAATTTGTTGTCTCTGTTGAGATTGTATTCCAGGGCAATGGCCTAACAACATTTTAAAGAAATTTATTATTACCAATATTTATCAAGGACCTACAACATGCCAGGCACCGTGCTAGAGAGCAGAGATAAAACTATTTAAAACAGACACAGCTCTGCTGTCCTCAAAAAGCTCACCTACCATAAAATACCTTAATCTCTAAAACAACTATCTGTACAGAACTCGAAAGATCGAAATCATTAAAGCGTCCAAGTAGGGGAGTATCACAGCTGAGCACATAAACATCACCAAATAACGCAGCAGCATTAAGTCTCATCTTTTTTCGTAATGATAGCTGCTGCTTGTTTACTGACAAATACCAGAACACTAAGGAACACCATTAACTGTCTCTAATTCAACTCATTTCCACTGAGCAACCCTGTAGACACTGCAGATACAAAGATGCATACAGTCTGGTTCTTGTCTTCAGGAAGCTCATAATCTAGTGAGAATGAAAGCTTAAAAATCAAGGAGGGCAACAAGGCTTCTCTGGAAAGAGGTTTGAGAGCTGTGTTTAAGAAGAGTTTTAGAGGGACTTCCCCGGTGGTCCAGTGGCTAAGACTCTGCACTCTCAATGCAGGGGCCTCAGGTGTGATCCGGAGAAGGCAGTGGCACCCCACTCCAGTACTCTTGCCTAGAAAATCCCATGGATGGAGGAGCCTGGTAGGCTGCGGTCCATGGGGTCGCTGAGAGTCGGACACGACTGAGCGACTTCACTTTCACTTTTCACTTTCATGCACTGGAGAAGGAAATGGCAACCCACTCCAGAATTCTTGCCTGGAGAATCCCAGGGACAGAGGAGCCTAGTGGGCTACTGTCTATGGGGTCGCACAGAGTCGGACACGACTGAAGCGACTTAGCAGCAGCAGCAGGTATGATCACTGGTCGGGGCTCTAGATCCCACGTGCCACAACTAAGAGTCTGCACGCTGCAACTAAGACCCGGCACAGCCAAATAAGTAAATAAATTTCTTTTTTCAAAAAAGAAGATTTTTGCAAAATTGACACACAGTAATATTATTGCTTTTTTCTCCTTACAAATCTCCCCAAGTAAGCACTGACATCAGATCAGGCTCTTGACCTCTGCTATGGCGGAATGTGCCTATCAAAATGAGCCTGCTGCCACTTCACAAAATATGAAATTCACTCTCCCTCCCACTATGGCATTCAAAGGCATGTAAATTTCCCCTAGTCTTTGGCATGGCTGCTGCTCCCAAAGACTAAATAAGGTGATATAAGGAAGGCCCTTTAAGATCTGGTCTTTGCCTTCCTTAAATATTGAGGAGGAGTTAGAGAATGATGGTGATAATGATGGTGATTAATAATCGCAGCTTCAATGAACAGAGCATTTGGAAAAATTCTAAAACCAAGTTTCAAGTCAAACATTGGGCTAAGCAGTCTTGGTTCACGGTCATTTAGTGCTTATAATAGCCCTATGGGATAGCTATATTATTTATCCCCACTTTACAGATGAGGAAACTGAAGTTTGAAGAGGTAGAGACTTTGCTCAAGGATACAAAGCTATGAAGTGGCAGAGTCACATCCAACTGTCTAGCCAGTGTACTCTGCCCTCCCCACCTGCACCCATCACCCGCAAGGGGCAGGAACCCAGCACACCCTTACTAATCACCAAGTCTTTAAGTGCCCTGGCCTCTGAGAGGTCCAACTTTCTTTACACCCTTCACCCAGTTGATTCCTACTTGTCTTTCAGGACTCGTTTGGTGTCATCTTTCCAGGAAACTTTTCTAGACTGCCCCTCTCTAAGGTCTGATGTCTCTTCTCTGGATTTCCGCAGCCCTGGGCATGGATCCTTTGTCTCACAGTACTTATTTCAACATGTCACTCAGTCCTGATCTGCTCAAGGTCATGGGCCATCTCATATTCAATTTTGGAGCTTCAGAGTTTTGTGGAGCGCTTATGTGAAGCAGGCATCAAATCAGCTGTCTGGTTGGTTGAACTAATGATCGAGGAGAGAGAAGTGAAGCTAAGGGCTTATTCCAGGACATTCTTTGGAGCCAGAAATACCCAAGTTCAAGTCCTAACTTGATCGTTTACCAACCTGACCAACTTCAGTTTTCTAAGCTTCTATCTCCTTTATAAAATGAAGGTTAACAGTAGCATGCGGCTTAAAAGGCTGTTCAGAGGATTTAGATTTAACAGCACAGCTCAGTACGTGGTATATAGTATGTGTTCAATAAATGTCAGCTATTAGTAGTAAACTACAAGTCAATAACCAACCCTTTAGCAGTAAAGTACTTTGGCCCTGGTACCCAGCTCCTCTCTCCCCCTCCAATCTAAAGGCTCTAAGCAGATACAAAGTTGTTCTCCCTACAAAATGGCTACAGGGTGGGACAGATCACTTCCACAACCAATCTGAGTCCCTTCCAGAGCTAAACATTTAAAAATCACTTAGGTTTTTTAATAAAGCTTTGAGAGGAAAAAAAATGTTTCACCTATTACCTTGAATTTAACCTTTTCTCCCAAGACAAGCATTTCCCTGGGAACCGATGACCTAGCTCAGAATAAAGCAGTTGCTACCGTAACAATTACCTCTGACAGAGCACTATTAGTAACTGTATCATTACTGAAGCTCAAGTTCAAACGTTTAGTCCTTTTATAGCATACTGGTCAAAACCTCCTTAGCTAGAAATTAGACAACATAAGTGCTTCCCTTTTTGTATATACAAGTGAGAATATCATGAGCCATGTCAGAATTTAGTTATATTTCTGCTACTTTAAGAAATATAATTTGCTTAATATGGTCTGACCCCATATTCAGTGCCATACGAGCAATTGGTTTAAAAAAAAAAACTTTATTTTGTATTGGGGTGATTGCAGCCATGAAATTAAAAGACACTTACTCCTTGGAAGGAAAGTTATGACCAGCCTAGATAGCATATTCAAAAGCAGAGATATTACTTTTCCAACAGAGGTTCGTCTAGTCAAGGCTATGGTTTTTCCAGTAGTCTTGTATGGATGTGAGAGTTGGACTATGAAGAAAACTGAGCGCTGAAGAATTGATGCTTGTGAACTGTGGTGTTGGAGAAGACTCTTGAGAGTCCCTTGGACTGCAAGGAGATCCAACCAGTCCATTCTAAAAGCGATCAGTCCTGGGTGCTCTTTGGAAGGAATGATGCTAAAGCTGAAAGTCCAACACTTTGGCCACCTCATGCGAAGAGGTGACTCATTGGAAAAGACTCTGATGCTGGGAGGGATTGGGGGGCAGGAGGAGAAGGGGACGACAGAGGATGAGATGGCTGGATGGCATCACAGACTCGATGGACGTGAGTTTGAGTGAGCTCCAGGAGTTGGTGATGGACAGGGAGGCCTGGCATGCTACAATTCATAGGGTCACAAAGAGTCAGACATGACTGAGCGACTGAACTAAACCGAAAGTTAATTAGGATGTCCCTGGTGGCTCAGTAGTAAAGAATCCACCTGCAAGGCAGGAGACACAGATTCAATCCCTGGGTTGGGAAGAACCCTGGAGAAGGAAATGGCAACCCACTTCAATATTCTTGCTGGGAAATCCCATGGACAGAGGAGTCTGGAGTACTACAGTCCACTAGGTCGCAAGAGAGCTGGATATGACTTAGCGACTGAACAATAACAACAGCAGCCGATTAACAACGTTGTGACAGTTTCAGGTGAAGAGCGAAGGGACTCAGCCATACCTGCACATGTATCATTCTCCCCCAAACTCCCCTCCCATTCAGGTAGCAATAATTTGCTTTTAAAATTATATTTTCTTTAATAGGTGTTAAAACTCTAAAAATTTTATTACAATAATGATGTAGAACTAGGAATGACCTGGAAAATTTCAAAAACCAAGCCTCATCTTATATGTTCTCATGATCCCATGATGTCATATTAGTTCATGGATAAAACTGCGATGGTACGAGCTCTACGGTGGCTGTAGGTGGGCAATGCTGCTGAAGTATTCCAACTTCTATTCACCGGCCTTGATAAAGTACCACTGCATCCTCCCACACTTCCCCCCGCCCCACCTCCGGAAGCATACAATGAAAGTTTTGGAACATGGAAAGTTAGTTTTGGAAGGAGACCAGATAAGATGGGTACTCAGCTGCAGAGCCTGCCACAGCAAATTTGCACCTTTTTCCTTCCATGCGTCATTGTTCTTGCATACACCACCCTCCTCCAACAAAAGGCTTATTTATTACAGTAGATCTTAGTCTAAAAAAGCAGAACACTAAGCAAGACATTTACTTTTGAAACACAATTTTTCTTTCCTCAGAGACACAGTGAGATCAGTGGCGATGCTCTAAGTTGATCTGCTGGCCTATGTGTTAGACTTATTTTATGTACAACAGCACCACACACCAGGTCACACATGTAGGACGAGAAGCTGCTTAAATTGGAAATACTGGCGGAATGATTACATTGAGAGGAGCTTATACAGAGCACATTTTTATAGGCACGCATCAAAGAAAATAAGAACAGCTTCTAAACCAGTGGCACTCAACTCACATGAAGACAACCAAATATAAAAATGCTGGGACGCTCCACCAGTGTTCTCTCTCCCATCTTCAGCACCTTCCTCTTCCTCCTTCTCTCCTTATGTTACAGGAGTGGTTTTGGCAGCCTACTGATGGTCCCCAAGGTTACAGAGGTGGGGCGATTCCTGCCTTATAAACTACACTGTAATGTTTGCTGGTCAAAATCTGAGCAAACTCCGGATATACCTCTTTCACCTGCTGAGCTAACCAAAAAACAGTATGTTCCATTGTGTTCTATCATCTAAGAAGTCAGAAGCTGTTCTTATTTTTTCTGAAGGAGTAGAAAGAGATGATGCTAGGAAACTGATCATAGAAGCTCTTAACTGAATAGGAGCAAGGCAGAGAGAATGAAAGCTGACAAAATACTTGCATATCTAAAGGAAGAATGGCCTCTGCTGACATTTTAAGACCAAGAGTCACTACTGCACTATTGGATGAAAGAGAGGAAGTGAGGGTGGGTGGTTCTGTTCCTTGACAGGATTCAAGGGAAGGAAGGAATGAAGTGTAATTAGCAACGATGACCATGTGTCATCTTCACCACAAGTGAACCTAAAGGAAAGAGATGCCTACAAGACCTGGAATTGCTCTCGTCCAGCTCACAAAACGAAACAGATCTCGAAGGTTACTTAACAACTCACTTTAGATCAAGCAACGACAGTCTGAGAACTGGTACCACCACCAGAAATGAGAGATTTTCCCTCTCCTTAGCCTCACGCCAGAGAAGGATGGAGAGACATCCTGAAAAAAATCTAAAGACATTAATAAGGGTTAAGAGCTTGGGCTTTGATGTAAGAAAGTCCTAAATTTGAATACTAAGCTTGAGTTTTAACTAGCTGTAAAATCTTGGGCAAACTATCTTGACTTCTCTGAACCTCAATATCCTCATCTGTAAGATGAAAATGACGGTCACTACACTTCACAGGGTTGCGTGCTACGTCTCTTCAGGTGTATCCAACTCTTTGTGACCCCATGGACTTTAGCCTGCCAGGCTCCTCTGTCCATGGGATTCTCCACACAAGAATACTGGAGTGGGTTGTCATTTCCTTCTCCAGGGGATCTTTCTGACCCAGGGGTCGAAACCACATCTTTTACGTCTCTTGCATTGGCTAGGTGGGTTCTTTACCACCAGCGCCATGACAGATTAAATGAGAAAATACATATAAAGTAGTTAGGGTATTCTGACCACAAATAAACCCTCATGAGTTTTCTATTAATATATCTATTACAGCTGGAGGAAAGGTGGTAAAAAATTAGCACTCAAGGAATTCCCTGGTGGTCCAGTGGTTAGGACTTGGTGCTCTCACTGCCAAGGGCCCAGGTTCAATCCCTGCTCACAGAACTAAGATCCCACAAGCTTCACAGAGCAGCCTAAAATAAAAAAACAAAAAAGCACTCAATAAATAAATAAATTTGAAGGGTGACACTAACCACTAAACTTTATTTGTTAATGTCTGAAAAACAGTATTATTAAGGTGAGGCGTAAGCATTAAAGAGTCATAAAATCTGCAGTAACTCAAAGGAATCCAAATAAGAAAGACTGTGCCATCCATCTACTCCAGGACAAAACATATTTAAACAAGACTGAACTTATCCAATTAAGATAGGGCAGGAAAAAAACTTCACAACATAGTTAGCAAATGCTATTTTAATACTTTTTTCACACCCACAGACAAACAACACTTCATGCTTCTTTTCTAAACATAAAAATAAAACTCTCCTGGCATTCTTGGTCCGGAGCTTAGAATGTACTCAGTAATTTTCCATGTCACTTTTGTGCTCACAGATTTAGAAAAGCACTTTAGTGCTTAACAAAAATATTTATGCTCTGAAGTATTTATTGCTTCTGCTTAACTACATCCCGGTGGACAGATGAGAAAGGTATCCAGGAGGAAATGTGGAATAATAGCGTGCAGAGTGTTCTAGAGTAGAAGGTCAAGCCATGGAACATACTTTATAACTGTAACAGGATAGGGCTGGAAGCAGGGTGAGGCTGAGCCCAGGCCCGCCCCGGGAGCTCAAGGCAAGGAATCTCGCTCCAGAGGCCACAGACTACACACAGGATCAACACCAAGTCCTGGGAGTGCCGCCCCTCTGGACCCCTTCAGGCAAAAAGAGGCTCCTGCCCTGCTCCCCAAACATCAAACGTATTAGCAACTCAGTAGTTATGCTTCTTTTTTTGAAGCAACATCTTTATTCTCAAATAAAACATTACAGAGGAACGCAGAAGTGACTTGGTGACACCTTCTTGTGTCACCCTGACCCCCAGTCCCAAGTCCTGGGACCTCTAAAGTAATCAGAAAACACAATCTTTTTAAATTATTTATTTTAATTGGAGGATAATTACTTTATAAAATTGTGATGGTTTTTGTCATATATCAACATGAATCGACCATAGGCATGCATGAGTCCCCTCCCTCCCAAACCCCACCCCTTCAGGTTTGTCACAGAGCCCCGGCTCTGGGTTCCCTGCATCCTACGGCAAATTCTCACTGGCTATCTAATTTACATGTGTAACTTTGGGACTCAGTGGGAGAAGGAGATGATTTCACAGAAAACACAATCTGAAAAGACAAACTATTAATAAATGGGAGCTAGAGAAAGACTGGAAGATCCTCAGGAAAAATGTATCTAGGACATGTAAATTTCCATCATTCAGTTTCAACTTGGTTTATTATTATACAGAATTGCTTTGGAAAATCATAAAAATTCCGTACAAAAATATACCAGTTTTCGTGGTTAAACTACAGGGAAAAGGAATAGTAGAAGTCCACCAATCTAGCTCAAATTAAACGTTAAAGTTATAAAACTGTATAATTTATACATTACAAATGTGAAGGTATGGTCTTTCCTAAATAAGATCCTGACCTTCAGAAACCATATCAGATTTTATTACATAATCTAAAATTCCTACATGGCTAAAGATAAAGCAGGTTAGAAGACCTGCTGGGGAAAAAATACTTGCAACATATATAACAGACAAATGTCAATATCAAAGATATCCTATAAGAAATCAATAAAAAACTAGAAAAATGGACAATACATAACTGAAAGACACAGGGGCTAAGGAGTATATGAAGACATTCGAACACACTAAATTATTAGGGAAATGTAAATTAGACACATGTAATTATGTAAATTAAGCATAAGTGGTCTGGTTTTTTTTTAACTCTCAAGTTGGAAAAAAATTAGAGACTGACCATTTTCAGTGCTAATGAGGATACAGTGCTTTTTATTGGAACAGACACAGGTAAGACCCTTTTAAGGGAAATTTGGTACTACCTGGGCAAACGTAAGTGTGTATGACCTTTAACCCAGTAATCCTACTTCTAGGAATCTATCCTACAAGATTCTACATGTATTTATGTAAAAGGATGCTTGCCTTAGCATTATTTATAATAGGGAAAACTTGATAAAACTGAAATTTTGTATGGAAACATGGTGCAAACATTTAAAAGAACCAGGATGTATACATACTCACAGGATAAGGAGCTATTACCACGTATCTCTGCGTAACAAAAGCCTAATGTTGTCTCCAATTTGTTTTCTTAAAGCTTTCTTTGCATTTCACATTGTGTATGCATGTGCATAAAAATAGTTCAGGGAACACATACCCCAAGCTGTCAGCTGTTGACAGGGTGAAAAAGGTGAACATAAAACTGTATCAGTATGTTGTTCCCGATTTAATTAAAAACACACACATACACATGCACACACGCAGGAATGCACACATCTGTGCATACACACAACACAGAAAAGGACAAGACAGGTGATACAGTGATTATTCAAGGGTAGTAGGATGCTGGGTGACATTTTCTATAAACTTTTTTCTATATTTCTACAATGATAATTATTACTCAAATAAAAATTAATAAAAAAGATACAGTAGTAGCAATGGTCTTCAATAGTCATAAAGATTAACTCATTGACATTTTCATTAAAACTATTAGCTCTTAAAGGAGCTACATGAAGCACTGATCACATTTCTTGGTATGTGTCCAAAAATAAAGCAACATTTCAAAAAACTGTTTAAAAGATATGATTTAAAAGGTAAATGTAATGTACTTTATCTCTGCCCTCAAAAGAAAACGTCAAAGCCAACACCTTACATGGTAAAATTATCTATTTGTGTGAACTCAGGAAGTCTGCTCAAGTTCCCGTCACTATAATTTTTTAAATGGTTCATATGTCAAACTCTCTGTAAAGCTGTTAGCTATGTTTATGAGAGTTATGTCTGTTAGTCGCTCAGTCGTGTCTATTCCTTGTGACCCCATGGACTGTGGCCTTCAAGGCTCCTCTGTCTATAGACTTGTCTATAGATTTCTCCAGGCAAGAATACTGAAGTGGGCAGCCATTCCCTTCTCCAGGGGACCTTCCTGATCCAAGGATGGAACCCGGGTTGTTATATGACTTCTAATTCAAAATTTCAAAAAATGACTGTAAGACAACTCCTTAAAGGAAAATAATATTCAGTTCCGTTTGTCTCCAAATACAGAAAACACTCTTCATGTTACAGGAAACTCAACTTCAAAAGCCACTGCATATCCTACAGGAACTCTTGCTCCCGGGGACACAAATGTACCAGCCACTTGAGGAGGGAAAGGGCAAACAGTCCAATCTGCCCGGGTCTGCCTGCAACTCCGAGTGACATTCTCTCACGGAAGGCAGTGAGTCACAATTCCAGTCGAGGGCATCTCGGCTTTGTACTTAATTCTAAGACACTAGCACGGATGTGCCCAAGCATAAAATTTCTCTGGAGAATATTCTCCCAACTCAGTACCATATACTCACATATCCACGTTGCTGGTATATTTGTGACCATCATGAAAGACACCTGGTTTTTAGGAGCCTGGAGCAAAAGGGCATAGTCACGTCCCAGCTTCCCAATTAAAACGCACCATATATCTGCCTCACTCCCTGGCCAGCCAAATCTGCAGTTTCCTTTATAACATACCCAAGGAGGCTCCAGTTTTGTTCCAACACCCCCAACTTCCCACGTTCTTCCATACAGCTCAGCTTTACCTCTCCTGAGCACTCTCTACTTGCACGCTCTCAGAATCAGGGCCACCCCTGCAGGAATATCATCTTTTCCAATCTCATTAATGAGCTACCGTCTGAGCCACCAGGGAAGCCCTTCTCCATCTCAGTAAATGACAAGAGATGGTTCCTAATACAAGTGGCTTGAAGACAAGTGGCTTCCAGGATACAAGTACAACATCCTGATGCTGTCAGGACCACTGAGGGACAAGCAGAAATGCATGTTCAGCAATCAGTTCATCTCTGGTCTCACCAGATTTCCATGTCAATAAGGAACCTTGGCTATCACAGGAGCGGATGAGGGGACAACTTGTTACAGCCTATCTAATGTCTCTATAAGAAAGCTTGAAAGAAACCTGAAGCCAGCCAAGACTGCTCTGGCCTGGAACGACCACATCTGTAGGGCATGTGGTGCCTTAGATCCTCACATTATGAATATGAGGAAAGCATATCTTCATTCCAGAGGCCGAGTGTGAGCCTTAGAGGAAAGATGAATAAAAACCTCTGGTACTTGGTAATTATTCATCAATGTGAGAAGCTATGTCAGACACTAACAATGAAGGATTTAACCATGCTCAAGAGTAGTTAGAGAAAATTAACTATAGTAAAGATTAAAATGTATTCTAATTGATAGGCTGTGCAGTTTTAAATCAATACCAAAGTTCAAGGAATATCATGGCAAATAACTGAGATTCATCTGGCAGAAATGGGCAAAAATGTTAAAATTTCTTTTCATATTTTAACAGTATTACAGTGTGATAATAATATTATAGTCTCATAAACCAGAAAATAGCCAATTAAACAGAAAATTTAATCAGTAAAAACACCATAAAAATTCTATGAACAAGAAGCTATAAACTCTTCAAGAAGGGACACTATTCATATTTATCCCTGTTGAACTTCTACCTAACACTGTGCGTGGAACATATTAGGAGCTTAACAAACACTTAAGAAAATGAACTGGGATCACCAGGTGTAATATAGAGAAAAATTAACTTAAAGCTATTTTCCGTGCTATATACTCAATTTTAAGAGCAACTGTTATGAAATGTTCTTATTATGTTGGTTAAGAGTCTGGTCTTTAGAGACAGAGATCTGAGTTTAATTCAGTTCCCTTTCTTACTAGGCAGGCAAATGATGGACACTTTATAAGCCTGCTTTCCCAGGAGCAAGATAAGCCTCCTCTTACTACAATACAACTCACAAAGGGACAAGAATTAAACAAGAAAAATATGCGAACTGAAAAATATTTGTTATATTAATTAAACATTTTCATCATTTAAAAGCTAAGGAAAAAGATAGGCATTTTAATCTAAGCTTGGGGGGAAATATAGCATTTGAAGGTCTAAGAATTAGAAGAAATTATGAAAAACAAAGGCAGAGTTATTTCATTGTGTGGAAGTGTTCCATAATGAAACATAACACAGCAATGTTAAAAGTAGTAGTATCACAGAAAATATGTATGTGGAAAACATAAATGGAACTATTATCACTCACACCAATTATTCACATGGGAGGTAACCAGATGTCCATTAGTTTTTTTAACAAGATAGTAGAAAGATCAGATGAGACTTTGTTGAAATTTGTAATTTAAAAAACCTAATAATGACTGTATATAAAATAGATGAACAACAAGGTCCTACTGTATAGCACAGGGAACTATATTCAATATCTTATAACAACCTATAGTGAAAAAATTCTGAAAGAGATGGGAATACCAGACCACTGGATCTGCCTCTTGAGAAATCTGTATGCAGGTCAGGAAGCAACAGTTAGAACTGGACATGGAACAACAGACTGGTTCCAAATAGGAAAAGGAGCTGGTCAAGGCTGTATATTGTCACCCTGTTTATTTAACTTATATGCAGAGTACATCATGAGAAACACTGGACTGGAAGAAGCACAAGCTGGAATCAAGATTGCCGGGAGAAATATCAATAACCTCAGATATGCAGATGACACCACCCTTATGGCAGAAAGTGAAGAGGAACTAAAAAGCCTCTTGATGAAAGTGAAAGAGGAGAGTGAAAAAGTTGGCTTAAAGCTCAACATTCAGAAAATGAAGATCATGGCATCCGGTTCCATCACTTCATGAGAAATAGATGGGGAAACAGTGGAAACTGTGTCAGACTTTATTTTTGTGGGCTCCAAAATCACTGCAGATGGTGACTGCAGGAAATTAAAAGACACTTACTCCTTGGAAGGAAAGTTATGACCAACCTAGATAGCATATTCAAAAGCAGAGACATTACTTTGCCAACAAAGGTCCATCTAGTCAAGGCTATGGTCTTTCCTGTGGTCATGTATGGATGTGAGAGCTGGACTGTGAAGAAGGCTGAGCGCCAAAGAATTGATGCTTTTGACCTGTGGTGTTGGAGAAGACTCTTGAGAGTCCCTTGGACTGCAAGGAGATCCAACCAGTCCATTCTGAAGGAGATCAGCCCTGGGATTTCTTTGGAAGGAATGATGCTAAAGCTGAAACTCCAGTACTTTGGCCACCTCATGAGAAGAACTGACTCATTGGAAAAGACTCTGATGCTGGGAGGGATTGGGCGCAGGAGGAGAAGGGGACGACAGAGGATGAGATGGCTGGATGGCATCACTCACTCGATGGACATGAGTCTGAGTGAACTCCAGGTGTTGGTGATGGACAGGGAGGCCTGGTGTGCTGTGATTCATGGGGTCGCAAAGAGTCGGACATGATTGAGAGACTGATATGATCTGATCTGATCTGATAACATTATTCTAAATATTTTGTAAGAAATGACTCATTACATCTTTAAAATAATCTCCAACAATACATAAGAGGTAATCTGACCTAAACTTACACCCAGTATTGGGGTTGGCATGGGGAAAGATGTTGCAAGACATTTCAGGCATGACTTTTTTGACATACCTCAGTAATCAGAAGACTAAACCTCATGTAAACACAGTCATAAATTTATCGCCAGCTGCCCCTCTTCCATTCTTATCTCCAATATGCAGGTATATAGTTACAAGACAAGGTAAACTTTAAAAATAGACTTTAAGGAGCAGAAAAATAACATCCAGCATTGCATTGTCACTTCAAACCTTGGTTTAGAACTGTTATAGTTCCACCAACTCCCCAGGGGCTCATTCTTTCCTCTCAAAGCAAAGTGCAGCACCTTAATATGTGGTCTTGTGCTCCTACTAATGCAATGCTAAAAAAATCTCACAGAAAATATACATGTGGAATATACAGTGCTATCATTCTTATATCAATTATTTACATAGGCTATAACCAGATTTCCCTCCAAGTTTTCTAATAAGATAGCAGAAAAATCAAACGAGATGTTATTGAAATTTGTAGTTGGGACGATCAGCAAAAATCATGTGATATATTAGCTGCAGGAAAAGGAGAGACTAACATCAGCAATAATTATGTGTTGTTTAATTTTATCTGCATATAAAATATTTCTATCTGTCTGGGAGCAAATATACCTGACATTACCTACTTCAACAAGGTTTGCCTTATGTCTTTTCACTTATTTATCTTAGGTTACAGTTGAGTCTCTGAGCCTTCCCAGTAAGGACAAGCCTAGGGCAGCAGCTGGTTTCTGGGATCCTTTGTTGTTCAGTCGCTCAGTCATGTCTGACTCTGCCACCTCAGGGACTGCAGCACACCAGGCTTCCCTGTCCTTCACAATCGCCCAGAGCTTGCTCAAATTCATCTCCATTGAGTCAGTGATGCCATCCAACCATATCATCCTCTGTCTTCCCCTTCTCCTCTCGCCTTCAATCTTTCCCAGCATCAGGGTCCTTTCCAAAGAGTCAGCTCTTCACATCAGGTGGTCAAAGTATTGCAGCTCCAGCTTCAGCATCAGTCTTTCCAATGAATATTCAGGGTTGATTTACTTTAGGAATGACTGGTTTGATCTCCTTGCAGGCCAAAGGACTCTCAAGAGTCTTTTCCAACACCCAGTTCATAAGCATCAATTCTTCGACACTCAGCCTTTTTTTACAGTCCAACTCACATCCACCCATGACTGGTAGAAAAACCATAGCTTTGAGTAGACAGAACTTTGTCAGCAAAGTAATGTTTCTGCTTTTTAATAAGCTGACTGGGGCTCTACCCATTTTGAATACAGAACTTTCTTGTTCTGGGGAAGTTTGAGAAACAGCCAGGGAAGTCAGATACCTTGCCCCAACTGCAGAAGTAGGAAATGGTCATTGGAATGCCGTCAGTGACATCACCCCTTCCCAGTCCCTTCCCACTAGTTCTGGAAATGAGGGAGAGTCAACTCAAGACTGAAGTCTTTCAACTGACATTACAGAACATAAAGCACAGCCACTGCATTCACCTGAGCCCCACCTCCGAGATGATCTTCATATTTACATTGGAGCAGTGAGGAAATACGTGAGGATTGTGACTCCCGCCAATTGCCATTTAGCCAAAAACCATTTCTCTCAGTTGCTGCATGCAAGTATTGTCCAACCCTGGCAGTGGGGAGCTGCCCAAAACCTATTACGACTGAGAACCTGCTTCTCATTGGGAGCTCCTGATGCATGAGTCTTACCTGATCCTTAGAGCAATGTTCTGGAAGTCTGTATTCTTCCCATGGAACCAAAACTGCCTCCTGCCCTCCATCACCTTCATAGCTGTCACACCCAACGTAAAGCACCAAAATGACAGGCATCACAGAGACAGGCTTCTCAGAAGCAGGAAGTCCACAGACTGACATTCCAGCCCCAACTCTGAACGTAAAAGGTAGCACACCCATCAGCCATGGAATAGTATTCACACACTTCCACTAGATTACATAGTTCCAAGGTACTGTTCTGCTCGGAGATGGCTGAGTTCCATCCACCAAGGGGGAGACCAACAGGTAAGCAAGATTTATTACACTAACGGACTAGGTCAAGAATCAAGAAGGTAATGCTTCAAGGAGGCAGCCAGGGTCCATGTCAAATTCCAAAGGAAGGGCAAATCAGATGAGAACTGAGAAATATGCCCTGTGGCCATTAGGAGATGGCCAGCCCCTCCGCAAAGACAGGGTCCAAGGTGAGGTGGGGCTGCCAGCGTCTGCCTGGAACCAAAGTCTGAATGTGAGATGCAGCCAGCCTGCAGAACTTTCTCAAAAACCATTACCTACAAAGGAAAGGGTGCCCAGTCTCTCTCCTCCGTCCATGGGATTTTCCAGGCAAAAGTACTGGGGTGAGGTGCCATTGCCTTCCCCGAATAAACAAAATATATTCCAACCTGGACTGAACTGTCAGTTCAGAACAGATTTACAAGGAACTCTCAGTAAGTAAGGGCTTTCTCGATGGCCCAGAAGTAAAGAATCTGCCTATAATGCAGGAGACACAGGAGACACGGGTTTGATCCCTGGGTGGGGAAGATCCCCTGGAGGAGGAAACGGCAACCCGCTCCAGTATTCTTGCCTGGGAAATCCCAAGGACAGAGGAGTCTGGTGGCTACAGTCCACGTAGTCACAAAGATGTGCACACGACTGAGCACATGACGTGACAATGAACTCTCAGGAGTAAATCCAAGCCAGACAGACACTGGTCATGTCAGCCCTGCATCCTCGGCGCAGACAACAGACAAACTGAAGAGAGGAAACTAAGAACCACTGCTTAGAAAGATGACTAAGAAAGGGAACCAGGACCCTGATGATAATGAGTATGGAACCATTAACACCACTAAGGATCAACTTCTCAGAATTGGCAAAAACTCATTTTCAGCCCAGGTTCAATTTTTTCTTTTTAAAGATAAAGACTCTTTCTAATGTTTATAGATTGTTCTTAAGTAGGCAAGAGCACCAAAAGCTTCAGCTGGACATACTACATGGTCGATCTGAAACTCCTCATCATGGAACAGGCATTCTGTCTGGTGCCCACCGCTCATTAACCAGCAGTGAGGGGGCTGACTCCTTGTCCAATCCAACTCAAACAACCCCTGTGAGGAGACGGAGGCCTCAAACTTCTCTTGGCTCCTTTGTTGCTGTTGTTCCGTAGCTAAGTTGCATCCGATTCTTTGTGACCCCTACAGACTGCAGCATGCCAGGCTTCCCTGTCTTTCTTCATTTGCTTTTATTTTTTACCTTTTTCAGTCCAGATGACTGGTCAACGTCAACAAGAAAGTCTCACCGTCATACGCAGCACAGGAGACAAAAAGACACATCTGCTCACACCAGCGCTATTTTTTTTTTTTTTTTCATATTTTGCACTGAGGAAAGGACACTTTGAGATGGATCTCTAGCTACACAGCTGTGATAGAGTTAAATGAAAACTCAGAAGCAATCATTCTGCTAGTCCCGAAAAAAAAAAAAAACACCAAACTATTCATAGATAGCACCTGCTTTCTTTGCAAGGAATGAGTCATAAAATGTCTGTGCGATGTAAATTTTATTTGCGAAAGAAAGAAAAAACCCTTCACAGTCTCACATATTTAAGAGAACAAATTATGGATCGTAGATGGCCTGAGTCAAAGGTAAGGAATGGTTAACCATTAGTCATTCTGAGCTGTAGGTCTCATCAAAGATTAGGTGTTATGTCTGGCATGTTGCAGGAGTTAACCATTAACCGACTGCCTCACAAAAGCCCTAACAATCCTTCCCAGCCTTCACGTCTGTGAACCAGACAGTGAAAAGGCAGGAATGCCTCCTGTTTCTAAGGCTGCAGATATGGTTAATCCCACAGCAATGCTCTATCAATAAAGAACATCTCAGAAGTTAAGACCTCTTAACATATGTACCTTTTTTCAATTAATCCTGAGTCAGGAGAGGTTCACTCTGTAATATTAAATTCTAGAATGAAAATCTCTAGAGGTGTACATAACACCTTTTAACCCTGAAACTACAAATTAGCTGTCACAGACTTAAATTTACTCTTCTCTGGGATTTGAGAGTTTTAGACTTTACCACTATTTTCACAGTAAAGAATCCAACTACAATGCAGGAGACCCGAGTTGGATCCCTGGGTCAGGAAGATCCCCTGGAGGAGAGCATGGTAACCCACTCCAGTCATCTTACCTGGAAAATTCCATGGACAGAGGAGCCTGGCGGGCTACAGTCCATGGGGTTGCAAAGAGTAGGACACGACCGAGCGTCTAACACTTCACCATGTTGATTCCATCAAATTTGTTCAATCATTACTAACTAGCAATGCAGTGCAAGGAAAGATCATGCATTTACATTTCTGATGTGGCTACTTCAGTTTATCCATCCTTTCTAAATACACTAAGCTCCGCCACTATGAGATGGTTCAGTTTTCTGGGGAAAAACAAAAAGTTCACAGTCACTTCAATTTTTCCTTCTTTACCTACTACATGCCAGGCACTGCTCTTAAAGCTGTGAATACGGAAGTACACAGAACCGATTAAAGACCTTGTTTACATTCTGTTGTTCTGCTTGACCCAGACACTTTTATTTTAGAATCTGAATTTGTTGCCCCTATTTAAAAACCAAGATGTGTGTGTGTGTGCTAAGTCATTTCAGTCAGGCCTGACTCTTCGTGACCCCATGGACTGTAGGTCACCAGGCTCATACATCCATGGGATTCTCCAGGCAAGAATACTGGAATGGGTTGACATGCCCTCCTCCAGGGGATCTTCCCAACTCAGGGATCAAGCCCATGTCTCTTAGGTCTCCTGCACTGGCAGGAAGGTTCTTCAAATACCATGAGTGCCACCTGGGAAGCCCAGAAACCAAGATACCTCACCCCAAAATACAGATACCATTAGCTCATGAAAAAAACAAAAAATCTGATAGCAATGGCCTGAGTTTCAGCCTGGCACCGAGGAGGAGGGACTGCAGTGGCTACCGCACTGACGGGGCAAGGACTCTGGTTTGGCTGTGGTCCCCACCGCTCCACGGGTGACTGCAGCTGTGCCCGCTTCTTTCCTTCTTCCTGCCTTGCCCTAGAGGCACGGAATCTATAATCTGCACTGGATTTTGCACCTGAAGTCAGACTGCACAGAGTCTGAATCCCACATCTGCCACCACGAGCTATGCAACTTGAGCTAATCACTCTACCTCAGTTGCCTCATCTGTAAAATGAAGTGTAAATATTTACTTCATAGGATTGTCACAGAAATTAGATGAGACAAGGTATGCAAAGCGTTTAGTACGGTGCTTGGCACAGAGTAAGTCCTCATTAAATACTTGCTATTTTTATTGTGTGTGTGTGTGTGTGTGTGTGTGTGTGTGTGTGTGATTACTCTCGTCACCATCACCATCCTTATTATGGCAAGAAAAACAACTAAAACATGCAGGAAATTCTAGGACCCATCCAGTTGTGAAAGACTCCTCCCCTGCACCACTCCTAGGCCAATGATTTTTCTCTTTTCTCTCCTTTTTAAATTTTTTCAGTTCAGTTACTCAGTCGCGTAGGACTCTGCTACCCTTGCAAAGACTGCAGCACGCCAGGCTTCCCTGTCCATCACCACCAACTCCTAGAGTCTGTTCACACTCATGTCCATTGAGTCAGTGATGCCATCCAACCATCTCATCCCCTGTCAAGCCCTTCTCCTCCTGCCTTCAATCTTTCCCAGCATCAGGGTCTTTTCTAATGAGTCAGTTCTTATATTGGCGCTTCAGCATCAGTTCTTCCAATGAATATTCAGGAGGATAATTCTGAGAGTTGACTTAGGAAAATCAGGTGGTCTTTTACCATCTGGCCAAGCCCAGGCTACAAATTCCAGAACAGCAAGCATATTCAACCTATAACCCCAGGGAGCAAATTAACAGTCTTAAATTGTTCTTAAACAGGGGAAAATATCACGTTTTAAAGGGCAATAAACCCAGCACTTGAAATAGACTCCCAAGCTCTCTGCAAAATATCATGAGGTGACCCTGATTTTAGAATGTTCGGCACATATGAGTCCTGTTGATACATCAGAACCACTCTGGGCCACTCACACCCCTTCCCCACAGCTGGGTAATTGGGGGAAAGACTTTTCCAAGCTACAAAATGAACTTAGAGCTGTTGCAGATAGGCAACTATGAACCAGCAATTTCCCAAGTGAAAAGCCATCTAAGGAATTCGTTATGCAGATTCCAAGGCTTCACTAAAGAGTGTGATTCCCCATGTCCAAGGTCCCTTGCAGGAACCTACTTTTTTGGTTTTCATTTTTTTTTTTTTTCCTGGCTGATAAGCATGATTTTCAGAATCTCAGGTCCATGACTGGGGATTAAGCCCAGGCCACGACAATAAAAGCCCGGAATCGTAACCACCAGGCCACCAGGGAACTCCCAGTAGGAAACTAGTTTTAATGAGCCCCCCAGGTGAGCAAAGCTGGGAGTATGATGAAATACCAACGTATGTCTACTCCTCCATCATTTGACCCAGCAGTCACCACCCCACCACATCCGCTCACCAACTGCTATAATGCTCAAATGGCCACACACTCAAGACTCCAAAAGAGACAAGCTGGGCACCCTCAGGGCCTCACACGACAGCATCCCAAGCTCAGCCCGAGGACCAGAAAAGGCCCTAGAGGCGTTAGTCTAAGTCACACACTGAGCAGGAGCCCTCTTAACCCTGTTTAGTCTCCTGGCAGTGTCTCCCCTCCAGTCAACCATAGCTCTCTCTCCACCATGGAGAGGTAGAATTAGCAAGAAAAGAATCCTTTCCTCCCAACACATCTTCCACCTCATCAAAATGACAACCTGCCTAGGGAATGGCATCTCTTCAATGCCTTCTCAACAGTCAGCTCTTCAAGAGTGCAGAAAGATCCCTCCATAAGCAGAAAAAAGCCTTACCTCAGGGATTAAAAGACAATAAAAAATGTATACACTATTTGAGTTTTTAGAAACTGCCTTCAGCACACTCTCTCCATTTTTAATCCTGTAACAGGGAATTTCCTCTTTCCTTCCCTCTCTCCGGAAATGTCTTGCTATATCACTGCCCTTGGAACAGTAACATTTGGCAAATACGGCTTTTCTGGCCAAACTGCAATTGGGCTGATACTCTCACTAGGCCTTGTCCTATATCTGATAAAGAGGGTGGTCGCCAACTTTTTAAAGAAACTCCCAATATCTGGGTATAATTCTCCTGAACCCCTCCTACCAAACCACGAAAGCAGGAAGTACATCTCCACCTCATCTCAGAGGAGCTGGGCTCACCCTGTGCCCACGTTCTCAAGGAGTCTTGGCACACTCGGGCTTCCCAGATGGCGCAGTGTAAAGAATCCACCTGCCAGTGCAGAAGACACAAGAGATGCGGATTCAATCCCTGGGTTGGGAAGATCCCCTTCATAGGAAATGGCAACCCACTCCAATACTCCCAGCTGGGAAATCCCATGGATAGAGGAACCTGGTGGGCTACAGTCCATGGGGTCTCAGAGAGTTGGACACGGTCGAGCGACTCAGCACACACATATGGGAACATGCACAGCCGACAAACCCAGTCACAAAATAAGAACACACAGGGACGTCTCTGGCGGTCCAGTGACTAATACTTTGCACTCTCAGTGCTGGGGCCCAGGTGGGATCCCTGCTTGGAGAACTAGATCCCACATGCCGCAACCAAGACTGAAGATCCCAAGGGCCACAATCACAATCTGGTGCATTCCAATAAAATGAGAGAACACGTAATCTGTCCCTCTAGTTTCTTCACCCTTCGCTACCACCCACTTCTGATGCCACAGTACTGAAATGGTAGAAATAATTTCTGGATAATGCTTTTTGTTTGGTTTTTCAGGCTCACAGTGTAAGAGGCTGAGGGATGCACACCAACTGAAAAGTAATTCACAGCACTTCAGACTACTCTTTGCAAGGCCGGCCGTGGCCAGTGACACACACTTCTGTCGCCACCCAAACAAGTTCAAAAGAGTCATCACTACAAAATGTATGCCAGGCAGATATGACCTTTGCCAGAACCCCAGCATTCCTGTAAAACAGATGGTTTATTAAGATATGCTGACTTTCCTGCTGGCCATCATTCTTGCCAGATTATCACCAGAGCAAGACAAATACAAAATGTGCTTTGGTAAGGTATGTTTGACGTTACCTATTCCTAAAGGCTTACCCAGGCAATCCACATTGCTACCAGGACTGTAAATATGTATTTTCTCTGGGGACAGAATCAAATGGAAATAGATAGGCAATTTATGTTTGAAAACAAAGGATTGACTTGGAAACAAGAAAGGAAAAAGTCAGTGACACTGGCAAGTCCTAAGGGGCCCATCCAGGAAAATTCTTATCTTTCCAAAGAGAAAAAGTCATACACAACTCTTGGGTTACCATCACAACCCAGACTGAAAACAATTTCCATTTCCCACCCCACCTCACCCTACCTACTCTAAGAAAAACACATTCTGGATTCCTGACTTTCTGAATATGCCCTGCATTGAAGGCATCACACTCTACCAGTCTTTCAGCTCTTGTTTTCTCTTCCTGGAGACATTCTTTCTTTTCCCAACAAATACATCCTACTCATTCCTCCCCAACCAGGCAAACTCAATCAGTTCTGCCTCTAAGCATCACATCTTATTCATGGCATTTATTAAGCAATCATCAATCCTGTGTATCTTCTTCTTTCTACCTTGTTTCTGTGAAAGCATGGTAGGTGCACTGTAAAAGTTTTTCCCTAAAGCAAACTTTATGCATGCATTACAACATTATTGCATGCCTGAGTTTATCAGTGCCTTCCTAAACTCATTGTTGCACCAGATCTTAAGGAACCTAAATGGAGGAGACGTCTTCCTCAACTATATCTCAATGGAACACCAGCCATGAAGATTAAGAGTAGTTAAGACAAAAGTTAGCCCAAACATTGAATCTGAAGATGCTTGAGAAATGCTTCTGCTAGGTCAGGTTACCAGCCTTCCTCAAAAAAATGGAGAAAACAGTTCGGGAAAGAAATGTCACTTAACCACACACACATCTGAAAATCTTATGATAGCACTAACCAGGAGCCATAAAGGAAAAGATGCAAGAACACACCAGAAAGGTGAAACATATCTTTCTTCTCAGATAAAATGGAAAGGGAAACAAAACAAGCACAAATAGGACTTCCCTAGCGGTCCAGTGGTTAAGAATCTACCTGCCAACGCAGGGGACATGGGCTTAATCTCTGGGACCCGGGAAGATTCTTCACACCGAGGAGCAACTGATCGTATGCACCACAACTATTGAAGCCCGAGAGCCTGAGAGCCTACGCTCTGCAACGAGAAGCCACTTCAATAAGAAGCCACCACACTGCAACTAGCCCCCACTCGGCAAGTGTAGAAAAAGCCCAAGTGTAGCAAGGAAGACCCTGTGCAGCCATAAATAAATGAATATTTTAAAACAGTAAAAACAAAAAGAAAACAAAAACTGAAGGGAAGGAGAGGAGGGAAGAAAAGAGGCTTAAAACATCTAAAACTTATAATAAAAGTCTCTAAAAAAGGAATTATGCTTTGTTTTCCTCTCACAACCCCTCAACTATCACAGTGACTTCACCTAGCACACAGTAAACAATACGTGTTCATCAAAGGAGGGACCTGAAAACCCAGCCACGATGGGCTTCTTTTCCCAAGGATGAAATTATCATTTGGGCGAGAACAAAGAAGCACCACTTCATGTAAAAATGTTAGAGAGATTTTGACCCAGTGAAAAGATGACTCCAGCATATCCAAGACAGTAATCTCTATTCGCCAGGACTGATAAAAGATGTCCCAGCCAGATTCAGGGCAATCTCCTTTAGAAGTTGGTAAATTATTTCCCAGAACAACAATATTTTATTTCACTTCTTTGTTCATGTGCTGTGTTTAGTCACTCAGTCACGACTGACTCCTTGCGACCCCACGGACTGCAGCCTGCCAAGCTCCTCTGTCCATGGAATTCTCCAGGCAAGAATACTAGAGTGGGTTGCCATGCCCACTCCAGTATTCTTCCCAACTCAGGGATGGAACACAGGTCTCCCTCATTACAGGTGCATTCTTTACCATTTGCGCCACCAGGGAAGCCCTTTGTTCATTAAATGAAGTAAACGTTGTATTACATGACCTGTTCCAAATATAAGTTCTTTTGTGTAGAACACTACTTCTCCATTATCCATTATTATAGATGATGAATTTTAAGTGCCTTCTTTAGAGGATTTTATTATAAGTTGTGCATATATTGTAAGTCTCTTTGCTTTTCTTCTTTCCTCTCCCTGCCACCAGGTCTCTTTTCATTCCTTTCACAAAGAATAAAAAGCAGTAGATAATGATAAGTGATTTATTCATACAGAGAGGACGAAGCTTCAAAAATAGATTCCTATGGTTCCTCTTGAGTTCCTGGCTCAAGAGACAGCATCTAAATCAACTAAAATCCCACTGGACACAAGGATCAGCTGGATCCACATGGGGAAAAAATATAAGGAAATGATAGAGTTGTCTGTTACCTGCTCTACCTCTGAAGACAACACTTTGCATTCTATTTTAAGTTAGAATCAACTATACTAAAGCTAGGGAGAAGGCAATGGCACCCCACTCCAGTGTTCTTGCCTAGAGAATCCCAGGGACGGCGGGGCCTGGTAGGCTGCCGTCTATGGGGTCGCACAGAGTCGGACATGACTGAAGCAACGCAGCAGCAGCAGTAGCAGTAGCAGCATACTAAAGCTAAGAGGAAAAACGAAAAAGCTAAACTACAAACAACAAAATAAAACAAATGGTAACGATGAAAATGTCCTAAGAATGCCTGGCCTATATTCTATTTCATATTCCAGAAATGGCTGCTGCAAACTACACCCCCACTAAATGAAAAAAAAAAAAAAAAGAAATCACAACCTAGAGGGGTGGGATGGTGTGGGAGGTGGGAGGGAGGGGACATATGTACACCTATGACTGATTCATGTTGATGTATGTCAGAAACCAACACAATATTGTAAAGCAATTATCATCCAATTAAAAACATATTTTAAAAGAATCTCTAAAGAAACAAGTGGGCAGCATGTTCTAAGAGCAGCATCAATTGCATTCCTGTACCAGGTTCTTACCATTCTAGGAAAGTTAGCTGATTCATGTCTATTCTCCACCCCCACTCCAGCTAGGAGCACCTTACTCTTTTTCCATAGTCCCTGTACCATACCCGCAACACAGTCAGTCCTCAATGTTTGCTGGTCCATAAAATACTGAAGTAACTGCCAAATATTCATTAATATACTCCAGAGTCAGTTTGGAAAAAGAAATGTCCAAAACCTGGCAAAATCTTATTCCAGATACCAAAGCACTCTTATTTGTCTAACAGGCTAACACTCAGTTGTTCTAATTTACTCATTATATCTATCCTGCCTAGACTTCGGGTGGGTGAGAGAAATGCTTGTCTCAACTGTTTTTCCAGTAACATATAAAATGAAGGTTCTTTCACATTAATTTGGATTATTAATATTCAAAAAGAGTTGAACCCTCCCACCTCATGAAATCTTTTGAGATACAAGCTGTCAGGTATGGATTACAGCCTTGCCCATCCTTTGGCAGCGCTGCCATGACAAAATGTGAACAGGCCACAAGAAAGACAAGGAGGAAGCATCTAGGACCCCACAGCTCACTATGTGATCGGCCTTCTGGGTAGAAAATGTTCGGGACTGCTTACCTAGCGGCACTGTCCACGTCCCTTTTCTTAATAGTCTACAAGTACATCCAAACAATTTTTTAAAACTACAATAACATTAAATGACAGAACTTAGAAGGGATCTGGGGACTTCCCTGGTGGTCGAGTGCAATGAACAATGCAATGAACACAGCTTCAGTTCCTACTCTGGGAAGATTCCACGTGCCGCGGGGCAATGAAGTCCACGCACCACAGCTGCTGACTTTGAGCTCCAGAGCCTGTGCTCTGCGACAAGCGAAGCCACCCCAACGAGAAGCCCACACGCTGCAACGAGGGAGACGCCCCCGAGCTGCAGCTGGAAAAAACCCGAGTGCAGCAAGGAAGACCCGGCACAGCCAAAAAAAAAATGAATTTTTTTTCCAAAAGAAGGTATTTGAATGATTTGGCTTTAAATCAGGCTGTAATAAGCAATGAAATCAAGTCATCAACCCCAGCGCCACAGAAAATGCAGAATACCCTAGGAACAAAGAAAGACATACTTGGAGCAGAGGTTAAAAAAAAATTTTTTTTTGAGGATTTTTAGCAAAAGAGAATTCAAATACTTCAAGATGTCTGGAACCTTAATAGCAAATTGTCAAGTAGCTCAGCAGCAGGTGGGGACAGAATGGGTATAGCTGCATTCTTCATCAAATCCACCCATGACCGCTGCCCCAGAGACTCTGAGGGCCATCATTCCACAGTGGGAACAGAAGGGCAGACTAAATGCAGTCAGTCTAAAGACCCTCGTCCCCTCCCCACTTTTACTATTCTGCATGCCTCATATACTTTCCTCCATCACTTTGACTTGTTGAGTTTATTGGGATCAGTCTTGTGATTAAGAGCCTTGTAAATAAATACAAAACATTTCACCAGTTCACTCAAATGTTTTACTGCCTGACCTCCTGCTTGGAGGTTACACATGGAGCCGATGAAAAGAATGTCATAAGCATTCTTTCCTACCCACCTAGACTAAATCGTTATTTACCCCAGGCCAGTGTCTCCTTAAAGGGGCTAAAATGCCCTCCTTGCTTTATGTAACACAAGGGAAAAATAAAACAGATTCACAATGGCTGCTGGGTCCACATTCACAGAAGGAATTTTAGGGAGAGTCATTTGTTTTCCTAAGTAGAGAATAAAATTTATCTTTGCAAGTGGCAGTTTAAAGAAAAAGAGAGAGATAAATGCATGTTTGTCTCAAGTTTTGGTGAAAAGGCATGAATTAGTACAAGATCCATGACGCATACAACATGTTAACAGAGTAAATAAAAAGACCTCTCATATAAATGCATACACATGTATATTCCTTTCATAAAGTATTTGATAATCCCTTAGTTAGTAGCAAAAAGGACTTGTTAGCCACCTATTCTGACCCAGGTTATACAAAAGAAATTCCTACAAAACAACTAACACAATTAAAATTGTCAAGTAAGAAAAGCATATACAAGTACTAAATTGAGGACAGCATAAATAAATACAAACAAGAAAGAACTAAAGGAGTTCAATAAAAATGTATTCAAAGAGGTAACATAAACAGTTAGGAATATGGGCTCTATTGATCCCTTAATTACGTTTCCCAAGTTGTTTGTCAGATCAGATCAGTCGCTCAGTCATGACTGACTCTTTGCAACCACATGAATCGCAGCACACCAGGCCTCCCTGTCCATCACCAACTCCCAGAGTTAACTCAGACTCATGTCCATCGAGTCAGTGATGCCATCCAGCCATTGGCAAAGTAATGTCTCTGCTTTTGAATATGCTATCTAGGTTGGTCATAACTTTCCTTCCAAGGAGTAAGCGTCTTTTAATTTCATGGCTGCAGTCACCATCTGCAGTGATTTTGGAGCCCAGAAAAATAAAGTCTGACACAGTTTCCACTGTTTCCCCATCTATTTCCCATGTAGTGATGGGACCGGATGCCATGATCTTCGTTTTCTGAATGTTGAGCTTTAAGCCAACTTTTTCACTCTCCTCTTTCACTTTCATCAAGAGGCTTTTGAGTTCCTCTTTACTTTCTGCCATAAGGATGGTATCATCTGCATATCTGAGGTTATTGATATTTCTCCCAGCAATCTTAATTCCAACTTGTGTTTCTTCCAGTCCAGCATTTCTCATGATGTACTCTGCATGTAAGTTAAATAAACAGGGTGACAATATACAGCCTTGACGTACTCCTTTTCCTATTTGGAACCAGTCTGTTGTTCCATGTCCAGTTCTAACTGTTGCTTCCTGACCTGCATACAAATTTCTCAAGAGGCAGATCAGGTGGTCTGGTATTCCCATCTCTTTCAGAATTGTCTACAGTTTATTGTGATCTACACAGTCAAAGGCTTTGGCATAGTTAATAAAGCAGAAATATATGCTTTTCTGGAACTCTCTTGCTTTTTCCATGATCCAGCAGATGTTGGCAATTTGATCTCTGGTTCCTCTGCCTTTTCTAAAACCAGCTTGAACACCTGGAAGTTCATGGTTCACATATTGCTGAAGCCTGGCTTGGAGAATTTTGAGTATTACTTTACTAGCGTGTGAGATGAGTGCAATTGTGTGGTAGTTTGAACATTCTTTGGCATTGCCTTTCTTTGGGATTGGGATGAAAACTGACCTTTTCCAGTCCTGTGGCCACTGCTGAGTTTTCCAAATTTGCTGGCATATTGAGTGCAACACTTCCACAGCATCATCTTTCAGGATTTGGAATAGCTCAACTGGAATTCCATCACCTCCACTAGCTTTGTTCATAGTGATGCTTTCTAAGGCCCACTTGACTTCACATTCCAGGATGTCTGGCTCTAGGTCAGTGATCACACCATCGTGATTATCTGGGTTGTGAAGCTCTTTTTGTACAGTTCTTCTGTGTATTCTTGCCACCTCTTCTTAATATCTTCTGCTTCTGTTAGGTCCATACCATTTCTGTCCTTTATCGAGCCCATCTTTGCATGAAATGCTCCTTTGGTGTCTCTGATTTTCTTGAAGAGATCCCTAGTCTTTCCCATTCTGTTGTTTTCCTCTATTTCTTTGCATTGATCGCTCAAGAAGGCTTTCTTATCTCTTCTTGCTATTCTTTGGAACTCTACATTCAGATGTTTATATCTTTCCTTTTCTCCTTTGTTTTTCTCTTCTCTTCTTTTCACAGCTATTTTTAAGGCCTCCCCAGACAGCCATTTTGTTTTTTTGCATTTCTTTTCCATGCGGATGGTCTTGATCCCTGTCTCCTGTATAATGTCACGAACCTCATTCCATAGTTCATCAGGCACTCTATCTATCAGATCTAGGCCCTTAAATCTATTTCTCACTTCCACTGTATAATCATAAGGGATTTGATTTAGGTCATACCTGAATGGTCTAGTGGTTTTCCCTACTTTCTTCAATTTAAGTCTGAATTTGACAAAATTCAGACTCAAATATGTAAATTAAATATGCCTTTGACAAAGGCACCTAAAACCACATTTCACAATATTTTCATTTTGTTTATATTTAATTTACAAGAAAACATAAATCAGAAACTTCTTAAATCATTTTTTCACAAGTATGAATGATTTCCTATCAGTATTATAGCAACTGAAATGTTCAAAAGTAGCTGTAATTAAATACACGATTAACAACTGGGTTGCAGAGTCTGTGATAACAATCTCTGCCAAGGCAAGCTTTAAATGGCCAGTGTGCATGCTCCATTGTGTCCAACTCTGCAACCCCATGGACTGTAGGCTGCCAGGCTCCTCTGTCCATGGAACTTCCCAGGCAAGAATACTGGAGTGGGTTGCCATTTCCTCCTCCAGGGGATCTTCCCAACCCAGGGATCGAACCCACATCTCTCATGTTTCCTTCACTGCAGGCAGATTCTTTAGCACTGTGCCACCTGGCCTCCTTTTCAAAAAGGATAACTTGCAGAAGAGTCAGCTAATTCCAGAGACTCATTCTCTACAATCAGAAGAGGAACAAGCAGGATAGAAGCATCCCAAATCAGTAGAATGTAAGCAAGAATGCACGTGCTGCATGCTTTATATCAGATTCTGAAACAAACCTGCTTTCCTAATTAACATTTGGCTCAAATCAGCATAAAAAATAGCTAATATTCCATGAGTCTAAACCAAATGGTGCTAAATGGAAGAGGTTGCCTAGAAGTGCAGTTATGAGACTTCAGGCTATTTTAAATAAAGGACATTGGAAAGTATAAATGAAGACCACCAGAAGAAAAAAATAGCAAGAACGTTGTAAAAAAAAAAAAAAAATCTGCACTTGTAAACAAAAGATCACCAGTTGTGAAAATAAATGCCATGGTGTTTTTAATGATTTAACGTGCAACTTTATGCTTAATACTTAATAATTGTCAGTGATATCAATTACATTTAAAATACTGGCAAGATAAGACAAAAGTAAAAAGCAGCCACCACTAGACCAGTTAGTTCAGTTCAGTCACTCAGTCATGTCGGACTCTTTGCGACCCCATGAACCCCAGCACTCCAGGCCTCCCTGTCCATCACCAACTCCTGGAGTTTACCAAAACTCATGTGCATTGAGTTAGTGATGCCATCCAACTATCTCATCCTCTGTTGTCCCCTTTTCCTCCCGCCCTCAATCTTTTCCAGCATCAGGGTCTTTTCCAGTGAGTCAGCTCTTCACATCAGGTGGCCAAAGTATTGGAGTTTCAGCTTCAACATCAGTCCTTCCAATGAACACCCAGGACTGATCTCCTTTAGGATGGACTGGTTGGATCTCCTCGCAGTCCAAGGGACTCTCAAGAGTGTTCTCCAATACCACACTTCAAAAGCATCAATTCTTCTGCGCTCAGCTTTCTTTATAGTCCAGCTCTCACATCCATCTAGACCAGTTAAGAAGCAGGGAAATACCTGCATGAGATTTTTTTTTATTACAATGGTGGTCAGGAGTTAATTGCCAAAATAATGAAAATTATTCTGACTTGACTCCATCATACTTCTGAGGCATCTAAGCATATAGGAGACTGACATGTTGTTAATTCTCGAATGATCCTGATTTTGTCACAGTGCAGGATCTATAGGCACAGGCATGACCCATCTTTACAGAAGGCAGTAACCTTGGACCTGGTATGCAAAGGTCAACATAATCTCTCATCAAAGAACATCTGCCCGCTCCTCTCCTATCTTCTCATTTTCCTTGTATATCCCTTACGGGTAGTCTTTCCTAACGAGGAATGAACCCAGAGTAATAACTTTAACTGGCTTCATGGATTTGACAGCTGGGGGCCCTGAAGGCAGTTTCTACGAAGGTGCCCAGGGGTAAGGGAGCCTAGAGGTCCAGCAGCAATCCTCAGGCAGCTGCCCACAAGAGCACCGACCACCACCTTCCTCCAGTAGCAGCTTCCCAGGAGTCTACTGACTCCTGTTACTGGGCAAAGACACAGGAGTCACTTTTTGCACTGAAATAGTATTTAAAAGATGAGCTTCTTCTATAGTGCACAACAGACTTTCTCCAGGGAGCTGAGAACTTAGGATCAATCTTAACATCTTTCTATAGGAAAATCAATTCCTGGTTCTGGGCGAATTGATTTACACACAAACTTTTGGAATCAATTCTTGATAAAATGGGCTTAGAAGTTGAAACAGGATGCATGTTTCAAAGCAGTAAAAGTGAAAGAATTGCAATTTGCATCAATAAACAAAACTCTGTGTGTGTGTGTGTGTGAATGAAAAAAAAAATACTCTGATTACATTAAAATCCAATCACTTAAAGTGGAAAGTAAGCAACGCATGGTGTGCTTTTAAAAATATGAAAGGACTGAAAACAAAATAGGGAGAAAAGATCACATATATACTATGAAATCTATTTTTTCAGACTACTCTTACCCAGCAACTTCTATACATCAGCTTTGACTCTCTGTTTGGAAAACACTGACCCACCTCCCAATCTTCTCTTGTCTCTCTTATCCACCACCTACTGCTTTCTAGACTAGATTTCCAGCCTGGAATTTGAAACACCCTGAATGTCTTAAAGTATTTCAAAATAAGTGATGAAATTCTGAAAACAAATCAATGTAATAAGTGTATGCTATAAAGAAATCTACCCTGGAGGGCATCAGGAAACCTAAAACCCTCAGAGACGATGTTGCAACTCCCAAAAGGAGAAAACTCACAGCTCAGTTCAGTTTAGTTCAGTTGCTTAGTCATGTCCGACTTTTTGCGACCCCATGAATCGCAGCACGCCAGGCCTCCCTGTCCATTACCAACTCCCGGAGTTCACGCGAACTCATGTCCATCGAGTTGGTGATGCCATCCAGCCATCTCATCCTCTGTTGTCTCCTTCTCCTCCTGCCTCCAATCCCTCCCAGCATCAGGGTCTTTTCCAATGAGTCAACTCCTCCCATGAGGTGGCCAAAGTACTGGAATTTCAGCTTCAGCATCAGTCCTTCCAATGAACACCCAGAACTGATCTCCTTTAGGATGGACTGGCTGGATCTCCTTGCAGTCCAAGGGACTCTCAAGAGTCTTCTCCCATACCACAGTTCAAAAGCATCACAGCTCAGGAGATGCCAAACAGGCACATATGTAACATACAGCAACCCACAAACACTCCAAGACCTACATGGTAACAACAGTCAGCACTAATCTCCGAGATTTGGAATCCTTTTCCACAATACAAAGACACTTCTGCTAAATTCTACTCATCCTTTTACCTCCCTGATTTCCAAGCTTTGACAGGAAAATACCTAATGCTATCTAAAATCACCTCAATGACCATGGTGAAACTCTGAAAATATATTCAAACAAAATTAGTATCGATCTAAATAAATAGAATAAGTTCATATATAGCATACAGGATAACGCCATTTTTTTATGGGAAGGATCAAAGGTAAATGCCACAGATCAGATCAGATCTCGCTCAGTCGTGTCCGCTCTTTGCGCCCCCCGCCCGCCCCTCCCTCCTCCCCTCCCTCCCTCTCCTCGTCATTCCCTCTCTCCTCTGTCGTCCCCTTCTCCTCCTCCCTCTCCCTCCCCTCTCTTCCTCCTCTTCCGTCCTTCCCCCCCCTCTCCTTCCCCCCTCCCCCCTCTCCTCCTCTCCTCCCCTCTCTCCCCCCCCCTCCTCCTTCCCTCTCCTCCCCCCCCTCTCCCTCTCCCCCCCCCTCCCCCCCCCCCCCCCCCCCCCCCCGCCCCCCCCCTCCCCCCCTCTCTCTCTCTCCCCCTCCTTCCCTCTCCCCCTCTCTCCTCCCCCCCCCCCCCCCCCCCCCCCCCTCTCCCCTTCCTCTCCTCTCTCTCCTCTATCTTCCCCCTCTCCTCCCTGCTCCTCCTCCCCTCTCTGCCACTCCTCCTGGTCTTGTTTTTGCTGTTGTTGGCTTCTCCATCTTTGGCTGCAAAGAATATAATCGATCTGATTTCGTGTTGACCATCTGGTGATGTCCATGTATAGGTCTTCTCTTGTTCATTCAAATACAATTAACCATCATTGCAAAAAAGTTTAACACTTAAATATGCTAGTTGAATCTTTTCCTGAACAAAAATAAACCAGGCAATAGTACTGTCTTCTGAGAAGAGTAACAGCAGAGGTTTCCTTTGCTCTGACCACAAACTCAACCATAAAGTTAAAACAAAAAGTTTTCCAGAACTATTGAATTTTCAGAGAAGTGTGAAGCCAGGAACCTGAGAAATCATGCTCTACTAGATCAACAAACTCATGATGAAGACAAAGAAACTGAGTCATGAGTGGCTAAGAAACTTGCCTAAAACCAAAATAGCTAATTAGTGGCAGAAGTAGGACTCGGGTTTCTTAAATTGCACAGGAGAGCACTTTCGACTAGACCACATGGTGGATGAGTGGGGAGTCTGCAAAACTTCAAACTGGACTTAGCCCATTACACATCTGCCCAGCATAGTTTCATCTTACACGACCTAAGGGACTCTCACGTAACAAGCTAGTCACTTCATAATAGTGCTGCCTTTTTAAGGGGTAGTAGCTTTTTTAGACATATGTGTGATAAAAGTGATTAAAATCAAGCTGAGTGTACGCATACCAAAAGCAGCTCAAATATCATGCAATGAAGTCATTATTCGGGTTTCTAGGTTAAATAGTAATGTATGAGAAAATATCACTTTAATGTATTCAGCCACGTTAATTTACATGCACATGAGTTTAATGTGCATTCAGTAGAATATGCACAATGAGAAGACTACCCTGAGAGTCTGTTTAGTAACAACTCATAGTAGGTACCCAGACACTGCTGCTGCTGCTAGGTTGCTTCAGTCATATCCGACTCTGTGCGACCCCATAGACAGCAGCCCACCAGGCTCCCTCATCCCTGGGATTCTCCAGGCAAGAACAATGGAGTGGGTTGCCATTTCCTTCTCCAATGCATGAAAGTGAAAAGTGAAAGTGAAGTCTCTCAGTCATGTCCAACTCTTAGCGACCCCCTGGACTACAGCCTACCAGGCTCCTCCATCCATGGGGTTTTCCAGGCAAGAGTCCTGGGTGCCATTGCTTTCTCCACCCAGACACTAGAAAGATACATATTATTTGAGAGACACAGAACTAACTTGAGTAGAATAGCAATTCTTTGAGCACAGCTCCCAGGAACAAAGATATTCAAGGTCTTAACCCAGTCTTGACTGGCCCAGACACAGCAAAGACTGGGCATTTTGACTGGAAAGATATTTGAAAGTCTAGAGGTTCTTGTTTGCTTGTTTTTTTATATTAAACCTGGGATGTGTTGAAGAAATGATAGATGAAAGAAGGGACAGAACAGGAGGGTAGAATAGAAAATCAGAAGAAAGTAATGAATTAAAGAGCCAGAGATACAAGCCAGGAAAGGCAAAAAAAAAAAAAAAAGGTGTATATTATCCAAGAGGGCAGTAGGAAAGGGAAAACCCTGATCAAGATATAAGACTCAGATCACATGTCCCAGGATATCTGGAAATTTCTGTCCAAATGCCAACAGAGGCTGTCTACATATCAAGTCTGGTCTTTGACTTTGCTGGTTAAGGAACTTGATTTTGAGTTCAACCAGAAACAACCAATGCCAATTGAGAAATTATACTGAGAAGCTAAACTTTCAAAGGGACTCTGCTCACTCTCAACTCAAAAGGACTAATGGGTTTTGGCAAATCCGTTTAGGACTCAAAAATTTATAATGAAGAGAAATAGATCATTCTGCTATTGCTATAAAACAAGCAGAGTCTGTTACATGCACTGATTCCTCTGCTACCTGTTCAGAATGACCCTTAAACATTACTGTAATCATACTTGCAATTCTTCTTTTCTAGCATTTCCTTTCATCAACTAAAAATTCCTATTGGCATAACAATATTTCCTTCTAGCAGGTACATCCAAGAGTCTGAATACTCAAGTAGTTTAAAAATGGACCTGATTTCACAGTAGCACAGAAATGCATGCTGAGATATGCTTAGCCAATCACAATCAACTAAACAGAAAATTCTAAAAAGTAGTTGGGGAATACAGTTAAGCAGATCCTGAAGTCTTTCAGACAAATGCTGTCTGCATTTTTTTTTTTACGTTTTTTTTTCTCTTCATTGCTTCCACCACCAAAAAAAATCTATAAACAACATTTAAAAAATCAATAAAGTACACATAAAGATGAATGGTCAGAGAACTAAGATGCCACTCAGCATGGCCAAAAAGAAAAGAAAAAGAATTGAAGTATGGTTGTTTTTCAAAATGGGACTTCAGTGTGATGCCCACAAGCACAGAAGTCATGGATGGTGGATTTTAAGCTGTAAGTCAAGTATACCTGATCACAACCAAAGTCCGTGCTTGTGAGACCAAGGTCCTCAAAGCAGCAAGGGGAAGATGACAGGTCACTCACAAGGTAGCCACTGCCCAGAACGCACTTGAATTTGACAACTGAGCACGCCAGTGCAGCAGAGTATGTTGCCTATGTTTCTGTGGGGAGCCTGGAGCAAGAAGACAGGAGGGAAATTAACATGGTTTTTGCCACTGCCCTCCTTAGGAACTGCTTCAGGCAACTTGTGGATATCAACAAATAGGTACTAAGTACTACATGACCAACAATGGGACAGAAGAACCCCAAGTCTGTGTTCTGTCCAAAAAGCACTGAACACTCAATGCTGGTGAAAGACACAGTCAGTTGGATGCAGGTGTATTAAAACTGTCTGGTAGTCACAGGTCTTCCTAGGTAAACGACCACAGCATTGCGCCTGACAATCACCCATCAGGTAAAGCCATGAGACCAAGTTCTTTTGGGCTGTTAGAACAAAATACCACAGACTGGGTGGTTTACAAACAACAAAAATTTACCACTTACACTTCTGGTGAATGGAATTCTGAGATTAGGGTGTCATCACGATTGGGTGAGGGCCCTCTTCCAAGCTGCAGACTTCTCACTGAATCCTTACAGGGCAGAAGAGGCTAGGGAACTCTGTGGAGTTTCTTTAATAAGGGCGCTAATCTCTTTAATAAGGGCTCTACCCTCACATGGGGAAGGCAATGGCACCCCACCCCAGTACTTTTGCCTGGAGAATCCCATGGACGGGGGAGCCTGGTGGGCTCCAGTCCCTGGAGTTGCTAGGAGTCGGACACGACTGAGCGACTTCACTTTCACTTTTCACTTTCATGCATTGGAGAAGGAAATGGCAACCCACTCCAATGTTCTTGCCTGGAGAATCCCAGGGACAGGGGAGCCTGGTGAGCTTCCATCCATGGGGTCGCACAGAGTCGGACACGACTGAAGCAACTTAGCAGCTACCCTCACAACCTAAGCATTTTAAAGTTCACTCCTAAAAGCATCACCTCTGGGGGTTAGGATTTCAGCATATATGAATCTTAGGGGGACACGGTCAGAGCACAGCACTATATAAGTGGATTTCACTTTTAGGCCAACACACAGACTAAGAAGGAAGGAAAATGGAAGAGAAAGGAAGTTCTGAGGAGTGAACAGAGTAACACTAACTAATTTGGGGCAACACTGTACAGAGTCCCATAAGTGGGACCATCAATCCCAGACCTAAAAGCTATATTTACATATATTTTACACTCTTAAAAAATACGTAAATATAACTTTTACATATATTTTACACCCTTGGTCTTTCCTGGTGGCTGAGACCATAAAGGATCTGCCTGCAATGCAGGAGACCTGGGTTCGATCCCTGGGAAGATCCCCTGCAAAAGGGAATGGCTACCCACTCTTATATTCTTGCCTGGAGAATCCCCAGAGTAGAGTGGCAGACTACAGTCCACGGGGTCGCAAAGAGTCGGACACGACTGAGGGACTAACACCTTTACACCCTTAGCCTCAACTCTGAAATACAGATATTGGAACAGAGGAACACACTGCAAGGATAAGCACTTCTGTCGTCTTTAAAATTATTAGCAGCTTAAGAAAACATTCGGGGAAGGCAGTGGCACCCCACCCCAGTACTCTTCCCTGGAAAATCCCGTGGACAGAGGACCCTGGTGGGCCGCAGTCCATGGGGTCGCTAAGAGTCGGACACAACTGAGCGACTTCACTTTCACTTTTCACTTTCATGCATTGGAGAAGGAAATGGCAACCCATTCCAGAGTTCCTGCCTGGAGAATCCCAGGGACGGGGGAGCCTGGTGGGCTGCTGTCTATGGGGTCGCACAGAGTCGGACACGACTGAAGCGACTTAGCAGCAGCAGTAAGAAAACATTTACAATGAGCATGCAACCTTTGAGAAAAGTTCAGCAATAACCTTCTGCTTATAAATTCAATGTAGCTATATCACCACTCAATATAAAACAAGTATCCTATTTCACAACACTGATTTTTAAAATCTCTTCTGTGATTACTTGGTTTTCACTACATTAACATAAAAATCCTCATTCTCCTTACTTTGAGCCTTAGAATCCAATTTTCCCAAAAGATTTAATTACCAAATCAAAACTTCATAAACCAAGGGTCCTCATCTTCCAAAGAAATTTGCACCAAATTTCAAGAAGACCTATACAAAATGAACTTAAGTTGAAACAGGAAACCATCTCAGGAACAAAACCCCAAAGACTTTCATGGTAAATCTATTGAAATTAATATTTCTTCAACATTAATCTGAGTTTTACTACTCACAATAGTAATACTCTATAAATACTCACACATAATACTTTTAACATTCTGCAATCAGCACCTATTGTAGCTGTTCAAATAAACTCTGGTTCACACACTGATGTCTGGCTCGTGCATACACTTGTTTCCCACTGAGTTGTAATATTTCTTGTGAGCTTGACCAGGCCATCTCTAGAAAATTAATTTCTCAGTTCTGAGGATTTTTAACATTCCTCTGCTAAATGAGGTGGGAGGCATTTGCACTCCAATGGTAGTTGCAAAATCAAACCTATCACCCCCAAATTCCAGCACACCATTTCCCGTCCAAACATGAACGAACACACACACACATACACACACACACACACACACACACACACACACGTGTTTATTCTGCCTATGCACTCTGGATTGAGTGGCCTAAGGATTTCTCTTATCTGTCTGGCAACTCCTGTTTCCTTGGCTGTGAGATCTCAGATCCGTACATGAGGAAGCATGACCAAGGACACTGATGGGCATGTCTAGATACTACTATTTCTAAGCAGAAACCAAAGACAAGCAGAGCAGCGGGCAACATGACACTTGTAAAGTAAGCCAAGAGAGAGGATGCAGTTGGTAATAAAGCGTTTTAGTTTACAGTTTGAGGGGGGAAACTGTAGGAAAGACTGGTTCTTAAGTTTCAACTGGTATTTTCTGCTATAGAAACCATATGGCCATGGGGAATCTGAATGCCGTGGAATTAAAGCCATCCAATGTTAGGCAACAGAACAAGAAACAAATCTCCTCTTCTAAGACTGAAATATGCAGCAAAAGTCGGCAATTTGAGTAGGTTCAGCCGTTTACCTAGGTCCACAGTAATAATTACTGATGTGCTTTGGATAAAAGTTATAAAACCTCAAATCAAATATATGCTTTCTTTCTACTTTTTCCACCATTTTGTTTTACTGCAAGAATAAAGGTGTATTTAAGAAAGTGTATTGAGAAAAACAGAAGACAAAAATGAGTATTTACTTACATACAATGACCTTCAGAAACTGGGAAAGGAAATTATAAGTGGCCCTGGTTTTATTCAATTTAATAGAAAAGAAAACACAATTTGTTCTAAACATTTTGTTTTAAAATACCATCCTTGATAATTACAAAAATTAAGTGATAAGCAATGATGAAAACTGCATACTTAAATATTGATGATGGTGCTATAAACTGATAGCCTTTGTAAAGAACAATCTGGCCATATGTAACAAGATCTACAAGCAATCCATGCCCTCTGACCCAGATGGCCTACTTCAGAAACTGTATTCTAAGAAAATACTCTGCAGATAAATAAAAACAATTTGTTCAACAATGTTGACTGCAATGCTATTTATAACTGTTAACACTGAAAACAATCCAAATACCAAACCATAAGAGAATAGTTAAGTCGACAATGGTATAAAAGATGAGATTATTGATCCCAACTCTTTGCTCCCTTCCTATAATGTATCCCATCCATATCCCTGTGACTTGCCTGGGAATCAGGCCAATGTTGGTCTCCAACTCACTGGCCTGCGGCCTGGCCATGGGATATACTTTGGCCAATGAGATGTGAGCAGACAGCATTACTTGACACCTCCATGCTCAGCTCTGCTGCTGCTGCTGCTGCTGCTAAGTGGCGTCAGTCGTGTCCAACTCTGTTCAACCCCATAGATGGAAGCCCACCAGGCTCCTCTGTCCCTGGGATTCTCCAGGCAAGAACACTGGAGTGGGTTGCCATTTCCTCCTCCAATGCATGAAAGTGAAAAGTGAAAGTGAAGTCGCTCAGTCATGCCCGACTCTTAGCGACCCCATGGACTGCAGCCTACCAGGATCCTCCGTCCATGGGATTTTCCAGGCAAGAGTACTGGAGTGGGGTGCCATTGCCTTCTCCGGCTCAGGAGCTCAGTCACATCCAACTCTTCGGGGTCCCATAGACTGTAGCCTGCCAGGCTCCTCTATGGAATTTCCCGGGCAAGAATACTGGAGCAGGTTGCCATGTCAGCCTCCAGGAGATCTTCCCAACTCAGGGATGGAACTCAGGTCTCTCACATCTCTTGCACTGTCAGGCAAGCTCTTTATCACCAGTGCCACCTGGGAAGCCCTGCCGCCTCCATGCAGCAGCTGTACATGAGACTGCACATCTCTCACATTATTCCTGCCCTCAGTCATGAGAACAGCGTGCCCCAGATGGAGGCTGACCTTTAGCCTCAGTCCCTGATATGAAGACATGTGGAGTGGTACCAAGGCCCAGTCGAGCCACCAGGGGCATTGCAGCATTCACATCACACAGACAGGGAATAAATGTTGTCGTAAGCCACTGAGATGCTAGAACTTTTGTTACCATATCAAAAATGAATACAACAGTCATGAAAATATGGCAAGGTATAGAGTAGCTGATATAGGAAAACATATTTGAAAAATGTTTGTGAGAAAATAGAAGAAACTAAAAGGCATTTACCAAAGACATTTATATAAAATAAGGCAAGCCAACAAGCACTAGGAATTAACTAACTTAGGATGATGTAACAAGTTTATGATTATTTTTATCGATAAAGCAGCTACTTATATATCTTTAATTCCCTTTTAAATGCTACCTTTATATCAATATAGGGCTTCCCTGGTAGCTCAGCTGGTAAAGAATCCACCTGCAATGCAGGAGACTCTGGTTTGATTCCTGGGTAGAGAAGATTCACTGGAGAAGGGATAGGCTACACACTCTAATATTCTTGGGCTTCCCTGGTGGCTCAGACGCAAAGAGTTGGACATGACTAAGCGACTTTCACTTACATTAATATATATACACAGATCACAATTATAACAGAAGTAATTCTATCCAACACACTTTTTCTGCATTAAATGATATAAAGATTAGTGAACAATTATGCTCAAAGTGAATCTAGTGTGAAAGGTTAATCGGTTTTAGAAAGTAAGAATTCAGGATTGATCAAATTCTTTTGTCAGACTACAAGGAGGGAATTGTAAAAAAATAAATAAAACAGACAAAAGCAAGAGTTATTTTCAGGGATGATCCACTTTCTAGTCATCAAACACTGTGCAAAAGCAAGATCTGAAAAGACATTACTTACCAGAAAATAAATTGTGCTACCTCTGAATTTATTTATGACTTGTTTGAAATTCTGCTACATTTGTATGATTCAAGAATTGTGTTTATTAGAACAAGTACTGTTACTCACGGAAATTTATCAAATTCAGTAGTAATTTTTAAAAACTGTTAATGTGGGGCTTCCCTGGTGCTCCACTGGTTAAGACTTTGCCTTGCAGTACTAGGGGCTGGGGCTTGAACCCTGGTCAGGGAGTTAAGATCCCACATGCCTCAGGGCCAAAAACCCAAAATACATAAAACAAGCGATATTGTAACAAATTCAATAAAGACTTTCAAAAAAACAGTTAATGTGAAGATTCTCACTATATTCTTTTATGAGATAGAAAGAAATATAAATGTATTTTCAACAACAAAAAAAGGAGCTCACAGTACGTCAATTATATGTAGATATATAACATTCAATACTAAGATAGTAAGAAAGATGAAAAACATGCATATTTGCAGGGGCCTTTATATAAAACTACAAAAATATGTTTACATAAGAACAACAGCTAAAAAAAGTAAATAGATTTGTAAAATACACTTTTACCAATTTTTGAAAAGTATTATAGCTATACTAAGGAAAAAGATCTAATACTTACATTTACAAATCTGTACTTGTTATGAGATACATCAGTGTCTCTCAGTTAAAAGCAATCTGAAGCACACTTAAAAGTTTCTAAAATCAATTTCTGGTAAATACCTTTAAGACAACCCTGGATTAGTAAAGAGAGTAAACTAAGCATAACTTCACTGCTTCTTGATAACTTGACGTCATCGATGGTTGTCCTGCCTTCCCTAACTCAAAGATGACAGCAGCCAGGGCTGCGGAGAGGAACGTGTGTCCTTCCTAGGTGCTGAATGAATCAAGGAACTGTTACTGATTGATTCCAGGTAATGTCTTCTCTTTTGCCTTTGAGAGGCAGTGATGCAGAGGTGTTACAAGCACACGTTCTGGATTCATGCCCGGATTTGACCCTGAGTCCCATCATTCATGTGCTTGAATTTGCATGCCAATAGTGTTACACAGTAAACCAGTATTTACTGTGCATTTACACAGTACACTAGTATTTACTAGTGTTTAGTGTAGCATCTTGTGCCTTAGCCATTTTAAGCCTGAGGTTTCTCATCTATAAAATAAGCCAATGAGAGTACTTATTTCACAGAGTTGTTACAAGGATAGAAAAGATAATCCATTTAAAGTGCTTGACAAATTACTTGCTCATGGTAAGTAGTAAATAAATGCCAGCTGGTCATCCTAAGGCATCATCAAGTTTGCTTTTCACCATCACCAAAAACTTTTTCTAATTTTCATCTGCATCCCTTGTTCCCCCCTCAGTCTTGAGGCATCACTCAGGGGTTAGGTTTCCCAAGCTTAGTTGGATAACCATATGTACCAGTCCTGTCCTCAAGGACTCATTATGTCCTCAAAACATAATGCGGACCACAAATGCAAGCCACATAGGTAATTAAAAATTTTCCAGTAGTCACATTTAAAGAGCAAAACAGAAGACAAGATACTAATTTTAATAATAGATTGTATTCAACTCAGTATATCTGAAAATTATTTCAAGAAATAATCAATTTTTTTAAAACTACAATGAAATACCTAACATTCTTTCTGTTGCTGTTGTTGTACTAATTCTACAATAATCTGGTGTGTACTTGAGACAGCACATTGCAACTCAAACTAGTCACATTTCAAATACCATCTGCTCACATGTGCCTAGTGGCTACCTGAATGGTTGCTGAGTCTTTTAAAGATTAAGACCTCAGAAAAACATCCCTACCTTCAAAAACATCAGAATACATTTATTAAGCAAATGGATGAAAGGAAAGAAAGAAAGAGGAAGGCAGGAAGAACAGATGTCCCTGACCTGCGTAGACTTCTGGGCCTAGGGTTGCAGTTCAGAACTTGGGCTGTGGAGTGAGCTCAAATCCACTTCTTCCACTTGGTGGCTGTGATTCTTTAGCTAATAACCTTTTTTATATGTCTCAAAGATAAACTATAGATAAAAATAACTTCTCTTTCATAAGACTGTTATGAATTGAAAGGTTGCAGAAGAAGAGGGGTTTCCATACAGAAAGTTCCACTTCGCAAAAGGTCAGGAATTTAAGTGGGGGAAAAATGAAGGAAATAACGAGCAAATTAGCTAGAGATAACAAAAAGGCCATGGAAGAGAAAAACTGGTCATGTGATAGTCACAGCATCTGTGTTAAATGCCCAGTTACACAAAACAACTGCCACAGTGGCAGCTATTAATAAAATAATTGCAGTGACATTTCTACAGCCCTCAACGGTTTATACCTCCTAAGCCAAACTGCTTTCTTTAGGCAGAATGATAAGGGCTGGGAGTGGGGGAAATGGCTGGCTGCCAAAATTTAGAGAATCAAGATTTTTTTGATAGTGTATATATTAATCACAGCTTCTGGCCTCAACTAGACGGATTAGTGAAGATACATGGATCTTTCTTTGAAGGATGAGGTTGCTGTAGTGCCTCAAATCCAATTGGAACATTACTCTTCTTCATGTATTACAAATACATAAAATTAGATGCTTACTATTCCTACAACTTTCCTTGAAAGTTGGTTTGCAAATAAAGTCTTGATATTTTAAACTTGCTCTTATTCTGTGCCTCTCCCCACCATCGCCATTCCTCCCACCAAAATTCAACTAATAAAAAGTATAAAGTTAGCCTACAAAGACTTTTAATGTTTATTTGTGTTAATAATCTAAGTCACTATACTCTCTAATTTAGACGTGGGGTTTCTTAAAGACAACAAACAAGCCTTCTCTATTACAGCCACCTTCTAAATTGAGATTTTCCTAGAAAGTGTTTTATATAATATTCATGTCCCTTGAGATTACGTGTTCCACAAAATTGACTTTAAAAAAAATAGTCCTTAAATTCAACCTATTTTTGTTTATTTAAAGACTTCTTGGAGTCTTTAATACGCTCATATACACAGATTTCAAGCTGCCGTGAGTGAGTGAGTGATAGTCACTCAGATGTGTCTGACTCTTTGTGACCCCATGGACTGTAGCCTGCCATGCTCCTTTGTCCATGGAATTCTCTAGGCAAGAATACTGGAGTGGGTTGCCCTTTCCTTCTCCAGGAGCTTCTCAGCAGCTGCCTTCTCAAGCTGCTATGCTCAGCCACTATTACCATTCTGTCTCTGGGTGAGGGTAGCAGTCTACAAATGAGAAAAATGATAAGTGAATCAAGAGAATCAAACAACAGGAAGATAGCCTAAGTAACTCTTGGAAATAGACATCTGCACGGACCTTTACACCAAGTTTCCAGCTCTATAGGCTGTACTCTGTAATTCTCCCTTTTACCATCCCTGATACATATACAGTAATTACCCTATCTGTGTGTGCTGTGCTCAGTCACTTCAGTCATGTCTAACTCCTTGCAACCCTATGGACTGTAGCCCCACCAAGCTCCTCTGTCTATGGGATTTTCCAGGCAAGAATACTGGAGTGGGTTGCCATTTCCTCCTTCAGGAGATCTTCCCGACCCAGGGATTGAACCCATGTCTCCTGCATTGGAGGCAGATTTTTTACCACTGAGCCACCATGGCAACGGCACCCCACTCCAGTACTCTTGCTTGGAAAATCCCATGGACGGAGAAGCCTGTTAGGCTGCAATCCATGGGGGTCGCTAAGAGTCAGACATGACTGAGCGACTTCCCTTCCACTTTTCACTTTCATGCATTGGAGAAGGAAATGGCAACCCACTCCAGTGTTCTTGCCTGGAGAATCCCAGGGACGGGGGAGCCCGGTGGGCTGCCGTCTATGGGGTCGCACAGAGTCGGACACTACTGAAGTGACTTAGCACAGCATAGCATAGAGCCACCAGGGAAGCCCCAATTAACCTATCAGAGTCCTCCACATGAAGGCAATTTATTACAAAAGAAAGAAGGGAGGGAAGAAGAAAGAAGCGAGGAGAAAGGACTGGAATAGGTAGAAAGAGAGGAGGGAGGAAATTTCTTTTAATGATGTAGTAAGTATAAACATCACATCATATTCACAGGCAAAGTTTAAATGCCTAAACGCATGCCTAAGGATGAAGCTACATGAAACATTCACTTGTACCAAACCCACCCCTTGGAAAATAAGCCTCATTTTCAAAACAACCAAACAGCTGCTCAGCTGAAGCACAGCACAAATCATCCTTCCCAGCCTTTATTTTTAGATGCCTCTTAAGTAAAACAATAATTTTCTAGAGAATATAATTAAAACTGGTAGGTGTCATTTTATTATTTTAGAGTTTTATTATAATTCGTTTCACATCAGTCACACTGTTTCCCCCTCATAAATCACATAATTATATAATATTCCATAACAAACTCCTTGCCTTTGAATAAAAGAACCTGTATGAACGTTTAAAAGTATACAGATTTTAAAAAAGCACAATCCACCCAGAATGTTAGTACAGCCAACAGGTTTAAACACAGAGAGTCTAAAAGCCCATTTTGCAAATGATAATTTGGAGATGTGCGTATGTCTAAAAAACAAAAAAAGTGTACCTCTGTCATGTAAAGCACAGTTTACAAAATGTCTAATGAAAAAGAATATGCTTAATAGATCATAGGATTTCATTGGCAGAAACGAATGCTAATTGCCTTCTGGAGTCTTTAATGAAACCTAATTGCTGGCTTGAGCTGTCACCACTGACCCTGGTAACAGACCACTACACCCTTCATAAACCTAATACAGCATAATCCCCCTTCATTATGGTTATTATAGCTCTGCAGTGGGACACGTCTGCCGCAAAAATAAACCCTGCTGCCTCTCCTCTACAAGGACATGTTGCTTCTCTATCCCAGAGCAAGTAGCATGGATGGCAGAAGTCACCCTTACAACAAGTGCTACCACTTCACAGCCCAGATCTACTTCCATACCTAGACTCGCACAGACTCTCGGACACTGCTACAGAAAACATCAGCACAGTCTGTGATCATGGGGGGAAAGTACTAAACGACAAGAACAAACCAAAACAATTACACTATCCCCTGTCACCATAAGGTAAATGGGAAAAGCAGAAGAAATAATGTCTAAAACTAATGATGGGTTATACTTATGAAATCCATGTATAAATCGACCCCTGGGTTGGGAAGATCCCCTGGAAGAGAGCATGACAACCCACTATTGTCATGACAACTCCAGTATTCTTGCCTGGAGAATCCCATGGACAGAGGAGCCTGGCAAGCTGCAGTCCACAGGGTTGTAAAGAGTCAGACACAACTGAAGTGACTTATCACACACATGTATAAATCAATTCAGTTTACAGTCTACATTTCTGATAATGAATCCACAAGATATTCCTTCCTTCAATTTGCTTTGAAGTTTTTTTGACACGCTCTTTAAAAAAAGATTACTTCAATTAAAAACCCTAATCTTACATCTATGACTCAACAATTCCAAGCAATTATTGAATATCTACTTTGCAGCAGGTGCCAAGAACCCAAAGATAAATAAATCTACAAAACATGTCCCCAAAGAGCTCAAAACTGTGGGGAGATAGATGAACAAACAGCTATAATTTAATGTGATGCATATTGGTAAAGAATGAGAAGACCAAAAGAAGACAGACCAGGTGACAATGAACTCTTCCAAATGATAAAAAAGGAATGTGGAACAAAACATCTAAGAAGATACAGAAGAAATTAGTATGTGACCAGATGGGAAAAGGAATTCATGGAAGAGTAACAGTAGGCATTAGTCAAAGCCACAATGTTTCAACCATGAGAAATGTTTCCAGCCCAGGCTAGCAGTTAGGTTAGGTGGAAACAAGAGCTATGCATGCAGAGCCCGGAAGGCTCAGCTAAGTCTGCACTTGACCTTGGGCAGCTTTGTGTAGTGTTAAAATTAAGTACATTAGACATACAAGAGAACATGGTAAACACACATGTTCCCACCACTCAGCTTAGGGAATAAAAGAACACTACACTTCTCCCCTCACCTTCACTACCACCTCGTCCCCTGTATTTGGGGTTTATTATCTTTCTGGTATTTCTTTACCCAGTTAACCCTTGAACGTGATCTGAACTACATGGGTCCACTTATACTTGGATTGTTTTCAATAGTAAGTACCTACAGTGCTACCTGATCTGCATTTGTTGAATCCATGGATGTGGAACCACAGATATGGGGGGGGGGTACACAAGTCTATGTTACACGAGAATTTTCAAATATGCAAAGGGTTGGTGCCCCCCAATACACACTGTTCAAGGTTCAACTTTACTTTTATGACTGGTGTATGTATCTCTGAACAGTATCAAACGGCAAAATAGATTTCAAGCAAGAGAAGGAAAATTCAGACATGTTGTTTTTTTGTTTTGTTTTTTGGGGGCTGCACCGCACAGTATGTGGGATCTTAGTTCCTGACCAAGGATGAAACCTGCACCCCCCTACCCTCCATTCAGTGGAAGCGCAGAGTCTTACCCACTGGACCCCTAGGGAAGTCCCAGAAGTGTTTAAAACAAGACTCTGAACTGTAGGGGGTGGACTGGTCTCTGCATTGGCAGCAGCAGGACAGGTGACAAAGAGAGGTCGCAATAACTGTCTTTCCTGAAGGAACTGTTGCCATGGAGAGAAAAGGGGTAACCTTAGAGGGGATCCCCGGGGGCAAGCAGGAGACCAGCAGCAGAAGAGAAGCAACAGTCTGGCGCAGTCTGTGCCAGGGTGAGGAGGGGTGTGGAGAACAGTGAGGCCAGTGGCAGGTCCTGGGCAGCTGGCAGGCTCAAGAGAGGGATGAGACAGGTTAACCAGGACACAGAGCACAGAGAAGTCAATGCCAAGATGAAGTGGCAGAGGGGAGACTTTCCTGGTGGTCCAGCAGCTAAGACGCCACATTCCCAACACAGACAGCCCAGGGTGGGGCCCAGGTTCAATCCCCGGGCAGGGAGCTAGATCCCACCTGCGGCAACTAAGACCTGATAGAGACAAATAAAGAAATAAAGTTTTTCTAAAAAGTGGCAGAGGGGCACGGTCAGCGGGGGTGAGATCAGGAAGGCTGTCCAGGGGAGTGGTGTTTACGGTGGACCTTTGAAGATGCTTTTGACAGGTTAGGATGGCTGAGCTCTAGGATTCCTGGGACCTGTTCAGGAAACAGCCGCTGCGTGGCAGAACCCTGGGGAATAACAGGACATAAAGCTGAAGAAATCAGAGGAACACTGGCAGGGGTTGGGGGGGGGGGTGTTATTCATGGAGAACCTGAAAGGATCAAGCTCAAGTATATATAGATGTACATGTAATTCATAACAAACTCACTTTCATGACCATGAAATCTGCTTTAATTCCTTTTACTTGAGAACTGAAATAATGACTAAAGCCCATCCCATGATTTGGGGGATAACATCAGTGATATCAGTGCTGCTTGTTACATGGTTCTAGATGTGGAACCCAGGTGGCTCAGTGGTAAAGAATCTACCTGCCAAGCAGGAGACATGGGTTCGATCCCTGGGTTGGGAAGATCCCCTGAAGAAGGACATGGCAACCCACTCCAGTATTCCTGTCTGGGAAATGCCATGGACAGAGGAGCCTGGCAGGCTACAGTCCATGGGGGTCGCAAAGAGCTGGACACAACTGAGCAACTAAACACCACCACCATGCAGAACAGGATATCTTGGTTAAGGACAGGTTGGTATCCACTACGACAGTGTCATGAAGGGTTTCTCTCTTTTCCATTTCAAAGACTAGCAACCCAGAGGTTGAATAATGAGTGATTTGCCTTTTCCTCATTAATATAAGGCACTAAAGAAAATAATGCACAGAAATGAAATTAAACATATTTTAATCAATAGTACCTCTGAACTTGTGAAAACAATTTTGTTTTATGCCTTAAGCCCCAGATGTTCCTACTTACTAATTCTTGTGTGATATTTACACTCCTTTGATCTGCAAGGTTTCCTAGGTTTGAAAAATTGAGAAAGAAAATAACTACATGTTTGAAAGTAACCTAAAACAAAACAACAATAAGAGCCAGAGTCTCAGTAGCTTGAGAAAACAGCTCAGGGATGTGATTCGCCTCCTCAGATGAACAAATAAGATGTGTATCATAAACAGCACTGATATCTGTTTAACTTTGAAAATCACATGCAGTCATTAACATGATATAATCTTCCCAGAGCGCCACACCTCCTCTTAAAGAATAAACAATAAATTCCACACCAAACTGGGCTCTAAACCTCCAGGTCAGCATTTCAGAAATGCATTCATTCATGGATTCTTTAAACACTTCTTTATAAAAAGTCAACTCCATTTCATTCTCTGCATAACAGCAATAATAATAGTACCTACTTTACAGGGTTGTTGAAAGACATAATAGAAAGTGCTAAGAACACTGGGATAGAGTCAGCACCAAGTAAAAGTAAGTCGTGGCTCTTTCTAGCCAACCTCCATACAAGGCAGAGATTCTGAACCAAATAAAATGTAAATCCTGCTGGGAGAAGCTTATAACTTAGTAGAGGCGACAGGGAGGTAAACATAAATAATATGGTGAGACAGAAATTACCGATAGAGCTAATTGCAAAGTGTTCTGGAACTATAAAGAAAGGAATGCCTAACTGGCTGTGGGAAGGAGTGTCAGGGCAGGGAAAGCTTTAGCTGAAGGTGTGGGGGCTAAGCAGGCAGCCAAGGGGAACAGGTCAGTCTGGGTCGGAATGTAAGGAATAAAGGAGAAGGGATTACACATCACCCTGAGGGTCTTAGGGCCCTCTCATACAGAGACAAGAAGAACCACAGATGGGAATGCGAAGGTAGTCAGGGTAAGGAAGCCTTATCATACAGGTACTAAGAAGCATAGTAAGAATTTAAATACTATAAAAGATTTGCGTTTTAAAAAGCTCTTTAAGAGAACAGAGGAAGAGAATGTGAAAGACAGCCTTTGAAGCTCTTGAACAATCCCAAGAGGCAGTGGTGTTGAAGGGAAAGGAACAAACCAAGGATACTTTAGAGACACAAATTCAAAGGATCTAAGGACTAATTGGGTTTGTTATGGGTGTTTGAGGGGCAGGGGTGGGGGCACTGGGTGCTAACAAAGAGTGACATGTTGAAGAGAACTCCAAGTGCCTGGCTTCGGCAGCTAACTCAATTCACGTCAGTAAGACAGGAAATACAGAGGGAGCAGCTTTTGTGGCAAGAAACTAATGAGTTCAGTTTGAGACAGGTAGAATTGGGCATGTATAGTGGGTAAGTAGACAGAGAGAAGTACCAGATAAACCAAACTGTGTAGAACCAGAATCGAGTGGTGGGGTCAGATGGGAGAGGGTAGCATGCAAATCCATTAAAATGGAAGCATCTAATTTATGCCCTCCATGGGCCTAGCTAGGAATAAGTTAGCATTAAGTGACTCCCAGCCTCTCCAGAGCTCCAAAACCACCAGAACCAGAGTCGTTCAAACCACTGCAGTGAAAAACTTAAGTGACTACCACACAAGGCTGACGGGGGTGGATGGACCAAAATGGCTCAGCCATTCTCGAAGCACTGGACCAAGGACCAGGAGTATTAGCATCACCTGGGAACGTCTTAGGAATGCTAATTCTCAATGCCCACCTCAGACCTACAGAATCAGAAGCTGGGGTGGGCATGGGGGATAATACCAGCAAACAGTGTTTAATGAGCCCTTCAGGTGATTCTGAGGCTCACTACCGCCTTAGCTAATGTCCCAATTACCTGAAGGGAATGGAGTGTGAAAGAAAGAACTCCCGGGAGACAGATTCCCAAAGACCTAAGGAAATGAGGTGCTGGAAAAGGATACACTTTGCACAAAGATAAGCATTAGGAACTTTTGCTAGTTTTCAAGAATGAAGCCAAAGGAGATCAAGTTAGCAGCCCTCATGGTAAAGTTCCCCGATTTAGGAATATCAGTCAGTACTAAAATCTCAAACATCACAACTCAGCTTCACAGAGGATGTCATGCCACGCCTTTCCTCCTTTTCTCACCAGACACCTCCCGGTTGACCAGCATCAAGCACTGATGGGATGGCCACCTAGAATTTACAGGACCTCTGGAAAGCCAACAGACTTCTGGGTCAAGCTAACTGACCAGGCTCAGGATGAAATCCTTGAGCTGGGCCTAATGGAGTCCCCTCAGAAACTAAGCCAAATCAGCCTCGTATCAGATTTTACATACAAGCTTGATCCAAGCCTGGCCACAATGTGGTTTTTTGTTTTTGTTTTTTTTTTTCCAGTAGCAAGGACCATAAAACAAGTCCAACAAAAGCTTGAGTGGAGAGTGAAACAAAACCAAGCCAAGGCATATGGAACCAACAGGAAAAAGGGAAAGGAAATTAAAACAATGTTCATATGCCATTTATACTCCAACTTGGACACGTAACCACGCCTATCCCACAAAAAGGTACTTAGTCACTTACCTTTCACCTCAGCTACTCTAAATCCTCATCCACAAGAATTGCATCATATCCTCTCATTCAAAATTATAAATAATACAGAGATTATTTATTTTCAAAATCAGCATGCATGCAATACACAGCAAAGGCAATGGCTGGTCGTAGCAATGCAATTTCCTCTCCCCTATCCACTGCAAAAACCACCGCCTGATCTGCATTTTCCTAAACTTTCTCCCTCTACTCTTCAAAGGGGTCTTCTTTCACCTGGGACCTGTTTGCAATCCTGTATCATGTAGGATCCTCAATCAATTTTTGGCTCTAACAATCCGTTCGGCTTCTGGAACAGTTACTACACACCTGTCCTCCTGACGTTTTAGGAGTTGTTCCTTTCTTCTAACATCCCCTCCTGCTGGGAGGTTGACATGAAGATCAGTGAGTTAGTGTTTGCCAAATACTTCAGGCTTCTCGGATGAAAGGCAACATTAAAGTTCAAGCGACCTGAAGCTGGCAGGACCTGAGAGGCGCGTTGCAATCGACTCCTTAGACCTGAGCTTCAAAGAAGGAGAGCAAGGCTGCAGAGACTCATTTGTGCCGATCGGCTACCTTTTGCATTCTTGCTAAAGGCAGGCGGATTTATTCTAACATCATTTAATTCACTGGATTTCAACATTAGAAACACAAGGATCCTTGTATTAGCACTAGACTCTCATTATAGGAAGCAGTATATGGGGGAAAGGATCCCTTTTTCTGCCCTTGTCTACATGGCTTTCCCTCCCTAAACTAACCTACTGCCTGGTCCTGCAACTCACACCCTCCTTCTACATGAGGGGCTAGCAGCTGCCAGCCAACACGTTTGCTTTGAGCCAACAGACCAAAAAAAAAAGGTCAAAGACAAAGCCTTATGTGTATGTTGGCACGCATGTGAATTCAGGCTGCTGCGGAAAAAGTGGCACACAAAGAGCACATTCATGGCCACATATAACTCCTGGAACATATAAATAGCCATCCTTGACCCAACACCTACTCAGTGTGAGGGAGGCCCTGCTAGCAGAGGGGCACAGGGCATTACGCAGAATTCCCAACAAGTATCCTGGCACGTTAACAACTACTGTCCCCACCTTAGAGATGAAGGAATGGAGACTCGGAAGGGCTGCAAAGTTCAGTCAACATCACAGCTAAAAGACGGCAGAGCTGGGACACAAACTGAGCTTATCTCGAACTCCCAACCCTGGATCTCCGGCTCCAGCACACCAACAGGCCAGAAAAGCTGCTGAATTTACTATACACACCCCTCGAACCATTCAATAAGCCCTCCCCGGGTCTCAGACAGGGGGACGGGTAAATTAAATCAGTAAGGGGAGACCACAGAGTCTTATTTTAGACATCAATTTTAACCTCTTCTCCATGAAAATGTGCTTGTTTTCCCTCATTCTTTTTCAAGCAGCACATGCAGCAATAATTGAACTGGCTAAAGATTTCATCTTATCTCTTTCCCCTGCCTTATCTCTAACAAGGCACACTGCACTGAGGCTTAGAACGAGTTCAAAAAATGTACAGCATTTGGTCACTGAAGAAGTCCAAATGCAGGACTGCAGATGACAAAGGATAAGAATACGGAACCCAGGTGGGGGACAAGGTGCAATCCAAGGGTATATGTTCGCATCCCTGAAGCCCAAAACAGAAACCCTTAATAAGGAGGGAAGGCACTGAGGGGAAAAGTTCTCATAGTTGTCAACTTCTGGCTCATCTATTCAGGACAAGTAAGAATTCTCCCAAACATCCTAATTTTTCTCTGATTCTTTTAAGGTTCCTCCACATGAAAATAGTCTAAATGCTCTTTCCGTTACAGCTGTCTGTTCCACATGGTCCACACACACCTGAATATCTAAAGTGTTAATAATAACAACTATATGTTTAAGCCAATGATGGAGGCTGGACCGGTACCTGGGAATAGCAAGAGTTTCTCTTGAGCCATTTCTCTCATGAAGGTCCTTATACCTTCAGGAAAGCCGTTGTCCAAGGGCTGTTCTTGAGATATAAAGAAAGGTGTGGTTTTTGTTTTTTTCTTTTTGGGGGCGGGGGGAGGTTGGGGGAGGTTGAGGCAACTTCCTACCCAGCACTGTAGGAAGTCAGTGCACTCTTTTCACTCACATGTACTGGTCTGAGGTCACCGAGAGCTGGACTTCCACCACCTCGGCCAGGACGCAGCCACTATGCATAATACTACACTGCCACTTCAGCCCAGTGAAGAGGCACCCTGGAGCGGCAAACCACGCACAGGAGGCTCCTGCGCTATAAAAAGCTTTCTAGGCAGGATCTGCTGAATCCTGAACCAAGAGGCGACAACAATCTGCTAGAAGGCGTTCAGCTTTTCGTAAAGTTTCAGAGGAAGGAAAAGTCATTCCTCCAACTGTGCTGATGCCGCGATGACGTGGGAAAGTGGAGAATACTACAACAAACACAGTGACACACACACGAACTCACTCTGCACAGCACAGACGCCCAGTCAGATTACGCAAAAGGGCATCTGTGCTCTCCCCTTCCACTCGTTAAGGCTATCATTCCCAAGGCACATGCTTTTAACGCCATCACCAAAAGATAAGGCGACTTCAATACGAGGTTCTGTAAGCTGCAGTATTATCACCTATTGCTGTCAGGTGGCCCTTTGAAAGGGAATCAGTACCATTCGGATGAAACCAGGCATAAGCCAATTAGTGTCATGAAAATGTAGATCACCCCCCAACCATTGCTTGTTGCAGAACCAGCATCAGGCATCCAAAGAGAGGGATGTGTGTGCCGCTGGAAGCTACTTGGTTTCTAAGTGCTTCCAGTTTAATATCTGATATTAAAAAAAAAAAAAAAAAAGCTGTCCTGGCTACACTGAACCAACCAAGCCATAAATCCCCCTTCAGTCCCCAGCTCTCTACTAGGTATGATCTCCTTGCACCCGTATTTTGGATGACTCTTACTTTGCACAAGTTCTTTCCTCCCCTCTGGAAGGCACTTTCCTAATCGGTCCTCTAGGTGAGCAACACCTCAACTCTCCAGACTCAGTGCACACCTGGCCCCCTCACCTCTGGACCAAGCCTTCCCAGGCCCTCTCAGGACACTCTACTTCCAGATCAGCCAGTGTGTTTCCTCCGGCAGGCTGCAGTTACATCCTGTTTTAGCATCTTTATATCCCCAGTTCCTAGCCCAGGGGAGAAACTCCCATACTAGGTTTGTTGAATGAATGGGCCAACGATCTAACCTATTTGAACAAAGTCACAGGTTGGTGGAAACCCTGTAACCCATCCACAGCCAGTCAGGAAATTCCTCACCTTCACAAAGACCCAGCAACAGCCAGCCCCTGGACGGACTTAAGGCGAAAGCCCACAATCGGCCTTTAGCTGTAGGGAGAGGTGGGGTGAGGGGACCTGGAGGAAGTGGGAAGGAAAGCGGGGGTCGGGGCAGCGCTCCCTCACTGCTCCTCAAAAAGGTGAAAAACCCCTTCCGAGCGTTGAAACCCCAGAAGTAGGGGTCATGCCAGGAGAAAGGGGAGACGGTGTCTGAACACCACCCTTGGAACTTGTTAATACTCAGAACTTGGGGCATTCTAGATGGAGACCTGCTCTGAAATTAGGGGCCCATAGGGTCTCCCTGTGAGTCGGCCGACCACCCAAGTAGGGGCCAAGAACCCCAGGAGTTTGGTGGCAAGGCTGTGGCCTAGTGGAAGGGCATGGAAATTTCTCCCTCTCAAGATCCTGTCTCCTGGGTAGTGGGGGGGACGAGGGGCGGGGGGGTGTGGAACAGAGGAGGGTAGCGGCGGGGGACCCTCTCCAGCTTGAGAGGCAGCGACGTCTTTGGCTTTCATCCTCCGGCCCCCGCCGTCTGGGTATCTCAGCTGCCCTCGTTAGGCCCTCTGTGGTTCCCCAAAAGAAAAACGGCAGTGGGGAGGAGGGGGCGAGAGTGTGAGTTTCACTGTCCACTCTGCAGACAGCGCACACCTTCCATCGTAACTCCAAACCGAGCGCATTAGCGGGCGGCTCCCACCGCCACTTAACTAATCCAGCTGCCCGGCCCCTCGCGCTCCCGCTGCCCTGCCAGGCGTCCCGGGCCGCCGATCCCAAGTCGGCGTGGCCAGCATTTGCCCAAGTCATCGGCAAGGCGCCCGGAGCGCCCAGGGCGGCCCCCAACCCGGGGCCCGACTCCCCGCCCCAGAAGCCGCTTACCTGCTTACATGGCCCCGTCGGAACCCCGGAGTCCCGCGCCGAAAGCTGCCCTCCGCGAGCGGCGGAGCCCCCTAGTCCCCCCAAGGAATTGATTCCAGTGGCTGGCGGAGGAGGGGCGGAGGGAAGGAGCCGGAGGAGGCAAAAGGGGAGGGGGAGATTTCCGCAGCGATCCCGGCGCGAGAGTTGGCTCGGGGGAGCCCGGAGAAGGGGAAAAGAACCACCCCGGCGCGGGGCTGTCCCGCCAGAGAGGGGGCCGGGACGGGGAGGCTGGCCGAGGTGGTAGGGGACGCGCCGCCAGGGGCCACAGAGTGGCGGCTGCTCGCGGAGGACCGGCGCCCGGAGGGCAGGCGGCAGAGAGAGGACGAGCGCAGCAACCTGCCCCTGGACTGCGCCCGCCGCGCCCTCCCCGGGGAGAGAAAAGTTGGGACGAACTTTCAGGGGCCGGGAGAGCCAGAGCGGCAGGAAATGCGAGCGGCCGCGAGAGGAGGGAGGAAGGGGCCTGGCGAGTGGGAGGGGGACGGAGCAGGCGCCGGCGGCCTCGGCTCCCCCACCCCCGGGCCCGGCTCGGCAGCGCGGGGGGAGCGCGGGGCGCGCGCCGGGGGCGGGGAGGAATGCGGCGGGGCGGGCGGGCGCGCGCGCGGGGGCGCCGGGGGGGCGGCGCGGGAAGGGGAGCCCCGGCTCCCGAGCCCCGGGCGCGCGTCCTTGGGGACGTCACAGCGCTGGAATCCGAGGAATGCCGAGCTGCCGGAGCTCCTTCTGCAGGCCTGGGAGAAGTCGCGCACTTTTATAAATGTAGTGGCTTTGGGAGAAGGTTTTCAAAGGTGAGGGCTGAGCAGGGAGGACGAGGTGAAACTCCACTGGAGTAAGAGGCGAGCGGAGTAGGGAAAGCGAAGGGACTACAGCAACCCCACCTAGCGCCTCTCCCGGGCGGGGGCCAAGGCGGGGGACGGGGGTGGGGCAGGAAAAATCGCACGGAGAATTCCGCAACCTGCAGAGGCGGGGCCGCGACGGGGACTGGCCCACCCCGACGTAGAGCGCCGCACCTTATTCGGGGGACCCCTCCAAGCAGGATGTCCCCGCGCAGTCACTGCACAGGGAAAACAGACCCGGAGAAAGGAGGGTGGCTTCCCAGAGTAGGCAATCTTTTAAGTTATCTGTCCAGGACTCCTGGAACCTCTGGGTACCAAACCTGACGTCTAAACCACCCCTTACCCGCTCCTCCGGGAATCACACAGTTAGTGTACCCAAGGAGTTAGTGTGCCCAAGGAGTTAGTGTACCCAAGGAGTTAGAATCCTTTTCCCGGTTCTTTCCATGCCACAGAATCGCCCCACCCAGCCGGGGTAGGCATTGGGAGGAAACTTCCTTGGCATTTTCGGAGGTGGAGTTAATGAGAAGCAGCTGGTAAGACGAACCAAGCTCTCGGAGCCAGGCCTAGGAGCCCGGGTTTTCGGACCTGCCCTGCCGGGCCGAGGAGTGTCCCGTCCCTGAAAGCCTTGGCCTCTGTAGCTGTAAAAATGAAAGGATTTCCCTGTTTTTCTGTGGTCCTTGGCATTGCAAAAATGATGCTTTAGGAGTCTGTGGTCTTACTCGAGCAACCTTTCTTAGGTTGAATAGGGTCCTCGGAGAATTGCCACTGAGGATGTCGTTCCAAATTCCTTCCGTGTCCCACAACTCAGAAAAATTCCTGGGCTCTTGGGGAAGAGTCTCTTGTACCCATCAGGTAAATCTGTGGTCACGTGACTTTTCTGAGCATTTGTCCATATCCAAAAATACAAAGAAGCAGAGAAGACCTTAAAGGGATGGAAGGAAAAGGCTGAAGAAGTTAAGATCGGTTTCTCCAACTTCGAAGAAATAGCTGGATACTTTTAATATGGACTTGCTGGATTTCCAAAGAAAATTAGGGAGTGCCTTATTGTCCACCAAAAAGTGTGGAAAGCACTTCATGTGCTCGTGTATTATTATCCCCATTTATAAGATGAGGAAAGTGAGATGTGAAGACATTATCTGTCTCACCAAGGATCACACAGCAAGCATACTATGATAATGGACCCTAGTGTATCTGGCCCCAAAATGCAAACATATAAACTCTATAAAATTTAACCAGAACAGGATTAAGATCAAAGATAAGGAAATGCCTACAGGCTCTCTTAGGGTTTCAAGGAAAAGACGTGGCGTTTGTGTTATTTTTGCTCAAAAGTCACTTTGTTACCAAACTCTGGAGCACAACATGCTGAGACTGTTGTGTAGAAGAGAAAGGACTTGTATGTAGACAGCAGTACCTGGGTGACCCTGAGCAAGCCACTTCACCTGTAGGCCTGAGTCTGATTGTGAAGTGAAGTGTGACATGAACGTTGGAGCTTGGTTGAAGGAGTTCATCTCTGAAGTCATTCCCAGTCTGAAGTAGGATGAATATACACTCCTCTCGACAGATGGCATGCCTATGGAGGAAGCTAAGAGATAAAGCCAGGACATCTTGGGGAAAGGACTGTTTTCACACTGTCTTCAGAATCAAAATAAATGTTAAGAATGTTGCTGGATGTTCAATGGCAAAACAGAAAACCACCAAATAAAATTTAGTACTACTCCTGTGGACTCATTTTTATGTTAAATAATTTTACTTCTAAAAAAAAAAATGCCTTAGTAATTTAAAAGCCCACAAAGTGGTTTAAAAAAACTTTCATTCTCTAGATAAATATGTAAAAAGTAGTCACAAATTTCTTTCCTAAGAGAAAAAAGCAACCCGTTGCCTAAGGCTTCATTATACTTGAGTCTCCTCAATATGCATCAGAGTGACTAGGAGCTTGGTTGATGGCATAAGCTCCAAACACATCAGATCAGATCAGATCAGTCGCTCAGTCGTCTCCGACTCTTTGCGACCCCATGAATCCCAGCACGCCAGGACTCCCTGTCCATCACCAACTCCCGGAGGTCACTCAGACTCACATCCATCGAGTCAGTGATGCCATACAGCCATCTCATCCTCTGTCGTCCCCTTCTCCTCCTGCCCCCAATCCCTCCCAGCATCAGAGTCTTCTCCAATGAGTCAACTCTTCGCATCAGGTGGCCAAAATACTGGAGTTTCAGCTTCAGCATCATTCCTTCCAAAAAAATCCCAGGGCTGATCTCCTTCAGAATGGACTGGTTGGATCTCCTTGCAGTCCAAGGGACTCTCAAGAGTCTTCTCCAACACCACAGTTCAAAAGCATCAATTCTTCGGCGCTCAGCCTTCTTCACAGTCCAGCTCTCACATCCATACATGACCACAGGAAAGACCATAGCCTTGACTAGACAGACCTTTGTTGGCAAAGTAATGTCTCTGCTTTTGAATATGCTATCTAGGTTGGTCATAACTTTCCTTCCAAGGAGTGAGCGTCTTTTAATTTCATGGCTGCAGTCACCATCTGCAGTGATTTTGGAGCCCCCCAAAATAAAGTCTGACACTGTTTCCACTGTTTCTCCATCTATTTCCCATGAAGTGATGGGACCAGATGCCATGATATTCGTTTTCTGAATGTTGAGCTTTAAGCTAACCTTTTCACTCTCCACTTTCACTTTCATCAAGAGGCTTTTGAGTTCCTCTTCACTTTCTGCCATAAGGGTGGTGTCATCTGCATATCTGAGGTTATGGATATTTCTCCCAGCAATCTTGATTCCAACTTGTGTTTCTTCCAGTGCAGTTTTTCTCATGATGTACTCTGCATATAAGTTAAATAAACATGGTGACAATATACAGCCTTGACGTACTCCTTTTCCTATTTGGAACCAGTCTGTTGTTCCATGTCCAGTTCTAACTGTTGCTTCCTGACCTGCCTACAAATTTCTCAAGAGGCAGATCAAGTGGTCTGGTATTCCCATCTCTCTCAGAATTTTCCACAGTTTATTGTGATCTACACAGTCAAAGGCTTTGGCATAGTCAATAAAGCAGAAATAGATGTTTTTCTGAAACTCTCTTGCTTTTTCCATGATCCAGCGGATGTTGGCAATTGATACCCCACGCCCAAGGTAAGAGGAACCCAAGTAAGATCTGGGTGTTGCAAGAGGGCATCAGAGGGCAAACACACTGAAACCATACTCACAGAAAACTAGTCAATCTAATCACACTAGGACCACAGCCTTGTCTAACTCAATGAAACTAAGCCATGCCCGTGGGGCAACCCAGGATGGGCGGGTCATGGTGGAGAGATCTGACAGGATGTGGTCCGCTGGAGAAGGGAATGGCAAACCACTTTACTATTCTTGCCTTGAACACCCCATGAACAGTATGAAAAGGCAAAATGATAGGCTACTGAAAGAGAAACTCCCCAGGTCAGTAGGGGCCCAAAATGCTACTGGAGATCAGTGGAGAAATAACTCCAGAAAGAATGAAGGGATGGAGCCAAAGCAAAAAGAATACCCAGCTGTGGATGTGTCTGGTGATAGAAGCAAAGTCCGATGCTGTAAAGAGCAATATTGCATAGGAACCTGAAATGTCAGGTCCATGAATCAAGGCAAATTGGAAGTGGTCAAACAAGAGATGGCAAGAGTGAATGTCAACATTCTAGGAATCAGTGAACTAAAATGGAATGGAATAGGTGAATTTGATTCAGAGGACCATTATATCTACTACTGCGGGCAGGAATCCCTCAGAAGAAATGGAGTGGCCATCATGGTCAACAAAAGAGTCCGAAGTGCAGTACTTGGATGCAATCTCAAAAATGACAGAATGATCTCTGTTCGTTTCCAAGGCAAACCATTCAATGTCACAGTAATCCAAGTCTATGCCCCAACCAGTAATGCTGAAGAAGCTGAAGTTGAACGCTTCTATGAAGACCTACAAGACCTTTTAGAACTAACACCCAAAAAAGATGTCCTTTTCATTATAGGGGACTGGAATGCAAAAGTAGAAAGTCAAGAAACACCTGGAGTAACAGGCAAATTTGGCCTTGGAATACGGAATGAAGCAGGGCAAAGACTAACAGAGTTTTGCCAAGAAAATGCACTGGTTGTAACAAACACACTCTTCCGACAACACAAGAGAAGACTCTATACATGGACATCACCAGATGGTCAACACCGAAATCAGAGCGATTATATTCTTTGCAGCCAAAGATGGAGAAGCTCTATACAATCAGCAAAAACAAGACCAGGAGCTGACTGTGGCTCAGACCATGAACTCCTTATTGCCAAATTCAGACTTAAATTGAAGAAAGTAGGGAAAACCACTAGACCATTTAGGTAGGACGTAAATCAAATCCCTTATGATTATACAGTGGAAGTGAGAAATAGATTCAAGGGCCTAGATCTGATAGATAGAGTGCCTGATGAACTATGGAATGAGGTTCATGACATTGTACAAGAGACAGGGATCAAGACTATCCCCATGGAAAAGAAATGCAGAAAAGCAAAATGGCTGTCTGGGGAATCTGGGGAGGCCTTACAAATAGCTGTGAAAAGAAGAGAAGTGAAAAGCAAAGGAGAAAAGGAAAGATATAAACATCTGAATGCAGAGTTCCAAAGAATAGCAAGAAGAGATAAGAAAGCCTTCTTCAGTGATCAGTGCAAAGAAATAGAGGAAAACAACAGAATGGGAAAGACTAGGGATCTCTTCAAGAAAATCAGAGATACCAAAGGAACATTTCATGCAAAGATGGGCTCGATAAAAGACAGAGATGGTATGGACCTAACAGAAGCAGAAGATATTAAGAAGAGGTGGCAAGAATACACAGAAGAACTGTACAAAAAAGAGCTTCATGACCCAGATAATCATGATGGTGTGATCACTGACCTAGAGCCAGACATCCTGGAATGTGAAGTCAAGTGGGCCTTAGAAAGCATCACTACGAACAAAGCTAGTGGAGGTGATGGAATTCCAGTTGAGCTATTCCAAATCCTGAAAGATGATGAAGTGAAAGTGCTGCACTCAATATGCCAGCAAATTTGGAAAACTCAGCAGTGGCCACAGGACTGGAAAAGGTCAGTTTTCATCCCAATCCCAAAGAAAGGCAATGCCAAAGAATGCTCAAACTACCAAACACATCACTACACATTTATTTCAAATTTGTAATTTTAGGAACTTGTCAATATTAAATATGCTCCCAAATCTTTAGGTTGGTCCTAAGCCCAATTTAAACTACAAATAAAGGCCAAATCTCATGGGCCACCGTGACTCCTCCCGCCTCCTAGGTGGTTCTCATTAATTTATTGATTTTGTGCCTTTAAAACCATTGAAAAGCAAAACAAAATAAGTTTCCCAATCAAAGAAATCTGGAAAGTGAGCAGGCTTTCTTAGGAGAAGCCTGACAACCACTAGGGGCCTTCTACAAAATGTAAAGTCAAATATAAGTAGAGAGAGAGAGAATGTTTGCTTTTATCTTAAGTCTAATTTCAGTTCCTAAGAGGATATTTGGCAGTTTACCGTAATAGAGGAAAAGAGAAGAGAGAAGCTTTTTCAAAATACACATCCTCTGTAATCCCTGCTCCCCATCTCTCATTCATCTTATCCCCATGGTCTAGGGTAGAGAGACTTCAGTTGGTGTATGTATGCTGCTGCTAAGTCACTTCAGTCGTGTCCGAGTCTGTGCGATCTCATAGATGGCAGCCCACCAGGCTACCCGTCCCTGGGATTCTCCAGGCAAGAACACTGGAGTGGGTTGCAATTTCCTTCTCCAATGCATGAAAGTGAAAAGTGAAAGTGAAGTCGCTCAGTCATGTCTGACCCTCAGTGACCCCATGGACTGCAGCCCACCAGGCTCCTCCATCCATGGGATTTTCCAGGCAAGAGTACTGGAGTGGGGTGCCATTGCCTTCTCCGTAGCATAGCATAGCATAGCATATACTCCATAAAAATGTGCGTACAAGTTGACTTTTTCACAGATATATCCATGTGAAAATCACCCAAATCAGGATATAGAAAATGTCCATCACCACAAAAACTTCCCTTAAGTGACTTTTCAGTCAGTGTCACATCTCAAGGTTAACTTCTACTACCACAGACTAGTTCTACAGTTTCTCAAACTTCATATAAATAGAATTATAAATATAATGTGTGTATGTATATGTGGGTCTGGGTCACAATTTGCTTATCCATTTTTCTGTTGATATATTGGGTAAGTATATTTTGAAAACATTTCCCAAGTAATTCCTTTATGCCTGACCACCTCCAATTCAGAACTGTTGAGTTACAACAAAAGTAATCATAAATAAGCCTAGATTATTAACTCCTACAAAAAATATTGAGTAGGAGAGGAGGAACAACCAACTTTTAGAACAACCAACTTTAAGAGTTTTTTAATGGTATTACACATTCAAACCTTCTTATCAATAAAAACAAATTAGGAAATTGACTGGAATACGGACTTTGTATTATCTAGTGACTTTTTTAAAAGCTATGTGACTATGCAGAACTGTCACGTACCGCCCCATGCACAGTACACAGCATTCCATGAGCTCAAATAGTCTGCAGTGTGAATGGCATCCTCTGGATAGGGCTCTGTGGTGGCTGTGATATTATGAGCTCTCATTTTAGAGATATTAATAACACCCTGGAATCTGCTTTGGAAGAATCATTTCTGACCCAGAAGACTGAGCCCTTCCCTCCTGGTTGCATCTCTGTGGACTTTATGGGGAAGAAAAGTACCTTTTTTTGGCAGGGGCGGGGGGAGGCAGTGGGCATGCCATTCGGCTTGTGGTATCTTAGTCTTAGTTCCCCAACCAGGGATTGAATCTACACCTTTGACAGTAAAAGTGCTGCACCCTAGCCACTGGACCACCAGGGAATTCCCAAAAAGTGACTTTCTAAAGCTCAGATCTTCCCATAGTGACTAAAGGGAGAAAGTCACACCATACTCAAATAAATAATGCTAACATAAGAGAAGAGGTGGCAAGAATACACAGAAGGGCTATACAAAGAAGATCTTCATGACCCAGATAATGATGATGGTGTGATCACTCACCTAGAGCCAGACATCCTGGAATACAAAGTCAAGTGGGCCTTACGAAGCATCACTACAAACAAAGCTAGTGGAAGTGGTGGAATTCCAGTTGAGCTATTTCAAATCCTGGAAGACGGTGCTATGAAAGTGTTGCACTCAATACGCCAGCAAATTTGGAAAACTCAACGGTGGCCACAGGACTGGAAAAGGTCAGTTTTCATTCCAATCCCAAAGAGAGGCAATGCCAAAGAATGCACAAACTACCTCATAATTGCACTCATCTCACATGCTAGCAAAGTAATGCTCAAAGTTTTCCAAGCCAGGGTTCAACAATATGTGAACCGTGAACTTCCAGATGTTCAAGCTGGATTTAGAAAAGGCAGAGGAACCAGAGATCAAATTGCCAACATCCTCTGGATCATTGAAAAAGCAAGAGAGTTCCATAAAAATATCCACTTTTATTTTATTGACTATGCTAAAATCACTGCAGATGGTGATTGCAGCCATGAAATTAAAAGACACTTACTCCTTGGAAGGAAAGTTATGACAAATCTAGACAACATATTAAAAAGCAGAGACATTACTTTGTCAACAAAGGTCTGTCTAGTCAAGGCTATGGTTTTTCCAGTGGTCATGTATGGATGTGAGAGCTGGACTGTGAAGAAGGCTGAGCACTGAAGAATTGATGCTTTTGAACTGTGGTGTTGGAGAAGACTCTTGAGAGTCCCTTGGACTGCAAGGAGGTCCAACCAGTCCATCCTAAAGGAGTTCAGCCCTGAGTGTTCATTGGAAGGACTGATGTTGAAGCTGAAACTCCAGTACTTTGGCCACCTGATGTGAAGAGCTGACTCATTTGAAAAGACCCTGATGCTGGGAAAGATTGAAGGCAGGAGGAGAAGGGGACAAGAGAGGATGAGATGGTTGGATGGCATCACCAACTCAATGGACATGAGTTTGGGTAAACTCTGGGAGTTGGTGATGGACAGGGAGGCCTGGAGTGCTGGGGTTCATGGGGTCGCAAAGAGTCAGACATGACTGAGTGACTGAGCTGAACTGAACTGAAAGCCTTTGACTGTGTGGATCACAACAAACTGGAAAATTCTTCAAGAGATGGGAATACCAGACCATCTGACCTGCCTCCTGAGAAATCTGTATGCAGGTCAAGAAGCAACAGTTAGAACTGGACATGGAACAATAGACTGGTTCCAAATCATGAAAAGAGTACATCAAGGCTGTATATTGTCGCCCTGCTTATTTAATTTGTATGCAGAGTACATCATGAGAAATGCCAGACTGGATGAAGCACAAGCTAGAATTAAGATTTCCAGGAGAAATATCAATAACATCAGATATGCAGATGACACCACTCTTATGGAAGAAATTGAAGAAGAACTAGAGAGTCTCTTGACGAAAGTGAAAGATGAAAGTGAAAAATTTGGCTTAAAATCAACATTCAGAAAACTAAGATCATGGCATCTAGTCCCATCACTTCATGGCAAATAGATGGGGAAACAATGGAAACAATTACAAACTATACTTTTGGGCTCCAAAATCATTTCAGATGGTGACTGCAGCCATGAAATTAAAAGATGCTTGCTCCTTGCAAGAAAAGTTATGACCAACCTAGCATATTAAAAAGCAGAGAGTTTCTTTGCCAACAAAGGTCCATCTAGTCAAAGCTTTGGTTTTTCCAGTAGTCATGTATGGATGCAAGAGTTGGACTATAAAGAAAGCTGAGCACCAAAGAATTGAGGCTTTTGAACTGTGGTGTTGGAGAAGATTCTTGAGAGTCCCTTGGACTGCAAGAAGATCCAACCAGTCCATCCTAAAGGAAATCAGTCCTGAATATTCACTGGAAGGACTGATGCTAAAGCTGAAACTCCAATACCTTGGCCACCTAATTCAAAGAACTGACTCATTTGAAAAGACCCTGATGCTGGGAATGATTGAAGGTGGGAGGAGAAGGGGACAACAGAGGATGAGATAGTTGTATGGCATCATCGACTCGATGGACATGAGTTTGAGTAATTCTGAGAGTTGGTGATGGACAGGGAAGCCTGGCGTGCTGCAGACAATGGGGTCATAAAGAGTTGGACAAGACAGCAACCGAATTGAACTGAACATAACAGGAGACTTTTGTGGATTCATGAATAGGGCGAAAGTCCAAGACACCTGTTTTTCCAGTCTCTTTTTGAGGCCCACCCTACCTGCACCCTTTATGTTACATACTGTCTCCATTTCATCATCTTTCCTCATGTCTCAGCTCTCTCATTCTTGATATACCCCGATCTCTGGCCACCAAACCTTCTGGGCACCGTATTTTTGCCCCACTTCTTTTCTCTTCTTTTATCCACCTCTCAGGAAAAATGCTCCCTGCCTTCCAAAGGGATCATTCGCTGACTTAAGTCAAAGAAGAGAGGGCCCCCAGAACCATGCCCATCAACCAAGGTCACAAACGAATTATTGACTTGTTATTTCCTTCTGGAAAGAATTCCAAAGATTTTGGGGTTGTGTTCTTTCAAGCTGGGAGGAGAAAGATAAATCTGTCCTCTGGGACACTGTGCCAGCTCCCCTGGCAACTGCAGTTGACCACGTGGGCAATGGTATCAGCAAGGGTCATATACACCAGGCAGCCTCACTCTAGGCAGATCACTAGTTTTTCCAAAGAAAATGTACAAGACACAGCCAATTGTTTACTCTTTAAAATTTGATACAATAGCAATATATATTAATCAAGTACACTTGAGAAAGGTAATAAATTCACACACATTTGCAGTATTTTCAGCAAGTTTTAAGAGAAATAAAACCTAGGCACCATCAAGTATCTTGCCTCTTTCAATGTATTCATTATTCTCTACTAATTTCACCTTAGATCACAAACACACTTTGAATCATGTCTTAAAGGTGCAAACTTCCTGGTCATATTCAGCAGTCTCGGCTTGCTAACTTTCCCCCCTATTCTCGGCCCCTGCCTTGTCTTTCAGCCTTTCCAGGCTTGATGAGAACATACAGTTTTCCTCCCACACTGACATGTGCACGCATGCACGCGCGCACACACACACACACACACACACACACACACGAGTCATCACCATAGGCTCCATGCGGCACACTGCCAAGGAAGAGTTTACCCTCCTCTTACTGCTGAAAGCCATCTATTACCCAGGAGGGGGAAAAAAAAGTTTTCACTATTTCCAAAATCTTTTCTGGAGAGCTTCTTCATTTTGATTTCAACCATTTTAAGCTTTGTAGTGAAACAGAGTCATTAAAAAAAGAAGGAAAGAAATGAGAAAAGGAAGGGAAGGAGGAGGGAGGGAGAGAGGAATGAAAGGGAGAAAGGCTGTCTGTGGTTATTTACATGTGATTGATAAACTCAAAAGCATAGTCTGTCGGAGCGTAACAGATCTAGTGCATGCGTGCATGCTAAGTCGCTTCAGTGGTGTCCAACTCTTTGCAACTGTATGGACTGTAGCCCACCAGGCTCCTCTGTCCATGGGATTCTCCAGGCAAGAATACTGGAGTGAGTTGCTGTGCCCTCCTCCAGGGGATCTTTCCGACCCAGGGATGGAACTCATGTCTCCTCTGCATTGGCAGGCAGATTCTTCGCCACCGAGTCCCCAAGGAAGCGACTTGATAGCTATGTGACCCTGGGCAAAGTACTAAAGCTCTCCCCCCTGAACTTCCTTCCCTGTAAAACAGGGATTATGGGCATGTCTCTATCATACGGTCGCAGTAATGAGCAGTAGTAAGGTTGTGGTAAGTGAGTCACTGTGTAGGAAACTTTTCAAACAGCACCTGGTTCACGTTGAACTCTCAATGCGTTACATATGTATTAATACCATCACCAACCTCATCTGTAGATTTCTTACAGACTGGATTTCTTGCCTGCAGCAGGAAAATCCATGTGAATCTCAATCCAAATTCCCAGGAGAAAGAATACGTCTTTCAGGTGTCAATGTAGGGTCTTAGAGAAGGAGCAGGCTGGGTGCAGCCCTCTGGGTGGGAAGGAGAATTCTCAGAAAGGAGAGAGTGCCCAGGGAGGCTCCTCATGGTAGAGAAGAAAGTGACCTCCTAGGGAGGGGAGTGACAGAGGGAGGAAGGGAGGGAACCAATATTCCCTGAGCACTTGCTACGCACTAGGAACAAGGCTAGGTCCTGTGTGTACACCATCTGAAGTAGTGCTTGTGACAGTGTTTGAGTGTTGTAGACTGAACTCTGTCCCTCTGAAATTCATATATTGAAGTCCTAAGCCCCAACAGGGCTGTATTTAGGGATAAGGACTTTACAGAGCTAATTAGGGTTGCATGAAGTCATGAAGGTGGGGCTCCAATCCAATAGGACCCGTGTCTTTATAAGTAGAGGAAGAGATTCCAGATTTTTCTCTACGTGTGCACAGAGGAAAGGCCACGTGAGGACACAGAAGGAGGCCATCTGCCTGCCAAGGAGAGAGGCCCCTCCAGAAACCAACCTGGCAGCACCTTAATTTGGACTTCCAGCCTCCAAAACCGCGAGAATATTGGTTTCTGTTGTTCACACCACATAGCCTGTGGTGTTTCACTATGGCTGCCCTAGCAGGCTGACACATCGAGGTTAGTGTTTTCCTTGTTTAACAGAGAAATAAATGGAGATCTCAAGACATTAAATAGCTGCATTTAGACGAGTACCTAAGTACCTATGTACATGGCAGAACCAAGATTCAAATATGGACCTCTAATTCCAGTTGTTCAGGTTCTTTCTAAACCATCATATTGCTGCAAAGTTTATCGAGTACCAGGATAGGTCAGGAATAGGGTTAGGTGGTGGCCGAGCTTGTATGGTAAAAAAGGGAAATGAAACCATCAATGGGGTAGAGTCAAAATTCCCCACGAAGAGGACAGTTGTACTTGGCTGATGTTAAATTCTACAAATAAGAAGGCACATACCCAGAGAATGTATCTCTGATTATTTTAAATCCTTCTTTTCCCATGTCTTTCTGAGTGCAGCTAGTAAAAGGGGGAAGGGAAGCTGCTGCCATATTGTCTGGGAGTGACTCCTTTCAAAGAAGTCTAATTTTCACTACTAATTATTTCATCAGAGAAGCGTGGTGTGCTGAAGTCCATGGGATCGCAAAGAGCTGGACATGACTGAGCAAATGAACAACAGTATTTATGTCATCAGCTCCCAAGATTCCTATGAGTTCAAGTCCTCACTTTTTAGCTACATGCAGTCCCGGAAGTGGCAGTTTGGGTCCATGGTCCTTCCTAAAACACAGATCGCCTTCGACTGGCATGAAGTCACCGTTTCTGGTACTGCAGAGTCATTTCTGTTCATGACCTCGATCTCAAAAGGTCAGAAATACCCTAATTTCTAAGAATAGTTGCTTGTGAATCTCTCAGGAATCCATGAACTGAGCTAAACTGTTCTTCGTCCTGTTTATATCCCTACCTGGGCCAGCTCTGAGGAAGGTACACAGCTATAGAATTTACCAGGGCCGGCCAAGGAGCCATCAACACCTCGAGGAGCTGTGTGAGGGCAGGTCAATGAGAGCTGTAATTATCGCTGTCTAACCATCTCCAAAATATCTGCCTGTTGTCATTTTGTGACATGGTAGTGGCAATAGGTGCCAGGTTGCTAAGAATAACTGGGCTAGAGAAATCCTGAGTGGAATCTTAAAATCATTCTTCATAGGAGATAAAGTCATGGCTAAACGCACTGTTATTAAAAAAAAAGGTCAAGTCAGCCAGGACATTTCTGAGTAAAATGTCAATAGATTCCCCCTCTTCACTGTGTACATTTTCCAGTCCTTTCCCACCAACCTCAGAGGAAAAATGTTCAGAGCCAGAGCGTCAGTCTGTACCTTCTTATAATGATGGCATTCAGAATAAAAGGGGCCAGGCAAGATACAGCCCTTTTGCTGACACCATGTTTGCTAATATTCGCAGCTGCCCTAAAACCTCCCTGAAAATATATCCAGCCTGAGGAAGCTGGATTCCAACTTTATGGGCACTGACTCTTCATCTCGTGTCCTGAATGTGACATTTAAATAAAGCCCCAATAAAAGGCAATTCATTAGTTTGTTTTTTTCCCCTCACCTCTTTGGTTCTGAGTTTATTTTTAAATGTAATTTAAACACCTAAATGAAATTGTCAATAAATAATAATGCAAAGTGTACTATTGCATTTATGGAAGTAAAAAAAAAAGCTAGACTTCCAGATGGATTACAGATTCAGAGGACTGGAAAATAGAACAAGAAAGGGTGCATTTGTTTCTAACATTGGCTGCTATTGCCAGAACACCCCTCTGAAGGTATGGGCCATGAAAAGAATCTTCTTCTGTGATTAGCAACAAGGAACAACCTTTGCTGGGGGAGGGAAGAATCAGGTCGTGTTTGGGATGCCTTTCTACAAAACATGGACTCCCCAGCCTGCAGGGGTGAGATAGGGTTACCCCCAAGTATGGGCAGGGCTATGTCAGTGAGTCCAATAGCACTAAATCAAAACCTTCTCTAAGACCCGGCTGCTTCCTGGCTGCCTCCCCTAGAATAAGGGGTGACTCAGAGTGCGGCTGACTCCCTGACTTCAAACATTTCTGAGTAATTCCCACGGACCCAGACAAGGGCAATTAGAGGACTGGTTTGGAATGACCACTGAGGATCAAAAGATCCTTCTGGTGGCCAGCAGGGGAAAGGCAAATGGCCTAGGAAGCTCAATTTTGAGATGTCTTCTGCTACAAGTAGGAGACAGAAGTACCTTCTGACATCCTAAATCTTAAGATGCTGCTGCTAAGTCACTTCAGTCATGTCTGACTCTTAGTGACCTCATGGACTGCAGCTTACCAGGCTCCTCTGTCCATGGGATTTTCCAGGCAAGAGTACTGGAGTGGGTTGCCATTGCCTTCTCCCTTAAGATGCTAGAAGGAGTTTACTCATGTAGGAGGGCATGTCCTGGGCTTTCCTCCACGATGGGCGCCTCTGAGGTCCTGGGATACACAAAGACAGAGCTTTTCTATGCTGACAGAAAAACTTCCCAATCTGATTTCCAACTATATTTCCCTGGTTCCCTCTGCCCCCGGGATGCCGGCATTCTGCTATTCCTTGAACGTATACTCCGAGTACTCTCCACCCCAGGATCTTTGCACACACCATTTCCTCTGCCAAGAACTCCACTCCTCCAGGTGTTTTTTCACTTCATTCCTTGGACAGAACTTTCCCAACCATCCTGTCAAAATAGAACCTCTTCACACTCCATTCTCTATTCCTTTGTATGCATGCTCAGTCATGTCTGACTCTTTGTGACCCCATGGACTATGTAGCCCTCCAGGCTCCTCTGTCCATGGAATTTTCCAGGCAAGAATATTGGAGTGAGTTGCCATTTCCTCCTCCAGGGGACCTTGCTGACCCAGGATTGAACCCACATCTCCTGCATCTCCCGCATTGGCAGGTGGGTTCTTTACCGCTGAGCCACCTGGGAAACCCTCTCTTCCTTTACCCTGCTCTAATTTTGTCGATAGCACATACACTACTTGGCATTATCTAATTACATTTGTTTGTTGCCTCTAGCCCAACCCCTACCCCTCCAGACGCTCCATCACAGGTAGAGATTTTTGGTCACCACTGTATTCCACTGCCTGGTACATAGATCTTCAACAAATGTTTTACGAATATTTGGATAAATAAAAATTGTATAATTTTTATGTAATTATATACAGTTATTTTCCTGTGCTCACAATTCTATAGGTACTATATTATTTAATCTTTATAACAACCCTATGATGTAGGGGTTATAATCTCCCATTTACAGAGAAATTGAAGGTTAGAGAGATGAAATAACTTACTGTTTTTGTTGTTATTTCTAGCTGGTGGTTTCTGTGTTTAGGGGGTTTTGATGTTTGTTTGCTTGTTTGTTTTTGGCGGCACTGGGTCTTCGTTGAGGCACACAGGCTTTTTCTAGTTGTGGCACTTGGACTTAATTGCCCCATGGCGTGTGGGATCTTAGTCTCCCAACCAGGGATTGAACCCTTGTATCCTGAACTGGAAGATAGACTCTTACCCACTAGACCATAGGAAGTCTGATTGTTTTTAAGAACTTCAGTCACATGGAGTTAAGTGCTGTGCTTAGTCACTCAGTCATGTCCAAATCTTTGCAACCCCATGGATTGTAGACCACCAGGCTCCTCTGTCCATGGGATTCTCCAGGCAAGAATACTGGAGTGGGTTTCCATGCCCTCCTTCAGGGGATCTTCCAAACCCAGGGATCAAACCCAGGTCTCCCACATGGCAGGTGGATTCTTTACCATCTGAGCCATCAGAGAAGCCTGGAATCTCTATTCCAAACACACTCTGTTCTTCAGTTTATACACTGCCTCTCTTTTGCTTATTTTATAATTTTCCCTCTTTATGCCTTGTTCCTAACTTGGTTCTCTTCCTCCAGATTTGCATTTGATATTGTATGTCTAGGTCAGTAAATAATAGTTAAGGGTCCAGCTAGTTTGCCTGGACTGAGCTCCTGGTTTTGCCACTTATTAGCTGTAACATTGGGGAAGGCAATGGCAACCCACTCCAGTGCTCCTGCCTGGAAAATCCCATAGGCGGAGGAGCCTGGTGGGCTGCCGCCTCTGGGGTCACACAGAGTCGGACACGACTCAGCGACTTCACTTTCACTTTTCACTTTCACGCATTGGAGAAGGAAATGGCAACCCACTCCAGTGTTCTTGCCTGGAGAATGCCGTCTCCGGGGTCACACAGAGTCAGACACGACTGAAGCGACTTAGCAGCAGCAGCTGTAACATTAGGAAATTCTTGGTCATGAATCTTGAACTTTTGGTCTCTCTCCATTTCCTTTTTTTCCCTTCTGTGTCCCTAATACAGAGACTTTAACACTTAGCTGATTCTCCATGTTTCTTTTCTCTCCATTTTCCATTCTTTATCCTTACACTTTCTTTGCCTCCTGGGGAAACTCCTTAACCTAATCTTCCAGCTCATATATTTACCAGATACCTTCATTCTATAAGCAAGCCATTGAATTATTTATTCAATAATTACAGGAGTTTAAAATTATTTTTTCCATTTTATTGAGGCATAATCAATGAAATTATTAGATACTTAAAAATATATGATGCCATGATGTGATCTATGTAAACATTGTGAAAGGATTTGCCCATTAAGTTACACATCTATCATCTCACATATTTACTGTTGGCAGGTGGGTGAGAACATTTAAATTCTACCCCTCTTAGCAATTTCAATTACACAATAGTGTTATTGACCATAGTCACCAGGTTACACATTAGGTCCTCAGACATTATTCATCTTGTAACTGAAAGTTTATGCCCTTTTACCAACCTGTCTCTATTTACCCCACCCTCGAGCTCCTGTTTCTGCTCTCTGCTTCTGTGAGTTTGACTCTTTTTTTAGATTCCACCTAGAAGTGACACCATCAGTACTGTCTTTCTCTGTCGGGATTCATTCTAATTCTTTTACTTTTCTAGTAAGAACTGTTTATTCTTACTTTATGTTTCCAATATCTTCTCTCAGCTCTTCAAGCATATTTGTTATTCTGGTTTTAAATTCTTTTCCCCTTTTCCATGAGTTCTGCTTTGTCTGACATAAGTCATTCAGTTGGTTGTTCCTCAGACTCAGAGTTCTCAGTATTTGCCCTCTGAACTCCTCCTTGTTCCTTTGGGACCATTTGTGCGTGTGTGTGTGTGTGTGTGTGATGTGTGTGTGTTCAGTTGCTCAGTCTTGTCTGACTCTTTGCGACCCCATGGACAGTAGCCTGCCAGGCTTCTCTGTCCATGGGATTTTTCAGACAAGCATACTAGAGTGGGTTGCCATGTCTTCCTCCAGGGGATTTTCCCTAACAAGGGACTGAACCCGCCTCTCCTGCATCTTCTTCACTGGCAGGCTAATTCTTTATCCCTGCGCTGCCTTGGTTAGCAAAATTCATCTGTGCAGAGGGGCAGACATCTATAGTAAGCTTATGCTGCTCTAGATGAGTTGATGCCTATATTGGTTATGTGCATTTGTGGGAAAGGCACAGGGCTTTGCTCAACTGGTCTCCAAAGAACTTCTGAATTATCTTTTATTGGAGGCAGCCACTTTGTATCATAAGTAGATACCATAGGGACTGGTCAGACCAGCTACACTCATTGCCATCTGCTTATACCAATACCTGATCTGAGCTCTGCCTTATTGTTACCCATTACTTCCAGCTTATGCTCTGAAAATCCGGACTCCATGATACCCAAAGGAGGGGGCAAATCTGCCTAGGGCAACACGGATGAGGAAAGGGCAGAACTAAAACATTCCCCCCAAACTGAGTCCCTCTTGTGACCCCAGGGCTTCCCCACCCGTGGCCAGTTTCCCTGCTGGTAGATCAATCAGATCAGATCAGTCGCTCAGTCGTGTCCGACTCTTTGCGACCCCATGAATCGCAGCACGCCAGGCCTCCCTGTCCATCACCAGCTCCCGGAGGTCACTCAGACTCGCATCCATCGAGTCAGTGATGCCATCCAGCCATCTCATCCTCTGTCGTCCCCTTCTCCTCCTGCCCTCAATCCCTCCCAGCATCAGAGTCTTCTCCAATGAGTCAACTCTTCGCATGAGGTGGCCAAAATACTGGAGTTTCAGCTTTAGCATCATTCCTTCCAAAGAAATTCCAGGATTGATCTCCTTCAGAATGGACTGGTTGGATCTTCTTGCAGTCCAAGGGACTCTCAAGAGTCTTCTCCAACACCACAGTTCAAAAGCATCAATTCTTCGGCGTTCAGCCTTCCTCACAGTCCAGCTCTCACATCCATACATGACCACAGGAAAGACCATAGCCTTGACTAGGCGAACCTTTGTTGGTAAAGTAATGTCTCTGCTTTTGAATATGCTATCTAGGTTGGTCATAACTTTCCTTGCAAGGAGTAAGCGTCTTTTAATTTCATGGCTGCAGTCACCATCTGCAGTGATTTTGGAGCCCAGAAAAACAAAGTCTGACACTGTTTCCACTGTTTCCCCATCTATTTCCCATGCAGTGATGGGACCAGATGCCATGATCTTCGTTTTCTGAATGTTGAGCTTTAAGCCAACCTTTTCACTCTCCACTTTCACTTTCATCAAGAGGCTTTTTAGCCCCTCTTCACTTTCTGCCATAAGAGTGGTGTCATCTGCATATCTGAGGTTATTGATATTTCTCCCGGCAATCTTGATTCCAACTTGTGTTTCTTCCAGTCCAGCATTTCTCATGATGTACGCTGCATATAAGTTAAATAAACATGGTGACAATATGCAGCCTTGACGTACTCCTTTTCCTATTTGGAACCAGTCTGTTGTTCCATGACCAGTTCTAACTGTTGCTTCCTGACCTGCATACAGATATCTTAAGAGGCAGATCAGGTGGTCTGGTATTCCCATCTCTTTCAGAATTTTCCATAGTTTATTGTGATCCACACAGTCAAAGGCTTTGGCATAGTCAATACAGCAGAAATAGATGTTTTTCTGGAACTCTCTTGCTTTTTCCATGATCCAGCGGATGTTGGCAATTTGATCTCTGGTTCCTCTGCCTTTTCTAAATCCAGCTTGAACACCTGGAAGTTCACGGTTCACATATTGATGAAGACTGGCTTGGAGAATTTTGAGCATTACTTTACTAGCGTGTGAGATGAGTGCAATTGTTCGGTAGTTTGAGCACTCCTTGGCATTGCCTTTCTTTGGGATTGGGATGAAAACTGACCTTTTCCAGTCCTGTGGCCACTGCTGAGTTTTCCAAATTTGCTGGCGTATTGAGTGCAGCACTTTCACAGCATCATCTTTCAGGACTTGGAATAGTTCCACTGGAATTCCATCACCTCCACTAGCTTTGTTCGTAGTGATGCTTTCTAAGGCCCATTTGACTTCACATTCCAAGATGTCTGGCTCTAGGTCAGTGATCACATCATCATGATTGTCTAGGTCTTGAAGCTCTTTTTTGTACAGTTCTTCTGTGTATTCTTGCCACCTCTTCTTAATATCTTCTGCTTCTGTTAGGTCCACACCATCTCTGTCCTTTATCGTGCCCATCTTAGCATGAAATGCTCCTTTGGTATCTCTGATTTTCTTGAAGAGATCCCTAGTCTTTCCCATTCTGTTGTTTTCCTCTATTTCTTTGCATTGATCACTGAAGAAGGCTTTCTTATCTCTTCTTGCTATTCTTTGGAACTCTGCATTTAGATGTTTATATCTTTCCTTTTCTCCTTTGCTTTTCACTTCTCTTCTTTTCACAGCTATTTGTAAGGCCTCCCCAGACAGCCATTTTGCTTTTCTGCATTTCTTTTCCATGGGGATGCTCTTGATCCCTGTCTCCTGTACAATGTCACGAACCTCATTCCATAGTTCATCAGGCACTCTATCTATCAGATCTAGGCCCTTAAATCTATTTCTCACTTCCACTGTATAATCATAAGGGATCTGATTTAGGTCATACCTGAATGGTCTAGTAGTTTTCCCTACTTTCTTCAATTTCAGTCTGAATTTGGCAATAAGGAGTTCATGGTCCGAGCCACAGTCAGCTCCTGGTCTTGTTTTTGCTGATTGTATAGAGCTTCTCCATCTTTGGCTGCAAAGAATATAATCGATCTGATTTCAGTAGATCAATACCCTCCAAGAATTTCTTTCTGTGGCTAACTGCTGAGCACAGCTCCAGGGTCTGTCATCTCCAGGAGAGAACACTCAATCTGTATTTCTTTGCTATCTTGCCCTGAACCAGAAGCTTTGTAAATTTCCCAAGATCCCCAGCTGTGAGTGATGGAGCCGAGGTTCAAGCTTTGATCTTTTTTACTCCAATCCTTGTGATTTTAGCCCCTAAACTATGCTCAAGGTTTGCTGAAAGGTGATTGAAATTATCCATTCAACTAAAATATTATCCATTCAACTAAAAAATTATTTCATTCCAAATGTTTCCCACTAACCAGAACATGGACTGCTGAGAGAAATGGCAAACTTCAAGTCTGAGGAAAGAAATGTACAAGAAAGGTATCAAAAGAACACTAGGGTCATAACCAAGGAACTCAGGAACCACCTCGAAGAGATTCTCAGTGGATACAGATAGACCAATTTTAGCATCAGGAAGTATAATAACAGCAATTGGTTATAAAATTTCAACTGTGTTGAAACCTGTAAGTTCATAATGGTACAAGAAAAAAAAAAAAACCCTTAACTAGTCACCATTGGGACCAACTCATTATTTTGAAAAATGATAAATGAAGGCATAGAAATGAATCACCATGTCTTTACTATGAAATTACTCCACTGGTAACCAAATAGTAGATGAGGAGGGGTTTTACATGATGGAAATACCCTAGATAACAGATAAAAGGGATGATGAAATTAGAATATCTCTATTTTGCAACTTTGATAAGGAATGGATCTAGGCAAGAGCTTGAGTGGTTGCTAACATCACAAAAAGAGGACTATTTTGAGGACTAAAGAGAGTCAAACATAGGACTATTTTGTTTTGAAAAGATAATCTGAACCTGATCAGGCCTAGATAGAGTTAGCTACCAATTTACAAAAAGTGCACGTCAGAGGAATATGTTCAAACAGACCTCAGAGATCAGTAAATGAGCATTAGCAAAATGTAGGCTGTGGTAGTGTCTAGAAGAAAACTGTTTTTTTCCCTTTTAAACAATACATTTCAGTGGTGGGGAAGAAATAAGGTTAATGTATAGATTAAAAGAGACTTAAAAGACATATTAACTGTCACAACATGTGGCCTTATCTGTATCTTGATTCAAACAGCATCTAAAAAAAAAAGTTATTTATTCTATTTATGCAGACCTTTGAACACTGATTAGATATTAAGAAATTATTATTAAATATTTTAGATAACTGATAGTTTTTAATGTTAAAAAAGCTCCTCCTGTTTTAAATATACATACATATATGTATACATATTTTAAAAATTTATTTATAGTTGAAATGTTGTATTTCTGCTTTGCTTCCAAATAAGATAGGAGGTGAGAAATTTATGGGGGTATCGAAGAAGGCAATGGCACCCCACTCCAGTGCTCTTGCCTGAAAAATCCCATGAGCAGAGGAGCCTAGAAGGCTGCAGTCCATGGGGTGGCTGAGGGTCGGACACGACTGAGTGACTTCACTTTCACTTTTCACTTTCATGCATTGGAGAAGAAAATGGCAACTCACTTCAGTGTTCTTGCCTGGAGAATCCCAGGGACGGGGGAGCCTGGTGGGCTGCCGTCTATGTGGTCGCACAGAGTCGGACACGACTGAAGCAACTTAGCAGCAGCAGCATAGGTAAAGCAAGATTGGCAAGAGTTTATGATTGCTGAAACTTGCTGATGGATATATGGGCATTCATTTTACTATTTCGGTTAATTTTGTATAAGTATTAAATAATAAAGTTAAAAGCCTAATAATAAAAAGTTTAAAAAAGAAAAATAAAAGAATAACATGTCTTCATCTCAAATATTATTGAAGTATACAGTTAAAAGATGGATTGCATGTTTTCAAATCCTATTTCCATCTTAAAATTCCCTGCAGGTGATCACTTTAATTCTATACTGATACAAAGGTTTTATGAGTTATTTTATAGCTATATATATGTTAATGACCTAGAGCCAGACATCCTGGAATGTGAAATCAAGTGGGCCTTAGAAAGCATCACTACGAACAAAGCTAGTGGAGGTGATGGAATTCCAGTTGAGCTATTCCAAATCCTGAAAGATGATGCTGTGAAAGTGCTGCACTCAATATGCCAGCAAATTTGGAAAACTCAGCAGTGGCCACAGGACTGGAAAAGGTCAGTTTTCATTCCAATCCCAAAGAAAGGCAATGCCAAAGAATGCTCAAACTACCGCACAATTGCACTCATCTCACACGCTAGTAAAGTAATGCTCAAAATTCTCCAAGCCAGTCTTCAGCAATATGTGAACCGTGAACTTCCTGATGTTCAAGCTGGTTTTAGAAAAGGCAGAGGAACCAGAGATCAAATTGCCAACATCCGCTGAATCATCAAAAAAGCAAGAGAGTTCCAGAAAAACATCTATTTCTGCTTTATTGACTATGCCAAAGCCTTTGACTGTGTAGATCACAATAAACTGTGGAAAATTCTGAAAGAGATGGGAATACCAGACCACCTGATCTGCCTCTTGAGAAATTTGTATGCAGGTCAGGAAGCAACAGTTAGAACTGGTCATGGAACAACAGACTGGTTCCAAATAGGAAAAGGAGTACGTCAAGGCTGTATATTGTCACCCTGTTTATTTAACTTATATGCAGAGTACATCATGAGAAAAACTGCACTGGAAGAAACACAAGTTGGAATCAAGATTGCTGGGAGAAATATCAATAACCTCAGATATGCAGATGACACCACCCTTATGGCAGAAAGTGAAGAGGAACTCAAAAGCCTCGTGATGAAAGTGAAAGTGGAGAGTGAAAAGGTTGGCTTAAAGCTCAACATTCAGAAAACGAAGATCATGGCATCTGGTCCCATCACTTCATGGGAAATAGATGGGGAAACAGTGGAAACAGTGTCAGACTTTCTTTTTCTGGGCTCCAAAATCACTGCAGATGGTGACTGCAGCCATGAAATTAAAAGACGCTTACTCCTTGCAAGGAAAGTTATGACCAACCTAGATAGCATATTCAAAAGCAGAGACATTACTTTGCCAACAAAGGTTCGCCTAGTCAAGGCTATGGTCTTTCCTGTGGTCATGTATGGATATGAGAGCTGGACTGTGAAGAAGGCTGAGCGCCGAAGAATTGATGCTTTTGAACTGTGGTGTTGGAGAAGACTCTTGAGAGTCCCTTGGACTGCAAGGAGATCCAACCAGTCCATTCTGAAGGAGATCAATCCTGGAATTTCTTTGGAAGGAATGATGCTAAAGCTGAAACTCCAGTATTTTGGCCACCTCATGCGAAGAGTTGACTCATTGGAGAAGACTCTGATGCTGGGAGGGATTGGGGGCAGGAGGAGAAGGGGACGACAGAGGATGAGATGGCTGTATGGCATCACTGACTCGATGGATGTGAGTCTGAGTGACCTCCGGGAGTTGGTGATGGACAGGGAGGCCTGCCGTGCTGCGATTCATGGGGTTGCAAAGAGTCGGACATGACTGATCGACTGATCTGATCTGATATATATGTCAAGTGCAAGAGAAAGCTGAAGCGAAGCATTAGCTACTACAAAATGCTGTCAGCCATCCTACATTTTGGATAGGATAGACACAAGATTGTAATTTTTTTTATTTAAAGTCTAATTATACATATCAAACTGTTAACAAAATAGAAGAGAAAAATGACATTTTCATTTGTACGAAATTTGAGATTTGAAGCTATCAGAACAAGTTCCAAGATACTTCACCTAGGAGAAAACACAGTATAAACATTCCAAACTTAGGAAACAAATTTGTTTGGGATTGGATAGAAGGAATCTTCACTCAAAACAAGTAAACATAAGTATAGCTTAGGGCTCCTTTAGATGGTGCATTCCACTACTAATTTTGATTTTTAAGTTCTACTGAATTTATACATAACTTTCCAAATGCACACACTCCATGATCCATGATCTGGATTTGAAGTCAGAAGAACTGAATCTATTGCTTACCTGTGTGCTGGGAATCCAAACAACTGGTCAATCCTGTAAGTGAGGTTTGTAAAACTCTCTGTTTCAGCTAGAAATACTCCATTTAAATAGTTGATAAATTACTCATGGTAGACCTGTCCAGGAAAGAGAAGAAAAGAAAGCTCAGCAAGCATAAGAATATAAAGAGCCACCAAGTATCATAACTACATGGGCCTTATTGGAAAACAGAGAGAGAAACACTTAGGGTGTGCATCAATCTTATTATCTCTTTTCTGACAAGAAGCAGAAAGAGGGACTTGTAGGGCCCTTCTGCATGCCAGGAACCACCTACTCCCACCCATCTGCCAGACCAGCTCCATATGGTCTCTAAAATCAATATCTCTGTTTGTGAGATTTTTTTTTTCCAATTAAGGAGAGCATCTTTCCTACTCAATTTTTCTGCAAACGCCTTAAAGGACTTACATGATTGAATTTGTGTAAAATTTAATCTATTTATTATAGATAGTTTATAGATTAATACTGGCTAATGTTAATTATTCTTGTACCCAGCTGATATTAGCATTAATTCAAAAGTGTTTAATAAGCCCTTTATGTTTGTTAAGTGCTGATAATATACAGTTGAATAAGACATGTTTTGGGGTGAACTTTTTAAACTATCTTCCATATTTATACTAAAGCAGGGCTCCGTTATCATCTTTTGATCATCTCTTATCTGCAAGACAAAATTTTGCATGAATACATGGTTTTTGACACAAATGAAGGGTGTTTTTTTAATAACAGAATTTGGGAAAAAGGTTCAATAGCTACTTTCCTTGAAACATTATTACCATGTCTTTCTATATTCTTTAATTTTAAAAAGAATCATTCGAATTAAGTGATACTTAAGGTAAAACTTGAAAAATAGTATGATAACATCAAATCATGATGATTTAGGAAAACAGTCCTTAGGAGGAACAAAAAATATCATTTCTGGCTAAAATAGCACTTTGCTGTAAGAACTGTAAATGAAGAATATAAAAGGAGTCTGACTTCAGAATTCCTAGTATTTGAAAACCATACAAAGGAAGAAAACAATGTTAAAATAAGGAACTAAAATTTTTACTCTAAATAATAGCTGTTCTGCAGGTGAGTTACATCTTTATGTGTGTTTTCTATCTGACTGAACACATATTTTTATTGATTTGCAACCAGCAAAGCCGTTGGTACCCAATTATAGTATAGAAAGCAAGCACTCTAGGAAAAACATTTGAGAAAACTCTCTTTATATTGTGGAAAAACATTTGAGAAAACTACTGTAGTAGTCATTTCTAAACCAAATTCTGTAACCCCAAAGTAAATATTAATATATGGCCACACAAAACTATCAATTTCCTCACAAATACACAGAAATAAATGAGTTTTAAAAAGTTGGCAGGACAGGGCTGTAATTCATGGGTGAGACCCTCCACTCAGGCTGCTGCGGGCCAGGCCTCGGTCACTGGAGCACAGGGCGCTTGTCTACACTCCATAGCCCCTGATGAGCTCACTGATGTCTTAGCAAGAGTTTGTAAGAGGAGAAAGTGACATTTTCACTCATACTAAAACTGATATTTCATCAGAATAGTTCAGTGGTGCCTCATTTTGGAGAAAACCTAATATAAAAATTCCAAACTCATGAACTAAATATATTGAGGGGTTGTTTCCCATTCAAGGTAAATAGCCAAGGCTCTAATCATGGGCTCATTTATACTGTGTGCTCCAGTATTGATTACAGGTCAGAATTCAAAACTTATATAAATTATACACACACATATACACACACACGATGTAGTATTTTGATTTGAGGTTAGGCATGAGATTATTACAAGTTGTAACTGGCCATGTAACTCTACAATTCATTTGTGGGTCCTTGTTTCCCAAACTATACAGTCAGGAAAACTGGCCTAAAACCCATTTTAACTCTAAAACTGTATGATTCTCTTATTTCTCTAAGAAAAATTTACTACATCAGTTGTATAAGTTCACAGTTCCCTTATATACCTTGTCCCCAGACTCCCTATTTTGAAGAGCGGTGGTTTTGGCCAGTGGTCTGGAAACTACACAAGTGAACTTCCTGTGGTTCTAGAACTTTGGCTTCTATACATCTGGACTTTGGGGGACATGTCAAGAAAAAATGTTTTTAATCTCCAAATATCAGTACAGAATTCTACCTGAGACTTTCTACAGGTAAAATAAAACACTTGTCTTTTCTTTAAAAAAATCTCTGGAAAAGCAAGTTAATACACCAAATGCTCTCTACCGTTTCTCCAAACAGTCTCTTAAGTTTCTAAGGTCTTCCACCATTTGTCTATTAGTGGAGGAGAGCATTATAAACAGGTAACAAATGAATGCAGATGGAGAAATAGAAGACTACTGAATTTTAGTTCATGAGTTTATTTATGCCTATAAACGTATGGCTGTAGTTTTCTGTTCCTAAACAAACTATCATCATTTACTAACTCAGCAACTATAACTTGAACTCTTACTATGTGCCAGGCCTTGTGCTAGACTCTAGATGCAAGTAGATGGAACCAGAGAGGCTTTGGCCTCATGAAAGTTACAGCTATCACAGACATAAGCACTAAATAAATTGTTATACCAAATACATTCATAATCACAAATTGTGCTAAATGTAATGAAGGGAGAAAAATGAGAGTATCAAGAGAAAGAGAATAAATCTACTAACTTAGAATTTGGGATACTTGAATCTTCAAAACAACTTCTCTTTTATGCCAGGTCAGATGTGATCTCTGAGGCCAGGCTGAGTGTATCAGTCAGGGGTCTCCAAAGAAACAAAATCAGTAGGAGCTATATATATATATATATATTTGGCTTCCCTGGTGGCTCCATGGTAAAGAATTCACCTGCCAATGCAGGAGACGTGGGTTCGATCCCTGGGTGAGTCAGGAAGATCCCCTGGAGGAGGAAATGGCAACCCACTCCAGTATTCTTGCCTGGAAAATCCCATGGACAATAGAGCTTAAAAAACTACAGTCTGTGGGGCCACAAACAGTCAGGCATGACTGAGCAACTGAGCATGCACAGACAGAGAGAGAGTTCTTTTAGGATTGACTCAGATGGTTATGTAGGCCAAGAATGATCTGCCATTTGCAAGCTGGAGAACCAAGAAAGCTCAGGGTACAGTTCAGCTCAAGTCCCAGGGCCTAATAATAGAGGAGCTAATGGCGTAAGTCCAGGTCAGATCCAAAGGCCTGAGAACCAGGAGTGCAGATGTCCAAGGACAGGAGAAAATGGATGTCCCACCTCAGGCGGAAGGAGCAAATCCCCACTTCCTCTGCCTTTTTGTGCTATCCATGCTCTTGCCGGTTTGGAAAATTCCCATTCACATCAGTGAGGGTGGATTTTCTTTATTCACCTTATTAATTCAAATGCTAATCTCTCCCAGAAACACCCTCACAGCCACTCAAAAATAATGTTTTACCAGCTATCTGGGCATCCCTTTGCCCAGTCAAGTCAAGACATAAAATTAAACTTCAAATACAATGAAGAAAAAGAAAAAAACAAATATTAAAGGAGAGAGTAACCTAGAACTTGGGATATTTGAACCTTTAGAACAATTCATCTTCTAAAAATTTTTTAAATTTTATTTCTTTATTTGGCTATACCCCATAGGTATACCCCACTTAGTTCCTGACCAGGGATTCAATTTTCAGGCCACAGCAGTGAAAGTGCCAAGTCCTAACCACTGCACTGCCAGAGAATTCCCTAAAACATTCATCTTTTGTATAAGATGCTTCCTATAGATCAGATGTTTTCTCGAAGGTCAGGCTGGGGAATGTAGAATGTCCTTCCTCTCTATAACCCTCTCTCTTTTCTTCCTTCTTCATCCACAGGTTCCTGGAAACCAACTCTTTCCTTCATTCTCTTTCAGAAACAGTTAGACCCCCATGTACATCCAGCTGGGCTTCCCCGTGGCTCACTGGTAAAGAACCTGCCTGCAGTGCAGGAGACATAAGAGGGGCAGATTCGATCTCTGGGTCGGGAAGATCCCTTGGGTAAGGCATGGCAACCCACTCCAGTCCTTGCCTGGAGATTCCTGTGGACAGAGGAGCCTGGTGGGCTACAGTCCATGGGGTCATAAAAAGTCGGATACAACTGAAACGACAGCACGGACACACACATCCAGTTATGAAAACCAATACCCAGGCGACCCAGTAATAGCCTGGAATTAGACATGATGGGGCATGATCAATGGTGGATGGTAAATGAGAACACCTTAAGTAAATAATCAGGCACATCAGACACCAGGACTCTCAGAGTGAGGCCATGTTAGCAAGCCCTCCGTTCCCTTTTCTTTCTGTTCTCCCTTTGCTTGGCTGTTTGGTAGCATTTCGCTGAGTTGACGACCTCCTCTTCTGAAACACATCTCTTGGTACACTCTTCCTCTCACTGCCCCCTTCCAAACTCTCTAGCTCTTCTCTACCCATCTCTAAATGTTGGAATGACTCAGGGTTCTGTCCTGAGCACTCTGTCTTTGATTCCTCTTCTGCTTTCCTTGATTAATTATGTTCATTCATGTGACTTCAAATGCCATTAGTAAAAGATGTCTTCCAAATTTATATCTAATGCTGCAATCTTTCTTCTGAGCTCCAGTATTAAGATTAAACTCTTAATTCACATTCTTTAATCCTGTTCCTCTCCCAGTCTAGCCCATTGTATGCATTAACACCACCATCCACCCAACTGTGTGAGCCAGAAACATAGGTGTATCTGTGGTGCCCTCATCTCCTACTTTCTTCATGCATTCCATCATATAATCTTGAATCAGCCCACATCTTCCCATCTCCTCTGCCAGCATACTAGGCCTGGCTATTCCCATTACCTACCTGGACAACTATAGTAACATTCTATCTGTTCTCCATTGTCTTCTCCAGAGGCAGCCATTTTTCTACAGGTTAAAAACCTTCAGTGGCCTTCTATGGTAGTTTAAAAAATAAGTTTAAGTATTTTACTAAGAGTCTTGTATAATCTGACTTCTGCAAACCTCTCCAACCTCATATTGGGTCATCTCTATTTCTCACGGTGCCTAAAACATCCTGAGTTCTGTCTCACATCCTTATTTATCACAAGCTACTTCCCATCTCAGGGCCTTTGGGTATATATATGCTCATCCCTTTGAAAGGAACATAATTAACCTCTACTTCCCATATAGCTGATTCCTTATTCATCAAGGGTCAGTTTATTATCACCTCCTCAGGTCTTCCCTGGTAACTCTCTGTATTGAGGTTCTCTAGAGAAATAGAACCAGTAAGGATGATGGATAGAAGGACAGACAGATAGACAGAGATGGAGCTATGTAGATAGATAAATAGATAGACATTTTATGGGGGCGGGGGGGGGGTGGTAGCAAGTCTGAAATCTGTAGGTCAGCCCAGCAGGCTGACAACTCCAGGCAGGGGCTGACCCTGCAGTCTTGGGTAAATTCTGCCCCAAGACTGTTGTGTCAAGACTATTGTTCCTCACGGAAATCTCAGTTTTGTTCTTAAGGTCTTTCAACTGATTAGATGAGGCCCACCCTCATTAAGTAGGCTTATCTCTTTTATTTCAAAGTCAACTGAAAAAACAAAAGGGAAAGTCAACATATTGTAGATGTTAGCCACATCTACAAAAGACGTCTATAGCAACATCTAGATTAATATTGAATTGAAAACCTGGATACTATAGCCTAGCCGAGTTGACACATAAAGCCAACCAACACACCCTGCTAGATGTATTGGACTCTTTTTAATCTTTCTTTTCATGTGGCTGGCAAATGTGTTTTATTTCCTCATACCAGATACCTTGATCAGGGCCTAGAATTTTTCCTTATTACTATTCAAGTTTGGACTAAAGCACTCTTAATGTGCAAGAGAAATTTTGGGCTACGGAATTGCTTCCACAAATTTCCCTTCATCCATATTTTCCAGCCTGAAATTTTGCCAGTTAGAGATAATTTAAGTGTCAAACACTGTTAAAGTGTAAACTCTGTAAGTAGTAATAATAATTATTGTGTTATTGGAAATTCTGCTGCTGCTGCTGCTAAGTTGCTTCAGTCGTGTCCGACTCTGTGCGACCCCATAGACGGCAGCCCACCAGGCCCCATCCCTGGGATTCTCCAGGCAAGAACACTGGAGTGGGTTGCCATTTCCTTCTAAGCTGATATTGGTAAAGTAGAGGAAAAAGGAAAGTTAAGTTTGTCTGTAGCATAGTTTTGAGTAGGACTCACTCTGACTCTCACAAGAAACTACCTTCTCTGACCCTTTTTCCATCTAGTCTCTGGCGTTTACATTGCTTTAATTTCCTCCTCTCTTTACAATGGCTTCCTATGACTTTGAATATTCTTCTTTGCACTTATACCTGATTGTTCTAGAATACTTAATTAATGTCTGATGCTCCCTAGATTATCACCCAGATGTTTTGTCTAGTACTGGTAAATCCTCAAATTTTCCTTGCAAGAATATAGGTTTTTTTTCCCCGTATAATGACTTAGTGTATTTACAATTTGCATTCTTATACAATAGTAGGATGAGCACATACTGTAAAATAACAGAGGAAAATATTAGAGAGAGGCAGTGTCTCAATCACTTCCCAGTAAAGGCAGTAATTAATAAACCTATCAATTATTGAAATTATTTCAGTTATTGTCCTATTGAAAGCAATACAAAATTCTCCCTTCCCAAAGAATGGGAGGGAGAGTAAAAACACAGAAGTTCACTAGCTGTAGTTAAGTGACTTTAGCCATCGTTATGCTAAGATTCCCTAACTTGGTAAAATCTAGGGTATTGACAAACTGGAAACAGATCAAGGCCAGAAATAATTTTCATATTAGATCAGAAATAATTTTCATATTAGATCTCGCCAATATTAAAGTGGTATACTCATCATTTAGCGGTATACCATTACAGTGGTATACTCATACTGCTCTGCACAATTAAGTGATGAAGAGGAGGCTAGCTGGGTTGTGAAACTTGTGGGCCACTTGTTTTGCCTTCTTCTGTTAATGATCTTCCACTTAACTGCGCATCTTGGGAAGGAGAGGGCAGGAGTGCAGATAGGATGTTATCTTCAACTTAGCCTACCTTGTTCTTTTGTAGAAGTACCAGTAGAAGGGAACAGGGGTTGAAATTAATGAGGTGGAAATGCGATTCTGAATTATCAGTGCATTTCCATGATCTCTGCTCACCCTTGCAGGTTGACTGCACTCAATTTCCTTTAAGCTTCCCTAGGTAGGGATGTCTAGACACACAAGAAAGAATTATTTCTCTCTCATGAATCTCTATTCCCTGTATCCACTTCTATTACTACCAAGGGAGATTTTAAAAGTTAGGGAGACCTAAATAGAAAAACATTTCTACTTTTTGATTCATCTAAAAAGCCTTTAAGACATTTTTGGTAATAGAGAGAGGATTTTCCCTAGTATCTTTGGACATGTTCCTCTAGGTTACTTCTCTGTGTATGCTCCCCAGAGCAGAGGAATGTAAGTAACACGACATACCCTCTGTGCACTCTTTCTTCAGTTCCTCCTGTCCTTGTTGGAGAAATAGTTTCCATTCTTTCAGAATGCTTTTAAATTCTAATGTCAGAAAACTTTTGCAAAATCCAAATATGCACTTGGGTTGATCACGGTGGATTAAGTTGAAATAATATCATGCCTGGATGCAACAGCAGTGAAAAGTTGGTTATGTTCCACTTCTGTGGCTATAGTAAACAATGATAAAATCAGGCAGGGAGACTATTTTTATTTATTTTTTAAGAAAAGAAAGAAAATTGCAGCCAGGAAATCAAAGAGAAAGGCTTTTGTCTCTAGTGGGACTTCCTTGGTGGCTCAGACAGTAAAGAATCTGTCTGCAATGCAGGAGACCTAGGTTAGATCCCTGGGTTGGGAAGATCCCCTGGAGAAGGGAATGGCTACCCACTCCAGTATTCTTGCCTGGAAAATCCCATGGACAGCAGAGCCTTGCAGGCCACACAGTCCATGGCGTCGCAAAGAGCTGGACATGACTGTGGGACTAATACTTCACTTTGTCTAGAGTTGACCAGCTAGCTCAAAAAAGCTATCAGAAATAGTGAAAACTGTAGCAGCTTCATGATAGTTTGGGGGAAGGAGAATGCCCTTGGGTTGAAGTTTTTTATCGGTAAGGCTGTTTTGAGTGGAACCTGGAAGGAGGGAAATTAGAGAGGTAGGGGGAAAGAATTCCAAGCAGAGTTTCAAGGGGGGCACAGAGGTTCAAATGGACACAGTGATGGGGATGGGGGTAGGGGTCCAGGAAGGCTGTTTGTTCCGGCCAAGGGAGGGGCTGCCTCTGAGGAACAGGATACCAGCCTCTTCTCTGAAGGATGGCCTCAGCATGCCTGCCCAGTGGCCCACGCTGCTTCTGTCTGGCAGAAAGCCTTCATTAAGAGCTTTTAAACTGCCAAGGAAATTAGTCCCCAGTTTGGCTGAGTTAAAATTCAACTCTCCCCCATCCCACCACCAACGCTTTCAGGATCCTTTCCTTTGGCCATAAGACCTTTTTAATGCTGCTGAAACAATGAGGCAGAGAAGAAAAGATTAACAGTTTTTCCTAAGCAATTAATCTGGGCCTGCTATTGGAATAACAAGTTTTCTAGTATTCTCTTAATTTATTTTTCTCTAAAAATTCATATCAGACTCATAGCTACTCCATACAAGGACAGGTTTTGGAATTCTCTCTTTCTTTGTTACACACATGCACACTCATGGCCCGTTACAATCTCCTCTCTCTCCCTCACCTAGAGTTTCCCATAGGTTCTGACCTGGGGCCCATTTAATAGCACTAGCTGGTGAATGCAGCAAAGGAAATCTTAGCATTTGACTTTCAACTCATACTAAACATTCGATTGTGTATACTCATTGCAGAGGAAAATATAGAATTAAAACACTCGGGGGAAAAAAATTCTGCCATTTCCCCCAGAAGAAAAAAAAAAATCACGTTGGCCCAAGAATCTTGTAGTGTTCTTTTATTCCCCTCTTAATTCCTGAAACCTAACAAGAAGATCCCAGAGGATGATTAGAGTTTCCCAAGCTTGGTCCTCAGTTCTTCTAAAACACTCTTCTTTGGGGTTTACATGGGTGTGTGGATCTTTATTAGATTTGGTCTTTGCCCAAATGCCTAACTCAATCTGTCGTCGTCCTGTTATCTTCAAGTGAAATCCGAGTCTCCAGGAGGAACTTGAAAAAAACAAAACAAAAACAACAAAAAAAAATCCCACACCTGGTCTGGCACCCAGAACACTAAGGGCTGAAAGCCAGGGCAGATTCTTCAAGAATAAGAATCAAACCATTCACCGTCTGGCCTTGGGATCGGGTCTGCCAGCCAAGAGGGAACAGGAAGCTTGCCTCTGAGCCCAGGACTATGGAATGCAAACCCCCAAGCAGTTATTTGCTGTGGTTTCAAGTTTTGTCCTAGAAGTTAAGAACAATGTGAACTCTTTTCTAAGTAGCATTCTGGTCAATAAGTACCAACCTAGCGCCCAGAGTCTTTGAACCTACTCCAGTGTGCACCCTTGATACACTATTTTAACACTGTATTAGTTTTTAAAGCCAATCTAATATGAGTACTAGTGTACAGAGACCCAGATCTCCTGGTTCATTAGGTTGCTATTTAAGACTGAGGGAGATCAAATACCCTCCTTAAAAGTCCTTAGTAGGCACCTCAGTGCTTTCTGTAAACCTCAGCCGGCTACTGGACATTTCCCAAGGGTCACACTCGATTTGTAGTTTACAGATTTGTCTAGGGGTCGGGGGTCCGATTCCTCAGAAAGGTCTGAGTTTATTGTAGCTAATACTCATGTGCACTTAGACCAAACGCTTGCTGGCAATGCAATGTAATAACTCATTTACAAACCCTTTCTTGGAAAAAGAATTCAGATTACATAATCATGAAAAACAAACCTGTTGCCACTCAGCATGAACTAACATGTTACAGTATTTTATGGCTGAGAGTTGTTAAGCCAGCACCCAGTTTCATGCACGGAGAACACTGGGAAAATGAGAATCTGCCAGTTTTGTTCAAAGTTATGCCACTTAGTGGTAATGACACAGGCAGTTCACCTTTCTTGTTAGATCACATTACCTTGGGACTCTGAGTTGATTAAGTAGGTGCTCATTTACTGCTCATTAGAGCTGTAGGATTATTATTAATAGCCACCTAGGAGCCGGTTAGAGCGATTCGTTAGATGAGCTCTTCATAGCAGGAAGACCACCTTGGGTGTCCCCAGGTGTCCTCCAGTTTCCCATCACTTACACCTTCTGCTCTGGAGCCTTCCTGATGCTGCCTCCCTGGGCAATGGAAGTAATGAGGTCCGATCTGGTGTAGCTGTTCACCAGCCTGCTGCTGCTGCTGCTAAGTCGCTTCAGTCGTGTCTGACTCTGTGCGACCCCATAGACGGCAGCCCACCAGGCTCCCCCCGTCCCTGGGATTCTCCAGGCAAGAACAGTGGAGTGGGTTGCCATTTCCTTCTCCAGTGCATGAAAGTGAAAGTGAAAAGTGAAAGTGAAGTCGCTCAGTCATGTCTGACTCTTAGCGACCCCATGGACTACAGCCCACCAGGCTCCTCCATCCATGGGATTTTCCAGGCAAAAGTACTGGGGTGGGATGCCATTGCCTTCCCCGTTCACCAGCCTACACTGTCTATTAAAGTCAACCGGAGAATTCTAGTGTTCTGAGTCTGTAAAGGTTTCAATTCAGACAGGCTTGGAGATAAAAGACTAAACTGGATTGTCATCTATGCTTCCTAACTTAAGAGCCAGATACAGATTCTGTCCTAAGACTCCTGCTTGTGATTCCTAAAGGAGATCTATGAGCCACAAAGGTGGGTTGGTGACCAAGCATTAAAAGGCATTATGTTCTCCCTGCAGACGAGTAACCAAATAAAAACGCTTTTCTGCCTCAAGCAAAAATTTGACCCAAATTTCTATTTTCAGCACAGAAGTGAAAAAAAAGAAAACAATCTGACTCATCAAATTAGGCAACGACCAACTCACCGTATAACCTTTCCTATGATTAATACACCTTATAAACTTACTAGGAGGTGCAAAAATCACCGTAGTTCTTCCAGCAGAAATCACAGGTAATTAGATGACACAGCCTACCCAGAACAGTACCTTTTTAGTACTTACCGTGTGGCCTGGCACTAAGAGCTCTCCACAGATTATCTCACTTAATCCTCGTGACAACACTATTAGGTGGATAAAGGTGAAAAGAGATTGTGTCATTTGCCCAGCGTTTCACAGCTGGTAGGTGGTGGCCCTGAGAAGTGATCTTCAGTTTGATACCTACAGCCCAGCACTGGGAGAAGGCAATGGCACCCCACTCCAGTACTCTTGCCTGGAAAATCCCATGAATAGAGGAGCCTGGTAGGCTGCAGTCCATGGGGTCGCTAAGAGTCGGACACGACTGAGCGACTTCACTTTCACTTCTCACTTTCATGCACTGGAGAAGGAAATGGCACCCCACTCCACTGTTCTTGCCTAGAGAATCCCAGGGACGGCGGGGCCTGGTGGGCTGCCATCTCTGGGGTCGCACAGAGTCAGACACGACTGAAGCGACAGAAGCAGCAGCAGCAGCCCAGCACTGGGCTGCCTCTCGGTCACCAGACAGGATAGGAATTTAGAAGGTGAGGAAAACACCCTTCAGTTGCTAAGGTCAGTGGATCATCTTCATACATCCTGAACACAGATTCTGTCACCTTTGACTTTTCATGAAAAAGATGTCTTTTTTCTTAGTAATTAAGAGTTGCATGCAAATCTGAAGTGTTGGCTACCTGGTTTAAAATAATCAGGTATTCCTATTTTCTGGTTCTAGGATTCTAGAAGCAAAATCTTCTCGAAGGGGAAATACAAGGGATAATTTTATAGTTTTTATCTCTCAGCTGTCTGGGTAACTGATACCAACCATGAGAGGAGAGCTAGGTTCCTTGTCAAAGAAGCAAAGGAGACAGGAAGAAAGAGTTGCCCGATTGTGGTTCGTTTGCACTTCAACTCATCCTCTGACGTCTTGGGTGAAGCAAAAAGGATACCAGTCATTCCCCAACTTTTTCTCTCCCTTCTGCTCCCAAGGACTTTCACGACAGAGCTGGGTGAGGAGAGTTGGATGAGTTTCTTCTTTGAGGGGACACTTTGATCTATCATTTACAAGTTCTACATACAGTCATTGAAACTTACTATGTGCCCAGCATTGAAGTAGCCATAAGGATTCAATGCTCAGCTTTTTTGGTGGCTATGCAGGAAAATGGACGTCTATAAAGTCAGGCAGTCCCCATGTGCTGTTCAAATATTGCGCCTGCTCTCATAGGCAGGAATAGATTTAAGGCCGAGGGTGTGAAGAAGTAAAGTCAGGGATCCCTTGGAGAGAAAAGAGAAGGAAAAGAATCCTCATATTTGTCTTGAGTTTTTCTAGTTTGAGAAGTGAGGACTGGAATATAAGAGAGTCATAAAACTTGCTATTTATTTTGTGATATTCTGAAGGTAAAGAGATTTTTCTGAAATCATGGCTCAGGGGCCCAGTACTCATGATTTAGTTTCTTTACATGCAAACCTAGCCTCACCTAAACACCCTGGAGTCTGCATTTATGTAATAGATATAAGTAGATCATCAATTTCTGTTTGCTTGAGACAGTCACAGTTTTACCACTGAAAGTTGCACAACCCACGAAACCATCCTTCACTCTTGGGCATTTGTCATGTTGATCCTTCAATGATTCCTTGAAAGGCAACAAGCTAAACCTACACCCTCAATATGTAGGATTATGTTTTGCTTAGAAGCAAATGAGCCAGTTTTAAACATTCTCTGGCCTTTATTTTTTTTCAATGTCTTTACCCTAAAATAATAAAAGAATCTCCATCTAAATCCACTTAAAAACATTCCAGAACTAGACTTCTTGGGTGGTCCAGTGGTTAAGACTCCACCTTGCAGTGCAGGGCACACTGGTTTGATCTCTGGTCTGGAAAGATTCCACATGCCACAGAGCATCGAGGTCGCGCTATTAAAGCCTGCACACCTAGCCTGTGCTCCACAGCAAACCACCACAGTGAGAAGCCCACACCTGAAGACAGTTAGCCTCCACTCTCTCTAACTGGAGAAAACCAACAAGCAGCAACGGAGACCCATCGCAGCCAAATAAAAAAGGATACATTCTTTAAAAAAAAAAAAAGTTCTAGAACCAATAAAGGGCCTGAATGATTTAACTGTTTCTCAAATTTGGGTTTAAAAGAGAGTGAGTATACAATTTAACTGAAAAAGATATTTTTGAGAATAAATAGGCTGACTAAAATTATTTAACATGTGTCATTTTTAACATATTTATTTATTGAGGAATAAACTTTTTTTATATCGGTGGATCTATAAAATAGTTCCGTTAAAAATAATTTTCAAAAAAAATTCGCTCCTAAAAACATATACACCAGGAACTTCCCTGGTGGCCCAGTGGTCGACTCCATGCTCCCACGGCAGGGGACACGTGTTCCATTCCTGGTTGGAGAAGTAAGATCCCGGGGGCCATGCTGCTGCTGCTGCTAAGTCGCTTCAGTCGTGTCCGACTCTGTGCAACTCCACAGACGGAAGCTCACCAGGCTCCCCCGTCCCTGGGATTCTCCAGGCAAGAACACTGGAGTGGGTTGCCATTTCCTTCTCCAATGCATGAAAGAGAAAAATGAAAGTAAAGTCGCTCAGTAGTGTCCGACCCTTAGCGACCCCATGGACGGGAGCCTACCAGGATTCTCCGTTCATGGGATTTTCCAGGCAAAAGTACTAGGGTGGGGTGCCATTGCCTTCCCTGCCCGGGACCATGAGGTGCAGCCAAAAACCAGAAAGCAAAAACCCATATATACCTATGTATAATAAAGCAAACTTTTGGAAACATTTATATTGATTATCTAAATATTAAAAATAATATAAGCAGAACAATTGTTGTTGGTATGTATTTATATACTTTATGCAGTTTCCTAGCTGTATCATTTGCTAATACTTTGTTACTGAGATATTTCTGAGGAATATGTTGTTTTCAATACGATCTTTACTTTTTCCATCAAATTGCCACAATTTTTTCCCATTGACTCTTCTCTGGAGCCCACAGTATTTTCAACTGAGAACTTATTCTTCAGGTGGTGAGACTCATAGTAAGCTCAGAACAAATTCTGCTGAATGGAGGAGATTCTCAATTCTATTCTTTTTATTTTTAATTGTGTAAATACCTCAGCAAAGGTATTTTCACAGGTGCCTTATGTTTGCCTTCATTTAGAGTATTTTATTTATTTTTACAAATACACTTAACAAGACAAAACTTGTAAGTTGTCTCCATTTATACTTCTTTAGAATATTTTGTACAATTTAGATGCTTCAAAACTGTCAGCTTTTGCCGTTTCATTTCTGGGACAGAATATACATTCATGAAATAAAAAGAAGAGGCTCTCTCAGAAGATTGCTCCACAAGTCTGGATATTCCAAGGCACAATGGTAGAATTTCAAAAGTAAACCTTGCAAATTCATTATGCTCTCATAGTTTAATTTGTTCATTTTTCCCCTTGCTTTTGTAGGATACATTTCAATATCTCCCTGTTTCCAAATTTGTTTTTAAGAAATGCAATTTTCTAAAAGCTTCAAAAAGCATTTCTGCACTCTATATTTTTTATTTAGCAAGAAATTTATTAAAAGATAGACTGTAAGCAGAATTTTACCTATATGATCTTCACAAAACAAATTATCTTCAAAATTAAACTTTTAACTAAATTTACAATAGTATTCACAATAAGATCTAATGAACTTTTAAAACTTTGATTCCATGAATCTTGAAAAAATTGAACAATTACTGGAATTAATTTTTCATTTGAAACTGTTGACACAAAAAATGAGTCATTTAGCTGTCTGCAGAGTTCTCCTATTAATTAAACCAAGCACATTAATAGTTATTTTTCATGGTTCTTACTCATCCAAGAAAACCTTAAAATAATATCTAAGATTTAAAGTAAAATCTTGGGTCTTTATAGCATATTTACGTCTCAGTTTTTGTTACTACAGGCCCCGTGGTTTATGGTAAATGTTGGCAAAAATTTAATGTATGTTGTACAATTATTATCAACATTACTGAAAAATAAAAATTCTGTACTTCATTTTCACTAAACCTGTGTTTTCGTTTTGTTTAGTTTTGTTTCTTGAGCTCATTGTTCCTGAGAGAGCTCATTGTAGAATCTTTAAAAATTGTTACAATAATAAAGTAAATGCAGGTTTCCCCTGCTTTACAAAAGAAGAGTGTTTCTATTATATCTTTCCTAAGCTGAAATGATGTGAAGTGAGGAAGCAATTTATTTAGGACACACTTTGCTAATGGAGGCACAGAATAAATCCAGCTAAGGCACGGATGCTCAAAGTTCAAAGCTGTGGTGGATGGATGCTCAAATGCTGAGTGTAGTTCCTGGGGAGGAAGCTTGGCGGTGCCTCTCTCCCAGCTCCAAGTGTATGCTCACTCACTCAGCTGTGTCCGACTCTTTGCAACCCAAAGGACTGCAGCATGCCAGGCTTCCCTGTCCTTCACCATCTCCCAGAGCCTGCTCAAACTCATGTCCATCAGGTTGGTGATGCCAAGTATGTACTGCCTCTATAATATGGGCTCCTGAAAAACAAACACGCAATGCTGTTTTCACTTTTTGCCCTTATTTGTGAAAGCGAAAATCCTCTTCAGATTTGGTTCGGTTATCGAAGAAAGGTACTATAAGTGGCTTAAACCAAATTTTTGAAAAGCGGAGGATAGCTGTAAGGTGTTGTGGTCTTACATACAAGTATAAGACAAAACCGTTTCGGCAGGATTGCTCACACTTCTCTGTAAAGGCTCTACTGCAGGCATGGTTCACCCCCACTTCCCGCCTTTATTTCGCATGCGTGGGAATTTCTGATATCTCACACTTCAAAGTGACCTCTCCCACTGGGAGACTGGCAGTCTACTTCCTCACTCACAGGCCTCTCTCTGGACTAAGAAACCACGATTCATCCACCAGATGGCCACCAGGGGCAGCAGCAAATGCTTCTCCCACATCACTGACAATCACAAGTTCCTTGTCCCAAACTGCCTGCCTATAGGCAACTGCACTTTATCAGCCTGCATTCTATATAGCATATAGGATGAAAGTGGTGGAGTTAGTTACCAGTGTCGAAATTGGTTTTGAATAAGTCAGAGGTCTTATCACTGCTGGTTCGGATTTATCCACTTATTAATTGCTGGACTCTGCTTATGTGCCATGTAGCTCACCGGCTACCACAGAAGGCCATGGGGGACTTCCCTGGTGGTCCAGTGGTTAAGAATTCACCTTCTGGTGAAGGGAATTCAGGTTCCATCCCTGGTCAGGGAACTGAAATCTCACACACCACAGGGCAACTATGCCCGCCTGCTGCAACTAGAGCCTGTGTGCTGCAAACTATAGAGCTGGCATGACAACTGCTAAGACCCAACAATGGCCAAAAATACATAAATATATAAAAAGAAAGCCAATCACAGAATATGGGAGTACAAAGTTATCTATCAAACCCAGCCTGGCTTATTTTAATACAACTATTTTGAATAATGTTTTCTTAAAAATAAAACAGTTCTGGGACACCTGTTAAACCAGAGGGATGCCAGGACAATAGAAGTAAATCAGGAAGTATACCCACCTTATCTACTACCACGGGGTGCTTCATGAAATGGATTTCTGTACTCTACTCCAAACCTGTTAAATCTGAACAAGGTATAGCATCAAAATTTGCTTTATAAGAAGCTTTCCATGTTATTCTTGTTTACTTTAAATTCTCTTTATGTGCTTATTTATTTAATCTTTTTTTTTCTTCTTGGTAAATATTTATTAAATGGAAAAAAAGTTTGTTAAAAAAAATGCTGGGGGTTGGTTAAAACTCTATTAAGGAGAGGGCTTCCCTGGTGGCTTTCGCTGGTTAAGAATCCACCTTCCAAATGCAGGAGACATGGGTTTGATCCCTGGATTGGGAACATCCCCTGGAGGAGAAAATGGCAACCCATCCCAGTATTCTTGCCTGGGAAATCCCATGGATAGAGGAGCCTAGCAGGGTACAGTTCTATAATAAGCAGGCATTAAAAATATTTTTTCTGTTTAAGGAAATTGATTGAAATGTAATCAGTGCAAAGAGGTTCTAAAAGGTCATTTATGGCACTGCACACATTTTCTTTGAAAGAATATGTGCTTTTATCTGTTCCCCCAAATAGCAAATTAGCTACCAGCAATGGTCTCTGTGTGGTGGGATATTTAATCTTTTTTATTGAATTATAGTTGATTTACAATGTTGTGTTAGCCTCTGGTATACATCAAAGTGAGTCAGAGTCAGTTATACATTCATATACATATATATATATATTTTCAGATTCTTTTCTTCTATAGATTATTATGAAATATTGAGTATAGTTCCCTCCATGGTATTCTAAGGGACACTAAAGTTTTCCTCCTGGTTTAGGGAATTCCTTCACCTTTTACTGTGTCAAGCCCCACAGTCAGAGAGGTTGGGAGGATCACGTGCTTCATGCCATGGCTGATCTAACACTTGGATCAAAACTATTATTGAAAATGAGCTAGACATAAATTGAACTTAAATTAAGTCACAAGATAAAAATACTGTCCTCTCCTTAAGCAAACTTGTCTTGCAAGTTGAGAGATTTATTTTTGGCTACATCATTGCCTGTTGGGGAATTTGGCCCTATACCAGCCACTTTCTTTCTTTGAGGATTAAGTTTATAGCTTAGGAATATATAATGAACATTACTTTTAATATTTGGAAAAGATAAGCATTAGGTGAGATGTTTCCCTCCTAAAAAAATGCTACTAAAATTTTAAAAAAACACACTTTATTTCATTTCATTCATAAAAATTACTACTGCTAGAGTCATAAGATGTGTTTTGAGTTTCTGTAAGGTAGCTGACTCCAGAATAATGATGTTTTATCTGTTTATTTTCTTAATTTGTATTTTGGGTTTTTTGTGGGAGGAGGGTCAGTAATCGCTTATGTGAATTTTTAGAAATATCTTGATCTCACTGACCTCAGCTACAAAATGATTTTAGTCTAGTGGTTGTCCACTGTTCATTCCAGTTTCCTGAATTTGTCTTTTAAACATTTTGAATGTTTGGAATTTTTATCATGTACACATTATCATTTTATTATTTTGTTAGTAAGAAAGATTTTATAAGCAGTAGGATTATGAGCTATTATTTTTTCCTCTACTTTAAACAAACACATGTTATTTTAAAAAGAAAGTAAGCAAAAACATTAGATCCACCAAGGGAAGGGAGAGAGGAAAGTAGAAGCATGATGTAGTAACCCAGGATATAGGACAGCAGCAAGTGTTAAACACTTTCTAAGGTTCGGTACAGGGGATCACCTAGTGGTGGAACTAGGAAAAGCTTTTTAAAAGTTTAAGATCCTTTTTTCCTGTGCGAGGGTCCATATGGATTGCAATCAATTTATTTAAAACGTGAGAAGATGTTGAATATGTATTTTTTGTGATCAACTTTATTGAAATCATACTAACAGGTTGAATATGTAAATATTTACCCCCAAGCCACTCTTTTCTAGAAGGATCAAAAATCCTCTACTATTAAGCTTTGAAAATTAACTCCTGTCTCAAAGAGTGTGTTAAATTCATGGTTTCATGGTCAAAAAAGAGACACGACTGAGCGACTTTCACATCAAGGTCAGAGAAAGTCTGCTGCTGCTGCTGCTGCTAAGTCGCTTCAGTCGTGTCCGACTCTGTGCGACCCCATAGACGGCAGCCCACCAGGCTTCCCCGTCCCTGGGATTCTCCAGGGAAGAACACTGGAGTGGGTTGCCATTTCAATGCATGAAAGTGAAAAGTGAAAGTGAAGCTGCTTAGTCGTGTCCGACCCTCAGCGACCCCATGGACTGCAGCCTACCAGGCTCCTCCGTCCATGGGATTTTCCAGGCAAAAGTACTGGAGTGGGGTGCATATGCACAAAACAAGCATGAAAGTATGACCCTTACCTATCAGAAACCTCTGGTCTAAAAACCACGTTGTTGTTTAGTTGCTAAGTTGTATCTGACTCTTTGTGACCCCACGGACTGTAGCCTGCCAGGCTCCTCTGTCCATGGAATTTTCCAGGCAAGATTATTGGAGTGGGTTTCCATGTCTCCAGGGAATCTTTCTGACCCAGGGATCAAGCCCATGTCTCCTGCACTGGCAGGTGGATTCTTTACCACTGAGCCACCTGGGAAGCCCAGGTAAATCCATTAGGATTATACTTCTAATTTAACAGTTGAGGTAGCTGAGGTTCTATTTATATAATAGAAACTTTAAACTATTTGGGACCAAGATGGAATTTTCACTTGTTGAAAACAATAATGAAACATATGAGGACGGCAACTTCTGTTTTTGTTTTGGTTCTCCCCAGAGACTAAATAGAGATTTAGTAGTAGTTCATTTGGAAGTAGTTCACTTGGGTGATGATTGAGGAAGCAAAGTAGGGAGCAGGGAGACTGAGACAGGGGAGGGGGAGAAGCCAAGAGAAGGGGGACAAATGGCAGTTATTACAGTAGATGCCTATGGCTTGATTCTCCCAGCATCTCTCAGAATTGCCTGTGGGAAAGATGTAACCCTGTGATGTTTATCTGCCTCCTGATTCCATTCACTGAGGATTGCTCCTGTGTACTGTAACTGCCCCACATCTCCAAGCTGTGCTGTGTACTGACTGAGCAGCCTCCCTCAGCTTCAGAGAATGCCCTGGAGCACAGAACTGGAGTGACATGTGGCTTGATGAGGTGGAAAAATTCTGAGCCTACAGGGAATTCTCTACCACAATTGTGGCTGAAATCAGAGCTGGGCCAGGGGGATGTCACAAAGTACTAGCTATAGACCACACCTTATATTACTCAGATCTTTTTGTCCTCTTATTAAGTTCATGTTGTCACTGTACCCTCAAGGCGGTGGCCATGATGTCTAGAAAGGACTCTGTGTAGGAGAAATAGTGGAATAAGGTCACGATGCCTGCTGGTTCCAAGGCCATGACTGATATTCATCAACTCTCTACCACTTATTCTGGATGATCTCATCCTTGGCCAGCATTGGCTGGTCTAATTTATTTGCCTGGTGGGGGAATCCCAGAACCTCATCCGAGAGGTCAGGCCTTTCACTGTCTTGCCCTTCTTTTGCCATAGTGACGGCAATTGCTTGTTCACTGTTATTATAAAACACAAAGACACAGAAGCGTACCCGACGGAATCCCCTGAGTTCCAGACACATTCTCTGCTGTCCCCTTAACAAAGCACCAGTGCTGGCTTCTTATGGTAATCAAGACTGAGTGACCTCACCAGTATTGTAACTCCTTTCTTTGCCTGCTGTTACATCCACATAAGGAAAAAAGTGATCAGTTGTAGCTTCTGATTTTGTGGAATCTTTCATGCGTCATTAGCAGTAGTGTGATCCACTCCCGACTTTACCCAGTAGAGCCCACACTAGAATGGGAAGCACAAATGGGTTATTGGGAGTGGTAGTGAGAAGGGCGAATTCCTGTTCCATTTCTTGGCATCTGGATTCTAGCCACGGGGGATACCGCTTGATATGTTGGTTAATACAGATAGTGAGTTATGGCGGATATTTTCCCAGGTCTATAGGATGTTGCCTTAGTTGAGCTGTTCATAGGCCATTCCAATCCAATCATTCCAATTTGTATGAGTTTCCTGACGCTGCTGTAACAAAGTACAAACAAGGGGGTGGTTTAGAATGACTGAAATTTATTGTCTCAGATTTCTGTATTCTAGAGGTTTGAGATCCTGCCATTCGCAGGATTGGTTGCTTCTGAGAGGTGTGAGGGAGACTGTTCCATGCTTCTCGCCCAGCTCCTGGTCATTTACCAGCAATCTTTGGTGTCCCTGGGCTCGTGGCAGCTTAACTCCATTCTTCACATGGTGTTCCTCCTGTGCCGCTGTCTCTGTGTCTGAATGTCTCCTTTTAATAAGGACACAGCCATACTGGATCAAGGGCCATCCTAATGACCTTATCTACAAGCTGAGATATCTGAAATGACCCTGTTTCCAATTAAAGTCACATTCTGAGTTACTGGGAGTTACCACTTCAACATATGAATTTATGGCGAGGGGAAGACACAATTCAACTCAAACAGTATTAGACCAGCTACTTCCAGGAATACTTTGGCCACCTGATCCAATCAGCTGACTCACTGAAAAAGACGCTGATGCAGGGAAAGACTGAAGGCAGGAGGAGAAGAGGACGACAGAGTTTGAGATGGTGAGAGGACGTTGAATCATGTCCACTGATTCAATGGACATGAGTTTGAGCAAGCTTCCGGAGATGGTGAAGGACAGGGAAGCTGGTGTGCTGCAGTCCATGGGGTTGCAAAGAGTCGGACATGACTGAATGACTGAACAACAACTTCCAGGAAAAAGGCAGGATACAGTAGAACCGGCAAATCCCATAGTCATGTACACATTTCTCAATAAAAGGAGTGCCTTGACCCGAGACAATCTTATGCAGGATGCTATGACTGTTAATCAGGTATTCTGTAATCCCTTCAGACAGTACAACTGGTACAGGCACTGCAGAAAGAGAAGATAAACCAATATCGGGAGCAGGTATCAGGTCCTTCAGAGTGGAAGGGATCCAATGCAACTGACTTGCCATCAAGAAGCTGGTTGTTTTTACTTGGGTTTTTGAGGGCCCAGTGTCAGTCTTATGATGACAGGTTGATTATGCACCAGAAATGGTGGTTAGACCAGCTTTATTGAGCCCATGCTGTTGGGTCCATTTACAGCCATCATCCCTGATAGCATGGCTGCTCTGATGATGGGACCATTGTGCATTTGGGTGACTGAGGACAGCCACTGGACAATCCATCAGACCAATCATCTCGTCCATCTAGTTGTGCCTCCTCTGCGGTAGATGCTCTCCAATGAGTACTGACGTAAAACACAAAGATGTGAATACTTTGTTCTTTTTCTTATAAGGTCTACCCATAACCCCCTTTCCTAAAACTGTTTATAATATTAATAATTTAATCCTGCTCCTTCCAGGCCCCTGATCAATCAGCCAAATCATTTGCCCAGAGGTGTATCGTGATCGTGGGCTACCTTTTCTTCCGTGTGAAGTAGGCAATAGACTGTTCTGATCACAGCTCTGGGGTGTCCCCCTTGTGGTGCTGTAGGGAACAGCAGTTTATTTTCAGGACACCCCAGCACAGTTCTAGAAGTATTGCGCCTTTATTAAAAATTAAAAAAAATCATTCTTGATAAAAATTCTGCTTCAAGAAAACCTCTTGCATACTGGAAAAGGGAAAACCTTTCAGTGGTTCCTTGCTGCTCTGGAAGCACATCGTAAGCTGGAGCTGAGGTGCCAGGACCCACGGAGCCGCCGTTTGCAGGGACAGAGTCCCCCTAGGTGCAGAAGGATCAGCCTGTGCCTGGTGGTCAGGGCAGGGGGAGGTTCTCCCCTCAGTGTGGACTCCCTGCTCAGGGAGTTCCCCTTAGGATCTCTGCTGCAGGAGCATCATGTGCAAGGATGTCCTGAAAGCCCCTCTGCCCTGCTGGTGGTAATGTGATCAGCTGGGTGATCATCAGCACATTGAGCCAAGCCATCTGTGAATGAGGATCAGGCATTTTCTCCTCTGTTGGCTTGTTTGGGGGAACCTAAAATAATCCGCCTGCAATGCAAGGGATGCGGGTTCCATCCCTGGGTTGGGAAGATGCCCTGGAGAAGGGAATTGTGACCCTCTTCTGTATTTTTGCCTGGAAAAATCCCATGGATAGAGGAACCGGGTGGACTATGCAGTCCATGGGGTCGGGAAGAGTCAGATACGATGAAGTGACTGAGCATGCATGCATGCACTGTAAGATCTCAGATATTCACAAAGTCTTGGTGAAGTAGAACAGGTGACCTATGGCCACTTATCTATTTATGTAAGATATTTATGCCATTTGGACCTGCGTGGACCCCATCATAGAATGGCTTGCTGCTGTATCCACTAGAACCCCTGACTTGGTGGGTCTGACAACACACAGCTAGTGAGGGACACGTCTGATGTTCTCAGGTCAGGTGCTCGGTCTTTAATAAAGACAGCAGCACATCAGGATGCTTTTTTTCAGATGGTGAGTCATTCTCTATGGATAAAACATGGCCTTGCTCCAGGATGCTAGGGAGTCTGTGCAATGAATTGTTCCCTGATGCTTGCCAGCGGGTTGGCCTTTTCTGCTATACGCATCGCTAGCATTGTTAGGTTTGCAGAGGACATGGCCACATACAGGGCCCTCCCTTGATTTTGCACAGTAGTGGCTCTCGGCTTTCTGCTGGGCCAATGCTTGACTATTTCTGGTGATGTAAATCAAGTAAATCCAAGTGTGTTGACCACTAATCTCTCACCTAGGAACATAATCCCAATCAAAATTTCAGAAGGCTCTTGGAAAAATTTATATTCTTATTTTATTTTTTTTAGAGAGATAAAGGCCCTAGATTAGATGACACAATTTTAAAAGATCAGAATGTAAATCAAGAATTTATATTACCTAATTTCATGATTATAAGGTGCCACCATAAGGTGGCAGTAATCAAAACAGATATACAGATAGACAATATAGATCAGTAAAACAGAAAAGAGGCACAGATATATTCTTATTTATATATTCAGTTCGGAGAAGGCAATGGCACCCCACTCCAGTACTCTTGCCTGGAAAATCCCACGGATGGAGGAGCCTGGTGGGCTGCACTCCATGGGGTCGCTAAGAGTCAGACACGACTGAGCGACTTCACTTTCACTTTTCACTTTCATGCATTGGAGAAGGAAATGGCAACCCACTCCAGTAGTCTTGCCTGGAGAATCCCAGGGACGGGGGAGCCTGGTGGGCTGCCATCTATGGGGTCGCACAGAGTCGGACACGACTGAAGTGACTTAGCATATATTCAGTTAATTTTCAACAAAGGTGCTTTCAAAAAGAAAGGATAACCTTTTCAACAAATAGTGGTAGAATAACTGGATCTCTAGATGGGAAAATGTAAAAATATCAATCCTAACTTCATAACATATGCTCATGAGCTCAGCTGGGTCTGACTCTTTGTGACCCCGTGGACTGTAGCCTACCAGGCTTCTCTTTTCTGTTCTTTCTAGTTCTGTTTTCCTTTGACAGCTAATAAATAGTTGAATAATTACCCTGGAAAAACAATGCAGCTGTAACCATTGTTGGAATTTGGTTCAAATCCCGGAACAGTCAGACACTAGACTCATAAAGCAGTGTCTGAGAAAAGTTCTTCTCCCCTACCTGCTCCCTCCTCTCTCCTTAGGGCTTCAAGGAGAGTGGAGAACAAGGCCTTTCTCTAGCTGGCAGTTTTACTTGCCAAGATAATTTTAAGTTACCATGTGCAAGGTTACTAGGGAGTTGCTAGGAATGTAAAGATGAATTCAAAAAGATTTTACCCTACAAGAATTTTTGAGTCTGCAGGGGGAGCCAGACAAAAATAGGTATCTATATGTATGCTATGCTATGCTAAGTCACTTCAGTCGTGTCCGACTCTGTGTGACCGCATAGACGGGAGCCCACCAGGCTCCCCCGTCCCTGGGATTCTCCAGGCAAGAACACTGGAGTGGGTTGCCATTTCCTTCTCCAATGCATGAAAGTGAAAAGTCAAAGTGAAGTCGCTCAGTCATGTCCGACTCTTAGCGACCCCATGGACTGCAGCCTACCAGGCTCCTCTGTCCGTGGGATTTTCCAGGCAAGAGTACTGGAGTGGGGTGCCATATAGATACCTATATTTTCTATCCATCCATTTTGAAACATAGCAAAAATCCTTATAGTGAAGTATAAGCCAAACTCTAGGAAAGGTCTAGGGAATTATTTCAAGGGGTGGGTGGGAAGAGTAAAAACTTTAAGAAGAAAGCAGCATTTGGGTTGGGTTGAAGGATGAGGGGCTGCAGGAACAGCCTAATGGAAGGTAAACAGAAAGGTTGGAATCTACTGAGGAACACAATAGTGTCAGATAAATAGGAATTTAACAATTCATTGTTTTGATCCTGTCTACAGAGGCTTATTTTTAGTTTGTTGCTGTTGTTTAGTAGCTAAGTCCTGTCGGATTGTTTTTGTGACCCCATGAACTGTAGCCTGCCAGGATCCTCTGTCCAAGGGATTCGACAGGCAAGAATACTGTGGGTTGCCACAGTGGGTTGCCATTTCCTTCTCCAGGGGATCTTCCCCACCCAGGGATGGAAACCCACCCCTCCTGCATTGGCAGACAAGTTCTTTACCACTGAGCCACCAGGGAAGCCCATTATTTTTAGTTTCGGGTACATCAGATCAGATCAGTCGCTCAGTCATGTCCGACTCTTTGCGACCCCATGAACCGCAGCACGCCAGGCCTCCCTGTCCATCACCAGCTCCCGGAGGTCACCCAGACTCACACCCATCAAGTCAGTGATGCCATCCAGCCATCTCATCCTCTGTCGTCCCCTTCTCCTCCTGCCCTCAATCCCTCCCAGCATCAGAGTCTTCTCCAATGAGTCAACTCTTCGCATGAGGTGGCCAAAATACTGGAGTTTCAGCTTTAGCATCATTCCTTCCAAAGAAATTCCAGGATTGATCTCCTTCAGAATGGACTGGTTGGATCTTCTTGCAGTCCAAGGGACTCTCAAGAGTCTTCTCCAACACCACAGTTCAAAAGCATCAATTCTTCGGCGTTCAGCCTTCCTCACAGTCCAGCTCTCACATCCATACATGACCACAGGAAAGACCATAGCCTTGACTAGGCGAACCTTTGTTGGTAAAGTAATGTCTCTGCTTTTGAATATGCTATCTAGGTTGGTCATAACTTTCCTTCCAAGGAGTAAGCGTCTTTTAATTTCATGGCTGCAGTCACCATCTGCAGTGATTTTGGAGCCCAGAAAAACAAAGTCTGACACTGTTTCCACTGTTTCCCCATCTATTTCCCATGCAGTGATGGGGCCAGATGCCATGATCTTCGTTTTCTGAATGTTGAGCTTTTAGCCAACCTTTTCACTCTCCACTTTCACTTTCATCAAGAGGCTTTTTAGCCCCTCTTCACTTTCTGCCATAAGAGTGGTGTCATCTGCATATCTGAGGTTATTGATATTTCTCCTGGCAATCTTGATTCCAACTTGTGTTTCTTCCAGTCCAGCATTTCTCATGATGTACTCTGCATAGAAGTTAAATAAACATGGTGACAATATGCAGCCTTGACGTACTCCTTTTCCTATTTGGAACCAGTCTGTTGTTCCATGACCAGTTCTAACTGTTGCTTCCTGACCTGCATACAGATTTCTCAAGAGGCAGATCAGGTGGTCTGGTATTCCCATCTCTTTCAGAAATTTCCACAGTTTATTGTGATCTACACAGTCAAAGGCTTTGGCATAGTCAATAAAGTAGAAATAGATGTTTTTCTGGAACTCTCTTGCTTTTTCCATGATCCAGCGGATGTTAGCAATTTGATCTCTGGTTCCTCTGCCTTTTCTAAAACCAGCTTGAACATCAGGAAGTTCACGGTTCACATATTGCTGAAGCCTGGCTTGGATAATTTTGAGCATTACTTTACTAGCGTGTGAGATGAGTGCAATTGTTCGGTAGTTTGAGCACTCCTTGGCATTGCCTTTCTTTGGGATTGGGATGAAAACTGACCTTTTCCAATCTTGTGGCCACTGCTGAGTTTTCCAAATTTGCTGGCATATTGAGTGCAGCACTTTCATAGCATCATCATTCAGGACTTGGAATAGCTCCACACACATTACTAGAGAGCTTCATAAGAAAAGAGGGGGTTACACCTTACTTTCACGGTTTTTCTGGGTACTTCTCCCCTGGAATCGCACATAAAAAATGCTTAGAATAACCTGTTTAGAAGCAGTTAAACGTGAGACCCTGCATCTTCTAGATTTCAATTTCAAAAGACTTAAGCTTCTCTGTGCTTCAGTTAACCTTTAAATAAAAACAAGAATACTTTCCTAAACAATTGTTAGGAATGACGCGGGAGGAAGAATGTCTGGCAGAATAGTACTTTAGTAGATACGTCCTAATTTATATATTTAATAAGTAAGTAGATACGTGTGTGAAGTATTAAAAAGTTTTCACCTGGCAGCCCTCTCCCGCTGGCTGTAGCCGATAGACCACACCCTCCTAATCCGCCGTCCCATTCCCTGCCTTTGGAGGAAACAGCGGTTCCTAACGCCTCCCAGCCTCAGCTAAAGCACGTGGGCTCCGCCTCCCCACAACAACAAAAAAACCCAGTAGCACCAGCCCCTGCCCCTCTGAGGGCTTGGCTTGATTTTTAAATCCATCCGAAAGGGCCAATCAGAGGCAGCCGTTCGACTACGCGGAAGCCGATTGGCTCACAACCTCTGGCAGTGACCAATAGGCTTGGAGCCGAGGTTCAGTCTAAAGGCCGGAAGCGGCCGAATCGAAAACGGGTGGCCGTCGCGGGCGGTTTGAATTGGCCTCTGTGCTCCAGCTCACAGAGGCTGGACAAGGACTCGCCTTTCAGAAGGGTTGTTTGCCATCTCCCGCCAGCAAGGTGAGCGTTCTCCCTGGGTCCCAGCTCTGGCGGCGGGCGTGAGGGAGCCGCGGTCCTTGTGCCAGGGGCTCCTGGGCGGCGATGCCTGTGGAATGGCGCTTCTCGGCACTGAAGGTGCCGCGGGCCGCTGCCTCCTCCCACCCGAGGGACTAGAGAATCGCCCTGGGCCAGGTTCTTAGGGGTCTCGGCGCCCCTGTGCTCCCGGTGAAATGCTCCGCCCTTTGGGGGAAACTGATTCCTCTGTACGGTGAGGGACTTGAAGCTCAGCAGGTTTCACTGGCAGCCTTTCTCCACCTCGGTCTTCTGTCGCTTGGAGGAGATGCAAACCTGGGATTTGAGGGTTTTGATCTGGGCAACGCTTTGGTGTGCCTATTGTTCCTTGCGAGAGCATTTTCTCCCTTACCTTCCGTTTCTTTCCGCATTTATTGGACTGCGCCTGTGGACCTGGCTTGCGCAATGGGATAAGGACTCAGAAATTTTAATTTTGATGAAAGGGGACAACTTCGACAGATTTAAGGTATTAGTCATTCAACAATCTATATGGAGCCACTGGGGCAACAGGACAAAAAAAAAGAAAGTGTAAACCTCAAGATGAAAGAGGCAAAGGGGGTGGGGGGTGGAGTGATGAAGAAAAGCCCAGGAAGTCAAAAGTTCCTGCCAAGAGGATCTGCAGGACTACGATCCTTCCAGAGATGCTCTTTCTATCTTAACCAAGTGGAGGACACTTCCCAGGCCCGAATCACTCAACCCCATAAAGTGCCCAAAGAAACTCTTTTGTGACTCGCGCACATCACGTACTGCAGGCCGGGTTCACACTTTCCCTGTATCAGAATCCCCCATCTTCGGCAAGAAACTCGAGTCCCCGCCTACAGTGCCACCGCGCAGCGACTTTGAGTCCGTCTAGGAATGTCGAGCTTAGTCTGGAGGAGCAGGCAGAGTTTTCATTCACAGGCTCCGCCCCCCACCCCCTTTGCCTCTTTCATCTTGAGGTTTACATTAAAAAAAATTTTTTTGGTCCTTTTGGCCCAGTGGCGCCATATAGATTGTTGAATGACTGATACCTTAAATCTGTCGAAGTCGTCCCCTCCAATCAGGATTATCTTGGGTCTGGTGATTGCTTTAACCGTTTATGTTTTGCTGTATTTTAGACTTTGAAATGGAAAAGCAGTTAACTTGCCAGTCGTCCTTCTGTTTATTTCCATCGTCTGTATAATCTTTTTAAATTGCTCGTTTTAATATTTTGTTTGCTATGGTGTCTTGATTTAATGCTTTCCATGGCTGGCAGAATTGTTTAGGAGTTACAGTTGTGTTCCTCTGAAGGCACCCCTGAACTCCTGAATGAACTAGCTAGTTTATAATAGATGAGGTTGCCTATTGTGAAAGTGTAAATTGTCTTTGTTGCTGGAGAGGCATGACATTCTTTGAAGTCTTTTTTGGGTAGATGGGAATGGGTTTTAAGATACTGTGTTCAAAGAATTAAGGGGGAGGGGAAAATGGGAGAGAAAACAACTTTCCAAGGCTTGAAATTACGTGCTTTCCGAGACCCTTGCTGCTTTTTTAATTTTTGGGAAAATTATTATTCTTAGTACTTTCATAGACTAATTTTTAATCATGCTGATAAATTTCCTTGATGAAGTCAGTTGAAACCAAACACTAAAATGGTTGTGAACTTCATTAAGTAAAAAAAACAGATTCTCATCCTCTTGCTAAAATAACTGGAAAATGAAAGCTTTTTTTCTTCCATTTAAGTTCTAAGGGCTAATGAGAAAAGAGTAATTGCCATACTTTTCTCCCAACTGATTTAAAATTTCTAAGATATGTCTGAGAAAGAGGTAGGCCATTTCTGTCTTGGTACCAGTATACAAATGAAAAAGTGTTTTTCAGGGACTAATATAATAGCTAATATGTATGGAAAGCTTATCAGGAGATAGTGTTCTAAAGGTTTAGAGAGTCACCACCATTATTATTCCCAAACAGGGAAACTAGAGCACAGACCTGTTAAATAACACACCCAAGGCCACACATCTTGCCTGTAGCTGAGAAGGGATTTGAATCACTAAGGCTATATACCTGACTCCTGGTCACAGTTGGTCTGGAGAATGACTTGACTGCATTTTGCAGTGATTCTAGTGCTAGTATGGCATTCATACTTTGTTTATTCATGCACTGACTCAACAAATGATAATCACTTGGGAGGAGGAGGAGGTACCTGTGCCATGAGAGACTCTGATGGAGAGAAAACACCAGATTATGATGGATGTCCTCAGGGAAGTCTTCCTGGAGGAAGAGGGATGGAGTATGAGTGGGAATTAATGACACAAAGAGAAGAAAGATGAGCATTTGCAAAATAACTTATGCATCTTCTTTGCCCTGTAAGCCCGATTTCCTCAGAAGCCTTATACCAAAAAATTCATACCTTGTATAATGAAAATGAACTGAGTGGTAGAAAGCAGGTGGCCTAATGAGAAGTAAGAAATGAGAAATAAGAAAAACAGCAAGGTGAAAGCAAATGAGCATATTGTGCACTACTTCACAGTCAGAGTTATCGGGAGTCACCTGGCAGGGGGTGTCTAAATGGATGCTATACTTTGTTATCTTTTGAAAGAAGTTTTGAAATTTGATTCTTAGAGGTGGTTATGTAGATTAGTTTGTCTCTGAGACTATGTTTCCTTTTACTGTGGTAGGATCAACAGTCTGTTTATTCTTTTCAGTTTATTTATAAATGTTTGAGTAATAAAGAAAGGAGAGCAAAATGAGCTGGGCTTTGGAAGAATGGAAGGAAGGCCTGCCTACAAGAGCTCTTCAGAAGATTCAAGAGCTTGAAGGCCAGCTCGACAAACTGAAGAAAGAAAGGCAGCAACGGCAGTTTCAGCTTGAGACCCTGGAGGCTGCGTTGCAGAAGCAAAAACAGAAGGTAGCACTGAAATGCTGGCATTTAAAACTGTTCACTCATTATTTGGATCAACAGTTTTATCTTGGTCCTTTTTTAATTTAGAGAAAGATGATTTTGCTGTCTTCAGGTGGTAATCCTCCTTCCTCTCCTCTATTGAGTCTTTTTTTTTATTGTGATTACCTTATTTCTCCATCCTCTGTCCTCAGTTCTGCTTAGGTGCTTGTGTGTAGGAGTGCTGAGTTCCATTTTCACTTCTCTTAGGGACCATGAATTGGACATTACTTTTTGCATTCAGCACCAACATGGCCAAAAGTCTCTGGCTGTGAATCTGGGGTCAGTATGAGAACACTTTGCAGCCCAAATAGATACTGCTTTTTTTGTTTGTTTGGGCTATGTGGTTTGTGGGATCTCAGTTCCCTGACCAGGAATTGAACCTACATTCCCTGCAGTGGAAGCTCAGAGTCTTAACCACTAGATCACCAAAGAAGTCTACTGCTGCTGCTGCTGCTGCTAAGTTGCTTCAGTCATGTCTGACTGTGCAACCCTATAGACGGCAGCCTACTAGGATCCCCTGTCCCTGGGATTCTCCAGGCAAGAACATTAGAGTGGGTTGCCATTTCCTTCTCCAGTACATGAAAGTGAAAAGTGAAAGTGAAGTCACTCAGTTGTGTCCGACTCTTAGCAACCCCGTGAACTGCAGCCTACCAGGCTCCTCGGTCCATGGGATTTTCCAGGCAGGCGTACTGGAGTGGGTTGCCATTGCCTTCTCCGAAGAAGTCTCCTAGATACTGCTTTGACAGTGAGCTTTCACAGTGGAATTCCCAGATCTCTCTAGGACTAGTAAATGGAAACTTAAGTAGTACTTCTTTCATACTAGAGTAGTAATAACAATTACTGCTTCTAAAATGTTTTTGCTAGTGGGAGAATTTTTCAACTTCTTACACTTACTGGCTTTGGCAACTGAACTTGAAAATGAATAGCTAAGAGAGGGTTCCTAAGGTTAATTTTTTTTAATTCTCAAAAGCATATTAAAGCCTCTCTAGGATTGGTGTGTGTAGACCTAACCAAAGACAGTGTAATACATGACTTTGTAAAACTTTTCTATTAATAAACTTCAAAATGAGATCATCTAGGATTTCTCTGTTCATCAGGCATTGACTTCTGAATTATTACAATCGTATCTCAGAAAATTAGTCATCAGGGTTAGACTCAGATTCACAGATAATGTCTGATAAGTTCATGAGTAAGTGATGTATTTCCTTTTGAACAATCCCCATTAGGTTGAGAATGAAAAAACTGAGGGTGCAAACCTGAAAAGGGAGAACCAAAGCTTGATGGAAATATGTGAAAATCTGGAGAAGACTAAGCAGAAGATTTCTCATGAACTTCAAGTCAAGGAGTCACAAGTGAATTTCCAAGAAGGTCAACTGAACTCGAGCAAAAAACAAATAGAAAAGCTGGAACAGGAACTTAAAAGGTAACTCTTTTGGGAATAGTGTTTATTATGGATGTCTTTATATGTATTTATCAGATGCCTCCTTTTTATGGTGTTATTACTACATATTGCAGTTTTTTTCTTTCCAGTGGAATGAACAATGATTTGAGGACAATTCTCACATGTTTCAGTCCTGTTGTTGCATGGCTCAGGGCTGTGTAAATTCATTCAATGGTTACTGGCTTATTCATTTACTTATTCAGTATATGTTTATTAAGCTGTCTCATGTGCCAGGCACTGTGTGTATTACTAGGAGGGTGCAATGATAAATTCCAAAACTGTCAACAGTGGTTACTGGGAAGATGGAGGGAAGTTAAAACGTGGCTTATATTGATGGCTTGTGTCTTCTCTGCATGGAAAAGCTGTTGTAGAGGAGAGAACTAGGGAATTCCCAAAGGATGAGGAGCATTGAGAGCTCAGTTAAGATTGGAGGCCAGGAATTTATAGTGGGACCAGTCTATAGAGTTGTATCAGGTTTTTTTTTTTCTTTAGCATGTGGGATATAAATGCTGAGAAGATATCCCAGAGGATTGATTTAGGGTCTGGGGGCAAGGGTGATGGGATAGAAGACAATGGAGTAACTGAGGATGTGGAAGAGAGTGATTGAAGTTGGGTGCCAGCTGGGTGCCATGGAATCTCAACTGGAGAGGAGGGAAGTGAAGTCTGGAAGACTTTCCCACTGAGATCCCCATCCAAGAGACCCTTCTCCCATCTTAAGTATTACATAATCAATTCACTGATTTCACTCTATGACTGCATCTCTGTTCCTGCCCTGGAAACACGTGGACACAGTTGGGGAAGGTGGGGGTGGGGGAAATTGGGATTGACATGTATACACTACTTTGTACGAAATAGATAGCTAGTTGGAACCTACGGTAAAGCATAGGGAACTCAGCTCAGTGCTCTGTGAGGACCTACATGGGTGGGAGGGGGACGTGGGGGGCAGGAGGGAGGTCTAAGAGGGAAGCGAGTATATACATATAGCTGATTCACTTTATTGTGCAGCAGAAACTAAGCACAACATTGCAAAGCAATTATACTCCAATTTAAAAAACTCGTCTTATAAAAGGCAACCAATAAAATACTTGTTAAATGGGAAAAAAATCACCAATTTCAATGCCATATTTAAGCAATTTTTTAAAAAGTGCTTATTACTATTTTTCCATTAAAAAAAAAAATCGCTAAACAACTAGAGGCATTAAAGTTTAGTGGGATTTGAGCACTGCTAGCTTATAAATTGGAGAAGGCAATGGCACCCCACTCCAGTACTCTTGCTTGGAAAATCCCATGGACAGAGGAGCCTGGTAGGCTGCAGTCCATGGGGTCGCTAGGAGTTGGACACGACTGAGCGACTTCATTTTCACTTTCATGCATTGGAGAAGGAAATGGCAACCCACTCCAGTGTTCTTGCCTGGAGAATCCCAGGGATAGGGGAGCCTGGTGGGCTGTCTATGGGCTCGCACAGAGCCGGACACGACTGAAGGAACTTAGCAGCAGCAGCTTATAAATGGAATCTTCTCATTCTAACAGTGGAAGGTTAAAAGCAAAAAAGACTAGTAAATTGCCCCATGTTAATTCTGCGAATGTTCCCCTAGAAATTTTAAGAATAATTTTATTTTTAAGTAACTTCATACTTCCAGAATCAGTTGTTAACACCTTACATAACTGGGGTACAATGACCAGACCAGAAATAAACATTAATTCAGTACTATTACTTATTGGAATTTCTCTCATTTTTCCAGGAATGTCCCTTTTGTACTCTAGGACCTGAGCCAGGAGTCCATGTTGCGCTCAGTGGGTGTTTTCTTTTCTCCTTAAGCTGTGATGGGTTCTTGACTTTTGTAACTTTGACATTTTTAAGGAGCACTAGACCCCTTTATTGGAGAAGGCAATGGCACCCCACTCCAGTACTCTTGCCTGGAAAATCCCATGGACCGGAGGAGCCTGGTAGGCTGAAGTCTATGGGGTCGCTAAGAGTCAGACACGACTGAGCGACTTCACTTTCTCTCTTCACTTTCATGCATTGGAGAAGGAAATGGCAACCCACTGCAGTGTTCTTGCCTGGAGAATGCCAGGGACGGGGGAGCCTGGTGGGCTGCCGTCTATGGGGTCGCACAGAGTCGGACACGACTGAAGTGACTTAGCATAGCATAGCATAGACCCCTTTATTGTACAATAGAACTCAATTTGGATTTGCCTGCTGTTTTTCAACACCGGCAGAGTTGACACTTCAGATCAGATCAGATCAGATCAGTCGCTCAGTCGTGTCCGACTCTTTGCGACCCCATGAACCGCAGCACGCCAGGCCTCCCTGTCCATCACCAGCTCCCGGAGGTCACTCAGACTCGCATCCATCGAGTCAGTGATGCCATCCAGCCATCTCATCCTCTGTCGTCCCCTTCTCCTCCTGCCCTCAATCCCTCCCAGCATCAGAGTCTTCTCCAATGAGTCAACTCTTCGCATGAGGTGGCCAAAATACTGGAGTTTCAGCTTTAGCATCATTCCTTCCAAAGAAATTCCAGGATTGATCTCCTTCAGAATGGACTGGTTGGATCTTCTTGCAGTCCAAGGGACTCTCAAGAGTCTTCTCCAACACCACAGTTCAAAAGCATCAATTCTTCGGCGTTCAGCCTTCCTCACAGTCCAGCTCTCACATCCATACATGACCACAGGAAAGACCATAGCCTTGACTAGGCGAACCTTTGTTGGTAAAGTAATGTCTCTGCTTTTGAATATGCTATCTAGGTTGGTCATAACTTTCCTTCCAAGGAGTAAGCGTCTTTTAATTTCATGGCTGCAGTCACCATCTGCAGTGATTTTGGAGCCCAGAAAAACAAAGTCTGACACTGTTTCCACTGTTTCCCCATCTATTTCCCATGCAGTGATGGGGCCAGATGCCATGATCTTCGTTTTCTGAATGTTGAGCTTTAAGCCAACCTTTTCACTCTCCACTTTCACTTTCATCAAGAGGCTTTTTAGCCCCTCTTCACTTTCTGCCATAAGAGTGGTATCATCTGCATATCTGAGGTTATTGATATTTCTCCCGGCAATCTTGATTCCAACTTGTGTTTCTTCCAGTCCAGCATTTCTCATGATGTACTCTGCATATAAGTTAAATAAACATGGTGACAGGATTATTTGTTGTGGATGGCTGCCCTGCTCACCATAGGATACGTGGTATTCCTGACCTCCACTCACTAGATGCCAGTAGCACTTAGCCCATCTCCAAATTTTGACAGAAATGTCACCAGGCACTGCCAAGTGCCCTTTGGGAGGGAAGAGTCATCCTGGAGAGAATCTCTGGGTCAGATTGAGGCTATGAATTTTTGGTAAAAGTATCACAGAACTAGTGACATGCGTTTCTCAGTGCCTCATTATCAGAGGCTACATGATTCAATTTGACTTTTAAACCATCACTTGGTTAGGGTGTCACCTGAATTTCTGGATTGTAAATTACTGTTTTTCCATTTGTAATTAATAAGTATTTTGATTCCAAGAACTTTTTTCCGGGCATAGCTTGTGATTACTTTAATTCTACCTACAAAGCAAACATATTTTTGAAAGGTAGAACATTTAAAAATTAAGAGTTGACTCTTCATATCTATGAGTTCTGCATCCACAGATTCAACCAACTAGGGTCAAAAATATTTGAAGAAAAAAATTCCCGAGAGTTCCAAAGGCAAAAATTAAATTTTCATGCTGACAACTATTAACATAGTATATTAGGTATTGTAAGTAGCCTAGAGGTGATTTAAAACATGCAGGATGATGTGCATAGGTTATTATGCAAATGCTACCTATGTGATTTTATGAAAGTTGAGCCTTTGCACATTTTAGTATTTAAAGTGAAAGTGCAAGTCGCTCAGTCATGTCTGACTCTTTGCGACCCCATGGACTTATACAGTCCCTGGAATTCTCCAGGCCAATACTGGAGTGGGTAACCTTTCCCTTTTTCAGGGGATCTTCCAACCCAGGGATCAAACCCAGGTCTCCTGCATTGCAGGTGGATTCTTTACCAGCTGAGACACAAGGGAAGCCCTTTAGTATTTAAGAGGGTCCTAGAACCAACCTTCTGCAGGTACCAAGGGTTGATTGTATGCTTGTCTTTTTGTGAAGATGATAACTTAGGTACACAGCAGTCTTTTTCTAATTTTGTTTTCTATCCATGTGGTAAGGTGGCTATTAAGTCGCAATGTTAGAATGATAAATAAATGTCTATTTTGTTCTTTGTTTTCCTAAACTTTATCTTTGTCTGTCTTGTTCATCACTGTATTCCTAGCACCTGGCAATTGCAGATCCTCAAATACTTGTTGAATCAATAAATGAAAGCAGCTTTTGTTTTGGAAAGCAGGTGCTTGGGAAGTAGGAAGTTCACTTCAGTCTGCTGGAGTAATTATTTCTTTGAAAGGAACATTTTGGGTGCCAATGTTAGAAATATTGATTTTAATAATTTAGACAGAAACATTCATATTTTAACATTTGAGGAAGAGATACTTGGCTAAATTAAACCTAGTAGAAAAGAGCTTAATTTAGTACATTTTTTTAGTGGTGATAGTTTGTGTGTTTTTTTCTCTAGGAGACAGGTGATACAAAGGTTTATAAAAGTAACAGCAGGGTATTTTTTATTTAATATTTAAAATTAATAAACTTTTTCAAATGAAAAGATAGGGAAAAGGGGATAAGGTGTGAATTTGAGAGGGAAAAGAAACACCAGTTTTGCACGTTCCTTCCAAATTCCTATACAGAGTCACCAACCTTTTACACCTTGGGAAGTCTGTAGACCTGCAGTGTCCAATATGGTAGCCACTGGCTACATGTGGCAGTGGGACACTTGAAATGTGGTTAGTGTAATTGGAGGTGTGCTGGAAGTACACACTGAACTCCAAATTCTGAATATTTAGTACAGAAACGTGTAAAATATCTTATTAATGATTTTTGCATTGAGTAAAGTGAAATGATAATATCAAAAAATATTGAGTGAAATATTAAGATTGAATTCATTTATTTCTTGTTATTTTTTTCACACTAATAGAACATTTCTGTTGGAGAGGTGTTATCTATTGTAAGTTCGATGGTGATTTTACTTGCTGCATAGCCATTTTTGGCTCATAACATTACGTCTTCTTTCTCGGATAGAATTTAGAGCTGGGAGGAGCTAGGGCACTGAGGCCCTTCCTTTATTCCTTTCTTCCCTCCCTGCTTTGAGTAATGTGTCCTTGGCAAAGAGAATGGTGCCCATCATTAGCGATTGTCCAAGGAGCTTCATTTAGTTTCTTGTGTTAAGGGAAAATCAGAAACACAGGTCGAGCTGCAAGAATTGAGTTCTCTTGAAAGGTGTTAGGACTTAAATGGTAAGGATACCTGACACCTGCACAGTCCAGGTTCTCCGTATCCTCAGATTCCACACCTAAAAATATAAAGGGCTAAAGGTATTACTGCTAATTTTATATAAGGGACTTGAGCATCCCTGGATATTTGTCATCTGCAGGGGTCTTGGAACCAGTGCTCCACACATACTGAGAATGATTGTGTTTAGCTCACTTTCTCCATTTCTTTGGGTCTGTTTCCTGCCAGTATCTTTTCTACATGCATGAAGTTAACTTAATTTTTATATATGCATTTAAAAAATGTCATAAAAGGCATGGTATGTATATCAAGGCTATGTTTTTATTTAAAATTTCTACTTATTTAATTTTTAACTGGAGTATAATTGCTTTATAATATTGGGTTAGTTTCTGCTGTACAACAGTGTGAACCAGCTGTAAGTACACATATGTCCTGACCCTCTTAAGCCTCCCTGCCATCCCCCCATCCCAGCCCTGTGGGTCGTCACGGGGCGCTGCACTCCCTGCGGTCCAGAGCAGCTTCCCGCCAGCCGTGTGTCTGACACATGGTAGTGTACATGACAGGGCTGCTCTCTCCATCCATCCACCCTCTCCTGCCTCCTCTGCCCACAGTCCATTCTCTGTTTCTGCCTGGCAGATATGCCCATCAGTACCATTTTTCTAGATTCCTTATACATGTGTTAATATATGATACTTGTTTTTCTCTTTCTGGCGTACTTCACTCTATGTGACAGACTCTAGGTTCGTTCATATCACTACAAACGACCCAATTTCTTTCCCTTTTATGGCTGAGTAATATTCCATTGTATATTTGTACATCTTTTTTATCCGTTCATTTCTCTGTGGACATTTAGCTTGATTCCACGAACTGGCTATTGTTAATAGTGCTGCAGTGAACATTTGCGGTTATTCAGTCACTGCTGCTGCTGCTGCTGCTAAGTCGCTTCAGTCGTGTCCGACTCTGTGTGACCACATAGACGGCAGCCCACCAGGCTCCCCCATCCCTGGGATTCTCCAGGCAAGAACACTGGAGTGGGTTGCCATTTCCTTCTCCAATGCATGAAAGTGAAAAGTGAAAGTGAAGTCACTCAGTCGTGTTCGACTCTCAGCGACCCCATGGACTGGAGCCTACCAGGATCCTCCGTCCATGGGATTCTCCAGGCAAAAGTACTGGGGTGGGGGTGCCATTCAGTCACTAGGTTGTGTCTAACTCTTTTGTGACCCCCATGGACTGTAGCCCACTAGGCTCCTCTGTCCATGGGATTTCCCAGGCAAAAAAACTGGATTGGGTAGCCATTCCCTTCTCCAGGGGATCTTCCCAACCCAGGGATTGAACCCATGTCTCCTGCATTACAGGCGATTCTTTTACTGCTGAGCCACTGGGGAAGCCCTAACATTGGCGCACAGGTGTCTTTTTGAATTATGGTTTTCTCAGGGTATATGCCCAGTAGTGGGATTGCTGGGTCATATGGTAGTTTTTAGCTTTTTTAAGGAACCTCAGTACTGTTCTCCACAGTGGTTGTATCAATTTACATTCCACCAACAGTGCAAGAGGGTTCTCTTTTTTCCACATCCTCTACAGCATTTATTGTTTGTAGATTTTTTGATAATGGCTGGTCTGACCTGTGTGAGGTGATACCTGATACTAGTTTTGATCTGCGTGTCTGTAATAATGAGCAATGTTGAGAGTCTTTTCATGTTGTTGGCCATCTATCTATCTGTTTTGGAGAAATGTCTGTTTAGATCTTCCATTTTTTGATTTTTTAAAAATAATTTTTATGTACATATTTGTTTTTGGCTGTGTTGGGTCTTCATTGCTGCACAGGCTTTTTTTTCCAGTTGTGGTGAGCAGGGGCCGCTCTCTGTGGACACAGGCTCTCGGGCACGCGGGCTTCAGTCGCTGTGATGCGTGGGCGAGGTAGTTGCAGCTCCAGAGCGCAGGCTCAGTGGTTGTGGTGCGTTGGCCTAGCTGCCCCAGGGCACATGGGGTCTTCCTGGGTCAGGGATCGAGCCCGTGTCTCCTGCGTTGGCAGGTCAGTTCTTCACCACTGAGCCACCAGGGAAGCACTGCTGTTGCTGTTTTATATTGAACTCCACGAGCTGCTTGTACATTTTGGAGATTAATCTTGTGTCAGTTGCTTCATTTGCAAGTATTTTCTCCCATTCTGCTGCTGCTGCTTCTAAGTTGCTTCGGTTGTGTCCGACTCTGCGACCCCATAGACGGCAGCCCACCAGGCTTCCCCGTCCCTGGGATTCTCCAGGCAAGAACACTGGAGTGGGTTGCCATTTCCTTCTCCAATGCGTGAAAGTGAAAAGTGAAAGGGAAGTTGCTCAGTCGTGTCCAACCCTCAGCGACCCCATGGACTGCAGCCTGGACCAGGCTCCTCCATCCATGGGATTTTCCAGGCAAGAACACTGGAGTGGGGTGCCATTGCCTTCTCCATTCTCCCATTCTGAGGGTTGTCTTTTCATCATCTTATATATGGTTTTCTTTGCTGTGCGAAAGCTTTTAAGTTTAATTAGGTCCCATTTGTTTATTTTTCTTTTCGTTTCTCTAGAAGGTAGGTCAAAAGGATCTTGCCACAGTCTATGTTATTAATATAATGACAGTATTATATGTAATGTTAACTAGTTTCAAGATGTGAGCCCCTGCTTCAATGATACCAATGTCCTCCTGTCTTAAGTTCTTGGTTTTTTTTTTTTTTTGGTAAGCACTGTGTCTTTCTTTGGCCTAGAATTTAAAATTTGGTTGGAATGTGTCCCAACCCTCCCAACTCTTCTTTGCTAGGATAGTGGTTATTACAGATCTTCATTATAGTCTTTATCACATTGTAATTCGCTGGCTTATATTTCTGTTTTCCTAACCAGACCGAGTTCCTTTGGAGACAAAGGACTGTCTCACAAGTTAGTTCTTATGAAGTGTCTGTTGGATAAATGCAGTGGTAGGAATCCTTAGAGGGTGGGTTTTCTTGTCAGCTTGTTGCTCTTGGGAATGTATGGTGTTGGTGTTCCACAGCTGTGACTCTGGTGTGGCATCCTCTTGGGTCGTTTTCTCACAGGTGTAAATCTGAACTTGAAAGAAGCCAACAAGCTGCACAGTCTGCGGATGTCTCTCTGAATTCATGCCTTACACCACAAAAAATCTTTGCAACTCCGCTCACACCAAGCCAGTATTATAGCGGTAAGGATTCTTTTCCCTTTGTATAGATAGATCTTTTGTTGAGATTTTAATTCTGCCCAAGAAATGAAATCATTCAACCTTGAATTCAGCTTCTAATTTAAGCATTAAAAACAACAACAAAAAGCAGCCATTAGTTACATACATGTTTGTGTATCTGAAGCAGCCGTTAGTTACGTATGTGTTTGTGTATCTGCTGAATATATTGCGTCATCAGGCAGCCTTTAAGCTTTTCACTTTATCTGTCTGTGGTATTTTTAAAAATAACTCAGTTTTGGAATATTCAAAATACTTAAGTTTCCATATTTAGGTAATCTGAGCAGTATTGCTTGCCTTAACCAAAACGTTCTATCTGATGTACGAAGATACTCATTTCTAGTCTATCATAATGATTCTTTGCAAAATCAGTGATCAAACTAAAACTAAAACTAAATCAGTATCTCATTGTCTGTGTTTAGGTTCCAAATATGAAGATCTAAAAGAAAAATATAATAAAGAAGTTGAAGAACGAAAAAGATTAGAGGCAGAGGTAAAAGCCTTGCAGGCAAAGGTAAGTTAATTATGGGCCTTTTAATGGAGTATGCAGCTGAAGAAGTACTTTGATATAGGCATGATAGAGCAAAGATAGAAAAATCTGCTCTACATAGAATTGGCCCGTTTATCTTACACTGAGAAAACAGAGTTCCTGGCTCATTGGTTATGATATTTTTAAGTTTAAAAATAGGTTAAGAGTGGAATAAAATGGATTGGGCAGATGACTTTATCCCTAAATATCAAATAGGCCCCAAATTCCCCAGAAACTGTGGAAACATACTTAAGTTTCTCTGTTAAGATCTTATGGTAAAGAATATGTTTGGAGAGGGTGGGACCAGACTTACTCCTGGCTGACTTTGGCACCTGGAGGCAATTGCTTCCTATTCAGACCTTCTGATGGAATTTGGTGATTGCTACCAGGGATGAGAGGTTTGGGGATCATTATTAATGAAATGTTTATTTCAGGTGAGAAGGCTGTCAACATAATCTCTCTAGTTTTTTTAAATAAGTAGCTGACAAGGGACTTTAACTCCAGTTTGATAGTGGGGAAAAAGGCTGAGAGAGGTGGTGAAAGATTTAATTAACATCAATAAAATAAACAAAACACATGTTTTGGGAACCCCAGCTTTTAGTTACAGGACTGACCCTGAAAATACCTGGTATCTGTAGAATATACCTTTCCCATTTCTGCTCACATGGTATTATTATTATTATTTTTTTTTAATTCCAGTTTGGTACTGAATGGCACAGTTCCACTAAGCATGTGAACTTGGTGAGATGGCCCAACTTAGCAGACAGGTTAAGGCTGAATTTATAAGTAGATGCCTTAAATAGTGAGGATCAAAAAGTACCTGTTAGAGTTTTAGCAATTTTAATTTTTTTTAAGCCTTTAACCCTTGTTTTGAGCTCACCAGAGTTTTGATACATAGCAAAGGCATTGCTTTTCAACACGAATAAAAATTAAACAGTAAACTTCTGATTGTCTTGGAAATATCATTTGTTTTGTTACCCATTTCAGTCATTGGTATCAATTCTGGCCCTGACATCTGTTCCCAGAGTTAATTTGTGGAGGACTGTGAGTCTCCAGAAACATTAAACCTCTCCCCGTGGTGAGAAGCCCTTGCTATAAAAAATTTAACACAGCTACTGTAGCTGCAACTTGATGTTTTGTCGGAATGGAGACAGAACAAAAAGGATTCTAAACAGCAGAAGATCCACAAATGTGCTTTATATAATACAAAATGCCTCTTAGGACAGTTTTTTGGGGGAAATGGTATGGTGGAACATGTAAGAGTTCTTTGATTAGTACTTAATTTTGAGACTTTGTGTGCAAAGCTATAGGGGGAAGTGACCAAGGATGGGCAAAGGAAAATCATATTTCAGAATTCAAAATGGCAGTGAGTACTCACATGCGTTTATATGAAGTATATGGGGCATGCAGGATAAATACAAAAGCTGAACCCAGTTAAAATAGATTGGACCTCAGATGGTGCTGGCTTCACCCTCCAGTGCTAAGTCTGACCGTTAGAACATTTCACTGGGTAATGGGACTCAGTGGGTCCCCTGACTTGATGAATGTTCTTTCTTGGTACACAGTAGAAGTGCTATTAAATATCTTCTTGGCGTGGCTTTATGTTCTATTTGAAAATAAGTACGTAGTCTTTTTTAGATTTTTAGTTGTATAGCTGATTTACAGTGTTGTATTAGACTCTTGAGAGTCCCTTGGACTGCAAGGAGATCCAACCGGTCTATTCTGAAGGAGATCAGCCCTGGGATTTCTTTGGAAGGAATGATGCTAAAGCTGAAACTCCAGTATTTTGGCCACCTCATGCGAAGAGTTGACTCATTGGAGAAGACTCTGATGCTGGGAGGGATTGGGGGCAGGAGGAGAAGGGGACGACAGAGGATGAGATAGATGGCTGGATGGCATCACTGACTCGATGGATGTGAGTCTGAGTGACCTCCGAGAGCTGGTGATGGATAGGGAGGCCTGGTGTGCTGCAGTTCATGGGGTCGCAAAGAGTCGGACACGACTGAGCGACTGATCTGATCTGATCTGATCTGATTAGTTTCCGGTGTACTGCAAGGTGATTCAGTTATATATATATGCACACACACACACTTTTTCATATTTTTTTGTTATAGTTTATTGCAAGATATTGAATATAGTTCCCTGTGTGTAAGATCTTATTTATCTATATTACATGTAGTAGTTTTTCCCCCACCACCTCTTTCCTCTTTCATGAGCATGTTTATTTCTGTGAGTCTAGTACATAGTCTTACATATTGTGACTTCTAAAGGGCTCTAAAGGGCTTCTGTTTTTACAGAAAGCAAGCCAGGCTATTCCCCAAAGCACCATGAATCACCGGGACATCGCCCGACATCAGGCTTCTTCATCTGTGTTCTCATGGCAACAAGAAAAAACCCCAAGCCGTCTTTCATCTAACACTCTAAAAACTCCAGTTAGGAGAGATTTCTCTGCATCTCATTTTTCTGGGGAACAAGAAGTGACTCCAAGTAGATCAACTTTGCAAATAGGGAAAACAGATGCTAATAGCAGTTTCGGTGATAATTCTAGCAATTCTCATCTTTTGGATCAGTTAAAAGCACAGAACCAAGGTAACTTCTTGAGTTAAATTTTCCTGAGATAATTTCAGACATGACTTCAGACACTTTTAATCCTAGAAAGTGGTAATGTGTTTTGTTAGACCCATCCGTGGTCAACATGCCAGCCTGGTGATATGAAATAGTGTCTTTGGGATAATGAAAAAAGCTATCACCATTTGGAAAGATACCTTTATTTTACTAAAAAGCTGGTGCCATGAAGACTTCAAAAGTAGGATGAGTGGCTTTGACTTTGCGAAGCAGGGAAAAGTGGTTACTGTTGACATTGCCTGCGCTTCTCGCCTGGCCCCTCTTGTGGCCTGTGGAACAAGCTGGCTTTGGCCAGAGGTGTGGCATGTGTCTGCAGAACGGCTTTTCTGTGTGCTGCCAGGTTGTCCATATGGGGGCAAACCTGTAACCTTGGCTGCTGCACTGCGCTGCTGCCGGCAGCCAAGGGCGCCAGGTGGTGTTTGGGAATCTGCTCTGCAGACTATGATAATTTCCAGTGCTGTGATAGAGTGAAAATCACCATCAGCGTGCACTGGTGAGAGCTATCGCACGGCCAGTGCCTTTGGAACCAGGATTGTGTATATGTGGGGAGAAAAAAATGAAAAAAAATTATTGTTAATTTTGGCAGTAGAGGAGGTTCACACTGTCTTGCTCTTTACTGGAGGTAAAATCACTAGAGAATATAGGAGGGTGAGTTTTTCAGTGCTTAGCACTCATTTGCATTGATACGGGTACAAAACAAATATTTATGGGTGTATAAAACCAAGTGGTAATTTTAACACAGAGTCTTATATGTGATACACTTTTTGCAGTTTTCTCAATAAGATACTATTCCTGATTTTAGAAAAGCATTCCCCCCGCTGCAAGTTTTCTGTGAAAACATGAAATTTTTCTTCTGCTTTTTATAGGACTCTTGAATACAAATAACAATAAAAACTAAATATTGAAATTACATCCAATTAAAAGCTTTGTTTAATGTGAATTGATTTATATTTGACTCACCAAAGATTTCAGAGTGTAGTAACGGTGATACATTCTGAGTTTAGTTGTAAATTTCTTTGTGAAAAATGTGTGTTAATTGAAGTGTGGGTTTTATTTGTGATTTAAGAACTAAGGAGCAAGATTAGTGAGCTGGAACTACGTCTGCAAGGACAAGAAAAAGAAATGAAAGGCCAAGTGAATAAACTTCAAGAACTCCAACTCCAACTGGAGAAAGCAAGAGTGGAATTAAGTGAAAAAGAGAAAGTTTTGAACAAAAACCGGGATGAACTAGTGAGAACAACTTCACAGTATGACCAGGCATCAACCAAGGTACTCAGCTTCTCATTAGTTATTGATAAATCTGCATTTTTTTATATAATTATTTGGAAAGAGTATGCTTAGACTTGTAAAATAAATATTAGTAACGAACCTTATTAATATATACTAGGCAGTATTGATTGCAGTTAAACAGTAAGTTCTTTTAGAATTTGGTAGATCTGGGTCAAATCTGGACTGTATATTTTTTAGCTGAGGGACTTGGACAAGTCACTGATCTCTTTTACACCTCAGAGGGTGGTGAAGAATAAAGATGTGTATACAGCATCTGGCAGGTGCCTGATACGTAGAAGAGGCACTTAAAGTCATGGAACTTTAAAAGAGGTTTGCTGCTGCTAAGTCGCTTCAGTCGTGTCCGACTCTGTGCGACCCCATAGACGGCAGCCCACCAGGCTCCGCCATCCCTGGGATTCTCCAGGCAAGAACACTGGAGTGGGTTGCCATTTCCTTCCCCAATGCATGAAAGTGAAAAGTGAAAGTGAAGTCGCTCAGTCGTGTCTGACTCTTAGCGACCACATGGACTGGAGCCTACCAGGATCCTCCATCCATGGGATTTTCCAGGCAAAAGTACTGGGTTTGGGGTGCCATTGCCTTGCCGGTAAAAGAGGTTTAGGACATAGGATAGAGTTGAATTGATCTACTCATGGAAACCAGTGTATACCCTTCTGCCATTTAACCTTTTTTCTTTTTTCAAGTTTTTTCTTTTGTATTGGGGTATAGCTGATAACAGTGTTGTGATGGTTTTGGGTGAACAGCGAAGGGATTCAGCCATACATATACATGCATCCATTCACCCCCAAACTCCCCTCCCATCCAGGCTGCCACACATCATTGAGTAGAGTTCCCTGTGCTGAATAGTATGTCCTTGTTGGTTATCCATTTTCAACATAGCAGTGTGTACATGTCCATCCGAAACTTCCTAACTACCCCTTCACCCATCCTTCCCCCCCGGCAACCATTAGTTCCTTCTCTAAATCTGTGAGTCTGTTTCTGGACTCAATTTGAGTCATTTACTGACTCATTTGACAATTATTTATTGACAGTCTGCTATGTCAGGCACTGTTCTAGACCTGGAATGCGGCAGTAGCAGTGAGTAAATAGACAAAAAGCACTGCCCTTATGGAGCTTCATCCTAATGGCGGATGTAACGTAAATGTGTCAGGCACACAAGTGTAGAAAAAAATGAATTCATTTTACATATTTCTGAATTTTATTTACTAATAATTTGTTAAGGATTCTTGTGTCTATATGACGGATGTTGTTCAGCTGTTTTCTCTTTTTGTACTGTCTTTGGTATTTGTATCAAAGGTAATTCTAGCTTCATAAAATGAATTGGGAAGCATTCCCTCCTCTTCTGATTTTTTGGAAGATATTGTGTAGAATTGGTGTTACTTCTTCTTTATAACATTTGGTAGAATCCTCCATGAAACTGTCTGGGCCTGATAATTTCTTTTTGGGAGTTTTAAAATTACAAATTGAATTTTTAAAATAGTGACAACTATTAAGATTATTTATTTCACATTGGATGAGGTGGGTTAGTTTGTGATTTTAGAGTAACTTTTATCTAAATTGTCAAATTTATCTATGTGGGGTTCGTAATATTTCCTTATTTTGATGACTGGGTCAGGCTTATTCCCTGTTCATTTCTGATATTTGTGTCTTCTTTTGTTTTTCTCTTTGTCACTATTGCTAGGAGTTTGTTGGTTTTATGGCTCTTTTATTGATCTTACCATAGAGTCAGCTCTTTAATTCGTTGATTTTTGTCTATTATTTCTTGTTTTCAATTTCAGTGATTTTTTTTTTTTCTGGCCTCTGTTATTTTCTTCTGCTTGCTTTGAGTTTATTTTGCTCTTCTTTTTCTAGGTTGTTGATGTGGGGCGCTTAGTTTATTGACTTGAGACTTTTCTTCTTTTCTAATGCAGACATTTAATGTGATACATTTCCCTTTCCATACTACTTTCACTGTGCCCTTCAAATTTTGATATGTCCCGTGGATTATTCAGAAATACCTTGTTTAGTTTCCAAGTATTGGAGGTTTTTCTCTTTTTGTTATTGATTTATTGTTTGACTCCTTTGCTGTCGGAGAACATATTCTATGATTTCAGTTCTTTTAGATTTCTTGGGGTTTGTTTTGTGGTCTAGGATATGGTCTGTGTTGGTATATATTTCATAGGCACTTGGGAAAAAAATGTATATTCTGTTGTTGAGAGCAATATTCTAAAAGTGTCATTAGCTCCTGTTGATTAATGTTCTTTGTTGAATTCCTCTTTATCTTTGCTGATTTCCTGTCTAATTGCTTCTAGCAATTGTTGAGGGAAGGGTATTGCAGTCTCCCATAATTGTCTATTTCTCCTTTCAGTTTTATAAATTTTTGCTTCACTTATTTTGCAGTTCTTTAGTTTGATCCATACACATTTAGGATTGTTATATCTTCTTTTGGATTGACCTTTATCATGTAATATCCCTTAGAGTCTCTGATAATTTTTTTTTTTTTATTCTGAAGTTTATTTTATCTGCTAGTAATATAACCTCTCCAGCTTTCCTTTGGTTTAAGTGTCATGATGTATTTCTTTCTGTCTTTTTACTTTCAGCCTATCTATACTGTTAAGTTAAAAAATATGACCTTACTATGAATAAAAAACATAGCCTAATGTTAGTTTTGTGTGGACTGCACATAGTTGGGTCATATTTTTTAATCCACTCTTTTATTCCCTTTTAGAAACACTCTCTCTATTAATTAGTGAAGGCGATGGCACCCTACTCCAGTACTTTTGCCTAGAAAATCCCATGGACGGAGGAGCCTGGTAGGCTGCAGTCCATGGGGTTGTGAAGAGTTGGACATGACTGAGCGACTTCACTTTTCACTTTTCACTTCTGCATTGGAGAAGGAAATGGCAACCCACTCCAGTGTTCTTGCCTGGAGAATCCCAGGGACGGGGAAGCCTGGTGGGCTGCCATCTGTGGGGTCGCACAGAGTCAGACACGACTGAGGCGACTTACAGCAGCAGCAGACCATTTATAGCCAGTGTAATTATTGATATGTCATGACTTAAGTTTTACATCTTATTTTTTGTTTTTTATTTCTTTCATTTTTCATTTGGCTGTTTTTATTTTTTCTGCCTTCCCGTGGGTTACTTGAACACTTTTTAGAATTCCATTTTGAATTATCAATAGTTTCTGAGTATATTTCTTTGTAGGGTTTTTATGATTTTCTAGATAATGTATGTATACATACAATTTATCAGTTTATGGTGTTGTCATTCTATCAACTCTAATAAATTATTGAAAGTTTGCTTCTCTTTTAGTCCTTTTATCCTCCCCTATTTATAGTATAATTTTCTTGAGCATTTTATATATATATACATTTAGAGCCACATCAGGTAGTGTTACACTTTTGCTTTACTTGTGAAACATAATTTAGAAAACTGAAGAAGAAAAGGAAAGTCTATTGTATATACATTTATTGTGTATACAAATATTCTTATTCTTCTTCCAGATTTCCTTCTTTCATCATTTCCTTTCTTTGTAAAGAACATCCTTTAACCATTCTTTTAGTGTAGCAACAAATCCTCTAAATTTTCTTTTGTCTGGGAATGTCTTTGTTCTTGGAAGATATTTCTGGAGGGTATAGAATTCTGGGTTAACAGTGTTTTCTTTCAGTACTATCATGCTTTTCCTTGGGTCGCAAAGTTTCTTCTGAATATGCTTTCTTCTCTCTCTTTAGAGCTTTCTTATGTGTGTTTTAATAAAATATGTGGGTTTTGGATTGTTCTTGTTTTGGGAGTTATAGGGAAATGTTCATCTCTTCCATCTTCCTGGAGGTTGTAGTCCCACTTCAATTTTAGAATTCCTCTAGTGCAGTGCTTTCCACAGAAACATTCTCAACAACTTTGGGTTAGATATATGACTAAATGTGACCTCCCTTGATCTGTATATTTACTCTCTTTGTGCAGTCTGGGTTTGTAATTTGGTTTTCTAAGTTAGACTTGGATTCAAGCCCTGGCTCTATTGCATCCCAGTTTTCTTACTTCGGAGCTATTTAATTCTGAGCTTCAGTTGCCTAATCAATAAAATGGTGTTAGTAATAATGCCTTTCTCATAGGATTGCTGTAAAATTTGTGATAATTTTTATAAAGGCTTTAGCATAGTGCCTGGCATATGGTGAACTTATAATAGTTGTTATATCGAGTTCCTAGTCAATTTAGTTCATTTGCATTGGCATTTCTGCCAACTCAGGCTTCTTTTGTATATGAGAATTATACTTATCCTTTTACATGTTGAGGGCTTCCCTGGTGGCTCAGATGGTAAAGAATCTGCTTGCAGTGCAGGAAATCCAAGTTCAGTCCCTGGATCTGGAAGATCCCCCGGAGAAGGGAATGCCTACCCACTCCAGAATTCTTACTTGGAGAATTCTATGGACAGAAGAGCCTGGCAGTCTACAGTCTATGGGGTCGCAAAGATACTGAGCAACTAACTTTTACATGTTGTTATGTTGGTTTTGGTGTGACAGGATCACCAGATCCTTCTCTCTAGCATATATAATGAGGTCACTTACCAGATCATGAATTAGTTTTTGAATAGGACAGTGCTGAGAACATAGCTTTGCTTTCTTTCTATAGAGACTTCCCTCCAGGTTCTTAAGACTCATTTATTCAATGCTTTCTGGATTCCATTTTTTTCTCATAAACTACAAATCCACCTAACTGAAAATTCAGTCTACCTTTCTCCATCTTGTCTCTAAAGATAGTATGGCCTTGTCCAATATGTTGCTGAAATCAAATTATCCTATGCTTATGCTATTCCCTGATCTACCTTTAGAATTACCTATTAAATAAAATGGAGCTAATTTAGCCAAAATCAACCACGTGCTTCAGTAAACATGTGCTGTTTCTAGTATGCTTCTTTTCCAAGTATTTACACACCATGTGGGATACAAGGTTTGAACTCACGTAGAAACAGAGTGTTGGGGCTGGGCAGCAAATCTGGATTTCATGTTATGGTTAAAAACTCGGGCCCAGGGCACTGAGTCTCTAGGGTCTCTATATACATACTGTTATATACTCTCTATATACATACTGTTAAAGGACTAGAGCCCTGAACCCTTTTTTAGAGTATTATGGAGCATTCATGACACCTAGTGGCCAGGTACTTGTATATGGATGGTGCATCATAAATACCAACATTAAAAAAAAATCTAAATAAAATATAAATTACTCCTAAAGGCTTTTTTTTCTTAAACCAATTGTTTGTACAATAATAAGAAAGTATTATTGATTCTGAGATCTTGTGGGTTGCAGTTTGAGGGAGTGCCAGCAGAGGGTGCCAAGGATTCATTCATTTATTCTGCCCTGCATGGTTCCCCCCCCACCCCCCCCCCCCCCCCCACCCCCCCCACCCCCCGAGAATTGTCAAAATTTTAGACCATCATTTAGGCAGTGATTTTTGTCTTAGTTGCTTACTGTTGTATCCCCAGTACCTAGCATGGTGCTTGATATATTTGCTGAGTTCATATTTATTATTGGTAGAAATAATTTCTTTCATACTTTTCCTTAGGGGCTTAAAAATTCAAGAACGATAAGGATAATAACAGAGGTATCTTAATGTTCAAAGCAGTGAATTAATTCAAATTACTGGCTCAATATTTTACTTCTTAAATTCAGGATCTTGAAAGTTCTGATATTTCCAAGATCAGACCAGCTTTATCTTTTCATCTTTGGTTAGTTAATAATAGGTGTCAGGTCTTATGGGAAATTTTTACATAGTGTTTTCTTGTCCTCTTTGTTGAATTTCTAATAGTTCTAAATGGGTCTATAATGAGTCTCAGAGAAATAATATTAGTGGAGAGGTTTGCCACACTGGAGTGCATTTCTTTTGGATCAGGAATTCTCCCCCAGCAATGTGAGTTGTTCTTATTCTTTCCTGGGAATTTAGAGTTGTTTGTAGGACAGTTCTAGGATTTGAACACCACAGGGAAGAATTAGAGGAATGGGTTTTAACACTTTGAAGATTTAATTTTAAAGAGGATCCTAAATATCAATGTAGTTCACATTTTAAAAATGATTTTAAAGATAATTGGTTGCATATAAAAAAGAATGAAATGATGCCATTTGCAGCAACATGGATGGACCTAGAGATTAGAAGTAAGTCAAAGACAAATATCACATGATATCATTTATATGTGGAATCTGAAAAAATCATACAAATGAACCTATTTATAAAACAGAAAGACTCCCAGACATAGAAAACAAATATACGGTTACTAAAGGGGAAAGTGGGGAAAGGGATAAATTGGGGATTTGGGCTTAACAGATACACACTACTATAAATAAAATGGATAAATAATACAGCAGAGGGAACTATATCCAATATCTTATAATAATCTATAATGGAAAAGAATCTGAAAAAGAATATGTGTGTGTGCATGTGTATGTTGTTGAATCACTTTGCTGTAGAGCTGAAACTAACATAACACTGTAAATCAACTATAGTTCAATTTTAAAAAAGAGATAACTGGCTGTGTAAAAAGGCAAATGAGTATTCTTTGTGTTGCCTTGGGCAGCTTGGGTTAAAACCCATTGTGATACTCTCTGGAGTGCTGTGAACTTCCGAACATTTAAAATGACGTAGTGGGAGCATTGTGAAGAGATAGATATTAATATTTAAAATTTCTCACAAAATCTATTATGCTTGAAACAGACTACGTATGAGGATAATAGGTACCCTCTGGTTATTTTGCAGCCTCTAATTTACACAGGTCAACATCACTGCCTTTTAACCTCTCATTTCTGTACGGCAAAATGTCAGGTGACTCAGTATGCAGACACACTGATTTCTTTTATGGCACAACTTAGGAAGGGTTTATTTAAATAGCCTTATGCAGGTTTATATCCTTGCTGATGTTTCCCAAATATAAATTTATGTGTGCTAAAATAATTGTAGTAGTTTTGGTATTTGGCTAATTGTTTTAGCCCCAACTTTGTATGATATAAAAAAGTCAAAACACAATGTTAAACTTGAACCAGATCTAGGGACTAATTTTTCTAAAATTCAAAATGTTTGGTTCTTTCCAAGAATAATTTTTGTTTTGTATTGAACATCTTAATTTGTTTTAGTGTACTGCTTTGGAACAAAAATTGAAAAAATTGACTGAAGATTTGAGTTGTCAGCGTCAAAATGCAGAAAGTGCCAGATGTTCTCTGGAACAGAAAATCAAGGAGAAAGAAAAAGAGTTCCAAGAGGTAACTTAAACAGATTCATGAGGAGTTTGTCCAGAAGGCTCTTGGGGTCATTTCCTAGTTTGATCATTTGAAAAGAGGAGTGTCTGTCATCATTTGGGATGTTCCACTAGAGGGGAAATGCTGTGTGTGGAAAAGGTTACTATACTTGCCTTCACACTTTTCCATCTTTCAGTTTTTGATTGGAGAAGGGCTTTAGAAATTTTTTTTTAATCCATGTTTTCTGATTTGTTTGAAATTTGATACCAAGTAGAAAAGGACTGTATTTCTTGTTTCAAACACTCTGTTTTGTAAGGGAGATTATATTACATTCTACAGCTTTTTTCTTTTTTTTTTTTTTAACTTTTTTACAAGTTTTGTTTTTTAATTTTTTGGCCATCCCCTGTGGTGTGTGGAATATTAGTTCTCCAACCAGTGATTGAATCGACACCTGATCCGCCTTGGAAGGTGGAGTCTTCACCACTGGTCCGCAGGGGAGGTCCTTCCAGCTGTTTCTAAAGTCTGTGAGTTGGCAAATACATTAGAAAGGTGATTAACGTCTGGGGGGAAGAAGTTGGCAGACGAGTTAGGGCTGAAGATGCACTTGGATAAATCTTGGTGTCAGTTTCAGGTGAGTTAGCCTGGAAGTAGGTCTGTCGTTCTTCAGTGAGAATGATTGGAATTGTTAATCTGGTGTCCTGTGTGGCTATCAAGGTTAATTGGTGGCATCTACTTTCTGTTATTCTCAGTGGTCAGTGGTGTTTTAAGCTGCCTTTTCGAGTGTGTTGATTTCTCAGTGGAGTTGTGACTGGTTGGCTCTCAGCCCTACCCTTTTGTCTCTGAGTACCTCAGAACAGAGGTGATTCATTTAAGATGGGGATGAGGTGCCAACGGGCCAGTTTCCACGTGTTCTCCTGGGGGACTGCTTCCTCTTCCGCTCAGAGACCGGGATCTGAGGCCGGTGCTAAGGCTGCCTGTGTTGGTCATCAAGTAGATGCCAACTGGCGTCTGGGTCTCGCCCTGGGCTCTCCCTTGTTAACCAGCGTCTGTTGGATGCATTTGTCTTTCACTTTTTAGGAGCTCTCCCGTCAACAGCGTTCCTTCCAAACCCTGGACCAGGAGTGCACTCAGATGAAAGCCAGGCTTACCCAGGAGCTACAGCAAGCTAAGAACACATACAACATCCTACAGGCTGAACTGGATAAAGTAGGGTGCTAACTTATTTCTCCCTCCTCCGTAACCTCCTCCCCTACGTTTTAAAATAACATGTCATTTCTGTACCACGCGGAAATAGGATTCCTTTAAAGGAAAAAAAAACTTTCCTTTCTTTCTGTAGTTATTAAAGTGGAGAGCAAACTGAACCTCTCTGGGTCTGGGTGTTCTCACTTAGAGAAAGGGGACGCCGAGTGGGGATCTCAGATCTGAGGGTCTGTGGGCGTCTCTGATATTCTGGTGGTTCTTGGTCACGCCACCACATGGGAGCTCTCCTAAGTGTGTATGCCTCCAGTCAAAGTGCTAAAAAAAATTATAATTTACTTTTTTAACACCCACTGCACAAATGATTTCATCCAGATTTATGGCTTTCTGACTCTTCCATGTGATGATGACACCCATATTTAAATCTCCGGCCTGGATGTGTGGTCTGAACTTCAGACTTGGGGGTGTGCATCCGATATTTCCACTCACATGTTTAACAGGCATTTCACACTTAACGTGTTATTATTGGAACTCCAACTTTTTTCAGACTTGTTCTTTGCTTAGTCTTCCTTGTCCCAGTAAATAGCAATTCCATTCTTCACATTGCTTTGGTCAAAACCTTCCCGTCATCTTCAACTCCTCTTGCCTCTCATATGTCAAGGTAATCCCTTAAAACTTTGCTGACTGTACCTTTATTTATTCACACACACACACGTACACTTGAGTGTATATTTGCATGCATGTGTATATATGTGCTCTAATACACATCATCACTCACCTGGGTTTCTGTACTAGCAGAATCCTCCTGTGCCAGGATAAATCTTTATGAATTATTTATTGGCTGACCTCCAAGATTAAAAAAACAATAAACATTTACAGATGTATAATTGTTTTTTTTCTTGCTTGTTTTAATTTTTGTTAAAAAAGGAAAACTGTCTGAGCTTTGTCCTTGTCAGATGTTTTGTAGTTTATTTATTTTCCCTACTGATGGGTACTGAGGTTGGTGTAGTACCATTGCTAGTATCACTGGGCAGGTAAACCTGTGTGGGGCTGATGCTTCTGTAGCACAGCTTCCTGCATGTGACGTGGATGGCCTCCAGGGCATATATCTTCTCACACGTGACAGGGTACTTCCAGGCCGCCCTCCAGGAAAGTCGTAGCAGTTTACCTGACACCAGGTATAAGAGGCCTGTTACCTCCATCCTGCTAGTAGTGGACAGTCCTGGTTTTAAAAATTTTGCCAAAGAGTGAAAAATGTTATTATTTTTTTAATTCACAGTTTCTTGATTACCACTGAGGTTATTTCTTTCAGAGGGTGACTTGCCATTTGTCTCTTTTGTGTAAAATTTCTGTTTCTGTCCTTTGCTCATTTTTAAATGGGCTTGCTTGTTTGTATATTGAATCATAGCTATGCTTTATGTGTTGTATTTTGGGAATATCATTTTTATTCTGTTGTATTATTGCAAATGTGTTCTCTCAATTTGTTTTCCCATCTTTTGTTGTTTATTTCTCATCTCATTTTTTTAAAACAAATTTTAGTTGTTTACTACTATTTAGTTTTTTCTTGTGGTTAATTTTTTTCTTTTGTGATTTCCTCCCGAAACCCAGCCGTATTCATCAACATATGCTATTGCCAAGTGATGTCATGGGTTAACATGATGGTATTTTAAGTTCAGCTTCCAGGACCATGTTAAGCTATAACATATATAGTATGTCTCAACCTAAATAGATTGCTTCGGTTCTTATATTCCATGACCTTTTTATTATTTAAGAATGAATAGTTATTGAAAAGTAAAAACAAAAATGAAGCTTTGCCTTGTTTTCTCTTTGTAGGTCACATCTGTAAAGCACCAGATAGAAAAAAAAATTGGAAGAGTTTAAGCAAAATTTCAGCAAAACTGAACAGGCCTTACAGGCAAGTCAGACCAAGGAGAACGAGCTGAGGAGAAGCAGTGAGGTGAGGAGCAGAGAGCGTTTATTTGCTTCTGTGCATGAGGAAGTGTGAGGGTTAAAGGATTTCTGCACCCTTTTCCCGTAGTGTTTTTCTTTTTTATTTGCTAGAAGTGTTACAAAGTGTTTTGTATATAATCTATGACATAGAACATAAGTGGTTTTTTCACTTTCTGTTCTGATGTAACTTACTAATATGCATCTAGCAATTATAGGAAAACATGGCTTGTAGTAAGACCATTTGGTACTTCTTTATTATTTTAAGATAGATTTAGACCACCTGTGAAGTGGAATTATGGAAGAAAGCAAGGGATTTTCTTTTCTTCTTTTTATTTCCTTTTAATTTTAAAATGTATCTACTTTTTTGCTGTGCCGGGTCTGCACTGCACGGGCTTCCTCTAGCTGTGGTGGCTTTTCCTGTTGTGCCGCGGGGGCTCTGGGGCACTCAGCCTCAGTGGTGGCAGCACACAGGCTCACACAGTTGCCCCCTGGCATGTGGGATATTCCCGTACTAGGGATAGAACTGGTGTTCCCTGCAGTGTAGGTAGACTCAACCACGGGACCACCAGGGAAGTCCTGCAAGGGGCTTTCTAAGTGAAAAGTAACAAAATTGGTGATAGAAGGTATGATTTAAGTCCCCTTTCCAAGGGTTGGCTTTTGGGTCATCAAGTATTAAAAACCTTGTGCAAAGTGATAGACTTAAATAAAATTTTTTTGACAGATAAAGGGTTTCTAGATTTAATATTGTTACAAAAGCATTAACTAATAATTGTATGACTCTGGCTTCAACAGTCACACACTAACCTTCATGTTAAACATGTGCAGGCATGGGTGATGGTGTCTTTGTAGAGTCATGGTCATGATACACATGGTGCATGAGGTTTCCCAGTGACGAGGATACGAGGAGTAGCCTGATAGTGCTTCTACCAATAGATTTTATCCGTACTTACTTTGATTTGCTTCTCTCTGAATTTATTTAGTTGCTTGGAGTTTATTTTAAAGGACTCAATTAAAAACCACTTAGGGACAGTTCATAGGCTGAAACAATTTGAGTAGAGCCGTAAGTCAGCCTCATAGTTTTATGAAGAAACACAGCAGAACAGTAGAGGTTGTTTCTCCATCAAATGTCACAGGGAAGACTATTTTTCACTAGTTTTTAAAATATTTTTAAAGTATTAAATATCAAATATTTTACATATATAAAATTACTTGTTAGATTGTATACAGATTTTTTTTTTTTAAGTTCTCTGTAAGGAACCGTGACTTATCCAGGTGAGGCAAGTCTAAATGTATTTATCCTTTCAGCTTCAAAAAGTGTATCGGTTCTAGAATCAGAACATCTGTCAGTGGCAAAGAAGAGGTTGTTAAAGCAGCTATAGCCTCAGAGGGGTAATATTGCTGGAGAGAGGCGGCCCCAGCCCCAGCCCCAGCTGCCTGAGTAGAGGAAAGCTTCATATCAGATGATGGTTTCATCAGCAAACGTTTTTAAATGGAAGCGTTTGTTTCAGCAAAACAAATGTTTGCCTTTTGGCCAGTGGGGACCAACCAACAGATGCTTCTGCTAACATTTCCACAGGCAGACTGGCACCGAGCTCTTCCCTCTCTGAGCTTCCCTTTCAGCCAGGAACTCTCCTGCGACTCCACTGGCTGCCTGGTGGAAACATTTTGTAAAAGTGATTGTCTGGTTAAATGGGTCCAAACACTTTTTAAACGGTTTGCTGGGCCAAGGCTGCATAGCGAGCTGGACATTTCTTGCAGGTGTTTCTGAAGACTCATGCGTCCCTGCAGGGTCTGGTTTGTCAGGTGAGGAGCTGTCCACCATGAACTCGAGCTGTGCTGAGTTCAGTGCCAGTCATGTTTTGCTCAATATTTCATAAAGTTCTGTGTCAGTGAGGGCAGTCACGGAGGTGTCTAGCACAGGGCCAGAGAGCTCACTTAGAATTAGTCTTCAATGCATGTTTGTGTTATGTGTCTCTTTTGAGAATAATATCAAAAATTCAAAGGGCTTAGCTGGCTCTCACATTTTGAATTGGGATTGGAATCAGAAAAACAATCTACCCAGTTTGATGGGTGGTATAACTTTGTGGTAAAATGGTGGCTTTAGACGAAGTAAGATCTGAACCTGCTCTGTGACCTTGGGACCATGACTTACCCTTTCTGAGTTTGACTTGCCTTGTCTTCATATGAGGACTAATAGAACCCCTCCCTTTTCAGAGTTGAATTAATGATTAAATTAAGTACTGTACGTCAAGTGCATAGACCTGTGCCCAACCCATAGGGCCCTTTGGTCTTGATAACTGTTAGACCTTTTTTGGTGTGACCACTGTTTGCTGTCACCCCGAGGCACAGAAAGTGATGAGCAAAGGACACGGCATTTGAGATTTTTCACATTTAAAATTATAGCCTATTCTAGGCTATCACTCTGGGTGTCTTTCTGTATCTAATTATAAGTAAGTGCAAGCAAGTCTAGTGCGCTTGTAGGTTTTGGATGCTGAAATAATGTGACAGTTGTCCTGAAATGTTCCTTGTCCGTGTTTAGCAAACTAATACGCTGCTCACAATGAGAAATTATCAGTAGTGGAAACGTGATTTAATGGCCCAGTCAAGGGTAAAGTTAACATTTAGTATCAAAGTGAATGGAGGGTTTAGCTAGGCTGCCCATCCATCATCTAATGCCAGCCCCATAGCACTGGGGTTAGACGATCATAAACCATCATTTGACAGCCAAGATGAGGGAACACTTGCTTGGGGACCTTCCTGAGCGTGGGGACCTGTATGACATGAGGTCCTCTAAGGGACCTGGTCTGGCAGGCAAGAATGATGAGGTGGAAGGGGAGAAACACATCCTTTGCATCCATCCCTGGTTCACCATATAGACTTTGTGCCAGCAGGGGATGTATTAAGCTTCATTCATGGGTGCCATCACAAGATGCCACACAGTAGCTGAAATGTGTTTTGTCTGGCCCTAGGAAATGACACTTCCCTTGCTGCTTCTAAAACCAAAGTTGATCTGGGTGGAATTGCTTGCTAAGCTCTAATGCTGGCTTGTGGTTATAGGGATTTTTGTTGTGTGTGTTTCCAGACTGGTGCCCAATTTTTCGAATCATGTTTGGTGGTGAGAGATGCCTGGGAGACTGTATCCTTGTATGCTTAACTCGTTGTTGGTAATGAGCTACCCAATCAAGTCTTAAGTGGCTGTAAGCTGTGCAGAAAACTAATTGCTGATGGATGGCAGCCTACAGCTTCATTTGCAGATATTCATTTTCTAAATTCTGGCCTTTTAAAATTCTTAGGTTGGCCACAGTCATAGCATGATAAGCCTCAGGGTCCCAGGGTTGGCGGAACGTTTCTTCATTTGAAACAAATATTTATGGACCTAATGCCAGAATAAAGGCATGTTAACCTTTCCACTGGGCTTAGTGTTCACTTAAATGTCTCCAGTTATGGACATGATGGATAGAGATGAGCAGACACATAAATGTAAGTTGTCCCCCTCCCTCCTGGGGTCCCTCCTTCCTCTTCTTTTCACCTTCCTTCCTCCTGCTGGGATGCACCCAGGTTTAGCTTTCTTGTCACACCCCTAGATGTAGATGCCATTTGATTCAATGATTTTTTTAGAGCAAAAAAATATAAGTTGCAAAATGTATCTTAGATGGTTACATTCTAGTTACTCTCTTATGTGAGCTCATTTAGCTGATCTTAACATTGAACACACAGAATCTAGCTGCTATTGAATTTTAGGAAGACACTACTACTAATGCCCCGTTGCCTGTGTTAGAGTGAGTTAAGGTATTTTTCCTTTCACATCTGTGATCTAATTTGAGTGGTGATTATTCTGAGTCTGAAGAGCAAACAAGTGATTACACATTCTCTAGTCGAATGATGCTCGTTTAAGTCGATCACATCCTTGCACCTTGGTGATCATTCATCCCGTGCAGAATTTCACAATGACTGGTATGAATGTCAGTCTTGACATGAGTCTGTGCCAGCCTTTAGTTCTGGTGGATCTCTTAATTTGATAAGAGTCTCAGTTGAGCACATGGAAAGGAGGGAGGATCAAGACAAAGGAGACAGAAATATAAGTGCAGCAGGCTCTTAAATTTTGATGATGAAATGAACATATATACACGAACACAGCAGCCGCCAGCAAGTTTTCAAGTACTTTGTACCAGCCAGATTCTCCCTCTTCTTGAATTTGGCTTTGCTACATCAGTACCCATCTGCTGGTAGTAACCAGACTGATAATTGAAGGCAGGATTCCAGCACCACGTTGCCAGGGCCATCTGTTTTCTAACTGTGCAGTAGGGTTTTGGAGGATGGGTCTTAACTGTTTCTTTAAGAATTCAAAAATTCCCTTCTCAGAGGAATATTTTTCTAAGTGTGTTTGTGTGCTTTTAAAGTTAGGCTTATGAGTCTCCCCTCCCCACACCACTCCAAGGATGGGGGTTGCTTAGTTTTGTCAGTTTGTCATAATACATGCCAATTGCCAGTGATCCAGAAGGTGCCATATAATATAGGTTGAAATAATTAACAACTGTAACATCATTGAAGGTTGAACAGCAGGTTGAGGAATATGGATAGAGGATTTATAATATTTATTATGCAAGTCACATGGTTAATAAGAATTTTTTTCCGGCAGATAAATACTACTTTGTTTTAAGACTAAGAAAAATAGGTCTCCCTAGAAAATAGAATGAGGCTGCATGTGTCTGTCTGTTATTCTATGGCACATCGATGCACGGCTCTTCATTTAATCAGGTACCCACCAAAGGACCTGTCTTCACTGGGAAGCCTCAGATTCCTCCATGTAGAATTGATCCTTCCATGCTCCAGCCTTTCATTTCTCATAGCACACTTCACCTCTCTTGAGCATATAACACACCCTGCCATGTATTAAGTGATGGCCGCCTGGTAGGTACCTGTCCTGAAGGCAGAGACTCTGTCTTAATTTGTAACTGCACCTTTCATAATGCCCATTCCAACATCTTGTACATTGCAGACTTTAATAAAGATTTCTTAAAGGTAATTTACTCATAAAGACATTCCGATATAGCAGTGAAACTTTAAGATGGTTTTACAAAAAAAATCAAAAATCGTCACATGAATTTTTTTGGTTTGTTAGCACCTTGGAACTTTGCAAAGATATATTTGATTATTTAGGCGTGATGGAAACTTGGAGCGATTGTGTCTTTGGGAAGCTTGTAAAAAGGGTTTTCGGTATATGCGAATGTTTTAACAACCATAGGGACACCCGGAAAGTTCAAAAAGTAAACTTCTTGAAGGAAAAAGATTATCATCAGTTTTTAGGTTTTGTGCTTCTGACTTCTATTTATGATATCATTTTATTGAAATAAAACTGTCTAACTTCATTGCTCGAAGGGCAAGTGTGGATCCTCCCCCAGTAAGATGCACACATGGTCCCATGAGACAGAAGTCCCACCAAGGCAGAAGTCCTGGGTTGCTTGAGCATCTGTCTGGACAGTAAGGACAACTAACTAAACCTGTCTTTTAGGAAATGAAGAGGGAAAACAGCCTCCTCAAGAGTCAGTCTGAGCAAAGGGCCCGAGAAGTCTGCCATCTGGAGGAAGAACTGAAGAAGGTCAAGCAGTGTTTGAGTCAGAGCCAGAATTTTGCAGAAGAAATGAAGGGTGAGTGACGTTTTAGAGTTCTTTCTCTAGGCTAATGTTCCCTCGAGGGAGGGTGGATGTCATTAGAAACGTCTTTGAATTTTTCCATATCTTTTCCCAGAGAGATGTCAGCAGCTGATGTGGAAAAAGTTTTTGCTTTTCCACTTTTTAGTTTCTAGAGTGATAGTTGGACTTTTTTTTTTTTTTTTTATTGGAACACACAGAGTCCCCAAATGCCTGGTTTTCAGCACTTTGAAACCAAAAGGATAAATATTTTCCATACAAAAGAAAATTGTTGGTGTTGTCTCATTCCCCAGCGTGCTATTTTGTGTCTCAAGCGTGTTTGTTAGTTACATCCAGACGGCTCATCTACTCACCCATTACCATTTCCCTTATAATGGAAAATTCTATATTAAATGCATGTTTTCCCAGCCCTTAGTGACCATTGTTTTTGGATGGCTTAGCACTTTACTGAATGATTTTATTTCCTTCCTTTCTATATAGCCACAGAATGATGCTATGTACACCGAATGATTCGACTCTTTGTTTCACATTTATTTGTATGTGCCATGTGTCTTTATTTAGATTTATTTTCTCCCCTGGGGTGTTTGCATGTCTTGGATTTCTTTTAACCTGAGCACTTCTCTTACTGTCTTCTTTTTTAAATTCTAACCTCCCCATACAGCTTTCAGGTTTCCACGGCAGGAAGTAGAAATATCAATCTTCAGATTTTTTGAAAGAAAACTATAGGGAAAGAGAGAGGGTGTTTTTTTCAGCGTTGGTCACCAGTGTCATTGCTTGAGGCTCTCACAAGCAAAGAGCCCCTATGGCGCTGTCTCCAGCAGCCATCCACTCATTAGGTAGACGGAGATGAGGAATTGCTGTCCAGTTGGTATAACACCTGAGTTTATAATACATGCTACCTTTTTCATCTACTACTGGGATTCTTTAAGACTTCCCATTGTTGAATGAAAGCAGTGTGATTATTCTCAATTCGGAGGGGCCCGTGGGCAGAGGGGAGTTTTTAAGCAGAGAACAGGCAGTGATGGAGTCTATGACGTCTTCCTGATGACTCTCATCTTCACAGGCACCACCCTGACTCTGAGGGGCTGGGGTGTGGGCCATTGCTCCTCACTGACATTCCTATGTTTGCCTCCAGAGTTGCTGATATATAGAATGATGTATACTTTGGAGAAAAAAATGTACATTTTTTTAATTGAAGTATAGTTGGTTTACAATGTTGTGTTTCAGTTGTATAGCAGAGTGATTCAGTTATTCATACACACACACACACACACACACACATACATATATCTGGTTTCAAATGCTTTTCCCTTATAAGTTATTACAGAATAATTGAGTATGATTCCCTGTAGCACCACATATTCTTGTACTTAAGCTTGATCCTGTGGATTTTTGGCTAAAATGGCAAAGAAGTTATTAACTTTTCTGAGATACCAGTGATGTTGCATAGTGATATGGGATATTTCCATTATAGTGCTACTCTTGTCACACTTTTCTCTCCTTGAATAGCTATTTCAAAAGGGCAAAAATATGAATATACATAAGCATATACAAGGTAAAAGAATGAAAGAAAGCTTCAAGTGCTTAGGAAAATAACCCCTTGGTGTTTTATACAATAGCACTTTGTTATGCTGCTTAGAAAGAAGATAAACAAATGTATTGCCATCCTGAAAAGGACCATTTTCTTTATATGAGCTTAGATAATTATCAAGTGGTTTACTTTCAAGGAGGTATGCAGGAAGTAATGCCAATTTTTACATGATTTAAGCTGTTAGTTTTTGTGTTTTTTTTTTTTAGAGTTTAGAATTCTTGTAGAATAAGTATTTATTAAAGCCATGACAACTTAAAAATATATTTTTTCTGTTTTAATAGCTAAGAATACCTCTCAGGAAACCATGTTAAGAGATCTTCAAGAAAAGATAAATCAGCAAGAGAATTCTTTGACTTTAGAGAAACTGAAGCTTGCCTTGGCTGACCTAGAAAAGCAGCGAGATTGTTCTCAAGACCTTTTGAAGAAAAGGGAACATCACATTGAGCAACTGAACGAAAAGTTAAGCAAAACAGAGAGAGAATCTGAAGCATTGTTGAGCGCTTTGGAATTAAAGAAGAAAGAATATGAAGAATTAAAAGAAGAGAAAACTCTGTTTTCTCGCTGGAAAAGTGAAAACGAACAACTTTTAAATCAGATGGAATCAGAAAAGGAAAGCTTGCAGAGTAAAGTTAATCACTTGGAAACTTGTCTTAAGACACAACAAATAAAAAGTCACGAATATAACGAGAGGGTAAGAACCCTGGAGATGGAAAGAGAAAATCTAAATGTGGAGATCAGGAACCTTCAAAATGTGATCGACAGCAAGACTGCAGAGGCAGAGACACAGAAACGAGCTTATGGAGAACTGCAACAGAAAGCTGAGTTCTCAGATCAGAAACACGAGAAGGAGATAGAAAATATGTGTTTGAAAATCTCTCACCTCACTGGGCAAGTGGAAGACCTAGAACATAAGCTTCAGTTACTGTCAAGTGAAATCATGGACAAAGACCAGCGTTACCAAGACTTGCATGCTGAATCTGAGAGCCTCAGGGATCTGCTAAAATCCAGAGATTCCTCTGCGGTGACAGTTGAGCCTCATCAAAGAAGTCGTTTGGCTTTTGAACAGCAGTCTGCACTGAACAATTCCTTTGCAAATATAATCGGAGAGCAAGAAAGCGTGCCTTCAGAAAGGAGCGGATGCCACGTAGCAACAGACCAAAGTCCGAAAACTTCATCCATGTTGCAAAATAGAGTCGTTTCTCTTGAATTTTCCTTAGAATCACAAAAGCAGATTAACTCAGATCTGCAGAAGCAGTGTGAAGAGTTGGTGCAAATCAAAGGAGAAATTGAAGAAAACCTCATGAAAGCAGAACAGATGCATCAAAGTTTTGTGGCTGAAACAAGTCAACGCATTAGTAAGTTACAAGAAGACACTTCTGTTCATCAGAATGTTGTTGCTGAAACTTTAGCTGCCCTGGAGAGCAAGGAAAGAGAGTTGCAACTTTTGAATGAAAAATTAGAAACTGAGCAGGCAGAGATTGGAGAGTTAAAAAAGAACAACCATTTACTTCAGGACTCTCTAAAGGAGCTACAGTTTTTGTCTGAAACCCTCAGCTTGGAGAAAAAGGAACTGAATTCCATCATTTCTCTAAATAAAAATGACATTGAAGAGTTGACCCAACAGAATGGGACTCTCAAGGAAATTAATGCCACCTTAACTCAAGAGAAGATGAACTTGCTCCAAAAAACCGAGAGTTTTTCAAACTGTATAGATGAAAGAGACAAAAGCATTTCAGAGTTATCTAATCAGTACAAACAAGAAAGGCTTACTTTACTACAAAGATGTGAAGAAACAGGAAATGCATTTCAGGATCTTAGTGAAAAATATAACGTGGTTCAGGAAAAGAACTCTAAATTAGAACGCTTGCTGAGTGAGTGCACGAGTGTTTGTGAAGACAGAAAAAATGAATTAGGACAGCTAAAGGAAACATTTGCAAGGGAACACCAAGCATTTGTATTGCAGTTAGCATTAGCTGAAGAAAGAAACCAGAATTTAATTCTGGAGTTGGAGACAGTGCAGCAAGCCCTGCAGTCTGAGATTACAGATATCCAGAACAGCTCCAAGAGGGAGACTGATGGTTTAAAGCAAGAAATCATGAATTTAAAGGAAGAACAAAATAAGATGCAACAGGAAGTTAATGCCTTATTACAAGAGAATGAGCACCTGATGGAATTAATGAAGACGAAACATGAGCATCAACGTCTAGAATTGGAACCAATTCAAGACTCTGAGAAAGAAGGAGAGAGGGAGATAAATACATGTCACCTTCAACTTCCAATGGATCTTGATGTTAAAGATACTTCTCCAGACACTTGTAATGCACAGCTGGTGCAAGTAGAATCTAAAGTCAGAAACATGGAATTAAAACTTCAGAAGAGTGAGAAGGAAGAGTGTCTACAGCATGAGTTACAAACTAGAGAATTAGAAACTGAAGATTTGCAACAAGATCCTCAGTCACAAGATATTAGTGGCCTTGGAGACTCTGAAATAGATCCAGAAGAAAAATATATGTCAGTGCTTCATGAGTTGTCATCAAGTCAGCAGGACAAGGCCCACCTGCAGTGCTCTTTACAGACAGCCATGAACAAGCTGAATGAGTTAGAGAAAATGTGTGAAGCCCTGCAGATTGAAAAGTCTGAACTCATATCTGAGCTGAATGACTCAAGATCAGAATGTATCACAGCAACTAGTAAAATGGCAGAAGAGGTAGGGAAACTAGTAAATGAAGTTGAAACACTAAATGATGAAAATGGAATTATCCAAGGAGAGTTAGTGGAAGAAACACCAGAAGGTGAATTTGGTGAACAACAAGATGAGCAGACATCTGTGAACTTAAATCCTTTGGATGACAATAATTTCTATGAGCATTTGACCGTGTCAAACAAAGAGGTTCAAATGTACTTTGCTGAATTACAGGAGAAATTTTCATCTTTACAGAGTGAACACAAAATTTTACACGAACAGCACTGTCTGATGAGCTCTAAGATGTCAGAGCTGCAGTCCTATGTCGACACGTTAAAGGCTGAAAATTCAGTCTTGTCGATGAGTCTGAGAAGCTCTCAAGGTGACTTGGTAAAGGAGGTGCCACCAGGACCCGGGGAGGAGCATTTACTGTCCTTGTCATTCTCTTGTGTGACTGACAGCCCTGGTAAGGCAAGTTTGGGAGAGTCCTCTTTTTACAAAGATCTTTTAGAACACACAACAGAAATGTCCCTTTTGAATAATCTAGAAGGGACTGTTTTGGCAAACCAGTCCAATGTAGAGGAAGTCTCTTGCAGTAGTCTGGAGGAGGAGAATCTGACCGAGAAAGAGATCCCTTCTGTCCCACTGAGGAGCACTCCAGAACTTGAGACCCTCTGTCAGACGTACCTCCAGTCCCTCAAGCAGCTGGAAGAGGAAATCGAAAGTCAAGGGATTACGAAAAACAAGGAAATCGAAGACCTCAAGGAGCTACTGAGTTCTTCGAGGGAGGAGCTCGACGACCTCAGGAAGCAGTATTTGTCAGAAAGTGAACAATGGCAGCAGAAGCTGACAGATGTGACAACGGAGATGGAGTCCAAGTTGGCGGCTGAGAAGAGACACACGGAGCACCTTACACTTGAGCTTGAGGTGGCGCGACTCCAGCTGCAGGGTCTGGACTTAAGCTCTCGGTCTCTGCTTGGCACCGACATAGAAGATGTAAGTACACAGGGCTGATGTGCTATTTCTCTAATCAAGTGCCTAGGAGGCATGCAGTGTTGGTTGAAATCGACATTAAATCCAAATTAAAATATTTTTAGGGTTTAAGGAAATAAGAGCAAAATATACCAAAGTTTTGAAAAAATAAGCCAGAACTTTAGGAAAGTGTGTCAGCTTTATTTGAGGGGTAATTTCTATCCTCATCATCTTTAAAAATTATTATATTGGACATTACTACAGATGTTTTTTAAAGTCTCCTAGAGAAAATCATGTTACGGAGTCAGAATATCTTCTTTAGGACATCTATATATTTTCACTTTGTGATTTAATAAAACACATTGAATCTCAAACTGGCACTTAGGAATGGTAAGGTGATCAGAATTTTTACCTCTCTTTTTTCAGACTTTTTAATGTTACAGAGTTATAGTCATGAAGCTAAATATTAGTGTTTATTTTGTAATTCTGAATACTTTTCTAACAGTTTGCTTGGGTACAAATCTATGATTTGATATCAGTTATTCTAAGAGACACTTTTTTCTTTGTGGAATAAAAAGTTGTTCAGTTACTTATACCTTTGTCTTTTCTAGTCTACCAGCTAAACTAATAATGGTGTACAGTCAATGAGTCTCACTTAATTTCCCTCCCTCTACCTCTGTAGGATGGTAGAAGGCATGTGGAGAGGTGACAGCAATTGTGGTCAAAGTAGCAGATCCCCATTTTACAGATAAGAGAAGGGGCGGTTCAAACATGTGATTTATCCAAGAATATAGGCCGCTTATATATATTAAGTGATTAAGTCCTTGACATGGAAATCTGGTATGAAGCCTTACTGCCTTCTCTTATTGAAGAGTGTCATAAATGCTGAAGATGGAAGCTGACCATTTAATTTGGAATTTGTTAGCCTCTTATTTGATAATCCCAAAGAAAATTTCAAATTTGGCTACTTAGAATGTTCCTAACAGGAAAAAAATTTTGAAATGTAACTACATCACAATTTAGATAATCACATAAACTGACCTGAAGGCTTTGTCTTCTTGATAAATACCCGGGACCTTGCACATGGAGAACACTTCCTGAATGTTTGTTTAATTGTGTTGACTATTTGTATGGAGAGACATGAATCTGGTAGGCAGTATGCTATTTGAAGAGATGTGTTTAGCAGAAACAAGTATCTAGTTTCCAAAAAATAATAAGCCTATTTATTCTGATTCTTCTTGAAAAATAAGATGCATTCTTATTATATTTTGTAAACTACAGGCTATTCCGGGTGGAAACGATAGCTGTGACATAGGAGGATCAGAAGAATATACTTCAGAAACTAAAGAGGGGACCCCAAAGCATGAGATTCACCAGATTTGTGAAAAAGATGTTCAGCAGGACCTCAGTCTAGAGATGGAGAAAATAACAAAGACTGGTGCAACCAAACTTACAGAAGAATGGTCCAGAGAGCAGTCCTCAGAAAGCAGTCATGAGACCCCAGTGGAAGATCCAGCCCAGGGCTGTTCAGAATGCATTTCTGAACTGTCCCTTTCTGGGCCTAATGCTTCAGTGCCTAGGGATTTTCTGGAGAATCAGGTAACCATTCAGAGTCTCGAGCGGAAAGTGAAAGAGACATCAAATGAGAATTTGAGATTACTTCATGGAATAGAGGAACGTGACCAAAAAGTTGAAAACTTGCTAAATGAAATCAATGAGTTAGACTCAAAATTCCATTTACTGGAAGTACAATTAACTACCAAGACTGAAGCATGTGTGGCATTGGAAAAAATAGTTGAGGAACTTAAGAAAGAAAAATTAGATTTAAATGAAAAATTGGAATCCTTTTCTTGTCATAACCAGAGAGAAGAACGTTCAGGAGGTCTCACTTCTAACTTAGAAATGGTCACAAGCAAATTGCCACTTGAAGGTATTGAAGATGATGTAGCCAAGGTGACTGACAACTGGAGAGAGAAATGTCTCCAGGTGGAAAATGAGCTACAGAGGATTCAGTCCGAGAAAGATAGCATGGAGCACCACGCTCTCTCTGCGGAAGCCAGCTTAGAGGCAGTTCAAACAGAGAAACTATATTTAGAAAAAGACAATGAAAATAAACAAGCAGTTATAACCTGTCTTGAGGTAGGACTCTCAGTGGTCACAAGTGAGAGAGATCAGCTTCGTGGAGAGTTAGATACTTTGTCAAAAGAAAATCAAGAGCTAGATCAGATGTATGAAAAGATGAAGGAGAAAATACTGGAGCTTGAATCTCATCAGAGTGAGTGTCTGCATCTCCAAGAGCAGCTTCAGAGTTTGGAAAAGGACTCACAGGCACTGTCTCTGGTAAGAAGTGAGCTGGAAAACCAGATTGAACAACTGAATAAAGAGAAAGACTCACTTGTACGGGAATCTGAAAGCCTGCAGACCAAACTGAGCGAATCGGAGCATGAAAAGCTGGCCGTCAGCAAGGCTTTGGAGGCTGCCCTGATGGAGAAGGGTGAGGTTGCGGTGAGGCTGAGCTCCACGCAAGAGGAAGTGCACCAGTTGAGAAAAGGCATTGAGAAACTCAGGGTCCGCATTGAGGCTGATGAAAAGAAGCAGCTCCATGTCTCAGAGAAACTGAAAGAAAGCGAGCGGAGGAATGACTCGCTTCAGGACAAGGTTGAGACCCTTGAAAGGGAGTTGCAGATGGCAGAAGAAAACCAAGAGCTGGTGATTCTTGATGCTGAGAATTGCAAAGCAGAGGTGGAGACCCTAAAAACACAAATAGAATTGATGACTGAACGCCTGAAAGATTTAGAATTAGACCTTGTCACAGCACGGTCTGAAAAAGAAAATCTTTTGAAACAGCTACAAGAAAAACAAGGTCAGGCATCTGAATTAGATACACTACTCTCTTCATTGAAAAACCTATTAGAAGAAAAGGAGCAAGAGAAAATACAGACGAAAGAAGAATCTAAAAGTGCAATGGAGATGCTGCAAACACAATTGAGAGAGCTAACTGAGGAAGTAGCAGCCTTATGTGATGACCAGGAGACCTGGAAGGTCACAGAACAGAGTCTGGACTCTCCTGCCCAGGAGGTACAACAGCTGAGAAATAACATTGAAAAGCTGAAAATCCACTTGGACATTGATAAAAAGAAGCAGCTCCATATCCTAGAAAAACTGAAGGAAAGTGAGCATCAGGCAGATTTGCTTAAGGATACAGTTGAGAACCTTGAAAGAGAACTCGAGCTATCAGGAGAAAACCAAGGGCACGTGACTCTGGAGGCTGAGCAGTCCAAAGCAGAAGTAGAGACCCTGAAAGCAACAGTGGAGGAGATGGACCAAAATCTGAGAGGTTTGCAATTAGATCTTGTCAATGTAAGATCAGAAAAAGAAGATCTGACTAAAGAATTACAGAAAGAGCAGAGTCGAGTGTCTGAATTAGAAACATTAAATTCTTCATTTGAAAACCTATTGCAAGAAAAAGAGCAAGAAAAAGTACAGATGAAGGAAGAATCTAAAGCTGCGGTGGAGATGCTGCAAACACAACTGAAAGAGCTAAGTGAGGAAGTAGCAACCTTGTGTGTTGACCAGGAGACCTGGAAGGTTGAAGAACAGAGTCTGGACTCCCCAGTTGAGGAGGTACAACAGCTGAGAAATAACATTGAAAAGCTGAAAGTCTGCCTAGATGCTGATAAAAAGCAGCAGCTCCATATCCTAGAAAAACTGAAGGAAAGTGAGCATCAGGCAGATTTGCTTAAGGATAGAGTTGAGAACCTTGAAAGAGAACTCGAGCTATCAGGAGAAAACCAAGGGCATGTGACTCTGGAGGCTGAGAAGTCCAAAGCAGAAGTAGAGACCCTGAAAGCAACAGTGGAGGAGATGGACCAAAATCTGAGAGGTTTGCAATTAGATCTTGTCAATGTAAGATCAGAAAAAGAAGATCTGACTAAAGAATTACAGAAAGAGCAGAGTCGAGTGTCTGAATTAGAAACATTAAATTCTTCATTTGAAAACCTATTGCAAGAAAAAGAGCAAGAAAAAGTACAGATGAAGGAAGAATCTAAAGCTGTGGTGGAGATGCTGCAAACACAACTGAAAGAGCTAAGTGAGGAAGTAGCAACCTTGTGTGTTGACCAGGAGACCTGGAAGGTTGAAGAACAGAGTCTGGACTCCCCAGTTGAGGAGGTACAACAGCTGAGAAATAACATTGGAAAGCTGAAAGTCTGCCTAGATGCTGATAAAAAGCAGCGGCTCCATATCCTAGAAAAACTGAAGGAAAGTGAGCATCAGGCAGATTTGCTTAAGGATAGAGTTGAGAACCTTGAAAGAGAACTCGAGCTATCAGGAGAAAACCAAGGGCATGTGACTCTGGAGGCTGAGAAGTCCAAAGCAGAAGTAGAGACCCTGAAAGCAACAGTGGAGGAGATGGACCAAAATCTGAGAGGTTTGCAATTAGATCTTGTCAATGTAAGATCAGAAAAAGAAGATCTGACTAAAGAATTACAGAAAGAGCAGAGTCGAGTGTCTGAATTAGAAACATTAAATTCTTCATTTGAAAACCTATTGCAAGAAAAAGAGCAAGAAAAAGTACAGATGAAGGAAGAATCTAAAGCTGCGGTAGAGATGCTGCAAAAAGAATTAGAAGAGCTAAACGAGAAAATGGCAGCCTTGGGTAATGACCAAGAGACCTGGAAGGTCAAAGAACAGAGCCTGAGTAGTCAAGTAGATTCCCTTGAACAAGAGAAGGCTCAGTTGCTGCAGAGCCTTGATGCTGCCAAAAGTAATTACATGATTTTGCAGTCTTCTGTGAATGACCTCATTCAAGAAGTTGAAGATGGCAAACAGAAACTAGAGAAAAAGGATGAAGAAATTAGTATACTAAAAAGTCAGACTCAGGATCAAGAACAGCTTGTCTCTAAACTGTCCCAGATGGAAGGAGAACAACAACTTTGGAAGAAGCAAAAGGCAGACCTGGAAAATCTGATGGTGGAATTGGAACAGAAGATTCAGGTGCTGCAATCCAAAAATGATGCTTTGCAGGACACCTTAGAAGCTCTGCAGAATTCTTCCAGGAATCTGGAGAAAGATCTTGAATTGACAAAATTGGAAAAAATGTCCTTTGTTGAGAAAGTAAGTGGCTTTATGTCTTTACATTTGAATCTGTTGTCAGGAGGAGGGGCAACCACTATGTGAATTCTGTTTCCTTCTGGACAGCGTTTGCTGTATTGGATCAAACTTTGTAAAGGCTTCAAGTTTGGAGGTCTTGAACTTTGGGGGATATTGACTTGGCTCCAATAGTGAGTGATTCTTAGCTTTGGCACACACTTCCATGGGGTACTTCTATGGATTGGCCCAGTTTTCACTGTGACACCTGGACAGGGAAGAAGCTTTGGGTTGTGCATGGTTTATTTCTTGTACATCAGAATAGTAGCCTGCATACCCATACCCAGTTGAGTACCACTCCTGTAGAGTATAAGACATATTAGTCAGACTCCGTAGAGACCGCTTTTGCCTCTGCCCTGCCATTTTTGCCTTTAGGAGAAAGAACTGTTAAAGATACTGATATAATTATAACCAACAGAACCCTCACGGCTCCCAGGACATGTCCCTCCTAGGGATTTTGTGCTTTCAGCGCCGTTCTCTTTGAGCAGTCTCCTATTTTGTTAGCTGATAGATGAAAGGGAAATCTGCCATCAAGAAACTCAATTATTAAAGAAAAGTTAAAAATTTCCCCTATACTTACTGATCTAGGAAAGTGATTCCTTCAAATTAAGTTTTTATTGGACAAGTAGATTGTCCAGAAAATACAGTCAATCATATCTCAATATTTTCCAAGAATTTCAAGTTATTGCATAGCTTACAAGTGATAGCAGTTATGGTAGAGACAATTAGACAAACTTTACCAGGCTGTTTCAGTCTGGTGTAGGGATGGATGCAGACAATCTTGCTTTAACTGGTTTTAACAAACCATCATCCTGTTTCTTGCATTTTAGCATGGCTCTAGAGAATACATAAGATATCCAAGGGCTGACAGATTAAGTCACTGCCTCGTAAATGCTTCCTGATGTTTAAGTTTAATTCAAATCATTACCTCTATGAAGGATTTTAAGATTTGCTAGTATTATCTTTCTTTGTCATTCCTTTCCTTATTGCTGTCTTTTGTTAAATCTTACAGAGAAGAAAAGGCAAGCATATCAGTCAGTTTTGAGAATAGTAGTTGAGTGGATTAGTAACGAGAGGATTAGTTGGGTTTTATTTTATTATTGGAGTGATGTGAATGTCACAAATATGCTGTATCACGGTGATTAATTTGATCAGACAAATTAATTTGACCATAAGCAGGTCCTAATGAAAGATGAAATTTCAGGTAAACACAATGACTGTGAAGGAAACTGAGCTTCAGAAGGAAATGCATGCAATGATACAAAAAATGGCGGAACTGAAAGAAGAATTTAGTGGGGAGAAAAACAGGCTAACGGAAGAATTAAATTTAGTGTTGGAAGAAGTAAAGAGCAGCAAAGTAAGTTTCTCTATGACAGATTCATTACACTCTAATAATTCTTGTGCACTCTCTCCTTGTTTGTTTTTGTAAGATCTTCTGAGATGTATCAAACTTTTATTAGCTTTTGAAAAGAATAACCCAAAGCTATGTCATGGTCAGAGCTGCAGTAATCTTTGCCTTCCAGCACTGTCATGAGCCCTGAAGTAGTCCAAAGAGGCTCCCAAACACATCAAAATACCTGTCAAGGAGCCCAGATATGTTTTTTCATAGAAGACAGCCCTTCTGACTATATTAACTCATACCAGAAATGGATTGCATGCAGCTTTCAATAGGCTGTTTTCCTGGCCTGCCCCAGATTATAAGCCAGAGTGTTGCTAGAGACAGATGCACTGATCTTGCAAAGAACTAACACAGTAACAGAGAGTCACAGCAAAATGTAAAGTTGGAGCAGTCTTGGGGTGCTATTTTAGGGCTGGTGGTGGCAGAACTATGGCATTTGGGCTGCCACTCCCACTGCTGGTCTCATAATAGACATTGCTGATTCACGTGCTTTCTCCTGAATCTCTTAACAACGAGACTTAGGTAGCAGCTACCATGCAGCCAGATGGTAAAATTCCTATATCCATGTAGTCTGCGTGCAACCTCATCCCCAAGTAGTTTTTAGAAAAGGATCAGATCAGATCAGATCAGATCAGTCGCTCAGTCGTGTCCGACTCTTGCGACCCCATGAACCGCAGCACGCCAGGCCTCCCTGTCCATCACCACTCCCGGAGGTCCTCAGACTCGCATCCTCCTCGTGATGCCATCCCCATCTCCCTCTGTCGTCCCCTTCTCCTCCTCCCTCTCCCTCCCAGCATCAGAGTCTTCTCCAATGGTCAACTCTTCGCATGGGTGGCCAACTGGTTTCAGCTTGCATCTTCCTTCTAAGATCAGGTTGATCTCCTTCGTGGACTGGTTGGATCTTCTTGCAGTCCAAGGGACTCTCAGAGTCCTCTCCAACACCACAGTTCAAAAGCATCAATTCTTCGCGCTCGCCTTCTTCCTCCAGCTCTCACATCCATACATGACCACAGGAAAGACCATAGCCTTGACTAGGCGAACCTTGTTGGCAAAGTAATGTCTCTGCTTTTGAATATGCTATCTAGGTTGGTCATAACTTTCCTTTAGAAAAGGATAGCAAAATATAATTGTGATTATGACCCAGAATAATCACATAAAGTTGCAATGATATTTGGAATAGCCTGTAAAAGAAATGGGGGAAATTTGTGCTTTTTTTTTTTTTTTTTTTAATAAGGTAGGTTTTTAAAAAATTATTAACTTTCTATCTTTGCTGTGTCTTTGTTGCTGCCTGTGGACTTTCTCTAGTTATGGAGAGCGGAGCCTAGTCTGTAGTTGCAGTGCTCAGGCTTCTCGCTGCCATGACTTCTCTTGTGGAGCATGGGCTCTAGAGTCCAGGCTCAGTAGTTGCAGCACACGGGCTTAGTTGCTGTGCGGCTTATAGGATCTTCCTGGACCAGGGATAGAACCGATGTCCCCTGCACTGCAAGGTGGATTCTAACCACTAAACTACCAGGGAAGCCCTGTGCTTTTCTTTAAATATGGTATTTAATAAAAATGGAAAAGCTTTGGCATTTAATCTCAGCAGTTCATGGGATTTGTGGCAATGCTGTGTGGAAGGAGTTCCTATGAATGATATCTGAGTCCTGCACCTGCCGAAATCTGCTTGGAACTGAGCAGTTTGAGAGTATCCCTAGTATATTGTTACTTGCATTTCATTTATAGGCTCTACTACAAAAGCTAAATGTTCAGCTTGAAGGCCGTATGTATGAGCGTGTTGGTGTGCAATGGCTTTATTCATTCTGTAAACACTACTAAGGTCAGAGGATAGAATGGGGGAATGATAGCTATCCAGTAGTTCCTGCACTCACGGAGCTTAGCATCTCAACACAATAAATCACTCCATAGGAAATGTATAAAATAATCATAAATGCTTTGAGTGCTATAAGACTTCCCTGGTGGTCCAGTGGTTAAGAATCTGCCTGCCACTGCAGGGGACACTGGTTTGATCTCTGGTCCGGCGAGATTCCACAGACCCTGAGGCAGCTAAGCCCATGTGCCCCGCAACTGAGCGTGTGCTCTGCAATAGGAGATACCACTGCAGTGAGAAGTCCGACACCAGAACTAGAGAGAACTAGGAACTAGAGTCCTTTTGCTGCAACTAGAGAAAGCCTGTGTGCGGCAGTGAAGACCCAGTGTTGTCAAATAAATAAATTATTATTAAAAAAAACCCAACAACTGTTAAGTGTGATAAAGGAAACAAGATTCTTTCTACAGAATGTTTGGGAAGTTGGGTGTAGGAGTAGGGAACAAGCTAATTTAGATAAGGTGGTCTGAGAATGCCACCTGCAAGGCAAGAAGTCACCATGTGAAGAACACGACCAAGGAGGGAGCCTTCTAAGCCTATAGAGCAGTGTGACAAAATCTCTGAAATTAGGGACTTTCCTGGTGGTCCAGTGATGAAGACTCTGTGCTCCCAATGCTGGGGGCCTGGGTGTAATCCCTGGTCAGGGATTTAGGTCCCATGTGCCGCGACTAAGAGTTCACATGCCTCAACTAAAGGTCCTGCATGCTGCGATGAAGGTTAAAGATCCTGTGTACTGCAAAGACGTGGAGCAGCCAAAAAGGTGGGGAGGGGACAAAACTCTGAAATTATAAACAACTATGGGCATTTTCGAAATTGAAAGGACGCCATCGTGGCTGGAATCTGATGGAAAATAATATGAAAGAAGGAGCAGTAGGAAGAGATGGTAAAGAACTAGAGTACAGTCTAAAGTGACACAAAACACAGGAGGCTGGTGACTGAAGGGAAGATTTAGGACAGATACATGAATTTGGCTAGTTCACAATATAGGTAGTGTTTAAAAATTATGAGGATGGTAGAAAATACAGATGGAGAAGAGAAGGTGAAGAGGCGGCTCAGGGCCCAGCCCAGGTGACCCCCAGCACGTAGGGAGACAGGAGGAAGAGCCAGCAAAGGAACTGAGAAGACAGGAGGAGGCAAACCAGGAGAGTGTCCTGTTCCTGAAGGCACGAGTGGAGGCTGTCTTGGGACTGAAGGAGTGGTCAGCAGCATCAGATTCTGCTCAGAGGTTGAAAGAGATGAGGGCTAAAGAATGGGGTTTGTAACATGGAGCTTGATAATGCTGTTTCAGGAGGAGCTGGGATTAAAAGGTTGGAGTGGATTGAGGAGTGGTTGATGAGAAAGTGGACACAGATTTATATAAACACACATAGGAAAGCTATTTGGGATCACACACAGAGAAGCCAGATGCCTCTAGGGCTGCAGTTTTGCTAGTCCTGCACCGTGAAGGGAGAGAGGGGCAGAGGAGTGGGGAGCATGTGGAAGGACATTCTTCGACAGAAGATGCACCTAAGCTGGCCAAGGAAGGGGGCTTGAGTGTAAAGGTGGTGGTGGTGCTGTTGATGAGGTCAAGAAATTACTGTAAGAGAAGTACTTAAGTGAGAAGCCACGGGAGCCAAGGAAGGTTTGGTCCAGGGTGTCTTAGTTGTGAAGTTGAGGTTTCAGAGATCCCGTGTTCCTTGTGGAGGTGACCTGGGGTTGGAACAAAGGAAATTGTCCCTGGAGGTGAAGTTGCCATTTAAAGTGAATTAAGTCATCCCTCAGTATCCACAGGAGATGGGTTCTAGGCCCTCCAGATTCCAAAATTCACAGATGTTCAAGTCCCTCATATAAAATGGCATAGTGTTTGCATATAACCTACACACATCCTCCTGTACACTTTCAGTCTGCATGTGCTCAGTTGCTAAGTCATGCCTGACTCTGCAACTCCATGGACAGTAGCCTGCCAGGCTTCTCTGTCCTTGGGGTATTCTAGACAAGAATACTGCAGTGGGTTGCCATTTCCTCTTCCAGGGGATCTTCCCGACCCAGGGATCGAACCCGTCTTCTGTGTCTGCATTGGCAGGTGGATTCTTTACCACTGAGCCACCTGGGAAGCCCATACTGGATTACTTAAAACACCTGCTGCTGCTGCTGCTAAGTCGCTTCAGTCGTGTCCGACTCTGTGCGACCCCATAGACGGCAGCCCACCAGGCTCCCCCGTCCCTGGGATTCTCCAGGCAAGAACACTGGAGTGGGTTGCCATTTCCTTCTCCAATGCATGAAAGTGAAAAGTGAAAGTGAAGTCGCTCAGTCATGTCTGACCCTCAGTGACCCCATGGAGTGCGGCCTTGCAAGCTCCTCCATCCATGGGATTTTCCAGGCAAGAGTACTGGAGTGGGGTGCCATTGCCTTCTCCGTTAAAATACCTAATACTATGTAAATATTTGTAAATACTCTGCCTGCAATGCAGGAGACCCCGGTTCGGGAAAATCCCCTGGAGAAGAGATAGGCTACTCCAGTATTCTTGGACTTCCCTGGTGGCTCAGACAGTAAAGAGTCCACCTGCAGTGTGGAAGACCTGGGTTTGATACCTGGGTTGGGAAGATCCTCTGGATCTTCCAAAGCAACCTACTCCAGTATTCTTGCCTGGAGAGTCCTCATGGACAGAGGAACCTGGTGGGCCCTAGTCCATCAGGTTGAAAAGAATTGTACAGGACTGAGCGACTAAACAACAGCAATAAGTAACTCACTAGAATATGTAAATACAATGTAAATGTTGTGTGGAAAATTCCTGGTACACAGAAAATTCAAGTTTGACTTTTTGGAACTGTCTGGAATTTGGGGGGAGGGGAGGTGGAATATTTTTGTTTTGTAGTTGGTTAAATTTGTGGATGTTTAATCTGTGGCTATAGAACACCAACTGTACATTGCTAAGGACTATAGCACTAATTCTATGTAGGTTTTGTCTTGCCTATAAATGATTTTTTTCCCTTCCATACTCAGTGTTCCTAAATATATATGTCCAGGTTCTAAATTATCTTCCCATAATTTTATTGTTTTTCTCATTAGGGTCAACTGAAGGAGCTCATGCTAGAAAATAGTGAATTGAAGAAGAGTTTGGATTGTGTACACAAAGACCATATGGAAGAACAAGGGAAAATGAGAGAAGAAATAGCTGAATATCAGCTACGGCTTCAGGAAGCTGAAAACAAACATCAGGCTTTGCTTCTGGATACAAACAAACAGGTAAAAATGTATGGTCTGGTGACTGGGCAAGCTGAAGAGTATGTGTCGATGGTGGTGATGAGGCATTTTTTGCAAGGAAGCCAGTGTTGTGTATTGTAATTATGCTTCATAATTTTGTAAATGGTCTCATTCTATTAACTTCCCTTTCTTTCCCCCAGTTATTTGCACATGTCTTATTTTATGCCCTGAGTTTTTAAAAAATACATTTCCATCTTGGAGAGAGTTAAAACTATTGTCTTTGGAATAGCAGTTTTCTTTTCTGTTTGTTTCCCTTATGGTGTTTTTACTTGAGCCTCCTGGCTAAAGTAACAGTTTTCTGCCCTAGCATGAAATGGAAATCCAGACATATCGAGAGAAACTGACTTCTAAGGAGGAATGTCTCAGCTCACAGAAGGTGGAGATAGACCTCTTAAAGTCCAGTAAAGAAGAACTCAATAATTCTTTGAAAGCGACCACTGAGATTTTAGAAGAATTGAAGAAAACCAAGGTATTTACACTTATCATTACTTCATAACTTAGAATGGCTCATACATGTAACAGTGGTTTTAGCAGTATGAAATTGTTTTCATTTAATTTTCATGAAAAAGGTTTTTGTAGTGATAAATAAAATCATTCATCAGTTGTCTGCTGAGTTGTTTGTACAAATGAGAGGACAGCATGCAGTTCCATAGCTTGAGCAGATTTTATTCATCACTCAGTGCATCCTGTCAAAGTAGAGGATGTCAGAGACTTCCGGAAGTGGATATGAAGATCAAGCCTATAACAGACGATGGCAAGCCCCTCCAGACGTAGATAATGATTTGGTGAAAGTCTTAATGATTGGTCTTCAGGTTCACTACTATCACCAAACCTTTCCCATGACTTTGGGGCTCAAGGTGGGCCAAACACTTGGCCAGCCATACATGTGTGTATGTTCTCCTCTTCCTCTTGATGCAGGGACCATCAAACTTTTTTCTTTAGAAAAAAAGAAGGTGAACCCTAATCTCAGTATTGTTAGACTGTGTGTGTGGGCCCAGTTGCTCAGTCATGTCTGACTCTTTGCCACCCCGTGGACTGTAGCCCACTGGCCTCCTCTGTCCATGGAATTTTCTGGGCAAGAATACTGGAATGGGTTGCCGTTTCCTACTCCAGGGGATCTTCCCTACACAGGGATCCAACCCTTGTTTATTGTGTCTCCTGCATTGGCAGGCGGATTCTTTACCACTGTGCCACCTGGAAAGTTCCATTGTTAGAGTATAGGAAGTTCTATAGTAGTTCTACCTGGAGAAGGAGGCTGTTTCGATTCCCACAAATACTTTGTGTAAAACAAATACCATCCAGAATGTAAAATATGAACCTGGAAAGTAAATATTTTTCAGAAAAGTTAAGATAACTAGGTATACATTTCTTATGTTTATAGTCTTATACCATTATCACAGTGAAGGAAATATACCAAGGAAATACAAACTAAGTTTAAAATAACATTAATGATCAATAATGTCCTGTTGCTACAAAATGAGAGATATTAGGTTTAATAACAGATATTAGGTTTAATAATAATATTAGGTTTAATAACAGAAAGAAATTGCTTCAGGTCTACTTTTTAATTTACTTTCTCCTTTTTTTAAATCTTTGACAGTTGTACTGTGGGGAATGTCTATTTATATATGTACAAAACGGTACATTGTTGAGTCTATTCAAATCTCATAATTTTATTGAAGTTGATAAGCATTGTTGAAATTGAATTAAATCTGTCTCTAATCCATTTATGTTTGGAATCAGAAATAGAAAATTCTGAAAGTGCAGATTTATTGCAACATTGCTGATGAAATTATTTCAAGGTGAAATGTACAAAGAGGGAAATCTACTTGTAACATCAATGTGCTGCTAAGCTTCTTCTTTCTTTTTTTTGATAGTTTGGTTTGCCTTTGTATGTTTATGATCTCTTATCAGAAACTCTTAGAGCTAGATTGTTTTAGAATTCTGTATTTCTTAGATATTAGATAATACAATGCATATACCTCATATCACATAATATCCTATCAGAGTCTGGGGTGATACTTCATAATCAAATTCATAGTTTTATAGCAAAATGTATGAATATTTTTACAAGGTGGGATAAATAAAGACTGTAAATTCCTTTATATCTGTTCAGGTCAAGTTTTGCCTATAAATCATTTCACAACTTGTTTTTTTGATTTTTGCAATTGTGCTTAAGGAACTATGAACATGTACTACTAAGAAGTACTTGATGACATAATTCTCCCACCATTGTTCACTTTTTGTTTGAGTTACTATAACATTTAAATTTATGTTATAAACCATAATATCATTTGGCTTTAAATTAGTGTGTTAAGCCACATCTCTGGCCTTCATCTAGTGTGACTCGGCAAATGTCATCTGAGGCATTGAAACTGCAACAGCACAGAATGGCAAATGGGACACACTCCTCTCATCCAGAGTGTTTGGCCCACCAAGAATATGTCCATGGACCTGCACCCCTACCTCCCGGGTGTGCCTCCCATTGGATAAACACAGATACCCTGGGCTACTTACTTAGGAGGACACTCTCTTAAGAAAGGGAGTGACAAAGACAGTGTTTACTGGGGGGCTTAGGACACTGAACAGAGACGAGGAATTGTTTTATGCATCTTTAGATGTTTTGTCTTGTTCTTAAACTTACAGCATATGATTCTTAATTATATCTCATTGTTATTTTTCCATATGCTCACAAAAAGCAATTCAAGGTTTTTAAGTAGAATTGCTTTTGTTTTGTAGATGGAAAATCTAAAACATGCAGAGAAATTGAAGAAGGAAAACGATCGTGCCCAAAGTAAAATAAAGTTGTTGATGAAATCCTGTAAACAGCTGGAAGAGGAAAAGGTGATGTTGCAGAAAGAACTATCTCAGCTTGAAGCTGCACAGGAGAAACAGAGAGCAGGTGGGTGCTAGCTGGGCACACAGCGACAAGCCCTGACTGGCGCCAACTAGTGACGTCACATACACATGGACAAGCCCTGGCTGGCGCCGAGTAGTGACGTCACACACTGGCGTGTCTGCGCCGGAAGTGTGGTCAGTGCACTGTTCTTTGGCGGCACGCCGAGATTGAATGGTGGCGAACCGTTTCCCAGTTTCTGAATTTTGTGCTCCGGCTGGGGTCATTAATGGGATTCAGAATGAAGCCTGCATTTTAAAACTAGAACGACCGTACCTTCTGTTCTATCAAACGTACAAAAACCTGGCAGCCCTGTTTGCTAATGAGCCTTTCCAAGAAGAGTTATTCATGTGGATGTCCATTACAAAGTTCCTACATCAAAGGAAGATTGGCCTCTGAGCTGGCACTGGTAATTTACCAACAGATGATTCTGTTATCCTTGGCTCTACTAAATAGAAAGGTTGGGGACTATATTTTTGGGTGTGTGGGTAAAATGAAACAAAGTGACAACACTTTTTGTCACTTTTCTCCACATACACCCCTAGAGTGGAATGCTTTTTCTGTGTGGATAGATGACGGCAAATACAGTACGCACGGCTCTTCTGGACCATACATGGCTTGGCAGGGGTGAGGGGTCCACAGTGTTCCCTGCTGAGAACAGTAGGCAGAATGGACTGGGGCTTCCAGGATGAAATCAACACCAGCCAGGCAGCTGCAAGTGACTGAGATATCTTCCCATGTAGTGTCCTTCAAACCCTTGTCCGTCAGATCCTCCATTGCCTCCACGCAGTTTTCAGCACTTCTTTGGACTTGTCTTTTCATTGGCCCCTGCCTGTATCCCAATATATAGCCTTGACATACTCCTTTCCCGATTTGGAACCAGTCTGTTGTTCCATGCCCAGTTCTAACTGTTGCTTCCTGACCTGAATACAGATTTCTCAGGAGGCAGGTTAGGTGGTCTGATATTCCCATCTCTTGAAGAATTTTCCAGTTTGTTGTGATCCACACAGGGCTTTGGCATATTCAATAAAGCAGAAATAGATGTTTTTCTGGAACTCTCTTACTTTTTCCATGATCCAACGGATGTTGGCAGTTTGATCTCTGGTTCCTCTGCCTTTTCTAAAACCAGCTTGAACATCTGGAAGTTCTCAGTTCATGTACTGTTGAAGCCTGGCTTGGAGAATTTTGAGCATTACTTTACTAGCGTGTGAGATGAGTGCAATTGTGTGTTAGTTTGAGCATTCTTTGACATTGCCTTTCTTTGGGAGTGGAATGAAAACTGACCTTTTCAAGTCCTGTGGTCACTGCTGAGTTTTCCAGATTTGCTTGCATATTGACTGGAGTACTTTCACAGCATCATCTTTTAGGATTTGAAATAGCTCAACTGGAATTCCATCACCTTCACCAGCTTTGTTTGTAGTGATGCTTCCTAAGGTCCACTTGACTTTGCATTCTAGGATGTCTGGCTCTAGGTGAGTGATCACACCATTGTGCTTATCTGCGTCATGAAGATCTTTTTTGTGCAGTTCTGTGTATTCTGGCCACCTCTGTTTAATATCTTCTGCTTTTGTTAGGTCCATACCATTTCTGTCCTTTATTGTGCCTATCTTTGCAGGAAATGTACCCTTGGTATCTCTGATTTTCTTGAAGATATCTCTAGTCTTTCCCATTCTGTTGTTTTCCTCTATTTCTTTGCATTGATCGCTGAGGAAGGCTTTCTTATCTCTCCTTGCTATTCTTTGGAACTCTGCATTCAAATTGGTATCTCATTCCTTTTCTCCTTTGCCTTTCACTTCTCTTCTTTTTGCAGCTATTTGTAAGGCCTCCTCAGACAACCATTATGCCTTTTTGCATTTCTTTTTCTTGGAAATGGTCTTGATCATTGCCTCCTGTACAGTGTCATGAACCTTTATCCGTAGTTCTTCAGCCACTCTGTCTATCAGATCTAATCCCTTGAATCTATTTGTCACTTCCTCTGTATAATTGTAAAGGATCAGGAAAGGAGTACGTCAAGGCTGTATATTGTCAACCTGCTTATTTAACTTATATGCAGAGTACATCTGGAGTGGATAAAGCACAAGCTAGAATCAAGGGAGAAATATCAGTAACCTCAGATATGCAGATGATACCACCCTTATGGCAGAAAGTGAAGAGGAACTAAAGAGCCTCTTGATGAAAATAAAAGACAAGAATGAAAAAGTTGGCTGAAAACTAAACATTCAGAAAACTAAGATCATGGCATCTGGTCTCATCATGGCGAATAGATGGGGAAACAGTGGAAACAGTGACAGACTTTAATTTTGGGGCTAAAAATCACTGCAGATGGTAACTGCAGCCATGAAATTAAAAGACACGTACTCCTTGAAAGGAAAGTTATGACCAACCTAGACAGCATATTAAAAAGCAGAGACATCACTTTGCTAACAAAGGTTCGTCTAGTCAAGGCTATGGTTTTTCCAGTGGTCATATATGAATATGAGAGTTGGACTATAAAGAAAGCTGAGCGCTGAAGAATTGATGCTTGTAAACTGGTGTTGGAGAAGACTCTTGAAAGTCCCTTGGACTGCAAGGAGATCCAACCTAAAGGAAATCAGTCCTGAATATTCACTGGAAGGACTGATGCTGAAGCTGAAACGCCAGTACTTTGGCAACCTGATGCGAAGGGCTGACTCATAGAAAAGACCCTGATGGTGGGAAAGATTGAGGGCAGGAGGAGGAGGGGATGACAGAGGATGAGATGGTTAGATAGCATCACGGACTGAAGGGATATGAGTTTGAGTAAACTCTGGGAGTTAGTGATGGACAGGGAAGCCTGGCGTGTTGCAGTCCATGGGGTTGCAAAGAGTAGGACATGACTGAGCAACTGAACTGTCTCCCAGAGCCTTTACAACCATGACTTTATATTCTCTGTCGACTTTTACTGTTCATTCATTCACTTAAATTAGAAAGGATGGACAGAGGAATATAGAGGGTGCAATAAATTCATTCATTTTATGTAGTACGATAACTACAAGGTGGTTTGATGGATTGGCTGAAATCCGAGTTTGAGATATTGATGGGTTATATCAATATATATACGGACACGACTGAGCGACTGATCTGATCTGATATTTAAACTATCCCAGTAAGTATGTGGGCTCCCCTGTTGGCTGAAGACACTGCCTGCAAAGTGGTAAAGAATCTGCCCGCTGAGGAGGAGATGCGGGTTCAATCCCTGCAGAAGGAAATGGCAACCCACTCCAGTATTCTTGCCTAGGAAACCCCATGGACAGAGTAGCCTGGTGGGCTACAGTCTGTGGGGTCTCAAAAGAATCGGGCATGACTTAGCCAGTAAACAACAATAAGTATGTAACTCACTGCTGCTGCTGCTGCTAAGTCGCTTCAATTGTGTCCGACTCTGTGCGACCCCATAGACGGAAGCTCACCAAGCACCCCTGTCCCTGGGATTCTCTAGGCAAGAGCACTGGAGTGGGTTGCCATTTCCTTCTCCAATGCATGAAAGCGAAAAGTGAAAGTGAAGCCGCTCAGTCGTGTCTGACTCTTAGCGACCCCATGGACTGTAGCCTACCAGGCTCCTCCGTCCATGGGATTTTCCAGGCAAAAGTACTGGGGTGGGGTGCCATTGCCTTATGTATCTTGATACAATCCCTCCCAAACAAGAGCTGTTTGAAATATAAGAACCATCTGTAGCTACATTTTCCCCCATCCCTCCAAAATAAAAAAAATCAAGAGCAAGTCTAAGGTTATCTGCTTCATGATGCCCAATGTTAGCTAGAGAAGTGTCACTAGAGAAGTGTTACAAATGACTTGTCATTTTACTTTTGATAGATACCGTTGTGGATGCTAATGTCGACGAATTAATAACTGAAATGAAAGAACTGAAAGAAACCCTTGAAGGAAAAACCAAGGAGGCAGACGAATACCTGGATAAATACTGTTCCCTGCTTATAACCCATGAGAAGTTAGAGAAAGCCAAAGAGATGTTAGAAACACAAGTTGCTCGTCTGAGTTCACAACAATCTAAACTTAGTCTTCGGAGTTCTCCTTTGGTGAATTCAGTTGCTCCAGGACCATCCCCGGTCCCTTCTGCCACTGAAAAGAAGTTACCATCCAGCCAAAGTAAATCTTCAGGCAAAAGGCAAAGGTCCACTGGGATTCGGGAGGATGGGGGAGAAACCATGGCTTCTACACCTGAGACATTTTCTAAAAAAAGCAGAAAAGCCGTCAAAAGTGGTACTCACCCTGCAGAGGATGCAGAAGATGCTGAATTTGAGCCAGAGGGGCTTCCAGAAGTTGTAAAGAAAGGTACGACATAATTTTAAAAGTATTTGTATTCTTTTAAAAAAATTCACATACAAAAAGAAAAGAATCATTTGTATTTTGGGGTTATTATGCCATGGTCCTAATTAATCTTCAGAAGCAATAGTCCACTGTTAAATTGGTAAGGTATATACTTTCTTTTCTGTCGTGAGAGAATGACAGATCTAATTACTTGTGTCACAGTACAAAAAATACTAGGAGATTTGAAAAATTACTCCAAGAAAATTGTTTGGAATTTGATATTTCTGTGCTGAAAAATCCCCAAATCAAAGATAACCCTTCAAGTTTCCCACCTTTAGTGTTGTGCGACCCAGGTAGTAGGGGAGCTGAGGGATGGGCCCCGTGATGCTGGCTCCTGGCTGGAGCTGCTTACCACTTTTTTTTTTTCAAACCCAGTGTTCTTCAACCTGTAGCCCAGAGACTGGGGCCAGTCTAGGAACGTTTGTTACTGGCCCATGACCAAAACAATGTATAGAAATCATGAGTTAGAGTTTAAATTTTCATAGCCATTTGCTATTTTGCTGTTTGCAATATCCAAGCACATAATCAGTTTTTATTATACTCATTCTTACTGTATTATACAAAAGTATCATTCCACAGCAGATGAGAGATTACTCCCCACCCCTCTTCTTTCCCGTAGAACTAGAGAAAAACAAATATCATATATTAATGCGTATATGTGGAATCTGAAAAAATTGGTGTAGATGGTCTTATTGATAGAGCCGAAATAGAGACACAGAAGCAGAGAACAAACATGACACCAAGAGGAAAAGCAGGGAGGCAGGAGGAATTGGGAGCTTAGTACTGACATATATATATATTGACATATGACATTGTTGATCCTGTGTATAAAATAGGTAACTAATGAGAACCTACTGTATAGCATGGGCTTCCCAGGTGATAAAGAATAAATGATATTCTTTATGAATGATAAATAAAGAATCCGCCTACCAATGCAGGAGACCAGCGTTCCACTCCTGGATCGGGAAGATCCCCTGGAGGAGGGCATGGCAACCCACTCTATATTCTTGCCTGGGAAATCCCATGGACAGAGGAGCCTGGTGGGCTACAGTCCAAAGGGTCACCAAGAGTCGGACACAGCTAATTGACTCAACCGGCGTGTGCTGTCTAGCACAGGGAACTTACTGAGTGCTCTGTGGTGACCTAAATGGGAGCGCAGTTCCAAAAAGAGGGGTTATACGTATACGTATAGCTGATGCACTTTGCTGTACAGTAGAAATTAATACAACATTGTAAAGCAACTATACTCTGATAACAGTTTATTTTTAGAAATGAATTCTGGGATATAGAAAACAAACTAATGGTCACCAGTGGAGCGAGGACAGGGGGAGGGGCAAGATGGGTGCAGGAGAGTAAGAGGTACAGACGACTGTGTTTGAAGTAAATAGGCTACAAGGATATATCATTCAGCATAGTGAATAGAGCCAGTAATGTAGCCCATATTTTATAATAACTAAAATGGAATATAACCTTTAAAAATTGTGAATCTCTGTGTTGTACACCTGAAACTAATATAGAAAAAATTCTGGGAAATGATTTGGGTGCGGGGGGGAGGAAGAAAATTTTTTTTTTTTTTTTTTTGCCATAGATGGTTTGAGAGGCACTATTCTGAGTAATTCTAACCCTTAGGAAATCTAACCTCCAAATAGTTAGCTTGTTCTTTTTCATTACTGTTTTTTATTTGTAGGTAAAGGGTTAAAAATAAAGCAAAAACATAGGCTCTTGTAGTTAGTGTAGTTACTTTAAAGCTGTTCTGAGCCTGTGTGACATGCTTGCTTTTAGTGTCCTTGGGATTGCTGTTCTCCTCTTGGTCATCACAGGTTGCGTTAGTTCCCTCTATGGGGGGAGATGATGCCGAGGGAAATCGCTCTTAGCAAGATCCAGACTCTCCTCCCATCCAGTCTTTCTGCGTGAGAGTAGTCACTGCAAGTAGCTGTTGCGACTTCACATTTTCCCCCTTTCCACAAGAGCAGGCCTTTTCTTTTGCCTGTCTCTTTCCATTTTACCCGCCTTATTTTCCCCTCCAATCCGTCTTACAGGAAGGCCTGCCTGTTTGTTTTTAGTAGAAGCAGGAAGAACCTTATTCTCTTTAATATTATTTCCGCCCCCACATCCCTTTTCCCCATGTTGTTTCTTATGTTTCTAATAAGAAAAAAAAAAAAAAACCACCTGTTAGGAATTTTGTTTGCTGCCTCCCAGGGTCATTATGAATAAAATGGGTCCACTATCCACTGTGGCGAGGAGGAAGTGGTTTTGGAGTCACCCTTATCCTTGGTCACTCATGAATGTCACTCGTGAATATTACTCCTACTGGAGAGGCTGATGGAATTGCAGCCAGCAGTGCTGACAACCAGTTTTGTGCCCTTAGGGTTTGCCGACATCCCAACCGGAAAGACTAGCCCGTACATCCTGCGGAGGACAACCATGGCAACCAGGACCAGCCCCCGCCTTGCTGCCCAGAAGTTAGCAGCATCCCCGCCAAGTCTCGACAAAGAAAATCTCACCGAGACCGCCAAACCAACAGCTGGTGGCAGCAGATCACAAAAGGTAAACTCTGAACACGTATCTACTGTGTGAAATCCAGGAAATGAGAGAGAGTGGCCTCTGGGCTTTGACACTGCACCGGCTGACTCAGGAGCTCTTCAAAGTCTGACCTTCTCCCCATGGTATAAATAAGTCAGTAGTGAGGAGAGTAGCAAGCAGATGCAAGGATAGGCCTTATGTTATCCTGCCGCACAATCTCATCCTTGACCCAGCAGGCTGCTGATAAACAGTCTGATGGCAAATGGTGTTGTCAGAGCAGAGCTCCAAGGGTGTGTTAGTGAGTTTTGGGCAGAGCCATGGAAGGACGCAGCACAGGCAGTGGTCTTTGCTTGTTTACAGGCTCCCTCTTACCCCTCTGCCCCTGGCTGTGATTCTTAGTGTTTGTTGCTCCTTGATTGTCTACAAAAAGCACACATTTCAGTAGATGTCTAAAGAAAGGGGCTCTGTTTGTGGATGTCTCTATTTTGATTGTTGAAGTGAGAAAGGGTTGAAATCTAAGGGGCCTCTCTGCACCTTTCAAACAGCCCAGTCAAGTTATTTAAAGCACAGAGTGTGTTTGCTTCACAGCCATACCTGTAGCTACCATTTATGTCTGCAAAGTACATGAATTTTAGGGAACTCAGTTTTATTTTATTGACCTCTTGTAAGTAGTTACTATAAAAGGATGAAGAAAATAAGACTCATAAAGATTGAACCTACCCGGGGTTAACAATTCTCTCTCAGCTCCAGTCTTGCTCTTTTCCTGTTGTTTCTCAGACTAGGGATCACAGGAATCTTGTTGGAAGTTTTTGGAATAGCTTACAGAATTTTTGTTTTTAATATTGTGATTGTACTTTGCTTATTGGTTGCTGCTGCTGCTGCTGCTGCTGCGTCACTTCAGTCATGTCCAACCCTGTGCGACTCCATAGACAGCAGCCCACCAGGCTCCCCCATCCCTGGGATTCTCCAGCCAAGAACACTGGAGTGGGTTGCCATTTCCTTTTCCAATGCATGAAAGTGAAAAGTGAAAGTGAAGTTGCTCAGTTGTGTCTGACCCTTTGAGACCCCATGGACTGTAGCGTACCAGGCTCCTCCATCCATGGGATTTTCCAGGCAAGAGTACTGGAGTGGGTTGCCAGTTCCTTCTCCATTGCTTATTGGTTAGAGTTTAAGTATTCAATCAGATTACCCTGACCCAGCCAACAAAACTTTGAAGGTGTAGTAACCCTTATTTGTTTAATATAATACTTGTTTAAGTGGGCAGGTGTGTTCCTCATTAGGATTTCAGATACCAAATAAAAGACTTTGGTGATTAGTTGCATCAAAGCAACATTTAAGCAAATGTTTGTTATGCTGATATATAAGAACTCTAAGGATTAAGGAGTTTATATCTACAGTTGAGTTTTGTTCATAACTTACATTATAATAAAGATTTTATTAACTGGGGGCTGAGGAAGAAGGGTCTGAGATTTTCTTTCACTCATTAAAATGGGCCCATCTATGACTTACAGTTAGAAATATTCTGCTATTTTGTGCATATTTCTTTCCCTTCCCCATCAGTCCTCCCACCTCCCACCTCCAACCCACCTTTCTCTATTTTTCTTTCTTAATCACTCACTCACGTTTGGAGTTAACTTTTAAAATGTTGGTAACCGTAAAATACTGAAGCATACTGGAGTAGGTCTGAACTCTCCAGGGACCATGAGAACAGTTTCTTTTCCATAAAGTAACTAGTGCCTTTAAAGAGTGAAGCTTCCAGACTTGACCAAAGCTATTAACCACAATCTAATTCCTGAAATGAAATACTTGGCTCTTTCCAGTATCCCTTCTGTGATGTTGCTGATTATGTTAACGGTTTACTTGTGTCCTCATTTCTAATACAGATACCTTCTAAATTAATGCAGCTGTTAATGTCCTAAAGTGATTACAACGATAGACATTTAAAGGTGTGTTAGGAAATCACCTCATAAGATTACCATAGGGGTCACTTTCCCTTCTTTTATGAGGAACTGATGGTAAAGCAGTCTTCATGTGGAGTTCGAACTTATTTTCTCAGAGAGCTTTGCACGCTAGGGGGCCTGCTTTCCACACTGCTGTCGCATCTGCTGAGGACGGAGCAGTAACCATGGTTTCCTGCAGACCTGCGTGTGCAGGGGCTATAGGCTGCAGCAGGCACCAGTGGTTATGAATTGCTAAGCAATTTTGTGCACTTGTGCACATGAATGGCGGGTGGTTCCTCTTGAAAGGAGGTTATAGGGGACTCGTGATTAGATGCAAGCTTCAAAACCCAGCCTATTGATTTTTAATGTAATTCAACATTTTCTCAGTCACTTTATAAAATGCTTGCCTCATCTGCTGAGCATATTTCATCATTCAGTTTGGAAAAAGAGATAGCAAGTTATCCTTTCCTAAAGCGGTTGCTTAGAAACTTCGGATTATGAATCTTCGCCTGAAGTCACTGGCTGAATGTTGAGAGATTTCCTAGATCATTTAACAGAACTGTCAGTGACAACTGACAAGTTCGAAGGGGAACATGGGTAAGATGCAGAATAGGTGAGGATCAGTCTCTGCTTTGTCTCTGGGAGTTAGCTCCAGAGGACCGTCCACCAACTGTACGAGATGATTGTGAGGCCATCACCACGGCCTGTCAGCAATTTAGTGGGGTCTTAACCATTTTTCCTACTTAAGAGTTTCTTTTCCAGTGAGCTATTTGCATACCCGCTGTCTCCCCACTGTGACTGCAGACACGGTTTGTAAGACAGTTAGGGTATGGGTGCACTTAATAGATTAAATACCTGGGAAGTCTGACCTCATGTAGTTATGGATAAGTCTGAGGCTAACTAACCAACATGAGGATCAAACCCAAAATTAAAACTCTGATTACCAACTACAGTTTCCTCAATTCAGAATCAAGAGATTGAGTCTGGAAGGGGAGGCCAAAGGGTGGACTTTGGCTATTCTCTTGGGTTTCAGAAGGAGTTTTACTAGCTCAGATTCTCTTTCCCCAGTGCGGTCTCTCTCCCCACCTCCTCTGTCTTTTAATGGTGCAACTAAAGGTTTGATTCTCCTGCAGCTCATGGGTTCAAGGGCAATGTCTGTCTTCTGTATTGCTTTCTACTTTAGAAAAAAAAAAAAAGGAAAGAAAAGAGTGCCAGTAAAACTCTTGTTTTTTTCCTTCAAATTTCCATGGACAGTAATTTTCCATTAAGTCCTGATCCTTCAAGGCCCCTCCTTTAAGTGTCCTGCACATCATCTGAGGTAGAGGCAACCTTTCCAGGGATCTGATCTGTTGGCCAGATTTACTATGTTTTCTGTAATGAAAAGTATTTAGCTGCCTTTTAAAACCACACACTTCCTATGGAAAGAATATACACGGGGAAATAACTTCCATTCTTTGCTTCTTCTGCTTCAGAAGGCGGTCCCGGGCAGGCGGTTGGGCCGGGAGTGGTCTGTCCCATAGGTGCTTCTCAGTACTTCTCAGTACCTCCTTGGTACTGAACACGTATCACCCTGGTTAAGGGTCCTTCCTCTTTTTCTTTTAAAGATCTTCCTACCTGAACCATCTACTCTTGCCCTTTCATTTTGGTTGTGACGTTATTCTGTATTTCATCTGTCCTGCTCTTTCTCTCTCCTGACCCCGTATTTTTTTCACTACTATAGAAACCTCAGAAAATCTCAACCCTACCAGTGTTGCATTACCCTCTCATCTACTTCTTAAAGTCTCACATTTTTTGAGATCCCCTTTTCTCTTAAAAGTGGGATCCCCCTTTCTTTTAAAAGGCAGGACATTGGAAAGGGAACTTACTTTTTTTCTGGACTTTAAATGGAAAGAGAATGATTAAAATGTTATTATGTGAGGAAGAGGCTCTAGTAAATAAAGCTTACACCTTATGAAACTGTTACGACTCACTGGAATACATTTATCTGAATGATAGAGGATCAAGTAAGGTAAATGGAAGCTGGTTTGGGTTCTCACACAAATATTCAATGTTTGCCATTAGTCAAGCATATTCTGGGCACTGTGGATGCGAGGTAAAGAGGACATAGTCTTTGCCCTCAGAGAGCTTACCTTCTGATCTGAAAAGGTCACAGTGGCCTTGGGAACGAGTGTCTGGTCATTAGAGATGTCAAGGAAAGCTTTGCAAGGTGGCTTATCAGAGGTGGTGTCTGACCCTTTTCTCTAGCTTCTCTGTTTAGGTGGGGGCCTGTTTTCAGGGTAGAAGAAATAGTCAAACTGTGTACAACTCCTAGAGGAAGAATTGAAGTTCAAATGTGATGACCTGAATAAGTACTTTATTTTTAATGTTGTAGAAATGTGAATGTGATTTTAGACTTCTAACTGTCATAATTGTGTTGCAGGTCAAGGTTTCTCAACAGAGCCCAGTGGATTCAGGCACTGCCTTCCGAGATCCCACTGCCAGATCTCTCTCCATCAGTAATCTTCCCGAGAGAAGTCCAGCGGGCAGCCCCAGGGAGGGCCTGAGAGCCAAGCGAGGCCGCCACGCCCCCAGCCCAGAAGCCAGCCTGGAGTCCAAGGGCAGCGAGAACTGTAGGGTCCAGTAGAAGAGCCGTGTGTGTCAGGACTCCTGGAAGGTGGCAGTTGTTGAACAGAAAGCATTGTGACTGTGCGCTTGTCTTTATTCATCAGCAAGCACCGTACCAGAGGGCAGAAAACTCCTTTTAAATAGAAATATATTGACTATTTAGATCTCCCCTGTAGAAGAATTAGAAAAAGTTTGGAAGCACTGATTACCTCTACATTAATATTCCTCTTCTGTAATGTAAAATAGTCCTATATAAAGCATTTTGGCAATGTTACACTTAAATGGCAAGCACTGTATTACAACTCCTGTTTTTATGTGAATTTTACACTAAAAAATGTAACATTTTCTTACTTGCAAGGGACAGCTCCCAGGAAAATGTAAACTTTTGCTTTATGATATTTCTTTTGTATAATGGTAGACATGGAATAATTTTAGATCAAGAATTTCTTTGAGTTGAGTAAAATGAAGGAAACCCTGTTACATGTTTTTAAGGAAAACATGCACACAGATACGTGTGTGGGTGTGTTCCCTTCTCCAATGTGTTTTCTAAATCTTGGCTTACTTATATAACCTGTTAATATTTGTGTGTGGTGTGGTGGGCGTTGTGTGTTGATTTTCAATTAGCCTGGCTGCAGGCTCCTCAAAGGTATAGTGTTTTGAGTCTTCTGTCATTGTGCTGTTTCTCTTCAAGGCCAGTTTGTTGTAGTGTTTTGGCAGGATTCTCATAAATGGTGATCTATAAAATATGGCATTTTTTCTAATAAAAAATTCAGTTCACCTTTGTTTTACGTACAAATGATTTCTAAATATATTATGAACTTTGGTACCATTTCTTGCTAACTTCAACAGCCTCTTATAAAAGTAAAAATGTTTTAACAAATGATACTACTACATTTAGAAAACACATTCAGTTATATTAAAAAGACATGGTTTGGAATGTGGGTCATGAAGATTATGTAGGCATATAATACGTCCAGCCAGTGCCTAGCACATTGTGTGTTCTCATTAAATCTCATCAACAAAACAAGGCTACAAGTATGTGGTATTTTCCAGCTTATTTATGGATGACAGAGTTTTGTAAATATGCAGGCATTCTGAGCCATATCAATTCCAAAAACTCTGGAACAAGTCCTTGTGTCCTCGAATCAGGGTAAAGAAGTTTTCCAGGACATGAACTTGTAAAAGATAATTTGCTGTTGACTTGCAGTTCAGATTTATGTATACACTTTGACAAATACTAACATTTATATTTTAAAATATAAATGGACAATATATTGTCCTTAGCTAGGTGGCCTGTATTGCTGGATAATGTTTCAGTAATATGAAGCTGCTTAGTATTCATCTATCGAAAGTGATATCCTGTCTTTCCTCCTGTTTCCTCAGTTGCTCGGGGGTGTGGTCTGGCGCAATATCCTTATCGTAAGTCATCCCAAGGCTGCCATGTGCTCAAGGGCATGGCCCAGAGGAGATATTAGTAATTCCAGGCCATCAGCTTTATTGGCTGCCTGCATTTATTGGAAGATTCCACTCAGTAGGTCTGGCTGGGTGGTTCCCTGGGTCCTTGAAAGCATCCTTTTTTTTTTCTTTTTTATTAATTTTTTACTAGAGTATATTTGCTTTACAATGTAGTATTCTTCTGTACAGTAGTAAAATGAATCAGCTATGTATGTACACATAATCCCTCCTTTTTGAATTTCCTTTCCATTTGGATCACCTCAGAGCATTAAGAGTTCCCTGAGCTATACAGTATGTTTTCATTAGTTATCTATTTTATTCACAGTATCAATAGTGAATATATGTCAGTCCCAGTCTCCCAGTTCCTCCCACCCCTCCCACTTTCCCGCTTGGTATCTGTATATTCTCTGTTTCTATTTTGACTTTGCAAATAAGATCATCTATACCATTTTTCTTATTCCACATATATGTGATAATATACGGTATTTATTTTTCTGACTTCATTTTGTATGATACTATCTCCGTCCATCCATGTCTCTACAAATGACCCAATTTTGTTCCTTTTTATGGCTGAGTAATATTCCATTGTATGGAAGCATCTTGATCTTTTCCCAGGTGGACCTTGTTACAGGTAATACTCAGCATGTCTTCCATTTATATAATTGTAGAGAATTGTTCAGTCTTGTAAATAGATAGTCAAGAGATTAAATATTTTTTTCCTTACGCTAACAATATTTGTTATACTATGAGCTGAGTTACATATAGGTGGTGGTTTAGTTGTATCTGACTCTGTGCGGCCCCGTGTACTGTAGCCTGCCATACTCCTCTGTCCATGTGATTTGCAGGCAAGAATACTGGCGTGAGTTGCCATTCCCATCTCACTGCACAGAGCATGAAAACTTTATATACTAGCCCTAACCCTGAAGTACCTGATAAGCCAGTTGAGTCTCAAATAAGATCTGGTTGACAAATCATAGAGGAAAATAGACCAGGTCCAGAGATCTAGGTATTTGATTCTCATTTGTACAATGACAGGCTCGATTGAGATGATTATTTTCATCTTGAATATTCTGTAGGAACTGAGATGGCCCTTTGTGTTACTGAGAGTTATCAGGAGTCCAAAGGGACTGCATCTTCAATAAAAAGGAATAAAAACCAACATTGGAATTGTAGCCCAAGCTTCTAAGAGGAACCCCTCAACTCTGTATACATACTAATTTTCTCCAAGATTTGCGATTTTTCTCATTCGATTCCAATCTATTTCTTTTGTTGGAACTATCAAATTTAGATTTGTTTGAACCTGGAAAGTAGTCAGTATACTTCTTCCCAGGGGCTCCTAACTCTAGAAGGGGTGATCCGTTTTCCTTGCTAACTGTTTTTGGTTGAAAAGACTTCTACTACTCTTAGGATGGCTCAGAACATTAGTCTTAGAATTTCCAAGTTAGCTTTCCCAAAGCCATTCAGTCTAGGGCAAGATGTCATGAAAATAATTTAAGTGGGAATAAACTATGACCAATTTTTTTTTTTTAAACAAGGATTTATGTATTTATTTAGGCCATTCTGGGTCTTTGTTGCTATCTGGGCTTTTCTCTAGTTGTGGCAAGAGGGGCCACTCTCCTCGTGTGCAGGCTTCTCTCTGCTGTGACTTCTGTTGTGGAGCACAGGCTCCAGGGCATGTGGGCTCAGTGGTTGTGGTTCCTGGGCTCTAGAGCACAGACTCAGTAGTTATGGTACACGGGCTTAGCTGCTCTGCAGCATGTGGAATCTTCTGGATTAGGAATCAAACCTGTGTCTCTTGCTTTGGCAGGCAGACTCTTCACCACTGAGCCACCAGGGAAGTCCTTTTTAAAGTCAGGTTTATTATACCACAATCAGGAGTTGAACTAATCATTGGCATGTATTTTATTTCCTTTTGTAGTTGACAAAGTGGATACAAGTGTTTCTTCAGCAGGACATTGGAATAGGTAGCTGCAAATTAATTGACGATTGAGGATAGTTGAGCTGTGTTTTTTCTCCTACTTCTATTCACATAAACTGCCTTCCCTTTAGAGAAATGGGCTTTACTGACCAGAGGGAACACTGAGGGGATAGAACTTGGGAAGCTTCAGAAGAACCAGGTTGTTCTAAGGAGAAAAGCCTGAGGACCTGAAACTAGCATCTTACCTCCGGGTAGAGCTGGGTATCTAAGGGCACTATTCACCTGAGCTATGGCTCAGCTACTTAAAACACTGTGTAGAAAGTTGTATTCATTTCACAAAGTGTTTTCACGTGTTTGCTCAGACCTTATACTTTCATGAGGTAGGTATTAGGATCTCCATTTCATAGGCTAAGATTAAGTAAGAGACACAGACCTTCTGACTCACGTCTGGAGAGAGCTTGTTAAGAATAATAATAACAATGGATCTCACAACAAGCTTGCAAAATGGGGATTATCCTCCTCGGATAAAAAATGACAGGGGCTCAGAGAGTTGAAGTATTTCAAACTTGGTTTCGTGAGCAGAGAGGCCACTCTCCTGTTTATACTGTGCCTCTCTGGGAGCAGGCTGTTCCAGAATACTTCTGATAGCACAGATATTCCTGTGATAGGAGTAGCTTTTCCATTTTGTGCAATGCAGCTATCTGTCCTTCAGTCTAGGATGATGGCATCTGGTTTGTGTTACCGTCTGTTGAATTTTCAAAACCTTAAAATGAGACTAGCTATAAATTTCAACTTGTAAAACGTATAACTACTAACACAACGCATGCATGTGTGTGTGCTAAGTCACTTCAGTCATGTCGGACTCTTTGAGACACAATGGACTGCAGCCTGCCAGGCTCCTCTTGTCCATGGGGACTCTCCAGGCAAGAATACTGGAGTGAGCTGCCATGCCCTCCTCCAGGGGCCCTTCCTGTCCCAGGGAAGGAATCCATATCTCTTATCTGTCCCACTTTGGCAGGCAGGTTCTTTACCTCTAGCACCAGCTGGGAAGCCCCAACTCAATGCATCAGATCAGATCAGATCAGTCGCTCAGTCGTGTCCGACTCTTTGCCACCCCATGAATTGCAGCATGCCAGGCCTCCCTGTCCATCGCCAACTCCCGGAGTTCACTCAGACTTGCATCCATTGAGTCGGTGATGCCATCCAGCCATCTCATCCTCTGTCGTCCCCTTCTCCTCCTGCCCCCAATCCTTCCCAGCATCAGAGTCTTTTCCAATGAGTCAACTCTTTGCATGAGGTGACCAAAGTACTGGAGTTTCAGCTTTAGCATCATTCCTTCCAAAGAAATCCCAGGGCTGATTTCCTTCAGAATGGACTAGTTTGATCTCCTTGCAGTCCAAGGGACAACTCAATGCATAAGCACTATTTAAAATGCATGTTTAATATAATGTAGACATTAAAAGTCAAGTGTCAGAATGCCTGGGCTCCCCATGTGACCTTGGGCCAAGTTTGACCTTCACAATGCCCCAGTTTCCTCTGGTAAAATTGGGAATAGTAATAAAGCCTGAGAATTTCAGAAAAACATCTTCACTGACTACACCAAAGGCTTTGACTGTGTAGATCACAACAAACTGGAAAAATTCTTAAAGAGATGGGGAATACCAGACCTTACCTGCCTCCTGAGAAATCTGTGTGCAGGTCAAGAAGCAACAGTTAGAACTGGACATGGAACAACAGACTGATTCCAAATTGGGAAAGGAGTACATCAAGGCTGCATATTGTCATCCTGCTTATTTAACCTATACACACAGTACATCATGGGGAATGCTGGGCTGGATGAAGCACAAGCTGGAATCAAGATTGCTGGGAGAAATACCCGATAACCTTGGGTATGCAGGTTATATGCAGGTGCAGGATATACCACCACCCTTACAAGAGAAAGAGAAGAGGAACTAAAGAGCCTCTTGATGAAGGAGAAAGATGAGAGTGAAAAAGTTAGCTTAAAACTCAACATTCAAAAAATGAAGATCATAGCATCTGGTCCCATAACTTCATGGCAAATAGATGGGGAAACAATGGAAACAGTGACAGACTACTTTCTCGGGCTTCAAAATCACTGCAGATGGTGACTGCAGCCATGAAATTAAAAGACGCTTGCTCCTTGAAAGAAAAGCTATGACAAACCTAGACAGCATATTAAAAAGCAGAGATATCAATTACTTTGCCAACAAAGATCCATCTAGTCAAAACTATGGTTTTTCCAGTAATTATCATGTATGGATGTGAGAGTTGGACCATAAAGAAGGCTGAGTGCTGAGGAATTGATGCTTTTGAACTGTGGTGTTAGAGAAGACTCTTGAGAGTCCCCTTGACTACCAGGAGATCAAACCAGTCAATCCTAAAAGAAATCAGTCCTGACTATTCATTGGAGAGACTGATGCTGAAGCTCCAATACTTTGGCTACCTGATGCGAAGAACTGACTCCTTAGAATAGACACTGATGTTGGGAAAAACTGAAGGCAGGAGGAGAAGGGGACGACAGAGGATGAGAAGGTAGGATGGCATCACCGATTTGATGGATGTGAGTTTGAACAAGTTCTTGGGGTTGGCGATGCACAGGGAAGCCTGGCGTGCTGCAATCCAAGACACTGCAAAGAGTCTGACATGACTGAGCGACTGGACTGAATGAATAAAACCTGGTGTGCTGCAGTCCATGGGATCACAAAGAGTTGGACACGACTTAGCAACTAAACAGCAACAACAATACTTCCTGATGCTGTCATGATAAATTCATTGCTTATTATTTACTTATACAAATGATTTTACACTTTATAAATTGTTGGTTATTCTGTAATGAGCTTCCTGGCGGCTCAGTGGTAAAGAATCCGCCTACCAGTGCAGGACACCCAGGTTCAATCCCTGGGTTGGGAATATCCCCTGGAGAACAAAGTGACAACCCACCCACTCCAGTGTTTTTGCCTGGGAAATCCCATGGACAGAGGGACCTGGCAGGCTACAGTCGATGGGGTTGCAAAAGATTTGGACATGACTTAACAATCAAACAATTCTATATACAGATAATTACACAGGTGATTTTAAATTTTCAGTTTACAGTTGTTAGATAAATCTGTTCATCCAACACTACACGTTAATTTCAGATGAAGTTCTGTCCTACAAAATTCTCACCATTCTCAAAACCACTAATGCTTGTTTCGCAAATGAGTTTAATCATTGTAGACTTGTCCATATTGTTGAATTACTGATCTTGCAAATGTACTGTCCACTGGTTTTGATTTTTCTTTGGCTCATTAAAAATACTCGAAGAAAACAGTTGCTGCAATTTTAATTACAAATGAGTTATGTCGCTGAAGTTCATATAAATTGACCATTTGAAACTCAAAATACATTTCTTTACAGAAATAACATTACGAATTATGCCTAATTCAAGTTTAGAAAGTCAACTGAGCTCACACATAATAAATTAAAAATGAGAAATACTTTTGTTTCAACTATCAGCACCTCCACTCATAGCATTGTTTTACTGGGGAAAAAAAATATGTATTTTAAGCTTTGGGTTACAGAAACTCATTTTTCTATGCCTCAATTATTTTTCTAGTATGTCCCACTCTTCCACCCTGTGTAGTATTGGACAGAATTTTCTAATGGTTTCTGGAGAGTAATAGGTGTACAGATTCTTGTCTGCCACATTTCTAGCAGCAGTCTTTCCTGGTATGAAAGCCAAAGGGACTGCTTTTGTGTTGATTCTGATGCTGCAGCAAGGTTGTCCTATGTGATGTGGATGTATTTATGTATGTAAATGTTCTATTGATGTTTTAGAAAGCCACAAGGAAACATGCATATCCCCAAACTTAACACATTTTTGTTGACTTACAGATTGAATTCCAGCACACAAAATTACCACCAGCCCTCATCCCCTCAAAACAAAGACCATAGGAGATAAATAAGATGACTGTCCTTTGTTATTCCTCTCCTCTAGGACACCTTGAAGGTGATCAGAGGGTGATGTTTATATATATACAAATAACCATACTTGTCAAGTGGAATCCTTGCAGTTTCAAATGCTTTATCTCATTTGATATTTAATAATTTTGTGAAAAGTGTTAGTCGTTCAATCGTGTCTGACTCTTTGTGACCCCATGGACTGTAGCCTGCCAAGCTCCGTTGTCCATGAAATTCTCCAGGCAAGAATACTAGAATGGGTAGCCATTCCTTTCTCCAGGGGATCTTCCCAACCCAAGGACCGAATCAAGGTCTCCTACATTGCAGGCAGATTCTTTACTGTCTGAGCCACCAGGGAAGCCCAAGAATACTGGTGTGGGCCCTATTTTGGCACTCAAGAAGACACCCTCCAAAATAGCCAAAAATGTTACAAAGTTTGTAGCAAAACAAAGCTGAGGTTCTAGACTGATTTCCAGCCCAAAGCTCCTCATATATTACCATAAAGGAGACCGAGAAGTCAAACACCATCCCTATGAGTTCTTTTTAGGATACTATTCTAAACCCAGTGGTGGGGGAGTTCTTTTTTTAGGGCTCAGGACAGCTTCACACCTAAAGAAAATGTGCTGTGTTTAACTTAACTTTACGGACTTCCCTGGTGGCTCAGATGGTAAAGCATCTGCCTACAATGTGGGAGACCCAGGTTTGATCCCTGGGTTGGTAAGATCCTCTGGAGAAGGAAATGGCAACCCACTCCAATACTCTTGCCTGGAAAATTCCATGGACGGAGGAGCGTTGTAGGCTACAGTCCATGGGATTGCAAAGAGTTGAACATGACTGAGCGGCTTCACTTTCACTTTCACTTAACGCTTTAATCAGGAATCGTTTCTAGTAAAAGTTGCACTCTTGTAATCATAGGGAATTTCAATGTTTCCCACTCCAAAATTTCCTCAAATGCTGCTTTTGCAAGGAGGTAGGAAAATGGCAGCTTTCCACAGTTACATGCTTTTTAGGGAAATATTGGGAAACTTCTGAGTTTTAAATGTGAGCTGATTCTCTGGGTGTTGAAATCGAAGCTGTGTTTTCTAACTGCGTGTACTGGCTGAGAGCCCTTGCCTTCTTGCTAGCTCCTGGGCTATCCATTGTCCTGGTTGCCACCTGCCTGTTGTTTTAATGATCATCTTCTTGGACGTGGGCCGGCAGAGGGTCATGATCGTGCCCTGTGTCTGCCCACAGTGCTTTGTCTCTATGCTGTTTATGGGCAGCCCACAACTTATGCATTCACAGCAGGCTGCTGGTCATTTTCTTCCAAATCATAGACCTGTGGGGGAGGAAAGAAGTGCTACTGCTGATTTGTAAACTGGTGTAGTGAGTATGGAGTCTTATTTTTCTTTGGAAACAGCCACGACTTGGAGCAGGCAAGTGAGCTACACCTTGGCTCCCTTAGGTTCTTTCAGAGGTTAGGCATTCAACCTGTGAGACAAGTTGAAATGCCAGATGTTCATGGGCTTGCATATAACAGATTTTAATGGCAGAGCAAATAAATGGAAGATACCCATCATTCCTAGAAGTTAAAACAAGTTCTTATTGAGAAGATTTACTGAAGATTCCACTTACCAATCTGCTGTTATAAAAACCAGAAGCCCAAATTAGCATCCTAAATCTTGTTCCAACATGTATAACAAAATTAGAATTTTTTCCTCCTTGAAGTTGTTATAAACTCATTGAGAATATATCGGTTTGCAGAGTCTCACACTGATCTTCCAAACATATTTGGAATGTTGTAGTCAATGAAGGTTGTAGTCAATGAAGAATTATTAATATTTCAAAGCAAATCTAGTCAGTTAAAAATAAAATTATCCCCAGACAGAAAATTTTCACTGCTGTGGTAGAGATGGTTGATCGCTTACTCAACAGTCACTTCTACTTTCTTTCTTGCCAATGGAACCTGCTTTTGTTCAGATGCTGGGCAGCATTTGCTCAGAAAATATGGTCCCATCCCTAGGAAAAGAATGAAATTAGCATAAGCCAATTATGGTCATTCCAGTCTCTCTTGCCAGAGATTGGTTATGATGACCACTCTGTAGTCACTGATTCTGAGACCAGAAATAAAGCATTTCCAAAACACAGATGCCAGATCACAAAAGTGAGTCATTGACAACTATGTCAAGCCTCTGAACCAATCTTGGATTTCTCGTCATGTCAGAAAATAAAGTAACTTTCAGAAGGAGATTCTGTTACTCTGCCCACAAGCTTCCTGATATGATTGCAAAGCCTGTTTTATGATTTTTGTTAGCCAGTTCCTGCACTCTTCATACTTTATCTTTTGTCTGCTGCCTGAGCAAGAGAGCCCTTTGAAGCTCATATGCCCAACAATCCTACTTTCTCCAGCCTGTCATGAATAGCATTTCTGCCTGGATTGGCACAGGGTACCTGTCTGAAACCTAAATTACACCAGGGAGGACATAAAGAAAGTACATCATTTCCTAATGCTTTTTATTTTATTTTCAGCTGTGCTGAGTCCTAGCATGTGTGGGCTCTTCCTTGTGGTGCATGGACTTCTCTTGTTGGGGCGCATGGGCTCCCGAGCACGAGGGCTCGGTAGTTGAGGAGCACGGTGGCTTCCCTACTAGCAGCACTCAGGTTTAGTTGTCCCATAGCATGGGGGATCTTAGTTCCCTGACCAGAGATTAAACCATCGTTCCCTGCATTGGAAGGTGGATTCTCAACCACTGGATCACCAGGGAAGTCTCCCCATTGCCTCTTAATGCTCATCTTGCGAGTCATTCATTACTCTGACTATTGGGATTTCCCTCAATATCAGGTATTTACAATAGCTACAAAGTCCAAAAATCAAATGCCCTTTGGGGGCGTCCATAACTTCTATTATGACAGTATGGTTTAATTATCTAGGTCTCCTTTATCACTTTGAAGATGAAGACATTGAGATCCTGAATAAGAAATTGTTTTCTCTACATCCCACACTTTGTCCTGAAACCTGCATTCCAGCTCCTCACAATGGTGCTTTAAAAAAAATAAAGCATGTGACCAATGTGAATAATATTTTATAGAAATGATCATTTGCAGCCCTCAAAGGAGTAGCAAGTGTGAACCACACCCAGAAAATTGGATCTTGAGTTCTACGCGGGTTGAATATCCCTTTGCTCTGTTCTGGCCTTACAGATAGGCGATTTCACTAGGAAAACTGGTAAGGAAGCCATGATTAGGATGCCAGCCGCAGAGAGATGTATGAGTGTGCGTGTTAATGGAATCTCTGCATGGGGATAGACACGCAGAGACTGAACACGCAGTGTTTCTGGTGACAGAATCACAGAAGCTTTCCACCTCCTTCACCAGGCTTTCCCCCAAGCCAACGCCTCTGTGTGCTCAAGGGCTCCTCTCTTAGGAGCTCTCAAACAGGGCCGTGTGTGTGTTTTACACAAATAGGGCTTTACATTAAAAAAAAAAAAAAATCCTCAGATCGAATTTGTCAGAATTTTAGGAACTCCTTCTCCCAGACTCCTTCTCTTCATATGTACAACCTATATCAACTTTGATTCAATTTATGAAAACCAGAACCAAATCAGAGTATGAATATCAACCTTTCCAAATCACTCCCAGGTATTCCCTTGAAGTAACAGTGGGTGAGAGCTCTACTATATTGCTTTGAGGAGAATTAATCACTTGACAGACTGTTTAGAGATAAATTTAATAGTGAGGTTAGTTACAGGGTTACACCCACTGAAGATCAAATAGAAATACAGATGAAGAATCCATGGTGGTCATTGCAAAAGCAAAATTTATTTTTTGTATTTATTTTTATTTATTTATTCTTGTGGCCACACCATGTGTGGCCATTTCCCTGACCAATTCCCTGACTAGGGATTGAATCTCTGGTCCTTGCATTGGGCGTGCAGCACTGTGCCACCAGAGAAATCCTGAAAATATTTTTTAAGTCAATATCAAAAATGACAGAATTTTGAAAATAGACAGAAATATTGTCTATAAACTCACCCTAACTCAAAAATTATTTTTACCAGAAACAAAAATATTAAGAAAACTCTTTTTCCTCATGTAACTTTTCATGACACACCAACAGAGAAAAGTTACTAACCACACACTCATTTTAACTAGAGTTACCCACTAAGGTTTCCTCTCAAATCTGTTCTTAACTTAGATATTTTTTAAGTTCAAAAAGATAAAAAAGTCTTTTTTGTTTTCTGGTTTCACATATTAAATTTCCACTTTAACTATGTTAAAGACTATATTAGAGTTATCTAACTATGTTAGAGACTATGCTTCTAGTCATTGAAGTGAATGAGCCCCGGGATTTAAGGTTGGTTGACTTAGATACCATGAGCAGCTCACAGTAATTGGTAATGAATGTACTGCTGGTGGTGATGATCAGGAGATGCAGAAAGATGGACAGGGAAGGAAGGAAAAAAAGGTGCGAAGGAGGAACACTGAGCAGATGGGGAGGGACAAGCATGGGAAAGGAATGTAGGCTGGGAGTCAGAACACGCCCAGAGAGCACTGGAGGCTTTCACAGTTACAGTTCAAGAACTGGAAGTTCAGTTGCATGAGAGGACTGCTAATTCTTGCCTGGGCAGACCTTAGACCCCCATCTCACAGCTATTACCTGCCAACACCCATTTCACAACTGTGAACTCATGGAAGCCACTCGAAGGCTCTATCCAGTGTTTAAAGTCCTCCTTCCGCACATACACACTTACTTTTCAGGCATAGTCAGAAAGCCTCTGCTTATTTAAAGAAGATAGTATAACGTTAAAGTCAGGTTATTCCGATTCCAACTCTGATTTAACTAATAGTTGTAGCTTCCACTCTCACATTTCTGACCAGTGATGCTCTCCTGTATTCACTTGGAATGGTTTGCAGTCCTCTACCCTAGACTCAGATGGTAAACAGTCTGCCTGCAATGCAGGAGACCTGGGTTTGATCCCTGGGTCGGGAAGATCCCCTGCAGAAGAAAATGGCAACCCACTCCAGTATTCTTGCCTAGAGAATTCCATAGACAGATGAGCCTGGTAGGCTACAGTCCATGGGGTGCAATGAGTTGGACACGACTGAGTGACTTTCACCTTCATCACTCTAGTACAATTCTGAGAACTGGATTAGAAGTTTCAAGCCTTATATAACTTTGTAGGTATAGTAAAACCTAATGTATCCATTCTTCATTAATTTGGCACTTGTGAAAATGTCTTACATACTCTAGGTTGGGATCTGTCTGCACTATCTGGGAAGAACAAGTTTTCCAAATGGATTCAATTTACAACATTCCCAACACTCACCAGCCTCATTAACCTCCCTGAGTGACCCTGCATTTGCAAGACCTTTCCTTCAGGTATTTTTATTTTAATAATTTTCACCTCTTCCCTTTGTTCCTTTCATCTTAGGAATAATTACTGCTTTTTGCACTTGCAATCTCTGTAAATTGTTTGTGTTCTTTTGTTTGCTTTTTCAGTTCTGCAATATCTAATTAACAATTCTTTATTAAATTCATTCTATTTAAATAGTTGGTGTCATTTCTGCATCCTGGTTGGACCCTGTGTGACAGACCACACAGGTTCTCTTGTGTATATGGAGGTAATGGAAATATTTAAAATTCTGTTTTCCGCCTTTTAAAATTTTCACCAAATGTGTCTGAATTAGTGACATGTTCTAGAAATCCTGTTTTATCTTCTGCAACAATCTATTTACCAGGCTTGATTCTAATACCTCAAACCCAAAAAAAAATAAGTCCACCAATCTCCATTTCCAGCAGATGAGAGTTGATATGGTTCTGTGTCTCCTTGTCTCCTCACATCCCAGGAAGAGGGGATGAGTTGGAATGGGAGTATCCAAGTCAGTTCCACTCTTGTGACACCTTCCAAGTACAGGAGAGGGCAATGCAGGACATTATGATAATAATCTCCCCAAGAAGCAGTGATCCTGGGTCTTTCTTGTTCTTGGCAGGGAAGGAGAAGCCCCAGTGGGAGCAACAGAATCAATTTAAATATTCCTTTCAACATTGCTCAGCATGAGTGCAGATGGGCTTTAGAGACAGAGACTTTGGCCTGAAGTTGGCTATTCTGAGGTCAGAGCAAAGTTTCTTCCTTGAGAACTTTTGTGCTGAGAGCAGTGCTCTTGTGTGCCATTACGGATTTGCTAACTACTCTGCCTCTCAGGTTTTTTATTGTTGCTATTATGGAATGGTATCTTTTTCAGGGCAGAAGTTTTTAACTTCAGTGAAGTCTAATTTAACAATTCTTTGTTTCATGGGACATGTTTATGATCTTGCACCTTAAAAAGTTATCACCAAATCCTATACTTTCTTCTAGAAGTTTTATAGTGTTACATTTTATCTTTAGGTCTGTGATCCATTCTGAGTTAATTTTTGCGAAGGGTGTAAGGTGTTCAGATTTTGATTTTTATCCATATGAACAGCCAGTTGTTCCAGCACCATTTGCTGCAAAGACTATCTCTTCTATATTGCATCACCTTTGTTCCTTTTTCAAAGATCAGTTGACCGTATTCATGTGGGTCAATTCTGAGCTCTATATTCTGATCCAGGTTCATTCAATTTTCAGAAAATGTTTATTAAGCAATTAATAAATAAAGTTAAGAGAATTCTGCTTAGGTACAAAGGGGAAAGACAAAACCATTGTTTTCAGCAGCTCTCGGTCCTGATAAATGCACTGTTCACAGAACAGCTTGGTAAATGATACAATGGAACTATACACAGCTTACTAAGAGTTCCCAGAACATACAAAGCATACAACCATTTCTTCTCACGAAATTAAAAATTTCTTTCACGCTTGCTCCTTGGAAGAAAAGCTATGACCAACCTAGACAGCGTATTAAAAAGCAGAGACATTACTTTGCCTACAAAGGTCTGAATAGTCAAAGTTATGGGTTTTCCAGTAGTCATGTACAGATGTGAGAGTTGGATCATAAAGAAGGCTGAGCGTCAAAGAACTGATGCTTTCAAACTGTGGTGCTGGAGAAGACTCTTGAGAGTTCCTTGGACAGCAAGGAAATCAAACCAGTTAATCCTAAAGGAAATCAACTCTGAATATTCATTGGAAGGACTGATGCTGAAGCTGAAGCTCCAATACTTTGGCCACCTGATGTAAAGAGCCTACTCACTGGAAAAGACCTTGAGGCTGGGGAAAATTGAGGGCATGAGCAGAAGGGGGCTACAGAGGATGCAGTGGTTGGATGGCATCAGTGACTTAATGAACATAGTTTGAGCAAGCTCTGGGAGATAGTGCAAGGCAGAGAAGCCTTGCATGCTGCAGTCCGTGGGGTTGCAGAGTCAGACATGACTGAGTGACTGAACAAAAACGAATTTCTTCCCACCTCTATCATGACTATTTCCATTTGGGTCCCGGATACTATTATTTTTTACCTTGATTTTTTAAGTTGCTTTATAAAATTCTTTGATGATGTCCTTGCCTTTCCATTCAAAGGAAGTAGAATTAAGTCATTGTTCTGCTAAAAATTCCCAATGAGCTCCCTTCTACCTTGCAGTAATTGTCAACGTCTTCTCCATGGCCTTTGTGAGCAGGATCCCATTGTGCTCTGGCCCTCATCTCCTAGTCTCACCCTCTTGTTCTGGTCTGGCCTCTCTGACTGTTCAAGTGCCAGGTGCTCCTGTTTCAGTATTGGCATTTGCTATGCTCCCTGCTGGGGAAAATCTTGCCAGATATCCACATGCCTCTCTCCCTCCAATTCCAGTCTATGCTATGAGTGTCTATTACCTGCTTAATATTTTAGACCTTCTTTTTCAAAAAAAGTAATCTATGTCTCCCCAATAAATTCCATGAGGTTAGGGCATTTTATCTCTCCTTCTCTCCCTTCATTCTCTTCTCTCCATTTTGGTGCCTAGAATAATGCTTGCAATATAATATGAACTCATAACATACTTGTGGAATGAGGGAGTAAAAGCAAGAAAGAGAAATAGGGACACTTTGGGGTAATCCCAGTAAACCATCAGCTTCTCAAGGAAAGAAGAGCTTATGCATGCATGCATGCTCAGTCATGTCTGACTGTTTTGATCCTATGGACTGTAGCCCACCAGGTTCCTCTGTCCGTGGGATATTCCCCGCAAGAGTACTGGAGTAGGTTGCCCTGCCTTCCTCCGTGCTATCTTCCTGATCCAGGTATTGAACCTGTGTCTCCTGCACTACAGGCAGATTCTTTACCTGCTGAGCCATCAGCTGCTGCTGCTAAGTCACTTCAGTCGTGTCCAACTCTGTGTGACCCCATAGACGGCAGCCCACCAGGCTCCCCCATCCCTGGGATTCTCCAGGCAAGAACACTGGAGTGGGTCAGCATTTCCTTCTCCAATGCATGAAAGTGAAAATTGAAAGTGAATTTTCTCAGTTGTGTCTGACTATTTGTGACCCCATGGACCGCAGCCTACCAGGCTCCTCCACCCACAGGATTTTCCAGGCAAGAGTACTGGAGTGGGGTGCCACTGCCTTCTCTGGCTGAGCCATCAGTGATGTCCCTAGAAGCTTATAAAAGCCACGAGTGAGTCTTAGTGTTTGAGCATGAAATAAATGCTGAATAAATGAGGAATAACATACTCAAATACCCATTTACAGTTGAGAACACTGAGATACAAAACTTGAGACGATTTCTTAAGATCTTGTACCCTTGTAGAGACAGAAAAAGCATTTCAGACTACAGGGATATTTTTTTCTTTTCATTGCAACATTTTAAGACTATAATCTCTAAATAAGATGAACTAATTCAGTCAAGGGAATTAGTTAGAAGCCAGGAGAGGACTTCATGGGATAGAATATTTCTCAGTAGGATTTTGAAGGAAGTGAGCCTCAATTAAAAGGTAAGAAAGAAGAGAGCCTCCGCCTGCCACTGCAGGAGTGTGTGTGCACCAGAAGGTCCTGACAGCAGCCTTGACAAGTACCCATGGTGACTTTGCTTGCCAGTTAACAGAACTAGGAAGGTATCACAAAGAGTCGAACATGACTGAGTCACTAAGTGCATGCACACACACACACACACTCACACACGCAAAGGTATGGGCTGAAAATGGACTTATCACAAAGAGTCGGACATGAGGACATGCCTGAGTGACTAAGTCTCTCTCACACACACACACATGAAGGTATAGGTTGAAAATGGATTTATCACAAAGAGCTGGACATGAGGACATGACTGAGTGACTAAGTCACACACACACATGAATGGGCTGAAAATGGAGCTAGCATCACACACACACACACACACACATGTATGGGCTGAAAATGGAGTTAGCAAGACACATAGACACATGCATGCATGCACACACACACACACACACACACACACACACACACACACACATGGGCTGAGTTAGCATCCTGTAAGGCCTTCTTCCATTTGTATGAAAAGGCAAACGTTAGAAGATTAGGAGCACCTGAGGAACCTCAGATGCAGAAGCAATTTTCTCAGACATGAGCTCTTCTCAAGGAATACCAGAGATGATGCAGAGAAAGCTACTCTTCTCAGGGTCCTTCTCACAGGGTCTCTCCTGACCTATGCTGAAGATGCCTGTCCCAGCTCAGCTCTTCAGGGAAAACATGGGAAAAGGGTGAGATGTAGCTGACTCTGCTCTCAGCACTCTCCAGGGCAGAGGTGTGTATTGTAGGGTGCTGAGAAGGGTCTGCATTAAGACGTCACTCAGTTCAGTTCAAGAGCAAGTGGCCACGGAACTTCTGGGACGACATCACAGATGCTGTCGTCGGTGCTCGTGCAGGTAAACAGGCATGGTTGTGTCTGATCTCTCCAGCAAACGGCATTTATAGCTTTTCTTTATATTAACTCTTTGGCTGAAAATATATACCATCAGAGAGCAAATAATATGGACTTGCAAGATTTATATAACTAGTTTCATATACCTTTGACAGTTCTATCATATTTTTAGACAGTTACAAAAGATAGCTGGATAGCAACCTGAACAACTAATGGGTGTCTTGTGAAGTAAATAAACTGTTAGGAAGTCAAAAGCTAACTATAAATGTTTGCACCAAAATTGATCAAGGAAGAAATAAGGAGAAATAATCTTTATAGTGATAACATGAAGTAAAAAGAAATGCTGCTTTTTTTCTGTTCAAGATTCTGGTTAACAAAAACCTTTTTTTTTTTTTTTTAAAGTTAATTGTCTATTAGTAAAGTATCACTGTCTTAAACATGTTCTGAATTTTCTCTTTAAATTTGCCATGCTTATCATTATTCAGTATACCTGATAAGTTCATTTTTGGAATTTCAGAAGCTTGATGAAATGGATTCATCATTCAATAAAGTACCAAGAAAGAATGGAACATTTTTAAAATTGAATTTTGCTTTGCGGTTTCAGACTTTTATACAGGTTACAAGAGAAAAAAAGAATTTTCTCTTTAAGAGAAGCATCATGACACCACATCTCCTCATCCAATATTTCCACTCTAAGGACCTCTGAGTAAGATAACTGCTCTTTAAGAGTTTCAGGGATGGAGAGAGGGACTTGGATTTTCACTGTGTATGGTCTGACTGACAACACTGAGTTTTTCTTTGCATATGGATACATTTTCTTGCACTCACAAAGAGAAGAAAAAAAAAGCTTGGAACTCTATTCCCTCTGAGGATTCTTCTCTTTTTATCTCCTTTTTTTTTTTTTTTTTTTGGCTGAAGAAGCAAAGATGAATGTGAATGGTTATTAAATAATCACTTGTTACAAGTAACTGATTAGAATTTGGACTATGTCAACAGTGGTTGCTTGCCAGCCTCTTGGCAGAGCTCTAATCACGTTAGGTTTTGGGTAATCAATTTATTCTAATACAAACCATATTGAATGACTGAGATTTTATGCCTTTTTATTTCCTTTAAACAGCCTTCTGAACCAAATGCTTATTATTTTGAAATGCAGCCAAATTCTGGCCACCACAGGAGTTCAGTGTTAAGATGGAGCTCCTAGTACTTTAGATATTTTCTTGGCTTACACAGAACCCTTAGAAAATTGGTCCAAAAATTTATGCTTCTGATTTTCTTTCTTATCTGCTGATTATTCAAGTTTCTTTAGGAAAGTAATTTTTTTGATCTATAGAATATTTTTCTGCAATAAAACTTTGTCTTCTTGTTTTATTTTGCCTAAATTTTAGGTAAACAAAGAGTACCCAAACATTTAGAATTCAAATCCAGTAATAAACAGCAACCATGGGGGTAGACGGAGCCCCAGAGAAGTGAGCAAAAGCGGGGTTTTCCACCAAGACATCATGGAAACTAACAACCAACAATGAAGAGGACTAGAGGAGTGATTAAGCTTCAAGGCTGGACATAGAAATTACTTAGGGCTTTCCAGGGGAATGAGGCTATTAAAAAAGGCATGTTCTACAGGTGACATAAGGATGTCAATAAGCCAAATATTTTGAGATATATAGGGCAGCCGCAGAAGAAGGTATATAGGGCACAGAAGCTCAGATGAGTACCTGTGGATGAGATGGCTAATGTTTGAGAGAGGTGGCAGTCTCAGGCCTGTGGGGAACTGGCATGTGACCTACATGTAGAGATGCTATTGATGACGTTTCACTGTTATGGGAGCTACATTTATCGATCAAAACAGACCCTGGCCACAGAGGTGGAGTAAAATGGACTCTACGGAGATATAACAGAGAGTGGTGCAGACTTTGGTAAGCCTGAGCAGGCATGCCACTGTAAACCACAGTCTAATGAGTTTTATGTCCATTGGAAATGTCCTTTTTAAAAACTATTTTTTAACTCCATGCAGGTGAAATAAAACACATATGCAGTTACTGGACAATTTCCCTGCACCAGGGACTATACCAGGTGCTGATAAAGCTCATAAGATAGTCTCTTTTTATTGGCCTCAAGAAGCTTATTGTCTGACTCAACTCAACTATCCACTGATGAAGTATTATCAAGAGTCTGGTTGACATCATCTTAGTCCTTGGAGATGCTGATTGAACAGCCTTTTCTCTTTTTTAGTTTTTCACCTCCCTCTTCTCACGTTGGGCTTCCCCGATAGCTCAGTTGGTAAAGAGTCTGCCTGCAAGGTGGGAGATCTGGGTTCAATCCCTGGGTTGGGAAGTTCCCCCGGAGAAGGGAAAAGATACTCATTCCACTATCCTGGCCTGGAGGATTCCATGGACTGAATGGGGTCACAAAGAGTGGGACAAGACGGGGTCACTTTCGCTTTCACTCCTCATGCTACAACACAGTAATTTTCTCAGCATCTCATCTCATATCCTCCTTCTTGTTCTGCTTCTCAAAGTCCCCTATTGAGCTCCTTGACAAACCTCATCTCTCCAGTCTTCATACCATTTTCCCTTCCCTTTGTGGCTTTTGGACTTCCTTTTGCTAAGTTGCTCAGCCATGTCCGACTCTTTGTGACCTCATGGACTGTAGCCTGCCAGGCTCCTCTGTCCGTGGAATTGTCCAGGCCAAAATACTGGAGTGGTTTGCCATTCCCTTCTCCAAGGGTTTTCCCAATCCAGGGATCAAACCCAGTTCTTTTGCCTCTCCTGTAGGGCCATCTCAGAGAAGGCAATGGCACCCCACTCCAGTATTCTTGCCTGGAAAATCCCATGGATGGAGGAGACTGGTAGGCTGCAGTCCATGGGGTCACTAGAGTCTGACACGACTGAGTGACTTCACTTTCACTTTTCACTTTCATGCACTGGAGAAGGCAATGGCAACCCACTCCAGTGTTCTTGCCTGGAGAATCCCAGGGACAACGGAGCCTGGTGGGCTGCCATCTATGGGGTCGCAACAGAGTTGGACACAACTTAAGTGACTTAACAGCAGCAGCAGCAGCAGCAGTAGGGCCATCTGGGAAACCCCTTGGATTTTCTTGCTCATGCAAATTCTCTTCCTCCCCTTAGCCCTCCTAGCAGTTATGGGTCTTCAGCTTCACCAGGGACATTTTCCACAGCCCAGCTCATCAGGGCCTATGGCTTTCCTCTGAGCTGCTGCCTGGATCTGATTTAATCTGGGGGAGATATGTGCCCTTTGCCTTTGACTGATTTAACAAGTTTTCTGAAGCATCAGGTATAAAGGGGTAGCAGAAGCATGTTGCCTGACACAAAAGGAGCACTAGACTCATCAGACTGACTTAGCAGAGGGAACTGAGATGAGAGGCAAAAGAAGAGGAGGGCAAGTACGCACTTCTTAAAGAAAACAAAATTTAAAGGGGAAGCCTTCCTTATTGAAACTTCCTGAAAGCTGTGAAGAGTGGTGAGTTCAGAAAGCAACACTGCACAGGCCAGACCATAGAGCTGGTCTCGTTTGAAGGCTGGAGAATGATGCCTTGGTTTCCATTCAAAGTCACTTTCTCCTTAGTCTAGGCGCAATCTTGTACACAGCAGGACTAGAGAAGGTTAAAGACGAGCAGATAAGGCTTCTCAGTATCTTCTTTTCAGAGTTATGTGGTCAATACTGTTTATACGGAAAGGGGGTCTGCTAGGACTTCTGACCTGTACCGGCCGTCTTTTAAGGATCAGAATGAAAGAGGGGGCTTGTCAGCTTTCAGGGACCCACTTACTTCCACGCAAAATGACTGCTACAGTCAATGGTCTGTGTCCGGTTTCTCCCTGGCAAAGATATGCTGAAGTTCTAATCCCAGGCACCTCAGAGTATGCCCATACTTAGAAATAGGGTCTTTATTATAATCATTATTTTTAATCTTTTAAAAGACTGGAAAACAGAGCTTGCCTCTTTTTTTCTCAGGGAAAACATGATATCCACAGGAAAACTGGGAAAGTCTCTGATCCAGAAATAAGGTCTTTACAGAGGTTATCAAGTTAAAATCAGGGCCCTAGTCCCTATGACTAGTATCCTTAAAAAAGATAAATTAGGACAGAGACACAGAAGGAAAACAATATGAAGATGCACAGGGGACTTTATCCATATGACTCAAAAATGCCATCTACAAGCCAAGGAATACCAAGGATGGCTGGCAAACAACAGAAGCCAGAATAGGCTAGAAAGGATTTTCCTCTGGAGATGGAAGAGAGAGCATGGCCCTGCCAGCATCTTGGTTTGCATTTCTGGCCTTCAACATTGTAAGACAATATATTCCTATTGTTTCAAGCCATCCACTGTTTGGTATAACTAATACTCCTTCTTGTCAGCAGTCCCATATCAGTTCTGCTTATGCCCTACCACAGGCCTTATAATAAAAGATAGGTTTCTTATGCTTAGAGTATGGAAAGAACCACTGTGTTTTGCAGACACATTTGCACATAAAGGCAGTATCTGTCTATAAGCTAGCAATATACAACCCCTTCTCTGTTTTTCTGCAACAGCACTGTCCAGTAACATAGTCACCACGAGTTACATGTGGTTCTTTAAAATACAAATTTAACTAAAATTATTAAATTAAGAATTTAGTTCATTAGACACACCAGTCACACATCAAGTCATATGTGACTAGTAGCTACTGTATTGAACAATACAGTTACAGAGTGTGTCCCTCACCACAGAAAAGTTCTATTGCACAGCACAGTTCTAGAGAAAGAGGTTCTAGTCAGTTGAATTTTCTGGGTAACATAAAGATAATACATATGCCTCAGGAAGTACAAATCGAAGAAAGAAAGAAACGAAAAAAGAAAAAAAGGCTATACAGTTAACTCTGAAAATGTACTTTGATAAATCTGAAGTGATGCTATGACTTTGAAATATTTTAGAGGTGGGAGTATGAATTTCAACCCTCACTGTATTAACAATGGGCCAGAATGTTGGCAAACTGAGAGCTGGATTGATTGAACACTAAATAAATCAGCGTCTGTTGTCTAAACTATGGCCCCAGCACAAAATCTAACCAAGTCTGGGGAATAATTTAGGAACATTTAAAGTCATTAGGATCATTAGCTCTGACTCGAGCATAGCAAAATAAACAACTCTCTCAGCCTGATTTGGAACTAGTTCTTCTACTGCCTTCTAAGTCAAAGTGAAATCCTCTGAGTTTAAGTACATTACAAATGTTTTCCTTTTTCAGGCTATGTTTATTCTTACATCTCTGTGTTTGGAGGGTTCGCTCCACTGTTTTCTATACTCTGCTTACTCACTGTGTTAGAGCCATAGGACTGGCAAGGACTGACTAGTCTAGTTCTGTCCTTCCGTCTGAAAGTCTACTGAACAGACTGTCTATACTTCTGTGTTCTAGGTCCTTCCATCATGGGAACATAATCATCTCAGGACTATACCTAGCAGTTTGATATTATACCATGATTCCTCTTGGCCCCTTATTTTTCATAATGGCATTTTTACAGTCTTTCCAAACCTTTGGGTCAGAGTGACATTTATTCCATTCCTCTGACCTCTGGCTGCAATTTTCTTTGTCTGGACTGCAGAGAGGAGACTAAATTTCCTTTTTTTTTTTTTAAAATTGTAGTTAGAGGGTTCACCAAGAACAATGGTAGGAATGTGGCTCTGAGTTCTGAAATCATAGATAACTAATACTTTACAGACAGAGGGGACTCCAAAAATATTCTTACCTGATTGGTTGGCATAAAGAAATTAACACTCTTCTATAAAAAATAACTTTGTCTCTATTTAAGAGAGATGTGGTACTCTAATTTTGAACAAAATTGCTGAAGGAGGACTTTACTCCAACTCTTCAGGGAGAAAAGTCATTATATATGGCTTTATTGATAACGCTGATTTAGACATTTATTTCTTTTCTTCCACCAGAAAAATGTCATGCCAGTTACATTGTCAAGAGCTGCAGAGCTAACTGGGCTCTGATGAAGGCTTATCAGGAAGGTATGAGCAAGAAGCTCTCCTGGACAAGCAGGCTGAGTCTCAGCTGGTGCCCTCGGCGCTCTTTGGGAAGGGAACTGGGTCAGTGGGCTACTTACCTTTCCAGGGCCAATCATCTGATTATGTGATTGACAGATTATTATGTCAACCAAGAGGAACGATGAGTAGATGAAACAAGAGAGAGAAGTTTAATAGGAGAGCCTTTTATATGTTGAGAATAGAGAAGGCTGAGCGCTGAAGAATTGATGCTTTTGAACTGTGGTGTTGGAGAAGACTCTTGAGAGTCCCTTGGACTGCAAGGAGATCCAACCAGTCCATTCTGAAGGAGATCAGCCCTGGGATTTCTTTGGAAGGAATGATGCTAAAGCTGAAACTCCAATATTTTGACCACCTCATGCGAAGAGTTGACTCATTGGAGAAGACACTGATGCTGGCAGGGATTGGGGGCAGGAGGAGAAGGGGACGACAGAGGCTGAGATGGCTGGATGGCATCACTGACTCGATGGATGTGAGTCTGTGTGACCTCTGGGAGTTGGTGATGGATAGGGAGGCCTGGCGTGCTGCGGTTCATGGGGTCGCAAAGAGTCGGACACGACTGAGTGACTGATCTGATCTGATTTGATCACAGTTTCAAGCCACCCCTGACCCTAAGCAGTCTCTCTTCTCCCCAGTATGGAAGATACATGGTGTTTCCCATTTTAAGAAATCCAACAAATAAAAATCTAGAAAAAGAAACTCAGAATATCTTTTTAAAAAACAGCAATTATTGAAAAAACTTTCTGAATTACTAAAGAGCAACCTGGGATGGGTGGGTCATGGTGGAGAGAGATGACAGGGTGTGGTCCGCTGGAGAAGGGAATGGCAAACCACTTCAGTATTCTTGCCTTGAGAACCCCATGAACAGTATGAAAAGACAAAATGATAGGATACTGAAAGAGAAACTCCCCAGGTCAGTAGAGGCCCAATATGCTACTGGAGATCAGTGGAGAAATAGCTCCAGAAAGAATGAAGGGATGGAGCCAAAACAAAAAGAATACCCAGCTGTGGATGTGTCTGGTGATAGAAGCAAAGTCCGATGCTGTAAAGAGCAATACTGCATAGGAACCTGGAATGTCAGGTCCATGAATCAAGGCAAATTGGAAGTGGTCAAACAAGAGATGGCAAGAGTGAATGTCGAAATGCTAGGAATTAGCGAACTCAAATGGACTGGAATGGGTGAATTTAACTCAGAGGACCATTATATCTACTACTGTGGGCAGGAATCCCTCAGAAGAAATGGAGTGGCCATCATGGTCAACAAAAGAGTCTGAAGTGCAGTAGTTGGATGCAATCTCAAAAATGACAGAATGATCTCTGTTCGTTTCCAAGGCAAACCATTCAATGTCACAGTAATCCAAACCTATGCCCCAACCAGTAACACCAAAGAAGCTGAAGTTGAATGGTTCTATGAAGACCTACAAGACCTTTTAGAACTAACACCCAAAAAAGATGTCCTTTTCATTAAGGGGACTGGAATGCAAAAGTAGGAAGTCAAGAAACACCTGGAGTAACAGGCAAATTTGGCCTTGGAACACGGAATGAAGCAGGGCAAAGACTAACAGAGTTTTGCCAAGAAAATGCACTGGTCATAGCAAATACCCTCTTCCAACAACACAAGAGAAGACTCTATACATGGACATCACCAGATGGTCAACACCGAAATCAGATCGATTATATTCTTTGCAGCCAAAGATGGAGAAGCTCTATACAATCAGCAAAAACAAGACCAGGAGCTGACTGTGGCTCAGACCATGAACTCCTTATTGCCAAATTCAGACTGAAATTGAAGAAAGTAGGGAAAACTACTAGACCATTCAGGTATGACCTAAATCAAATCCCTTATGATTATACAGTGGAAGTGAGAAATAGATTTAAGGGCCTAGATCTGATAGATAGAGTGCCTGATAAACTATGGAATGAGGTTCGTGACATTGTATAGGAGACAGGGATCAAGACCATCCCCATGGAAAAGAAATGCAAAAAAGCAAAATGGCTGTCTGGGGAGGCCTTACAAATAGCTGTGAAAAGAAGAGAAGTGAAAAGCAAAGGAGAAAAGGAAAGATATAAACATCTAAATGCAGAGTTCCAAAGAATAGCAAGAAGAGATAAGAAAGCCTTCAGTGATCAATGCAAAGAAATAGAGGAAAACAACAGAATGGGAAAGACTAGGGATCTCTTCAAGAAAATCAGAGATACCAAAGGAACATTTCATGCAAAGATGGGCACGATAAAGGACAGAGATGGTGTGGACCTAACAGAAGCAGAAGATATTAAGAAGAAGTGGTAAGAATACACAGAAGAACTGTACAAAAAAGAGCTTCAAGATCCAGATAATCATGATGATGTGATCACTGACCTAGAGCCAGACATCTTGGAATGTGAAGGCAAATGGGCCTTAGAAAGCATCACTATGAACAAAGCTAGTGGAGATGATGGAATTCCAGTGGAGCTATTCCAAGTCCTGAAAGATGATGCTGTGAAAGTGCTGCACTCAATATGCCAGCAAATTTGGAAAACTCAGCAGTGGCCACAAGATTGGAAAAGGTCAGTTTTCATCCCAATCCCAAAGAAAGGCAATGCCAAAGAATGCTCAAACTACCGAACAATTGTACTCATCTCACACGCTAGTAAAGTAATGCTCAAAATTCTCCAAGCCAGACTTCAGCAATAGGTGAACCGTGAACTTCCTGATGTTCAAGCTGGTTTTAGAAAAGGCAGAGGAACCAGAGATCAAATTGCCAACATCCGATGGATCATGGAAAAAGCAAGAGAGTTCCAGAAAAACATCTATTTCTGCTTTATTGACTATGCCAAAGCCTTTGACTGTGTGGATCACAATAAACTATGGAAAATTCTGAAAGAGATGGGAATACCAGACCACCTGATCTGCCTCTTAAGAAATCTGTATGCAGGTCAGGAAGCAACAGTTAGAACTGGTCATGGAACAACAGACTGGTTCCAAATAGGAAAAGGAGTATGTCAAGGCTGCATATTGTCACCATGTTTATTTAACTTATATGCAGAGTACATCATGAGAAATGCTGGACTGGAAGAAACACAAGTTGGAATCAAGATTGCTGGGAGAAATCTCAATAACCTCAGATATGCAGATGACACCACTCTTATGGCAGAAAGTGAAGAGGGGCTAAAAAGCCTCTTGATGAAAGTGAAAGTGGAGAGTGAAAAGGTTGGCTTAAAGCTCAACATTCAGAAAACGAAGATCATGGCATCTGGTCCCATCACTACATGGGAAATAGATGGGGAAACAGTGGAAACAGTGTCAGACTTTATTTTTTGGGCTCCAAAATCACTGCAGATGGTGACTGCAGCCATGAAATTAAAAGACGCTTACTCCTTGGAAGGAAAGTTATGACCAACCTAGATAGCATATTCAAAAGCAGAGACATTACTTTGCCAACAAAGGTTCGCCTAGTCAAGGCTATGGTCTTTCCTGTGGTCATGTATGTATGTGAGAGCTGGACTGTGAAGAAGGCTGAGCGCCGAAGAATTGATGCTTTTGAACTGTGGTGTTGGAGAAGACTCTTGAGAGTCCCTTGGACTGCAAGGAGATCCAACCAGTCCATTCTGAAGGAGATCAGCCCTGGGATTTCTTTGGAAGGAATGATGCTAAAGCTGAAACTCCAGTATTTTGGCCACCTCATGCGAAGAGTTGACTCATTGGAGAAGACTCTGATGCTGGGAGGGATTGAGGGCAGGAGGAGAAGGGGACGACAGAGGATGAGATGGCTGGATGGCATCACTGACTCGATGGGTGTGAGTCTGGGTGACCTCCGGGAGCTGGTGATGGACAGGGAGGCCTGGCGTGCTGCGGTTCATGGGGTCGCGAAGAGTCGGACACGACTGAGCGACTGATCTGATCTGATTTTTTTTGAACAACAAGACTTGGCAGAAAGTTCTGTTCTGGTTTTAAGTAAATTCATTACTTTTTCTTTTCTTTTCTACCTGGGTTCTGGATACTTCACAATTCACTCATGGTGCCTTACAATAGGCTGCTTTTTCTCTTATGTTGTTCAGCGGCTCAGTCATGTCCGACTGTTTGCGACCCCAAGGACTGCAGCACGCCAGGCTTCCCTGTCCTTCACCATCTCCTGGAGCTTGCTCAAACTCATGTCCATTGAGTCTGTGATGCCATCCAACCATCTCATTCTCTGTCATCTCCTTCTCCTCCTGCCTTCAATCTTTCCCAGAATCAGGGTCTTTTCTAACGAGTCAGTTCTTTACATCAGGTGGCCAAAGTATTGGAAATTCAGCTTCGGCATCAGTCCTTCCAATGAATCTTCAGGATTGATTTCCTTTAAGATTGACTAGTTTGATCTCCTTGCAGTCCAAGGGACTCTCAAGAGTCTTCACCAACACCACAGTTCAAAAGCATCAATTCCTTGGGCTCAGCATTCTTTATGATCCAACTCCCACATCCACACATGACTACTGGAAAAAACAAAGCATTGACTAGACAGACCTTTTTTGGCAAAGTAATGTCTTTGTTTTTTAATATGCTATCTAGGTTTGTCTCTTATATTGGGGACCTTATTACAAGTTGTAGACAATTCTTGGTCTCTACCCCTAAATTTGGAGCCCCAGCCTACATTTCTATGTACCAAATTATATTAGGGAGTTTTTAACTTGATGGTCCCATGGACATCTCAGACTGAACAGGGCCCAAGACTGTCTTTTAACCCCAAATATATTCTACTAGTAGTTTTCCCTGTGTCAGTTTTGGGTAATTCCAAAATTCCATCTGCTTAGGTCAGAAACCTTGGAATCAACTGGAACTTACCTCTCCTCCCGTTTCCCCCTTTCCCCACACTTCACATCTACCCATCAGGATGTCTCTTTGGAAATATCTCCAGAATCTGGTCACTGCTCACCTCCCCAACTGCTGCTATTAGCCACCACGCTCTCCCATTTTATCACAGTGGCCTCGTATCAGTTCTCTCTGCTTCCACTCTTCCCATTTATAGTTTGTTGACTCAGGGGCCAAAGTGTAGGAGCCATTACACACTTTTTGACCAGAGGAGTGACAAGATCTGGCTTTTGATTTAAATCTCCTTTCTCAAGTATCACTCACTCAATAAGACTTGACAATAAATACTCGATTTAAAAATATAAAGCTATCCTTTCCCTCAGCATTCTTAATGCCCTTAGTTTGATCAAATTACACACAGCATTAATCACCTAAAAAAAAAAATCTTTGGCTATTCTGGGTCTGTGTTGTTGTGCATAGGTTTTCTCTCCTTGTGATGAGTGGGGTTCAGTCTTTAGTTGAGGTACACAGGCTTCTTATTGTGGTGGCTTCTCTTGTGAAGCATGGGCTCTAGTGCATGTGGGCTTCAGTAGTTATGGCTCATGGGCTTAACTGCTCCTTGGCATGTGGGATCTTAGTTCCCAGGCCAGGTATCAAACCCAAGTCCCCTGCACTGGCAGGTAGATTCCTAACTACTGGACCTCCAGGGAAGTCCAAGTATTAACCATTTTAAACATAATATATAATTTACCTATTCATCATATTTACTGTGTTCTCTTATCCTATCTCCCTAACCTGACCCCAGATGAATGTAGATATCTGGTCTGTTTGCTGATAATTCCAAGCATGGGATTATACTGATACATGGCACATTGAAAGCATTCTATATACTTGCTTAATGATGAAAAACAATTTAATCATCATCCCCAGCTTCTGAATCCTGTACTGGGAAGGGAAGCATGGATGCTTCTATTCCATAGCCTTACATTTCTAAACCCTGCTCACTAGGCCAGGCTTATGACTCCTTCTCATTCCTTCTGAATTGGGAAGAAGGCATTAAGGAAAAAAAAACAAAGAGGATCAGAGATTGCTGTATTTACAATCTGTCCTTGGTGTTCATGAGGCTTGGCAAAAATAAACCTAGATCTAGAACTTTCTCTTGAAATACATCTTGTGGGTTTCTAAGAAACCCTGCTTGCCACCCGCTCCCCCTCGGCCCCGGCCTCACCAGGAATCTCCGATAAGGACCAGTCCTGTGATGTGGGATGTGGTTGGCCACTTTACAGTACAAACTCTCGGACTTGGAGCCCTGGGCCTTCTACCTTACCAGACTCTCTGTGGTAAGCCTCTTGAGAGCAAGGTCGCTTTGAAGATGGCTCCAGTCTGGCTCCCAGGAGACCCATATACAGTTGAAAAGGATCTCTCCTTACATCCTTGCCTGTGAAAAGTGCAATTCACATTCACTTTCTCTGAATGCTGCTTGTTAGCATGACTTCAGATATTTCAGCCAAATCTGACTGCAGTACACTGAGTAGTCTCCTGGAATCTCCCCACAAGATCTCAAAGTGTGGGGGTAGAAGATTCCTCTTCTTCCCCTTTGTGGAAGAGACAGATCGAGGGAGTGGATGCAGAATGACAGCTTCTTCAGAGAAATTCTTGCTCTCAACCTTTTCAACTCCAACTCTGTTGTAGTCTCAAGATGGGTGGGAGATTAGGGGTTGATGAAGGGATGCCTGGGTACCCTCTTGGCAAGTTCTGTGGGGATGTCTTGGATCTATTATTTTGCTGTCAGCCAATGGGGAGAATAAACGTAGAACAAGCCACAGTTTAGGATGTTCTTACAGTTTTAAAATAATAAGGAAATGAGTTGATGTTGTCAGGACGTCCTGACCTCAGTTTTGCCTCCACACTGCTTTCTAGGCGTGGAGGCTCCGTGTGCTCAGCTCCTCTTCCATTCCAGGCCTTGGCTTAGATGGAGCTTCCCACAGAGGCCTGCTTGGCCTGATCAGTGCAAGAGGGCCCTGTTATGCTTTCTCAGCTCCTACTTCATTTTCTTCATATATTTATTATAATTTGTAATCGTACGTATATTGATGGATCCATTTCTACCTTTCATACCAGACTTAGTGCTCCAGGAAGTCAGTCTGCTTGGTTCATGGTAGCTTCCCTGGAGCCCAGGACAGAGCTGAGCATCCAGGTCCTGCTCAGATTCACTAGGGGACCCTCAGAGCTGCCTGGTGTGGACATGGCTCTGCCACTTACTAGCTGCGTGCTCTTGGGAAAGTTCCTCAGCTATAGAGTTGGGACAACAACAGTACCAACTATTAGGTGATGTTTATGTATTTACAGTGTTCGGAAAAGGGACTGGCAGGTACCTTAAAAGTGTTTTCCCTGATTATTAACTACATAAAGGTGATGCGTTATCTAAGTGATACATTAACTGTTTTTAGGAAATGTTCAGTTAAGGAAGGGGAGGGCCTAGAGGAGCTACTCCACGTTCAAGGTAAGGAGGGGGAGGTAGTGAGGAGATAACCCTCCTCTAAGGTAAGGAGCAGTGGCTGCGCTTTGCTGGAGCAGCCATGAAGAGATACTCCACGTCCAAGGTAAGTGAAACCCAAGTAACTTGGTAGGTGTTGTGAGAGGGTATCAGAGGGCAGACACATTGAAACCATAATCACAGAAAACTAGTCAATCTGATCACATGGACCACAGCCATGTGATCTAACTCAGTGACACTAAGCCATGCCCAGTGGGGCGACCCAAGATGGACGGGTCATGTTGGAGACGTCTGACAGGATGTGGTCCACTGGAGAAGGGAATGGCAAACCACTTCAGTATTCTTGCCTTGAGAACCCCATGAACAGTATGAAAAGGCAAAATGATAGGACACTGAAAGAGGAACTTCCCAGGTCAGTAGGTGCCCAATATGCTACTGGAGATGAATGGAGAAACAACTCCAGAAAGAATGAAGGGATGGAGCCAAAGCAAAAACAATACCCAGTTGTGGATGTGACTGGTAATAGAAGTAAGGTCCAATGCTGTAAAGAGTAATATTGCATCAGATCAGATCAGTCGCTCAGTCGTGTCTGACTCTTTGCGACCCCATGAACTGCAGCACACCAGGCCTCCCTGTCCATCACCAACTCCCAGAGGCCACCCAGACTCACATCCCTCGAGTCAGTGATGCCATCCAGCCATCTCAGCCTCTGTCGTCCCCTTCTCCTCCTGCCCCCAATCTCTCCCAGCATCAGAGTCTTCTCCAATGAGTCAACTCTTTCCATCAGGTGGCCAAAATATTGGAGTTTCAGCTTTAGCATCATTCCTTCCAAAGAAATCCCAGGCTGATCTCCTTCAGAATGGACTGGTTGGATCTCCTTGCAGTCCAAGGGACTCTCAAGAGTCTTTTCCAACACGACAGTTCAAAAGCATCAATTCTTCGGCGCTCAGCCTTCTTCACAGTCCAGCTCTCACATTCATACATGACCACAGGAAAGATCATAACCTTGACTAGATGGACCTTTGTTGGCAAAGTAATGTCTCTGCTTTTGAATATGCTATCTAGATTGGTCATAACTTTCCTTCCAAGGAGTAAGCGTCTTTTAATTTCATGGCTGCAGTCACCATCTGCAGTGATTTTGGAGCCCAGAAAAATAAAGTCTGACACTGTTTCCACTGTTTCCCCATCTATTTCCCATGTAGTGATGGGACCAGATGCCATAATCTTCATTTTCTAAATGTTGAGCTTTAAGCCAACCTTTTCACTCTCCACTTTCACTTTCATAGGAACCTGGAATGTCAGGTCCATGAATCAAGGCAAATTGGAAGTGGTCAAACAGGAGATGGCAAGAGTGAACATCAACAATCTAAGAATCAGCAAACTAAAATGGACTGGAATGGGTGAATTTAACTCAGAGGACCATTATATCTACTACTGTGGGCAGGAATCCCTCAGAATGGAGTGGCCATCATGGTCAACAAAAAAGTCCGAAATGCAGTACTTGGATGCAATCTCAAAAACGACAGGATGATCTCTGTTCGTTTCCAAGGCAAACCATTCAATATCACAGTAATCCAAGTCTATGCCCTAACCAGTAACGCTGAAGAAGCTGAAATTGAAAGGTTCTATGAAGACCTACAAGACCTTTTAGAACTAACACCCAAAAAAGATGTCCTTTTCATTATAGGGGACTGGAATGCAAAAGTAGGAAGTCAAGAAACTGGAGTAACAGGCAAATTTGGCCTTGGAATATGGAATGAAACAGGGCAAAGGCTAATAGAGTTTTGCCAAGAGAACGCACTGGTCATAGCAAACACCTTCTTCCAACAACACAAGAGAAGACTCTACACATGGACATCACCAGATGGGCAACACTTAAATCAGATTGATTATATTCTTTGCAGCCAAAGATGGAGAAGCTCTATATAGTCAGCAAAAACAAAACCAGGAGCTGACTGTGGCTCAGATCATGAACTCCTTATTGCCAAATTCAGACTTTAACTGAAGAAAGTAGAGAAAACCATTCAGGTATGACCTAAATCAAATCCTTAATGATTATACAGTGAAAGTGAGAAATAGATTTAAGGGACTAGATCTGATAGAGTGCCTGATGAACTACGGAATGAGGTTCGTGACATTGTACGGGAGAGAGGGATCAAGACCATCCCCATGGAAAAGAAATGCAAAAAAGCAAAATGGTTGTCTGGGGAGGCCTTACAAATAGCTGTGAAAAGAAGAGAAGCAAAAAGCAATGGAGAAAAGGAAAGATATAAGCACCTGAAAGCAGAGTTCCAAAGAATAGCAAGAAGAGATAAGAAAGCCTTTTTCAGCGATCAATGCAAAGAAATAGAGGAAAACAATAGAATGGGAAAGACTAGAGATCTCAAGAAAATTAGAGATACCAAAGGAACATTTCATGCAAAGATGGGCTCGATAAAGGACAGAAATGGTATGGATCTAACAGAAGCAGAAGATATCAAGAAGAAATGGCAAGAATACACAGAAGAATTATACAAAAAAATCTTCACGACCCAGATAATCACGATCGTGTGATCATTCATCTAGAGCCAGACATCCTGGAATGTGAAGTCAAGTGGGCCATAGGAAGCATCACTATGAACAAAGCTAGAGGAGGTGATGGAATTCCAGTGGAGCTATTCCAAGTCCTGAAAGATGATGCTGTGAAAGTGCTGCACTCAATATGCCAGCAAATTTGGAAAACTCAGCAGTGGCCACAGGACTGGAAAAGGTCAGTTTTCATTCCAATCCCAAAGAAGAGCAATGCCAAAGAATGCTCAAACTACCACACAATTGCACTCATCTCACACGCTCAAAAGTAAAGTAATGCTCAAAATTCTCCAAGCCAGGCTTCAGCAATACGTGAACCATGAACTTTCAGGTGTTCAAGCTGGTTTTAGAAAAGGCAGAGGAACCAGAGATCAAATTGCCAACATCCACTGGATCATGGAAAAAGCAAGAGAGTTCCAGAAAAACATCTATTTCTGCTTTATTGACTATGCCAAAGCCTTTGACTGTGTGGATCACAATAAACTGTGGACAATTTTGAAAGAGATGGGAATACCAGACCACCTGACCTGCCTCTTGAGAAACCTGTATGCAAGTCAGGAAGCAACAATTAGAACTGGACATGGAACAACAGACTGGTTCCCAATAGGAAAAGGAGTGCGTCAAGGCTGTATATTGTCACCCTGCTTATTTAACTTCTATGCAGAGTACATCATGAGACACACTCAGCTGGAGGAAGCACAGGGTGCAGTCAAGATTGCCAGGAGAAATATCAATAACGTCAGATATGCAGATGACACCACCATTATGGCAGAAAGTGAAGAAGGACTAAAGAGCCTCTTGATGAAAGTGAAAGAGGAGAGTGAAAAAGTTGGCTGAAAGCTCAACATTCAGAAAACAAAGATCATGGCATCTGGTCCCATCACTTCATGGCAAATAGATGGGGAAACAGTGTCAGACTTTATTTTTGGGGGCTCCAAAATCACTGCAGATGGTGATTGCAGCCATGAAATTAAAAGACGCTTACTCCTTGGAAGGAAAGTTATGACCAACCTAGACAGCATATTAAAAAGCAGAGACATTACTCTGTCAACAAAGGTCCATCTAGGTAAGGCTATGGTTTTTCCAGTGGTCATGTATTGATATGAGAGTTGGACTATAAAGAAAGCTGAATGCAGAATTGATGCTTTTGAACTGTGGTGTTGGAGAAGACTTTTGAGAGTCCCTTGGACTGCAAGGAGATCGAACCAGTCCATGCTAAAGTTCAGTCTTGAATATTCATTGGAAGGACTGATGCTGAAGCTAAAACTCCAATACTTTGGCCACCTGATGCGAAGAGCTGACCCATTGGAAAAGACCCTGATGGTGGGAAAGATTGAGGGCAGGAGGAGAAGGGGATGACAGAGGATGAGATGGTTGGATGGCATGACCGACTCAATGGACATGGGTTTGGGTGGACTCCGGGAGTTGGTGATGGACAAGGAGGCCTGGCGTGCTGCGGTTCATGGGGTTGCAAAGAGTCGGACATGACTGAGCAACTGAAGTGAACTGAACTGAAATGAATCCCATTATGAGGAAATAAATACCTTCTGTCCCCACCAAATCTCAATCTTAAATTAATAAATATTTCCGCTCCTTGCTCATTTCAAGTAACACTCACTGGAAGTAGTTTCTAGCGGATAACATAAATCAGAAATCAGACGTGAGGAGTGGTTTGAATCTCAGTAATCTCTGGATTTACTGGTACGTGAAGCACGTCCCTGTGAAAGCACTTTGAACTCATTATTGACAGCACCATCTAAATCAGTGGTGCTGGTGTTATTTCAACCACATTCAACTTCTGGAATAATCTCTCCTCACACACACAAATCTATTAGCTTTAAATCTGCAAAACCTTAATATAAGATTCTCAGTGTTTGGTTTGGAAATGATATTTGGATTCCTTTAGAAATGCAGATTTCTTGCTAGTTCTATGATAACTGGATGACGAAGCTGGATTTTTATTTAGAATGTTTTCCATTGACATTTATTTCTTTGTTTAAATTTTAGCAGGGGGCAAGTGAAGCTGAATAAAGACATTCCACCTACAAGATTAAGTCCCTATTCAGAATCACTTGGAAACTGTGCTGTGGGGATAGTAGCACTCAGCAACTCCTTGTTATAATCATTCTTCATGATTAAACATTTTGAGGACACTCTCTGGGTCTCTTTTTCAAAGGGAGTTATTCTCTTTGACTATGTATACTTGATGTGATGTCATTTTCTTGTTTTCTCAAGGAAGCTAGATAATTAAGCTAGAGTTTAGACATTTTGGTTAGTGCTTATGGAAATTGAAGGCCATAATATATTTAGCAGGACTCCAAATCTTTGGTCACTAGTTGGCTCATGACAATCACATGTTTCTGCTGCTTACTAGAAGCCTGGGGTTTTGTACTTTCTTTGATCTCCCCAGGCTGTACTTCTGAAGTGTGGGCTGAAGAGTGCCAGAGAAACTGTTCCAACCATCAGGGAGTCCCATGGCTTCAGGCAGGGCAAGCCCTTGCATTGCCTCTTCATCCTGGGTCCATTTCCTTATGTGACCCTTTCTCTTTTTCTGCATCTGGTCACTGGGAGTCCTACTCTAGATTCAGAGAGCTGGAGCTTGGGAGATGGAGGAATGTGGATGAGAAAAATGGCCTTTCTTTCCATATCTCAGTACAGCGAAATGTGTGTGGTCAGGGTGTCTGAGAAGAAAGTTCAGATGCTCAGTTACTCTCCTCGCCTGATGAGCCTTTCCTCTTGTCTTTCCTAGTAAACCTTCCTCCCTTTGCCCAAAAGCTTTTGTTCCATTGCAGAGCCAGGGTCGGTAGCACCTGGGTGTTGTAAACTGGCAGAGAGCCAATGGACGAAAGGGTGATGAGGCTGAATTAAAAGTGCTGCCAACTGAGGCTGTGCAGGTTGCAGTTCACTTTCACGGTGCTGTCTGGAGCTGCGCCTACCTGCACCGCTGCATGGGGCAACCTTCCCCAGGTGCAACGTGGCTTAACTGAAGACCTACTAGTTTATTTTTAGTGTCAGTGACTAACTTCCTAACTATGTGGTTAGGTTTTGCTTGTGAAAATGCTTGTGGAAAAGTAAGATTATTTTTTAAATTAGCAATTCTCTTTGAGAATTTATAAAACCCATCATAGTTGCCAATAGCACAGTTCATGGTATGTGAGAGAGAATACAGATGGGCCAATGTCATCCCGTCTCTTAAGAGAATGCAGATAAGCTGTGTGGTGTAAAAACAGCATACATGCATACAGGATTTTATCAAGAGACCTGTGGTTTGATCCAGAAGAAATCATGCCATGACTTGTTGAATTTTAAAACATCAAAATGGAGAAAAGTTCCAAATTTTAAAAATAAAACTATCAAAGCTTTAGATGCAACAGGGCACTTTTGCAATCTTGAACAGAGCAGACACTTTCCAAGCAGTCAACACCAGAATTATAAAGGAAAAGCTGGCAGAACTGCCTCTAATAGTAATTTCTCATTGATTTTTTTCCTTTTAATTAATGATTTTACTTTGAGATAATTGCAGATTCACTTGCAGTTGTAATAAACAGTACAGAGAGCTCTGATGCACTTTTTGCTCCAATGCCCCCAATAGTAGCATCTTACAAACGTATAGTGCAATGTTACAACCAGAATATGGACATTGATGCAGTCAGGATACGTGATGTTTCCATCCCCATAAGGAGTCATCACATTACCTTTTATAACCACAGCCACATTCCTTCCACCCCCATTCCCTCCCTAACCCTCAGCAACCAGTAATCAGTTCTTCATTTCTACAATTTTTTTCATTTCAAGGATATTAGAGACATGAACTCACATAGCATATAATCTTTGGGGATTAAAAAAAAACAGCATAATTCTCTAGAGATACATCTAGTTTGGTGTGTGTGTGTGTGTTAATAGTTTCTTCCTTTTTTTAAAAAAAAATTATTTATTTGGTTGAGTCAGCTCTTAGTTGTGGCAGGTGGGATCTTTGTTGCGACACGTGGGATATTTTCGTTTCTGGTAGGCGGGCTTCTCTCCAGCTGTGGTGCGGACTCCAGAGTATTGTGGCACGTGGGCTTGGTTGCCCAGCAGCATGTGGGATCTTAGTTCCGGGACCAGGGACTGAACCCATGTGCCCTGCAGTGGAAGGCAAATGCTTACCCACTGGACCACCAGGGAGGTCCTCAGTAGTTTCTTTCTTTTTACTGCTGAGTAATAAAAAGGTATGATATGGCTATGCCACAGTTTATTGAATCACTCCCTGAAAGGACCTCTGGGTTATTTCTAGGTTCTCTCTATTATGAATAAAGTTCATAATATCTTCTTTGGTAATAAGCAAGCATGAGTGTACAAGTTTTTGTGTTACCATAAAATTTTACTTCTCTTGAATAAATGCCCAGGAATGCAATTGCTGAGTCATATAGTAGCTTAATGTTTAATTTATTAAAGAAATTGCTGCACTACTTTCCAGAGAAAGTGTAATATTTTACATTCCCGTCAGCAATGGATGAATGATCCGGTTTCTTTGCGTTCTTGTCAACATTTGATGTTGGCACTACTTTTTATTTTAGCCATTCTGATAGGTGTGTATTGATACCTCATTGTAGCTTTAATTTGCATTTTCCTAGGGGCTAATGCTGTTGAGCATCTTCTCGTGTATTTATTTGCCATCTGTATGTCTTCTTTGGTAAAGTGTCACTTCATATCTTTTGTCCCTGCTGAGTTTACAGAGTCCCTTCACATATTCTAGATGACAGTCCTGTGATAGGTAGTTTGTAAACATATTTTCCCCCCTCTGTTGCTTGTCTTTTAACTTTCTTAATTGGGTCTTTTACAGAGAACTGTTTTTAAGTTTGATGAAGACCAATTTAATCAAATGTTTTCTTTTCTGCTTTCCCTGTTAAGTCTAAGAACTCTATGCTTAGCCCTAGACTAAGATTTTTCTATGATATTTTTCTTAAACTTTTGTTATAGTTTTATCTTCTATATTTAAGTCTACGATCAATTTTGAGTGAATATTTGTGTAAAGTGGGAAACCTAAATTGAAAATCTTTCTCTCTTTTATTTTTCTCTAGCACTATTTGTTGAAAAGGCTATCTTTTTTCCGCTGAACTGATTTTTCACTTTCGTCAAAAATAAGTTGGGCATATTTATGTTGATCTACTTTTGGGTTTTCTGTTCTATTCTACTGATCTATGTATCTATCCTTCTCCCAAGAATACACAGTCTTGAATAGTGTAGGTATATAATAAGTCTAGAAATCAAGTAGACTGATTGCGTCCACATTATTTTTATGAAACTATTTTAGCTATTATAGTTTCTTTGCCTTTCCATGTACATTTTATTTTAATTGAAAATATAGTTAATTTACAATGTTTCAGGTATTCAGCAAACTGATTCAGTTATATATGTGTGTGTGTGTATGTATATATATATATATATTTTTTTTGAGATTCTTTTTCATTATAGGCTATTATACTGTGCAGAGTTCTCTGTGCTATACAGTAGGTCTTTGTTTATCAATTTTATACATAGTAATGTGTATCTATTAATCTGTGCTATACAGTAGGACCTTGTTTACCTGGCTGAACTTTTAAATTTTGGTTATTTGCATTTTTCAGGTCTAAAATTTCCACATTGTTCTTTACATTGTTTTTATATTCCATTGATGAGACTTTCTACTTATTCACTGAGTTTTTTTTTTTTTTTTCATTTGTTTCAAGCATGTTCATAATTGTTCATTGTTTAGCATCTTTATCATGGCTGTTTGAGAATTTTTGTCAAGATACTTTTAACATCCCTGTCATCTTGGTGATGACATCTATTGATTTTCTTTTTCTTATTTAGTTTGAGACAATTCCTCATTCATCGTATGGCAAATGATTTTCAGTAGAAACTTAGACATTTCTGTATTACATTATGAGACTCTGGATCTTATGAGACAGGTGCCTCCTCATTACCACTGGATGAGGATGAAAGTTTCTCCTCGTCACGTGGTCTCCACTGACACCATGGCGTGGTGGCCATATTAACACTGGGTGATGACGAATGTCCTGAGTCTCTACTAGAGTTCCTTTGTTGCCATGCCAGTGGAGCAGCATTTGGGTGCCTTGTTATAGCCTTGCTAAGGCTGAATTCTGAGCCCCCCATTTGCCCTTTTCTAGCATGGGTAGGGGCTTCCCAGGTGGCACGAGTAAAGAACCTGCTTGCCAATGCCGGAGGCAAAGAGATGCGGGTTCAGTCCCTAGGTTGGGAAGATCCTTTGGAGGAGGGCATGGCAACCCACTCCTGTTTTCTTTCCTGGAGAATCCCATGGACAGAGGAGCCTGGCAGGCTGCAGTCCATAGGGGTGCATAGAGTAGAATATGACTGAAGCGACTTAGCACGCACATATTGTTTTCAGAATAGAATGGTTATTGTCCAAAATGTATCTCTATTGCTAGGTTTTCTCCTCTCCAGATTTTTTTTTTTTTAAACTTGGCTGTCCCAGGTCTTACTTGTGGCGTGGAGGATCCTTGTTGCCATGTGCAGGATCTTCATTGTGGCATGCACGATCCAGTTCCCAGATCAGGGATCAAACCCGGGCCCTTCGCCTTGGGAGTGCAGAATCTTAACCACTGGACCACCAAGGAAGTCCTTCTCCTGATTCTTTGACTAGAAACAGCAGACTTTTGTTGAGACTTCTTTGGTCTGTGCAAACTGGAATTTCCGAGTTGGCAGCTTCTTCGTCTTTATCTGCCTATCTGAGGCAAAAAGAAAAGCCAAAGAAGCCGTCAGGGTGTTGGTCCTTGGGTCCCAGGGTCCTTATCCAATCTGCTCTCCTCTCTCCATATTTCAGAGTCTTCTTATGTTTGTTCTATATATAATATTCATATATGGTTTAATATGTTCATATTTACATAATTATATATTCATATTTTATATATTTGTTCTATACATACTATCTAGGGTTTTTATAACTGTTCTTGGTGAGAGAAATAGAGAAAAAGTACATCTATTTCGTCTTTCCAGATGTGGAATTGATTTTTAGCATTTCTTCTAATACTTTTCCTCTTGTATTGCAGGCATTTTCTCCCAGGTGTAACTTTTCTTTTCATTTTGCTTTTGAAGTCTTTGACCATTTCATTCACATGAATTTTTAAGGAGACAGTTCTTTTTCCCAATGGGTAAGAGAAAAGCAGACAATTAAAACAGAAAGAAATATGAGCAACAACTAGTAAATACATGAAATTTTATATCTATGAGTTTGATTTGAAGTGTCTGAGGTCAGGGGCGGTGGGCGGGAGGAGCTACCCCACGCCCCTAAGCCTGAGGCTGGGAGCAGCGGCCGGGAGGAGCAACCCCACACCAGAGGCCAGGGGCGGTGGCCGGGAGGACCAACCCCACGTCCAAGGAGCCGTGGCGGTGTGGGCGCATGACGGCCTAGAGGAGCTATCCACGTTGAAGGTCAGGAAGGGTGGTGGTGAGGAGATACCCGTCATCCAAGGTAAGGAGCAATGGCTGCACTTTGCTGGAGCAGCTGTGAAGAGATACCCCATGCCCAAGGTAAGAGAAACCCAAGTAAGACGGTAGGTGTTGCAAGAGGGCATCAGAGGGCAAACACACTGAAATCATACTCATAGAAAACTAGTCAATCTAATCACACTACGACCACAGCCTTGTCTAACTCAATGAAACTAAGGCATGCCCGTGGGGCAAGCCAAAATGGGTGGGTCATGGTGGAGAGATCTGACAGAATGTGGTCCACTGGAGAAGGGCATGGCAAACCACTTCAGTATTCTTGCCTTGAGAAACCCATGAACAGTATAAAAAGGCAAAATGATAGGATACTGAAAGAGAAACTCCCCAGATAAGTAGGTGCCCAATACCCAGCTGTGGATGTGACTGGTGATAGAAGCAAGGTCCGATGCTGTAAAGAGCAATATTGTATAGGAACCTGGAATGTCAGGTCCATGAATCAAGGCAAATTCAAAGTGGTCAAACATGAGATGGCAAGAGTGAATGTTGACATTCTAGGAATCAGCGAACTGAAAAGGACTGGAATGGAATGGTGAATTTAACTCAGATGACCATTATATCTACTATTGCGGGCAGGAATCCCTCAGAAGAAATGGAGTAGCCATCATGGTCAACAAAAGAGTCTGAAATGCAGTACTTGGATGCAATCTCAAAAATGACAGAATGATCTCTGTTCGTTTCCAAGGCAAACCATTCAATATCACAGTAATCCAAGTCTATGCCCCAACCAGTAACGCTGAAGAAGCTGAAGTTCAATGGTTCTATGAAGACCTACAAGACCTTTTAGAACTTTTTAGAACTAAAACCCCCAAAAGATGTCCTTTTCATTAAGGGGACTAGAATGCAAAAGTAGGAAGTCAAGAAACATCTGGAGTAACAGGCAAATTTGGCCTTGGAATATGAAATGAAGCAGGGCAAAGGCTAATAGAGTTTTGCCAAGAAAATGCACTGGTCATAACAAACACCCTCTTCCAACAACACAAGAGAAGACTCTGTACATGGACATCACCAGATGGTCAACACCGAAATCAGATTGATTATATTCTTTGGAGCCAAAGATGGAGAAGCTCTATATAGTCAGCAAAAACAAGACCAGGAGCTGACTGTGGCTCAGATCATGATCTCCTTATTGTCAAATTCAGACTTAAATTGAAGAAAGGAGGGAAAACCACTAGACAATTCAGGTATGACCTAAACAAAATCCCTTATGATTATACAGTGGAAGTGAGAAATAGATTTAAAGGCCTAGATCTGATAGATAGAGTGCCTGATGAACTGTGAAATGAGGTTCGTGACATTGTACAGGAGACAGGGATCAAGACCATCCCCATGGAAAAGAAATGCAAAAAAGCAAAATGGCTGTCTGGGGAGGCCTTACAAATAGCTGTGAAAAGAAGAGAAGAGAAAAACAAAGGAGAAAAGGAAAGATATACACATCCGAATGTTTATAAGATAAACATTAAAAAGATATAAACTCTGAATGCAGAGTTACAAAGAATAGCAAGGAGAGATAAGAAAACCTTCCTCAGCAATCAATGCAAAGAAATAGAGGAAAACAACAGAATGGGAAAGACTAGAGATCTTTTCAGGAAAATCAGAGATACCAAAGGAACATTTCATGCAAAGATGGGCTCGATAAAGGACAGAAATGGTATGGACCTAACAGAAGCAGAAGATATTAAGAAGAGATGGCAAGAATACACAGAAGAACTGTACAAAAAAGAGCTTCACAACCCAGATAATCACGATGGTGTGATCAATGACCTAGAGCCAGACATCCTGGAATGTGAAGTCAAGTGGGCTTAGAAAGCATCACTACAAACAAAGCTAGTGGAGGTGATGGAATTCCAGTTGAGCTATTCCAAATCCTGAAAGATGATGCTCTGAAAGTGCTGCACTCAATATGCCAGCAAATTTGGAAAACTCAGCAGTGGCCACAGGACTGGAAAAGTCAGTTTTAATTCCACTCCCAAAGAAAGGCAATGCCAAAGAATGCTCAAACTACTGCACAATTGCACTCATCTCACAGACTAGTAAAGTAATGCTCAAAATTCTCCAAGTCAGGCTTCAGCAATATGTGAACCGTGAACTTCCTGATGTTCAAGCTGGTTTTAGAAAAGGCAGAGGAACCAGAGAACAAATTGCCAACATCCGCTGAATCAGAAAAAGCAAGAGAGTTCCAGAAAAACATCTATTTCTGCTTTATTGACTATGCCAAAGCCTTTGACTGTGTGGATCACAAGAAACTGTGGAAAATTCTGAAAGAGATGGGAATACCAGACCACCTGATCTGTCTCTTGAGAAACTTATATGCAGGTCAGGAAGCAACAGTTAGAACTGGACATGGAACAACAGACTGGTTCCAAATAGGAAAAGGAGTGCGTCAAGGCTGTATATTATCACCCTGTTTATTTAACTTAAATGCAGAGTACATCATACGCTGGACTGGAAGAAGCACAAGCTGGAATCAAGATTGCCGGGAGATATATCAATAACCTCAGCTATGCAGATGACACCACCCTTATGGCAGAAAGTGAAGAGGAACTAAAAAACCTCTTGATGAAAGTGAAAGAGGAGAGTGAAAAAGTTGGCTTAAAGCTCAACATTCAGAAAACGAAGATCATGGCATCCGGTCCCATCACTACATGGGAAATAGATGAGGAAACAGTGGAAACAGTGTCAGACTTTATTTTTTGGGCTCCAAAATCACTGCAGATGGTGACTTCAGCCATGAAATTAAAAGACGCTTACTCCTTGGAAGGAAAGTTATGTCCAACCTAGACAGCATATTCAAAAGCAGAGACATTACTTTGCCAACAAAGGTTCGTCTAGTCAAGGCTATGGTTTTTCCAGTGGTCATGTATGGATATGAGAGTTGGACTGTGAAGAAGGCTGAGCGCCGAAGAATTGATGCTTTTGAACTGTGGTGTTGAAGAAGACTCTTGAGAGTCCCTTGGACTGCAAGGAGGTCCAACCAGTCCATTCTGAAGGAGATCAGCCCTGGGGTTTCTTTGGGAGGAATGATGCTAAAGCTGAAACTCCAGTACTTCGACCACCTGATGGGAAGAGTTGACTCACTGGAATAGACTCTCATGCTGGGAGGGATTGGGGGCAGGAGGAGAAGGGGACGACAGAGGATGAGATGGCTGGATGGCATCACTGACTTGATGGACTTGAGTCTGGGTGAACTCCGCGAGTTGATAATGGACAGGGAGGCCTGGCGTGCTGTGATTCATGGGGTCGCAAAGAGTCTGACACGACTGAGAGACTGATCTGATCTGATCTGATAGAGATGTTACAAATTTTAAGGATCAAAATATAAAAGGTTTAATGAAAACAATCCAGTGAAGTATCAGTCAGTCCATGATTTCCTGTGCTAATAAGCAAATTTAAAGTTATATTCAACTCTGGAAATTTTTTCATCCTGATGTGATGTCTCTAATTGTTAAAAAAACCTTATAAATCAATTTTTACATGGAGTATCATGGGGATGTTAGAAATTCTCTTAAAACTAGATATGTACAAAATTTGTTTTATGACGTTTCTTTATTTTTGTGAAATTCACAAAAGAGACATAAAATTAAAGCACTTGAAGTACTTAGATAAGAACTCCTTTTAAAGGTGTAGAATTCTTTGTACTCTAAATAAGACAAATAGTCTCTGTGAAGGCTAAATGTCCTTTTAAGGCTAACTTACTAAATGCATCAAGTTATTAGGCCCCAGTAAGGAAAGAAACATCTGAATATAAGTTTTCTTTTAGGATAATGGCTTATTTTCCTGTTTCCCAAGATGCCTTCAGCCACTTATGTGCTTTTAATATGTAGTATTAATTTTGCAACGCAATGCTCTTGAGAATTCACAGCATATCCAGTTTCCTCAGGAAAGTGTTTTAGGGGATTACATTGCTTGGTTTTGTGTAGGCCTCACATAATCACGTATCCTGTATTTGACTGGATAAAAATAGCTGTGGAAGGTTTGGGAAATTTTAAGGATGATAATGTAGGTATTTATTTCACTGTTGTATCTGTAACCGGCATTCCATTTTCTCCAGGGAAAGGGGACATAGGCACTAGAGTAATCTTGAAACCCAATTTCAGCCTTGTTCATAATAAAAAGTAACTTGAACTATAACTCATCCAGAAAATTATCTTGATTCATACTTGCCCTTCCCTGTCTATTTTCTGAGACAGCTGCTAGTGTGACATGAAAGATGGGTAGGAGAAATAAAGATAAGCAGATGACTGGATTAAGCACAGTGGGCTATAAAGTTTTCATCTCAAGTTATAGAATCTGAAATACCAATAATGTCATGATACAGGTATAAAATAAAAGTAATGATAAGTACTGAATTGTGGGAAAAGGTGACATAGCAATATGTACTAGGCTGTAAAGGAACATTTCTTTAACAGTGTATCTCTCTGTAATGGAATATGGTATTTGAATAGAGATTTTTAGTCTAGAGTCATATACAATGGCCATTTTTGTGAGTAAAACATGAACAATTTCATATGCCTCAGTTTATACAAAATGTCCAATGTAACCACAACTATTAGGCAAGACATTTCAAAATAGCAAAATCCTAGATTATGACTTCTCTGATGGCACAGTGGATAGGAATCTGTCTGCCAATGTAAGGGCACGTGGGTTTGATCCCTGGTTGGGGAAGATCCCACCTGCCAAGGAGCAACCAAGCCTGTGCGCCACAGCTGCTGAGCCCGCGCTCTAGAGCCTGCATGCCGCAGTCGCTAAGCCCACACGCTGCAGCTAGGAAGCCTCTTCACCCAGGGCCTGAGCTTTGCAACCAGAGAAGCCACCGCAGTGAGAAGCCTGTACAAGGTAATGGCAAGTAGGCCTTGCTCACTGCAGCTAGAGAAATCCACACAGCTGTGAAGACCCAGCAAGGCCAAAGGGGGAAAAAAAAATCCTAGACTGTTATGGGTGAGTAGGGATGAGGTAAGAAAAAGAAGGTGTAGCATTTGGATCACATGACATGGAAAACAAAAAAGTCAGCTCTTCGGTATTGCAGGAGAGCAAGTTTTAAAATGTTGAACTTTACTTCTAGGCCACGTATCAAACCTTCCCCTCCACCCCACCCTCACCAGCACCTCTGTGCAGATTGTGTTCAGAAGTGTAAGAGTCTGGATCAGTCCAGGGGAAGAAGAACCAGTCATTCCTAGCATGATAGGGATCTACAAATGGTGCTAAAACAGCATGAAAAAATAACATGGAAAACACAGAAAAGTAATCATGGAAAGATACCGATCCAAAATAAAAGGAGCAGGGTATTCTATCTGTTCCTATCCTGGTGTATGAATGGTTATATTTATTTGGTAATTTAATAATCCCCAGAAGCCTCTGTTTTTTTTAACTCATAGATTTGTGTGCTGTATTTGCTGTGTCATTTGAGAACTGGTTTGGATTTATGAACTAACATGGAGCTTGAGGACCCAACCACAGTTCTCTATCTGAAATTGTAGCAGGGTTTCTAGAATTAGCTGTTGTAGTTGCTGGCACAAGCAGCCCATGTAAGTTTTAAAAAATTATACAACTTTCTGGATCTAAATTTCTGTTAGTTGTTTTCTTGAAAAATATGATGTGTTTGGTGTATTATTAAGAAGAAGTCTATCACATAATACAAAATGCTACTGAATACAGAGCATTAAATCACTAAATCACTGTGGACAGTGACTGCAGTCATAAAATTAAAAGACACTTGCCCCTTGGAAGAAAAGCTATGACAAGCCTGCTGCTGCTGCTGCTGCTAAGTCGCTTCAGTCGTGTCCGACTCTGTGCGACCCCACTGACGGCAGCCCACCAGGCTCCACCATCCCTGGGATTCTCCAGGCAAGAACACTGGAGTGGGTTGCCATTTCCTTCTCCAATGTGTGAAAGTGAAAAGTGAAAGTGAAGTCGCTCAGTCGCAACCCCATGGACTGCAGCCCACCAGGCTCCTCCGTCCATGGATTTTCCAGGCAAGAGTATTGGAGTGGGGTGCCATTGCCTTCTCCTAGACAGCAATTAAAAACCCGGACACCATTTTGCTGACAGAGATCCGTAAAATCAAAGTTAAGATTTTTCCAGTAGTCATGTACGGATGTGAGAGATGGAACATAAAGGCTGAGCACCGAAGAACTGACGCTTTTGAACTGTGGTACTGAAGAAGACTTGAGCATCCCTTGGAGAGCAAGGAGATCAAACCAATTATTCCTAAAGGAAATCAGCTCTGAATATTCATTGGAAGGACTGATGCTGAAGCTCCAATACTTTAGCCACCTGATGTGAAGAGCTGACTCACTGGAAAAGACTCTGATGCTGGAAAAGATTGAGGGCAAAGGGAGAATGGGGCAGAAGAGGATGAGATCATTAGATAGCATCACTGGCTCAATGGACATGAATCTGAACAAACTGCAGGAGCTAGTGAAGAATTGGGAAGCCTGACATGTGGAAGTCCATGGGGTTGCAAAGAGTCAGACAACGTAGCAACCAAACAACAACAATGGAGCATTGACTATACACAGTAGGGAGATAAAAGGAAAAGCAGCACAAAACACAGTCATTTGTTTCTTTTATTGTGTGTGCTTAACTGTCTCTTTTATATTCTAATTAAAGAGGGAATGCATGAAACCTAGATAGAAGGAACCTAGATAGAATTCTGGAGTTATTCTCAAAGAGCCTCCCTTGTTCACGAGGGAACATACATGGAGAGCAACTACTGCACACGGTAAATATAAAAATTTAACATACAAATTTATAACTCAAATTTAACATTTGAGTTATACATCTCAAAGAAATGTGTCGCAATGTCCTCTAGAAAGGGATTGAGTTTGTACTTTTGGCTGAGTCTCGAGTGACTGTAAAGTAATACCAGGAGCTAACGTTTAAGAGAACACCCAGAGAGCAACAATCAGCTGAAAATCAACACTCATAGGGAAGAGAAGCTATTAGAAAGGAAAACAATTCTGAAGTGAGTCTTAGGAGAGGGGAAGCACGGATCATTACAGGTACTTCTTTCTACAAAGTTGCTTTTTGTCAGAAAGATTAACTGAAAGATTTCAACTTCTTTTTTCCTAAGAGAATATTCACTTCCTACCCTATGTCATTCAAATTAAACAACCACTGAAAACATCAATTCTATACTAACTGAGACCTCATGAAGAATCTGAGATTATTTTTTGCATTTAATGCACTATCAAAGTATGTTGATTGTCATTCCATTTTCATATGCTGCATACATTTCACTCCCATATACCTATCATGTTAAATAATGCAAAACCAAACATCAGGATGCTGACATTTTCTATGAGTAGACGATAGTATTAGAAAAAAAAGTTATGGCAAATCTTCAAAAACCTGATTCTTCCACAATTTGAGTAACTTTAAAACAACACCACTTCAGAAAGTCCTCTGCCAATACAATATTGTAAAGTAAAATAAATAAATAAAACTAAAAAAAGAAAAAAAAAAAAAAAAAAAAAAAAAAAAAAGAAAGTCCTCTGCTATTGATTTGGTTAATAGAAAATGGTTAAATGCACATGAATATTTTTAGGAAATCTTGAGGAAGCTGTCACTACTAAGATTCAAATACATTATTATAATTATTTTAGATAAAATCAAATTGGCTTCAAATACATTTCCTTGAGGGCAGATTTCAGGTTTATTTCTTAAGGGTCTCATCCATGTGGTCAAAATAAGTGCAAACATTCATCAACCTACTGAATGTATTTTACTACTCATTTCTCTCCCTAGGCAGCACAAACAGTAAAACAAAGCAAAACAGCTTCTTCCCTCACTGCCTGACAAGGGCATCCAACCCTACTGGCCAGATAGCAGGTACGCAAATTGCAGTACATTTACTGCCGACCGAATGAATGAAGTGGTTGTTTGCAAAATGAGCTTGGGAAACTGCGGGGTACAAACCATGGGGTGAGATTTCAGCCTCTCAATATTTTTCTAGATATAATATTCATTTTCAAATATCAAGACTGGGCTGATGAAATATTTACGTAGATAGCAAGATTTTTCTGCTTTTTTAATGTTTTTAACTCATCTCTGTCCATCTCTTTCTTGACAATAACCTCAGCTTCAATCTTATAGATAAGACTGAGTTCTGGATCACTTTGCATGTCTTAGCTTTCCCACTTCTTTTCTAGCTAAGAATTGTCCCTTTTCCTGGAATCAAGATTGCCGGAAGAAATATCAATAACCTCACATATGCAGATGACACCACCCTTATGGCAGAAAGTGAAGAGGAACTAAAAAGTCTCTTGATGAAAGTGAAAGTGGAGAGTGAAAAGGTTGGCTTAAAGCTCAACATTCAGAAAACGAAGATCATGGCATCTGGTCCCATCACTACATGGGAAATAGATGGAGAAACAGTGGAAACAGTGTCAGACTTTCTTTTTCTGGGCTCCAAAATCACTGCAGATGGTGACTGCAGCCATGAAATTAAAAGACACTTACTCCTTGGAAGGAAGTTATGACCAACCTAGATAGCATATTCAAAAGCAGAGACATCACTTTGTCAACAAAGGTTCGCCTAGTCAAGGCTATGGTCTTTCCTGTGGTCATGTATGGATGTGAGAGCTGGACTGTGAAGAAGGCTGAGCGCCGAAGAATTGATGCTTTTGGACCGTGGTGTTGGAGAAGACTCTTGAGAGGCCCTTGGACTGCAAGGAGATCCAACGAGTCCATTCTGAAGGAGATCAGCCCTGGGATTTCTTTGGAAGGAATGATACTAAAGCTGAAACTCCAGTACTTTGGCCACCTCATGCGAAGAGTTGACTCATTGGAGAAGACTCTGATGCTGGGAGGGATTGGGGGCAAGAGGAAAAGGGGACGACAGAGGATGAGATGGCTGGATGGCATCACTGACTCGATGGATGTGAGTCTGAGTGACCTCTGGGAGTTGGTGATGGACAGGGAGGCCTGGTGTGCTGAGGTTCATGGGGTCGCAAAGAGTCGGACATGACTGAGCGACTGATCTGATCTGATCTGATCTTGCTAAGTTCAAAACTGGTATCTGAGCTCATGATTGCATTTTGTGTGTCCTTCTTGGTTACATTATGTCCCAGGTTACATTATGACTCAGTGGTAAATAAAGAATTCTCCTGCCAATGCAGGAGATTCAGGAGACATGGCTTTGATCCTTGGGTTAGGAAGATCCCCTCTGGGAGAAGATGGTAACCCACTCCAATATTCTTGACTAAAAAATCCCATGGACAGAGGAACATGATGGACAATAGTTCATGGGGTCACAAAGAGTCAGATACGGTCTACCGAGTGAGCACACACACAAAGTCCCAGTCTCTTTTGGGCTTCACTTTTGCCTTTTCTGCTTGCTCCATCTCTGCCTCAAAGCATGTCATTTCCTGCTACAACGTATTACCCCTTGGTCCTGCTACTATGTCAGGTTTTATGTACAGTATCACATGATATTGAGCATTTTTTCATGTACCTGCTGACCACCTGTATGTCTTTGGAAAAATATTTACTCAAGTCTTCTTCCCCTTTTTTAATTGGGTTGTTTCTTTTTCTGATTTTGAGTTGTAACACCTTTTGATGTTGTTCAGTTGCTCAGTTGTGTCCAACTCTTTGCAACCCCATGGACTGGCTTCCCTGTCCTTCACCATCTCCTGGAGTTTGCTCAAACTCAAGTCCATTGAGTTGGTGATGCCATCCAACCATCTCATCCTCTGTCATCCCCTTCTCCTTCCACCTTCAATCTTTCCCAGCATCAAGGTCTTTTCCAATGAGTCAGCTGTTCACATCAGGTAGCCAAAGTATTGGAGCTTCAGCATCAGTCCTTCCAATGAATATTCAGGACTGATTTCCTTTACAATTGACTGGTTTGATCTTCTGCTGTCCAAGGGACTCTCAAGAGTCTTCTTCAGTACCACAATTCAAAAGCATCAATTCTTTGTTGCTCAGCCTTCTTTATGGTCCAACTCTCACATCCAAACACAACTACTGGAAAAACCATAGCTTTCACTATATGGACCTTTGTTGGCAAAGTGATGTTTTTGCTTTTTAATACAGTATGTAGGTTTGTCATAGCTTTTCTTCCAAAGAGCAAACATCTTTGAATTTCATGCTACAGTCACCATCCACAGTGATTTTTGGAGTCCAAGAAAATAAAATCTGTCACTGTTTCTGCTTTTCCCCCATTTATTTGCCAGGAAGTGATGAGACTGGATGTCATGATCTTCATTTTTTGAATGTTGAGTTTTAAAGCCACCCTTTTCACTCTCTTCTTTCACCCTCATCAAGAGGTTCTTTAGTTCATCTTCACTTTCTGCCATTAGGGTGGTATCATCTGCATATCTGAGGTTGTTGATACTTCTTCTGGCAATCTTGATTCCAGCTTTCCAGAAGAAATATCACTATCTAGCCTGGAGAATTCCATGGAAGAGGAGCCTAGCAGGCTACAGTCTGTGGGGTCACAAAGAGTTGCACACGACTGAGTGACTAACACACACTCTGCATATAAGTTAAATAAGTAGAGTTACTGAGCATGGCCCTGCCCATGAAACCAAGACCCAGTTTTCCCCACCAACCATCCCTCTCATCAGGAAGCAAGAACCATAATGTCATAGCCTCCAGAATGAAAACCCAAAACACAGAAATCTAACCAAAATGATCACATGGATCACAGGCTTGTGTAACTCAAGGAAGCTATGAGCCATGCCATGCAGGCCACCCAAGACAGGTGGGTCATGGTGGAAGGGTTCTGACAAAACGTGGTCCACTAGAGAAGGGACTGGCAAACCTAGGTTTAGACTGCTATAAGTGACTTTTTTTTTCCTCGTATATGTAGCTGAACAAAAGCTAACTGATATGTAGCTTATTATCCATTGTATTTCCTAATTTAATATTGCTGGCATAGGAGAACACAATTTATGTAGATTGATATCATAGAAATGTGCATGAGTTCTAGACACTTGCTCCTTGGAAGAAAAGCATGACAAACCTAGACAACATATTAAAAAGCAGAGACATTTCTTTCCCAACAAAGGTCCGTATAGTCAAAGCTGTGGTTTTTCCAGTAGTCATGTATGGATGAGAGAGTTGGACCATAAACAAGGCTGAGTGCCAAAGGATTGATATTTTTGAACTGTGATGTTGGAGAAGACTCTTGGGAGTCCCCTGGACTGCAAGGAGATCAAACTAGTCAATCCTAAATGAAATCAACCCTGAATATTCATTGGAAGCTCCAATGATGATTCTGCTGAAGCTCCAGCTCCAATACTTTGGTGACCTGATGTGAAGAGCTGACACATTAGAAAAGACCCTAATGCTGGGAAAGACTGGAGGCAGGAAGGGAAGGGGATGACAGAGGATGAGATGGTTGGACGGCATCATGGACTCAATGGACATGAGTTTGAGCAAGCTCCAGGAGATTGTGAAGGACAGGGAAGCCTTGTGTGCTGCAGTCCATGGGGTCGCGAAGAGTTGCACATGACCGAGCAACTGAACAACAATTAAACAATTAGTTTGTGCATTATATTGATTCGCTTGAGGTTTCTCTGTAAAAGATGAAATCATATGCTTATGATGCTAAACTGTATTATTTTTCCAAACTTACAAGAACTCTTTTTTTTTTTTTCTTTTCTTAGTATGCTGGCCAAGACTTTGGAGTACCAATGATCATACATTCTAAAAATATATACTGAGCATGTATTTTATGGCAGATGCTATACTAACCACTGTGGAAACAAAACTTTTCTAGTATACTAAGGACATTTTTTTTTCTTATCTTAAATAAGTCATTCATATATCTTATCTGTTTTATTATTGATTTTAATTTTCTTACTTATAGCTATATTTGTTGTGAAAGCAAGTCTGGTGCATACGTGCTCAGTTGTGTCCAACTCTTTGTGACCCCATGGATTGTAGCCTGCTAGGCTCCTCTGTCCAAGGAATTCTCCAAGCAAGAATACTGGAGTGGGTTGCAATTTTCTCCTCCAGCAAGTCTAGTACAGCTTCTCTATCATGCCTAGAGGGAGTTGTACCCAAAGAAATAACTAACACACATCAATATAAAGCTTCTGTTTACCTATGATATTTGCAGAGGTTTTTGGTAAATAGTTTTTATAAGGTCAAGGGAATTTTATTCTGTTATTAATTTGTAATAATTAGAAATTAATTTGTTCAGTTCAGTTCAGTCGCTCAGTCGTGTCCAACTCTTTGTGACCCCCTGAATCTCAGCATGCTAGGCCTCCCTGTCCAACACCAACTCCCAGAGTTCACCCAGACTCACGTCCATCAAGTCAGTGATGCCATCCAACCATCTCATCCTCTGTCGTCCCCTTCTCCTCCTGCTCCCAATCCCTCCCAGCATCAGAGTCTTTTCCAATGAGTCAACTCTTCCCATCAGGTGGCCAAAGTACTGGAGTTTCAGCTTTAGCATCATTCCTTCCAAAGAAATCTCAGGGCTGATCTCCTTCAGAATGGACTGGTTGGATCTCCTTGCAGTCCAAGGGACTCTCAAGAGTCCTCTCCAACACCACAGTTCAAAAGCATCAATTCTTCGGCGCTCAGCCTTCTTTACAGTCCAGCTCTCACATCCATACATGACCACAGGAAAGACCATAGCCTTGACTAGACAGACCTTTGTTGGCAAAGTAATGTCTCTGCTTTTGAATATGCTATCTAGGTTGGTCATAACTTTCCTTCCAAGGAGTAAGTGTCTTTTAATTTCATGGCTGCAATCACCATCTGTAGTGATTTTGGAGCCCAAAAAATAAAGTCTGACACTGTTTCCACTGTTTCCCCATCTATTTCCCATGAAGTGATAGGACCGGATGCCATGATCTTCATTTTCTGAATGTTGAGCTTTAAGCCAACTTTTTCACTCTCCACTTTCACTTTCATCAAGAGGCTTTGTAGTTCCTCTTCACTTTCTGCCATAAGGGTGGTGTCATCTGCATATGTGAGGTTATTGATATTTCTCCCAGCAATCTTGATTGCAACTTGCGTTTCTTCCAGTCCAGTGTTTCTCATGATGTACTCTGCATATAAGTTAAATAAACAGGGTGACAATACACAGCCTTGACATACTCCTTTTCCTATTTGGAACCAGTCTGTTGTTCCATGTCCAGTTCTAACTGTTGCTTTCTGACCTGCGTACAAATTTCTCAAGAGGCAGATCAGGTGGTCTGGTATTCCCATCTCTTTCAGAATTTTCCAGTTTATTGTGATCCTCACAGTCAAAGGCTGGGCGGGTCATGGTGGAGAGATCTGACAGAATGTGGTCCACTGGAGAAGGGAATGGCAAACCACTTCAGTATTCTTGCCTTGAGAAGCCCATGAACAGTATAAAAAGGCAAAATGATAGGATACTGAAAGAGAAACTCCCCAGGTCAATAGGTGCCCAATATGTTACTGGAGATCAGTGGAGAAATAACTCCAGAAAGAATGAAGGGATGGAGCCAAAGCAGAAAGAATACCCAGCTGTGGATGTGACTGGTGATAGAAGCAAGGTCCAATGCTGTAAAGAGCAATATTGCATAGGAACCTGGAATGTCAGGTCCATGAATCAAGGCAAATTAGAAGTGGTCAAACATGAGATGGCAAGAGTGAATGTCGACATTCTAGGAATCAGTGAACTAAAATGGACTGGAATAGGTGAATTTAACTCAGATGATCATTATATCTACTACTGCAGGCAGGAATCCCTCACAAGAAATGGAGTAACTATCATGGTCAACAAAAGAGTCCAAAATGCAGTACTTGGATGCAATCTCAAAAATGACATAATGATCTCTATTTGTTTCCAAGGCAAACCATTCAATATCACAGTAATCCAAGTCTATGCCCCAACCAGTAATGCTGAAGAAGCTGAAGTTGAACAGTTCTGTGAAGACCTACAAGACCTTTTAGAACTAACACCCAAAAAAGATGTCCTTTTCATAATAGGGGACTGGAATGCAAAAGTAGGAAGTCAAGAAACACTTGGAGTAAGAGGCAAATTTGGCCTTGGAATACGAAATGAAGCAGGGCAAAGACTAATAGAGTTTTGACAAGAAAATGCACTGGTCATAACAAACACCCTCTTCCAACAACACAAGAGAAGACTCTACACATGGACATTACCAGATGGTCAACACTGAAATCAGATTGATTATATTCTTTGCAGCCAAAGATGGAGAAGCTCTATACAGTCAGCAAAAACAAGACCAGGAGCCGACTGTGGCTCAGATCATGAACTTCTTATTGCCAAATTAATTTGTTAAGTTTTATCAAAAAGTTTTCTGGGTTTACTGTGTGGTTTTTCTTCCATAATTAATGTGGTGAATCACATTGATTTTTCTGAGATTTATTTCTGTTCTTGTACTGAATTTCATTTTATCATTATGTAGTACTATATTTTAAAATAAACCATTCTATTCAGTTAATATTTTATTTAGGATGATTTTGCATCTACATTTTTAAGTGAAATAGTCCTATACTCTTCATTTCTTCTTACTTTTATATTTTAATTTTGGAATCTAGAGTACTTTGACCTCATAAGATAAAGAGGACTACTTTACTTACTGTCTTTTTTCGAACAGTTTTTTCTTTTTTTCCTGTAGTAGGTCATTTGTTGCATTAATGTTGGGTGGAATTCACTTGTACAATTTTCTGGATCTGTTCAAGCTTTCTATTTCTTCCAATTTGGGCATCTCTTATTTTTTCAAACTTATGTCCATTTCTTCTAGATTACCAGTGTATGCTTTTTCACGTTATCTTTTTATTATTTTAAAGTACCATTTACATTTTGATACATTATTTCTCCCTTTTATTATATATTTTAACTCCTTCTATCCCCATCTTATTAAGCTTGCCAAAGAATCTAATTTTTGTGTAATTTATTATGTTTTGATTTTTTTGTTTTCTAATTCATTGAGCCCTTATAACTGTCAATTAGTTCCTTTTTCTTTTGGGCTTATTCATTGCTTTTTATCTCTTCTTAATTTGGACACGTAGCTCCTTTATTTAAAATTTTAATTTAAACTATAACATTTCTTTTTAAAGATGATCTTTATTGGACTATAGTTGATTTCCAACATTGTGTTAGTTTCTACTGTACGGCAAAGTGAATCAGTTATACATTTACATATTTACTCTGTTCTTTTTTATATCCTTTTCCATATAGGTCATTACAGAATATTGAGTAGAGTTCCCTGTGCTATACAGTAGCAAATATAAAATTTCTTTGAGTGCTGCTTTAGTGATAGCCCACAGATATTGGCATGCGGTGTCTTGAGTGTTACTCAGTGCTTAGCATTTAATAATTTTCCTTAAAAGTTCCTCTTTAATGTAGGTGTTATTTCTTAGATTATCTTTCAGTTTCCATAAATGCCAGCTGTCATACTTTTGTATTATCACTTCTGGACACGTTTGTAAACTCCTTGGAGATTCTGTGCTTTGCTTGTTGCCTTCCCTTACCATATTCAGTGGAGGTATTTTATACTTCTGTAAGTGCTTGATGGATTTCTATGATAGAACTGGTAGTCTATAGGAGAAAATCACTAAACTGATGTTTACATAGCAATGTTGTCATTGCTGGTTCTGATATTGCTTTTCTTTGTGCCTGAATATAAAGAACTGTGCTCTCAGGAAAGGCATACCCTATAAATAACTCAGCTGAAGAGGTTTACTGAACAAGCCACAAAGCCTAAGAACTGCAAATAGATGATTATATTCTTACTTTTGACAGAGCTTATAAGTTGATTTAAGTCACTGAGCAACTCTTCTCCCTCTTGCTATGGTAGATGGCTGCCACAAAGCTGTGAAGGGTGGAAAACTTAATGATACAACTCTGATTCCAGTTCTGTATTTATTTGATCACTACTTACCCCAGTGAAGCTAAATGACATAGAAGGACCTATTGATGCTATCACTTTTTTTTTTTTTTTATATCCCTTGTCTTTATACATATGGCTACTTCACTGTCGGCTGAAAATATTTGAAGCTCCTCTCTCTCCATCCCAAATAGATTGTGGGATTTATTACTTTACTAGAAATGAGAAACTGGAGAAGGCAATGGCAACCCACTCCAGTACTCTTGCCTGGAAAATCCCATGGACGGAGGAGCCTGGTAGGCTGAAGTCCATGGGGTCACAAAGAGTTGGACACTTACTGAGCGTCTTCACTTTCACTTTTCACTTTCATGCACTGGAGAAGGAAATGGCAACCCACTCCAGTGTTCTTGCCTGGAGAATGCTAGGGACGGCAGAGCCTGGTGGGCTGCCGTCTGTGGGGTCGCACAGAGTTGGACACGACTGAAGCGACTTAGCAGCAGCAGCAGAAATGAGAAACTAAGAGTCATTATTTTTTGGTGCCTAAAAGGCATAAATATGTATAATTTTCCATTTAAAATATTTTAGTCAATTAAATAAAAAAGAGACTAGGAAATGAACAAATATGCACATCTTAAGTCACTTACTGGCATAGGACATTCATAAATAGTTTGATCTAACCGTCCCTCCACTTCTGCTTTTATGCTATTTATAATACTGATCCTAACTCTTATTTCAGAGAAGGCAATGGCACCCTACTGCAGTACTCTTGCCTGAAAAATCCCATGGATGGAGGAGCCTGGTAGGCTGCAGTCTATGGGGTCGCTAAGAGTCGGACATGACTGAGCAACTTCACTCTCACTTTTCTCTTTCATGCATTGGAGAGGGAAATGGCAACCCACTCCAGTGTTCTTGCCTGGAGAATCCCGGGGACGGTAGCCTGGTGGGCTTCTGTCTGTGGGCTTCCGTCTATGGGATCGCACAGTCAGACACAACTGAAGCGACTTAGCAACTCTTATTTATGGATGACAGTCTAAAGAATGTGACCCAGAATGAATGACTGTTCCACTAAATACATCTATTGGTCACAATAAATAAGTCACTAAAGAAACTGCCATCTCTTCCCTCCTCCACTCCTTCATTCCCTTACCATTTATTTTTCAAAATCTTCTGAACACATTTATGAACATTGCATGGGCAATGACAATTGTAGAAAAGATGACCTTAATTTTGAATGCGAATCAAAGTTCCTTGGAGGAAAAGAATGTCTTTGTCTGATGTAGGGAAGACTGATCATCAAAGAGACATATTCTTGGACATACATTTGAGAAAGCCTCACCTAGTTCAAATCAGTTAGAGAACCTTCCCTTGCAAAGCCCTGCAATATTTATTGTTGTTGTTGTTCAGTCTCTCAGTCGTGTCCGATTCTTTGCAGCTCCATGGACTGAAGCATGCCAGGCTTTTCTGTCCTTTACCATCTCCCAGAGCTTGCTCAAACTCATGTCCATTAAGTCAGTAATGCCATCCAATTATCTTGTCCTCTGTCATCCCCTTCTCCTCCTGCCTTCAATCTTTCCCAGCATCAGAGTTTTTTCTAATGAGTTGGCTCTTCTCATCAGGTGGCCAAAGTATTGGAGCTTCAGCTTCAATTATCTTGTCCTCTGTCATCCCCTTCTCCTCCTGCCTTCAATCTTTCCCAGCATCAGAGTTTTTTCTAATGAGTTGACCCTCCTTATCAAATGGCCAAAGTATTGGAGCTTCAGCTTCATCATCAATCCTTCCAATGAATATTCAGGATTGATTTCCTTTAGGATTTAGCAATATTTATACTTAGCTTCATGGGAAATAGATGGAGAAACAGTGGAAACAGTGTCAGACTTTATTTTTCTGGGCTCCAAAAATCACTACAGATGGTGACTGTAGCCATGAAATTAAAAGACGCTTACTCCTTGGAAGGAAAGTTATGACCAACCTAGATAGCATATTCAAAAGCAGAGACATTACTTTGCCAACAAAGGTTTGTCTAGTCAAGGCTGTGGTTTTTCCTGTGGTCATGTATGGATGTGAGAGCTGGACTGTGAAGAAGGCTGAGCGCCGAAGAATTGATGCTTTTGAACTGTGGTGTGGGAAAAGGCTCTTGAGAGTCCCTTGGACTGCAAGGAGATCCAACCAGTCCATTCTGAAGGAGATCAGCCCTGGGATTTCTTTGGAAGGAATGATGCTAAAGCTGAAACTCCAGTACTTTGGCCACCTGATGTGAAGAGTTGACTCATTGGAAAAGACTCTGATGCTGGGAGGGATTGGGGGCAAGAGGAGAAGGGGACAACAGAGGATGAGATGGCTGGATGGTATCACTGACTCGATGGACATGAATCTCAGTGAACTCTGGGAGTTGGTGATGGTCAGGGAGGCCTGGCGTGCTGCAGTTCATGGGGTCGCAAAGAGTCGGACACGACTGAGCGACTGATCTGATCTGATACTTAGCTTTATATTGCTATTTGTAAAAACATCTATTTATGGTTTATATTCATTTCTTTAGAATAAACTGTTTCCAGACATGAAAATTCAGTTTATAACATTGTATGTATATAGGATACGAGCCCAGTGTACAATATTTTGATTTGCAGCTGTTGTACAAGGGACCAATAAGGTTGTAGGTCAGGTATCATTTGCATCAAGAATATCTGTATTTATTTCTCTTTGTACAGGGGCATCCCTTATCACAATTTGCCTTTTGTCTCATGAACATTTTCATTTCATTCATTCATTCAACAGAGGATTCTCATGTTCTCCCTGGTTTTTCTACCAGAGGAGAGTGCTATTCCTTTCCCAGTGAATGTGGGACTAGCGCAGTGAACACTTCAGTTTCTCCTTCTTTTCACCTAATTAGATGGACTAGCAATTTTATTGGTTGGTGCTGTTATCTGACAATGGAAAATCTCCCTCTTGGGAAGTGCCTGTACTCTGTGCTCATGCAGAATGGTCCTGCACAACTATTCTCCACACCACAGCACCTCTGCAAGGGGCTTTTTAAGAGACCAAGGACAGAGGAGGGAAAGTCTGACATTTTCCATTTTCTCTAGTTGCAAATACTTTGAAGATTCAACTGTTTTCAAGAGCTCCCAGTGTGGCCTCAGGTTTCAGTTACATTCTCCAACCTAGCTTTATCAGTTTTTTCTTTTTAAGTTTTTCAGTTCAGTTCAGTGGTTCAGTCGTGTCCGACTCTTTGTGACCCCATGAATCGCAGCATGCCAGGCCTCCCTGTCTATCACCATCCCCTGGAGTTCACCCAAACTCACGTCCATCGAGTCAGTGATGCCATCCAGCCATCTCATCCTCTGAAGTCCCCTTCTCCTCCTGCACCCAATCCCTCCCAGCATCAGAGTCTTTTCCAATGAGTCAACTCTTCACATGAGGTGGCCAAAGTATTGGAGTTTCAGCTTTAGCATCATTCCTTCTGAAGGACACCCAGGGCTGATCTTTAGAATGGACTGGTTGGATCTCCTTGCAGTCCAAGGAACTCTCAAGAGTCTTCTCCAACACCACAGTGAAAAAGCATCAATTCTTCGGTGCTCAGCTTTCTTCACAGTCCAACTCACATCCATACATGACCAATGGAAAAACCATAACCTTGACTAGATGGACCTTTGTTGGCAAAGTAATGTCTCTGCTTTTGAATATGCTGCCTAGGTTGGTCATAACTTTTTTTCCAAGGAGATCATCACTAATAAAACTGGATTTTGTATCTCTATACATCTTCCAGTATCCATTCTTTACTGGGAAGAACTTGGATGGGAGGAAACGTGAGTGTCTGACACTCCAAATATGAGATATAAACATGTAAGTCTGTAGCCCTCAAGTAGCTTATAATGTAATTGAAGAGGCCAGGAATGAGCACATAAGTTCAATTAAAAATTTAAATGATCAACTCACTGATGCAGACAAGGATTCATAAAAGACAGCAATCGCTGAGTGTTAGGGTACTCAGAGTAAGATTTATAAAGGCGAAGGTAGAAATCTAGAATCAAGGTTGTTTCAAATAAGTAGGGAAGCATACCAAAACACAGAACTTGAGCAAGAGAGAACTGCAAAGGGCAGATTTTGGACTAATATGAGGAAGCTGTTTCCAACACGTATTAAGATTATTGGTTCTAGAAAAGGACCAATCAAAATTTACCATTTTGAATAAAACACCCAACAGAAAAAAAGTTTGAGACTTCTAAAATTATGAAAATAAATTGATTCTATCTTAAAGTTAACAATATTCTGTCTTTAAATGCACATATGTATTTATTCTTAAAGTAAAAATAACTCAAATGATTTCTTAATATTTCTGATTATAAATGATTTGACAATTTTCACAACAAATTTGACTTTTGCAACCTTATCAAAAAATTTAATCCTTTTCTATTATTTTCTTTTCTAAATTGGCATGGTCAGTGTACAGCCCTGATGTTAGTGATCATCCTTGTTTACTACATAATTTAATCATTGGCCTATGGATTTCTTTATTTAATAATAGAATTGGTACCCTCCTATCCAGCATTCAATTCAAGGTTATGGTACAACTTTCATCATTATGTTTCTCTTTATTTCCTCCATTTGTTTCTTCCCATTCTGTTGAAACTATTTTGAACTTCTGTGCTTATCATTCCTTGCCTTACTTTTCAATTTTAATACTTACAAATACTTCAATATCTTAAGTTTAATTTACTTTTAAACTTTAATGAAAACAAAGTAGTAATAGTCCTTATGGATTTGCTTATATCTCTAAATCTAATATTATAAAGATTTAGCCAAAATACGTAGATTTTCTTCATTAATTGCCATTGCTGTAAATTATTCCATTTATCTAATTATACTACAATTTATCTATCTGCTCTTCAGTCAAGGTATGATTTAGTTGTTTTCAGTTTGGCTGTTATTATTTTATGCTGCCACAAAAATTCTTTTTGTTCATATGTGCAAGATTGTCTATAGGTAAAAGTATATGTCTAAGAATGGAATTGCGAGTTTGAAGGGTATGAAAGGGAAAGTGCTAGTCACATGGAATGTGTATTATTATCTGAATTTGCAGGTGAAAGGAAGACAAAATACTGAGCCTCTGTATCCTCTCTGGTTCACTAGTGACGCATTCGCTTATTTAGTAAACGTTTTTTGAGCACCTATAATGTGGCTAGCATTAATCTAGTGAAGTATATACATCAGTGAATAAAACAGAAAACACCTGGTCTTTAAGGAAGTGCCTTAGTTTAAGTGAAACTTCTAAAGAAAATAAAATGACAGGTATCTTTTATATTATGTCTTTTTCTGTACCTCATTTCATAAAGTAACACTTTAAACTTTTTAAAGACAAAGAGCAAAGAGAAATGGCACTACTCTTTATTATACTTGACTCCAAGTTGTGGTCTCTATTTAGTATTACTTTAAATTTTATTAGATTAAAAAATACTCAAACTGCTTGCAATATTATTTTATTTAGAATGAAAAATCTTTTAAAATTATTAGTAGAATAAGCCTAGAAGGAAAAGTAGGCTAAAACTTATGCAAAGTAAACATATGAATTTTTTTTTTTTTTTTGATAAAGAAAAAATTTATTTCTACATCTCTTCAAGTTTACTCTCAGGCTGCTTTTCCCTCATTCATAATTTTGTTTTTATTTTTCTCTACAGGAAGTAATTCTCATAAACCTTAAAATTCAGGTTGTTGTGGTGTGCTTTTCTTTCTATAACATACTTCAAGGCAAAGCTTTTGAAGTGAAGTAAACTTCAAAGCTGGACCCTAAGCTTTTGAAGTGGATCTACCCTCAGATCGATTTCAAAACAAGAGTTATATGTTCATTCTCTCTTGTGCTTCACACATGATAGAGAAGAAATTTGTAGAGAAAAACGGTACCTCTACCAAGACCTAAAGTATTTAAACCAGTAAGCACAGTGTCCAAATGGTTTAAGATTTTGGAGGCATAAGCTACCAAAAATATTAAAACATAAAAGAAAAGGAAGCTTGGAAGTTCTTTCTACTATCTGGGAATGCAGTGGATTAAAACAACTGCTTAGTTTTCAACCTTGATTTGAAAGATTTTAAGAAAGACTGTGAGGTGACTACAAAAATGCAAACTTAATATACTTAGATTAACCTATCTCATCAAGCCCAGGCTTATCTATTCTTTTTTTTTTTCCTCCAAAGTTCAAACTCATAGGGCAGCTTTGGCACCTAAGTATTCAGCTTTTTTTAATTGAAACAATATTGAAATATTATAAATCAACTATATATATTATATATATGAATCCCTAAGAATATATATATATAACTGAAAAACTATATATAACTGAATTCATATATATGTATAATATATATAGTTAATTTACAATATAAGTCAACTATATTTCAATTATATTTTAATAAAAAAAAATCTGAATCCTTAGGCACCAAAGCTACCCTAACATTCTCTTCCATTACAGGTTATTACAAGACATTGAGTATAGTCCCCTGTGCTATATAGTAGGTTCTATTGATTATCTATTTTATATACGTGGGTGCTAAGTCCTTCAGTCATGTCCGACTCTTTGTGACCCTGTGGACTGTAGCCCACCAGATTCCTCTGTCCATGTGATTCTCCAGGCACGAATACTGGGGTGGGTTGTCATGCACTTCTCCAGATCTTCCTAACCAACGAGTCAAACCTGCATCTCTTATGTCTCCATTGGCAGTTGAGTTCTTTACCACTAGCACAGTGTATATTTTTAAATTTTATACTACTAATTTATCCCCCCCTTTACCCCTTTGGTAACCATAAATTTGTTTTCTATGTCTGTGAATCTAGTGCTCTTTTGTTAAATAAGCTCATTTGTATCATTTTTTTTTTAAGATTCAACATAAAAACATTTATCATATGATATTTGTCTTTCTCTGTCTGGTTTACCTCACTTAGTATGATAATCTCAAGGTCCATCCATGTTGCTGCAAATGAAATTATTTCATTCTTTTTAATGGCTGAGTAATATTCCATTGTGTGTGTATACATCATATCTTTTTTATCCATTCATCTGTCAGTAAACTCTTCGATTGCTTCCATGTCTTGGTCATTGTAGATAGTGCTGCAATGGACATTTGATGCATTTATCTTTTTGAATTAGAGTTTTCTCCAGATATATGTCCAACAGTAGGGCTGTAGGATCATTTTGTTGTTCTATTTTTACTTTTTTAAATGACCTCCATACTGTTCCTTATAATGGCTGTGCCAATTTACATTCCCAACGATAGTGTAGGAGGGTTTCTTTTTTTCCATATCTTCTTCAGCATTTATTATTTGCAGCATTTATTATTATTTTGATGATGACCATTCTGATCTCAGTGAGGTGATTTGTATTTGTATGGAATTTGCAGATTTGATTTGCATGGATGTGAGAGTTGGACTGTGAAGAAAGCTGAGTGGTGAAGAATTGATGCTTTTGAACTGTGGTGCTGGAGAAGACTCTTGAGAGTCCCTTGGACTGCAAGGAGATCCAACCAGTCCATTCTGAAGGAGATCAGCCCTGGGATTTCTTTGGAAGGAATGATGCTAAAGCTGAAACTCCAGTACTTTGGCCACCTGATGGAAAGAGTTGACTCATTGGAGAAGACTCTGATGCTGGGAGGGATTGGGGGCAGGAGGAGAAGGGGACGACAGAGGATGAGATGGCTGGATGGCATCACTGACTTGATGGACGTGAGTCTGGGTGGACTGCGGGAGTTGGTGATGGACAGTGAGGCCTGGCATGCTGAGATTCAGGGGGTCACAAAGAGTCGGACACGACTGAGCGACTGAACTGAATAATTAGTGATGTTGAGCATCTTTTCATATGCCTGTTGGCCACCTGAATGTCTTCTTTGGAGATATATCTATTTGGATCTTCTGTCATTTTTGATTGGGTTATTAGGTGGTGTTTTTTTAAAGATTGAGTTGCATGAGCTGTTTATATATTTTGGAGATTAATCCCTTGTCAGGTGCATCATTTGCAAATATTCCTTCCCCTTCTGTAAGTTGTTTTTTGTTTTATAATTTCCTTTCCTGTGCAAAGCTTTTCAGTTTAATTTGGTCCTGTTTGTTTATTTTTATTTCCTTTGCTACAGGAGGTGGACCCAAGCAATATTGCTGTAATTTCTGTCAAAGAATGTTCTGTCTATGTTTTCCTCTAGGAGTTTCACAAAATCTGGTTTTACATTTAGGTCTTTAATAAATTTTGTGTTTATCTTTGTATATTGTGTTAGAGAATATTCTAATTCTTTTTTTTTAAAACCGGTTTTTTTTATGGCTGCTCTGTGTCTTCATTGTTGCATATGGGCTTTTTCTAGTTGAGACAAGCAGAGGCTGCTCTTCCTTGTGATCCATGGGTTTCTCATTGCACTGGCTTCTCTTGTTGTGGAGCATGGGCTCCACGTGCTCAGGCTTTAGTAGCTGTTGTATGCTGTGCTTGCTCAGCAGTTGTGGCTTACAGGCTCTAGAGCCCTGGTGCAGTAGTTGATATGCACAGGCTTAATTGCTCCTTGGCATGTGATATTTTCCCAGACCAGAGACGGAACCTGTGTCCCCTACACTGACAGGCAAACTCTCAACCACTGGACCACCAAGGAAGTCCTAATTTCATACTTTGACATGTAGCTGGCCAGTTTTCCCAGCACCATTTATTGAAAGGCTTTCTAGCCTGTTCCATTGATCTGTATTTCTATTTTTGTTTCAGTACCATACTGTACTTTTGATGACTGTAGCTTTGGCGCATAGTTTGATGTCAGGGAGCTTGATGCTTCTACCTCCATTTTTCTTTCTCAAGACTGCTTTGGCTACTTGGGTCTTTCTTGTGTGTTTTCATACAAACTTAAACATATTCTAGTTCTGTGAAAAATGCCATTGGTAATTTGACAGGGATTGCAATTGATTGAATTGAATCTGTAGATTGCCTTAGGTAGTACAGTCATTTTGACAATATTGATCCCGCCAATCCAAGAACATGGTGTATCTTTCCTTCTGTTTGCATCATCTTCGATTGCTTTTATCAGTGTCTCACAGTTTTGGAGTTTATGTCTCTTGTCTCCTAAGGTAGGATTATTCCTAGATATTTTGTTCTTTTTGATGCGATGGTAAATGGGATCATTTCCTTGATTTCTCTTTTTGAGCTTCCATTGTTAGTGTATAGAAATGCAACAGATTTCTATGTATTAATCTTATATCTTGTAACTTTACCAAATTCATTGATGAGCTCTAGTAGCTTTATATGGAGAAGGCAATGGCACCCTACTCCAGTACTCCTGCCTGGAAAATCCCATGGATGGAGAAACCTGGCAGGCTGCGGTCCATGGGGTCGCTGAAGGTTGGACACGACTGAGGGATTTCACTTTCACTTTTCACTTTCACACATTGAAGAAGGAAATGGCAACCCACTCCAGTATTCTTGCCTGGAGAATCCCAGGGATGGGAGAGCCTGGTGGGCTGCTGTCTATGGGGTTGCACAGAGTTAGACATGACTGAAGTGACTTAGCAGCAGCAGCAGCAGCTTTCTGATAGCATCTTTAGGGTTTACTATGTATAGAATCATATCATCCTGAAACATGGCAGTTTTACTTCTTCTTTTCCAATTTGAATTCCTTTTATTCCTTTTTCTTCTCTGATTGTTGTGGCTATTACTACCAAAACTATGTTGAATAAAGCATAATTTCATTGGTTTTAGTGGTAACAGTGGACATCCTTTTTTTGATTCTGATTTTAGAGAAAAATGCTTTCAGGTTTTCAACAGTGAGTATGATGTTCGCTGTGGGTTTGTCTTATATGGCCTTTATTATGTCAAGGTATGTGTCCTGTATGCATACTTTTTGGAGAGTATTTTGTTTTAATTATAAACAGATGTTGAATTTTAGGAGAAGATTTTCTTTTTTTGCATCTGTTGTGACAATCATCTCTGTTTTTTATTCTCAATTTATTAATGTGATGTATCACATTGATTGATTTGTGTATATTGAAAAATTCTTGCATCCCTGGGATAAATCCCACTTGATCATGGTGTATACTTTTCATGTACTGTTGGATTCAGTTGGATAGTATTTTGTTGAGTTCTTTGTGTCTATGTTCATCAGTGATATTAGCTGCTAATTTTCTTTTTTGTGTGATATATTTATCTGGTTTCAGTATCAGGTCTTATAGAATGAATATGGAAGTGTTCCTTCCTCTCCAGTTGTTTGTAATAGTTTGATAAGGATGGGTGTTACCTCTTTTCTAAATGTGTGAAAGAATTCTCCTGTGAAGCCACTTAGTCCTAGACTTTTATTTATTGGGAGTTTTAAAATCAAATATTCAACTCAGTACTTGTAACTTGCTTGTTCATATTTTCTATATTTTTCTGGTTCATCTTTGAAGATTGTACCTTTCTAAAAATTTGTGTTTCTTCCAGATTATCCATTTTATTGACACATAGCTGCTTATACTAGTTTCTTATGCTACTTTGTATTTCTGTGATGTCAGTTGTAACTACTCCTTTTTCATTTCTAATTTTATTGATTTGAGCCCCTGCTTTGATTTTTTTGAAAAGTCTGGCTAAGTTTTTATCAGTTTTGTTTAATCTTTTCAAAGAACCAGCTTTTAGGTCTGCTGATCTTTTCTATTTTTTTTTCTTTAGTGTCTACTTCATTTATTTTTGCTCTGATTTTCATGAATTTTTTCCTTTCTACTAACTTTGGGTTTTGTTTGTTCTCAATTTCTCTAGTTGCTTTAGGTGTAAGGCTAGGTTGTCTATTTGAGATTTTTCTTGTTTTCTGAGGTAAGACTGTACCGCTATACAGTTTCCTCTTAGAATTGCTTTTGTGTGTCCCACAGGTTTGCTCATAGCAAACAGCCTCTTCCAACAACACAAGTGTAGACTCTACACATGGACATCACCAGATGGTCAATAATGAAATCAGACTGATTATAGTCTTTGCAACCAAATATGGAGAAGCTCTATATAATCAGCAAAGACAAGACCAGGAACTGACTGTGGCTCAGATCATGAACTCCTTATTACAAAATTCAGACTTAAATTGAATAAAGTAGGGAAAACCACTAGATCATTCAAGTATGACCTAAATCAAATCCCTTACGATTATACAGTAGAATAGACAAATAGACTCAAGGGATTAGATCTGAGAGACAGAGTACCTAAAAAAATATGGATAGAGGTTCATGACATTGTACAGGAGGCAGTGATCAAGACCACTCCCAGGAAAAAGAAATGCCAAAAGGCAAAATGGTTGCCTGAAGAGGCCTTACAAATAGCTGTGAAAAGAAGCGAAAGGCAAAGGAAAAAAGAAAAGATACACCCATCTGAATGCAGAGTTCCAAAGAATAGCAAGGAGAGACAAGAAAGCCTTCCTCAGTGATCAGTGCAAAGAAATAGAGAAAAACAACAGAATGAGAAAGACTAGAGATCTCATCAAGAAAATCAGAGATACCAAGGGAACATTTCATGCAAAGATGGGCACAATAAAAGACAGAAATGGTATGGACCTAACAGCAGCAGAAGATATTAAGAAAAGGTGGCAAGAATACACAGAAGAACTATACAAAAGAGATCTTTATGACCCAGATAACCACGATGACGTGTTCACTCACCTAGAGCCAGATATCCTGGAATGCAAAGTCAAGTGGGCTTTAGGAAGTATCATTATGAACAAAGCTAGTGGTGGTGATGGAATTCCAGTTGAGCTACTTCAAATCCTAAAAGATGATGCTGTGAAAGTGCTGCAGTAAATATGCCAGCAAACTTGGAAAACTCAGCACTGGCCACTGGACTGGAAAAGGTCAGTTTTCTTTCCAATCCCAAAGAAAGGCAATGCCAAAGAATGCTCAAACTACTGCACAACTGCGCTCATCTCACATGCTAGCAAAATAATCCTCAAAATTCTCCAAGCCAGGCTTCAACAGCATGTGAACCATGAACTTCCAGATGTTCAAGCTGGATTTAGAAAAGGCAAAGGAACCAGAGATCAAATAGCCAACATCCATTGGATCACAGCAAAAAGCAAGAAAGTTTCAGAAAAAAACATCTACTTCTGCTTTATTGACTACGCCAAAACCTTTAACTTGTGGATCACAACAAACTTTGAAAAATTCTTCAAGAAATGGGACCTGCCTCCTGAGAAATCTGTGTGCAGATCAAGAAGAAACAGTTAGAACCAGGCCTGGAACAATGGACTGGTTTAAAATTGGGAAAGGAGTATATTGAGGCTGTATATTGTCATGCTGTTTATTTAACTTATATGCAGAGTACATCATGTGAAATGCCAGGCTGGATGAAGCAGAAGCTGGAATCAAGATTGCCAGGTGAAATATCAATAACCTCAGATAGGCAGATGACACCACCCTTATGGCAGAAAGCGAAGAGGAACTAAAGAGCTTCTTGATGAAGATGAAAGGAGAGTGAAAAAGCTGCCTTAAAACTCAACATTCAAAAAACTAAGATCATGGCATCCAGTCCCATCACTTCATGGCAAATAGATGGGGAAACAATGGAAACAGGGACCAACTTTATTTTCTTGGGCTCCAAAATCTATGCAGATGGTGACTATAGCCATGAAATTAAAAGACACTTGGTCCTTGGAAGAAAAGCCATGACAAACCTAGATAGCATATTAAAAAGCAGAGACATTACTTTGTCGACAAAGGCTTGTCTAGGCAAAGCCATGGTTTTTCCAGTAAAGCATAGTAAAGTGAAGTGAAGTCCCAGTCATGTCTGGATGTGAGAGTTGGACCATGAATAAAGCTGAGCACCTAAGAATTAATGCTTTTGAACTGACTTGTTGGAGAAGATTCTTGAGAGTCCCTTGGACTGCAAGGAGATCAAACTAGTCAATCATAAAGGAAATCAGTCCTGAATATTTATTGGAAGGACTGATTCTGAACCTGAAACTCCAATACTTGGGCTATCTGATGCCAAGAACTGACTCCTTGGAAAAGACCCTGATGCTGGGAAAGAATGAAGGCAGGAGGAAAAGGGGATGGCAGAGGATGAGGTGTTTGGATGGCATCACTGATTTGATGGATATGAGTTTGAACAAGCTCCAGTGCTGGTGATGGACAGGGAAGCCTGATGTGCTACAGTCCATGGGGTCGCAGAGCTGGACATGACTGAGCGACTGAACTAAACTGACAGGTTTTAGATTGTGGTATTTTTGTTTTCATTTATCTTTAGATATTTTTTGATTTCCTCTTTGATTCCATCTGTGATCCATTGGTTATTTTGTAGCATGTTGTTTAGCATCTGTGTGTTTCTTTAAAGTTTTTCTTGTAGTTGATTTCTAATCTCATATCATTGTGGTCAGAATTTATGCATGATATGAGTTTCATTTTTCTAAATTTACCTAGGATTGCTTTTTGGCCTAGCATGTGATCTGTCTTGGAGAATGTTCTATGATCTCCTGAAAACAATGGGTATTCTGCTGCCTTTGAATGGAATATTCAATTCAGTAGAGCTGGTCTATTGTGTCATTTAAGGCCTGTGTTTCCTTATTCTGTCTGAATGATTTGTCCATTGATGTAAATGAGATGTTAAAGTCCCATATTACTATTGTGTTACTGTCAACTTCTCCTTTTATGTCTGTGTTGTTGTTTAGTTGCTCTGTAGTGTCTGACTCTTTGCAACCCCATAAACTGCAGCACGCCAAGCTTCTCTGTCCTTTACTATCTCCTGGAGTTTGCTCAAATTCATGTCCATTGAGTTGGTGATGCCATTAAACCACTTCATTCTCTGTCACCCTCGTCTTCACCTGCCCTCAATCTTTTCCATCCCCAGGATTGTTTCCAACGAGTTGGCTCTGCATCAGATGGCCACAGTATTGATGCTCAGCTTCAGCATCAGTCCTTCCAATGAATATTCAGGGTTGATTTCCTTTAGGATTGACTGCTTTGATCTCCTTGCAGTCCAAGGACTTTCTAGAGTCTTCTCCAGCACTACAGTTCAAAAGCATCAATTCTTCAGTGCTCAGCCTTCTTTATGGTCCAGCTTTCACATCCATACATGACTACTGGAAAAACCATAGCTTTGACTAGATGGACCTTTGTCGACAGAGTGATGTCTCTGGTGTTTAAAATACTGTTTAGATGTGTCATAGCTTTTCTTTCAAGCTATGATTCAAGCCCCTTTGCCCTTCAAAGTCAAGTGCTTTGGGGACTTCTCTAGTTTGTGGGTTGCCCACCTGGGAAGTATAGGATTTGATAATATTGTGAGTATGCCCTTCTTACCCTCTTTCTGTGGTTTCTTCATCGTCTTCGTCTTTAGATATAGAATATCTTTTTACTCATTTTTTTTTTTTTTTTTTTTGCAGTTACTTGTGATTTTGGTGTTTAAATGGGAGGAGGTGAATTCAAGCTCTTTCTGTGCCATCATCTTGTCCCCAAATCTCAGGCTTATTTGAGAACTCATCTATTCTTAGTATGTGTCTGAAAATGAAATCAAATGCCCTTTGAAGTAGAACAATAAAATGAGATTATCAGAAAATAAAAACACAGTATCTGGTTCACTTAAGAAAAAAAAGAAAAAAATACTGACAGGATAATTGATTACAATTACATTAGTTATAACAGACACGAATCGTAACTATGCAGTAGTTTACCTTGTTTTCAAGATAAAGTTGTCATTTTTTTAGGGCATTGATGCTTTTGAACTGTGGTGTTGGAGAAGACTCTTGAGAGTCCCTTGGACTGCAAGGAGATCCAACCAGTCCATTCTGAAGGAGATCAGCCCTGGGATTTCTTTGGAAGGAATGATGCTGAAGTTGAAACTCCAGTACTTTGGCCACCTCATGTGAAGAGTTGACTCATTGGAGAAGACTCTGATGCTGGGAGGGACTGGGGGCAAGAGGAGAAGGGGACGACAGAGGATGAGATGGCTGGATGGCATCACTGACTCAATGGATGTGAGTCTCAGTGACCTCCAGGAGTTGGTGATGGACAGGGAGGCCTGGCGTGCTGCGATTCATGGGGTCGCAAAGAGTCGGACATGATTGAGCGACTGATCTGAAACTCTAAATATTTACATTAATCAATGACATGTCAGGCTGAAAAACGTCTAAAGATTTTAGACTTTTAAATTCTAATTTACTGTCACCAACTGAGGCTACAAAATTCGATACAAAAAGATACAAACACATAAATATTTAACAATGATAAAAAACACATTTATGAGACATGACAACATACGTTACCTTCACTTGAGCACTACCTCAAAACACACATTTTTATTTGAGTTCAAGATGGATCATAAAGCAACAGAGACAACTCTCAACATCAACAATGCATTTGGCCCAGGAACGGTTAATGAACTTGAATAAAAAAGTCACTCTAATTTGCTCACATGATTTCTATAGTCTCAGGGCTTCCCTCATAGCTCAGCTGGTAAAGAATCTGACTGGTCTAAGTGAGTGAAAGTCGCTCAGTCGTGTCCAACTCTTTGCAACCCCATGGACTATATATACAGTCCATGGAACTGTCCAGGCCAGAATACTGGAGTGGGTATCCATTCCCTTCTCTAGGGGATCTTCCCAACCCAGGGATAGAAACCAGGTCTCCTGCAATTGCAGGTGGATTCTTTACCAGCTGAGCCACCAGGGAAGCCCTCTACAGTCTAAAGTAAATATAAAATAAACACTAAGTAATAAGTCATTAGCAAAACACCAATGGCTAGAAACACACATTAAAATGATGTATAACATAACCACACTTATTTAAGAATGCATTTCAATATCAAATGGCAAAATTCCAACAATGCAAAACTGCAATTACTTTTGTACTGACTTAATAATTAGAAGCCTTACAGCTTGGTATGCTTTTGCTTTCTCTTAAAATGCTCTAGGGGAAGCCAGCTACCACATGAGAAGTTTTGATTCCTTTGGCACAAATGTACAGTGCAATGGTGCTTCAAGAAGTTTTGCAAAGGAGACAAGAGTCTTGAAGATGAGGAATGGAGTGGCTGGCCATCAGAAGCCGACAATGACCAACTGAGAGTAATCATCGAAGCTGATCCTCTTCTAACTACACGACAAGTTGCTGAAGAGCTCAGTGTTGACCGTTCTATGGTCATTCGGCATTTGAAGCAAATTGGAAAGGTGAAAAAGCTTGATAACGGAGTGCCTCATGAGCTGACTGCAAAAAAAAAAAAACAAAAAACATTGTTTTGAAGTGCTGTCTTCTCTTATTCTACACAACAACTATCAACCATTTCTTGATCAGACTGTGACGTGTAATGAAAAGTGGATTTCATACGACAACCGGAAATGACCAGCTCAGTGGCTGGACCGAGAAAAAGCTCCAAAGCACTTCTCAAAGCAAATTTGCACCAAGAAAAGATCATGGTCACTGGTAGTCTGCTGCCAATCTGATCCATTACAGCTTTCTGAATCCTGGTGAAACCATTACCTCTGAGAAGTATGCTCAGCAAACTGATGAGATGCACCAAAAACTGTAATGCCTGCAGCGTCATTGGTCAACAGAAAGGGCCCAATTCTTCTCCATGACAATGCCCAATGGCATGTGGTACAACCAATGCTACAAAAGTTGAATGAACTGGGCTATGAAGTTTTGCCTCTTCCACTGTTTTCACCTGACCTCTTGCCAACCAACTACCACTTCTTCAAGCATCTTGACAGCTTTCTGCAGGGAAAACATTTCTACAACCAGCAGGAGGCAGAAAATGCTTTCCAAGAGTTCGTTGAATTCCAAAGCATGAGTTTTTATGCTACAGGAATAAACAAATATTTCTTGCTGGCAAAATGTGATAATAAAAACATAATAAAATATATTTTGATTAATAAAGGTGTATTTGAGCCTAGTTATAATGATTTAAAATTCATGGTCCAGAATCACAATTACTTTTGTACCAACCTACTACTTAACTTCAAAAGTCCCAGAGCTTCATTCCTGTGTTCTATTGGTCAATCCAGTCTCTCAACCCAGCCCAGTTTCAAGAGAAGGAAGGGAAAATTCCACTTTTCCATGGGGAATGACATAAAAAATCAATTCCACTGTATGATGGGGGAATGGTATCAGGAGGAAAAAATAATGGCAACTATCTGGACAAAAAACTATCAAAAAGACTATTCTTTGTACAGTACATGAATTAACTGTTGCAAGACTTTGGGGGATAGTTTCTTACTATATATTTGATGATCTCCTGCAGGAGTTTACATGCCTTCAAGATGGGTGAGGTCCTTGGGAGGGTGTGTCTAGGTGCTTATTTCCACTTTATTTTGAAAAATATAAAAATTCACTTTGTAAGGGTGTAAATGCAAGCAAAATTATTTTGAATAAACTTATATCACCTTAGCAATTTCAGCATTACAATTGGTTTTTGTTCATTATACTTTTATTAATAAAATATGTTTCTGAAATTATTTGGTGGTAATCATTTCGTTGCTGCTGCTACTGCTGCTAAGTCACTTCAGTCATGTCCGACTCTGTGCAACCCCATAGACGGCAGCCCACCAAGCTTCCCCGTCCCTGGGATTCTCCAGGCAAGAACACTGGAGTGGGTTGCCATTTCCTTCTCCAATGCATGAAAGTGAAAAGTGAAAGTGAAGTCGCTTAGTCGTATCCGACTCTAGCGACCCCATGGACTGCAGTCTATCAGGCTCCTCCATCCATGCGATTTTCTAGGCAAAAGTACTGGAGTGGGGTGCCATTGCCTTCTCCGAATCATTTCATTAAGGAAGCATAACTCTGAAGTTGACTTCTTACTTATGAAAACTATTAATGTTTGAACACAAAATTTCATCAACACCTGCCAAATGTCCTTGGTGTTAAATGCTAGTACTCTCCCAATTATTATTCTGCCTTATATCTATGTCACAAACAGTGAAGGTTGTTCTGTTTTTAAGAAACCAGCAAAGGGGAAAAAGGGGAAAAAAATTAAAGACAAACAAGTATGCTACTTGATGCTACTTTTTAAACTGTAGCATCAAGAGTTCCTGAAACATAATTACAACTTAATCTACACCTAAAAGTTCTTGACAAATTTAAACAATTTTAATTCCTGAGGAAAAGAGTATTTAATATACAATGTGTATTACACATATTACCACATTTTAAAACTTGCAGTTTCCTAAATTCATATTATCCCAGTTCTACTGGTAAGAAACCAGGTTTATTGAATTTGAGTCATTTGCCCAAGTTGGCATGGCTAAAAAAAATGTGGTCTGAGGTCTATGGCTCTCCATTTACTCTGCTGTTTACAACATACATGGACATTCATGATTGTCTCAACTCAACGCTCCTGTCACTGGGGTTCATAAGAACTGATTCCTATTCCCTGGTTTCCAAACTCTACATTATTTAAGGCTAAAATTTATTCATTTATTCTCTCATTTGTCAACAAATATTTAGTACATAGAATTTATGAGATTAAAATAGTTAAGGGAGTTGAAATATTTAAGATGCCTCTCCCTATTTCCTGTCTCCAGAGAATTAAGAAGATGTGCATTCCACAGTTTCTTTTCTGAAATAAACAAAACCCCCAAAGCTCAAAATAGCACCTGAATTTGTTTTCATTTTAATTTTTATGTCAGGTTTGGGCTAAGTTGGACCAAATTTGAGGGAAAACCATTGACTTGCAGTCAGCTGAGACATGACTTAGTTAATTTCATTGGCAAATTGCCTCCCTGACTAAGGAAAAGTCAAGGCCTGAGCATGTCTGTGGCCAAAATGATCTTTCTCTTCTGGAGGATGATAAAGGAACAAATATATGTCAAAAAAGAACTTGAGGGGAAGAGTTTTCCTTATGCTTCAATGGAAGTTGATGTTGAAATGACAGGTGTAATAAACTAAGAGTAAAAGAATAGTTGGGAAGAAGGCTGTATTATTTCTCAATCTTTTCCAGCTTTTTAGATTTTTCAGATATACCGTTAGTCTTCACTTGTAAAATTAAGACACATGTAACAATATCAACTCTTAAAGCCCATATTACCTTTCTTTTATAGCTCTGTCAGGATTCTGAGGGGACACATTTGGGGTGGGGGTATGAGTGGGGGTAGAAGGTGATATTAATGTTTTATTAATGTTAAATGGAACTAAGATACATCCGCACAATAAAAATGGTATTTTTGGAAAAAATGACATGGAAAATGCTCATGACATCAGATCAGATCAGTCACTCAGTCGTGTCTGACTCTTTGCCACCCCATGAATCGCAGCACACCAGGCCTCCCTGTCCATCACCAACTCCCGGAGTTCACCCAAACTCACGTCCATCGAGTCAGTGATGCCATCCAGCCATCTCATCCTCTGTCGTCCCCTTCTCCTCCTGCCCCCAATCCCTCCCAGCATCAGAGTCTTTTCAAATGAGTCAACTCTTCACTTGAGGTGGCCAAAGTACTGGAGTTTCAGCTTTAGCATCATTCCTTCCAAAGAAATCCCAGGGCTGATCTCCTTCAGAATGGACTGGTTGGATCTCCTTGCAGTCCAAGGGACTCTCAAGAGTCTTCTCCAACACCACAGTTCAAAAGCATCAATTCTTCGGCACTCAGCCTTCTTCACAGTCCAGCTCTCACATCCATACATGACCACAGGAAAGACCATAGCCTTGACTAGGCGAACCTTTGTTGGCAAAGTAATGTCTCTGCTTTTGAATATGTGATATAGGTTGGTCATAACTTTCCTTCCAAGGAGTAAGCATCTTTTAATTTCATGGCTGCAATCACCATCTGCAGTGATTTTGGAGCCCAGAAAAATGAAGCCTGACACTGTTTACACTGTTTCCCCATCTACTAAAACATCAGAAGACAGTATTACATTACAGACTGAGACCAAAGACTAGGGGGAAAAAAGGCTGAAAAAAAAATTACCTGTGTTATATCAGGGTGGGCATATTTACTGTGATTTTAACTTTTTCCTAGTACTTTCCTGTGTTTTTAAACTTTCTGTAGGGTCATGTATTAATAATGACTTTAACAGTCAGAAAAAAAGTTGTAAAGTCAAGTCTTTGGGCTTGAGCAACTAGATTTCCATTATGCTATGATCTAGTTATATTTACCTCACTGGCTTGTTGCTCCTTTATCCCACTAATGAATTCTGTGTATTCATAAAATATTACCCAAGAGGAGATGGAAAATGATGAGATATTTTATGTAACATCCCCAGAGAGGAAAGCAAAGAAAAGGAAGAACAAACAGTAAAATCAGAGGAGTAACCAAGGCAAAGATTCAGGATTCTTGCATAAATTACCAATTAGCTTCTCTTGAAATTCTAATTTATTCTTTCCTCACTTTCCCTTTCCTTTTCCTAATTTTTTTCTCCTTTCTTTCTCAAATATTTTCTTTATTTTCTCCTTCAAACTTCTGCTTTTTTTGGGTAATGGTAATAATTATAGCTATCTATTATGTGCACTGCAATGTACGTTTTTAAGGGGCAGGACCAAGGTTCAAATATAGGTCGTCTTGACTCCCAAACTCCACATCATGTTGCCTCCTTATTGTAATCCAAATGAAGAAATTAATGCTTGATTTATCTTGTTAAAAATAAAGGAAAGTGTATATGCAGAAATGCTTATAATGTTTCCATGTCATTTTGATTTGCATTCAAACAAAAGAAAACCAAACTCAAAAGAATCATAAGTGAAAGTCTCTCAGTCGTGTCCAATGCTTTGTGACCCAATGGACTATACATCCATGGAATTCTCCAGGCCAGAATACTGGAGTGGGTAGCCTTTCACTTCTCTAGGGGATCTTCCCAATCCAGGAATCGAACCCAGGTCTCCTGTGTTGCACGCGGATTCTTTACCAGCTGAGACACAATCATATTGTCCAGCTTTTCAAATGTTAAATGACATGACAATATACGAAATAAAGATTCAGAAATAATCTTCACAATCAGAATACAAATACAAGCTAGAGAAGCCAAACGCATAAATTGTTGAAAACAAAGGACTGACCATAAGCCACAGAACATTTACATTTATGTTTCTAAATAGCTCTCATTCATTATACACTAAGATACAATTCTCATCTTCAGCTGAATTTAAAGTAGGAGAAATTTCTCATTTGTTAGGGTAACAGTGTTGAATCAAAAAGCAAATTTACATTTTGTTAAAAGATAAAGGTGCTTCAAGGCTTCCCTGTACAAATGTGGCAGAGATTCAGCGTCAACAAATCCTCCCCACTCTCTTGTCAATGCTTGTTTCTTCATTAAATTGCAAACAAATTAGCAACTTTTCTTGTGTTAATATTCTGGCAATGACGACTGGCACTTACTGTGGATTTACTCTTTTGAAAGTCCTCCCATCAAGATTTCTGGAGAAAATAAATTGTGTTGGTTATTACGAAGCTTAATTAGAGCTCAACTGAGTGGCAATTCACATCTAAAGCTTGATTACACATAGCATCTATTGCTTTTGTCTAATAAGTGCTTTAAAAAATAACTTATGAACATGAAATTCACATAACATAAAAAGAACCATTTTGGAGTGAACAATTCAATGGCATTTAGCACAATAACAATGTTGTAAAACCACCACCTCTGTCTAGTTTCAAAACATTTCCATCACTCAAAAGTAAAATCCTGATCCATTAAGCAGTTCCTCCCAATTCCTTCCCCTTCCAAGCCCCTGTCAACCACCATTCTGTGTTTGATCTCTGGGTTTCACAATATGTAATCCTTTGTGTCTGGTTACTTTCACTCAGTATAATGACTTTGACGTTCATCCACATTGCAGCATGTATCAATATTTCATTCCTTTTCTTTCTCAGCTTTCAGTTCAGTTCAGTTCAGTCGCTCAGTCATGTCCAACTCTTTGCGACCCCATGAATCACAGCACGCCAGGCTTCCCTGTTCATCACCAACTCCCGGAGCTTACTCAAACTCATGTCCATCCTTCCAAGGAATAAGCGTCTTTTAATTTCATGGCTGCAATCACCATCTGCAGTGATTTTGGAGCCCCAAAAGATAAAGTCTGACACTGTTTCCACTGTTTTCCTATCTATTTTGCATGAAGTGATGGGACCAGATGCCATGATCTTCGTTTTCTGGATGTTGAGCTTTAAGCCAACTTTTTCCACTCTCCTTTTTCACTGTCATCAAGAGCTTTTTAGTTCCTCTTCACTTTCTGCCATAAGGGTGATGTCATCTGCATATATGAGGTGATTGACATTTCTCCCAGCAATCTTGATTCCAGCTTGTGCTTCTTCCAGCCCAGCGTTTCTCATGATGTACTCTGCATAGAAGTTAAATAAGCAGGGTGACAATATACAGCCTTGACGTACTCCTTTTCTTATTTGGAACCAGTCTGTTGTTCCATGTCCAGTTCTAACTGTTGCTTCCTGACCTGCATACAAATTTCTCAAGAGGCAGGTCAGGTGGTCTGGTATTCCTATCTCTTTCAGAATTTTCCACAGTTTATTGTGATCCACACAGTCAAAGGCTTTGGCATAATCAATAAGGCAGAAATAGATGTTTTTCTGGAACTCTCTTGCTTTTTCCATGATCCAGCGGATGTTGGCAATTTGATCTTATCACTTTAGCCAATGCTTTTCCTAATGAAATCTTTTATAACACTTCAACTATCAGATTGAAGTGAAAGTGAAAGTTGCTCAGTCATGTCTGACTGTTTGGGACCCCATGGACTGTCCATGGAGTTCTCTAGGCCAGAATACTGGAGTGGGTAGCCTCTTCCTTCTCCAGGGGATCTTCCCAACCAGGGATCAAACCCTGGTCTCCCGCATTGCAGGCAGATTCTTTACCAGCTGAGCCACAAGGGAAGCCCCAAATACTAGTGTGCGTAACCCATCCCTTCTCCAGCAGATTAAGCCATTGCTAATTGAGTAACCCTGAGACTCTTTTGCTTGAAAGAGTGTTATGAACTGCCAGGGAGATGCAGTTTTGCATTATCAGTTTGTAGCAGCTCAACTCTTATTGACCTTTGACTCTTTCTGGTCCTTGAATTAAACATAAAGATAAAACTTGTGACTCATCTTGATTTTAAATTTTGGATGCTACTAGGAGCAAATTTTAAAATAAACATTGCATTTTAATTTGCTTATTTTTCTGAAGTGGCTGAATCGAACATTTCAGATTTTAGAACCCATAATTCATTTCTCTGTGTTTCAAACAGAAAAATGAGCAGGGGGAAAAAAAGTCTTTGTTATTTTAGCTCTCTGTATTATCTAACATGTCCAGTGAGATCATTTTGAAAAGGTTAACTGACTTGGAAATTTACAAGATGTTCTTAGTTTCATGTCCTATTCAGTTCTCCCAGGAGAGGATCTGGAAGCCACTGCCCCTGTTAGCCATCAGTATATCTGACCTGTGGAACCATTCAAGTAAAACTGTACTGAAGGAAAGGGGAAAGAGTAATAAAGGTAAATAATACCTATTTAGAGTTATGGCACAGAGAAGGCAATGGCACCCCACTCCAGTACTCTTGCCTGGAAAATCCCATGGATGGAGGAGCCTGGTAGGCTGCAGTCCATGAGGTTGCTGAGTCGGACACAACTGAGCGAGTTCACTTTCACTTTTCACTTTCATGCACTGGAGAAAGAAATGGCAACCCACTCCAGTGTTCTTGCCTGGAGAATCCCAGGGACAGGGGAGCCTGGTGAGCTGCCATCTCTGGGGTCGCACAGAGTCCGACACGAGTGAAGCGACTTAGCAGCAGTAGCAGCAGAGTTATGGCAAATGCAGGAAAAAAATATAATGTGATTCCTATATATATGATATTTTCAGTAAGATACTATAAATCAGAGAGATATAAACATTAGAGAACAATACAAAATAATATATAATTTTTTTTTCTAAAACTTTCCTTTCATTAGTAGAACCCTCAAACACTATCTTAACATTTTAATTATATATTAATGTTGACTCTTTATATAGTGAACTTTAAGAATTGTCACATATTAAAGTAATTGCTATCACATTTCCTAAAATTGTATTATCTATATAAATGCCTAAGAATAGGCATTTATCAATATATTAAAAAAATCAAGTTTTTGCTACTAAAACTATCATTATGTAGATGATTATGATCATCTTAGAATTGAGATATAAAACATCTTTATGGAAGTTGAGTGGAATAATATATATTCCTCTTTTAATGTATATTTTCTAAAGATCTACAATATTTTTTGGTCAGTCAGTTCAGTTGCTCAGTTGTGTCAGACACTTTACAACTCCATGGACTGCAGCACCCCAGACTTCCCTGTCCATCACCAACTCCCAGAGCTTGCTCAATTCATGTCCATCTAATTGGTGATGCCATCCAAACATCTCATCCTCTGTCATCCCCTTCTTCTCCTGCCTTCAATCTTTCCCAGCATCAGAGTCTTTTCCAAAGAGTCAGCTCTTCACATCAGGTGGCCAAAATATTGGAGCTTCAGCTTCAGCATCAGTCCTTCCAATGAATATTCGGGACTAATTTCCTTGAGGATTGACTGGTTTGATCTCCTTGCAATCCAAGGGACTCTCAAGAGTCTTCTCCAATACCACAGTTCAAGCATCAATTCTTCAGCACTCAGCTTTCTTTATGGTCCAACTCTCACATCCATACATGACTACTGGAAAAACCATAGCTTTGACTAGATTAACCTTTGTTGGCAAAGTAATGTCTCTGCTTTTTAATATGTTGTTTAGGTTGGTCATAACTTTTCTTCCAAGGAGCAAGCGTCTTTTAATTTCACGGCAGCACTTACCATCTGCAGTGATTTTGGAGCCCAAGAAAATAAAGTCTGTCACTGTTTCCATTGTTTCCCCATATATTTGCCATGAAGTAATGGGACCAGATGCCATGAGCTTTGTTTTAACCAACTATTTTACTTTCTTCTTTCACTTTAATCAAGAGGCTATTTAGTTCTTCTCCACTTTCTGCTATAAGGGTGGTGTCATCTGCGTATCTGAGATTATTGATATTTCTCCCAGCAATCTTGATTCCAGCTTGTGCTTCATCCAGTCTGGCATTTCTCATGATGTACTCTGCATAGAAGTTGAATAAGCAGGGTGACAATATATAGCCTTTACGTACTCCTTTTCCAATTTGGAACCAGTCTATTGTTCCATGTCCAGTTCTAACTGTTGCTTTTTGACCTGCATACAGATTTCTCAGGAGGCAGGTAAGGTGATCTCGTATTTCCATTTCTTGAAGGATTTTCCACAGTTGGTTGTGATCCACACAGTCAAAGGCTTTGGCATAGTCAATAAAGCAGAAGTAGATGTTTTTCTGGAATTCTCTTGTTTTTTCTGTGATCCAGAGGATGTTGGCAATTTGATCTCTGGTTCCTCTGTCTTTTCTAAATCCAACTTGAGCATCTGGATGTTCTTGGCTCACGTACTGTTGAAGCCTGGCTTGGAGAATTTTGAGCATTACTTTACTAGTGTGTGAGATGAATGTAATTGTGTGGTAGTTTAAACATTCTTTGGCATTGCCTTTCTTTGGGATTGGAATGAAAACTGATCTTTTCCAGCCCTGTGGCCACTGCTGAGTTTTCCAAATTTGCTGGCATATTGAGTGCAGCACTTTCACAGCATCATCTTTGAGGACTTGAATAGCTCAACTGGAATTCCATCACTACCACTAGCTTTGTTCATAATGATGCTTCCTAAGGCCCACTTGATTTTGGATTCCAGGATGTCTGACTTTAGGTGAGTGATCACACCATCGTGGTTATTTGGATCATTAAAATCTTTTTTTGTATAGTTCTTCTGTGTATTCTTGCCACCTCTTCTCAATATCTTCTGCTTTTATTAGGTCCATACCATTTCTGTCGTTTATCGAGCCCAACTTTGCATGAAATGTTCCCTTGGTATCTCTAATTTTCTTGAAGAGATCTCTAGTCTTTCTCATTCTATCGTTTTCCTCTATTTCTTTGCATTGATCACTGAGGAAGGTTTTCTTGTCTCTCCTTGCTGTTCTTTGGAACTCTGCATTCAGATGGGTATCTTTCCTTTTCTCCTTTGCCTTTCACTTCACTTCTTTTCTCAGCTATTTGTCCTCAGACAACCACTTTTTTTTTTTTGTAGCCACCTCATGCGAAAAGTTGACTCATTGGAAAAGACTCTGATGCTGGGAGGGATTGGGGGCAGGAGGAGAAGGGGATGACAGAGGATGAGATGGTTGGATCACATCACTGACTCGATGGACATAAGTCTGGGTGAACTCCGGGAGTTGGTGATGGACAGGGAGGCCTGGCATGCTGCGATTCATGGGGTTGCAAAGAGTCGGACACAACTGAGCAACTGAACTGAACTGAAAAGCAGCTAAATTAAAATAATTTGCTAAATAATAATTTGCTAAACTCTTAAGAAACTAATTAGAATAAATATTGAAAATTATACCCAAATTATTAATGTAGTTTTAATGACAAAGCAAATGGATGCATTTTTTTTCATGTAGCATTTTACTCTCCAACTTTTGTCTATATTGGTGTATGCCAGCGTGCTGGGTGCTGCTGCTGCTGCTGCTAAGTCACTTTAGTCATGTTTGACTCTGCGTAACCCCATAGACGGAAGCCCACCAGGCTTCCCCATCCCTGGGATTCTCCAGGCAAGAACACTGGAGTGGGTTGCCATTTCCTTTTGCAATGCAGGAAAGTGAAAAGTGAAAGTGAAGTTGCTCAGTGGTGTCTGACTCTTAGCGACCCCATGGACTGCAGCCTACCAGGCTCCTCTGTCCATGGGATTCTCCAGGCAAGAGTACTGGAGTGGGGTGCCATTGCCTCAACTCAGTTAATGTCCAGCTCTTTGTGACCCCATGGACTGTAGCCCACCAGGATCCTCTATCCATGGGATTCTCTAGGCAACAGTACTGGAGTGGGTTGCCATGCCCTCCTCCAGGGGCCCTTCCAGACCCAGGGTTCAAACCTGTGTCTCTTATGTCTTTTGCATTGACAGGCAGGTTCTTTGCCCCTAGAGCCACTTGGGAAGCCCATCTATATTGTACGTTTTTATAAATGACTCAAGCAAAAATAAACCTCTTCTGTTCAAAAAGATTATACTGATTGTATTTTCTTGGGAAAAATCCCAACCCTTTCACATGCTTCTTCAAATTATATAAGTTATCAGGCTGAGATATCACAGTAAATCAACCAAAAAAAGTATTTAGTTATTTTTTTGAGAAAGTGATCCATGTATATTACTTAGAAAAGTTAATTAAATTATGAATAATTAATGCATGGACGTGGTTCATAATTTAAATGGTTAAAAGAGAGATACAATATAAAACAAATTTTGTACTTACCCTTCTTTACCAGTAACCCAATTTTCTATCTGAGTCATCTGCAATCAGTTTTATTATATGTCCTTCTAGAGAAAAAGTCTATATTTACAGATATATAATTATATACATATTCTTCTTTTCTTAGTATACAATACAGTTTTTCTTTTTTTAAAGAAAGAATTTATATTGCAGATTGTATAGTTTTAGAACCTAGTTGTGGTGGCTATTTTTTAATGAGTTTTATATATATATGTCTTGAGCCTGGTGGGCTACAGTCCATGGGGTCACAAATGAGTTGGACACGACTGAGCATGCACACACGTATACACACATAAACACACATATGTACCAAGGTGTATTTACCCAGTCCACAACAATGGGTTGTCTGCAGCCTTAAATAGTCTTTGGTTCTTGCTCTAATAGCTTTGCACTTGCAGTGTTGAGTACATGTTGGAGCACTTCTGGAGGACTTATTTGTAGATGTCGAGTTGTTAGGACAAAGGAACCATGCTTTTTAAAATCCGGTAGATGTTGACCAACCAACAGCATAAAGTAGCACTAGTTTCACACCAGTGAAGAGATAAGGGGCTGTTTATCCCTACCCTTACCAAAAAGTATCAGACTTTTTGATTTTTGGAATTCTGTTTAATAAGATGATACATAAGAAAATGCCAGGTATCTTATAGTTTCATTTAGAATTTCTTTTATTATGCGTGAAGTTCAATATCTTTTAAAATGTTGACAGCCATTTCTGTTATACTGTGAATCATCTGTTTATATCTTCTGATCATTTTTTTGTTGTTGATCTGTTGGTCTCAATAGGAATTCATTACATATTAATGGTTAATGACATATTGCTGTAAATATTTGTTTCTGTTTTTTGCAATGAAGAAATTTATTTTCTCTATGTGTTTGAAATTGTTAGTCTTTTCTCTTTGTCTTTTGGATTTTGTGTCATACTTCAGTTCAGTTCAGTGGCTCAGTTGTGTCTGACTGTTTGTGACCCCATGGACAGCAGCACGCCAGGCCTCCCTGTCCATCACCAACTCCTGGAGCTTGCTTAAGCTCACGTCCATTGAGTCGGTGATGCCATCCAACCATCTCATCCTCTATCATCCTCTTCTCCTCCTGCCTTCAGTCTTTTCCAGCATCATAGTCTTTTCCAACAAATTTGTTCTTCACATCTGTTGGCCAAACTTAGAAAGGCCTTTTATACCTTAAGATGAAATAAAAAATATTTTTTTCCCTTGGTATTTGCTAATGGTTTATGGTTTTCTTTTCTTTTCTACTTATTTAAAAAATTTTTTAAATCCTTGCTCCATCTGATATTTACTTGGATATAAAGAATAAAATGACTTTGCAGGTGGCTCAGTGGTGAAGAATCTGCCTGCTGATTTAGGAGCTGTAGGAGAAGTGGGTTCCATCCCTGGGTCAGGAATATTCTCTGGAGGAGGAAATGGCAAACCACTCCAGTATTCTTGTCTGAAAAATCCTCGGGACAGAGGAGCCTGGCAGGCTGCAGTCCATGGGGGTCACAGAATCAGACATGACTGAGCATGAGCAAAGAATGGAAGAGGAATGAAGTAGTTTTTCCTATATGGCTACCCTGTTGATAACAGCAGTATTTATTGAATAATAAATTTATCCAGTAATTGTTATTTTTGGGAATAGAATGACACAAAGACCGCAATGTATTTGCCCCTATTTCTGGATTCTTTGTTCTGACCCATTGATTATTGTACCTTTAAAATAGACTTCAATATCTGGTGGGCCTACTGTGTCTAGTCATCATTTCTCTTTAAATTTTTTCAGAATTTTTTTTGTTCCCCCTCAACCATGGGAACTTTGGAATCAGCTTGCTTATATAAAACGTAACTCCCGTTTTGTTTTATAAATAGTTGCAATGCTAATAAACATTTATTTAGGGAAAACTGGCTTTTTGGTAACAATGAATTTTCCTATCTAATAATAGCATTGTATGTTTTCCCACTTATCAAGGTCTAATATATCTCTCAGACATATTTAAAATATTTCTGCATAGAAAGTTTTTCTACTTGGACTAAGTTTATTTTTAGATATTTGATATTTTTGATACTCTTTTGAGTGTCTTCTCCTCTAATGTGTGCCTAGTGGTTTTGCCTATTGTTTGAATTAATTTTGAACTCCCTCTTTCTGAATTCTCAATTTTTGCAGTATAATAGTTTTCTAGTGAATTCTCATGGATTTTCCAGGTTTATAATGATCTCATCTTGAAAAAAATGTACATGTTACTGATCTCCGGTGATTTTGGCTGGAATCGGCTTAAAGCAAGGTTCTTGGCCAGAGGTCAAGGTCGGGCAGAGGCGGGGAGATTAGTGAGCCACTAGACCACCAGGGATCGTGGGCAGTGGTGAGACCCTGGCCTGTCAGCTGTATAGAAATGGATTTCCACAGAGAGATGGAAAGTAGTGAAACAAGAAAGTGCTTATTAGGAGGAAAAGAGTATGTATGCATAGACACATGGAAATAGACACATGGGTAGGCTCAGAGAGAGTCATGCCCTGATGACAGCTTGAATCACATTTATGGGGCTTTTCTTCTGGGTTTCCTTTGGCCAGTCATCTTGCTTTGCCTGATTCTGAGTCCCTATTTGGATTATCTCAGGGTCCTCCCATATGTGCACATGTATCTCTTAGCCAAGATGGATTCTAGTGATGAGGCCTATGGGTAGTCCACCTCACTTACTATGAGGTGATGCCCTTTTCCTTTTGACCTCCAAGGAGCCCTTCTGTGCATGTGTAGTCAGGGAGCCCGACTTATTTCTTTCTTTTGGTTAATTGTGTTGCTTAGTAGGTTGAGAACTCTGCTAGTCAGTTGTGGTGATAGTTAACAAGCCGAGACTTATCCTTGATCTAATGATAATTGTTGATGTTGTTGAGTAGCTAAGTCATGTGTGACTCTGTGACCCCGTGGACTACAACTCACCAGGCTTCCCAGGTGTTCACCGTCTCCTGGAGTTTGTTCAAACTCATGTCCATTGTTTTGATGATGCCATCCAACCATCTCATCCTCTGTCGCCCCCTTCTCCTGCCCTCAGTCTTTCCCAGCATCAGGGTCTTTTCCAAATGAGTTGACTGTTTGTATCAGAGAATAAAAATTATCTTACTGCTTTTGACTCTTCTAGAAAGTAATTCATTTCATCTATGCTTTCTTATTTGTTTGCACATAACTGAGAAGTCTGCTTTGATTTGTGTTGCTATTTTTGTGATTTCTTTCTCTTATCTTTATTAATTTACTATTTATATGCAAAGAGCCACCTCCTAAAACTGAAAGTTCAAGTTTACTGGAAATAGGCAGCTGCTGGGCTGGCTTTTATATTCATGACTTTATTTATGGCATCTGGAGATTTGTTACTTTCTTACAAGCTCAGCAATGCATTTAAAAGTGTTTAAACTCTCTTATCTAGCATTTCCAGATGTTTTATGGCCCATGGCTTTCAATCTCCTATATGCTGCTAATGGAAATCCTATGTGTTTTTAAAAGTTACCAATATTTGTTTTTAGGAAGTGCTTTTCGGAGAAGGCAATGGCACCCCACTCCAGTACTTTTGCCTAGAAAATCCCATGGACAGAGGAGCCTGGAAGGCTGCAGTCCATGGGGTCGCTAAGGGTCGGACACGACTGAACGACTTCACTTTCACTTTTCACTTTCATGCATTGGAGAAGGAAATGGCAACCCACTCCAGTGTTCTTGCCTGGAGAATCCCAAGGACTGGAAGCCTGGTGGGCTGCCGTCTGCGGGGTCGCACAGAGTTGGACACAACTGAAGCGACTTGGCAGCAGCAACAGGAAGTGCTTTTCTTCAGCTACTCTTACCCCTTTGTCTCTTACTATATTTCTTTCATTCTTCTTCATTTTTGTTATTATTTCCATTTTGTAAATGGTGGATTTTGTTTTGCAAATACAATTTATTTGCTGAATATACTGGAATTCAAACATAATTAGAGAACCACAGAAAGTACAATGCTTCATTTGCTACCTATTGTAAGTGAATTGAAGTTGTCTTTTGAAAGAATTCAGAAGACTTTGGCAATGAGAACACCAAGTTCTAAGATGCCCAGCATTTAAGTGAAACTCTTAACAAGGAGAACTTTCACAAAGCCTAAAATATCTGTAGTCTCCCTCATGGCATTTTTCAGGTAGATCTCAGCATCCTTGAACATGTTGGGTCAAGGGCCCACAGGAACAGTGGGTGAGGAATTGTAATGGATGATCTTTCCAGTCCCTCCTAGTTCTGACACAAATGCTCCAACACACTAGCCCTTGGCCTGGCTGCCACCCTAAATGTCCCTTTGATGGCATTATTGGTCTGCCTGCCTTGCATTGGGTCTGAATATAATCAGGACTCATTATTCATAAAACCACCTGAACACTCTTGCTCATTTTGTGCGGCTCCAGGGAAACATTTCTGGAGTTAAGTAGGGATGAGGAGAAACGCTAAAGCATTTCTTTTGTATGATTTTAAATGCTGAGTTCAGTTTTGAATTTCTCTGCTGTCTAATTTGTTAAATAGAAAATACACAGAAAGGCTTGTATGTAATAGTGCCTATATGATTTTTAAAAGTGATGCTTTTCATTTTTTCATGGGTCACTGTTGAATCTTGAATCATTTTGAACCAAGCTGTGGGCTGGGGCCATGCTATTGGAGGGGCAGGGTATGCTGCTAAATCACCATGTTCAAATATTTAACAACTTGACAGTCAATGAAAACGTCCTTGACCAATAAGCATTCAGTATTGTCTGAGGTTCAGTATGGTCATATCCATTCTCCTCTGATACATTTCTCACCTGTAGTTCTGAAGATATGACCCCTGCCCCCACTCTCTTTCTTTTCATCCCATACCCAGCCTGCCCTTCTATCTGGTACAGTAGAGCACATGACTTCATCCTTTCCTACTGCAGCCAATTCTAACCTCACTGCCAATCAATCTTCTCCAGTCATTCAATGGTCGTTCCTGTCTGTCCTCAGAAAACTCCCATGACTCTTCACATCTGTTGACTACTGATCACTGCTATTTATTGAGCTCACACTATATCCTAGTCACTGTGGAAAGCTGTTCCCATACACTTTATGGTTTAAATATCACAGAAGCTCCAATGAAGTCTATTTTCCTGCCGCATCTATTCCATAGATGATGAAAATGAAACTTACAGTGTCCTTTGTCCACCCTCATGCAACTTCTGTATAGTGGAGCCAGGAATGAGAATTTGCCTGGCTGGCTAAACATTTTGTCCTGGTTTAAAAAAGCCCTTTACAATCTGCTCCAAATGCAACATAGTGCCTGACACGTAATTGTGACTCAGTAAATATTCGTTGATGAATAAATTAGTATCTTTATATCTTTATCTCTATACTGTAGCAACAAAGGTCGGTCCATTGTTCTGCCTACCTATTGTGTCCTTTAGCTGAGTAACCTTTAAGGCTTAGGTAAGTATGTCGTACCTCACATCTCATGTCCTTTGGAAAGTCCAATGTTCTCCTCAAAGCTCTTATAAATATCTGGAGGTTCTTATTCATATAGTCAGTTTTGATTCTGGGGATCATATATTCCCCTCTTAAGAAAAAGGACCCTCTTGAAAGATGAGGCTTAAAACTGGCTTAAAACTCAACATTCAAAAAACGAAGATCATGGCCTCTAGTCCCATCACTTCATGGCAAATAGATGGAGAAACAACAGAAAGTGAGAGACTTTATTTTCTTGAACTCCAAAATCACTGCAGATGGTGATTGCAGCCATGAAATTAAAAGACGCTTGCTCCTTGAAAGAAAAGCTATGACCAACCTAGAGAGCATAACAGAGAAATTACTTTGCTGAAAAAGGTCTGTATAGTCAATGCTATGATTTTTTCTAGTAGTCATGTATGGATGTGAGAGTTGAACCATGAGGAAAGCTGAGTGCCAAAGAATTGATGCTTTTGAACTGTGGTGTTGGAGAAGACTCTTGAGAATCCCTTGGACTGCAAGGAGATCAAATCAGTCAGTCCTAAAGGAAATCAGTCCTGAATATTAATTGGCCACCTGATGTGAAGAGCTGACTCTTTGGAAAAGGGAAAGATTGAAGGCCGGAGGAGAAGGGGACGACACAGGATGAGATGGTTGGATGGCATCACCGACTCGATGGATATGAGTTTGAGTAAGCTCCGGGAGTTGGTGATGGACAGGGAGGCCTGGAGTGCTGCAGTCCATGGGGTTGCAAAGAGTTGGACATGACTGAGCGACTGAACTGAACTGAAGATTAGTTGTATTTTAAGTTTATATTGTTATTTACTACTATGTATTGTTAGTTTCTCATTTTATAAAGCATTCGATTAGTTGGTAACATCTTCAATGAAATGTATAATCTATGTTTGCTTGAATCACTAACATAGTGTCTTGGTCATATTCATGATTACTTGACTAGTGCCGGTTTTACCCTCTGGCCTCCAGCTCCATGATGGCAAGAGTCTTGTCTATTTTCGCTAATATTGAATCCTTAGGGCTGAATGCGGGAAGACTCTATAACATGTGCTCAAAAAAGTAATATTCATATTCATTTTGAATTCTAAGGTACTAGAAAAATGTACTGACTTTTGAAACAGACTTTGCTTTTGCCCCTTAATAACAACATGATCTTACACAAATTAATTAACCTTTCTAAACTCAGGTTCCTCATTTGTAAAATGAAATAATAATTGCTACCCACACAGGGTTGTTGTAAACGCATTGCTCTTAGGGTGAGCATAATAAATGGCTTGGTTGAAATGAAAGTGGAATACAAATGAACTGTTACTGAGATTTATGTCGTGATCCAGAAAGTTCATTACAGAATAACATAAAAGTGCATTCCTTCTTGAAAAGTCCTAGAACACCATCAATCAAAGAATTATGGGTTACATCCTAGGACTCTAAAATATCATCTATATAGCTTTCTGCCTTACTGCTCTCTAATCCAGCATTTCCCAATGGGCTGGACAAATATGATCGATGTTTAAGATGTTTATAGATGTTCTGTGCAAAAAAAGTTTTGTAGCAAAAACAAAATTTACAAGCACTAGATTAAAAATACTTAAATGTTCTCTACTGCAGGTCTTCTCCTACCTTTTGATATGCCTTGAATATGGTGTAACTTGTAGCATTTTCTACTCTTACTGTTATTATTTGCTTACATCCTGTAGGACTGATTACTAAGTGTGTTTCCAAGACTATCCTTGAGAAAAATTTAGGTTGACTAGGTTCTAGTCTTGTGTCAAACTGCTGTAACCTATTCCAATGAACAGAATGTTCTTTAAAACAGGGATTAAAACACATTTATGAATAAGTGAGATAGGTATTATTAGAAATCAGTGCTTTGTGATAATGACAGTTACTAAAATAATAATTGACTAACCAGTGTGATGCTTGGATAATGAGGCAAATAAAGTCAGATTTAAAAATTTTCCTATTTTCCCTGCAACCTCAAGCCTCAAACCACTGTTTCTCCCACCAAGTGTGGAAGTTTTAATTGGTATACTGGAGAGAAACTGACAACTTGTTTTCATTCTAAATGCATGCCTCTTAGAAGAAAAATTTAAGCATAACAGGATCCTTTAGATGGAACTAGATATAAATAAGTCAGACTATATCATCCTTCATTGTGTAGCTGAGAGATTTTATTTTTTACTCTTTACAGAGGTCAGAAAATGACAAAACTCCTATTCATTAGAGATCAAGTTGCAAGTTGAGGCCTGGTTGCCATTTTTAAAGTTTTGAGATTCTTTTCTGAATCTGAGAAATTGCTTCTATTTTTACATTGTATTATGGCTGTGATTATCTTCTATTGGAAGCATTTTTAAGGTTTTTTTTTTTTTTTTTTGGTAGATAACTGTCCTAAATAAACAGCCTTTATTATTGAAGTTCACTTTTTAATGACCTCCAAGAGCTAATGTTGAAAAGCTGAGGTGTCCCCAAAATGGCCTGCTTGGATTCTTCATGTGATAATCTGAGATAGTGGAAACAGTGCTCTGCTACTGCTGCTGCTAAGTCGCTTCAGTCGTGTCCAACTCTGTGCGACCCCATAGACGGCAGCCTACCAGGCTCCGCCGTCCCTGGGATTCTCCAGGCAAGAACACTGGAGTGGGTTGCCATTTCCTTCTCCAATGCATGAAAGTGAAAAGTGAAAGGGAAGTTGCTCAGTCATGTCCGACCCTCAGCGACCCCATGGACTGCAGCCTGGACCAGGCTCCTCCGTCCATGGGATTTTCCAGGCAAGAGTACTGGAGTGGGTTGCCATTGCCTTCTCTCTAATACCCATTTTTCCCCCTTATATTTTTTTTTCTTTCACTTTCTTGTTAAGCAAAAATTTCTCAACTTTGCAATGGACTTTTCTCTCCTTAGGCAGAAACCAGCCATTAAGTTTTCTCTTTTATGAACTAGGCCTTGGGAGAGCAAGAACTGAGGATTTTCTGACACTGTTCACACAGTTTTCAATTATGTATGTACTTTAGAAAGGCAATATTCTATATCACTGGAAGATCTACAAGATATTTTTTCAATTTTCACATTAACTTACCAAGTAGGCAATTCAAAGGAAAAATTTTGTTCTCAAGACCTAATTTTTCTATCCAGAGGGCTTACTATTTATCTATTTATAGACTATAAAATAATGATCTAATCATCACAGCAATTATATAGATGGAAAAGCAGAAGAGCCAGGATGTCACTGAGGCCACAGCTCTTGAAGCCTGGCTCCTTTTCAGATCAGATCAGTCTCTCGGTCGTGTCCGACTCTTTGCGACCCCATGAATCGCAGCACGCCAGGCCTCCCTGTTCATCACCAACTCCCGGAGGTCACTCAGACTCACATCCATCGAGTCAGTGATGCCATCCAGCCATCTCATCCTCTGTCATCCCCTTCTCCTGCCCCCAGTACCTCCCAGCATCAGAGTCTGCTACCCCACCAACCTGCTCTCTCCTTACCCCTTTTGTTGACTCTCAACTCCTGCCTATAAAGTGGGAGTATACCTCTATTGCTGTGCTTAGTTACTGAGTCGTGTCCGACTCTCTGTGACCCTATGGACTGCAGCCCATCAGGCTCCTCTGTCCTTGGGGATTCTCCAGGCAAGAATACTGGAGTGGGTTGCCATGCCCTCCTCCTGGGGATCTTCCCAACAGGGATCAAACCCAGGTCTCCCCTATTGCAGGCTAATTCTTTACCATCTGAGCCACCAGGGAAGCCCATACCTCTGTTAGTATTGCAAATAAATACCTAAGTAGTGAGTAGAGGTAAAATGTGAAATTGAGGATTGGGCAGAAAAGTGATGCCTGTCTGTATTCCTCACCAGCTCAGCCAGCCGTACATACCTGGTTAATGGTGTAAACCCAGAGTAGCAAATGGCCCTGCCTCTCAGGGTAGCTTTGCCAGTGACCTAGGAGGAGGGGCTGAATAAGAAGTAAAAACTAAATCAAATCAAGTAAAGTAAAATTTGCACCATTAAACATTTCTTTAAGAAATTGAGTGAATATGCAAAGTTGGTGATAGGTTGCCATGCAAGTGAATTTCCTCCACATGACCCCAGTCGTGGGCAGTGGGAGGATTATGGCTGGGGCCATTATTTTGGCAGCCTGCGAACCTCCTGAGAATAGGAGTAGTGAGGGAAGGGGGTGGCATTCATGCCACTTGTATGCCTGTGAGAGAGGCCCCGGGTGGCCTTTGACCTGGGCCTGACACGAGGTATCAGTGAACTTAGAAGTGGCTCTTGTTAACTCTAACATTGATCTTTTTGTACCCTCTGATCACTTTATTTTGGGGAGATTTGGGTCACAAAGACTGATGTTCATGAATCTGAGAGAAATTCAGGATAGTAAAAAATTCATACTCTCAATATGCCTGTATTGTACTTATGGGCTCTTTGATCTAATAAGTCTTCCTGTATTTAGGAATGAAAGAACAAGATTCTGTTTATTTTCATATTCTTATTTCTGTTTTCAGCATATGTCATATTTTCATTTTCTTATGTTTTATACTCCACTTTGACAGTTTTAAATTTTCCTATGAAAGAGCCATAATATTTGATTTGAACATATAGTTAAGTGGCTCAAAATCTGCATCATTTCTGAACCAGGAATTTTTTTTTTGGCTGAAATTCTCTAGTATACCATATTATCTCCTGAAACCCTAAACTAGAGGAGAATATGTTCTCTCTCTACCAGGAAATGAATTAACCGTCATAATTTTTTTTAAAAAGATTTAATAGAGTACCTGGTGGACATGTGAAAAATAATTCCCTTTCACTACTAAAGAGAATTATGCCTGGCCAGAGTACACCAAGTTACCATGAAATGGATTCTTAGAAACTTGATTTCTTAATCTATCCATATCTATACAAAACATGCAAATTATTCTGGTTCAGTTATTGACATTTGCTAATAAATAAAGGATATATGTGTATATTGTAACATATGTCCATGTTTTCAGGTTTCAACAGGAGATAGTTAGTTATGCAAATAAATCTAGGTTAACAAAACTGGACTTGGATGAATAATTACAATAATTCGCATTTTTGTTTTTCTAATTAAGAGCATCTCCTCAAAACTTATTTAAGTCACTGACTTTCTTGTTTATATTTCACAGCAGAGATGAGTTTTTTCAAATGTCACTCTCTAGTCATCTTTTAAAAGGTTCATATGAATCTTTCAGTTCAGTTCAGTTCAGTTCAGTTCAGTCGCTCAGTCATGTCCAACTCTTTGCAACCCCATGAATCGCAGCATGCTAGGCCTCCCTGTCCATCACCAACTCCCAGAGTTCACCCAAACTCATGTGCATTGAGTCGGTGATGCCATCCAGCCATCTCATCCTGTGTTGTCCCCTTCTCCTGCCCCCAATCCCTCCCAGCATCAGGATCTTTTCTAATGAGTCAACTCTTCCCATGAGGTGGCCAAAGTATTGGAGTTTCAGCTTTAGCATCATTCCAATGAACACCAGGACTGATTTCCTTTAAGATGGACTGGTTGGATCTCCTTGCAGTCCAAGGGACTCTCAAGAGTCTTCTCCAGCGCCACAGTTCAAAAGCATCAATTCTTCAGCGCTCAGCTTTCTTCACAGTCCAACTCTTCTCTCCAAACACTATTTGCTTCCTTCAAGCTGGTCTCCCTCCTGTTTCCTAGCCCTGCTATGCTCATCTTTACCTTGAGTTTTTAAAAAATACATTTATATAATCTGGAAGGCCTTTTCCAGTCCTGTTTTACCATATTCTGTAAGACCTCATTCAGGGTATCTACACACATTGATTTATTTCCTTCTTTAAATCCTTCCAAATTTGTGCTACCTAATCAGAATCTTAATATATACTCCCTTGTTCTTCAGATGTTTCTGCCGTGTACTTTTACACAAGTGGTCAGATCAGATCAGATCAGATCTGTCGCTCAGTCATGTCTGACTCTTTGCGACCCCATGAATCGCAGCACGCCAGGCCTCCCTGTCCATCACCAACTCCCGGAGGTCACTCAGACTCACATCGAGTCAGTGATGCCATCCAGCCAGTGGATATTAGTTTTGTTCATGACTTATTTCATTGTACATCCTTATTTCTCCAATTATAAATCTCCACAGAGAAAACTCTCTCAGTTTAATTATTTTGTGTTCCTTCATACCTAAAGAAGGGCTTGTATCTTGAGAGGTGTTTAATAATTTCTTGGGTTGGTTGCAATTTTATGTTTTCCCAGAATAGCTTTTTATTAATCTATGGGCAGGTTAATTCATAGGCTAATTTAGGTAACTTAATAAGCTTCCAATGTTAAAAATGTCATTAGCAAGATATTTCTCTCAATTAAATACAAAGACTATATTTTTTAAGAGTTTTTTCCCTAGTGTTTTGTACTCAGTCACTGAGCGCTAACTGAACGGAAGGCATCCTTCTTATGTATCCAGGTGGAGAGAGTGTGTGTAGTGCTTATTTTTTAATCATATTTTAAATTCCGCCTAGGGGGTTAGTTAAGATATAGGATGTATGATAGGATAATACTGCAATTCTCTAAACATTTCCCACTGTATGTTTTTTAAAAAGTATAATTACATAGTGTAGGAAACATGGAAAAGCAGAGCAAGATAAGAATCCCCCGTGACATGATTGGTTTCTTCATTGTTAATGCCACGGTGTATTTTGGTCTTTTCAGTACTTTTTCTAGATCAGGAATGAATCTAGAACTTTTATGAGATCCAAACTTTTACATTTTGGAGGACCTTTAAAAAAAGGAATACAAAAGTATAGATACAAAATTGAGTTCAAAAGTGAATATATAGAAAGGTAAAGGACATCACAGAAATCACGAATTTTATAAACTTGAAAACGAACACAAATGTCACACAATCCAGAAAAATAACAAATTACTGTTTAATATTTTGTTTGATTATCCTCCCCCCTGCCACCTTTTGGGTTGAGCACTCATTTATTGCTTCTTCATATGACAACAATTTTCAAATAACATTTTCTATAGAAATGGGCTTCCCAGGTGGCTCGTGGTAAAGAATCCTCCTGCCAAGCAGGAGACGAGGGTTTGATCCCTGGGTCAGAAAGATCCCCTGGGGAGGGAAATAGTAACTCACTCCATTATTCTTGCCTAGACAATCGTGTGAAGAAGGCAATGGCACCCAAGTCCAGTACTCTTGCTTGGAAAATCCCATGGACAGAGGAGCCTGGTGGGCTGCAGTCCATGGGGTCACTAACAGTTGGAGACGACTGAACGACTTCACTTTCACTTTTCGCTTTCATGCATTGGAGAAGGAAATGGCAACCTACTCCAGTGTTCTTGTCTGGAGAATCCCAGGGATGGCGGAGTCTGGTGGGTTGCCGTCTCTGGGGTCGCACAGAGTCAGACACGACTAAAGCGACTTAGCAGTAGCAGCACCAGAGAATCACGTGGACAGAGGAGCCTGGCGGGCTGCAGTCCATGAAATTGCACAGAATCAGACATGACTTAGTGATGAAACAAGAACAACAACATTCTGTATAAAATCTAGAAAGGTGTTTCCGTCTAGGCAGTGACTAGGCAGTGACTCATTCAGACCCTTTTTTTTTAGGCGACAAAAATAGGCTCTAAATGCAGTAGAAGATTCTCGAAGGTGTGTGTTTGCAGACCTGGCAGATATGGAGGTATGTCTGGGAGTCTGCAGGCTCATGAACTGCCAGATGATCACTGGTATATAGACTGTGACCTCCAGTCTAGCGTAGTGACTGAAGCTGCTCCTTTCTTCTCGAACAAAGATATGCCTGACTTTAGAAGGGCGAGTGCAAAGTGGGGGTTGGAACTGAAGTGTGCTGGTTTTGTAAGCAGTCCACCCCTTTTATTGATACATATTTGAACAAAATAGTATTTGAGTGATGTGATTTTTTTTTCATTTAACAATCTATATTGTGATATTTTTGCATGCAAACAATTATTTTTCTAGAACATATTTAATATATGCTTGGTAGCCACCATATAACGAAATGTACTGTCATCTTCCTAGCCAGTCTTTTATTGCTAGATATTTAGATTTTTCCTAATTTTTAATACGATTAACAACGTTGCATTTAACATTATTATGCACATATATGATGCCATCTTTCAGAGTAATTTTTTTCTTAGGATAAATTTTTATAAGTCGCAGGTTTTGGACAAAAGTATGCATTTTTTTAAGGCTTTCAAATGTGCATTAAGGCTTGATACATTGTCAAGATATTCTGTGCAAATACTGTAACAGTATATCCTACCAGTAAGTTTATGAGTGGAGAAGACTTTGTAATTCTTGAATGGAGAGCACTATAAATTAAGACTAATAATTAACTCAGCACTCCAGAGAGAGCCATTAAGGAACTGCTTTTAGAGAGAAATATACCAGGCATGTGTGCCTGACACATTTGTCAGAGTAAGAGCAGCAGTCTGCATGAACAACCTTGCAAAAGCTTTTTACTGACATAAAAGCCTGTGTTCTGTCATTGAGTTTTATTACTTAGTAGTATGATGTATGATCTGATACTGAAAGAAATTTAAGATAGAATCTTGAAGGTTTGGCTATCTTTGGGAAGCTGAGAGAATTTGGTGCAGTAGGAATTTAAGACCCCTTCATATTGAGTGTTTGCAGTGCAGTATTAATGTCTTTTGATTTTGAAGGATGGTAACAACTGGTGTTTCCTAGTCAGGCATGAATGCGTTACTATGGTTTTCTGTCAGTAGATTTGATGGTGTGATTATTTTCTACCTGTTGTATTTAATATAAAATAGGAGGTGGGGGCATATAGCATAATAAAATTGATAGAATACTGTATTGTTGTTCCACTATTATTAGTGAAAGCCAGGAACTACAAAGAACAAAAGCTCTGTAACATATTGCTAAACAAATAAAAAAATTATCTTCAAATAATGGATAGAACCTCGACACGTTACACAGGAAGGATTTAATTTATAAAGAATTTAATTGCTTTGGATATTTAAAATCTCTTATGAAGCCCAGAATTTAAAATTCATTAAAGCCTTACTGTCTGGGGAAAACACTTCAGTGTGACATGTTATAAATAAGTCAAAGAAATTTAATCAAAAAATCCATTTCAGATTCCATGAAAACAAATAATGATTCCTTCTAACAACTGGCTGATGTGTCTTTTCTAGGAACTGCACAGTGAAAAACTACAGACATAATATCCCAGCCAAATGCAGTTATAATATTGAACTGGAAGAAAGAGAAGAGCCATTTGAATAAATGGGACATGACATTTGCTGCATTTGGGCCTGCACGGGACACTGCTGCAGGCAGGCAGACGAGTCTCTGGCCAGTTTCCTTCCGTGAGGCACTGTTTCCATCACTCATACCCACTTCCAACTATAATGTGATTGCATTTGCTTTCTTGGTGTCCAAGTCATGTGAGGAGCCCAAGTCAGTACATATATATGTATATATATAATAGAATCTGGGAAGTACAAAAACTCTGGCTGACATGTGTCCCCAGGTCCCAGGTTTCCAGCCTTTCTAGTACAAAAAGCCATGTTAGAAGGCTAGTTGCTTTCCAATAAGCACATTTGTCATATTGGACATAGGTGATTTAACTTTTTCTTCACACAGAACATGTGTCATTTCATGTGTTAGCAGGTGATGCATAATGTGCTGAATTCATCCAATAATCTTATTCAGTCATATTTTGGGAGGGGATACCTACCAGGTGCTTTAGGATTCACAAAGAAAAATATTTAAATTATTTCCATTTTAAAATGAGAAGAGGAGTCCATGAATAACTATAATATGGAATACTATGACTGATATAAGAGAAGAAATGAGAAATACTCTAAAAAATTCAAAAGAAGAAGAGATTATATGTTTTGGGCAGTAGATTTGCAAGGTATTACGTAAGAGGTGCCATTGGAGATGTGCCATAACAGATGGATGGAATTTTAATGGGCAGAGATGTAACAGTATAGAAGGAGAGCACAGGGTAAGCAAAGGTACAGGACCATAAAAAACATGGTGTGTGGTTTGGAGAAGAGAAAGGCATAGGATTCTGTAGAGGCAGAGAGGTCGTGAGCATAATGCCAGAAAACTCGTCCATGGTGAGAGGGTATCAGTATCACCTACTTAATTGAGTAGGTGACAGAGTTGAGGTATGTTGGTAGATGGCTACTAAGATTTTGAACAGTGAAATGATCAGAGTCCAGACTTAGAATATTCTGGTTTAAATATCTTGGATTGCTTAGAACAGAGGGATGCTGATGCTATGCTTCTGCATAACTCTTTAGATAATCCCTTGCCTCTGTCTTTTTTTGGGGTCAGGATGATTCTAGTTTTGCCCATTTTTTTACTTCAGTATTCCAAATGCCTATTGCAGTGCCTGGCACAGAGTAGGTTAATTAACTAATTCTTCCCCTAGACTTGACTATACCAGGGGGATTCTACAAAAGATAATCTGGCCTCTGGCCATACTCTTTTTCTTGTCCTCCAGGCAGTAGCTGCCAGTCTTTTGGCTCATCAGAAATAATCAGCAGTGCCATACCATAATTTCCCTCATTTTACCCATTATTAGAAGATGTCTGAAACTGTCAGCTTCCAACTAATGAAACCACTGTTATGTCCCATAGATTTGCTTCTGTTTCAGAGCATTTACTGTATCTTGCATGGTAGCACTCCAACTTTTCAACTTTTGGATCCTTTTGGGCACTGTGAACAAGTCTCTAATGACTGATTGTTTAATATCTGTGCATGTACATGTTGTGGAATATGATCATACCAGTGAATCCCATGGGCTCTAGGTTTTCCTTTACTATAAGATGATTTGACTGTTCAGAAAGAATGTTGTTTGGTATACTCTTACCATGAGAGTTGAAAAGAGCTGGCAGAGCAGCAGGACTAGGCAAACAGGAGTAGGAGGCGTAAGCAACGTGCTTGGGCAACTTTTCTGTGTCTTCAGGACTTGCTGGAGCCCAGCTATGCAAAATACACAGCGACCTGTGTATTTTTTTTTTTTTTTCTTGAAGAAGGATATGCCAGAATTTATACCATCCAGATCACATACAGCTCGGATGCCATGGTCATTCATCAGATCAGATCAGACAGGTCAGTCGCTCAGTCGTGTCCGACTCTTTGCGACCCCATGAATCGCAGCACGGCAGGCCTCCCTGTCCATCACCAACTCCCGGAGGTCACCCAGACTCACATCCATCGAGTCAGTGATGCCATCCAGCCATCTCATCCTCTGTCGTTCCCTTCTCCTCCTGCACCCAATCCATCCCAGCATCAGAGTCTTTTCCAATGAGTCAACTCTTCGCATGAGGTGGCCAAAGTACTGGAGTTTCAGCTTCAGCATCATTCCTTCCAAAGAAATCCCAGGGCTGATCTCCTTCAGAATGGACTGGTTGGATCTCCTTGCACTCCAAGGGACTCTCAAGAGTCTTCTCTAACACCACAGTTAAAAGCATCAATTCTTCGGCACTCAACCTTCCTCACAGTCCAACTCTCACATCCATACATGACCACAGGAAAAACCATAGCCTTGACTAGATGAACCTTTGTTGGCAAAGGAATGTCTCTGCTTTTGAATATGCTATCTAGGTTGGTCATAACTTTCCTTCCAAGGAGTAAGCGTCTTTTAATTTCATGGCTGCAGTCACCATCTGCAGTGATTTTGGAGCCCCAAAAAATAAAGTCTGACACTGTTTCCACTGTTTCCCCATCTGTTTCCCATGAAGTGATGGGACCAGATGCCATGATCTTCGTTTTCTGAATGTTGAGCTTTAAGCCAACTTTTTCACTCTCCACTTTCACCTTCATCAAGAGACTTTTTAGTTCCTCTTCACTTTCTGCGATAAGGGTGGTGTCATCTGCATATCTGAGGTTATTGATATTTCTCTCGGCAATCTTGACTCCAGCTGGTTTTAGAAAAGGCAGAGGAACCAGAGATCAAATTGCCAACATCTGCTGGATCATTGAAAAAGCAAGAGAGTTCCAGAAAAACATCTATTCCTCTTTATTGACTATGCCAAAGCCTTTGACTGTGTGGATCACAATAAACTGTGAAAAATCTGAAAGAGATGGGAATACCAGACCACCTAACCTGCCTCTTGAGAAATTTGTATGCAGGTCAGGAAGCAACAGTTAGAACTGGGTGTGGAACAACAGACTGGTTCCAAATACGAAAAGGAGTACGTCAAGACTGTATAGTGTCACCCTGCTTATTTAACTTATATGCAGAGTACATCATGAGAAATGCTGGGTATAATGTTAGGTTGGTACAAATGTAATTGTAGTTTTGGACAGTGAATTTTAAATCATAACTAGACTCAAATACACCTTTATTAATTAAAATAGGAACCATTACAATCAGCATATTTTTACCAACAAGAAATAAGTTTGTTTATTCTTGCAGCATAAAAATCTGTGCTTCAGCATTCAGCGAACTCTTGGAAAGCATTTTCTGCCTCCTGCTGATTGTGGAAGCATTTTCTCAGCATAAAGTTGTCGGATGCTTGAAGAAGTGGTAGTTGGTTGGCAAAGAGGTCAGATGAATATGGTGGAAGAGGCAAAACTTCGTAGCCCAAATGTTTCAGCTTTTGAAGTGTTGATTATGAGAAGTGTGGTCAGGCATTGTTGTGGAGAAAAATTGGGCTCTTTCTGTTGACCAGTGTCAACTATAGGTGGTACAGTTTTCAGTGCATCTCATTGATTTGCTGAGCACACTTCTTCGATGTCATGATTTCACTGGGATTCAGAAAGGTGTAGTGGATCATATGGGCAGCAGACTGCCAGACAGTGACTGTAACCCTTTTTTGGTGCCAGTTTGACTTTGGGAAGCACTTTGGAGCTTCTTCTTGGTCCAACCAGGTAGCTGGTTGTCTTTGGTTGTCATATAAAATCCACTTTTCATTGCATGACACAATCCAGTCAAAAAATGGTTCATTGTTGCTGCGTAGAATAAGAGAAGATGACACTTCAAAATGATAATTTTGATTTGGGGTCAAATCACAAGGCACCCACTTACCAAGTTTTTCACCTTTCCAATTTGCTTCAAATGCTGAATGACCATAGAATGGTCACTATTGAGTTCTTTGACACCTTCTCATGTAGTTGTAAGAGGATCAGCTTCTTGATTGCTCTCTGTTGGTTGTTATCAACTTCCAGAGGCTGGCCACTACACTCCTCATCTTCAGGGCTCTCATTTCCTTTGCAAAAATTCTTGAACCACCACTGCCCTGTATGTTTGTTAGCAGTTCCTGGGCCAAATATGTTGTTGATGTTGCAAGTTGTCTCCACTGCTTTATGACCCATTTTGAACTCGAATAAGAAAATTGCAGATAAGGTATGCAGATGACAACACTCTTATGGCAAAAAGCGAAGAGGAACTAAAGAGCCTCTTGATGAAGATGAAAGAGGAGAGTGAAAAACTGGCTTAAAACTCAACATTCAAAAAACAAAGATCATGGCATCTAGTCTCCCATCACTTCATGGCAAATAGATGGGGAAACAATGGAAACAGCAATAGACTTTATTTTCTTGGGCTCTAAAATCAATGCAGATGGTGACTGCAGCCATGAAACTAAAAAAATGCTTGCTCCTTGGAAGAAAAGCTATGACAAACCTAGACAGCATATTAAAAAATAGAGACATCTCTTTGCCAACAAAGGTCCATCTAGTCAAAGCTATGTTTTTTCCAGTAGTAATATATGATGGGAGAGTTGGACCACAAAGAAGGCTGAGTGCCAAAGAATTGATTCTTTTGAACTGTGGTGTTGGAGAAGACTCTTGAGAGTCCCTTGGACTGCAAGGAGATCCAGCCAGTCCATCCTAAAGGAGATCAGTCCTGGGTGTTCATTGGAAGGACTGATGTTGAAGCTGAAGCTCCAATACTTTGGCCACCTGTTGTGAAGAGCTGACTCACTGGAAAAGACCCTGATGCTGGAAAAGATTGAGGGCAGGAGGAGAAAGGGACGACAGAGGATGAGATGGCTGGCTGGCATCACCGATTCAACGGGCATGGGTTTGAGCAAACTCTAGGAGATGGTGATGGACAGGGAGGCCTGGTGTACTGCAGTCCGTGGGGTCACAGAGAGTCAGACACGACTGAATGACTGAACAACAAGAACAAATTAATTTGCTCATTTGCTTTTTGTCTAATATCATTTCCGTAGCCTAAAATTATTATAAAATACACAACAAGTAATGTCATTCACAAAGAAATATAAAGCAAGAAATGCACATTAAAATGATGTATAATTTAACCACTTTTATTTAAGAGTGTATTTAATATTGAAGGGCAAAATTCAACAATATGAAACCGCAATTATTTTTATGCCAACTTAATAGCAGGGCAGTAGCTTCTAAAAAAGGCCTTCTATCAGTGGGTCAAGGAAAACTTTTTTTGTTTGTTTGTTTAATATTGGACTTATAAGGACATATTTGTATGTTGAGAAGGAAAATCCACTTGCCTCGCTTTGTGAGTGTAGCTGGATTCAAGTGCAGCTTGCCCGTTATTGGCTTCCCTTTTCCTACTCCACATATCCCCAAAGAGGGGAAGAGAATAGATTTTACTGTTTTTAGTACTGATAAAGATTGATTATTATGTAGTTATCATTGAAAACAAAATCCCATTGTAATCTGATTAATATGCACCTTGTGATCACTGATTTCAACTATTCTACATTTAATATTCTGTGTAAAATATAGACCTTTTATATATAGTTGAAAATCCCTGTATAATAAGAGAACTTTTTTCTAGGTGAAATGGTCAAACAGTCGTTTCAATGATGAGTTATATGGGCCTTTCTATAGGCCCAAGAGGAGCAATATGATTTAGTAATGAGAATACAGACTTTGGTACCAGTCAGACCTAATTTCAAGTTCTGGTTTTGTCTCTTCCTAATTTTGTATCTATTTTGAAAATAATAAATATGGATTTTAGACAAATTAAAAAAAGATACAGAAGACTTTCCTTTGGAACCCAAGGGGCGTCTTCTCTGATTGTCCTAGAGGAGTTTGTTACAGTCTCCATACAACAACTTGATCTACCTAAGACCCTTTGAGTTTCCTAACATCTTTGAGTCATAATGTTGATGGCAAAAGTTCCGACTCTACTGGCTGGTTCTACTGTCTAACCAGCCAGAAAACATTATCTTGTTATTGACCTCACTCAAGGCCAGTGGTTGATAGGTCACTTAGTAAATGTATCATAGCATCTTCTCCAAGTGTGACTTATTTTGCCTTTCTCATGGAAAGAGGCATACAGTATATTGTGCGTCTCCTTCTTTTTGGTGGGGTGAAGAATTTTTTTCTTTAGAGGAGATATTCAGTCACTTGAAACCACTGTATGCTGACTTGTCTTCATTACTGAGTTGTCAAGCCTCTTTATTTCTCTAGGATCTAGCCTCTGCTCTCTAGTACATGCGTCTGTTTCTGAGGTATCAAGAGTATATGCCTTGGGCTAGTGAGCCAGTCTAGAGAGCTTTTCAGTTCCTGAAAAGATCTATTTCATCTATTGGGTTAGAAACTGGGGAAATAACTTCAAAATGTATGAGGTGATTTACTGAGATTGCCTTGTCTGAACTCCATTTATTATTGTCACACCAAACTTCTGTTTATTAGATTTGGAACATTTTTCATTAAAAAAAATCAAATAGGATCTTAGCTGCCCATATATTTTCTTCTTACGGGCCCCTAGTCGTTGGCAAAGAATTGGACCATTTTGATTGCTTGCTTTGCTACAGTGGCACTTGAACAGAGTGACAATCTATGAGTTCACTGTCTGCAGAGCAAAACTTGTGGTCTCACCTGGCCAGGGAATTCAGTGCCTCCTATGGACTGATTCGGTCCCCAAATGTTGAGCGGCACAGGCCCTGGGTCCAGTGCAGCACAGTTAATTTATAGCCCCATCTACTACCAAAAGGGGATTCCCAGGTGTCACAATGGTAAAGAATATGCCTGCTAGTTAAGGAGATGTGAGAGACGCAGGTTGGATCCCTGAATTGGGAAGATCCCCTGGAGGAGGAAAAGGTAACCCACTCTAGTATTCTTGCCTGGAGAATCCCATGGACAGAGGAGCCTGGTGGGCTATAGTCCATGGGATTGCAAAGAGTTGGACACAACTGAGCACAAATGTGTGCACACACTACTGCTGAATATGGTATCCCATCCTAACCAGCTAGTAGGCCTGACCAGAGAGTCCAGACAACCACAGAGCTCATCCTGCAGCCTTACTTGGGTAGGGACCAAGCCAGCAGTCTTTTCTAACTATCCCCAGCCTCAGCCCAACACCCATCCCTGTCCTCAGAATCTGAATAGCAGACTTTCCCTCAAGTAAACATGTTAGCAATCAGACCCTACTAGTCTAAGGACATTATCAGAAGACACATCTCATAATGCAAACTAAACTTAGTAAAAAAGTCTCTGCTAAAGCAACGTGCGAATTCTGGAGGAGGGACTTGATTATGCAAATGTGCAGTAAGGAATCAAGGATCAGAAAAATAAAGTAATAATGACATCAACAAAGAAAAGCAAAATAAAGCTCCATCAACTAACCCCAAAGAAATGGAGATCTATGAACTGTCAAAGAAATAATTTAGAATAATTCTGTTAAGGAAGTTTAGTGAACTACAAGAAAACACAAATAGCTAAACAAAATTAGTAAACAATGCATGAACAAAAATGAGAAATTTGACAAGGAAATGGCAACCATAAAAAAACTCAGAAATTCTAGAGTTGAAAAATACCATAACTGAACTGAAGAATTCAATAGAGAGTTTCAGAGGTAGACTTGACCATGAAGAGTCAGTGACCTGGAGGATAAGATATTGGAAATACCCAGTCAAAAGGGCAAAAGAAAAGAGAATGAAAAAGAGTGAAGAAAACCTATGGGAATAATGGGACACAATGAAAGTAAACATGGAAACAATGAAAATGTGGAAGTTCCAGGAGAAAAAGAGAAGGGAAAGAAAGAACATTTAAAGCAATAATGACTAAAGGCTTCTGAATCCGAAGCTAGAAACGAACATCCCAGATCGATGAGGCCAAATAGCTTGAAATCCTAAATAAGGCTACAAAGGTCAGCAAAAGTCTGTCTAGTCAAGGTTGTAGTTTTTCCAGTAGTCATGTATGAATGTGAGAGTTGGGTTATAAAGAAAGCTGAGCACTGAAGAATTGATGCTTTTGAACTGTGGTGTTGGAGAAGACTCTTGAGAGTCCCTTGGACTGCAAGGAGATCCAACCAGTCTATCCTAAAGGAAATCAGTCCTGAATATTCATTGGAAGGACTGATGTTGAAGCTGAAACTCCAATACTTTGGCCACCTGATGTAAAGAACTGACTCATTGGAAAAGCCCCTGATGCTGGGGAAGATTGAAGGCAGAAGGAGAAGGGGATGACAGAGGATGAGATGGTTGGATGGTATCACCAACTCAATGGACATGAGTTTGAGTAAACTCCGGGAGTCAGTGATGGACAGGGAGGTCTGGCGTGCTGTGGTTGATGGGGTTGATGGAGTCGGATACGACTGAGCGACTGAACTGAACTAAACTGAAATAGGGCTACATTGAAACATGTTATCATTAAAATGTCAAAGGTCAAAGACAAAGGATTTTAAGAGCAGCAGTAGAAAAGAGATAAGTTTTATACAAGGGAACCACCATTAGACTGTTGGCAGATTTTCAACAGAAACTTCTCAGGCCAGGATGCAACAGGATGACATAGTCAAAATATTGAAAGAAAATAGCTGTCAGCCAAGAATTATATACTGGCAAAGCTCTCCTTCAGAACTGACTTTAGAATGTCTTCTTGAGAAGACTTTCCTAGACAAACAAAAGCTGAAGGCATTCACTATCACCAGACCTGCAGTACAAGAAATACTAAAGTGAATTCATTGAGTGGAAGTAAAAGAATACTAATTAACAGCATGAAAACATAGAAAGGTAGTGTAAATCTCACTGATAATGGTAGTCATAGTTAGTTCTGCAATATGGTAATCAGATCAGATCAGTCACTCAGTCGTGTCCAACTCTTTGCGACCCCATAAATTGCAGCACGCCAGGCCTCCCTGTCCATCACCAACTCCCGGAATTCACTCAGACTCACATCCATCGAGTCAGTGATGCCATACAGCCATCTCATCCTCTGTCGTCCCCTTCTCCTCTTGCCCCCAATCCCTCCCAGCATCAGAGTCTTCTCCAATGAGTCAACTCTTTGCATGAGGTGGCCAAAGTACTGGACTTTCAGCTTTAGCATCATTCCTTTCAAAGAAATCCCAGGATGCATAATTCACAAAAAACTCTAAAAGTTAAAAAAACAGACATAATAAAATAGTAAAAATAACCATAATTACAATAATGTCATATTACATAATACAAAAAAAGTAAATTGTAACATCAGTAACCTAGCATATGAGGAGAAAAAAAGAAATAAAAGTGTTAAATTTACAAATGCTGTTCAGGTTAAATTGTTATCAGTTTAAAATATGGTATAATAGGTTTAAGATATTTATGTAAGCCTCATGGTAATCACAAGAGAAAATATTGTAGTAATCATACAAAATAACACAATTAAGACGTTAAAGCATATTGATACCAGAAGACATCAAAATAAAAATATACTCATCCCTCGATGTAATATCATCAGATTTTTCATATGTTTGCAAATAAATAACTGTTGGGTTAGAAGAATGAAAAAAGATAGTAGTTAAAGAAACAAGGAACAACAGAACTATAAACAACCAAAGAACATTTAACAAAATGGCAATAGTAAGTCCTTACTTATAGTTTAACTATGCTGCTAAGTCACTTCAGTCATGTCCAACTCTGTGCGACCCCATAGATGGCAGCCCATCAGGCTCCCCGTCCCTGGGATTCTTCAGGGAAGAACACCAGAGTGGGTTGCCATTTCCTTCTCCAAGTTTAACTATAAACATGAACAAATTAAATTCTTCAATTAAAAGACATGGAATGACTAAATGGATAAAAGAACGAGATCCAACAAACAATATGCTGCCTATGATAGATTCACGTTAGCCTTAAAGATACAGGAAAACTGAGCATGAAGGGATGGAAAAAGACATTTCAAGCAGATATTCAGTTCAGTTCCCCACTCAGTTGTGTCCGACTCTTTGCAGCCTTATGGACTGCAGCATGGCGGGCTTCCCTGTCCATCACCAACTCCTGAAGCTTGCTCAAATTCATGTCCATTGAGTCAGTGATTCCATCCAACCATCTCATCCTCTGTTGTCCCCTTCTCCTCCTGCCTTCAGTCTTTCCCAGCATCAGGGTCTTTTCCAGTGAGTTAGTTTTTCACATCTGGGGAAGGCAATGGCACCCCACCCCAGTACTTTTGCCTGGAAAATCCCATGGATGGAGGAGCCTGGTAGGCTCCAGTCCATGGGGTCGCTAAGAGTCGGACACGACTGAGCGGCTTCACTTTTACTTTTCGCTTTCATGCATTGGAGAAGGAAATGGCAACCCACTCCAGTGTTCTTGCCTGGAGAATCCCAGGGACAGGGGAGCCTGGTGAGCTTCCGTCTATGGGGTCGCACAGAGTCGGACACGACTGAAGCGACTTAGCAGCAGCAGCAGCAGCAGTTTTTCACATCAGGTGCCCAAAGTATTGGAGTTTCAGCTTCAGCATCAGTCCTTCCATGAATGTTCAGGACTGATTTCCTTTAGGATTAACTGGTTGGATCTCCTTGCACTCCAAGGGACTCTTAACAAGCAAATGTTAACAACAACCAAAAAGCAGGGGTATATATCCTTATCAGACACAATAGACTTTAAAATTGGTAAAGAGACAAAAAGGCCATTAGATAATGATAAGTGAAGTCAATACATTAAGGCAAATAGAAGGGGAAATGGTAGAAGTGACAGGTTTGATTTTGTTGGGCACCAAAATCACTGTGGACAATGATTTCAGTCACAAAATTAAGAGATGCTTGCTCCTTGGAAGGTAAGCTATGACAAACCTAGATAACATATTAATAAGCAGAGATATCACTTTGCTGACAAAGGTCTGTATAATCAAAGAAAGCTGAGTACTGGAAAATTGATGCTTTTGAATTGTGGTACCGGAGAAGACTCTTGAGAGTCCCTTGGACTGCAAGGATATCAAAACAGTAGATCCTAAAGGAAATCAGCCCTGAGTATTCATTGGAAGGATTATTGCTAAAGCTGAAGCTCCAATATTTTGGCCACCTAGTGCAAAGAACTGACTCATTGAAAAAGACCTTCCTGATGCTCGGAAAGATTGAAAGCCTAAGGCAAAGGGAATGGCAGAGGATGAGATGGTTAGAAAGCATCACTGAATCAATGGACATGAATATGAACAAACTCCAGGAGATAGTGGAGGATAGACTGATTAGACCAATACTAGAAAAGGGATTGAGTCAGTAATCAAACGTCACCCAATAAAGAAAAGTCCAGGACTATATGGCTTCACTGATGATTTTTTACCAAATGTTTAATAAAGATATAAAACCAATTCTTTTCAAGCTCTTCTAAAAAATCAAAGAGAACAGAACACTTGTACGCTCTTTTTACAAGATCAGCAGTATTCTGACACCAAAACCAGAAAAGGAACTTTCTAGGAAAGGAAAGTACAGACCAATATTCCCAAGGAATATAGATGCAAAAATTCTCAATAAAATACTAGCAAATCAATAAATGGTCCTGGGATAATTGAATTTCACATGTAAAAATAAACTGGACCCATATATTTCACCACTCACAAAATTAACTAAAAATGGATTAAATACTTAAATATAAGATCTATAACCATGAAACTGCTAGAAGAAAACTAGAGGAAAGCTCCTTCAAACTTCCCAGGTGGCGCCAGTGGTAAAGAATCTGTCTGCCGATGCAGAAGACCTAGGAGATGCGGGTTCGATCCCTGGTTCAGAAAGATCCCCTGAAGGAGGGAAATGGCAGCCCATTCCAATATTCTTGCCTGGAGAATCCCATGGATAGAGGAGCCTGATAGGCTACAGTCCATAGGGTTGCAAAGACTCAGACATGACTGGAGCGACTTAGCATACATGCACACAAAGCTCCTTGACATAGGTCTTGGTAGTAATTTTTGGGTATGATACCTAAAGCATAAGCCAAAATAAAAGTAAAGAAGTGGGGCTACCTGCAATAAAAAATTTCTGCAGAGAAAAGTCATCAGCAAAGTGAAAAGAGAGCCTATGGTATAAGAAAAAATATTTGCAGACTATACATATGATGAGGGTTTCATGTGCACAATATATAAAAAGAACTTGTACAACTCAGTAAAAAAACCCAAATAACCCAATTTAAAAAATGTACAAAGAACCTGGATGAACATTTCTACAAAGAAGATACACAGAAGGTCAACATATACATGAAAAGATGCTCAACACTGCTAGTTATTAGAAAAATGCAAATTGAAAGCACATTGAGTTACCACCTCATGCCTATTAGAATGGTGCTGGTGGTTGGTGATTTTGTCACTGAGTTGTATGAATGGCCTGTTAGAATGGTCATCATCTAAAAGATGTGAGATAATAAATGTTGGCATGGAGGAGCATTTGCACTGTTGGTGGTGGGATTATAAATAGGTATTTCAATTCAATAGCCTGTATTGAAAATAGTATGGAGGATCCTCCCCAAAGTTAAAATAGAACCATACCATAAAATTCAGCAATTCCAAAGGAAATAAAATGAAAACACTAACTTGAAAAGATATCTACACCCCCACAGTTAGAGCAGCATTATTTACAAAAGTCTAAGACATAGAAAGGTTTTCCCCAGAGGCTCAGAGGTAAAGATCTGTCTACAGTGCAGGAGATATGACTCGATCCCTGGGTTGGGAAGATCCCCTGAAGGATGAAATGGCAACCCACTCCAGTATTCTTGCTGGGAAAATCCTATTATAGAGGAGCCCTTGGGGTCAAACAGAGTCAGAAACGAAATAAAAACAAATGAGTGGATGAATAGATATAATACAGAAATTATACAATGGAATATTCAGTTCAGTTCAGTTCAGTCGCTCAGTCGTGTCTGACTCTTTTGCGACCCCATGAATCGTAGCACGCCAGGCCTCCCTGTCCATCACTGACTCCCGGAATTCACTCAAACTCATGTCCACCAAGTCAGTGATGCCATCCAGCCATCTCATCCTCTGTTGTCCCCTTCTCCTCCTGCCCCAAATACCTCCCTGCATCAGGGTCTTTTCCAATGAGTCAACTCTTCACATAGGTGGCCAAAGTATTGGAGTTTCAGCTTTAGCATCAGTCCTTCCAATGAATACCCAGGACTGATTTCCTTTAGAATGGACTGGTTGGATCTTCTTGCAGTCCAAGAGACTCTCAAGAGTCTTCTCCAACATCACAGTTCAAAAGCATCAGTTCTTCAGTGCTCAGCTTTCTTCACAGTCCAACTCTCATATCCATACATGACCACTGGAAAAACCATAGCCTTGACTAGAAGATCCTTTGTTGGCAAAGTAATGTCTCTGCTTTTGAATATACTATCTAAGTTGGTCATAACTTTCCTTCCAAGGAGTAAGCGTCTTTTAATTTCATGGCTGAAGTCACCATCTGCAGTGATTTTGGAGCCCCAAAAATAAAATCTTACACTGTTTCCACTGTTTCCCCATCTATTTCCCATGAAGTGATGGGACCGGATGTCATAATCTTTGTTTTCTGAATATTGAGCTTTAAGCCAACTTTTTTACTCTCCACTTTCACTTTCATCAAGAGGCTTTTTAGTTCCTCTTCACTTTCTGCCATAAGGGTGGTGTCATCTGCATACATGAGGTTATTGATATTTCTCCCATCAATCTTGATTCCAGCTTGTGTTTCTTCCAGTCCAGTGTTTCTCATGATGTACTCTGCATAGAAGTTAAATAAGCAGGGTGACAATATACAGCCTTGACGAATTCCTTTTCCTATTTGGAACCAGTCTGTTGTTCCATGTCCAGTTCTAACTGTTGCTTCCTGACCTGCATACAGGTTTCTCAAGAGGCAGGTCAGGTGGTCTGGTATTCCCATCTCTTTCAGAATTTTCCACAGTTTATTGTGATCTACACAGTCAAAGGCTTTGGCATAGTCAATAAAGCAGAAGTAGATGTTTTTCTGGAACTCTTTGCTTTTTCCATGATCCAGCAGATGTTGGCAATTTGATCTCTGGTTCCTCTGCCTTTTCTAAAACCAGTTTGAACATCAGGAAGTTCATGGTTCACATATTGCTCTAGCCTGGCTTGGAGAATTTTGAGCATTTCTTTACTAGTGTGTGAGATGAGTGCAATTGTGTGGTAGTTTGAGCATTCTTTGGCATTGCCTTTCTTATGAATTGGAATGAAGACTGACTTTTTCCAGTCCTGTGGCCACTGCTGAGTTTTCCAAATTTGCTGGCATATTGAGTGTAGCACTTTCACAGCATCATCCTTCAGGATTTGAAATAGCTCAACTGGAATTCCATCACCTCCACTAGCTTTGTTCGTAGTGATGCTTCCTAAGGCCCACTTGACTTCACATTCCAGGATGTCTGACTCTAGGAGAGTGATCACACCATTGTGATTATCTTAGTCATAAAGATCTTTTTTGTACAGTTCTTTTGCCACCTCTTCTTAATATCTTCTGCTTCTTTTAGGTCCATACCATTTCTGTCCTTTATCGAGCCCATCTTTGCATGAAATATTCCCTTGGTATCTCTAATTTTCTTGAAGAAATCTCTAGTCTTTCCGATTCTGTTGTTCTCCTCTATTTCTTTGCACTGATCGCTGAGGAAGGCTTTCTTATCTCTCCTTGGTATTCTTTGGAATTCTGTATTCAGATGCTTATATCTTTCCTTTTCTCCTTTGCTTTTCACTTCTCTTCTTTTCACAACCATTTGTAAGGCCTCCTCAGACAGCCATTTTGCTTTTTTTTCATTTCTTTTCCATGGGAATGGTCTTGATCCTTGTCTCCTGTACAATGTCATAAACCTCATTCCATAGTTCATCAGGCACTCTATCTATCAGATCTAGGCCCTTAAATCTATTTCTCACTTCCACTGTATAATCATAAGGCATTTGAGTTAGGACACACCTGAGTGGTCTAGTGGTTTTCCCTACTTTCTTCAATTTAAGTCTGAATTGGCAATAAGGAGTTCATGATCTGAGCCACAGTCATTTCCCAGTCTTGTTTTTGGTGACTGTATAGAGCTTCTCCATATTTGGCTGCAAAGAATATAATCAACCTGATTTCAGTGTTGACAATCTGGTGATGTCTATATGTAGAGTCTTCTCTTGTGTTTTTGGAAGAGGGTGTTTGCTATGAGCAGTGCGTTCTCTTAACAAAACTCTATTAGCCTTTGCCATGGTTCATTCCGTATTCCAAGGCCAAATTTGCCTGTTACTCCAGGTGTTTCTTGACTTTTTATTTTTGCATTCTAATCCCCTATAATGAAAAGGACATCTTTTTTGGGTGTTAATTCTAAAAGGTCTTGTAGATCTTCATAGAACCGTTCAACTTCAGCTTCTTCAGCATTACTGGTTGGGGCATAGACTTGGATTACTGTGATATTGAATGGTTTGCCTTGGAAATGAACAGAGATCATTATGTCATTTTTGAGATTGCATCCAAGTACTACATTTCGGACTCTTTTGTTGACCATGATGGCTACTCCATTTCTTCTGAGGGATTCCTGTCCGCGGTAGTAGATATAAGGGTCTTCTGAGTTAAATTCACCCATTCCAGTCCATTTGAGTTCGCTGATTCCTAGAATGTCGATGTTCACTCTTGCCATCTCTTGTTTGACCACTTCCAATTTGCCTTGATTCATGAACCTGACATTCCAGGTTCCTATGCAATATTGCTCTTTACAGCATCAGACCTTGCTTCTATCACCAGTCACATCCACAACTGGGTATTGTTCTTGCTTTGGCTCCATCCTTTCATTCTTTCTGGAGTTATTTCTCCACTGATCTCCAGTAGCATATTGGGCACCTAAGGACCTGGGGAGTTCCTCTTTCAGTATCCTATCATTTTGTCTTTTCATATTGTTCATGGAGTTCTCAAGCAAGAATACTGAAGTGGTTTGCCATTCCCTTCTCCAGTGGACCACATTCTGTCAGACCTCTCCACCATGACCCGCCCATCTTGGGTTGCCCCACGGGCATGCCTTAGTTTCATTGAGTAGACAAGGCTGTGAAAGACAAGTTAGACAAGTTAGACAAGGCTTGTTAGACAAGACAATCTGTGATCAGATTGACTAGTTTTCTGTGACTATGGTTTCCGTGTGTCTGCCCTCTGATGCCCTCTTGCAACACCTACCATCTTACTTGGGTTTCTCTTACCCTGGGTGTGGGGTATCTCTTCACGGCTGCTCTAGCAAAGTGTAGCCGGTGCTCCTTATCTTGGAGGAGGGGTATCTCCTCACTGCTACCCCTCCTGACCTTGAATGTGGAGTAGTCCTCTCGGCCCTCCTGTGCCCACGCAGCCACTGCTCCTTGGACATGGGGAATGATGGAATATTATTCAGTCATTAAACCAAGAAAATCCTACCATTTTCAATAACATTTACTGCAATGAATACCTTGAAGACATTTTGCTAAGTCAAGTAAGTCAGACAGAAAAAGGCATCTACAACAAAACAAAAGTAAACTCCTGGAAAAGTCGATCAGGCTCATATTTCCCAGAGGGAAAGTGGAAAGGGCATTAGAGGAAGGTGGTAAAAAAATACGAACTTTCAGTATAAGATAAATAGGTATTATGAATGCAGTGTAAAACAGGAAGAAGAATAAATCCTAAGAGTTCTCATCACAAGGAGCCTTTTTTTTTTGTTGTATCTATGTGAGAATATGTGTGTTAGATGAATCTATTGGGGTAATCATTTCACAATATATATAAATCAAATCATCATGCTGTATGCCTCAGAGTTACTACAGTGATGTGTATCAATTATTTCTCAATAAAACTAGAAGAGAAATTTTCTGTGAACCAGCCACGCACATTTTTAGGACTACTGCCAACTATTGAGCAAGGACATCAAATCCAGAATTTCTGTTAAGTGTGCTTATATTGATAAATTTAGCTCCAATATAAAACTACTTTCTTTTTTTCCTTGGTTAAATACTTCACAATACATTCTTTTTAAAAAAATTTTTAACTTTACAATATTGTATTGGTTTTGCCATACATCAAAATGAATCTGCCACAGGTATACATGTGTTCCCCATCCTGAACCCTGCTCCCTCCTCCCTCCCCATACCATCCCCGCCCCCCGCCCTCATCGTCCCAGTGCACCAGCCCCAAGCATCCAGTATCATGTATTGAACCTGGACTGGTGACTAGTTTGATATATGATATTATACATGTTTCAATGCCATTCTCCTAAATCATTCCACCCTCATCCTCTCCCACAGGGTCCAAAAGACTGTTCAGTGTCTCTTTTGCTGTCTCATATACAGGGTTATTGTTACCATCTTTCTAAATTCCATATATATGCGTTAGTATACTGTATTGGTGTTTTTCTTTCTGGCTTACTTCACTCTGTATAATAGGCTCCAGTTTCCTCCACCTCATTAGAACTGATTCAAATGTATTCTTTTTAATGGCCAAGTAATACTCCATTGTGTATATGTACCACAGCTTTCTTATCCATTCATCTGCTGATGGACATCTAGGTTGCTTCCATGTCCTGGCTATTATAAACAGTGCTACGATGAACATTGGGGTACACGTGTCTCTTTCAATTCTGGTTTCCTCTGTGTGTATGCCCAGCAGTGGGGTTGCTGGGTCATAAGGCAGTTCTATTTCCAGTTTTTTAAGGAATCTCCACACTATTCTCCATAGTGGCTGTACTAGTTTGCATTCCCACCAACAGTAAGAGGGTTCCCTTTTCTCCACACCCTCTCCAGCATTTATTGCTTGTAGGCTTTTGGATCGCTGCCATTCTGACTGGTATGAAAAAAAAATGGAACACTTCACGAATTTTCATGTCATCCTTGCTCAGGGGCCATGCTAATCTTCTCTGTATCGTTCCAATTTTAGTATATGTGCTGCTGAAGTGAGCACACACAATACATTCTTGTACATATTCCCCAGGGTTTTGCCAAAATCAACAAGGCACATTCTGAAGAGGTTTTGGTGTATAATTCTTTATTCTTGGGTTTGATTTTTTATTGGCCCTTTGGGATCTGTTTGGATCTGGCTGTAGTAGTCAGACTGGGGACAATAAGGGGTGTTTTGTGTGTGAGTGCCTGCCTGTTCCCACATATGTGTTGGGGGTGGAGCATGATAAGAAATAACTTCTTTATAGATAAGTCTCTGAGGTAAGGAAGATATTCTATAAATGTATTCTACATATGAGTATCCAGTTTGAATTTGCAGATTGATATGTAAACTGCAACGACATAGAATAATGACTGTTCAGAAAATGTTGCCAAATTGTTGAAGTCTGATTTCCCCAGGGATTCATTATCGTAAAATCTCTTTTCCAGACCAAGGAAGATTTCACTGGATCAAAGGGGTTAGATTTGGCTGGGTTAGAATTGGTCTCTTACTTTCTAAATCAAAATCAAGACCAAATAATTCCACTGAGACCTTGCCTTGAATCTGATAGTCCTTGTGATCAAAGATTCCTTTCTGCTCTCTATAACCTCACTTTTTCTTTCTTTTTTTCTTGCATCAAATCATCTGGTCTTCTCAAGGATTTGATAAACAATCATCTATTGTTTGTAATAGATAATAACATAATAGACTTAAACAAGCACTCAATTTTTCATACTCTTTTGGGTCTTACAAGCACGTAATTTTGCAAGTTTGAATCAAAGAAGAATTTTAGTAAACTGGTTAAAAGTAGAAACAGAAGCCCTGCCCCATCATTTATTATAGTGCTTATTTTTGCACAAAATGATCAACTGAACTCTGAAAGAGTATAATAAATGACATATTCCTTCAGTAACAAATATTAGCAAACAAAACATGCAGACGTGAATCTACTCTATCCAAAATTTTACCCAGTAGAGTTTCTCTTGCCTGAATATAATTTGTACTCACTTGCCTGGGGATCTGTGGAAATTTGCAGCAGAGCCAAGTCCTTTTGATCCCTGCTGAGATTCTCATGATGCCAAGTCACTTCTCACACCCCTGACCTTGGGTTGATACTGCTTGGGAGAAAATTGTTTACTTAAGAAAGAATAAAGTTGCCCCCAGAGTTTAAGTTTTTATATATTGTTACTTAGTTTTTATAAAGACTTTGTTAAAACAATTATAAAACATTGTGAAAGGAAATAAAACTCTAGTTTCACTTGTAACTTAACTCCCTACCACAGCAGCTGGTACGGAGTTCATTCTCTCTTGTGTTCCTTTCGTTTCTGAATGAGGACAAATTTAGGGGCTTCTTGGGCAGCTTAGTTTTCTCAGGCACTTAGCTTTCCATATATTTGATGCCAATCAATTTCATGTATCAGTAAGTGTATCACAGGTCATTTCTAGACTTCTGACTTTTATGCTTCCCTCTATATCTATTTGGCTTTCTGCTTCCTTTTCTCTCTTGACTAAATTATTAATTGATAAATCTTTATTCATTTTAATGCATCATGTCCAAAGAGGGTCAGCAGTGGGTTCTGCCTAGTCTTTCATTTCTCTCTTTTTAAAAAAGCTGTTTACTCCTATTGAAAGTCTTTTCTAAATATCATGCTCTTAGCTGACTATTGGTCTCGGGGACGCTAATCCATTCAGAGATTTTAGCAATGAGTATGATTCTTTTGACTTGTTAGCTAGGATTGATCAAGGCTGAGTTTTAATCCACTTGGTTAGTTAAAGCATTTCTAAATTTTCCATTGTAGTATTTGGGTCTGAGAAGCAGTTGCCTCTTTTTACTCCGTAGCTCTCTGAATTCATGGACTCTGTTACCTATCTTTCTTGTCTTCAAACTGGGCCAATTAGTTTCTGTGGCCAGTTCGTCACCTCCCTCTTGCAAACCTCACCAAAGGCAATAAGAGCACCAATTCCCAGCATCAGCACTTTGCTCCTGAATGGCTTCCTCTGCAGCTCTACGTTTAACAGGTGTGTGGTCTGCTTCCCACATTTTTCCAACACAGATTGCCGCCGTACCAGCTTCCATTGGCAGTTTTCCTGCTGTCTGCCAATTGACCATGAAGCCAATATCACATAGTTTAGGTTTTAATTGTTCAGTTCAGTTCAGTTCAGTTGCTCAGTCGTGTCGGGCCTCCCTGTCCAGGCCTCCCTGTCCATCACCAACTCCCGGAGTTCACCCAGACTCACCTCCATCAAGTCAGTGATGCCATCCAGCCATCTCATCCTTTGTCGTCCCCTTCTCCTCCTGCCCCCAATCCCTCCCAGCATCAGAGTCTTCTCCAAGGAGTCAACTCTTCGCATGAGGTGGCCAAAGTACTGGAGTTTCAGCTTTAGCATCATTCCTTCCAAAGAAATCCCAGGGCTGATCTCCTTCAGAATGGACTGGTTGGATCTCCTTGCAGTCCAAGGGACTCTCAAGAGTCTTCTCCAACACCACAGCTCAAAAGCATCAATTCTTCGGCGCTTAGCCTTCTTCACAGTCCAACTCTCACATCCATACATGACCACAGGAAAAACCATAGCCTTGACTAGAAGAACTTTTGTTGGCAAAGTAATGTCTCTGCTTTTGAATATGCTATCTAGGTTGGTCATAACTTTCCTTCCAAGGAGTAAGTGTCTTTTAATTTCATGGCTGCAGTCACCATCTGCAGTGATTTTGGAGCCCAGAAAAATAAAGTCTGACACTGTTTCCACTGTTTCCCCATCTATTTTCCATGAAGTGATGGGACCAGATGCCATGATCTTCGTTTTCTGAATGTTGAGCTTTAAGCCAACTTTTTCACTCTCCACTTTCACCTTCATCAAGAGACTTTTTAGTTCCTCTTCACTTTCTGCCATAAGGGTGGTGTCATCTGCATATCTGAGGTTATTGATATTTCTCCCAGCAATCTTGATTCCAACTTGTGTTTCTTCCAGTCCAGCGTTTCTCATGATGTACTCTGCTGCTGCTGCTGCTGAGTCGCTTCAGTCGTGTCCGACTCTGTGCGATCCCATAGATGGCAGCCCACCAGGCTCCTCTGTCCCTGCGATTCTCCAGGCAAGAATACTGGAGTGGGTTGCCATTTCCTTCTCCAATGCATGAAAGTGAAAAGTGAAAGCGAAGTCGCCCAGTCGTGTCCGACTCTTAGCGACCCCATGGACTGGAGCCTTGCATATAAGTTAAATAAACAGGGTGACAATATACAGCCTTGACGTACTCCTTTTCCTATTTGGAACCAGTCTGTTGTTCCACGTCTAGTTCTAACTGTTGCTTCCTGACCTGCATACAGATTTCTCAAGAGGCAGATCAGGTGCTCTGGTATTCCCATCTTTTTCAGAATTTTCCACAGTTTATTGTGATCTACACAGTCAAAGGCTTTGGCATAGTCAATAAAGCAGAAATAGATGTTTTCCTGGAACTCTCTTGCTTTTTCTATGATCCAGCGGATGTTGGCAATTTGATCTCTGGTTCCTTGCCTTTTCTAAAACCAGCTTGAACATCAGGAAGTTCACGGTTCACATATTGCTGAAGCCTGGCTTGGAGAATTTTGTGCATTATTTTACTAATATGTGAGATGGGTGCAATTGTGTGGTAGTTTGAGCATTCTTTGGCATTGCCTTTCTTTGGGACTGGAATGAAAACTGACCTTTTCCAGTCTTGTGGCCACTGCTGAGTTTTCCAAATTTGCTGGCATATTGAGTGCAGCATTTTCACAGCATCATCTTTCAGGATTTGAAATAGCTCAACTGGAATTCCATCACCTCCACTAGCTTTGTTCGTAGTGATGCTTTCTAAGGCCCACTTGACTTCACATTCCAGGATGTCTGGCTCTAGGTGAGTGATCACACCATTGTGATTATCTGGGTCGTGAAGCTCTTTTTTGCACAGTTCTTCTGTGTATTCTTGCCATCTCTTCTTAATATCTTCTGCTTCTGTTAGGTCCATACCATTTCTGTCCTTTATCAAGCCCATCTTTGCATGAAATGTTCCCTTGGTATCTCTAATTTTCCTGAAGAAATCTCTAGTCTTTCCCATTCTGTTGTTCTCCTCTATTTCTTTGCACTGATCGCTGAGGAAGGCTTTCTTTTCTCTTCTTGCAATTCTTTGGAACTCTGCATTTAGATGCTTATATCTTTTCTTTTCTCTTTTGCTTTTCACTTCTCTTCTTTTCACAGCTATTTGTAAGGCCTCCGCAGACAGCCATTTTGCTTTTTTGCATTTCTTTTCCATGGGGATCGTCTTGATCCCTGTCTCCTGTACAATGTCACAAACCTCATTCCATAGTTCATCTGACAGAATGTGGTCCACTGGAGAAGGGAATGGCAAACCACTTCAGTATTCTTGCCTTGAGAACCCCATGAATAGTATGAAAAAGCAAAATGATAGAGGAACTCCCCAGGTCAGTAGGTGTCCAATATGTTACTGGAGATCAGTGGAGAAATAACTCCAGAAAGAATGAAAGGATGGAGCCAAAGCAAAAAGAATACCCAGCTGTGGATGTGTCTGGTGATAGAAGCAAGGTCCGATGCTGTAAAGAGCAATATTGCATAGGAACCTGGAATGTCAGGTCCATGAATCAAGGCAAATTGGAAGTGGTCAAACAAGAGATGGCAAGAGTGAATGTCGACATTCTAGGAATCAGCAAACTCAAATGGACTGGAATGGGTGAATTTAACTCGGATGACCATTATATCTACTACTACAAACAGGAATCCCTCAGAACAAATGGAGTGGCCATCATGGTCAACTAAAGAGTCCGAAATGCAGTACTTGGATGCAATCTCAAAAATGACAGAATGATCTCTGTTCATTTCCAAGGCAATCCATTCAATATCACAGTAATCCAAGTCTATGCCCCAACCAGTAATGCTGAAGAAGTTGAAGTTGAATGGTTCTATGAAGACCTACAAGACCTTTTAGAACTAACACCCCCAAAAGATGTCCTTTTCATTATCTGGGACTGGAATGCAGAAGTAGGAAGTCAAGAAACACCTGGAGTCACAGGCAAATTTGGCCTTGGGATACGGCATGAAGCAGGGCAAAGGCTAATAGAGTTTTGCCAAGAAAATGCACTGATCATAGCAAATACCCTCTTCCAACAACACAAGAGAAGATTCTACACATGGACATCACCAGATGGTCAACACCAAAATCAGATTGATTATATTCTTTGTAGCCAAAGATGGAGAAGCTCTATACAGTCTACAAAAACAAGACCAGGAGCATGGCTCGGACCATGAACTCCTTATTGCCAAATTCAGACTTAAATTGAAGAAAGTAGGGAAAACCACTAGACCATTTAGGTATGACCCAATCAAATCCCTTATGATTATACAGTGGAAGTGAAAAATAGATTTAAGGGCCTAGATCTGATAGAAGTTTTAATTGTAGTACTACATTATAGTACTACTACAGTACATTCTACTTAGGTTCCAATTTTTACATCTATCCGTACAGGTTCAGTTATGATGTAGTGACAGACAGCTCTGACATCCCAATGACTTGACATGGGGGAAATTTATTTCTTGTTCATAGCAGCCAAAGGGGTTGGAGCCTTATAATGTCTTAGGACATCATGCTAATGGGGAAGCCATCTGAGCACATCCTTGGATGGTTGCCGAGGCAAGAAACGGGTGGATAGGATTGTGTGCTGGAATGACACCCTCACATTGGATTGCTCGTTATAAGTCAGGTAATCAGGCCTAACTTCGAGTGGGTGGGGAAATGCTATCCTTCTGTTGAGAGTTGAATACCACTGCTCAAAGATGTTGAGGCCCTAACCCCCAGAACCTGTGAATGTGATCTTACTTGGAAATGGGGTTTTTACACAGATAATCAAATTACAATGAAGTCATTAGAGTGGGCTGTAATCTAATATGACTGATGTCCTTTTAAAAAGGAGAAATGTGGGCAGACATAAGTATATGTAGAGGAAGGATTGTGTGAAAACACAGGGAGAACATTAACTACAAGCCAAGATATGCCTGAGGTTACCAGAAGCTGGGAGAGAGTCTCCCGCACAGCTCTCAGGAGGCACCAACCTGGTTGACACCTGGATTTTAGACTTCTGGCCTCCAGAACTATGACGTGATAGATTTCTGTTGTTTGAAGCTTCTCAGTTTGTGATGTTTTATTACAGCAGTTCTAATACTCTTACTGTATATCTAGGAGGAGAAGATTGGAATACTTATAAACAGCATTAATGACCATCAGAGTGTCTTTATTGATATAAAATATACAGCATTTTACTAGTTTTAATCCCAGTTTATAGAAAAATTTGCATCCCATTTTCTTCACTTAACATTATTTAATTAATGTCTTTGTCCTTTTATACTGACATATTGTTATTGCTAAATTGCTGTGTTATATATATATATATATAACTATTTATATTTTATTTTTAATTGTAGAATAATTACTTTATAATATTGTGATGGTTTTTGCCATACATTAACGTGAATCAGTCATAGGTATATATATGTCCCCTCCTTCTTGTACCTCCCTCCCGCTTCCCTCCTCCTTGCATCCCTCTAAGCTGTCACAGGGGACCAGCTTTGAGTTCCTTGTGTCATAGAGTAAATTGCTGCATTACATATTATCATATAGTTTCAAATATTTAATTTATAATTTTCATGCTGTTAACAAGTACTGTGAACTGCAAAATAAAAAACAGAAAAAAACTATAAAATTCTCAGATAACATCAATTTCCAATAAAGCAATGAATATGAGGCACTAGGAGTGTAAATATATTGTCCAGTGTTGCAACAAATGTACTTAATGCTGACTCTTAGAAAGTCTGAGATTATTGCCAAAATTTGTTTGAGTTTATTATTACACAGATAACATGTATCAATCTGTTCTGTTACTAGACTTTATTGGAGCTGAAAAATATATGTGCAATATAAAAAATTCTCTGTATATATTCCAAGGAAAGTTTCAGTGTTATCCCTTAATTCAGTGGTAAAATAAGTCCTGATTTTCTAGGGAATAGTCAATGGAAAAAATCCAAATTAAATTTATTCTTATTCTCAATATCTGGTGTTGCTCAAGAAGAAAATTCTTTGATCTTCAACTCCTACTCAGATATATATCCTTGTAAGGGATGTTGTACTACATGCTGGAACACTTTCTTTCTTCTTTCCTGCTCCAGCATTAAATTATGCATGACTCCCTGGTGTATATAAATATTTCCTTCTAGTTGGAATCTCACTTGCAGATGGTAGAATGTCATAAATATAACTTAAAAAACCCCCCCAGTAACAGACTCAGGATACTCAAGGTATATTAATGTCACACATCTATGAAAAATGCATGAGATTCTTTCATAGAGTGATGATGCCATTTTTATTTCTTATCTATATTTAACCCTGAGAAAAGTGAGCAGAATGACAGAGTAAAATGAAATATGTTCTTTAAGCTACATTTTATGGTTTCATGGTTGAATTAAAGATATCCTTATTTAGTGTCCTGAAATGTCTGCAAGTTTGCTGAGACCATTTCAGTACTAAGCCCAGTTTAATACATCGAAGAGAACATTCAGCACAGTATGAGGGGAATAAGGTTCTCAACTTGTGTTCTTGTAATCTGTGTGTGGCTTTCTTTTTTTTTTTTTTTTTTCTAACTGTGTTTCATAAAGTTCCAGATAGAGGAGAGTCAGAGTTTTGGTTATCTGAGGATGTCTAAGGAACTAACATATAAAATCAGTTTTATAATTTGAGGCTTTTCATCAGCATCAACCAATAACTTCTCACCAGTCTCATGAAGATATAGTTGTTATTTACTGCAATTACAGTGGGCTTCCCTCAAAGCTCAGCTGGTAAAAAATCCACCTGCAATGCAGGAGACCCTGGTTCGATTCCTAGGTTGGGAAGATCCACTGGAGAAGGGATAGGCTATCCACTCCAGTATTCTTGGGCTTCCCTTGTGACTCAGCTGGTAAAGAATCCACATACAATGTGGGAGACCTGAGTTTGATCCCTGGGTTGGGAAGATCCCCTGGAGAAAGGGAAGGCTACCCACTTCAGTACTCTGGCCTGGAGAATTCCATGGACTGTATAGTCCATGGGGTTGCAGTCACAGCAATTATTACATACTGGGCACTGTGCCAAGTGATTTACATACATCACTCATGTAGTCCTCACAAGAAACAGATAGAGCAGCTATTGTTATCCTCATTTTTATAGATAAGGAAACTACAGTTTAGAATGGGTTTGTCCAAGTTAATGGGTACTGAAATGTGACTCTGAACCAGCTTGCTATTTCAGTCTTTCCTAACCATTACTCCAGGACTTTCCAACACTGTTTCATGTAGTAGCACACATAGAAATTGACAATACTTGCATACAGACTTGAGAAAACTGAAGGGGATTTGGGAATATCTATAATGGAGCTTGGTGGAAAACAAGTTATTATATTTTCCCTGTGTTATGTAACTATTAGAAGAAAAATAAAAACAAAAGAACAAGGACTTTTAAAATAAAAACAATAAATCTTGTCCCATTTTATTTTTTCAAGTTTAGAGAAGTATGGTTGATTTGCAATATTATGTTAATTTCTTCTGTACAGCAAAATGATTCTGTTATACATATGTATATTCTTTTTCATGTTCTTTTCTATTATGGGTTATCTCAGGATATTGAATGTAGTTCTCTGTGCTATACAATAGGACCTTGTTGTCTGTCCATCCTGCATATATTAGCTTGGTACAAATGTAATTGTGGTTTCAGACTGTGAATTTTAAATCATTATAACTAGGCTTGAAAAGCAGAGACATTACTTTGCCAACAAAGGTCCGTATAGTCAAAGCTGTGGTTTTTCCAGTAGTCATGTATGGATGTGAGAGTTGGACCATAAAGAAAGCTGAGCACTGAAGAACTGATGCTTTTGAACTGTGGTGTTGGAGAAGACTCTTGAGAGTCCCTTGGACTGCAAGGAGATCAAACCAGTCAATCCTAAAGAAAATCAACCCTGAATATTCATTGGAAGGACTGATGCTGAAGCTTTAATACTTTGGCTACCTGATGTGAAGAGCTGAAAAACCCTGATGCTGAGAAAGATTGAAGGTAGGAGAAGGGGATGGTAGAGGATGAGATGGTTGGATGGCATCACCGACAAAATAGACATGAGTTTGAGCAAGCTCTGGGAGATGGTGAAGGACAGGGAAGCCTGGTGTGCTGCAGTCCATGGGGTTGCAAAGAGTCGGACATGACTGAGCAACTGAACAACAAGAACAACAAAAAAAGACAGCAAGGCTCAAACATGTCTTTATTAATCAAAATAGGAACCATCACAGTCATTTTTGGCAACGAGAAATAAGTTTGTTTATTCCTGTAACATAAAAATCCATGCTTTGGAATTTGGTGAACTCTTGGAAAGCGTTTCTGCCTCCTGCTGATTACGGAAGCATTTTCCCTGGAAAAAGTTGTTGAGAAGCCTAAAAAAGTGGTAGTCAGTTGACAAGAGGTCAGGTGAATATGGTGGATGAGGCAAAAGTTTGTAGCCCAATTTGTTCAACTTTTGTAGAACTGTGCAACATTCGGTCAGGTGTTGTTGTGGAGAAGAATTGGGCCATTTCTGTTGACCAGTATTGGCTTCAGGCATTGGAGTTTTGGTGCATCTCATCAATTTGCTGAGTTTTGCATGAATTCAGAAAGCTGTAGTGGATCAGATGGGCAGCAGACCATCAAACAGTGACCACGACCTTTTTTTGGTGCAAGTCTGGCTTGGGAAAGTGTGTTGGAGCTTCTTTTCAGTCCAACCACTGAGCTGGTTGTCAATGGTTGTCACTTATTGTTGTACATCACAATCTGACTGAGAAATGGTTCTTTGTTGTGTACAATAAGAGAAGACACTTCAAAATGACCATTTTTTTGATTTTTTGGTCTGCTAATGGAGCACCCAGTTTTTCAACTTCCAGTTTGCTTCAAATGCTGAATGACCATAAAATGGTCAACATTGAGTTCTTTGGCAACTTCTCATGTGGTTGCAAGAGGATCAGCTTTGATAATTGCTCTCAATTGGTTCTTGTCAACTTCTGATGGCCAGCCACTCTGCTACTTACCTTCAAGGCTCTTGTCTCCTTTGCAGAACTTAAACCATCACTGCACTGTAAGTTCATTCACAGTTCCTGGGCCAGATGCGTTGTTGATGTTGTGAGTTGTGTCCACTGCTTTATGACCCATTTTGAACTCGGATAAGAAATTTGCTCAAGTTTGCTCATCATTTAATTTCATTTCCACAGTCATATAAATGGAAATACACATACATATAAAATAATCAAATAATAAATCATTAGCAAAAAAGCATAAAGTGAGAAATGCACATTAAAATGACATATAAAAGACAACCACATTTATTTAAGAATGTATACAAGTATCAAATGGCAAATTTCAGCAGTGCAAAAACCGCAATTACTTTTGCACCAGCCTAGTATAATAGTTTGCATCTTCTCTTGGCATGTTTTGAATAAGGCACATGAACTCACTTCTATGACCATATAATTTTGGCATCAGATTTTAGGCTTGAAACATAATTTCTGACCAGATTTTTTTTAAGGACAGTTGCTTCAAATTTTTGACAGTGATCATCAACTAGAAACTTCTACAAACAAACAGGTGGAAAAATTTGAATTCATTTTAATAACCAATTATATTCAAAGGGGATGACAGAGGATGAGATGGTTGGATGGCATCACCGACTCGATGTACATGAGTTTGAGTAAACTCTGGGCGTTGGTGATGGACAGGGAAGCCTGGTGTGCTGCAGTCTGTGGGGTCACAAACAGTCAGACACAACTGAGTGACTGAACTGGACTGAATTATATTTAGTAACTCTAAGGATTCCTTTTATCATGTTGAAATAGTCAATGGTAGAGTTTCATGTGAAAATGGATAGGCTTCGAGTCCAGACTTTTTCACATCAGGGATTTCAGAGTAATTAGATAAAGCTCTGCTTTTACCTGGAACTGTCTGGATAGGTCTGTCTCCTAGCCCCCACCCCCAAGAGTACAACTGGGGGCTTTGCACAGAATGTCTTACATGTTAAAGGAATTGCTAGGCTTTTTGTTAAGAATATGCTTATAAGGTAAAAGGAGTGAGCCTGAATATGGTTTGCTAATAAGATTTTTAAAAAGGAGACCAAAGGTAATAGATTTTGGCCTAGAGAATTAAAGTCACATATGTAAATTCATAGAAAATAAATTAGAATTTGAACCCCAAGCTCCAGAGCCTGAACCCCCTACTCCCACATTTGTCCACTAGATAACATTTATGACCTGATTCTATTAGAGTCCTTCACTGTTGACTGATGTTTAACATTCTAAAAATGGGCAGTTTCTAAGTGCCGTTCAGAGTCTTGGTTAATCTTTTAAATCACGATATTTATTTTTCTGTCACTTTCTTTTTTTTTATACTTCCCTAGATATAACTAGGTAAAAGAGAACATCATGCCTTATATCAACAGTGAGTTCCCAGAAGGCAGCTATGTCCATAACTGCATTGAATAAGTATGCATTCATGATTATTAGTCATCTAATATGCACCAAACATTGTGTTAAATTGCAGGATAGCATACAAACAACTCAAGTAGTGGGGGGTGGGGCAAGGGAAGAAAGCCCTGTAGATAGAAAATGCGTTGCTTTTTCTCATAGGATTACAGAGAATGATGCCATGACCTCTACTTGAGGGCATCATGAAAGGCTTTACAAAAAGTGACATTTGAGGTGGGTTTTGAAGTGTGAATAGGAGTTTGACAAACTATATATATATGTAATATGTATGTATATATACATATGCATCATGATTATCTGAGTTCTCTCCATGTGGTGAGGTGATGTGATATAGTGAAAGAATATTGGGAGAAAAATCAAGAAAAATATGTTCCTGTCCTGATTTGTACATTATAACTTAGAGGTAAGTCATTTAACATCTCTGTCCTGCAGACTGTTTCGTGAAAGAATTTTGAAAAAAAAGTCTTGACAATTCTCAGGGGATTATTGGCACCCAGCAATTAGCATTTCTATCCTCTGTTCTTTTATACAAGATTTTGTGCCTGTGCCTATTTAAAATCCACTTTTCCTCCTTTGCCTCTCTCAATATTACCTTTAATTAAAAGTCATCTCTTCTTTTAATGAAGCATTTCACAGATGATTCTCATTCAATACCACATGATTATTGAGGAAAAAAAAATTTAAATTTAAATACATATTTGAACTCCTGTGACATCGGGCTATGTACCATGAGTGTATAAAGATTGATATGGTCTGCCCAATCCTTGGGAATTTGTAATCCAGGAGAAGAGACTGTTACATACACAGGCAGTCAGGAATAAAATCAGGGAATCTGTGATCCAGTGGTGGAGGGACACGTTCACTGCATATGCTGCTGCTGCTGCTGCTAAGTCTCTTCAGTCGTGTCCGACTCTGTGCGACCCCATAGACGGAAGTCCACCAGGCTCCCCCGTCCCTGGGATTCTCCAGGCAAGAACACTGGAGGGGGTTGCCATTTCCTTCTCCAATGCATGAAAGTGAAAAGTGAAAGTGAAGTCGCTCAGTCGTGTCCGACCCTCAGCGACCCCATGGACTGCAGCCTTCCAGACTCCTCCGTCCATGGGGTTCTCCAGGCAAGAGTACTGGAGTGTGGTGCCATTGCCTTGGAACTCTCAAATAAGTCAAACTTTAAATGGAAAATAGTGTATAATATTGTATATGAAATGAGTCGCCAGGCCAGGTTCGATGCAGGATACAGGATGCTTGGGGCTGGTGCACTGAGACGACCCAGAGGGATGGTATGGGGAGGGAGGAGGGAGGAGGGTTCAGGATGGGGAGCACATGTATACCTGTGGCAGATTCATTTTGATATATGGCAAAACCAATACAATATTGTAAACTTAAATAAAATAAAATTAAAAAAAAAAAAAAATAGTGTAGGTCCCAATAAAGTGTGGCAATAACCTAAGGCCTATACAATGTTATTCTGTTTACACCACACTTTATTTTACATTATCTCATTTGATCCTCACAATAAACTTGAAATGTAGGAAGGTATCATTTAATTTTATGAGTGAGAAATTCAAACTCAAGGAAATTAACTCACCTCCTCAGGCTTCTTAGTAGTGCGTGGGAGAACAAGGACTGATTTCTAAATTCAGTAATTTTTGTGTAGCACCAGCTGGTTGGAGACAGACTCTGGAGGCGGGAGGTGGAAAGGAATAGGACTGAGACTCAAGTTCTTCATATGGCTCCTGTTTTTAAAGAACTCCTACATGGGGGTATGGGTGTGGGGGTGAAACTATTGAATACCTGCATCACCAGTTTCATGGATTAACCTACAGGTGGCGCCACGTCCCAATACAAACCTTTTCTCCTTGAAGCTATGGCACAGACCACTGACCTTCAGTTCAACTTGGCAGACTAAAGTGAGGTCAGGATGGGGAACACATGTATACCTGTGGCGGAATCATTTTGATGTATGGCAAAACCAATATAATACTGTAAAGTTAAGTAAAATAAAAAAAAAAATAAAGTGAGGTCATAACCCTGCTTCCCCTCTTCCTGAGATAATCAGGATCTGTTTACTTACATTCTTGAAATCAGTAAAGAAGGGCGTGGAAGGCATGAGGATGTTAGAATGTAATGGCTTGGGAATATCCACTCTGCCTTTCATTGCTGAATGCTTTGGACAAGCAATGAAGTCCCTCTCAACTCCAGCTCTTCACCTCTCAAGTGACGTGAACTTTCACAGAAGTTTTTGTGAAGGTCACTCATAATGCATGACTGTGGGCCAGCTACACAGCTGTTCAGCAAATGGTAGTTATATTTACCCATAGCTAAACATGGTAAGGAAACAATGATCATACCAAAATCTCTCTACCTACCCATTTGTTATAAGAAACACATATTCAGGTATTTAGACCAGCGTCTACTACTGGTAGGGTGTTATTCTTGCATTTTTGGACTCTTCAGCAGAGGATTCTTTCATGAAGGTTGGGCAGGGAGAGTAGGGAGAATACAGATGGCCTTTGATTATGCTGTGAAGGCTTTCATCATCTTTCTGATAAACAACATGATTCTGTCAAAAGTCCCCAAAGTAATGAACTAATGCACATTTATTAGGTATATAACTAAGTATTCTAATTGGTTGAAATAGCATAGAAATTCTTTCTCAAAATTTATATTGTTATAAGGGAAAAAGAGAGAAGGCAATGGCACCCCACTCCAGTACTCTTGCCTGGAGAACTCCATGGACGGAGGAGCCTGGTAGGCTCCAGTCCATGGGGTCGCTAAGAGTCGGACACGACTGAGTGACTTCACTTTCACTTTTCACTTTCGTGCATTGGAGAAGGAAATGGCAACCCACTCCATTGTTCTTACCTGGAGAATCCTAGGGACAGAGGAGCCTAGTGGGCTGCTGTCTATGGAGTCGCACAGAGTCGGACACGACTGAAGCGACTTAGCAGCAGCAGCAGCAAGGGAAAAGAACCATTAACCATGAAACAACTGAAAATCTAGATAGTGATTATACATATAATTAACTGCTAAATGATACTTCTGTGTAGGGTTAATGGAAGTTTTTGATTTCCTGCTCATCTAATCTGACTCTGCTCACTTTGATAATGGTATTTGTTGTTTTCTTTAATTTTATTATTATTATTATTATTTTTTACTTTACAATATTGTATTGGTTTTGCCATACATCAACATGCATCTGCCACAGGTGTACATGTGTTCCCCATCCTGAACCATCTCCCACCTCCCTCCCCATACCATCCCTCTGCGTCATCCCAGTGCACCAGCCCCAAGCATCCTGTATTCTGCATCAAATCCGGACTGGTGATTCATTTCTTATATGATATTACACATGTTTTAATGCCATTCTCCCAAATCACCCTACCCTCGCCCTCTCCCACAGAGTCCAAAAGACTGTTCTATACATCTGTGTCTCTTTTGCTGTCTCATATACAGGGTTGTTGTTACCATCTTTCTAAATTCCATATATATGCATTAGTATACTGTATTGGTGTTTTTCTTTCTGGCTTACTTCACTCTGTATAATAGGCTCCAGTTTCATCCATCTCATTAGAATTGATTCAAATGTATTCTTTTTAATGGCTGAGTAATACTCCATTGTGTATATGTACCACAGCTTTCTTATCAATTCATCTGCTGATGGACATCTAGGTTGCTTCCATGTCCTGGCTATTATAAACAGTGCTGTGATGAATATTGGGGTACAAGTGTCTCTTTCAATTCTGGTTTCCTCTGTGTGTATGCCCAGCAGTGGGATTGCTGGATCATAGGGCAGTTCTATTTCCAGTTTTTTAAGGAATGTCCACACTGTTCTCCATAGTGGCTGTACTAGTTTGCATTCCCACCAACAGTGTAAGAGGGTTCCCTTCTCTCCGCACCCTCTCCAGCATTTATTGCTTGTGGACTTTTGGATCGCAGCCATTCTGACTGGTGTGAAATGGTACCTCATAGTGGTTTTGATTTGCATTTCTCTGATAATGAGTGATGTGGAGTATCTTTTCATGTGTTTGTTAGCCATCTGTATGTCTTCTTTGGAGAAATGTCTATTTAGTTCTTTGGCCCATTTTTTGATTGGGTCATTTATTTTTCTGAAATTGAGCTATAGGAGTTGCTTGTATATTTTTGAGATTAGTTGTTTGTCAGTTGCTTCATTTGCTATTATTTTCTCCCATTCTGAAGGCTGTCTTTTTACCTTGCTTATAGTTTCTTTTGTTGTGCAGAAGCTTTTGATTTTAATTAGGTCCCATTTGTTTATTTTTGTTTTTATTTCCAATATTCTGGGAGGTGGGTCATCGTAGCTGGTTATCAGGGTAGTTTCTGGGAAATCATAGCTAATTTCTCAATAAATAACCTGAAGGACAACAATAAATGAAATCTACAGATGTCAGAAGTCAAGAGCCCCTTACAATAAATCTCTTTATTTTTTTAATTGATTTAATTGGAGGATAATTGCTTTACAATATTGTATTGGCTTCTGGCATACATCAACATGAGTCAGCCATAGATATACATATGTCCCCTCCCTCTTGAACCTCCCTCTCACCTCCCACCCCTTCACACCCCTGTAGCTTGTCACAGAGAAATAAATCTCTTTTCATTTGGCAGGACAGGTCACCCTCAGGAAATAATAAGGTGAGTCATGTGAACCTGTGAGCTGGTTCATCTCTTTCAGGTTGCAAGGTAAGAGAGATGTCAGGTCATCTAAGGAGAAAAGTCTTCTTGCAAGGATGCGTAGAATAGGAGATGAACAGTGGGAAGCTTTCACAGAAGGCTCATGGAATCTAAAAGTTTGTTCAAGTGCAACACTGTTCATGCCATCTTACTCCTTCTGTGTCTCCTCAACGGCAGAAGTTTTTGCTTCCTTTCTCCTGCACAAGTTTGGACACTGTGCTTCTACTGCTGTTACTATTATCACAGAAGCTCCCATGTTCCCTTCTTTTTCCCTTCCTTTCATTGCAGGGTTTCTGCTAACTTGTGGCTTGTAGTCATGCCTTCTGTTATCTTCTGAATAACTTATTTTTACTACTTTTCTTTCTTTGTCTCCTTTTTCTGTCTAACAACTGTCTGATGACTCTTTTGGGGTTGAGTACAGGATGTGATTCTATCACCCATCCATAATGGAATAGAGCATGCTCCTGGGTCACCTGCTAAACATCTGGTAAACTATTTTGGTTGCCTTTGGTCAGATATCCTTTCTCTGTTCATTGAATTCCACTCAAGGTATTAGGGCTACATGTTTCAGGGCATGGAGACCTATATGTCAGGAATCTAGAGGTGGGGTAAGTCCACTTTGAGGATTCTCAGCTGGGGCAGTGTAAATATAGTCACATTTCATGGTGTTCCTAATGGGCTGTGTAGCCCATAAGAAATAAGTAGGTTAAGTTTTTTTTTTTTCTGCCTTTAGTTTTATTGAAGGATAGTTGCCTCACAATCTTGCGTTAGTTTCTGCTGTAGCAGAATGAATCAGCCATACATATGCATATCTGCATCTGTGTCTTAGTCATGTCCAACTCTTTGTGACCCCAAGGACTGTGTAGCCTGCCAGGCTCCTCAGTCAATGGAGTTTTCCAAGCAAGAATACTGGAGCAGGTCACCATTTCCTACTCCAGGGCATCTTCCGGACCCAGGGATTTAACTCAAATCTCCTGAGTCTCGTGCATTGGCAGGTGGATTCTTTACCACTGTGCCACATGGAAAGACTGCAAATACATGGATACATGTACACACAATGTATCCCCTTCCTTGTGGACTTCCTTCCCACTCAGGCCACCATAATGCATTAAGTAGAGTCCCCCATGCTATACAGTATGTTCTCATTAGTTATCTATACATAGTATCAATCAGATCAGATCAGATCAGATCAGTCGCTCAGTCGTGTCCGACTCTTTGCAACCCCATGAACCGCAGCACGCCAGGCCTCCCCTGTCCATCACCAGCTCCCGGAGGTCACTCAGACTCGCATCCATCGAGTCAGTGATGCCATCCAGCCATCTCATCCTCTGTCGTCCCCTTCTCCTCCTGCCCTCAATCCCTCCCAGCATCAGAGTCTTCTCCAATGAGTCAACTCTTCGCATGAGGTGGCCAAAATACTGGAGTTTCAGCTTTAGCATCATTCCTTCCAAAGAAATTCCAGGATTGATCTCCTTCAGAATGGACTGGTTGGATCTTCTTGCAGTCCAAGGGACTCTCAAGAGTCTTCTCCAACACCACAGTTCAAAAGCATCGATTCTTCGGCGCTCAGCCTTCTTCACAGTCCAGCTCTCACATCCATACATGACCACAGGAAAGACCATAGCCTTGACTAGGCGAACCTTTGTTGGTAAAGTGATGTCTCTGCTTTTGAATATGCTATCTAGGTTGGTCATAACTTTCCTTCCAAGGAGCAAGCGTCTTTTAATTTCATGGCTGCAGTCACCATCTGCAGTGATTTTGGAGCCAGAAAAACAAAGTCTGACACTGTTTCCACTGTTTCCCCATCTATTTCCCATGCAGTGATGGGACCAGATGCCATGACCTTCGTTTTCTGAATGTTGAGCTTTAAGCCAACCTTTTCACTCTCCACTTTCACTTTCATCAAGAGGCTTTTTAGCCCCTCTTCACTTTCTGCCATAAGAGTGGTGTCATCTGCATATCTGAGGTTATTGATATTTCTCCCGGCAATCTTGATTCCAACTTGTGTTTCTTCCAGTCCAGCATTTCTCATGATGTACTCTGCATATAAGTTAAATAAACATGGTGACAATATACAGCCTTGACGTACTCCTTTTTCTATTTGGAACCAGTCTGTTGTTCCATGACCAGTTCTAACTGTTGCTTCCTGACCTGCATACAGATTTCTTAAGAGGCAGATCAGGTGGTCTGGTATTCCCATCTCTTTCAGAATTTTCCATAGTTTATTGTGATCCACACAGTCAAAGGCTTTGGCATAGTCAATAAAGCAGAAATAGATGTTTTTCTGGAACTCTCTTGCTTTTTCCATGATCCAGCGGATGTTGGCAATTTGATCTCTGGTTCCTCTGCCTTTTCTAAAACCAGCTTGAACATCAGGAAGTTCACGGTTCACATATTGCTGAAGCCTGGCTTGGAGAATTTTGAGCATTACTTTACTAGCGTGTGAGATGAGTGCAATTGTTCGGTAGTTTGAGCACTCCTTGGCATTGCCTTTCTTTGGGATTGGGATGAAAACTGACCTTTTCCAATCTTGTGGCCACTGCTGAGTTTTCCAAATTTGCTGGCATATTGAGTGTAGCACTTTCACAGCATCATCTTTCAGGACTTGGAATAGCTCCACTGGAATTCCATCACCTCCACTAGCTTTGTTCATAGTGATGCTTTCTAAGGCCCATTTAATAGTGTATGTAAATTCGTCAATCTTAGTCTACCAATCGCTTCCCCCACTTCCATTTGCTCCTTAGTATCCATGTATTTCTTCTCTATATCTGTTTCTCTTACTTCTGCTTTGCAAATTAGATCATCTATACCATTCTTTTATATCCCACATATATGCATTAATATATGATATTTGTTTTTCTGCATCTCATGCAGCTCGATATAAAAAACAAAGAACCCAATCAAAAAAATGGGCATAAGACCTAAATAGAAATAATGATTTTGAGAGATGTTCCCCAAGCAAGCTCTGGGACCTGTGCCCATGTTAATTAGTTTTCTATTTGTGCTGTAATAAATGATCAATTTAGCAGCTTAAAGCAGCACGAATTTATTTTTTATAGTTCTGTAGGTCAGAAGTTTTATATGGGTATCATTGGACTAAATCTGGGTGTCAGCAGGGCTACATTTTTTTTTTTTTTTTTTTCTGGAGGTCCCGGAGAAGATTCTACCTGCAGGATCATTAGGTTGTTGGCAGAATTCAGTTCCTTTCAATAGTAGGATTAAGGATTCTTTCCTTGCTGATGGTCAACTGAAGCTCCTTCTAGGAGCCACTTGCATTCTTTGGCTTGTGGCACCTTTCCTACCTTCAGAGCCAAAAGCAGAAAGTTAAGTCCCTCTCAAGCTTCAGATCTCTCCTGCTGCTTCTTCTGTCTTTTCATCTCCTTGATCAATCTTTCTGCTTTCCTCTTCTGCTTTTAAGGACTCGTGTGATGAGATTGGGTTTACCACAATAATCTAGGATAATCCCACTGTCCCAAAGTCTGTAATATTAGTCATGTCATCTGCAAAATCCCTTTGCCATGTAAGTAACATATTCACAAGTTCCAGTATTAGGACATGGACATCTTTGTGGGGCCATTAATCTGGCCTAGCACACCATTTTTTAAAAAAATATAAATTTATTTATTTTAATTGGAGGCTAATTACTTTATAATATTGTATTGGGTTTGCCATACATCAACATGAATCCGCCACGGGTGTACATGTGTTCCCCATCCTGAACCCCCTTCCCACCTCCCCTCCCCGTACGACCCCTCTGGGTCATCCCAGTGCACCAGTCCCAAGCATCCTGTATCCTGCATCGAACCTGGACTAGTGATTCGTTTCATAGATGATATTATACATGTTTCAATGCCATTCTTCCAAATCATCACACCCTCGCCCTCTCCCACAGAGTCCAAAAGACTGTTCTATACATCTGTGTCTCTTTTGCTGTCTCGCATACAGGGTTATCATTACCATCTTTCTAAATTCCATATATATGTGTTAGTATACTGTATTGGTGTTTTTCTTTCTGGCTTACTTCACTCTGTATAATAGGCTCCAGTTTCCTCCACCTCATTAGAACTGATTCAAATGTATTCTTTTTTAATGGCTGAGTAATGCTCCATTGTGTATATGTACCACAGCTTTCTTATCCATTCGTCTGCTGATGGACATCTAGGTTGCTTCCATGTCCTGGCTATTATAAATAGTGCTGCGATGAACATTGGGGTACACACGTCTCTTTCAGTTCTGGTTTCCTCAGTGTGTATGTATGTCCAGCAGTGGGATTGCTGGATCATAAGGCAGTTCTATTTCCAGTTTTTTAAGGAATCTCCACACTGTTCTCCATAGTGGCTGTACTAGTTTGCATTCCCACCAACAGTGTAAGACGGTTCCCTTTTCTCCACACCCTCTCCAAGCACACGATTTTTTGACTTCCACTTGTCTTGACCATGACAAATATAAATCCTCCAGAAACTATCACAGTTTTCACATCCTCCTGAAGCTGTCCTCACATGTGATTGGCAATGCTGATTTTTTCTTTCTTTGACTTCTTACACCATATTGTTTATACTACATTTGGTCACATGCTCTTATAGTACTCTTGATGGTTTAATAAATATTTAAAGTATTATATAAGTAGCACGCTTTGGGGAAAGGAAGCCTGATGGAGTACCAGTTCCTGGGCTGATGATCACTTCATTGATGTATCTACCACCAAAACGGAGCTACTAAAAGATTCTTATAATATGTTTTCTAGTTCCCTTACTCTGGCAGCCAGAGTTGATTAGAATTTAAATCATTCTTTCAATAGAGTAGAGCTTCTGCCCTTGGATTTTATTGTTTGTTTCATGAAAGAGAGCTCCAGTTGACAATTCAGTCGTGGTTAGAATTCAGGAAATCTTTGTTGACAAAGATCACATTATAATTACCCTAAATCCAACTCTCTATGAAGATAATAGAATGTTGGGAAGTTTAGGGTCAGGCTTAACGCCTAGATTTCATCACTCTTTTTCTGTTCACTTCCAAAGTCCATTGAGTATGTCCATAAAGACAAGACCAGGGATAAAAATATAAATGTTATCAAAGTACCAAACAACAGCTCCTTAATCTGTTTCTTAGAGCAGTGCTTTTTAGTAAGGGACCAAACTGAGAGTGGCCATTGAGAAATGACCTTGGGACCTGTGCTATTCTGGTTTACCCAGTTACCTTCCTGCAGACAGAAAGCTTTAGGTGGGCCAGAAGCCAAATAGATATCTCTTTGCTTACTGCATGGAGGAGGAAGCCAGAGGTTTTAAAAATTTGTTTGTTTTATAGACTGCATCCCATAGTGAGTGAGAAATAAAGAAGTTTGTCTTGTTTTTGAGCGGCTTGCTGGTTTTATGGCCCCGTCTCCTTAGTGACTCTGTGACTTCAACACTCAGAGAAGAGCCTTGAAATTTCATTCCTATTGATCCTTCCTGGATAGTAGAACAAGTTTCCTCTCTTCTTCTTCTCTTCCTTCTACCCACTTGGAGCTTCCCAGGTGGCTCAGCGTAAAAGAATCTGCCTGTCAGTGCAGGAGACATGGGTTCGGTTCCTGAGTCTGGAAGACCCCCTGGAGATGGAAATTGCAACCCACAAGGCGATGACACCCCACTCCAATACTCTTGCCTGGAAAATCCCATGGATGGAGGAGCCTGGTAGGCTGCAGTTCATGGGGCTGTGAAGAGTCGGACATGACTGAGCGACTTCCCTTTCACTTTTCACTTTCATGCATTGGAGAAGGAAATGGCAACCCACTCCAGTGTTCTTGCCTGGAGAATCCCAGGGACAGGGGAGCCTGGTGGGCTGCCATCTATGGGATCACACAGAGTCAGACATGACTGAAGTGACTTCGCAGCAGCAGCAGCAGCAGCCAGTATTCTTGCCTGGGAAATCCCATGGACAGAGGAGCCTGGCGGGCTACAGTCCTTGGGGTCGCAAAGAGTTGGACACAACCGAGTGACTAAACAACAACAGCGATTGCTCCTTCCTGGACAGTGGGGCAGGAGTCCTGTCTCTTCTGTGTACATGTGAGGGCAGGGGATAGGCACTAACCCACCTCTGGCCTTTCAGGAACTAGACTTTACTGAGCCCCACTTATTTATCAGTCACCAAATTGAGCTCTTTCTGAATATATTTCCTCATGAACCCTCAACAGCTTTTGAGTAGACATCAATGGTACATGCTTTGATCTCCAAAGACTCTTACTTCTGTACTCCTCTGATAAGAGTTAAGGATCCAGATCAGCCACTGATCATGGGTTGGAAGTTTCTTTGAAAGAATAACAGTTGTTAGACTGTGTTTTCCAGGTGTAGTTCCATTTTGCGTTTGTAGTTCCTTTCGCTGTGTTGCTTTGCTGTGTTATTTATCTCCAGGATTCTTCTCTTTTGAATCCTGCTTCTCATGTAGTAGTTAAGAAATGATTCTCTCTCCCTAATATCTTCTTTAAAAGCCTAAACATTTTAGGTTTACAGAAACGTTGCAAAAATTGTGTCTAGTTGACATACACTTTTCACTAAGCTTTTCTTGATGTCAAAAACTTATGTAACCATGGTATAGTGATCAAAATCAATGATCAAAATCAAGAAATGAACACTGATACACCTCTGATCAACACAGAGTTGTGGTTCAGATTTCACCAGTTTCCCTGTCATCAAAATATCCTTTTCTTGTCCAGGAACCCTATCAAGAACTTCACCTGCACTTACTGCATCTGGCTCCTTAGTCTCCTGCAACCTGTGACACATTATTTCTGTATCTTTCATCAACGTGACAATTTGGATGAGTATTGTTGAGATGTTTTGCAGAATCTCTCTCTCATTTGGGGTTTTTCTGATGTCCTGTCATCAAAAAATTTAGAATTAGAATAAGATTCTAAAAATTTAGAATTTTTTGAAATCTGAACTTTTTAGAAATCTAAATTTTTAGATTTTAAAAATTTAGAACCTTATTAGAATAAGGTTGTGCTTGTTCAACAAAAATACCACTAGTGATGTTGCATCCTTCTCAGCGCATCCCAGCAATAATTTTCATCACTTGGTTAAGGTAGTGTCTGCTGGATTTCCACCGTAAAGTTATTATTTATGCATTGGAAATTGATAATTATAGTGGGGGAGAAATTTTGAGAGTGGAGTAATATCTTTTTCATCAAACTCTTGCCCAACAATATTAGCATCCATTGGTGGAGTTTGTCTGTAACAGGTATTACTGTTGTGTATCATGGTAATTTTCTAATTCCTTCTTTATTTTTACATTTATTAGTGGGAATTTTTTTGATAAAATGTATCCTGTATCCCAAATTTATTTATTTATTCAAGTATTTATAATCTGTAGGGACTCCTGGATATTTATTTTACTAATATGGCTTATAAATGCAACACTTTCTCCTTTCCTCTCTTATTTTCTTCCTCCCTCCCTTTCTTCCTCTCTTCTCTTCAGTTTTTTCTTTCATTGTTCAAAATTTGGCTGTTAGGAGTTCCTTGCCATTGGCTCTTATGTCCTTCTGATATATCTCATTCTTTTTGTATACTTCCTTATTTTTCTAGCATCATGAGATGTCCTGGGCTTACCTTATATTTTCTCTGTTCCAGTGCTGATATCAGCTAGTCCTCTAAGGAGCCTGCTTTCATTTTTGGAGAACAGTATTTAGAAGATGAAGATCTGGGTACTGGGTGTGCTCCTTGTTACTGTCGTATTATTGACCCAGGCCCTATATACTAACCCAACTATACACATATTAATTTACATTTATGTCTATATTCATAAATCCGCATATACATTAAAAACTGAGTTCATATTGGTATCTCTGACTCCAGTCCAACACCACAAGGCCTTTGTAGCCTTCCTTCTTTCCTCATTTTTATGAATGTATTTATATTTATGATTGCACTGCGTCTTCACTGCTGTGCACAGGCTTTCTCTGGTTGTGGTGAGCGGGCTTCTTGTTGCATTGCACAGGCTCTAGGTGCGTGGGCTTCAGTAATTGTAGATTGTGGGTCCTGGAGCTGGGGCTCAGTAGCTGTGGCACATGGGCTTAGTTGCTCTGTGGCATGTGAAATCTTCCTGGACCAGGGATTAAACCCATGTCCCCTGCACCGGCAGACAGAGTCTTATTCACTGCTCCACCAAGGAAGTCTGCTCCTTTCTTATTTTTAACTTCTTTCCCCCTACAATGAGAAAGCTGGATCTCAATATGTGCAATACCTTTACTTATTTGTTCAGTCCTAGAATACATGTAAAGGATTATAGAATTGCTAGCCCATATTGCTATGAGAAATACATTTGCTAAACATTTTTGTGTACAGTGTGAGATATTTATCTAATTTTACCTTTTCTAAGCAACTTGTCCAGAGAAGGCAATGGCAACCCACTCCAGTACTCTTGTCTGGAAAATCCCGTAGACGGAGGAGCCTGGTGGGGTGCAGTCCATGGGGTCACTAAGAGTCGGGCATGACTCAGTGACTTTACTTTCACTTTTCACTTTCATGCATTGGAGAAGGCAATGGCAACCCACTCCACTATTCTTGCCTGGAGAATCCCAGGGACGGAGAAGCCTGGTGGGCTGCCGTCTATGGGGTCGCACAGAGTCGGACACGACTGAAGTGACTCAGCAGCAAGAAACTTGTCAACATCCATAGGTTGTCCCAGCACCATTTATTAAAATGCCTGTTTTTATCTCGGTGATTTAAGATGCCATTTGTAGCATATACTCAGTGCTCATCGATACTTGTATCTGTTTCTGCACTTTTTATCCTTTTCTATCGATCTAGTTATCCACAAAAGTGTGCCAATACCACGCTTTTAATTACAGAAGTTTTATAGTGTATTTTAATGTGTGCTATGGCTAGTTTCTCCAATGAGTCAACTCTTCGCATGAGGTGGCCAAAATACTGGAGTTTCAGCTTTAGCATCATTCCTTCCAAAGAAATTCCAGGATTGATCTCCTTCAGAATGGACTGGTTGGATCTCCTTGCAGTCCAAGGGACTCTCAAGAGTCTTCTCCAACACCACAGTTCAAAAGCATCAATTCTTCGGCGCTCAGCCTTCTTCACAGTCCAGCTCTCACATCCATACATGACCACAGGAAAGACCATAGCCTTGACTAGGCGAACCTTTGTTGGCAAAGTGATGTCTCTGCTTTTGAATATGCTATCTAGGTTGGTCATAACTTTCCTTCCAAGGAGTAAGCGTCTTTTAATTTCATGGCTGCAGTCACCATCTGAGCGACTGATCTGATCTGATCTGATGGCTAGTTTCCCGCTGTAATTTTTCTCTTTGGTTGTTTTCCTAGCTATTCTTGCATATTTGTTTTTGTATCTAAATTTTAGGTACCAACTTATCTAACTCTGTTAAATAATTTCTTGGTAATTTTATTAGGATGGCATTGAGTTAATAAATTAAGGGAAGGGAAGTGAAGTCGCTCAGTCGTGTCCGACTCTTTGCGACCCGTGGACTGTAGCCCATCAAGCTCCTCCGTCCATGGGATTCTCCAGGCAAGAGTACTGGCGTGGGTTGCCATTTCCTTCCCATAATATAAGAGAAACTGTCGTGTTTAATGCCAGGTCACCTAACCAAGAGCAAAGAATGCCTTGCCATTCCTTAAAATCTGCTTTTGTTTCTTTCAGGAGGTCTACCATGGCTATGCTAATTTGCACCAGCCTCTCCATTGTTTCCCTCCCTCAGCCTCTCTGCACACGCATTCAGGCCATGCCCTTAAAGATCCTTCCCAATGTCTGGCTGCCTCTTAGCACTTAACACACATTTTTAAAAGGAAGAAAAGAAAAAGAAGAAAAGGTAACTTGTTATGGGCTCATTAGTGTCATCTCCCTCCACAAAAACAATATGTATTATTGTCCTAACCTTAGAATGAAACCATATTTGGAGATTAGGTCCTTATAGAGGTGATGAAGTTAAAGTGAGGTCATTAGGGTGACCTTAATCCAATCTGATAAAAAAGGGAAATTTGGACACAGATTTGTACTAAGGGAGGATCATCTGAGGACACAGGGACAAGACAGTCATCTAGAAGCCAAGGAGAGACCTCAGAAGAAAGCAACTCTGCTGACAATTTAGCCTTTGAAGTGGTGAGAAAATCAATTTCTGGGGTTTAAGCCACTCAGCTTGTGGTAATTTGTTATTGCAGCCTTAGCAAGCTAATATATTTGTCTAGAGAAAATTTTACTTACCTCAAGACATCAGCCCTATTGATTAATTAATAGTCAGAGTTTCTTTGCAAATTCTACTCTTGAGATAGTCTTTTTAGACCAATATGGACATGCTTTGAGCCTCAATATTGCTGTCACTGAATCAGCCAATATACAAGTGACATGATCAATATTTTCAAGCTGTGTCCTCAAGGGATGCTAGAAATATGACTTCATTTTTTTCTATCACTCACCCTTATTTCTGTCTTGAGCCTCAGTACTGCCTGGTGGCAGAAAATTTACCCCATTAATCCTAGTTTTAAGTATTTCAGATTAGGTTCATTGGGGGACTTTTCCTTCCCAAAGGACTTCTCAGATATTGGTTCAGAAAAATACAGTAATCAGTCATGTTTTGTCGTGGCCAAGCTTAATAATGCCTCCTCTTAAAATCTTCCCTGCTTCTCTCCCTATCTTTCATGCCTGCTTTTTGCATTTCCTGAAATGTGTAGCAGATATACCTTCTCTAGGCTCTCCTTTCTCTGCAGACTAAAATAACGCCTTGGCTTGTCTCTCTGGGCCCCAGTTGGAAAGAAGCTCAGTCTGCCTTTGCTCTCTGAATGCCAGGATTATCTGAGGGGCATTTGTTCATCTTTCTTTTCCCTTACACTAAGACCTGATCCTGGGTTGGAGATGTAGGGTTAAAAGCCGCTTCTTTAAAGATGGAGACCCACTGCCTCCACTGCCCAGACACATGGCACTTCCTCTTTCTTTCCAGTGTCACGTTCCACTCTGTGTATATTCTATAATTTATTTAACTGGTATCCCATCAATGGATACCTTTTGCTATTGCAAACAGTATGGCAATGAATAGCCTTGTCCTTTTGATGGACATTTGCAAATTGATCCAAATACTATGTGTGCAGTTTCTCATGGTTTCTACACTGTCCTCAGTATTATATGAATTTCATCCTATAATTCACTTCACCAGCTTTACCAACATTGAGGGCTATCAATGTTTTTGATATTTGAACAATTTTGTAAGTAAAATATCGCATATAATGTTAGTTTAGATGTTTATTTCTCATTTTCTGAGATAAGATTCTTTTTTTTTTATTTTTATTTTTTAAATTTAACTTTACAATATTGTATTGGTTTTGCCATACATCAAAATGAATCCGCCACAGGCATACACGTGCTCCCCACCCCGAACCCTCCTCCCTCCTCCCTCCCCATACCATCCCTCCGGGTCATCCCAGTGCACCAGCCCCAAGCATTCAAGATACTTTTTAATCATATATTTAAGAGCTTTTATAAAATTGTTTTTGTAGCTTATCTGTTCCTGTCCCTTTTTCCATTCTTCTGTTGGTTTGTTGGTGTTTTGATTTTTCTGAGGCCATTATAAAGGAAATTATCCCTTTGTCTTTCACTTCTTCTAGCTATGTTTTTTCTTTATTTTTCATTTGTAGTTTGACGTTTCTAATAATGAGTGTTTCCAGGAAGAATTTTTAATTTTGTTATTAACTTTATCAGTTGTTTTCTTTGGCATCTGAGAACATCTGTGAACATTTAATACTAGGAGTAGTAGCAAAGAAGTTGCTTGTTTCCTGTTCCTCCCTGCTAGAACTGAAAGCGGGAAGAGCACCAGCGCTGTTCGCAAACTTTGCCTTAAATACCTCCTCGGCAGGTCTACATCAGAGTGAATTTGAAGTGTTGTTACTCAGTTCTTATAAAATAATCTGGTTGATCCCAATTCACAGAGCTACTAGTGCCTTGTATAGTCCGTCCAAACTGTGGACAAGTTTTTCTGAAAAAAGAATGAAAAAGAACAAAACTAATGGTGCAGAACAATCACTTGACTTGATGCCATGCGTGAGAAAAGCAACTATTCCTGCTATGTGTGAGAAAAGCAACTATTCCACTGTTGATAACTGCTGTAATGTACTTCATTGCCCAAGTTAACGGATAACAGTGATACAGAGTAAAAAGATCCTGTGCTTTTTGCTCTCATTTTCTCGACAGATTTCAATGAAATAACAAAGAATATTCTTTAGAACGTTTCAACATTTATAACACGTTTTCAAAACTTCCAGTATGATAATGCTACTAGATTAGGGCAGGTAAGAATTGCCTTCTTACAAAAGGAATGTCATTTCTAAATGCTGCAGAACTGGAGTCTGTCATTTCTTCTCTTATTACTAGCGTCATTTAAATAATTGGGAGAGGTTCTTCAATTAATTTGGTGCATGCCTTCAGTGTGCCTCAAGTAACCTCTTCCATGTTGACAGCCTGGTTTATTGTTAGGAAGAAAGGGTGACCTTAAGAAACAACTGAGCTTGTGTGCTCCTTGTTGTCAGTAAGGTGGGCTTGACATCAGCTGACTAAGGCAAGAATTACAGTCTTGGTGAAAATTTTCTCCGAATATAAGTGTACTGCATCCCTCCAGTTATCTTTCAGCAGAATACAGCAAAGTAAAGAAGAAGCCCTTCTGGCAGTTCAACTCATTCATTGGGAGGTTGTAACAAAGCTTCTTTTAAAACCACACATGAAGTTGTATTTTCTGTTTGTTCAGATCAGATCAGTCGCTCAGTCGTGTCCGACTCTTTGCGACCCCATGAACTGCAGCACGCCAGGCCTCCCTATCCATCACCAGCTCTCGGAGGTCACTCAGACCCACATTCATCGAGTCAGTGATGCCATCCAGCCATCTCATCCTCTGTCGTCCCCTTCTCCTCCTGCCCTCAATCCCTCCCAGCATCAGAGTCTTCTCCAATGAGTCAACTCTTCGCATGAGGTGGCCAAAATACTGGAGTTTTAGCTTTAGCATCATTCCTTCCAAAGAAATCCCAGGGTTGATCTCCTTCAGAATGGACCGGTTGGATCTCCTTGCAGTCCAAGGGACTCTCAAGAGTCTTCTCCAACACCACAGTTCAAAAGCATCAATTCTTCGGCGCTCAGCCTTCTTCACAGTCCAGCTCTCACATCCGTACATGACCACAGGAAAGACCATAGCCTTGACTAGGCGAACCTTTGTTGGCAAAGTGATGTCTCTGCTTTTGAATATGCTATCTAGGTTGGTCAGAACTTTCCTTCCAAGGAGTAAGCGTCTTTTAATTTCATGGCTGCAGTCACCATCTGCAGTGATTTTGGAGCCCAGAAAAATAAAGTCTGACACTGTTTCCACTGTTTCTCCATCTATTTCCCATGTAGTGATGAGACCAGATGCCATGATCTTCGTTTTCTGAATGTTGAGCTTTAAGCCAACCTTTTCACTCTCCACTTTCACTTTCATCAAGAGGCTTTTTAGTTCTGTTTGTTAGAGACCCTCAAACTCTTCTGATGATCACATGAATTTCTTACTGAAGGTGCAGGAGCTGCCTGACTTAGGGCTAAAGAAAGAGTTAATAAGAACTTTCAGTTTTTATTTTTTCCTAAAAATATTTGGCTCCCATATATGATTTTACTGTCTGTTGCTTAATACCATTTAAAAGTTACTTTTAAATGACATAAATTTATGAAGTTATTACCAAGTATTCAATTGCTGAAACTTTTTTTTAAAAGAAAAATCTTGGTCATTCTGTCTTTTACAGCAGAAGAAAACACACAGGAACTTAAATTAAAAAGTTTGTTATAAAATTTTTTCAAAATTTGAAATTGAGGTATAATTTACATATAATAAAGTGCACATATTTTGAATTTAGTTTTATTAGTTTTAATAACTGTGTACATCCACCATCCATATAAACAGTGTAGAATATTTCCATTTCCATTTCCACAAGGAAGTTCCTTTGTGTCCTTTTTTAGTCCTTACATGCCTCTTCTTACAACAGGCAACCTGTGGCTGGACATTTGAGTTGTTTCCAGAACTTTGCTTTGATGGGTAAGTTTTGTGAACATTGTTGTACACATCTTTCTGTGGATATGTTTTCAGGTCTCGTGGGTAAATGCCTAGAAATGTAACTGCCAGCCATGAAGTAGATGTATGTTTGTAAGAAACTGCCTAACAGATCTCCAAAATACTGTACCATTTCACATTCTCATGGCAGTGTATGAGAGTTCCAGGTGCTCTATATGACCACCAACATTTGGTAATATCAGTTTTTTATTTAAAAAAAAAAGATTTATTTATTTATTTTTGGCTTTGTTGGGTCTTCATTGCTGTGCACAGGCTTTCTCTAGTGCTGAGTGAGGGCTACTCTGCATTGCAGTGGCTTCTCCTGTTGCAGAGCCCGAGCTCTAGGCATGTGGGCTTCAGTAGTTGTAGCGTACAGATTCAATAGTTGTGGTCCACAAGCTTTGTTGGTCTGTGGCATGTAAGATCACCTTGGACCAGGGATCGAACTTGTCTCTTCTGCATTGGTGGGTGGATTCTTAACCATGGGACCACCAGGGAAGTCCCAGTGTGTGATTTTGATGTTAACTAGTCAAATGGGCCTTAGAAAGCATCACTCGAACAAGCTAGTGGAGGTGATGGATCCGTGGGCTCCGTCCTGTGTGTGCTGGGTGCTACACTCTTCAGCGCTCGTGGCACGTTGGAAAGGTCACTCCTCCCAAGCTCCAAAATGCTCAACCCCCTTCTCGCTGTGTGCTCATTTCGCCAGCTTCACTGTGAACCGTGAACTTCCTGATGTCACTGGTTGGGCGGGAACAGGATCACACGCTGATCGGCGCAGATCTTTTTGACTTCCCTTACGTGTTCCCTTCGGGCCACTCTCCTCATCTGTTCGGTCGGCAGTGTCATAAAACTGGTTCAGGCGCAGCTGTAGTCACAAGAGAGTCATCGGGCGGGGGATTGAGCGGGATTGCACTCATGAGAAAGTGAAGAGGGGCTAAACCTCGATGAGGGTGGAGAGTGAGGTGGGCTACTCAACGTATGCATCTGGTCCCATCCTCGGTGTGGGGAAACAGTGGAGTGGCTGTCTGGCTCTCGCAGTTGCTGGCATGACGCGCTCCTGGAGGCAACCTAGATAGCAATTCAACGGAAACAGTCTGTCAGGCCCCTGTGGTCTGTTGGGTGGGCTGGAGGGAGGCTGGGCGTGGCTGCTGTGGTGTTGGGAGACTCTGGGTCCTTACTGCGTCACAGTCCATTCTGGGGTGCCCTGGGATTTCTGGGATGATGCTAGCTGAACTCCAGTATTGCCCCTATCGGGTTGACTCATTGGGAGACTCTGATGCTGGGAGGGATTGAGGGCGGGGAGAAGGGGACGACAGAGGATGAGATGGCTGGATGGCATCACTGACTCGATGGATGCGAGTCTGGGTGACCTCCGGGAGCTGGTGATGGACAGGGAGGCCTGGCGTGCTGCAGTTCATGGGGTCGCAAGGTCGGACACGACTGAGCGACTGATCTGATCTGATCTGATTCTAGTGGATATGAAATGGTATCTCATTTTGATTTTCTTTTGAATTTCCCTTGAGTAATAATGAACTTCTTTTTATATCCTATTGATCACTTATTTGTATAGCTTTTTTTGGGTGAAGAGTTTGTTGAAGTATTTTGTCCATTTAAAAAATTAGGTTGTTAGTTTCTTTTCCTTAAGTATTGATTTGAGTTCTTTGTATATACTGGGTACAGATTTTTAAAAACATATTTAGCAGATATTTTTTCCATAGTGTGTAGTTTGCCTATTAATTTTGTAACTGGTGGTTTTCAAGGAGCAAAATTTTAAAATTGTGATGGGTCTGTTTATCAAATTTTTCTTCAATAGCCAGTGCTCTTGTGACCTAAGAAATCTTCATCTACTCTAGAGCCCTATGGCTCTAGTTTTCAGGTTTATATCTATAATCCACCCCAAATTAATTATTTATGTGTAGAGTGGAATAGCAGTTGAAGTTTATTTATGTATTTATTTATCTTTAAAGTATTGTATGAAAGACTTTATTTCCCTCATAGAAATTCCTTGACATTTTTTTTTTTTGAAAACCGAGCAATATATTTGTGTGGATCCATTTCTGTAATCTCTATTTTGTTCTATTAATCTATTGATCTTTGTAGCATTGACACACTGTGTTGATTACTGTTACTACATTGTGAGTTTTGAAACCAGGCAGCATTTCAACTTTGTTCTTTTTTTAAAAAACTACTTCCGATTCTTTGCATTTCTGTAAACATTTTAGAATCAGCTTTTCCACTGGAATTTTGGGATTGTACTAAAATATTAATTTGGGTAAAATGTATATGACAGTGTTGAGTCTTTCAATCTATGAACATAGTATCTTTCCATTTATTAGGTCTTCTTTAATTTCTTTCAGAAATTGTTATAGATTTTAATCTACATAGCTTGTGAATTTTTTGCTAAAATTATTCCTATATACTTGATGTTTTGTGTTGCTATAGTAAACGGTATTATTTTAAGATTGCACCTTATTATTGTTTGTTGTTTGTATGTAGAAGTACAACTGACGTACATGTTTTGCCCTACTATTCTTCAAACTTGCTAGATTCACTTGTCAGTTCTAATATAATTTGTTTTTGCAGCTTCTATAGGAATTTCTGGGTACCCAGTCATAACTGCAAATAATGATAGTTTTATTTCCTATCAAAACCGTATGCCTTGTTCTGATTTTTTTGCTGTATTTGCCTATTAATTCTAGTACAATAATAGTACAATATTTCTAAGGTACTGGAATAGAAAAATGAGTAGAAATGGTGAGAATTAGTATCTTACCTTTTTCCCAGTATTAGGGAGAAAGATTTCAGTGCTTCACTTTTATATTATTGTATTAGCTGTTAACTTTTTATTATTATTATTACTAATAGTCCCTTTATTAGATTTCCTTTTCCTCATTTAGAATATTTCTATTCTTTCTATTCCTATTTCCTTCTATTCCCTTTATTAGATTTTCTTCTCTTCCTTATTTGCTGAGTATTCTTTTTAAAATCATGAATAAGTGCTGAATTTTGTTTGTGGAATTTTTGCTTTTTTGTTATTTTTAACGATAATGTTATAATTTTTCTTCTAATTCTGTTCATGTGTCAATTAACATCACTTAATTTTTATACCAACCTTGCGTTCTGTGTTTATGTTTGTTGTGTATTGTTGAATTTGATTTATTACTATTTTGTGTCTATTGTATATATATTCATAAAATATATCGGCCTGTAATTTTCTTATTTTTGTTAGGTTTTTGTATTAGGGTTATGCTGGCATCAAAAGGAAGTTGAGAACTATTTCCTTCTTGATTTTTCTGTGAGATTTGTATAAATCATAGGATTGTCTCTTAATCAACATTACAGAATGACAGTACTTGAGGCATGATGAGTTGATGGTTCAGCATTTTCCAGAATTTTATTTTTGAGTCATCTGATATTTTAAAGGTGATATCTAGTAGGCTTTTAATTATGAATTTCTCTACTTTTCCTAAACCTCTCCATTTCTCAGTTACATAATCAGAAGTCAGTTTGCGTGGTTCTAATTCTTTGAAGATACATTTTGATTTTTATGTAATCCCACCCACTGTGTATAAAGATGATACTAAAGTGATCATTTATAGTTTGTGTTATTTGCAATACCATGATAGTAAGCGTTTCCTACTCTTATCCAATATCCCTGACATTAAAACCTGCACAATAAACATTTCATAGACTTAAAAGTACATTTTTTCAAGCAAATATATAGGCCTTTCAAGAATTTGAACTTTTTAAAACTTAGTTACTATGAAGCTTAAAGTTAAATTTAACATTCAGTTGTAATATCTAACTTATACCAGTTGCTTTAGATAGCTTTGGTAGCTCAGTTGGTAAAGAATCTGCCTGCAATGCAGGAGATCCTGGTTCAATCCCTGGTTGGGAAGATCCACTGGAGAAGGGATAGACTACCCACTCCAGTACTCTTGGGCTTCCCTTGTGGCTCAGCTGATAAAGAATCCGCCTGCCATGCGGGAGACCTGGGTTTGATGCCTGGGTTGGGAAGATTTCCTGGAGAAGGGAAAGGCTACCCAATCCAATATTCTGGCCTGAAGAATTCCATGGACTGTATGGCCCATATGATTGCAAAGAGTTGGACAGGACTGAATAACTTTCACTTCTGAATTGGCTAGAGAGATTGGGAAGAAAGGAATTAATAAAAACATTTTCACTGTTGCCCACTGAAAGCTCCATTTAACTGAACACACAACACCAGATTCTTAAACTAAAGGCAGTGGTATGATTTACCTGCTCCACACCACTGGTTCCAAAGTGGAACATTCTTAGCCCAGGATTCTTTGTTTGTGTTTAGTAATGGATGGGTGGGAAGAAACTCCTCTTGGATCATGACTTGACTCAGTTTTTGGTTAAAAGTAGAAACCATAGATGACGTATCAGATCTCAGAGCAGCATCTGAGTAAGAATATGGAAAATCTGTGCCATAGTAGTCCTAATCCACTAAGTGTAGCCCTCACTGAATTCACTTTGTCCTCTGAACCTCTTTCTTGCTTCCAGTTGGGTCATCATAGATTCACCTGGCTTTGTCACGGGTCCACCTTCTTCAGTGCTCTTATGTCATTTCCTAAATATTGATATATTTGGGTCATTGGAGACAATGTTCTTAATTAATACTAGGAATCAAAACAATTTTGTGGTTAGATCTCATTGATTGGTATAAACCTTTTATTCATTGATTCAAATAATACATTACTTTTTTTCCCAAAGAGATAAAAAATAAAAAGATACAAAATTTCCTATGGAGGCTATATTTGATATCTTTTTTTATTCTTGCAAAGTGTGATGATCCTAAGAAAAACTCAAAGAAATCTACTCATAGGTGCTTGGCTTACCTAACTACTCTAATTGCCATTTTTCCTTAATTGTAATTTTCTTATTTTATGTCTCTTAAAATTGTGAACTGCCCAACTTTTTTATTTTTAATAGAAGGGTTATAAAAATACTTAACAATCTAAAACATTGAACAGGTTGTGGTAAGTCATTTTTATAGTTCTTCCCCCAAGAAGAGTGTAGAGCTGTCACAAGTTGAAGGCAGGGTCATCCTTTCCACGTGGTCAAATTAAATACTATTTCTGCAGGAAAACAAGAAGTATTATGCAGGAGAGTGACGAATACATAGACATATGATGCTGCCTCTGTTTCAACAACTTACATATTTGCATCTCCTGCCCAGACTTCTCCCTAACTCCATCTTGTATTCCCAGAATGTTCTCACATATATCTAAATGGCATCTTATGGTTAACATTGCCCAAAGTGATTCTTGATTTTCCTCCCTTCATCCTCCCTTGCCCATCTCCTTTCAATAAACGGCAAGTCTATACTCCCAGTTCCTCTGACAAAGCACCTCGAAGCCATCTTTGACTCTTCTCTTTTACTCACATCCCACATCTGATCCACAGTAAATTTTATCCTTGCATCTACAAAATACACTCTGGAAATGAACCTGTAATAGTGATCACTTCCACTATCACTGCCATGGTCTAAGTCACTAGACCATGGATTATTAGAACCTGGATTATTGCAATACTTTTCTAACCTACTTCCAGCTTATTCTTTTCAGAATAATTTCAGTAATGCAAAGATCTTGTTAAAATCTAGGTCAGATCTTGTAACTTTTCTGTGCCACTTCCCTGTTCTAGACTCTCCAAGAGCTTCCTTTTCCCTCTGACACAGAGTGAAAGCTAGAGAGAGACTTTCCAGTGGTCCATAGCATGTCCATGATCTGGCCATGGATCACCTCCCTGAGCTCAATTCTTCCTCCTCCTCTCCTGCCTGTCATTCCACTCCAGCCACACTGTTTTCTCAGGGCGTCCTGTCTGGACCACTTTCTCCAGGTATCATCATGTGTTACTTTCTCATCACTTTTAGACTTTAATCACTGTTATTTTCTCATTGAGGATTTTCCTGGCCAATGTAATATTGCACTCTCTCTCAGGTACTCTCTGTTCCATTTCACTGCTTTTTTTCTCCTTATCTTTTATTATCACTCACAAATTGAGCTAGTTTCTTTGGGCTGCTGTAACAAAGAACCACAACCAGCTGTCTCAAAACAGCAGGTATTTATTCTCCCACAGTTATGGAGGATAGGAGTCCAGAATGAAGGTGTGCCAGGGTTGGTTCCCTCTGGAGGTTCTGACAGAGAATCTGTTCATGCCTCTCTCCTGAATTTGGTGGTTACTGGTCATCCTTGGCATTCTTTGGTGTGAGGCTGCATCACCCCAGTCTCAGCCTTTATCATCACATGGTGTTCTTGCCGTGTTTCCTTTCCCCCTTCTTGGAAGGATATGAGTCATGTTGGATTTAGGGCCCACTTTAAGTCAGTATGGGCTTCCCTGGTGGCTCAGATGGTAAAGAATCTGCCCGAAATGTGGGAGACCTGGGTTTGATCCCTGGGCGGGAAGATCCCCTGGAGGAGGGCGTGGCAACTCACTCCAGTATTCTCGCCTGGAGAATTCAATGGACAGAGGAGCCTGGTGGGCTACAGTCCATGGGGTCGCAGAGAGTCAGACACGACTGAGCGGCCTTCCCTTTCACCCTTTAATTGAGTATGGCTTCCCAGGTGGCACTAGAGGTAAAGAAAGTGAAAGTGAAGTCGCTCAGTCGTGTCCGACTCTTTGCGACCCCATGGACTGCAGCCTACCAGGCTCCTCCGTCCATGGGATTTTCCAGGCAAGAATACTGGAGTGGGTTGCCATTTCCTTCTCCAGGAGATCTTCCCAAACCAGGGACTGAACCCAGGTCTCTTGCATTGTTGGCAGATGCTTTACTGTCTGAGCCAACCCAACCGCTAATGCAGGAAACATAAGAGACGTGGATTCAATCTCTGGGTTGGGAAGGTCTCCTGGAAAAGGGAATGGCTAGCCACTTCAGTATTCTTGCCTAGAGAATCCCATGGACAGAGGAACCTGGTGGGCTATGGTCTAGAGGGTCACAGAAGTCGAACACTATTGATGGGACTTAGTGTGTACATCTGGTTATCAAAGCCACCCTTTCTCCTTTTGATCCAGTATGATCTCATCTTACCTTGATTACATCTGTAAAGACTGTGTTTCTAAATAAGGTCATAGTCATAGACTCTAGATGGATATGAATTTTAAGGGAAAGTGACGCTATTAAATTCACTACACTAATACATTTATCTTGTTTACTGTCTGTTTCCTTCACTGAAAGATACATTTGGGAGAACTTTGCTCATCACTACATCCCTGTTCATAGAATAGTCTGAGACACGTGGTAGGGCTTAGTGATATTTTTTAAATAAATAATACTCTTGGTTGGTTAGACTAGGTTTTAATTAGATGGCAGATGCCCAGATATATTGCAGCTGATGATGATTACTGTGTTAAAGAGAGTCCATTTTTCTAAGTGAAGCCTACAGTCTAGTAATTCAATCATAATACTTTACTCTTTGATTTTTTCCCTCCAATATCTATTCACAGACCTTGGACTAGCCTCCAGTCACCTCTGAAGCCATAACTTAGAAAATAATATCAGTTGTAAAAGACTCAGAGGTCTTGAATAAATGTACCATAACCATGCAAGGACCCTTCCTTAAAGACAGTGCTAATGTCACTTGATGATAGAGGGCACTAAATAAACTTTTGATGTGTTTCTGACTTTTCTAAATTCCCTGGATAATAGGAAATCAAATAAGAGAGTCCAAGAACAATATTTCCAAACAAAGCAAATTAAAGCCCCCAACATACTTTTGACGTCAAAGCAAAGCTCTTCCCACATTTAATCCTAGTGTGTAAACTCTTGGGTACAGATGAATCAACAGCAGCTAAGTTAACAAATAAAATATGAAGCCTCATATCCCAATATGAGCCTTCCCATCCCATTCAAAGAAGGAAACTTCAAGGCATGCATTTTTCTCTCAACTAATAGAAATTACATTTGATTAGCAAAAGTTGCTGCCACTGATTTTAAAAATGAAATGATTGTCTTTTACTTAAAAACTGTTCTCAATTTTATTGCTTGTTATTAGCAGACTTAGAAAAAAGAGCATTTTGGTACTGATGTCAGTCTTGCTGTATGAGTTGATTATTTATTTGCTAAAGTTGTGGGTCATTCACTTGAGTGAGATTTCTTGCCAGGCTTTCACAAGACTTTTTAGTTTTTATCGTAACTATATTTGAAGTGAGATGGTGTCCTGCCACTAGGGTGCCCTGAAGAAACTAAATGTTTTTTCTTTGGAGAGAGACTGTTATGGACTGATCTGTATCCATCTTCTACCCTTCTCCCAATTCATATGTTGAAGCTCTAATTCCCTGTACCTTAAAATGTGACCTTATTTGGAAATAATGTCTTTGTTATGTAGTTAGTGAAGATGAGTCAGTTAGGGTGAGGCCTAAATCCAACTCTGACAAATGTCCCTATAAAGGGGTGGGGGTGCAGTTTGGACACAGAGACATGCGCACAGAGAGAACTCTATGTGAAGATGAAGGTAGAGATTGGGCTGATGCTTCTATAAGCCAATAAACACCAAAGATTGCCAGTGAATCAGTGGAAATTCATGGAATAGATGCTTCTTCACAGTCCTTTGAAGGAAACAGGCCTGCTGATTGATTTAGGACTTCTAGCCTCCAGGACTCTAAGATAACAAATCTGTGTAGGTTAAGCCACCCAGTCCATGGTACTTTGATATGGCAGCCCTAGAAAACTGGAAGGCACTTTGGTGGAGCTCTTTCAGTATGGCCTTAGCCTGGCTGCCTTCATGGTCTCCACTTGGTTTGGCAGACAGGAAGTCACATGCCATCTTTTCCTTCTAAACTCCCAGTCCCTCCCTCTGTTTCCATGTTCTGTAGTATTGGGAGATTCCAGGTAACCCCTCTCCTCAGAATTTTCTATTTCAGCAAATATGCAGCCAGGGGAGTGATGTCACACTCCTCTTTTGCAAAAATCCCAGACTCACTTGAAGTCCTCTTCACTCAACTGAGAAGTGAAGACTCAGGAACCTACGGTAAAGGAAATGTTCTCTAATAACAAGTTCCTGCCATTCATTGGCATTCATGCCTCCATCTCCTTGCAATCATGCATCCTCCTCTTTCATTCTGTTGGCAAATATTGTTGAGTGTCAGGCCCGAGGCATTAACAAAACAAGGTTCCTGCTCTCTGGTATTCTAGAGATGAAGACAGAAACTATTAACAAATAAATAAAATATATAATTTGTCAGATGATATTAGGTGCTAAGAATAATAAAACAATATGGGAAGGGTTGATTTTTATAGAAGAGGAAAAACCTCTCTGATATAGGAACATTTGTGTGTAAACTTGTGGGAATTGAGAGGAGAACAGGGAGGCTGTTTGAAGGAAGAACCACCCAGACAGAAGGAGTAATAAATGCAAAGACCAGAAGTGAGAGTGCAGGTGGTTTGTTCACAGAAAAGGAAGCACAGCAGTATGGCTGCAGCATAGTCATCAAGGAGAAAATTGGTAGGAGATGAGTTCCGGAAGGTGGGGTGCTTGCAGACCCAGAAAGGGCTTATGAGCCATTGAAAGGACTTTTGATTTTACTCTGAGAGAAATTGGAAGCATTGAATTATTTCAAGCACAGGAGTGACATGATCTAACGAATTTTAATGAGGATCTCTCTGGCTGCAGGTGAAGAATAGTCTGCACAGAGAGGAGAAGAGAGGTCAGTGTGATGTCTGTGAGCTGCTGACTAGGATCCATTCTCTCTCTTTTTTTTGTATTTAGAAATTCCTGATTAACAGAAGTGATAATGAACTCAGATTAGAAAATTCCCCAGACTACATTAACCAGTCTTCCATGCACATAGGGGAGGTCTTGTGGCTATTTCTAGCCAATGGAATGTCATCAGAAGTTGTTGGGAAGGGCTTCTAGAATGCCACTTAGAAAGGGTGCTGCCTCTGCTAGCGTGTGCTTTTGCCTGTCGTCTTTCACTTCTTCCTGCGTCAAGTATGAATATGATGGTTGGAACCAAAGGGACTATCATTAGGGAAAAACAGTGTAAAAACATAATGCTATAAAATAGTTCATACAACTCAACCACAAGAAAACAAACAACCCAATTGAAAAATGGACTGAAGACCTCAATAGACATTTTTCCAAAGAAGGCATGCAGATGGCCAAGAGGCTCATGAAAAGATCCTAAATGTCACTAATTATTAGAGAACCGCACATGAAAAGTACAACGAGGCACCACCTCATGCTAGTCAAATGACTTATCATCCAAAAATCTACAAATAACAAATGCTGGAGAGGATATAGAAAAAAGGGAACCCCCCTACACTGTTGGTGGGGATATAAATTAGTACAGCCGCTATGGAGAACAGTATGGAGGTTCCTTAAAAAACTAAACATAGAATTATCAAATGATCCAGCCACTGCTGGGCATATATCTAGAAGAAAACTAATCCAAAATGATACATGAACCCCAATGTTCATAGAAGCACTATTCACAGTAGCCAAGACATGAAAACGACCTAAATGTCCATTGGCAGAAGAATGGATAAAGATGTTGTGGTGCTTAGGTACAGTGGCATCCTACTCACAATGAAAAGGAATGAAATAATGACATTTGCAAGGATGTGTATGGATTTTAGACATGTATTATCATACTACGTGAACTGAGTCAGAAAGACAAATACCACATGATATCACTTACATGTGGAATTTAAAATATGACACAAGTGAATCTATATTAAAAACAGACTCACAGATACAGAGAACAGACTGTGGTTGCTAAGGGGGGGATATGGGGGGAAGGATGGATTAGGAATTTGGTGTTAGCAGATGCAACCTATTATACATAGGATGGGTAAACACAAGGTTCTACTATAGCACAGGGAACTATATTCAGTATCCTGTGATAAACCATAATGGAAAAGAATGTAAAGAAGAATGTATACATATGCATAACTGAATCACTCTGCCATACAGCAGAAAGTAACACAACATTGCAAATCAACTGTATATTAATAAAAAAAATAGGGGTATAACTACTCACACCTATCAGAATGGCTAAAATGTAAGAAAAATGATAGTACTAAGAGCATACTGCACACAAACAAATCCTGCGCAGAAACAAAACCCTGTGCACACCAGGAGCCAGGAGAAAGGAGCAGTGTCCCCACAAGAGACTGAGCCAGACTTGCCTGTGAGTGTCCAGGAGTCTCCAGTGAGGTGTGGGTTGACAGTGGCCTGCTGCGGGTCAGGGGCACTGATTACAAGTCCTTTTGAAGGAGTTCCCCGTTACTGTCCTCATTGGCCCTCCATAGTTTGGCCTCAGGCCAAACAACAGGGAGGGAACACTGCCCCGCTCATCAACAGAAAATTGAGTTAAAGCATGGCCCCACCCATTAGAATAACACCCAGTTTCCCCCAACAGTCAGTCTTTCCCATCAGGAAGCTTGCATAAGCCTCTTATGCTTAGCCATCAGAGAGCAGACAGAATGAAAACCACAGTCACAGAAAACTAACCAAATTGATCACATGGACCATAGCCTTGTCTAACTCAATGAAATTATGAGCCATGCTGTGAAGGGCCACCCAAGACAGACAGGTCATGGTGGAGAGTTCTGATAAAATGTGGTCCACTGGAGAAGGGAATGGCAAACCACTTCAGTATTCTTGCCTTGAGAACCCCATGAACAGTATGAAAAGGCAAAAAGATGGGACGCTGAAAAAGGAACTACCCAGGTCGGTAGGTGCCCAATATGCTACTGGAAAAGAGTGGAGAAATACTCCAGAAAGAATGAAGTGAAGTTACTCAGTTGTGTCCAACTCTTTGGGATCCCATGAACTGTAGCCTACCAGGCTCCTCTGTCCATGGGATTTTCCAGGCAAGAATACTGGAGTGGGTTGCCATTTCTTTCTCCAGGAGATCTTCCTGACCCAGGGATTGAACCTGGGTCTCCCACATTGTAGGTAGACACTTTACCCTCTGAGCACCAGGGAAGTTCAGCAACTGGAAGAGTGGAGAAATAACTCCAGGAAGAATGAAGAGACATAGTCAAAGCAAAAACAGCGCTTAGCTGTAAATGTAACTGGTGATGGCAGTAAAGTCTGATGCTATAAAGAGCAATATTGCATAAGAACCAGGAATATTAGGTCCATGAATGAAGGTACATTGGAAGTGGTTAAACAGGAGATGGCAAGAGTGAACATTGACATTTAGGAATCAGTGAACTAAAATGGACTGGAATGGATGAACTTAATTCAGATGACCATTATATCTACTACTATGGGCAAGAATCCCTTAGAAGAAATGGAGCAGCCCTCGTAGTCAATAAATGAATCTGAAATGGAGTACTTGGGTGCAGTCTCAAAAATGACACAATGATCTCTGTCCATTTCCGAGGCAAACCATTCAGTATTACTTTAATCCAAGTCTATGCTCCAACCACTAATGCCAAAGAAGCTGAAGTTGAATGGTTCTGTGAGGACCTATAAGACCTTCTAGAACTAATACCAAAAAAAGATGTCCTTTTTTTTATTGGGGGACTGGAATGTAAAAGTAGGAAGTCAAGAGATACCTGGAGTAGCAGGCAAGTTTGGCCTTGGAGTACAAAATGAAGCAGAGCAAAGGCAAACAGAGTTTTGCCAAGAGAACACAGTGGTCATAGCAAACACCCTCTTCCAACAACACAAGAGATGACTCTACACATGGACATCACCAGATGGTCAGTACCGAAATCAGATTGATTATATTCCTTGCAGCCAAAGATGGAGAAGTTCTTTACAGTCAGCAAAAACAAGATCAGGTGTTAACTGTGGCTCAGATCATGAACACATTATTGCAAAATTCAGACTTAAATTAAACAAAGTATGGAAAACCCTAGACCATTCAGGTATGACCTAAATCAAGTCCCTTCCAGGTATGACCTAAATCAAATAGTGAAAGTGACAAATCGATTCAAGGGATTAGATCTGATAGAGTGCCTGAAGAACTATGAACGGAGGTTTGTGACCCTGTACAGGAAGCAGTGATCAAGACCATTCCTAAGAAAAAGAAATACCAAAAGGCAAAATGGTTGTCTGAGGAGGCCTTACACACTGAGAAAAGAAGAGAAGCTGAAGGCAAAGGAGAAGAGGAAAGGTATATCCATTTGAATGGAGAGTTCCAAAGAATAGCAAGGATAGGAAAGCCTTCCCCAGGGATCAATGCAAAGAAATAGAGGAAAACAACAGAATGGGAAAGACTAATGATCTTTCCAAGAAAATTAGAGATACCAAGGGAGCATTTCATGCAAAGATGGGCTCAATAAAGAACAGAAATGGTATGGACATAATAAAAGCAGAAGATATTGAGAAGAGGTGGCAAGAATACACAGAAGAACTATACAAAAAAGATCTTAATGATCCAGATAACCATGATGGTGTGATCACTCACCTAAAGTCAGACATCCTGGAGTCCAAAGTCAAGTGGGTCTTAGGAAGCATCATTATGAACAAAACTAGTGGAGGTGATGGAATTCTAGTTGAGCTATTTCAAATTCTGAAAGATGATGCTGTGAAAGTGCTACACTCAATATGCCAGCAAATTTGGAAAACTCAGCAGTGGCCACAGGACTGGAAAAGGTCAGTTTTGATTCCAATCCCCAAAATAGGCAATGCCAAAGAATGTTCAAACTACTGCAGAATTACACTTATCTCACACGCTAGCAAAGTAATGCTCAAAATTCTCCAAGCCAGGCTTCAATAGTACATGAGCTGAGAGCTTCCAGATGTTCAAGCTGGATTTAGAAAAAGCAGAGTAACCAGACATTAAATTGCCAGCATTTGTTGGATCATCAAAAAAGCAAGAGTTCCAGAAAAGCATCTACTTCTGCTTCAGTAACTACGCAAAAGCCTTCTACTGTGTGGATAACAACAATCTTGGAAAATTGCTCAAGAGATGGGAATACCAAACCGCCTGACCTGCCTCCTAAGAAATCTGCATGCAGGTCAAGAAGCAGCAGTCAGAACCAGACATGGAATAATGGACTGGTTCCAAATTGGGAAAGGAGCACGTCAGGGCTGTGTATTGTCATCCTGCTTATTTAACTGATATTCAGAGTACATCATGCGAAATGTTGGGCTGGATGAAGCACAAGCTGGAATCAAGATTGCTGGGAGAAATATCAATAACTTCAGATATGCAGATGATACCACCCTTATGGCAGTAAGCAAATAACTAAAGAGCCTCTTGATGATGGTGAAAGAGGACAGTGGAAAAGGTGGCTTAAAACTCAACATTCAAAAAACTAAAATCATGGCATCCAGTCCCATTGCTTCATGGCAAATTGATGGGGAAACAATGGAAACAGTGAGACTTTATTTTCTTGGGCTCCAAAATCACTACAGATGGTGACTGCTTCGTGAAATTAAAAGATGCTTGCTCCTTGGAAGAAAAGCTATGACCAACCTAGATAGCATATTGACGAGCAGAAACATTAGTTTGCCGACAAAGGTCCAGACGTCTAGTAGTCAAAAGCTATGATTTTTCCAGTTGTCATGTATGAATGGGAGAGTTGGACCATAAAGAAAGCTAAGTGCTGAAGGATTGATACTTTTGACCTGTGATGTTGGAGAAGAAGGGACTCTTGAGAGTCCCTTGGACTTCAAGGAGATCAAACCAGTCCATCCTAAAGGAAATTAGTCCTGAATGTTCATTGGAAGGACTCATGCTAAAGCTGAAACTCCAATATTTTGGCCACCTGATGGGAAGAACTGACTCATTGGAAAAGACCATGATGCTGGGAAAGATTGAAGACAGGAGAAGGGGGTGACAGAGGACAAGATGGTTAGATGGCATCACTGACTTGATGGATATGAGTTTGAGCAAGCTCTGGAAGTTGGTGATGGACAGGGAAGCCTGGCGTGCTGCAGTCCCTGGGTTCACAGTCAGACAGGACTGAGCAAATGAACTGAACTGTACTGAAGAGAGTACTAAGAGAATGTGGTGCAATTGGAACTCTCATACATTGAAAATGGAAATGTAAACTATACAACTCAAGTTTTATTAGAAATTTTAATCTACCCTTACTGTGTGATCTATCTCATCTATGTGTTTACCCAGTAGAAGTTTAAACTTAAGTTTGTGTAAAAATATGTATATAAATGTCTATAGAAACTGTATATATAATCTCTAAGCACTGAAAACAACTGAAATGTCCTTTAGAGGATGCATAGGTAAAGAAACTGTGGTATGTCCATGTAATGCAGTACTACTCAACATCAGAAAAGAATGAATTATTGATACATGTGACCGCATGCGTGAATTTTTAATGAATTTTGCTAAGTGAAAAAGCCAGATCCCAAAGATTTAATACTGTCTGGTTTCACTTATATGTCATTACAAAAAAGGGAAAACTGTAGAGATACGGTATATAGGCTGCAGAATGGATTGATTATAGAGGGCAGTATGATAAAATTTGGGGGAGTCAATGGAACTGTTCTACATCGTAATTCTGGTGGGCATACATCTCTGTGCGTCTGTCAGTGCCCATAGAACTGTATATCACAGGGTGAACATTTTATAGTATATAAATTAAGAAAGAATTTTTTTAAATTGGGGAAAAAGGTTGGGAAAATTGTCAGTCTAAATCTGTATTTTCTATTATAAAGTGGGAAAATAAAATTATCTTGATTCCTGAAACTCAGTTTTGTGGTTCAATAAAAGATAATTCCCCTTCATGGATACATAGTCCAGTTCCCATTTTTTAAACAAGTACTTGTGTTATAAAGGCAACACAGGGAACAGAAGAGTCTGAACAATTGAGTTTGGTGTATTTTTTTTCCATCTTAAAATCTACTCCTGGAAACATTTGGAGAGGGTCAGAACTGACAGAAAGATAAGTCATGCTTTTAGCTTCTTTTCTTTCTGGTACATAAATGTTAATATGCCAGATAAATTTCTCTATAACAGTTGCTGTAGGGATAACATAGGGATAAAAAAACCAATTTCCCCTCTCCCAGAAATCTCTCTCAGTTGAGATATGTAATTTTCAAAGTCTTTATATATAAATGATTTAGTTATTTTTGTTATTAGGGATGAAAATGTTTTGGAAGGAATATTTAGCTCTGGGTAGCAATCGAATGAGACAGCTGAAATGCAGAATCCCAGTAAATAAAGCTGCAGTCTGCTCAGCCCACCAGATGGAGAGCCCTGCAAGGCTCTTATCCTGTCACCAATTAACCCCCATCAATTTTCTTTCCAGGGACAGGCTAAGAAAGTTCTGCACTTGAATACCCACAAAGAAAATCCTCAAGTAATTCCCTGCCTTGTCCCCAAGCTACTCCGGATCATTCTCCGGGAGAAGTGAGACCAGCTTGGGTTTAACTAGCAGGCAACGTCAAACAGGTGAATGACATTCATTCGACTTTGTGCCTGCACATGGTGCAAATGTTCTAAGATTAAAACAAAAAACAAAAAACCCTGAAGACTTATTTGGAGAGGCAGATGAAGTGGAGCTCAGTCACTGTGTTTTTACTGAAGGAGATTTCTGAGTCAGACAGAGACAGACACCGTGTTTTATCTCCTTAGACAAGCCCACTCCATGTGTGATGATGCCCTCCCGTACGAGCGACTCCATGCTATTCTAAGACAGCCTGCAGAGGCAGTGCTGAACTGGTTGTCTTTCTTAGTGAATCCTGAACTAGGGATTAAGAAGGAACAGGGGAAGTAAATGTCTAGAAGGGCCCCAAAGCCTCTCTTGATCATTCCCAAGTCCAGCAGCATCTGGACTTTTTACTGGGCTACAAAACGGTTCAATATTCTATTTTTAAAGCAGTTCCTTGGCCCGCTGGGCAGTAGTGGTATATTGGCCCCCCCAGCGGTCATTTTTTCCAGCTGTGCAAGTTCAGTGCTTTCCAGGAGGGTGGGGTTGAGGGAAAAGAAGGGATGATGGGCCAAACAGTGAAAAACCTACCCACCCGTGTTTATGGCTGGGTACAGAATCCTTCCTTTGTGACCTGAAATACACCTGACACATAGGCCAGGACATGAAAAGAAGACTTAAGCAGAGCTGAATCCAATGATATTGGCTAAATTGTAATTCCACCTGGGAATAGTTTCCACAAGCCATTAATAGAGTTAAAATGGGAAGTTGGTACTGAAAAGTGTGTGCCTTGCACAGAGGAGACATGGTCCTTGGTCCCCAATCTCCATCCGCTTGCCCCAACCTTCTCTGAAGCTGTTGCACTTTTTTCCATCTGCATTGTATCCTGACCCCACTCCCCATTTGTTCCTTTTTCCCCATCAAATCCCAGTTTTATTAGGATATAATTGACATATAACATTGTTTTAGTTTAAGATGAGCAATATAATAATTTGATATATGTAAATATTGTGAAATGATTATCCTTGAGTTTAGTTAATGTCCATAATCTCACATAGTAACAATTTTTTTCTTGCATTGTGAACTTTTAAGATCTATTCTCTTCAGTTCAGTTCAGTCGCTTAGTCGATCCGACTCTTTGCGACCCCATGAACCGCAGCACACTGGGCCTCCCTGTCCATCACCAACTCCTGGAGTTTACCCAAACTCATGTCCATCAAGTTGGTGATGCCACCCAACCATCCCATCCTCTGTCATCCCCTTTTCCTCCTGCCCTCAATCTTTCCCGGCATCAGGGTCTTTTCAAAGGAGTCAGCCCTTCGCAGCAGGTGGGCAAAGTATTGGAGTTTCAGCTTCAACATCAGTCCTTCCAATGAGCACCCAGGACTGATCTCCTTTAGGATGGACTAGTTGGATCTCCTTGCAGTCCAAGGGACTCTCAAGAGTCTTCTCCAACACCAGAGTTCAAAAGCATCTATTCTTTGGGGCTCAGCTTTCTTTATAGTCCAACTCTCACATCCATACATGACCACTGGAAAAACCATAGCCCTGACTAGACAGATCTTTGTTGGCAAAGTAATGTCAACATTACTTTTAATTTCTATTTTATTTTTAATTTTAATTTCTATTCTTTTAGCCACTTTTAAATATAAAAATATTTGTTAACTGTGGTCACCATTGCTCTACACTGGTCCTGTAGAAGTTATTCATCTTATAACTGGAATTTTGTACCTTTTAACCACCGTCACTCCTTTCTCTCACCTCCCACCCTGACACTGGCAACCACCAATATGTTCTCTGTTTACATGTCTGTTTTTTTAGTATTAATTTAAAAGTGAGATCACACAGTATTTGTCTTTCTCTGACTTACTTCACTTAGCATAATGCTGTCAAGGTCTGTCTGTGTTGTTGCAAATGGCAGGCTTTCATTCCTTTTTATGGCTGAAAAATATTCCATGATGCCGTCTCCTGGGCACTTAGGTTGTTTCCATGTGTTGACTATTGTAAATAATGTTGCAGTGAACATGATTGTTCCGGTACCTCTTGGAGATAGAGATTTTGTTTCCTTCAGATATGTACCCAGAAGTGGGATTGCTGAATTACATGGTAGTTCTATTTTTAATGTTTTGAGGACTCTCCATACTGTTGTTCATAGTGGCTGGGTCAGTTTACAGGCTCGCCAGCAGTGCACAAGGAACCCCTTTTCTCCACATATGTCTTCTCTTTATGATGACACCCATTCCAACAGGTCTAAACTGCTGTCTCATTGCGGATTTCCGTTTCCACAATGATTAGTGTTGTTGACTGTTGAGCACTTTTTCACTTTTCCATTTCTCATCAGGACTCCTGCAGCAACCTCTTGACAATAATCTCTTGCTTCTGTTCCAGTTTGTTTTCACATTATGTCCAGAGTGATCTTATAACTAACACACCAGCTTTTATATCTGCTTGTGACATCCAATGATTTTCTTTCCACTTAGAGTAAACCCTAGCATTTTTTAGATCATTGCTTATGAGGCCTTGAACTCACAGGCCTTATACCCACCTTTCTACCTTCAGTCTAAAACACTTGCCTACTTGTTCATGACATTCCTGGACAACCCTCTTCTTCCTCTGCATTCAAAGCCCTTCCTACTCCCAGCCTTTATCCATGCTGTTCCATCTGCCTAGAACACTCTTTCTCCAGCTCTTTGCATGACTGGTTTCATTCTCAGAAACTCAAGCCTTCCCTGACCATTCCTGATAAGATGGCCATCCCGAGGGACTCTGTGATCATTACCCCATTTATCTCCTTTAGAACATTTTCCCAAACAAATACTTATTTGCTTATTTAGTGTCTTCCCTAAAAGAATGTATACACTGTGAGGGTAGACAGCTTGTCTTGTTCACAGCTCTTTCCCCAGTGCCTAGCGCAGTGTAGAACATTGAAAGGAGCTTTTAAAATACTGGTTGAATGACTCAGTGAATAGTAAGAGAAGGAACAAATGAATGAATGACTAGAAGGAACATCTGGTTTCCCGATCTTTTGTTGGCTCATCTCAGAAAGTTTTTGATGATGACTTAGCTATCTGTGGCATTAGTGGTAAGGAACCTGTCTGCCAGTGCAGAAGACATAATGAGACACAGGTTCAATCCCTGGGTTGGTAAGATCCCCGGAGGAAGGCATGGCAACCCATCACAGTGTTCTTGCCTGGGGAATTCCACGGACAGAGGAGCCTGGCCAGCTCCTGGATTTTTCTATATCTGGATTTCTTTTTCTGACTTTCTGGGTCCTATTACTTGCGGACAGGCTGAACGTGTGATGACAATTTGGCTTTTCAAACACCGACTCTCCCCACCTTGCAACTGAAGTACAAACCCAGACTTCATCCTTAGCTCTTTTTTTCCTTTCCTCCACACTTAGTTAATCAGCCACTGTGATGCCTTACGCCTACTTCCTAATATGGAGCTTGTCTTCAAGCTTCAACTCTTCTACTTCTGTCTACATATCACCAGTTTCCCTGCCTGGACTACTTTAGTAGCATCCCAAAGTCTTGAAGCCTTGCGTTAAGGTTTAATCAAATGCATCTTTGACACCAAAGCCAGTGATTTGAAAAAATGTAGATCAGATAGCCTTTCTCCTCTGCTTACGTTCCTTAGTAACTTCTCCTGACACTTAGGTAAGTCTTCACCTGACTCACAAAACCTTAGGAAGTTGCCCTTATCTTCCACTCCTTTTGTATTGCTTCCCCTTCTCCCCCAACTGGCATATTCTAAATTCTGGCTGTGACCTTTCAGTCCTTCAGACTCTTTTTTCCCCTTAAAACCATAGGATGCCTCTGGGTTTGGGATACTGTTTCTTCCCCACTTCATCTGGCCATCTCCTGTCCATGCTTCAGGCTGCCCAGAGGAGTACTGCTCCCAGGATTTCTCTCCTGTCCTCTCTGCCTAGAGGAGGCACTCTTGCTAGATCCTCCTGAGGCAGATACGACTTTCTCTCTCACAACTTTTGTTCCTTCTGGACACAAGAGTTCCTCAGCGAAGAGTCACTTTCTAGTTGGTTCACCATTTCTGGCACCTGGCAGTGCATGGCACATAAGTGCTTAATAAAAATGGCGCTAGTGGTAAAGAACTCTCCCGCCAATGCAGAAGACATAAGAGATGTGGGTTCAATCTTTGGGTCGGGAAGTTTCCCAAGAGGAGGAAATGGCAGTCCACTTCAGAGTTCTTGCCTGGTGAATCCCATGGATAGAGGAGCCTGGTGAGCTATAGTCCATGGGGTTGCAAAGAGTCTGTCATGACTGAACTGAATTAGCCTGTGAAAAGGTGTTGACACCAGGAATATCCCTGGATTCTTCTCTAATACAGTCAGTGGTGGCTGTTGGGAGACCTTATTTCTCTGTGCCATTCCACTCTGATTCTCACTTTTTTCTTTTTAAAAATAATTTTATTTATTTATGGCTCTCCTGGGTCTTTGTTGCTTTGTGTGGACTTTAGGGAGTGGGGGCTACACTCTAGTTGCAGTGTGTGGGCTTCTTTGTGGTGGCTTCTCTTGCTACAAAGCATAGGCTCTGGATGCGTGGGCTTCAGTAGTTGCAGTGTGTGAGCACAATAGTTGCAGTTCCCTGGGCTTTAGACCACAGGCTCAATAGTTAGGACACACAGGCTTAGCTGTTACAGGGTACGTGGGATCTTCCGAGACCAGGGATTGACCCCATGTCTCCTGGATTGGCAGGTGGATTCTTTACCACGAAGCCGCCAGGGAAGCCCATTGATACTTACTCTTGACTTCACTCTGTCTGTACCCTGCATATTGCCTTGGCACCTGGGTACCCCTCCACCTCCAGTGTACCCAGACTCTGGTTCCTCAAAAGCCAAGTTCAGTTTAGAGGCGGCTCTTCTCAGCATACTCTGTTCCACTCACCTTTGCTCAATTCTTCTGTTAGATTTGGGAGCAATCAGAGAGGAAATAAGCATTTTTAATGCCCATTGTTGAATAGAAGTAAACTGGAGCCCCCAAATGAAGTACTTGTCTCAGGTAGCCATTCTTATAATAAAGAAGTCTTAGGTCACCGGTTGTCCATGTGTTAAAAACTTTTCCAAATTCTGTAACTCCATAACAAGGTAAATAGAAGGAAATGAAATTCTCTGGGATGACATTCAGGGACTTGGTAGATTGCCACTCTATGTTGCCCACCCTTGAAAAAAATGCATGACAAAGGATACTTAATAAGCTCCGTCGCCCCTCCCACTCACTTTCTCTGGAAAGCCCTGATTTCAGGTGTGAGGTCCGCCTGCCTTTGGAGCAGTTAGTAAAACTGCTGTCAGCCTAGGTCTCAACAGTTCCATCTCATTATGAGAATCTCCTTCCCTTTCACTCCCACTCAGACGTTCTTTTCCGTATCTTGCAGTTTGACACTTACCCATGAAAAATCAAGAAAAGTCACTTAAAACTGGATTTTTTTTTTCAGTCAGAATGTCGAAAATAACAAGATTCAGGAGACTGTAGTAATAAACTTGACCCCTTTCTTACCTCCTCTGGCCGTTCTTTGGCATACCCTTCTCAGCATTGCCATGGAAACCGCTGACTCCTTTCTTGTCAGGGTGATTATACCTTTTCAGATTTTGACAACTGGAAGATAAAAGTGAAAGAAATCCAGACTCTTTCATTCCCGCTCCCCCTTCCACTGATGCTGCTTATGCAAATTCGAGAAAATGGGCTTTGTTATGTTTTATTTTGTATTCTGCTGACAAATACAGTGCATCTGTGAAGTGCATGTGTGAAAAAAGACTGGTTGCCCAGACGTTTGGGGAAGCGTCGGATTTTCTTGCTTTTATTATATTACTTTAACTACCTGCTTGACAGATACAGTAATCATTACAGATTGGAAATAGCTTTGTCAGACAGCAATTTCCTGAGATGGGCAGCCTCAGAAGTGTGCATAATGTATTGAGTTGACATCTTGCAGGGAGATCCAGGAAAAAAAAAAAACTTGTGAAAGGGAAAAGCTTATTTTAGCATCAGACTTGGAAATTTCACAGACATTATAGAGTTCTTTTAAAGCTATGCATGATTTTTCCTCATCAGCTGCTAATTAAGAACATTAATTTATGTATTTGTTTGACACTGGAGACATAAGGCTTAGTTCAGCATGAGTTACAATTGATCATAGTTTTAGTGTCTTTTAGGTAATCCAAAATTATCCTTTCCAATAAGTGATTTATGAGGAGTTTATAAGTATTCTTATTAAATCAGCATTTTAAAAAATGTATCATTCTCTGCCGTTACGTACCTCTGGAGACTATTAAAGTTTATTACTCAGTGTTCATTTTAATAAGAACCTTCTGATATTCCCAAGGGCCTGAGAAAAACTCTCCATGAGTCCCTGCCCAATACTGAATGTGGCTTTGATGGTAAGGCTGTCCTCTTCATCAGTACTTTGAAGGGAGAAATAAGTCGATTTCAGCTTTGAGGCAATGGCTTAGGCCGGAGCTTCCTAGTCATTTTTACTTCATGACTCACTTGTAAACTTCCAAATTTGCAGCAGCAAAACTGGCCCACAGTGAATGGGTGCACACCTGCAAAACAGGAGTGTTGACAGCTGCCAGTGAAGCGTATCCTAGCTACCACATGTCCCGTGCACCTGAAGTTGGCTGGGTCCCGAGTTCTGACTCTGGAGGGAGAAAGGAGAGACAAGCACTTTCTGGGACATTGAAGAGCGTCCTAGATTGTTGGGCCTGCGTTGTTCTGGAATTTTAATGGAAAGAAATTGTCTGAGATTCAGACAAAAAGCCAGACTCACTTCCCAGACAGACACGGAGAGAAAGATAGAACCTCTGCCTTCCAGACACCCTGCCCTGTTGCACATGAAACCATCGTGTGTCTCAGGTGAGAGGTTACGAGTGTCACACCTGAGAATAGGACTACAGGTCTTCCTTCTCTTCTGTCTGATATCTTTATTCTTTTTCATAAACTATGCAATACTACCCTCAAACTGCCTTTCTTATTATGCTGAATTTGGCATGATGTCTAACTGGCTGTCACTGTTGCTTGCCAAGCAGTAGCTCAGTGTTGTCTGTATAGTAGTGTTTATTTCTGTAATTATTTAAATAAATATTTTATTGCATATAATCCTTAATATTTAAACATGTGTGGAAAACAGGGAAACCGAATTGTTGACATTAGTGATGAAACTATGGAGATGAAGATTGTCATCCCCCCCACCCCCGGAGTGTTTAATTTTTAGCTTCAATCGACACTTATTGGACCTGAGTTGCCAGTGATGTTCAATTGTAAAGGAAGGGGAAAAAAATAAAGGACAAGTTGGGAATATGTTGTTGAAGATGATCTAAATGGCATGGTGTAATTAGGGATTTTCCTTTGTCTTTTAGCTTTATTTGGAATAGATCTTCCCCTTGTAATATGTAAGGACATTGTTCAACTTTTCTATATTTGGTGTTCTTGTGTCTTCTTAGGAATTCATCATGTGTAAAAATTAAGAATTATCTCGCTATCTCATCACCTTTTTGCCTTTCTGCAAATGGGTGCTATTCATTTAAGAAAATGTCTTTGTCTACTAATATGTTAGCATAATTTCTTTAGAAGGAATGATGCTAAAGCTGAAACTCCAGTATTTTGGCCACCTCATGCGAAGAGTTGACTCATTGGAGAAGACTCTGATGCTGGGAGGGATTGAGGGCAGGAGGAGAAGGGGACGACAGAGGATGAGATGGCTGGATGGCATCACTGACTCGATGGGTGTGAGTCTGGGTGACCTCCGGGAGCTGGTGATGGACAGGGAGGCCTGGCGTGCTGCAGTTCATGGGGTCGCAAAGAGTCGGACAAGACTGAGCGACTGATCTGATCTGATCTGATGTTAGCATAGCCATTTATCATTATATGTGTTAAAATCCAGGTGTCAATGTTGCCAGTTTTCAAAGCTATAAACTCATTTTTAACATTTTGTTTACCACAAATGCTGTTTTTATATTTTATTGTATGTCTACCTTTGAATAGATAAGGGAAATCTTCCCAGGGAAACTACTTGTTACAGTTACCTGAATGCAACTGTAATTGCCCTGGGATTTTAAAACAAAAAGGAAATAAAACAATAAACTCAGTAGATATTACTGCTAACATTATTTTAAAACAATTATTTTTCTAAAAATATTTACTTTTGTGACCTTGAAAGGCACAGACAGGAAATGGAAATAGTGGGTAGGGGTTGATTATTCCTATAGAACTAAGTCCTCAGAAATAAATTTAAATTAAATTGTTATTAACTTTTAGGCAAAGTATCTCTATTGAGAAGGACAATGGAATAACACTGTATTGACTGACACTAGAAATGAATTAAAACACATTCATGTTATAGTGGTAAATCTCCAGCACACATGCTAAATCTGGCCTTCTATTTAAATTCTTGCAGTCCCTGAGGTATGTACTGAAATGTATTAGTCCTGTATGCACCTGTGATGAAATACAGATTAGGTGAAATACTAATGTAATTCAGTATAATTCCAACATAGTAAGAATGATACTCCAAAATGATAGACTCCTTTTCTTTTTTTTTTAACTGAGATAGAAAGATGTTATACTGCTGTCTTTGAAGATGGAAGATGGGGCTGTCAGCCAAGGAATGCTGGTGACCTCTAGAAGCTGGGAAAAAGAAATAAGGAAACAGTTTTTTTTCCTAGAACCTCCAGAGGGTGCACAGCTCTGCCTGCATTTTGATTTCAGCCCTGCTGCTGCTGCTGCTAGGTCGCTTCAGTCATGTCCAACTCTGTGCGACCCCATAGATGGCAGCCCACCAGGCTCCCCTGTCCCTGGGATTGTCCAGGCAAGAACACTGGAGTGGGTTGCCATTGCCTTCTCCTCATTTCACCATTTTGAGCTTCTGATTCCCAAACAGTAGGATAATAGATTTGTGTTGTTTTAAGCCCCTAAGATTGTGGTAGTTATTTTAGCCGCCATAGGAAATGGATACACTGATGACTGTTAATATTTTGATAGCACATGGAAAGGAAAGACGAGTCCCACCCCTCAGTGCTATGAAATGGAACGTATTTGATCTAAGCCAAGGCATGGTAAACCTATTGGCCTTTGTTGGCAGTGGTTTAGAAATGGACCTGTGTCCCAGTTCCATTCCGTGTGGCATACAGGGAAGACTGATGGTAAAGAGACTTCCTGGGAAGAATTTTGCTCCTTTATATAAGGAGCTTTTGAGATGAGAAATCTTGCCCCTTCCTGCCTGCCCTGACCAAAGTTAAGGGGGGTTTTAATAGTTGAAGCTGCACTGAAAGACTTGATAATCATGGTGGTGAAATCTGTGGCAATAAGAGACTGAAAAGTGTGGTCAGAAGGACTGACCAATAGCAACTAATAACTGCTTGAGGTGAAGAGAAGCTTGATATATTTCCGTTACGGAATCATGAAGAAAAAGCATTGTACTTGCAGTTCAGGCAAATTTAGTTTTCTGCAGGGAGTTTGTGGTTGATTCAGGAACATTAGATCATGAACTTAAGATGTTCTGTTAGAAAACAAGCATCGGACCATACACTGGCATCATTGTTCCAGTGTGGGGCTGGAAACGCACACAAAGCATTTCAAAGAAATCCGTTTCTTCCACTGAGATTTTTCTGAAATGACAAACAAATCAAGTCCCTGATACTGAGCTTGACCAAGACAGACTTGCTACAGAGAAGAATTCCATGTAAGATGGGTCTCTCTGGAAGCTTCTATAAAGGAATTTCTCTCTCTGGAGAGCCTCCCTCTGTTTTTCCTGTGGTGGTGAAGAGAAGCTCAGTTGCATTTCCAGCTATCTAGATCAGAAATCTGAGCCTCTGCATCTTTTCATCCTCTCCTTTCCCTCCTTTAACACCTGCCTGGCCTTTACTGTTTCCCGTGTCTGTGGCCTCTTCTGTTTCTTTCTTGGTTCAGTCTTTCACCATCACGAGTCTAGATTACTACCATGATCTCCCAACATGTCTCCCCATCCCCCTCTAATCCAGGCTCCAAACTTCAGGCAAACGATGTTTTCAAAATGCAGAGCTGATCATCACCAACTCCGGCCTTCCAATTATTTGATGCCTCCTCAATCCCTGCGGGGTACAGTCCAAACTTCTGAGCCTTCACCTCTAAATAATAAGAGCAGCAGTAGCAGCAATCCCTGCAGGCTACAGTCCAAACTTCTGAGCCTTCACCTCTAAATAATAAGAGCCAGCATGTGGCTCTTCATTGAGATCTCTGGCTAGGACTCTTCCTTCTGGCATCTTTAAGTCTAGTCAGTCAGAAGGAGACCTTCAGGTCTCTGATGGAGCCTGGCTATTTCATACCTCCCTGTCTCCCTTTCATCATGTTGCCTCCTGTCCTGGAATTGAAATCCTTCACCACTCCGCAAACTCTAGTCAAACATCACCACCTCTGTGGTGCTACTCTGGCCCTCTTCTCGGTACTCAGGGGGAACGGCCATGTCCTCTTTGGTGCTACATCGTTCTTCAATACCATTTTTGTGTGACTTTCTTACCGTGTTACATTTTTGATAGTCTTAGAAATTGTTCTTCCCATGTTAGATAGTGAGCTTCTGTAGAATAGGAATACCATCCTTAAGTCGTCTGTCTTTTGTTCAGCCTCAGTACAGTACCTGTTACATACAGGATACTCAATTTCAGAGATAAATAAATACATATTGGTGGGATTTTAGAAAATGATTAACTTCAGAATTGATGTTTTTAGAGCAAAAGGAAACTTTTATGTATTATTTTGAATTTAAATATTATTTATATCATATATTTTATATATAATTTTATATGCTACTTAGTCCAACTCTTTCATTCTATACTTCTAGAGTGCACGGATCAAGTTGTCCTTTAAACACTTGAAATGTGGCTCTTCTGTATTCAAATGTTCTGCAAGTATAAAATGTACACCAGATTTCAAAGGCTTAGTCCTCTCTCATTAGTAATTTTATGTGATTATGTTTTTATAATGATAAGACTAAATAAAATAGATTAAAATTTAATTTTGCCTATTTGTTTTTGCGTTTTTAAACATATGACTACTGAAAAATTTTAAATTACTTGTGTGATTCACATTTGTGGCTCACCTTATATTTCTTTTGGACAGTGTGATTCTAGAACAGGAGTTGACAAACTCAGGCACGTGGGTCAAATTGACCAGTCACCTGTTTTTTGATGTCTATTAACAACAAATTTTATTTTTTTTACATTTTTTTCCAGTTTCATTCTGATTATTTTCATGGTTGCATGTTAAATGTTTTTGTATATACCTATATAATAGCCTTGATTTTGCTTCTGGGCCCAGAGTCTAATATATTTATTATCTGGCCCTCTAAGAAAAAGTTTGTTGATCCTGTTGTAAAACATAAGGCCTTCTGTGTGATGTAAAGTAATGACGATAACAACATGAAACAGTAGCGATTACCTTAATAGTGATAGCTCACCTGTCACACATTCTGTGTGTCATGATCTGCTATGAGTGCTTTGCTTGTAGTAACTCATTTCATCTTCAGACCATATTGAGGTAGCAACAACTGTGCTCACCATAGTTTGGAATAGGTAATCAAGACACGAGGAAGGTAACTAACTTACTGAAAGACGCACAACTTATAAGTGTAGAGACAGAGTTTTAACTCAGGCACCTATTTTGAAGTTGAGAGGTCAAAGATGAGAGCCTTGAAGATGAGGATCACAGTGGCCAGCCATCGGAAGTTGACAACCAGTTGAGAGCCATCACTGAAGCTGATCCTCTTACAACTACATGAGAAGTTGTCGAAGAACTCAGTGTTGACCATTCTGTGGCCATTTGGCATTTGTAGCAAATTGGAAAGGTGAAAAAGCTCAGTAAATGGGTGCCTTGTGAGCTGACCACAAATCTAAAAATCTTTTTGAAGTGTTATCTTCACTTACTCAACACAACAACAAAGAACCATTTCTCAATCATATCATGACATGCAAGAAAATTGGGTTTTATATGACAACTGGCGATGACCAGCTCAGTGGTTGGACCAAGAAGAAGCTCCAAAGCACTTCCCCAAACCAAACTTGCACCAAGAAAAGGTCATGTTCACTATTTGGTGATCTGCTGCCCGTCTGATCCACTACAGCTTTCTGAATCCTGACAAAACCATTACATCTTAGAAGTATGCTCAGTAAATCGATGCTGCTGCTGCTGCTAAGTCGCTTCAGTCATGTCTGACTCTGTCTGACCCCATAGATGGCAGCCCACCAGGCTCCCCCGTCCCTGGGATTCTCCAGGCAAGAACACTGGAGCGGGTTGCCATTTCCTTCTCTAATGCATGAAAGTGAAAAGTGAAAGTGAAGTAGCTCAGTCATGTCCGACTCTTAGTGACCCCATGGACTGTAGCCCACCAGGCTTCTCCATCCGGGAGATTTTCCAGGCAAGAGTACTGGACTGGGGTGCCATTGCCTTCTCTGATGCACCCAAAACTGCAATGTCTGCAGTTGGCATTGGTCAACAGAATCAGCCCAGTTCTTAACAACACCTAATCGTAGACCACACAACCAATGCTTCAAAAGTTGAACAAATTGGGCTATGAAATTCTGCCTCATCTACCTGACCTCTAGCCAACTGACTACCACTTCTTCAAGTGCCTCAGCACCTTTTTCCAGGGAAAATGCTTCCACAGCCAGCAGGAAGCAGAAAATGCTTTCCAAGAGTTTGTTGAATCCCAAAGCATGGATTTTTATGCCACAGGAATGAACAAACTAATTTCTCATTGGCAAAAATGTGTAGATTGTAATGGTTCCTATTTTGATTAATAAAGATGTGTTTGAGCCTAGTTATAATGATTTAAAATTCATGGTCTTAAACCACAATTATTTTTGCACTAACCTAATAAAACAATTATCCATTTGTTTTGGAATAGGTTATTTGTGTAGTTGCATAAAATCTAAGTACCCAATGATATACCATTTAAGGAATGCTTATTCTGTCCACCCTGTCTGCCAGCTTCCCAGACCCTTACTCCAGAGGCTGCCACTGCTCTTCATTTGCTGCACACACTTTTTTTCCTAGCTTTATTGAGATATGACCACATATAGCTAGTGAAGAACATGGTAACCCATTCTAGTATGCTTGCTTGGGAGATCTCATGAGCATAGGAGCCTGGCAGGCTACAGTCTATGGGGTCACAAGGAGTCAGAAATGACTTAGTGACTAAACAAACTACATGTAACATTGTATAAGCTTAAGGTTTGATTTGATACATTTATATTTGCAAAATGATTATCATCATAGAGTTGTCTATACACTTCTTTTTATTTATACTTTATTTTTCTTTCTCAGAGGGAGGGAACTTTTCCGGATTGGATAGATTGACTATCCTCACCTGTCAATTCAGGTGAGGATATTCACTTTGATATTAGCCACGGTCATGCATATAAGGGAGACTTCCTAGGCAGCTTAGGGTAAAGAATCCATCTGTCAATGCAGGAGCTGCAGGAGACACAGGTTTGATTCCTGGTTTGGGGAGATCCTGTGGAGGAGGAAATGGCAGCCCACTTCAGTTTTCTTGCCTAGAAGATCCTGTGTACAGAGAAGCCTGGAAGGTTACAACCCATGGGTTACAAAGAGTTGGATATGACTTAGCATCTACACAGCACATGTAGGACACGAACACAGCATGGCACACACATGCATGTGAGGTTCTGCAGGTCAATGATTTCTAACTCTATGTTGTAAGTGGAATTTCTTGTGCAAAATGCAAGTTAAATCTGTGAGTTAAGCGATTCAGATGGGAAACACCACTTCTGAAGATAAAGGAAGTTTGTTTTGGATAGTAAGTATTGATCTACCCAATGAACAACTTAATTTTTTGCTTTACATCTTTGATTTATAAGTATCAGTTCAGTTCAGTCACTCAGTCGTGTCCGACTCTTTGCGACCCCATGAATCACAGCACGCCAGGCCTTCCTGTCCATCACCAACTCCTGGAGTTCATTCAGACTCATGTCCATCGAGTCAGTGATGCCATCCAGCCACCTCATCCTCTGTTGTCCCCTTCTCCTCCTGCCCCCAATCCCTCCCAGCATCAGAGTCTTTTCCAATGAGTCAATTCTTCGCATGAGGTGGCCAAAGTACTGGAGTTTCAGCTTTAGCATCATTCCTTCCAAAGAAATCAGTAAAAAGCACAAAACCCATCACTGTCTCATAGAAGATCCATGGAAAATTTTGGGGGTAATATTGCTTATTGTGAACTTTCTATCCTAACACAGATTAACCCCTTCTGTTTAATAACTGTTTTTCACTTGATAATAGTTAATCTCATTTAATAATTCTTTTTGATAAAATAAGAGAAGGATAACTGATTCTAAGCCACATAAATATAAGATTTTATAAATACAAGATTAAAAAAATGTCTACATCAAACATATTTTTTCCTCTTTGTTAATGAAAACAGGTGAATCCTCAGTTCCAGAAACTTGCAGCCTCATTCAAGTATAGGCTAAATTGACTCATGGGTGTCAGCCAAATATGTGTTCCAGGAATGAATTTCCATCAGAGGCTTTATTTGGGAAGGAAAGATGTATATGTTTTTCAACATTAATAGAAATCATACAACCTCGTTTGTAAAATTTTCCTATAACTTGGGGGCAGATGTTTGGCTGAAGAGTCTAAATACTTTTTTTTTTTTTGTCTTAAAGCAACTATTTGTTGAGCACTTTCTACTTGCATGTCACTGAGATAAGAGCCTTATATGTTTTAAGACGTATGAATTATTGTTTCCATGTTGCAGATAAGGAAACTGAAGTTTAGTAAGTTTTACTAACTCGCTAGATTCAAACTAGGCCTGTTTGACTTCAATGTTCTGTAATGTAATACCGCTTGTCTAATGACTTATATGTTTTAAACTGTTATAAATCAAGAATTATTTGAAAAGAGCTAAAAGAGGTTCCTACTCAAAGGAATCTTATGGGGAGTCTTTTCATCAATCATCTAAACATATAAAGATAGTCCTTCTAATTTAGTCTTTTAAAATAGCAGCAATCATATTTATTTTTTGTGATTAAGGAGTGATTTAGCATGCAACATTGATTGGTAGGTTTCTAAAAGACCAACACATACACACAAAATAAAAGACCAACACATCTTTTTCTCAGGAAGAACTAGAAACTTCAGTAACTCAATGAGAAATAATCAATGTAAAATTTTATAATCAACTAGAGTGGTAATGAGCTCCTTGCCTCTTTTTAGCTGCTTATGTCTTAACTGCTCTTGAAAAGATAGACTCTTTTCTGTCAGTGAGCCACTATACTGGTTTGTTTTCTTTAGTAAATTAACAATACAATTTAAGGCCCAGTCCACTCATTTTAAACCACATTTAAGTCTTCATCTGTCAGGGTCTTCAGCAGTTGACAAGCATCGATCCATCTGTTCATTCATTGTCTAAATATTGTTTGACAGCCTACTTTGGGCCAGATATTGTGAGTAGGTATTGCGAATTGAGTGTTGTACAAAACAACTATGTTATACTTTCTGATGGACTTTAGAATCTCACGAGGAAGATATTTCTTAAGTGAATAAATAAAGTTATAGAACACAAGAGGAAGGGCAGTCTAACTCAGCATGAATTTTGGGAATAATAACTTTTAAGTAATTAAAAGTTAAATAACACAATTTTTTAATTACTTAAAATAACTTTCCTTCTCCAATGCATGAAAGTGAAAAGTGAAAGTGAACTCGCTCAGTCGTGTCCAACTCAGTGACCTCATGGACTGCAGCCTACGAGGCTCCTCCATCCATGGGATTTTCCAGGCAAGAGTACTGGAGTGGGGTGCCATTGCCTTCTCCGTAAAATAACTTTAAAGTGATTAAAAGCCATGAGGCTTCCCTCATGGTAAGGAATCCATCTGCCTCCAATGCAGGAGACCGGTGTTTGATCCCTGGATCAGGAAGATCCCATGGAGAAGGGAATGGCAACCCACTCCAGCATTCTTGCTAGGACAATAGCATGGACAGAGGAGACTGGAGGGCTGCAGTCCATGCATTGCCAAGAGTAGGACACAACTAAGTGACTGCTGCTGCTGCTGATAAGTCGCTTCAGTCGTGTCCAACTCTGTGCGATCCCATAGACAGCAGCCCACCAGGCTCCCCCGTCCCTGGCATTCTCCAGGCAAGAACACTGGAGCGGGTTGCCATTTCTTTCTCCAATACATGAAAGTGAAAAGTGAAAGTGAAGTCGCTCAGTCGTGTCCGACTCTTAGTGACCCCATGGACTGCAGCCTTCCAGGCTCCTCCATCCATGGGATTTTCCAGGCAAGAGTACTGGAGTGGGATGCCATCGCCTTCTCCGAACTAAGTGACCAACACTACACGAATGCCATAACCCCAATGCTCTTAAGTTATTGGAGTGATCTACTTAAGATTTATTGACTGCAAGTTTATAGTTGGTATTTCTGTAAACGGTGCTTAAGATTGCTTGAGAAATTTTATCTCTCAAGTTATTTAGAAATTCTAACACTGCATTTATTTTTTCATTGATCAATTTATTCTTTTATTTAGGCATTGAAGCACTGTTTATAATAGCCAGGGCATGGAAGCAACCTAGATGTCCATCAGCAGACAAATGGATAAGAAAGCTGTGGTACATATACACAATGGAGTATTACTCAACCATTAAAAAGAATACATTTGAATCAGTTCCAATGAGGTGGATGAAACTGGAGCGTATTATACAGAGTGAAGTAAGCCAGAAAGAAAAATACCAATACAGTATACTAATGTATATATATGGAATTTAGAAAGATGGTAATGATAACCCTGTATGCGAGACAGCAAAAGAGACACAGATGTATAGAACAGTCTTTTGGACTCTGTGGGAGAGGGAAAGGGGTGGGATGATTTGGGAGAATGGCATTGAAACATGTATACTATCATATGTGAAATGAATCACCAGTCCAGGTTTGATGCAGGATACAAGATGCTCAGGGCTGGTGCACTGGGATGACCCAGAGGGATGGTATAGGGAGGGAGGTGGGAGGGGGGTCCAGGATGGGGAACACGTGTACACTTGTGGCGGATTCATGTCGATGTATGGCAAACCCAATACAATATTGTAAAGTAATTAGCCTCCAACTAAAATAAATAAATATATATTAAATTAAAAAAAGAAGTTGTATTGAGGGTCAGTAGTGTAGCAATCTTGGCTCTCAGGAAGCCAGAACCCATGGAGGGGTCAGCATATTGTTACCATGTGATTAATGCTCAAATATGACTGCTTTGTTGTGAGAATATGGAGTTGGAAATTTTTTTCAGGAGAGATGATACTACATCAGTGAACAGAGCTTTGCCTTGAATAAAAGAGGGATGCATTCTAGGAAGAAGGAGCAGCATATGTAAGGGAATGCAAGTTTCATGTATTTTAGAGTCAGAAGGAACTTCAGCTGAGAGGCGTGTAGGAGTGTGGATGAAAAATGAATTTGAGGGGAGACACTAGAACCTGCCCATGGGTTATCTGAGTGTCCTGCAGAAAAGGCTGCATTTACTCCCAGTAGATCAGAAACTTCTAATTTTTATTATTTATTTAGCAATATAGTCTGAATTTTTCAAGTTTATCTTTCGACTGAGAGACACACAGGGAAAATGTGTGTCTTAGAAGCCAGTTTGAGACTGTTAAAACACAAGTGAGAAATAAAAAGAAATAAAAATCTGGGCCTTGTGGGAGGATCAAGAAGGAAAGTAGACTTGAGAGACATTTGGAAAGTAAAGTTAATTGAAATTTGTTGTTGTTGAGCAGTATGATATACATGCAAGGAAAGGGAAAAATCAAGATGCCCACCATATTTTTACATCGAGAGCCACTGGATTCTGACTGTTAGTTCAGAGAGAAAATGGGGAACAGAGCAAGCATGAGGCATTAGAACTTCAACACACAAGTCTTAGGAGTCATGTAGACATTCAAACCATAGCAGCAAGATTAGCTAAGATACAAATCACCATTAAATCACAGCAGTGATTATAATATGTAGGATAAAAACAAACCACAGCTCCCCAGTTAGTCCTATTTGATAAAAGAATAGAGTCCAGGTAATGAGTTTCTAGGGCTTCCCTGGTAGCTCAGCTGGTAAACCATTTGCCTACAATGCAGGAGGCCCAGGTTCGATCCCTGGGTCATGAAGATCCCCTGGAGTAGGAAATGGCAACTCACTCCACTATTCTTGCCTGGAGAATCCCGTGGACAGAGGAGCCTGGTGGGATACAGCCCACGGGGTCTACACATTAGCACTGTTAGGTCTTTGAGTTTTTTCTCCTGAGCAAGAATTTTGTCTGGTTCTTTGAATTCTAGACCACTCTGATATTTCTAACAAATGAATACTTATAAAAGAGTAATGAAAATGGTATTTGCTTTCTTTTGAAATCTCGGTCCCACTTCCATGCTTATCCCACAGCTGCTCTTTCTGGCTGGGGTTTTGATTGTTTCCTTTCTCATATCCTTTTCCTCTGGATATTTTCCTCAGTCTGTTTTTTCTTTTTTTTTTTAAATATGGCACCATCTGAGTTTTTGCCATTACAAATGTTATTATCCTCCAGGATCATTTATAGTGCCCTGAACTACCTTATCCTTGGGAAAAGAATGGAAAAAAAGATCTGAGTTTGATATTCAATATATATTAACCTCACAAATATTTGGCCAGTTTCTACAACAACTTTTATGCACAATTTCCACTGGGGATTTTTTTTTATAAAGGGGCAACTAGAGTAGGTATTATTTTTAGGGATTTATACAATTTAAAGCTTCTCTGCTGGCTCAGCTGGTAAAGAATCTGCCTGCAATGTGGGAAGACCTGGGTTTGATCCCTGGGTTGGAAAGATCCCCTGGAGAAGGAAACAGATACCCTCTCCAGTATTCTGACCTGGAGAACTCCATGGACTATTCCATGGGCTCGCAAAGAGCTGGACATGACTGAGAGACTTTCACTTTCATACAATTTAACAGGATTCTTCTAAGGATAATTGCTGCTGCTGCTGCTGCTAAGTCGCTTCAGTCATGTCGGACTCTGTGCGACCCCATAGACGGCAGCCCACCAGGCTCCCCCATCCCTGGGATTCTCCAGGCGGTGTGGCAATTAAAGAGTGTAGTATATAAAGCCAATTATCCTAATTAACTATCTTTCTCATCATCTTGGAGAAGGAAATGGCAACCCACTCCAGTGTTCTTGCCTGGAGAATCCCAGGGACGGGGGAGCCTGGTGAGCTTCCGTCTGTGGGGTCGCACAGAGTCGGACACGACTGAAGCGACTTAGCAGCAGCAGCAGCAGCTCATCATCTTATACCAGTGTATGTTACATTAGTCTCTAATGAGTTATTGAAATTTTTACAAGTATAAGTTTACTATTGTTATTTAGGGGGGAGTTTACCTTACTTCTATTACTTAACAGTCAAGAAGTCCACTCTAGAGGAATGCTGTAGATTCAGAGTTGCCATAGTGAACCCCCTGTGGGCAGCTTTTGTCTACTGAATCCCCCTGCAGTTATGGTGAATTCTTGGATGGCTCCTTACAGTGGAGTCCAATAGCAAGGTCACAGGTGTGTAGCCCCATACCAAGGTCACAGGACAAAAATCTCTGGAAATGACCAAGCCCCATAGCAGCTGTTGCTATGAGCTTCCAGATCTAAACCTGCCAGTTCCTTGACCCCATATTGGGCAAAATACCCACCCTATTGCCCACCCGATAGCATCCTAACCAGTCACTTAATGCCACCCTTCCAATAGGAATTTTCTCTGTCTTGATACTATAAAAAATTGGCTACTAGCCCATGAAAGGGGTCGACTCTCCTTTAATCTGGCCTGCTGTTCTAACAGCGTTTCCCACGCTAGTAAACTTTATTCTCCTCTCATTCTGTCTCATGTCTGGAAATTCTTTTCCAGCCTGTGCACAGACCATGACACTAAGTATTAATATCAAGGCTATGAATTTCATTTGCTTTCCACAGTCCCTGTTCTTTCTCTGACCTTTCTGTTACAGAAACAGATTATCACATACAAACTTTGATTATTTTTGCTTTGGCCCTTAACTTTCTATTGCCTTAGCAGGGCTTATATAAATTAAGTAGAAATGCTCCAGTTCCTTCCGCTACAATTTCTTGTAAAATCTGCTTCCGAGACAGAATATGGAGTGGCAGAATTTATTTAAATCAGAACCAGTTTCCTAAAGGATACAACATTCTTCAAAGTTAAGTTATCTTAACCAACACTTGAAACTCTAACCTGGAGCCACAGTCTTTCCAACTGGTGCCTCCCCTATCCTTAAAATCAGCTTCAAAGTAGAAAGAACAAATGAAAATTCATCAGTCTATTTTGTTAGTTGAAGAGTGGCTGATAATTGGTAAGAATACGGGTAACAACATTTTTTTTCCCCCGAACCCACAAACAAATCTTCACTCTTTGGCTACCTTAACTATAAAGAGGGAGATAGTAATATCCTGTTGATAGGGTTGTGAACAGCATCAAATATGGCATGTGAAAACTATTTGAAATATTAAATATAAGCAGTTATTGTGGCTGTTATTGTTTTTGGTAGTGGTGATCATAGTTTTAGATGTTGTAAGAATGGGAGTCATATTAATATCTTATCTTCCGCAGCCCAAGGTACAGGCAATGTCAGTGGAGAGAAAAGTAAAAAGCAGGGAGAAAGATGGTAGGAGAGAAAAGAATGTGTCTGGGACAGAGTGAGAGAGCTGATCAAGAACAACTTGTAAGGCTGTAGGATGTTCAGTTCAGTTCAGTCCATCAGTCGTGTCTGACTCTTTGTGACCCCATGAACCAAAGCACACCAGGCCTCCCTGTCCATCACCATCTCCCGGAGTTCACTCAGACTCATGTCCATCGACTTGGTGATGCCATCCAGTCATCTCATCCTCTGTCGTCCCCTTTTCCTCCTGCCCCCAATCCCTCCCAGCATCAGAGTTTTTTCCAATGAATCAACTCTTCGCATGAGGTGGCCAAAGTACTGGAGTTTCAGCTTTAGCGTCATTCCTTCCAAAGAACACCCAGGACTCATCTCCTTTAGAATTGACTGGTTGGATCTCCTTGCAGTCCAAGGGACTCTCAAGAGTCTTTTCTAACACCACAGTTCAAAACCATCAATTCTTTGGTGCTCAGCTTTCTTCACAGTCCAACTCTCACATCCATACATGACCACTGGAAAAACCATAGCCTTGATTAGACGGACCTTTGTTTGCCAAGTAATGTCTCTGCTTTTGAATATGCTGTCTAGGTTGGTCATAACTTTCCTTCCAAGGAGTAAGCGTCTTTTAATTTCATGACTGCAGTCACCATCTGCAGTGATTTTGGAGCCCCCCAAAATAAAGTCTGACACTGTTTCCACTGTTTCCCCATCTATTTCCCATGAAGTGATGTAGGATGTTACTTCCATAATAAATGGAAGAATCTTAATTTAATTAAAGTGGACAAGAGGTGGACATTTAAGGAGCACTTGCACCATCATTGAGTGCTTAAAGGTGTCGTTTCACTGAATCTTCACAACTATCCCCTGATGCAAGTTTAATCAGATCCACTTTGCAGATGTGAAAACTGATGACGAGTGATTATGCAGCATTCTCTTAAGTCATCACACAACTAGTAAATATTAGAAGCCAAGATCAGAAAGTGGAATATGGAAATCTACCAGAAAAGAAAAGAAAATAAGAACTCAGGTACAGGCATGTGTTGCCTAAAGCTACTTGAATTTACTTCGCTTCCCCTTTGTGTCCCAACACTGTACTAGCCTATTGTTATTATTGTTTAGTCACGAAATCCAACTCTTTGAGACCCCATGGATGGTAGCCTACCAGACTTCTCTGTCCTTGGGATTTCCCAAGCAAGAATATTGGAGTGGGCTGCCAATTCCTTCTCCAAGGGATCTTCCCGACTCAGGGATTGCACCTGCGTCTCTTATGTCTCCTGCATTGGCAGGTGGCGTCTTTATCACCAGAGAAGCCCAGTAAGGATGCAATTTTGACTTTACTTGACTATATAGGTATGAATGAAATTAGAATATGACTGGGTACTAGATGAAATCAAAGGTTCATAGCTGTGTTGTTTTTTTTAATGTATTGTTGTTATGCAAAAAAATATTCTTATTTAAAAAAATTCACCCTGAAGTACTTTGGAGTTAAATGTCATGGTACCTTGGACTTGCTTTTCAATAGCTGAGAAGGTGAAAAAGCAAGAGCGTGAGAAAACATGAGAGAGGGAGAGAGAGAAAATATGGCAAAATACCGGCAGTCATTGAATCTAGGTGCTAGATGAACTGTGGTTTATTGTGCTGTTCTCTCTACCTGGTATCTATTTAAACTCTTTTATAATAAAATTTCTTAAAAAGAGTTCACTTGAGTTCACAGGAGCCCAGTGGTAATGTTAGCATCAGTATATGACAAAAGAATGTGGTAAATACACAGGGCCAGCTTAATGCCACCAAGCAATTTACATGAAAGTGTCATTTTATGCCGCAGAATTATACTGTTTGCTTTTCATGTGTTAATACTTTTTGTAAAAAAAAAAAAAAAATGTAGGAAGGGCAATAATATCTAAGTCTGTTTACTAGGAAAAACACTTGTATAATTGTTTTAATATGCTGTAGCTCCATATTTATTTTTAGCTTTCTTTGTTTCATTGGTTAATTAAAAACACAAACACTTCCTGGCTTAAGCAAAATCAGCATGTCACATCCACACCAGAAGAAGGTCATAATCACTTGTTCTGTCTCATTTGAACTTTGTGAAAAGACAAATTTTCACTTTTTACAAGTTCACAAGTAGGAAGCAAATATATTTGCGAAGATTTTCCCCACTTAATTACAGCTCAAATAACAAGCACATTTTTAAAAGAAATCTTTTTTTTTACACATTCACAATTCTAGTTTCCTATAATACAGGTAATTGAAAACCTAACATTTGATAAAAGTTCTTTCCACCTTAAAAGATATATTCCTAGCTATCTTAAGTCAGTATAGATTTTCCCCAGTTTTTCTTATTTTCTTTATAAATATTCGTCTTCCCAACTTTTTTTAATTTAATTTTTATTTTACATTGGGGTATAGTTGATTTACAATACTGTGTTAGTTTCAGGTAACAGCAAAGTGATTCAGTTATTAAATATACATATATCCATTCTTTTTCGGGGTTCCCAGGTGGCGCTGGTGGTAAAGAATTCACCTACCCATGCAGGAGGTGCAAAGAGAGTTAGATCCCTGGATTGGGAAGATTCCCTGGAGTAGGAAATGGCAACTTGCTCCAGTATTCTTGCCTGAAAATGTCATGGGTAGAAGAGGCTTTTAGGCTACAGTCCTTGGGGCTGCAAAGCATCAGACACAACTGAGCGTATAACACACACAATTCTTTTTCAGATTTTTTTCTCATAAAGGTTATTATATAATATTGAGAGGAGATCCCTGTGCAGTAGGTCCTTGTTGATTATTTATTTTATATATGCATGCATGCATGCTCAGTTACTCAGTCGTGTCCGACTCTTTGTGGCCCCAGGGACTGTAGCCTGCCAGCCTCCTCTGTCCATGGGATCTCCAGGTAAGAATACTGGAGTGGGTTGCCATTTCCTCCTCCAGGGATATCTTCCTGACCCAGGGATGGAACATGCATCTCCTGTCTTGGCACCTGGATTCTTTGCCACTGAGCCACCTGCAAAGCCTCTATTTTGTATGTAGTAATGTGTATATTGCATTTCTTTTCCATGGGGATGATCTTAATCCCTGTCTCCTGTACAATGTCACAAATCTCATTCCATAGTTCATCAGGCACTCTATCAGATCTAGTCCCTTAAATCTATTTCTCACTTCCACTGTATAATCATAAGGGATTTGATTTAGGTCATACCTGAATGCTCTGGTGGTTTTCCCTACTTTCTTCAATTTAAGTCTGAATTTGACAATAAGGAGTCCATGATCTGAGCCACAGTCAGCTCCTGGTCTTGTTTTTGTTGACTGTATAGAACTTCTCCATCTTTGGCTGTAAAGAATATAATCAATCTGATTTCGGTGTTGACCATCTGGTGATGTCCATGTATAGAGTCTTCTTTTTTGTTATTGGAAGAGGGTGTTTGCTATGACCAGTGCATTTTCTTGGCAAAACTCTATTAGCGTTTGCCCTGCTTCATTCCGTATTCCAAGGCCAAATTTGCCCATTACTCCAGGTGTTTCTTGACTTCCTACTTTTGCATTCCAGTCCCCTATAATGAAAAGGACATCTTTTTTGGGTGTTAGTTCTAAAAGGTCTTGTAGGTCTTAATAGAACCATTCAACTTCAGCTTCTTCAGGATTACTGGTTGGGGCATAGACTTGGATTACTGTGATATTGAATGGTTTGCCTTGGAAATGAACAGAGATCATTCTGTTGTTTTTGAGATTGCATCCAAGTACTGCATTTCAGACTCTTTTGTTGACCATGATGGCTACTCCATTTCTTCTAAGGGATTCCTGCCCACAGTAGTAGATATAATGGTCATCTGAGTTAAATTTACCCATTCCAGTCCATTTTAGTTCTCTGATTCCTAGAATGTCGACGTTCACCCTTGCCATCTCCTGTTTGACCACTTTCAATTTGTCTTGATTCATGGACCTGACATTCCAGGTTCCTATGCAATATTGCTCTTCACAGCATCGAACTTGCTTCTATTACCAGTCACATCCACAACTGGGTATTGTTTTTGCTTTGGCTCCATCCCTTCATTCTTTCTGGAGTTATTTCTCCACTGATCTCCAGTAGCATATTGGGCACCTACTGACCTGGGGAGTTCCTCTTTCAGTATCCTATCATTTTGCCTTTTCATATTGTTCATGGGGTTCTCAAGGCAAGAATACTGAAGTGGTTTGCCGTTCCCTTCTCCAGTGGACCACATTCTGTCAGACCTCTCCACCATGCCCGCCCGTCTTGGGTGGCCCCACAGGGCATGGTTTAGTTTCATTGAGTTAGACAAGGCTGTGGTCCTAGTGTGATTAGATTGACTAGTTTTCTGTGATTATGGTTTCAGTGTGTCTGCCCTCTGATGCCCTCTTGCAACACCTACCATCTTACTTGGGTTTCTCTTACCTTGGGCGTAGGGTATCTCCTCACAGCTGCTCCAGCAAAGCGCAGCCGCTGCTCCTTACCTTGGATGAGGGGTATCTCCTCACCACCGCCCCTCCCAACCTTGAACATGGAATAGCTCCTCTAAGGCCCTCCTGCGCCTGCGCAGCCACCGGTCCTTGAACGTGGGGTTGCTCCTCCCGGCCGCTGCCCCTGACCTTCGACGCGGGGTAGCTCCTCTCTGCTGCGCTCTGCGCGCTGTCTCCTAATTTATTCCTTCCCTCGCATTTCCCCTTTGGTAACCAGAAGTTTATTTTTGAAGTCTGTGAGTATATTCTCGTTTTATAAATAATAAGGTCATTTGTATCAGTTTTTTTAAGATTTCACATACAATTGTTATCATACGATATTTTTCTTTGACTTACTTCACTGTCACTAGTACAATAATATCTAGGTTCATCCATGGTGCTGCAAATGGCATTATTTCATGTTTAAATTTTTATTGGAGTATAGTTGTTTACAATGTTCTGTTAGTTTTTGCTGTACAGCAAAGTATTCAGCTATGTGTTTACATCTATCTCCTCTTTTTTGGATTTCCTTCCCATTTAGGTCACCAGAGACCACTGCATAAAGTTCCCTGTGCTATACAGTAGGTTCTTATTAGTTGTCTATTTTGTGAATATACATAATAGTATACCTGTCTCAATCTCCCAATTCATCCCTCCTTTCCCCTTGGTATCAATGTATTTGTTCTCTATGTCTGTGCCTGTGCTTCTGCTTTGCATATAAGTTCATCTGTATCATTTTTCATGGCTAATTAGTATTCCATTTATATATGCATCACATCTTTTTAATCCAATAACCAATCTGACTTAAACTGATGCTCCTTGGAATCTTTATTAGTGTTCGTTGCAGACATAAGAATGCATTTGACTGCAAGTTGGGCTTTCAGATGCCATTGGAGACATTATGTGGTATATAGTGCATACCAAGTAATACTTCCCTAAAATCAGAAACACACAGAATTTGAAACACACTTGACTGCAGGGACTTCAGAGAAGAGATTATGGACCTGTATATGCAAATGTTAATCTTTTAAAATTATTTCAATTCAGTTCAGTTCAGTTGCTCGGTAGTGTCCAACTCTTTGCAATCCCATGAATTGCAGCACGCCAGGCCTCCCTGTCCATCACCAACTACCGGAGTTCACTCAAACTCAAGTCCATCGAGTCGGTGATGCCATCCAGCCATCTCACCCTCTGTCGTCCCCTTCTCCTTCTGCCCCCAACCCCTCCCAGCATCAGGGTCTTTTCCAATGAGTCAACTCTTTGCATGAGGTGGCCAAAGTATTGGAGTTTCAGCTTTAGCATCAGTCCTTCCAATGAACACCCAGGACTGATCTCCTTTAGGATGGACTGGTTGGATCTCCTTGTAGTCCAAGGGACTCTCAAGAGTCTTCTCCAGCACCACAGTTCAAAAGCATCAATTCTTTGGCAGTCAGCTTTCTTCACAGTCTCTCAATCCATACATGACCACTGGAAAAACCATAGCCTTGACTAGACGGACCTTTGTTCACAAAGTAATGTCTCTGCTTTTGCATATGCTGTCTAGGTTGGTCATAACTTTCCTTCCAAGGAATAACTGTTTTTTAATTATTTCAGAAGTTGCTAAATCAAACTTGGAAAGATGTTCACCACAGCAGTATTTACAATAGCCAAGAGATGGAAGAAACCTAAATGTCCATTGTTCAGTAGCATTGGGGTTTTAGCATTTCATATACAAGACCTTTTAGTACTAACACCCAAAAAAGATGTCCTTTTCATTATAGGGGACTGGAATGCAAAAGTAGGAAGTCAAGAAACACCTGGAGTAACAGGCAAATTTGGCCTTGGAATACGGAATGAAGCAGGGCAAAGACTAATAGAGTTTTGCCAAGAAAATGCACTGGTCATAGCAAATACCCTCTTCCAACAACACAAGAGAAGACTCTATACATGGACATCACCAGATGGTCAACACCGAAATCAGATTGATTATATTCTTTGCAGCCAAAGATGGAGAAGCTCTATACAATCAGCAAAAACAAGACCAGGAGCTGACTGTGGCTCGGACCATGAACTCCTTATTGCCAAATTCAGACTGAAATTGAAGAAAGTAGGGAAAACCACTAGACCATTCAGGTATGACCTAAATCAAATCCCTTATGATTATACAGTGGAAGTGAGAAATAGATTTAAGGGCCTAGATCTGATAGATAGAGTGCCTGATGAACTATGGAATGAGGTTCGTGACATTGTACAGGAGACAGGGATCAAGACCATCCCCATGGAAAAGAAATGCAAAAAAGCAAAATGGCTGTCTGGGGAGGCCTTACAAATAGCTGTGAAAAGAAGAGAAGCGAAAAGCAAAGGAGAAAAGGAAAGATATAAACATTTAAATGCAGAGTTCCAAAGAATAGCAAGAAGAGATAAGAAAGCCTTCTTCAGTGATCAATGCAAAGAAATAGAGGAAAACAACAGAATGGGAAAGACTAGGGATCTCTTCAAGAAAATCAGAGATACCAAAGGAACATTTCATGCAAAGATGGGCACAATAAAGGACAGAGATGGTGTGGACCTAACAGAAGCAGAAGATATTAAGAAGAGGTGGCAAGAATACACAGAAGAACTGTACAAAAAAGAGCTTCACGACCCAGATAATCATGATGATGTGATCACTGACCTAGAGCCAGACATCTTGGAATGTGAAGTCAAATGGGCCTTAGAAGGCATCACTAGGAACAAAGCTAGTGGAGGTGATGGAATTCCAGTGGAGCTATTCCAAGTCCTGAATGATGATGCTGTGAAAGTGCTACACTCAAGATGCCAGCAAATTTGGAAAACTCAGCAGTGGCCACAAGATTGGAAAAGGTCAGTTTTCATCCCAATCCCAAAGAAAGGCAATGCCAAGGAGTGCTCAAACTACCGAACAATTGCACTCATCTCACACGCTAGTAAAGTAATGCTCAAAATTCTCCAAGCCAGGCTTCAGCAATATGTGAACCGTGAACTTCCTGATGTTCAAGCTGGTTTTAGAAAAGGCAGAGGAACCAGAGATCAAATTGCCAACATCCGCTGGATCATGGAAAAAGCAAGAGAGTTCCAGAAAAACATCTATTTCTGCTTTATTGACTATGCCAAAGCCTTTGACTGTGTGGATCACAATAAACTATGGAAAATTCTGAAAGAGATGGGAATACCAGACCACCTGATCTGCCTCTTAAGAAATCTGTATGCAGGTCAGGAAGCAACAGTTAGAACTGGTCATGGAACAACAGACTGGTTCCAAATAGGAAAAGGAGTTCGTCAAGGCTGCATATTGTCACCATGTTTATTTAACTTATATGCAGAGTACATCATGAGAAATGCTGGACTGGAAGAAACACAAGTTGGAATCAAGATTGCCGGGAGAAATATCAATAACCTCAGATATGCAGATGACACCACTCTTATGGCAGAAAGTGAAGAGGGGCTAAAAAGCCTCTTGATGAAAGTGAAAGTGGAGAGTGAAAAGGTTGGCTTAAAGCTCAACATTCAGAAAACGAAGATCATGGCATCTGGTCCCATCACTGCATGGGAAATAGATGGGGAAACAGTGGAAACAGTGTCAGACTTTGTTTTTCTGGGCTCCAAAATCACTGCAGATGGTGACTGCAGCCATGAAATTAAAAGACGCTTGCTCCTTGGAAGGAAAGTTATGACCAACCTAGATAGCATATTCAAAAGCAGAGACATTACTTTGCCAACAAAGGTTCGCCTAGTCAAGGCTATGGTCTTTCCTGTGGTCATGTATGGATGTGAGAGCTGGACTGTGAAGAAGGCTGAGCGCCGAAGAATTGATGCTTTTGAACTGTGGTGTTGGAGAAGACTCTTGAGAGTCCCTTGGACTGCAAGAAGATCCAACCGGTCCATTCTGAAGGAGATCAATCCTGGAATTTCTTTAGAAGGAATGATGCTAAAGCTGAAACTCCAGTATTTTGGCCACCTCATGCGAAGAGTTGACTCATTGGAGAAGACTCTGATGCTGGGAGGGATTGAGGGCAGGAGGAGAAGGGGACGACAGAGGATGAGATGGCTGGATGGCATCACTGACTCGATGGATGCGAGTCTGAGTGACCTCCGGGAGCTGGTGATGGACAGGGAGGCCTGGCGTGCTGCGGTTCATGGGGGTCGCAAAGAGTCGGACATGACTGAGCGACTGATCTGATCTGATCTGATCTGATCAAAGACTCTAGAGCTGTATACTGTGCATAAGAGGGCCATAGCACTCTGGAGTCAGATCAGTTTTATCTGTGATTCTTAATAGGTGTGTAACAATGTAAACCTAATTTTCCCCATTTGTAAAATGGAAATGATACGTACTTCATGAATTGCTGTGAAGATAATTTGTGCAAAGTGCTAGGCATAATACCTATTCCACTGTAAGATGTCAAAAAGCAGTAACCAGTCCATCCTAAAAGAGATCAGTCCTGCGTGTTCATTGGAAGGACTGATGTTGAAGCTGAAATGCCAATACTTTGGCCACCTGATGTGAAGAGCTGACTCATTTGAAAAGACCCTAACGCTGGGAAAGACTGAGGGCAGAAGGAGAAAGGGATGACAGAGGATGAGATGTTGGATGGCATCACCGACACAATGGTCATGGGTTTGGATGGACTTCGGGAGTTGGTGATGGACCAGGAGGCCTGGCGTGCTGCCATTCATGGGGCCGCAAAGAATCGGACACGACTGAGTGACTGAAGTGATTATAATACTGTTGGGTTTTCTCAGGTGGTGCTAGTGGTAAAGAATCTGCCAGCCAAAGCAGGAGAGCTAAGAGATGCTGGTTTGATCCTTTGGTCAGGAGGATCCCCTGGAGGAGGAAATGGCAACCCATTCCAGTATTCTTGCCTGAAGAATCCCATGGACAGAGGAGCCTGGCAGGCTGTGGTCTGCTGGGTTGCAAAGAGTCAGAAACAACTGCATGACTGAGCACCATTGTAATACTATATTTGTACTGAATATAAAAAAGATGTGAAAAGCATTCTATTATTTTAAATCAGTCTCCAGGTCATTTTGTCTCTGGGTAGGGTATGTACTTGGGTCCAAGCTATTAAAGAAATTAAACTTTTGAATAATGATTATGGAGCTCTGACTGATGACTTTCACCCAAACTAAGCATTAACTAGGCAATATTCTGAATTAAAAACAATGGAATTTTCAAAAATTTTCAAAGTAAGTTGTTATAAAGATTTAGTAAAAAATCACTTCTGAAAGTTAAATTAACTTTAAGCACTAAAAAAAGTTACTTTCCATGTTGTATATATTTTATTTGATAAGTAAATATTTCTGAGTACACACTATATACAGAGCATTGAAAACCAGAAAACAATCTCTATCCTCAGTTCTATTCCTTGGCCCATGGTTTATCATTTAGCAAAAATTAATAAAGTAAATATATAATAAAGGCATATTAAATGATCACACTTAACATGAAAGTTTCTATTGTGCTTGCATAATACAGCTTTTTCTAAGCTTCAAGTTAGCAGTCATTCAAAATTAAAGTTTTTCTCTAAATGGATAAAAAAAATATGATGTCTTTTCTGAAGCCTGCTATATTTATATTTTGGTTTTTATAAATGTGCATGGTAGGTTTATATTAAAGATTTTCTCATTGTTGATCCTTTTATATAATTAAACATTTGAAAGATTGCATTTTTTCCACATTCATAAGTGATCATACAGATTTTCTCAAATTTTCCAGAGAGGAAAAAAATAACTATATTTGGGTGGAGCTTGAACATGAAATGGAAAGTTTCAGCCTCAAAGACATTTTTTTTCATCAAGTTATGAACATGTGAACATGGATTATAATTGAAACCATTCTGTATACTTCACCATCAAATTCATACTGAAAAGAATGTTTTACCAATTTAAGCAGCAGTTATAACACCAGTGCCCAGGATTTATTCAGGATGTGCAGCAGCACTCCTTCACTAAGTACAGGGGAGCGATGCGTGGAGTAAATGGTGAGTTATTAAGGCTGTTGTTAATAGATACACATAGAATAGCTAAATGAAGCCTACAGATGCATCTTTATTATTGCTTAAAATATTTTTAATTTTTTGCTTTTTATTTCAGATGTGAGGTGTAGTGAACATATAAAATTATAAGATATTTAAAGTTTACTTTGTGGTGATTTGATGTATGTGTACATTGTGAAAGGATTCCTTCTAGTCAATTAACACATTCATTATGTCACATATTTAACTTTGTCTTCTCAATGGGAGCATTTAAGTTTTACTCCTTAGTAAATTTCAATTATACAAATTTCTTCTATAAGTGTTATTAATAACACTTGTGTAAGTGTTATTACAATCACCATGTTTTATATTTGATCCTCAGGCCCTATTCATCTTATAGCTGAAAGTTTGTACCCTTTCCAACTTCTTATCTCCCTTACCTCCCAGCCCCGGGTACCTACTTTTCTATTCTTTTGAGTTTGACCTTTTTATTTTTCTTTTTTTTAAGATTCCACATATAATTGATATCATGTAGTTCTTGTCTTTGTCTGGTTTATTTCACTTAGCAGTTTACCCTAAAAATACATCCATCTTGTTATAAATGTCAGGATTCCTTTCTTTTTCATGATTGAATAATATTCCATTGTGTATATGTACATCTTCTTTACCCCTTCATCCATTGATATACATTTAGGTCATTTCTATATCTTGGCTGTTGTGGATGGTGCTGCAATGAACATAGGGGTGTATATGTCTCTTTGATATCCTGTTTTCATTTCCTTTGGATATATACCCAGAAGTGGATTTGTTGGATCATATGGTGGTTCTGTTTTTAATTTTTTGAGAAACCTCCATACTGTTTTCCATAGTGGCTGCACCAATTTGCTTGCCCACCAACAGTGCACAAAGGTTCCCCTTTCTCCATTTCCTTGCTCAGTACTTGCTGTCTCTTGTTTTTGTAACAGTAGCCATCTTAACAGTTGTGAATTGATATGTCATTGTGCTTTTAATTTGCATTTCCTGATGATTAGTGATGTTGAGCATCATTCATGTACCTATTGGCTTCCAGTGACTATATTTGATCATCTCTTTTTTGCCAGGTGTTATGATCAGCTCTGGGTATCTGCTAATGAAGGAAGCTGATAAAGTAATGGTCCTTGGAGTTCACAGTTGAGAGGAGAGAGAGATAACAAGCAATGAAGCAGTGCATAGTGGCAAATTCTGACTACCATATAAAGGAAACAAGCAGGATCTAGAGAGGGCTTTCTATTAAGGAGTCTGACTCCGCTTTCAATGTTTGACCATGGACAGTATTGACACCCCACAACTCTTCTTTCCTCCCTTGTCCCAAATCTGAGCAATAAACTTTCTAATAATAAAGTTGGGTGCTCCCTCAGTTAGTGCTGGCAGGGAGTTCAAACAATACCAGGCCCATCTCTGAGAGGAAGCCCTCATCCAGTCCTGTTCCTCCTAAGCATCTTATAATCCTACGCCAGTTGCCGCTCTGTGCTTTCTTAGGACTTGGTAAGGAGGATACACTGGTCTTCCAGAACAGTGTGAGTGACAAGACTTTTCATACCCTCTCATGTGTGGCATGATCAGTCTCAACAGGCAAACCAAATTTGGGGTGGTAGGTCCATCCTTTCTGTGAGATAACCCCAACAGGCTTGCTACAGAAATATCGCAGCCCCACCTAATATGATAATAACTATATTTATAATTTAGATGGTTTTGATTTGTCTATTTCTTCTAGAGTCGTGGCATAATTTTCTAAGAGTTCCAGAAAGAAATCTTAGGCAGAATTGACATAAATAAATATATATTTAATAGATAAAGTCAGTATATAAAAATACTTCCAGATTTTTCTTTTAGATTATTTAGATAGTATATTCAATTTAGTTCCCAAACTAGAGTCAGCTCTTCATTTAAGTAGGCCCCGTGGTCTGGAGAGAAGAAGGTTTCCATCATCTAAAATACCTACTCCAGGGATATGTCACAGGCCTATCTTTAACTCACTCTCAAGGGCTCTCTGAAATCATTTATTTTAATCATGGGAGGGCAGTAAATAACCTGGAGAAAGAGAACTCCTGAGGAAGTCCGTGTTAGAAGCAGCGGTCCCTGGAAAGGACCTGGCACTTGAAAGCCTGCATTCAGGCCCCAGCTCTGCTGGTTTCAGTCTGTGGGGCCGTGAACACTTGTTTTTCTCATCTTTGAAAATAATGGTTTTCTTTTCAATATGTTTTTACTTCTACTTTAACCTGCCACACCTGGTTGAATGTGCCAATGTGCCTGACTCTGGAAATTCTGATAAAGGAACCAAGTTTCACTTCTGCAATTATTTTCTGATTACCCCATCAACAATAAAGGCTCCCTGGTAGGTGAGGCATGACAGGTGAGGAGATCGTGAGGTGTCGGAAAGCGAGGTGATGCTGTCAAGAGCGCACAGTGTGTTTCAGAGTTGGTGACCCGAGGACCAAAGCCTGGCTCTCCAACTCCTTCCATATAAAACAGAGATTTTAATAGTAACCCCCTGATAGACTTGTGAGAGTTAAATACAGAATTTTAAGAAAAGTTCTGAGGAAGCCTTCAATAAATGTTAATTATTATTGCTAATATTATTAGCATTTGTATAGTCATTTTGATTCTTTCTAAAAGAATTAAGAGAGCCTAATGGCACCCCACTCCAGTACTCTTGCCTGGCAAATCCCATGGACGAAGGAGCCTGGTGGGCCGTAGTCCATGGGGTCACTAAGAGTCAGACACAACTGAGCGACTTCACTTTCACTTTTCACTTTCCTGCATTGGAGAAGGAAATGGCAACCCACTCCAGCGTTCTTGCCTGGAGAATCCCAGGGACGGGGGATCCTGATGGGCTGCCGTCTATGGGGTCGCACAGAGTCGGACACGACTGATGCGACTTAGCAGCAGAGAGTTTTAAGAGGCAGTCTCTAAAACTAACTTGGCCAGTTTTCCCCAGATCTGACTATCATTCTAACATTTAAAGGTCTCCTTGGTAATTTGGAAATGAAACTTGAGAGTGAGAGAGAAAAAGAAGTTCTTTCAAATTTTTTTTTCTATAAATTAGTGTTATGAGTGAGCATGGGAAAAATTTTAAGACTATTGTTGACGCCTTTTTAAATTAAAAAGATAGGATAAAATACCTGGCTAAGCAGTGAAGGGCTCTCAAAGTCAGATATTTGAATAGTGTCTGTGGCAGACTGGTAATACCCACGATACACAGTTGCTTTGTAGTCCTGGGCTCTTTAACTGAGCAGACTGATACGTCGCTTGTGCAGTGGGTGTTTGAAGTACCATGAGTGCCAGGCATTGTTATCCCTTCTCCCTCAAAGCTGTATATTTGCAGTGTAGGTGAATACAAACCAGTCAGGAGAGAATGGGTCTGACTCAGTAACAAGAACAGCCATTTTGGCAGCAGGGAATAGAGGTGTTAACTCAGGTAACAGGAGATCATGAGGCTAAGATAAAGAATGCAGGATTTCCCCAGTTTGAAATCTGTCAGAATAAGAAATAGGGAAGAATTACAAACACAGTCCCAACCTTTTTGATGCTAGTCTTTTAATATCAGTAAAAAATTTAAAAACCGTTCTGTCTTCAAAGTTAAGTACGTTGCAGCAAGCGAATTTAGAAGTTTATCCTTAAATTTTCCCCCTTTTGGTTTTATTACGTCTGTATCAGGGGTTAGCAAACTATGGCCCAAGGACCAAGTCCGGCCCTCAATCTGTTTTTATGAATAGGTTTTTGGGAGCACATTCACGCTCAGTCACTTCCGTATTGTTTACAGCTGCTTTCATTCCATGGTGGCAGAGCTGAATAGTTGTGCACAGAACTTATGATCCGCAAAGCCTAAAATATTTCCCATCTGGTCCTTCACAAAATAAGCTTGCTGACTCTGTGAACTGTTGTCACAGGTCAGTCAAGTCCATTCCCATTTCTTTGATTAAAATCCTTAAATGACATACTGGGGCCTCCAGGGTAAGTCTGAATTTTGAACTTGATTTCGATGCATCCAACTATGTTTTATATTAAACCCAAAAGTTTTGGAGGTGGTTTGATATAAAACAATTAAGTGTAGCTAGTGTTATCTCATAGAGTAGCTAATAAAATAAAACTTTGTCCTTAACTTTGCATACTGTTCTTTTTTTACTGTTCACTATCTAATGATGATTTAAATGACCAGTGAAAAGGATTCAGATCAAGATGGCCAGGTAGGAGGACATGGAACTCAACCTCCACCCACAAGTACATTGAATGTAAACCTACATGTGGAGCAATTCGGGATAATAACTGGAGAGTAGCAGAAAGGCTCTTGTACAACCAAGGCTAAGAAAGATCCACATGGAATTGGGTGGGAGGGGAAGAGGAAAGAAGTGATCAGGTTGAAACCTGTGCCCCTAGGAGGGGACAAAAGAGGAGGTAGATGACACAGGTGGAGATCTGCCCTGGGAGTGAGTGGTTCAAGCCACATATTTGGCATGCCAGCCCTGGGTTCCATCACTGGGAAGACGAGTCCCCTTAGCTAGTTAGAAAACCAGTGGAACTAACTGGAGGGCTGTGAGAAATCTAGATCCTGCTTGTAACAAGTATGCGCCCACTTGTTTACTATTTTTTTTAAAACATTTCATTGAAATGTAGTTAATTTACAATGTTGTATTAATTTTAGGAATACAGAAAAGTGAATCAGTTGTACGTATACATATATCCACCTCTTCTTAAAGATTCTTTTCCTTTATAGACCATATTGAAACAAAGTGGAGGAAGCAGATTGAAAATGTAGTGAACTCTGGCCAGTTTCCCACAACCACCCTGGCATGTGCCCCAGCTTGAGCCAGGTGCCCGCTGCAGCCCTGCTTGCCACATGGCCCAGCTGCATCCTCTCCCAGGGTCTGCAGCAGCTGAGGAGAGTGGTCAGTTATGAAGGATATGAGGTGGACTTGGACCCCGAATGCATCTGAATAGGGTGAGGGTTTCTGGGATGGAGTGCTTGCATGGAGGCAGCACATCAGAGGGGGTGCAGAACTCTACATGAGGCCTTGGCTGTCAAAGCCTGCACTTAGACCCTTGCAGAATGGCTGCTTCAAGTCTCACTTGCTACAGGACCGCTCCCTTCTGGGGCAAGGGCTTTGGTGCTGGGAGAGGGCGAGTGTGCACTTGTAAACACAGTAAGGGAGAGAAAAACCTGGAGGCGTAAGAGGCTGTGGGCAGAAAGGAAATGGAGAGTTAAGATGTTAAAGGTCAGGCAACTCTGGGTGATGACAGAGGAGGGAAGCAGAAAGCCAGGAGGGCTACGAGACCCTGGAGCTTTTGCAGCAGCTACCCTTATGTCACCCTGCTTATTTAACTTCTATGCAGAGTACATCATGAGAAACGCTGGGCTGGAAGAAGCACAAGCTGGAATCAGGATTGCTGGGAGAAATATCAATAACCTCAAATATGCAGATAATACCACCCTTATGGCAGAAAGTGAAGAGGAACTAAAAAGCCTTTTGATGAAAGTGAAAGAGGAGAGTGAAAAAGTTGGCTTAAAGCTCAACATTCAGAAAACGAAGATCATAGCATCTGGTCCCATCACTTCATGGCAAATAGATGGGGAAACAGTGTCAGACTTTATTTTTGGGGGCTCCAAAATCACTACAGATGGTGACTGCAGCCATGAAATTAAAAGACGCTTACTCCTTGGAAGGAAAGTTATGACTAACCTAGATAGCATATTCAAAAGCAGAGACATTGCTTTGCCAACAAAGGTCTGTCTAGTCAAGGCTATGGTTTTTCCAGTGGTCATTTATGGATGTGAGAATTGGACTATGAAGAAAGCTGAGCACCGAAGAATTGATGGTTTTGAACTGTGGTGCTGGAGAATACTCTTGAGAGTCCAACCAGTCCATTCTAAAGGAGATTAGTCCTGGGTGTTCATTGAGAGGACTGATGCTAAAGCTAAAACTCCAGTATTTTGGCCACCTCATGCAAAGAGTTGACTCATTGGATAAGACCCTGATGCTGGGAGGGATTGGAGGCAGGGGGATAAGGGGATGACAGAGGATGAGATGGCTGTATGCCGTCACCAACTCGATGGACATGAGTTTGAATGGACTCCGGGAGTTGGTGATGGACAGGGAGTCCCGGTGTGCTGCGATTCATGGGGTCGCAAAGAGTCAGACACAACTGAGCAACTGAACTGAACTGAACCCTTCTAGCAGCCTAATCTTTCAAGTTTAGTAAAAGAGTGGTTTGCATCTGTCATGCCTATTTCCTCTCTTTTTATTGACTTCTCAAACCACTGTACTAAAATTGTTCTTGAAAAGATTAGTCCTAACTTCGTTTTATGTTTCCAGTTAACTTAATTGAGTTTCCTGTAGTATTTGCATTATTGATCAAGCTCAGTTTGAAACCCTCTCTGCCTCTGGCTTCTCTTGATTTTCTATCTCTGAGACAAACAGTTTCTCAGCTTTTTCTTATTCTCCACTTGACTTTCCCAACTCCCCCTTTCCCTGACTGTCCAGTTTTACACTTTTCCTAACTCTCCCTCTCCCCTAACCCCCAGTGATGGTGACCCTGGGCTCCCTCTTTAGCCCATGATATCTTTGCTGTTTATCCTCTCCAGATTAATCATCTACTCTTTGGTTTAAATTCCAGCAGTATTCTGGAGACTTCCACATATAAATCTCCTGTTTAAATGTCTCTTTAAAGCTGCATCTACAGCTTATTAAGAGGCATCTGCACGTGGATGTTGTGTTGGTTAGGGTCCAGTTAGGAGATAGAAAATATACCAGCCATTTAAATAAGAGGTTATTTAATAGAAAAAACTGACTGTAACCTACCAGGCTCCTCTGTCCATGAAATTCTCCAGGCAAGAATACTGGAGTAAGTTGTCATGCCCTTCTTTCCAAGGGAACTTCCTGACCCAGAGATCAAACCTGGGTCTTCTGCATTACAGGCAGATTCTCTACCATCTGAGCCACTAGGGAAGCAAAAGGAAACGTAAGTCTCTAAAAGTAGAAGATTATTAAATGCAGAAAGCAAGTACTACCTCTAGGGCTGTGGAAGAGCAAAAGTGTAAGAAATTCAGAATTTAAAAAAGCTACCTTCCTCCCTTCCAGGGCTGACTCAGGCCCCTTTGGAGATTTTGGCTGTCAGAGGAAAGAGAGAAACTTGCCAGAGGGCATGGGAGCTGATCTGAGAGGGGTTCTGAGGTGAGCGCCCTGGGCCTTCTACATGCTGATTCACTTCTGCTGCTTTGGTCTCAAAGGGTCCCTCCAGTGCTGTCTGCTGATAAACCCTATCACTGAGTCAGCTCGTAAAGGATATTTGGCTACAGGGGTTGCTTTAGTACACAAAGCAAGTGAAGGATGGATTTAGGGGCTCAGAGACAATAATTAATACCTGGCACAAATGGTTCCCTTGTTACCTCCAAGATAATCTGTCAAAAATAGAGCTAATTACAGTATCTGCTGATTTTTGTTTTACTAAATGGTATCACTTATATTCCCAGTCAGACAAATGGAAAGCCTATAAAGCAACTGAGACTCTTTCCTTCTCCTAACCCTTCCATTTTATCAGTCAACAAGTTTGACTGATTTCACTTCCTAGATGCTTATTCATTTAATAAATGTCTCTTGAGTACCTGATATGTACCAGGCATCTTTCTAGGCACTGCAGATACATAGCAATGACCAAAATTACCCACATGGAACTTATAGTCCAGGATGAAATGAAGAGCATAAATAAAAAATAAAGTAAAATATTAAACAGTATATTGGGAGATAAAAAGAACCATAGACAAAATTAAACAGGGGAAAGGGAATAGGGCAAGTTAAGGATGGTAATTTTCTAGAAAATTCCCTCTTCCATGAGGAAACCCTCGTGGAGAAGGTGGCATTTGGGCAAATTTGAAGGAGGAGAGGGAAGAAATATTTAGGGGAAGTCATTCCAGTTAAAGGGAAAAATCTCTAAGTCTGTAGTGTACCTGGTGTGTTTGGGGATGCATGATGGGAGAAGAGGTCAGCGAGATGAGAGGGGACAAAGCTGTATGACTTGGAGGCTCATTTAAAGAGCTTTGGTCTGTATTCGAAGTATGATGCCAGGCCATTGGAGGATTTTAATCAGGGGGGTTACATAACCAGATCTAAGTTTCAGCAGAATCATTTTGGTTGCTGAGTGAGAATGGGTGAACGCAAAGTGAGGAGGAAAATGGGGAGACCAGCTGGGAGGCTTTTGTGAAAATCCAGTTGAGAGATAATGGCTTGCCCCAGTGTGGCAGTGTTACCAGCAAGGGCCCGACATGCATAGAATCTAATACTATGCCTTTTGAGGGTGGGAGGAAAGGGCTTTATTGTGAGGTCACCCAGCAAGGAGAGAAGGGAAGAGTCAAATCTGTCTATTCCATTCAGGGTTGGGGCAAAATTTAAGGGTTAGGGGAATACTAACTGGAAGCTGATTGGCTAGTTTCTATTCAGTCCATAGATGGTACTCTTGCTGCTGGAAACCTCACAGTCCCTATTGATGGGGATCTTGCTTTGTAAAGGGATGGGTAGCGATGTTGTTATTCTTTGAGCTCTCCAGATTCTTGGTTCTAGGATCATCTTGGAGATCTGATTTCCTATCTTGCACGTGTGCATTGCTGTCTGTAAAATAACTCAGGGTTTGATTAATCAGTCAACCTATTTAAGGAAGTTGTGTGCTGTTTCAGTTTGATTACAATCAACAGTCTGTGTAAGGAGGCAAAACCAGTTCCAGCAGGTCCGTTTCATGTGCTGTTGCAGCAGCGATGGAGGAGTGAGAAACAGCCCTGCTGTGGATAATCTGAAGTCTGTCATCTCTACCCACATAGTCATCATCTTAGAGTTTGCTTTTTATTTGTTTGGTTTTCCATTTTACCTCCTAATTCAGCTCCCCACTTGCACTTTCAATCTCTTCTATCCCTCACTAAAGTTTATCTTTCACTTTAATGCTACAGTAATCGTTCTAAAATGTAATTCTGAATTTCTGTAGCTCTTGACTTCCCATCTGTAATAGGCTAAAAAGCCCGAATTCTTAGCATGGTATACAGATTGCTCAGTGCTCTAAATCTTTTATCTCCCAGCATGGTGCGTTGTGCTCTAGACAACCCAATTTACTCTCAGGTCTTCAAACTGACCATAACATCCCTTTCTTTTTTGCCCTTTTTGTATTCAATTTCTTCTCTCTAGAATGCTTTAGAATTTCTTAGAATTGAACCCTTCAGTAATCCGGCAATTTTCCCCTCACCGCTCTTCATGAGGTTCTTGCCCCTCCTCTGACCTTGATTATCCCAAGTGTAGTATTAGCACACTTACATATGCTGTTGTTTGAAGTCTGTCTCCCTTACTAGCCTGAGAACCCATGGAAGGCAGTTAACCTCATTTTCATCTGTGTACTCACGTTTAAAGTACTCAAACATTTGTGGAATGAATGTGTTAAACCAGTAAATAAGAAGGGTAAACAAATCTAATGCTGATGCCTCTGCAAAGGCTTCTCAGAGAAGAGTTGTGCCGCAGCAAAGCTCTGTGGATACCAGCTACGGGCCAGAGCTTAAAATGATCAGTCTAAGTCAACTGCAAGACCTACATCTCTGTGTGAGATCTAGGACCAGGGAAACAAAGGAGAAGGGTACTTTCCTGATAGTTATGAATTCTGCCATGGCTCAGTGCGTCGTGTGAGTGTAACCTTGAGATCTGGGCTCTGGACCTCTGTTCATATCAGGAGTGAGATTTATGCTCACTCCACAAACAAACGCTGAGATAGTATATGAGACCAGAGGCAATATTGTACTGTACACACTGCCACATTATATTATCATTTTATCCCAGCCTTCATCTTATCAGAAGAGAGTGGGTTCTTCTCCACTTCTGTAGTGTCAGGGCCTCACTAACCAATAGCGGGGGCTTCTTTCTCAAGCTCTTTTGTGCCCTTCTTGATGTCTTCCACTCTGAGAGGATGCAGCAGATCACAGGGCCACCCTCATGTCTGCTATGGCTCCTGTCCCTAGCAAATCTTGGAAGAATGCAAGTGAAAGTCCCTCAGTCGTGTCTGACTCTTTGCGACCCCGTGGACTGCACAGTCCATGAAATTCTCTAGGCCAGAGTACTGAGTGGGCAGCCTTTCCCTTCTCCTGGGAATCTTCCCAACTCAGGGATCGAACCCAGGTCTCCTGCATCACAGGTGGAATCTTTATCAGCTGAGCCACCAGGGAAGCCCAAGAATACTGGAGTGGGTAGCCCATTCCTTCTCCAGTGGATCTTCCTGACCCAGGAATCAAACCGGGGTCTTCTGCATTGCAGGTGGATTCTTTACCAACTGAGCCACGAGGGAAGCCAGGAGGAATGTTGCTAGGCTATTTATTCCTTCTTGTTGTTCATTCGCTCAGTCGTGTCTGACTTTCTATGACCTTATAAGACTGCAGCATGCTAGGTCTCCCTGTCCTTCATCATCTCCCAGAGTTTGCTCAAACTTATGTCCATTGAGTCAGTAATGCTGTCCAACCATCTTGTTCTCTGTCGTCCCCTTCTCCTCCATCCTTCAGTCCTTCCCAGCATCTCAGTCTTTTCCAATGATAATAAGTTTATTAATAAACAGAAATCCCCTAAACTTCTGATTTTAATGTGCATAAGATAGGCAAAAATTGCTAGTTGCTTTTCATCACATAGATCAAAACATTCTTCCTTGCATGTATTTAATGTTATTTAAGATTTATTGAGCTAATAGGCATGGATCAGATACTTAATGAAGACCGCAGGAGGAGCCTTTAAGCCATTAGAAAGCAGGTGTTAGCGCACAAAATTTCAGTGATTACTAACAAGCTTTCAGCAAGAAATATGCTGCTGGGCATTTTGGGTGGACTTCTCAGAAGACTGTGTCCCACCTTTTCAATCCTGGGCTGTGTATCCTTCTCTGCCACACAGATTCGGCTGGTGGTTTGACACAGTCACCTGGAAACTGCAGGATACAGGCCTGGTGTCCTGGTGGAGGGAGCATCTGACAGTGAACCACGTTGTTGAGTCCGTCGCTCAGGGTGAGAGCCTGGGCTGGAAGCCGGGTCTGTGGAGGAAGTCTGCAGGAGCCCGAGCTGCACGTGGTTCTGTGGTTCCATAGGAGTACCAAGGGTAGGGGAGAAGCTAGGCCGGGAAAGAACTTTGAGGCCTGGGGGGAATTTAGCCCAGACTTGACCCTGCCAGCTCTTATAAAATGCCTTGTTGTTCTTTAAACTACTTTTCCAATGGGTTGTAAGACTATGTAACTCTAGCTCTGAGAATATCTTTCTAAAAGTAATTTAAATTTTAATAAAAATGTACAAAGAAGCAGCAAATATTGAAAGAGTGCTAAAGGCTTATGAAAATGGTCATCTCCCCCCTAATTCCTAGCATCTGATCTACTCTCCAGAGGTAAATTATTCACAGTCTTTTAGTAGCTTCTTTCTGTATTTATCTTCATATTTCTAAATGTTGTTTCTACTATTTCATGGTGAACCAATTTTAGACTTTGTCTCAATTTTTGACTAAGGATGATTAAGAATTAGCTCTCATATACATAGACTTGTTGCCAATCATCTCACTTCCTACATACACTCTGAGTCCTTACACCCATCTTTCCAATACAGTTATAGGACAACTTGGGATAATCAAAACTTAGAGTTTACATTCTTAAGACCGTTATACAAAAAAGTGTTCACTGCTGAGACAGTAACATACTAAAATTTCTTTTCTTGAAAAATTTTTTTTTCCTGGAGTTAATCATTGCCTCCTTTCTTCGTTTGAGTTTTCTTTGTACCCATTACATTTTCATTGCCTTCCGTGGCTTTTCCTTCCATGGCTTTTCAATACAGTTTTCCGTATTTGAATTGAATGAGGTCATCAATCAGATTCTTGTTTTCCCTTGAAGGAGTTTTTCAGCTTCTTGTTTCAATCCGAATGGTGTTCTCTAGCCGTCTTGGCATCCTGGGGTTTATACTGGGATTTACCTTTGAGTGTCTTCCTGTTCCTTGCTTCCTTTACCCTGCGTCTTTTTCTTTTTTTGATATTTTCCCCCACTTATCTCATTGTTACCCTTGTGGAAAATAAATTTCTGAGGCATTGTGTGTGTGAAAATGTGCTTATTATACTTTCACATCTAATTTATAATTTGATTTGGGGTAGGACTTAGAATTCAAAATGATCTTCGTTCCTCCTTGAAGGCATTGTTCCACTGTTTCTAACTTTAAATGTTGTTGATTACTTGTCAAGTGTCATTCTTTTTCATCCTTTGTATGTGGTTCAATTTATCCTCTCTGGAAGTATTTATGATTTCATTGTTTCACTTTTCAAAATGTTGTGCCTTGGTATGGGCCTGTTTTTATTCAATGAGCTTTGTATCTAGTGGGTGCTTTCAATCTGGAAGCTTCTGTGTTCAGTTAAGTGAAAAGTTTTAGTAGTCTTTCTTTGATAAATTCCTCCCAACTTTTTTACTGTTTCACTCTGTAAATTCCGTTAGTAGAACACTGGGCCTCTTAAAGTCATCTTCTCATTTCCTGGTTTTTCTGTTTTTGTCCAGCATTTAGTCCTCTCACTCCATTCTGTTGTGCTTCTTGGCTGTATCTTCTATTTTAGTGCATTATTTATTTTTTCCTTATTTTCTGATTGTTCTTTTTCTACGCATGGTGGATTAAGGAAAGGAGACATTTCAACTGTTGCTTATTTAATCCTCATCCATTTTCTGAGGTTTTTTTTTTAACCACAACTCTTCACATCACTTTGCGTCATAAGCTTCATGCTGTGAGTCTAGAGCCTTTCTTGAGAGACTTTCTGGGAGTAAATAGCATTATTCATCATTCATGTTGCAAATCTCTGGGCACGAACATTTTGTGCCCTACTTTGTTTTTGCCATTTCTCTCACTTGCTTTCAGTTTTCATTTATTGTGGTTTAGCTGTCTTCTCTTTTTACCAAGGATGAAGTTTGTAGTTTTGATTCTTAACACTTTCTGCCATTTTTGGATAATTTATGAGGGTAGAAACAGACAGAAATATCTATTTTGCCATGAAAGAAATCCTTGGAATATATCTTAAAGCCATGATACAGTTCTTTACCCAATAAATATCAGACTGAGTCCACAGCCCATGACTTGCAACTTTCTCTTCATAATCACATATGTGTAGCCTGATATTTATTTACACAATGAGGAAAAACTGTAGCACCGTACTTGGCTTAAAGCTCAACATTCAGAAAATGAAGATCATGGCATCTGGTCCCATCACTACATGGGAAATAGATGGGGAAACAGTGGAAACAGTGTCAGACTTTATTTTTCTGGGCTCCAAAATCACTGCAGATGGTGACTGCAGCCATGAAATTAAAAGACGCTTACTCCTTGGAAGGAAAGTTATGACCAACCTAGATAGCATATTCAAAAGCAGAGACATTCCTTTGCCAACAAAGGTTCGTCTAGCCAAGGCTATGGTCTTTCCTGTGGTCATGTATGGATGTGAGAGCTGGACTGTGAAGAAGGCTGAGTGCTGAATAATTGATGCTTTTGAACTGTGGTGTTGGAGAAGACTACTGAGAGTCCCTTGGACTGCAAGGAGATCCAACCAGTCTATTCTGAAGGAGATCAGCCCTGGGATTTCTTTGGAAGGAATGATGTTAAAGCTGAAACTCCAGTACTTGGGCCACCTCATGAGAAGAGTTGACTCATTAGAAAAGACTCTGATGCTGGGAGGAATTGGGGGCAAGAAGAGAAGGGGACGACAGAGGATGAAATGGCTGGATGGCATCACTGACTTGATGGACGTGAGTCTGAGTGAACTCCGGGAGTTGGTGATGGACAGGGAGGCCTGGCGTGCTGTGATTCATGGGGTCACAAAGAGTCAGACACAACTGAGCCACTGAACTGAACTGAACTGAAACTTGCCTCAACTTGAGGGTTTAAACTGCAACTTTATTAAATCAAAATAGCTGCTTATCTGAATCTATCCATTTCTTCAAAATTAGGTAAGCTGTGCGCTGATCCTATGCTTTGGCTTAAACTCTTGACCTACTGTTTTCCACAGCTAAAGGCTAATAATCTGACCCTGGACAAGAACTTCTCTGTTTGCACACTGTTGCCTCATGCCAGTTGTATTAAAAGGTGCAGGCATACACTTCAACCCCACTGAGAAGAGCTTGATCTGGCCAAATAGGAGGCTGTCTTGCTGGATCCCACCCCAGACATCAGGCAATGCCTGGTAGTAGGGTACTATCAGATCAGATCAGTCACTCAGTCGTGTCCAACTCTTTGCGACCCCATGAACTGCAGCATGCCAGGCCTCCCTGTCCATCACCAACTCCCTGAGGTCACTCAGACTCACATCCATCGAGTCAGTGATGCCATCCAGCCATCTCATCCTCTGTCGTCCCCTTCTCCTCCTGCCCCCAATCCCTCCCAGCATCAGAGTCTTCTCCAATGAGTCAACTCTTCTCATGAGGTGGCCAATATACTGGAGTTTCAGCTTTAGCATCATTCCTTCCAAAGAAATCCCAGGGTTGATCTCCTTCAGAATGGACTGGTTGGATCTCCTTGCAGTCCAAGGGACTCTCAAGAGTCTTCTCCAACACCACAGTTCAAAAGCATCAATTCTTTGGCACTCAGCCTTCTTCGCAGTCCAGCTCTCACATCCATACATGACCACGGGAAAGACCATCGCCTTGACTAGGCGAACCTTTGTTGGCAAAGTGATGTCTCTGCTTTTGAATATGCTATCTAGGTTGGTCATAACTTTCCTTCCAAGGAGTAAGCGTCTTTTAATTTCATGGCTGCAGTCACCATCTGCAGTGATTTTGGAGCCCAGAAAAATAAAGTCTGACACTGTTTCCACTGTTTCTCCATCTATTTCCCATGTAGTGATGGGACCAGAGGTACGATAGCTTGCTTCCAATGTGATACGTGTTTGAAATGGTGGCTCTGGCAACTGTGAACACCTTTTGATGTTTGGAAACTTCCCCAACTTATGATAACTCCATTGTCAATGTAGAAGCCAGGTATTGGCCTTTCCCTTGCAGTTGTATCTCAGGTGTGTGATGTAAGCCCCGAGCAATCAGACTCACTCTTGAGAGGCTTCAGCTCGGAAACTAATGGCCTTAAGCAGCGGGTGTTGTGGGGCATCCAGCCTGGTGAGGGGGGAAGAAGAGACAGCAGGATGGAAGTCCAGTGAAAGTACCAGTGGGTAAACCTGTGGGGTCCCTTGCCCAGGTGTGGAAAACAGTGGCATCTTCACCAGGGAAAATCTATGGTATAATTGGGGCATTGTGCCAGTAGCATAGCCTCTAAGCCTGGCTTTCTGAGACTCCCTGCCACTCTCATTTAGGAGTTGTGTTTTTGTAAAGGAGTCAGAGTTGGTTCTGCTTGCAGATCTTTTTTTTTTTTTCTTTTTAAAGAAGGTTGTATTTATTATGTATTTATTTATTTTTATTTTTGACTGCTCTGAGTCCTTGTTGCTGCACACAAGCTCTCTCTAGTTTTGGCCAGCAGGCATTGTTCTTTGTTGTGGTGAGTGGGCTTCTCATTGCAGTGGCTTCTCTTGTTGAGGAGCATGGGCTCTGGGGCACGTGGGCTTCAGTAGTTGTGGTTCACGGGCTTAGTTGCCCTGCAACATGTCCAAGATCTTCCTGGACCAGGTATCGAACCTGTGTCCCCTGCATTGGCAGGTAGACTTTCAACCACTGGACCACTAGGGAAGTCTCTAGCAGACCTCATTAATGCATTCATTAAAGAGCAAGCATAACATCTCTTCTCACCCATGTTGTTCCTATTTTTTCTGACATCTAGTTTGAACTTTGATTTTGTTGATCACTGTTGCCTTACCAGCTTGTAACTGGCTTTATGTCACATGAGGAAAAGGTTCTTTTAGTTGATTTTGAAGTTTTGATGCAAGAAGCTAAAAGCTGCCTTCTGAGAAAGCATTCTTAGTAGTCCTAAGCAGGGCACATGAAGTGTGGATCAGACTGGGCTTGGTGTCAGACCTGGAGGGCTCCAAGTGACTTGTGTCCTTCCCACTTGGGAGTAACATCACTTGGAAGAACTAGAGACCCTCAGCAATTCCTCATATTAGAATTCTTCCAGCAAAATGCAGTGGATGCCGTGGCTGAATAAGGTTATCCTTTTCCATGAATTTTTATAGGAAAATTTTTTTCTACATGTATTTCAGCTCATTTTTTTTTTCTCAGACACATTCTGTATACTTTGTGAGGAGTGATAAAATACTGACTTACCAACAGGTTCTTGCTCCTTTCATAGCTGCGGTTCAAGAGGTGAATATGGTCCTTTAATCTCAAAACAGATGTAAATCCAATCTGTTGCTTGTGCCCTGAGGAGATACAAACAGCCTGATTATTTTGTTTTATCCATTGCTCAGCCTTGACATCAGGACTTTGTCTCTGCTGTAGAAATCAAGCCGTTGCTTGTGATGTCCACTTTTGTTGTGCAATTCTGAGCCTTGAGGTAAATCTCTGATGTATTTTGCACCTTGGGACTTTTTGGAGGTAACCAACCAGTTAGAGCTAATTATAAAGGGTATATATTTTCTTTTGTTTTGTGTAACCAAGGGAAAAGTATTTGAAGGCAGCAATTCAGGAATTCAGTGAACATTACAGATGCATCTCAGGCATAGTTTGTTTTGAAACCAGCGGTCTCTAGGGACTTCTTTGGCAGTCCAGTGGTTAAGACTTTGCCTTCCAGTGGAGGGGTATGGGTTTGATCCCTGGTCGGGGAGCTAAGATCCTACATGCCTTGGGGTCCAAAAACCAAAACATAAAGCAGAAGCAATGCTGTAACAAATTCAATAAAGATTTTAAAAAACAGCCTGCATCAAATATCTTTAAAAAAAAAAAAAAACAACAGTGGTCTCTAAACTTTTCTGATTGCTTCTTGGGCATATCTTCAGTATGTGTATATTAATGTATAAACTATATACACATGCATCTCTAACAATGCATTATATGTATATATATAAATATATAACAATAGTACAGATGAGTTATATTAAAATTAATATAAATAGAATTTTTGCTGTATTCTTTTCCCATCCCAATGGGTTGTTTTGTGTGTTGCTTAGCGTCCACTCCAGTATTATTGGGGCTTCCCTGGTGGAATAGATGGTAAAGAATCTGCCTGCAGTGAGGGAAACCTGAGTTCAGTCCCTGGGTTGGGAAGGTCCCCTAGAGAAAGGAATGGCTACCCACTCTATTATTCTTGCTTGGAGAATCTCATGGATAGAGAAGCCTAGTGGGCTACAATCCATGGAGCCTCAAGGAGTTGGACACAACTGAGTGACTAAAACTTTCACTTAGGGTGTATGCTTCCAGTTTTGAAGATGACTACTTGTTTGTGTGTGGACAAAGCAAATAGGAAATGAGATAGCTCAGCATTCTGCAAGGAAACACCCTAGTTTTGAAATGGTAACTGGTTTGTGTCCTGCCTGGATTCTCATTCAACATGGATATGCTTTTTGCCCCTTGCTCTTGCCTTGTGATAGACCTCTCTCATGGGTTCCTCCTCCTGCAAGAGAGGAAGAGTGGTTGAATGGAAAGAGAATCACTAAGACTTTGGGTGTTGATATTGCAGCTCCTCCATTAACTAACCTTGCGACTTCGCGTGAGTTATCAGACCTCTTTTAGCCTTGGTGTTCAGTGATTATGAGGGCTTCAAGTCAGGAGGATCAGAAATGTGCTTTTAAACATTCTTCCCCTGACCAAGTGTAAACTATTGTCAGATCTATTATGAAAAGCTGGTGTGTTTAAGAGGGATCAAGATATTCCTTGGTTGAAAGTAAGGTAGTGTTGAAACTATGGAGCTTACCAGAAGATAGAGCAGAGATACCTGAAAGTGATTCAGTGCCAGAATATCATCTATAGCATTTCTAACAGAGGGTCATCTAACTTCCAGCTCTTCGGATGGAAAACTCATTTGTTTTTTAAAAAGACAGTTCATTCCATTAAGAAAAATTTGAACTGAGATTATATATTTAATGCTTTAAAACTAAGAAATAATGCACAAATGGAGAATATAATGATTTGCATTTATAGATATACATAGGGCTTCTCAGGGGAAGGCAATGGCACCCCACCCCAGTACTTTTGCCTGGAAAATCCCATGGATGGAGGAGCCTGGTAGGCTCCAGTCTATGGGGTCGCTAAGAGTTGGACACGACTGAGCGACTTCACTTTCACTTTTCACTTTCATGCATTGGAGAAGGAAATGGCAACCCACTCCAGTGTTCTTGCCTGGAGAATCCCAGGGACAGGGGAGCCTGGTGAGCTTCCGTCTATGGGGTTGCACAGAATCAGACACGACTGAAGCGACTTAGCAGCAGCAGCAGCAGCAGGGCTTCTCAAGTGGTGCAGTGGTAAAGAATCCGCCTGCCAATGCAGGAGATGCAGGTTCGATCACTGGGTTGGGAAGATCCCCTGGAGTAGGAAATGGCAACCCACTCCAGAATTCTTGCCTGGAGAATCCCATGGACAGAGGAGCCTGGCAGGTTACAGTTCATGAGGTTGCCAAGAGTCAGACACCACTGAGCATGCATGCACGCACAGATAAACATGGCAACCCTTTAAAATATCTGAAGATAACTATTATACTCTTAGTCTCCTTACCTTTAACACAAACATGATCAATTCTTTAAAAAGTCCTCACTCGCAATCACCTCCAGACCCTTTGTTATTTCATTTGCTATGGATGGGAGAGTTGGACTGTGAAGAAGGCTGAGTGCCGAAGAATTGATGCTTTTGAACTGTGGTGTTGGAGAAGACTCTTGAGAGTCCCTTGGACTGCAAGGAGATCCAGCCAGTCCATTCTGAAGGAGATCAGGCCTGGGATTTCTTTGGAAGGAATGATGCTAAAGCTGAAACTCCAGTACTTTGGCCACCTCATGCGAAGAGTTGACTCATTGGAAAAGACTCTGAGGCTGGGAGGGATTGGGGGCAGGAGGAGAAGGGGACGACAGAGGATGAGATGGCTGGATGGCATCACCAACTCGATGGACATGAGTTTGAGTGAAATCCGGGAGTTGGTGATGGACAGGGAGGCCTGGCATGCTGCAGTTCATGGGGTCGCAAAGAGTCGGACATGAACTGAACCGAACTGAACAAACCTGGAATTGATTTGAGGGTTGCTGGTTCCCAAAAGGTGGCTCCCAGAGTTGTTTTTCTGAGCAGGCAGCAGCCTCTGGAGACCATTGCCTCACTTCAAGAAGCACCTACTCTGTCTCTTTGTTATCCACCCCCTCCAAGGAGTCGGAAAACAAACAGGGCTTCAAGTCTTTTGGATGAAACCCCATTCTTCACTTGTTACCAGATAGCTGGCTTGAGGACTGAAACCTGAGTGTGGATGTATTTTTGGATTTTACTTCTACTGTATCTTTCTGCTGGGCTTGGATCTCTGAAAGTCAAACTTTGTCACTTTTCTTAGATACTAAAATTTGTTCGCTTCTTTAGGCTTGCCGTCATACCCTGGATTCTGACCCTCATCTCTGCCCACAGGACACCCAGTAACATTCTGCTCTGCATGCCCAAATCCTAGGACTAATTTTCTTAACATTGCTTGTCATGTGGTTATCTTATTAAGCCTGGAACAGCAGTCTCTCTTTCCTCTCAGTTTCTCCAACTCTTAATGGCTGCAGAACTCATTTCACTTTAAAAATACATAGGCCTTCCTGTCATTTGCTTTTATAAACACACCTCTTGTTTGTCCAGCTGGATTATGCATATTCTATACGTAGGGACTAGTGTTTTTTGCATCTTGATATTCAGTACAATGCTTAGTGTAAGTCCTTGAATTACATGCTTAATATTTCTTCTTAATAAAGGAATGGCAAGGTATTACTTCTACCTTAAGGTATTTTGGAAAATTATTACACTTTTTGGACTAATCACTCTTTTTATGCTTTGGAGAATTTATTTCCTCCTCACTGATGTTGCACATTGTATAACATAATAGATATCCCTTTTAGTTTGGGGTGTCAGGAAAATTACAACTAAGTTCACTTACTCTATTGACTCTCTACTTCCCTACTCTCCTCAATGCTAGTTTTCTACTTCCATTTATATTACATTAATTTATTTTATGCTTCTTTCTTATTTTTTGTAAGGCACTTTTAATCCCTTTTGGAAGGAAAAGATATTATGAATATACTTGCATAATACTCTTTTTAATAGAAATCTAACTTTTTAAAATTAAATTTCCATTTAGTCATTCAGGAAGTATTAAAGGCACTGAACTGAAGAAGAGGCAGTGAAGGTCTAGATGCCTACCCATTAAAGAAATATTCATTATTTTTCAAAACACACTGATCATAAATTTTTTGAAAGGCAATGGGATCTAGGGTAAGCTGAATAACTGGAATGTCAGGTGGAAAAGAGACTAAAAAATTCATGTATTTCAAATAATACTGCTAAATTACTCAGAATAGAGCCATCTGGACAAAGTCCATGTTAATAAATGAAAAGAAAGACAAGTAATTTCCGAAGAGTATACCTTCATGAAATATTTTTCAAAATGGGCAAAATATTAGTTTGGGGACCAATGAGAAATACCGAACCTAAATCAATGTTAATGACTCTAAGGGACATAGAGTAACTATAAAATTTTCAATAGAAGTTTCATGTGTTATTTTTGAAGTTATTTATTTTGGAGTCCTGTCTCCATATTACCACATGTTGATGACAAGGTGAAAATAGTGCATTTCACATAATCAGTTCTGGAAATTAGAATATGTTCCCTATCCAAGTTTCATAAGAATTTGCTTTATACTACTCATTTTAGCACTTTAATCTTATATTGTTCCCTAATTGATTCAGCAAAATATTTATATACAGGAGGCACAAGTAAATAAGACTTGGTAATTGACTTTCAAGAGTTTGCTACTTAATAGGGGAGCTCATACTCTGGATTAACCGATTATATCAGTTGCATTCATCTTGCTGGTTCAAAACATATGATGTGTAGCCCAAATAGTATGATATCCTTGATACCCTTCTGCTGTGTTGAGTAGCAGTAACAACCCACAGAAAAATAATAAGGCTTTTAACCAGAAAGTACAATATTGCTATCAAACTTTTGAGTTAATCCTGTCATAAATCTGCAGTGTATAACTTCAGAATAAGGAATCATGACTTTGATGGAATTAAAAAGGAACAAATAAATAAGTTGCAGTGTTAGTTGGCATATAGATACTAAATGTTTCTTATAGTGACTGGCACATGTGATCCAAATAGTTGGTGTTTCACAGATCCTTAATATTTGATTGATTGGTATACAGGAGCAGCTGGTCTGTTGGAACTTTGAGAAACAGGATCACAAGACCACACCAGTTTATAAATCAGTTCATGTGTACATTGTGCAAGGAGTGACCTTTTCTGCTAGGGGCATAAAGGATATTGTTAGACATTAGGATGGTGGTAATAGAGGAGAAATGTATGAGTGAAGGTTATGATCATGGTGGAGTCTGGGTCTGGTCTGCGAAGGAGGATAGTGCTGTTCCTAGATCTGAAAACATAAATTGTTTGGTGGCTGAAAGTCACTCAAAAGATAATAAGTAGGTAAGAAATAGTAATCTCAGGATTCCACTAGCCATGACTTTTAGATGACCGGGAAAATAAAGATCACAGATAATGACCACAGTAAGGCAAATATCACATTTGGGGAGAAGTTACAGGGAGAGGGGTTCAGTGATCCATCAGACTGAAGTATATCAATTGCTGAAGAAGTCAGGGGATCTCAAGTCTGCTTTGAAATACTTATAAATCTAGGAGAGGAAATAAGACAGTATTAAAACTATAGCCTAAGGCAATTGTCAAAAAATGTGAAATGAAAAACTATGGAACTTCAGAGACTAATTGTGATGGGATAAATGTCAAATAAATGCATACCATTTGCCAAGAACACATGTTTGTGCCAAGAACATATTTTTTTTTAATGTACATGAGATCTTCACGACCAAGATAATCATGATGGTGTGATCACTCACCTAGAGTCAGACAGCATGGACTGTGAAGTCAAGTGGGCCTTAGAAAACATAACTACGAATAAAGCTAGTAGAGGTGATGGAATTCCAGTTGAGCTATTTCAAATCCTGAAACATGATGCTGTGAAAGTGCTGCACTCAATATACCAGCAAATTTGGAAAACTCAGCAGTGGCCACAGGACTGGAAAAGGTCAGTTTTCATCCCAATCCCAAAGAAAGGCAATGCCAAAGAATGCTCAAACTATTACACAATTGCACTCCTCTCACACGCTAGTGAAGTAATGCTGAAAATTCTCCAAGCCAGGCTTCAGCAATATGTGAACCGTGAACTTCCAGATGTTCAAGCTGGTTTTAGAAAAGGCAGAGGAACCAGATCAAATTGCCAACATCTGCTGGATCATTGAAAAAGCAAGAAAGTTCCAGAAAAACATCTACTTATGCTTTATTGACTATGCCAAAGCCTTTGACTGTGTGGATCACAATAAACTGTGGAAAATTCTGAAAGAGATGGGAATACCAGACCACCTGACCTGCCTCTTGAGAAACCTATATGCAGGTCAGGAAGCAACAGTTAGAACTGGACATGGAACAACAGACTGGTTCCAAATAGGAAAAGGAGTATGTCAAGGCTGTATATTGTCACCCTGCTTATTTAACTTGTATGCAGAGTACATCATGAGAAATGCTGGACTGGAAGAAACACAAGCTGGAATCAAGATTGCCTGGAGAAATATCAATAACCTCAGATATGCAGATGACACCACCCTTATGGCAGAAAGTGAAGAGGAACTAAAAAGCTTCTTGATGAAAGTGAAAGTGGAGAGTGAAAAAGTTGGCTTAAAGCCAACTTCAACATTCAGAAAACAAAGATCATGGCATCTGGCCCATCACTTCATGGGAAATAGATAGGGAAACAGTGTAAACAGTGTCAGACTGTATTTTTGGGGGCTCCAAAATCACTGCAGATGGTGACTGCAGCCATGAAATGAAAAGATGCTTACTCCTTGGACGGAAAGTTATGGCCAACCTACATAGCATATTGAAAAGCAGAGACATTACTTTGCCAACAAAGGTCCATCTAATCAAGGCTATGGCTTTTCCAGTGGTCATGTATGGATGTGAGAGTTGGACTGTGAAGAAAGCTGAGTGCCGAAGAATTGATGCTTTTGAACTGTGGTGTTGGAGAAGACTCTTGAGAGTCCCTTGGACTGCAAGGAGATCCAACCAGTCCATTCTAAAGGAGATGAGTCCTGAGTGTTCTTTGGAAGGAATGATGCTAAAGCTGAAACTCCAGTACTTTGGCCACCTCATGCGAAGAGTTGACTCATTGGAGAAGACTCTGATGCTGGGAGGGATTGAGGGCAGGAGGAGAAGGGGACGACAGAGGATGAGATGGCTGGATGGCATCACTGACTCGATGAATGTGAGTCTGAGTGACCTCCGGGAGTTGGTGATGGACAGGGAGGCCTGGCGTGCTGCGGTTCATGGGGTCGCAAAGAGTCGGACATGACTGAGGGACTGAATTGAGCTAAACTGAGGACATTATCGTGTCGTTGGAAGATCAGAAAAGGTTTTATCATTAATTCTTTTTAAAATTGAGCTTAGTCATAGAACCAAGTCTAGAGTCCAACGATTTGAATTCTAATTTTTTCATTAATCATTGTGCAATTTTTGGCAAATCATTTAAAAAGCTTCAGCTTGTCCTTCTTAATATGTAAACGAAGGGTAACAATAGTTGCATAATCTTGCAGAGTGATGGTGAGCACTAAATGTGGTGGCTGATTTCAGTCCTTTTTTTGCCAGCTCATGATATTTTTGGTTATGTAAATAAAAATTTGTTTGCTTTTTCTTTTACAAGGGTCCCAAGACAAGCTATGGAAAAATATGAAAAGCTATGAAAAACCTAGACAGGGTATTAAACAACAGAGACATCATCTTGCCAGCAAAGGTCTGGTATATAGTCAAAGCTATTATTTTTCCGGTAGTCATGTACAGATGTGAGAGTTGGACCATGAAGAAGACTGAGCACCAAATAATTGATGCCTTCAAATTGTGGTACTGGAGAAAACTCTTGAGAGTCCCTTGGACTGCATGGAGATCCAACCAGTCAATCCCAAAGGAAATCAACCTTGAATATTCATTGGAAGGATTGACACTAAAGTTAAGCTAAAGCTTCAGTACTTTGTCACCTGATGCAAAGAGCTGACTTATTGGAAAAGACCCTGATGCTGGGAAAGATTGAAGGCAGGAGGAGAAAGGGGTGACAGAGGATGAGATGGTTGGATGGCATCATCGACTCAATGGACATGACTTTGAGCAAATTCCAAGAGATAGTGAAGGACAAGGAAGCCTGGCGTACCTCAGTCCATGGGGTCTCAGAAAGTCGAACACAACTTAGCAACTGAGTAACAACAACAGCAAAACATTTCAATGAAGGAAAGAATAGTATTTTCAGAAAATGATTCTGGAAAATCTATAGATAATCATTTAGAAGAATATAGTGGGCTTCTAACTCATATTGTATTCAAAAATTAATAACTCAAAATGTATAATAGACCTAAGTGTAAGGGTTAAAACTGTAAAACTCTTTAAAGAAAACATAGAAGTAAATCTTTAGGATCTTGTATTAGGCAGTGGCTTCTTTCAATATGATTCCAAAAGCATAAGCAACAAAAGAAAAAAATAGACAAATTGCAATTTATCAGAGTAAAAGATTGTGTTGCAGTGACACCATCAAGAAAGTGAAAAAGATAGTTCATAGAAGTTTGTGAATCATATATTTGATATCAGTTCAGTTCAGTTCAGTCGCTCAGTCGTGTCTGACTCTTTGCGACTCCATGAATCGCAGCACGCCAGGCCTCCCGGTCCATCACCAACTCCCGGAGTTCACTCAGACTCACATCCATCGAGTCAGTGATGCCATCCAGCCATCTCATCCTCTGTCGTCCCCTTCTCCTCCTGCCCCCAATCCCTCCCAGCATCAGAGTCTTTTCCAATGAGTCAACTTTTCACTTGAGGTGGCCAAAGTACTGGAGTTTCAGCTTTAGCATCATTCCTTCCAAAGAACATCCAGGGCTGATCTCCTTCAGAATGGACTGGTTGGATCTCCTTGCAGTCCGAGGGACTCTCAAGAGTCTTCTCCAACACCACAGTTCAAAAGCATCAATTCTTCGGCACTCAGCTTTCTTCACAGTCCAACTCTCACATCCATACAAGACCACTGGAAAAGCCATAGCCTTGATTAGATGGACCTTTGTTGGCAAAGGAAGGTCTCTGCTTTTCAATATGCTGTCTAGGTTGGTCATAACTTTCCTTCCAAGGAGTAAGCGTCTTTTAATTTCATGGCTGCAGTCACCATCTGCAGTGATTTTGGAGCCCCAAAAAATACAGTCTGACACTGTTTACACTGTTTCCCCATCTATTTCCCATGAAGTGATGGGACCAGATGTCATGATCTTCGTTTTCTGAATGTTGAGCTTTAAGCCAACTTTTTCACTCTCCACTTTCACTTTCATCAAGAAGCTTTTTAGTTCCTCTTCACTTTCTGCCATAAGCGTGGTATCATCTGCATATCTGAGGTTATTGATATTTCTCCCAGCAATTGATTCCAGCTTGTGTTTCTTCCAGTCCAGCGTTTCTCATGATGTACTCTGCATATAAGTTAAATAAGGAGGGTGACAATATATAGCCTTGACGAACTCCTTTTCCTATTTGAAACCAGTCTGTTGTTCCATGTCCAGTTCTAACTGTTGCTTCCTGACCTGCATGCAAATTTCTCAAGAGACAGGTCAGGTGGTCTGGTATTCCCATCTCTTTAAGAATTTTCCACAGTTTATTGTGATCCACTCTGTCAAAGGCTTTGGCTAGTCAATAAAGCAGAAATAGATGTTTTTCTGGAACTCTCTAGCTCTTTCAATGATCCAGCAGATGTTGGCAATTTGGTCTCTGGTTCCTCTGCCTTTTCTAAAACCAGCTTGAACATCTGAAAGTTCACAGTTCATGTATTGCTGAAGCCTGGCTTGCAGAATTTTGAGCATTACTTTACTAGCATGTGAGATGAGTGCAATCGTGCGGTAGTTTGAGCATTCTTTGGCATTGCCTTTCTTTGGGATTGGAATGAAAACTGACCTTTTCCAGTCCTGTGGCCACTGCTGAGTTTTCTAAATTTGCTGGTATATTGAGTGCAGCACTTTCACAGCATCATCTTTCAGGATTTGGAATAGCTCCACTGGAATTCCATCACCTCCACTAGCTTTGTTCGTAGCTTTGTTTGCTTTCCATGGCCCACTTGACTTCACGCTCCAGAATGTCTGGCTCTAGGTCAGTAATCACACCATCATGATTATCTGGGTCATGAAGATCTTTTTTGTACAGTTCTGTGTATTCTTGCCACCTCTTCTTTATATCTTCTGCTTCTGTTAGGTCCATACCATTTCTGTCCTTTATCGAGCCCATCTTTGCATGAAATGTTCCCTTGGTATCTCTAATTATTTTGAAGAGATCTCTAGTTTTTCCCATTCTGTTGTTTTCCTCTGTTTCTTTGCACTGATTGTTAAGGAAGGCTTTCTTATCTCTTCTTGCTGTTCTTTGGAACCCTGCATTCAGATGCTTATATCTTTCCTTTTCTCCTTTGCTTTTTGCTTCTCTTCTTTTCACAGCTATTTGTAAAGCCTCCCCAGACCACCATTTTGCTTTTTTTGCATTTCTTTTCCATGGGCATGGTCTTGATCCCTGTCTCCTGTACAATGTCACAAACCTCTGTCCATAGTTCATCAGGCACTCTATCAGATTTAGTCCCTTAAATCTATTTCTCACTTCCACTGTATAATCATAAGGGATTTGATTTAGATCATACTTGAATGCTCTAGTGGCTTTCCCTACTTTCTTCAATTTCAGTCTGAAAGAGCTTCTCCATCTTTGGCTGCAAAGAATATAATCAATCTGATTTCGGTGTTGACCATCTGGTGATGTCCGTGTATAGAGTCTTCTCTTGTGTTGTTGGAAGACGGTGTTTGCTATGACCAGTGCCTTCTCTTTGCAAAACTCTATTAGTCTTTGCCCTGCTTCATTCCGTATTCCAAGGCCAAATTTGCCTGTTACTCCAGGTGTTTCTTGACTTCCTACTTTTGCATTCCAGTCCCCTATAATGAAAAGGACATCTTTTTGGGGTGTTAGTTCTAAAAGGTCTTGTAGGTCTTCATAGAACCGTTCAACTTCAGCTTCTTCAGCATCACTGGTTGGGGCATAGACTTGGATTACTGTGACATTAAATGGTTTGCCTTGGAAATGAACAGAGATCATTCTGTCGTTTTTGAGATTGCATCCAAGTACTGCATTTCGAACTCTTTTGTTGACCATGATGGCTACTTCATTTCTTCTGAGGGATTCCTGCCCGCAGTAGTAGATATAATGGTCATCTGAGTTAAATTCACCCATTCCAGTCCATTTTAGTTCTCTGATTCCTAGAATGTTGACGTTCACTCTTGCCATCTCCTGTTTGACCACTTCCAATTTGCCTTGATTCATGGACCTGACATTCCACATTCCTATGCAACATTGCTCTTTACAGCATCGGACCTTGCTTCTATCACCAGTCACATCCACAACTGGGTATTGTTTTTGCTTTGGCTCCATCCCTCATTCTTTCTGGAGTTATTTCTCCACTGGTCTCCAGTAGCGTATTGGGCCCCTACTGACCTGGGGAGTTCCTCTTTCAGTATTCTATCATTTTGCCTTTTCATACTGTTCATGGGGTTCTCAAGGCAAGAATACTGAAGTGGTTTGCCATTCCCTTCTCCAGTGGATGACATTCTGTCACATTCAAACTATCCATACAATGGATTAAAAAAAAATCAAGCACTGGCTTATTCTATAACACAGATGACATTTTAAAATAATTATACCAAGAGAAAGCGGTCAGCCACAAAGGCCACATGTTTTATGATTCCATTTATATGAAATGTCCAGAATATCCATAGAGATAAAAAGTGTATTAGTGGTTGCAAGGAGGTTGGAAAAGATGGTATGGGCAGGTTTTCAACATTTTTTATGATGTGAGCTGTAGCTTTGCATATAAGGCCTTTATTATGTTGAGGTATGTTCCCTCTGTGCCCACTTTCTAGAGATTTTAATCATAAATTATGTTGAACTTTGTCAAAAACTTTTTCTGTATCTCTTGAGATGACCATATGGTTTTTATTCTTTAATTTATTGATGTGGTATATCACGTTGATTTGTGTATATTTAAAAACTCTTGCATCCCTGAGATAAAGTCCACTTGATCATGGTGTACGATCTTTTAAACATATTGTTGGATTTGATTTGCTGGTGTTTCGCTGAGAATTTTAGCATCTATGTTCATTTGTGATATCTTTGTCTGGTTTTGGTATCAGGGTGACTCTGGTCTCCAGAATGACTTTGGAAGTGCTCCTTCCTCTGCAATGTTTTGTAATAATTTGAGAAGGTGAGGTATTAACTCTTCTTTAAATGTTTGGTAGAATTAACCTATGAAGCCATCTGGTTCTAGACTTTTGTTTGTTGGGAGTTTTAAAATTACTGATTCAATTTCACTACTGTCCATTGGTCTATTTAGATTTTCTATTTCTTCCTCGTTCAGTCTTGGGAGATTGTTCCTTTCTAAGAATTTGTCCATTCTTTAGGTTATCCATTTTACTGATCTATAGTTTCTCCTAGTAGTCTCTTATGATCCTTTGTATTTCTGTGGTTTTAGTTGTAACTTCTTTTTCATTTCTAATTCTATTAATTTGGACCCTCTCCCCCTTTTTTTTCTTGATGAGTCTTGCTACAGTTTTATCAATTTTGTTTACCTTTTCAAAGAACTTTTAGTTTCATTGGTCTTTTTTTAGTCTTTATTTTATTTATTTCTGATCTGATCTGTTTGATTTCTTTCTTCTATTAACTTTGGGTGTGTTCTTCTTCCTCTAGTTGTTTTAGGTGTAATATTAGTTTGTTTTTTTTTTTATTTGAGATTTTTATTGTTTTTTGAAGTAAGTTTCCCTCTTAGAAGTGCTTTTGTTGTGATTTTGGACCATTGTGTTTTCATTTTCATTTGTCTCTAGGGATTTTTTAATTTCCTCTTTTATTTCTTCAGGGATCCAATCAATAGCACATTATTTAGCCTCTACATGTTTGTGTTTTGGTTTTTTTTGCAGTTTTTTTCCTTGTAGTTGATTTCTAATCTCTTAACACTGCAGTCAGAAAAAATGCTTGATATGATTTTATTTCTCTTAAATTTGCCAAGGTTTGTTTCGTAGTCTAGCATGTGATCTATCCTGGAGAATGTTCCATGTGCACTTGAAAAGAATATGTATTCTATTGCTTTCAGATAAAATGCTCTACATAATCAATTTAATGTTAAGTACATTTATTCTAAATTTGCATATTACAAAATTAATATACAGAAATCTGTTGCATTCACTGACGCAGGAAGAGATATAAAAGAAACAATCCTATTTACCATTGCATAAAAAAAAATATCTTGGAAAAATCTACCTAAAGGGTCAAAACACCTATACTCCCTCTGAAAACTATAAAACAATGATGAAAGAAATTGAAGACAGCACAAACAGATGGAAAGATATTCTGTACTCTTGGATTGGAGGAATTAGTATTGTTACGATGACCATACTACCCAAGGCAATCTACAGATTCAATACAATCCCTGTCAAAATAGCAATGAAATTTTTCACAGAAACATAACAAATAATTTTAAAATTTGTATGGAAACACAAAAGTCCCTGAATAGCCAAAAAAATCTTGAGAAAAAAGAACAGAGCTGGAGAAATCATGCTGTTTGACGTTGGACTATACTGCTGCTAAGTTGCTTCAGTTGTGTCCGACTCTGTGCGACCCCATAGATGGCAGCCCACCAGGCCCTGCTGTCCCTGGGATTCTCCAGGCAAGAACACTAGAGTGGATTGCCACTTCCTCCTCCAATGCATGAAAGTGAAAAGTGAAAGTGAAGTTGCTCAGTTGTGTCCAACTCTTAGCGACCCCATGGACTGCAGCCTACCAGGCTCCTCTGTCCATGGGATTTTCCAGGCAATAGTACTGGAGTGGGGTGCCATTGCCTTCTACCTTGGATTATACTACAAAACTGCATTAATCAGAACAGTATAGTGATGGTACAAAACAGACACAGATCAGTATAGTAAGATAGATAGCCCAGATATAAACCCACACACTTATGATCAATTAATCTATAACAAAGGAGGCAAGGGCATACAATACATAAAAGGCAGTCTCTTTAATAAGTAGTGCTGGCAAAACTGGATAGCTACATGCAAAAAATGAAATTAGAACATTCTCTCACACCATATACAAAAATAAACTCAAAATGGATTGAAGACTTAAATGTAAGACCATATATCATAAAACTCTTGAAGGAAAACAGAGAACACTTTCTTTAAATGTATTTTTTTAAGTTGGAGTATAATTGCTTTACAGTGTTGTGTTAGATTCTGCTGTACAACTGCACGAATCAGCTGTAAGTATACACACATCCCCTCCCTCTCGTACCTCCCTCCCACTCCCACCCCTCTAGGTCATCACAGAGCACTGAGCTCAGCTCCCTGTGGGATACAGCAGCTTCCCACGAGCTATCTGTTTTACACATGGTCATTTATATATGCCAGTGCTGCTTTCTCAGCTTGTCCCACCCTGTCCTCCCTCCACCTCTTTGTCTACAAGTCTCTTCTCTATGTCTGTCTCTCTATTCCTGCTCTACAAATAGGCTTAACAGTACCATTTTTCTAGATTCCATATTTTTGTGTTAATATATGATACTTGTTTTTCTCTTTCTGACTTACTTCACTCTGTATGCCAGTCTCTGCCTCCATCCACATCACTACAGATGGCCCAATTTCGTTCATTTTTATGGTTGAGTAATATTCCATTAAATGTATCTACCACATCTTCTTTATCCATTCATCTGTTGATGGACATCCAGGTTGCTTCCATGTCCTGGCTATTGTAAATAGTGGACAAACACTCTTTGATGTCAGTCATAACAATATATTTTTTGGATACATCTCCTAAAGTAAAGGAAATAAAAGCAAAAATAAGCACATGGGGCCTAATTAAACTTAAAAGCCTTTGCACAGCAAAGGAGACCATTGACAAAACAAAATGACAGCCTAATGAATGGGGGAAAGTATTTGCCAATGAGATGATGAATAAGGGATTAATAAATAGCTCATGCAACTCAACACCAAGAAAACAAATGACCCAATTAAAAAATAGGGCAGTACTTAATAGACATTTTTCCCAAGAGGAAATGCAGGAACATCCCTGGTGGTACAGTGGATGGGAGTCCAACTGCCAGTGTAGGGGACACATGTTCAATCCCTAGTCCAGGAGGATTCCACATGCCATGGAGCAACTGGGCCCACACACCACAGCTACTGAGCCAGCACTCTAGAGCCCATGAGCCATAACTATTGAGCCTTCATGTGACAGCTACTGAAATGTGCATGCTCTCGGGCCCACAAGTCACAATTAATGAGCCCCTGTGCTACACCTACTGAAGCCCAGGCACCTAGAGCCTGTGTCCCGCAACAAGAGAAGCCACCACAACATCAAAGAGTAGCCCCTATTCTCTGTAACTAGAAAAGGCCTGTGTGTAGTAACAAAGACCCAGTGCAGCCAAAAATAAATAAATTATAAAAAAAAAGGAAATGCAGATGGCCAACAGGTACATAAAAAGATGCTCATCATCACGAAATGCAGATTAATACTAGGATGAGATATCACTTCACACCTGTCAGATGGACTATCATCAAAAGAACACAAATAACAAATGTTGGTGCAGATGTGGAGAAAGGGGAACCCTTGCACATTGTTGATGGGAATGTAAATTGGTACAGCTACTGTGAAAAACAGTGTGGAGATTTCTCAAAACTGAAAATAGAAGTACCATATGACCCAGAAATTCCAACCCTGGGTATATTTATGTAGAAAACAAAAAGACTAATTTGGAAAGGTACATGCACCCCTGTGTTTATAGCAGCATTATTTACAGTTGTCAAGATATGAAAGCAACCTAAGTGTCCATCAATAGCTGAATGGATAAAGAAGATACGGTATATTTATATGATGAACTACTACTTGGAACATAAAAAAAGAGTGAAAATCTGCCCTTTGCAGCATGGATGGACTTGGAAGACATTATGCTAAGTGAAATTAGCCAGACAAAGAGAAATGCTGTATAATATCACTTATATGTAGAATCTAAAGAATAAACAACAAAAAAGCAGAGTCACAGATATATAGAGCAAATGAATGGTTACCAGTGGGCGGGTGATATTGGGGAGGTACAAACCAATGGATGTAAAATAGGCTCAAGGATGTATTATTGTACAACTTGGCAAATATAGCCAATATTTTGTATTAACTATAAATGGAAAGTTACATTTAAAATTAGTGCAATAAATAAAAATAAATTAAAAAAAAGAATATCAATATCCATTAAGCATCATCTTTAGAACCCATCAAGTCAAAACATTTTGGTTGACATTCCAGTTTTGCTATTCATTGCAGTAATTATGTCCATCTTGTCTCAGTCAGTCAAATGCTGCCATTTTGCCTCTGCATCCCAGGATCCTACCATCCCCATTTCTATAAAGAATCCAAATCCTCCCACCTGCATCGTCACTCCCAAATTACAGAAGATATCCAGAGCAGAATTTTTCAAAGATGCTACTAGCCTTTTCAAATGACAACAGTAACTGTCTTTGTGAAAGAATATCCAAAAGGCCCCCTCCTGAGAAAGAGTTAGATGGAGGTGCTTGAACCATATACAATACAAGAAAAAAAGAGATGCTGATTCATGCTCTGTTGTTCAGCCATGTCTGACTCTCGTGACCCCATGGACTGTAGCCCGCCAGGCTCCTCTGGCCATGGAATCCTCCAGGCAAGAATACCAGAGTAGGTTGCCATTACCTACTCCAAGGGATCTTTCTGTGGGGACTGAACCTGTGTCTCTTGCATCTCCTGCATTGGCAGGCAGATTCTTTACCACTGCGTCACCTGGGAAGCCCGATGCTGATTCAGAGTGCATTTATAAGCAGTTAACTCCATGGGCAACTGGCACCTAATCCCTGTGGGCATCTCTGAGAGATGGTGTGCATATGGAACTCAGAATGGTCTCACTCAAGGAGTGAGGGAGCAGAGGTACCATTTTCTAATTCTCAAGTGAGGTTGAAGGTTACCTCTAAAGGTGTGGACTCCCTAGTACTTCAGGCCATCCCAGCTGACCCTGAAGATGCACTCAGGTGAAGAGTCACAGGTGCTTGCAGTTAGACACCTTTGTGTGTGTGCTCAGTTTCTCGGTTGTGTCTGATTCTTTGTCCCCCTCCAGGTTCCTCTGTCCATGGGATTCTCCAGGTAAGAACACTGGAGTAGGTTGTCATTTCCTCCTCTAAACCTTCATCTCCTATGTTTCCAGCACTGACGGGCGGATTCTTTACTGCTCAGCCACCTTTGGCCTTATGAAAGCAGTGTGTACTGGGGGATATGGGCAAAATCTCAGTAAATTTCAGCTGGACAAATAAACAAATCCCACATTCTTTAGTATTTGACTCTCAAAAATCACATTCTTGATATTATTCTTGTATAAGTGGAGAATTGAGAAGTGAATAGAAGGATCATTTCAAACTGATATAGAAATGCTTCCTTCAGCAGAATATAGAAACCATGAGAATAATGATTTTATCTCCTTTGATCACTGTGCCATTCCCAGTGGTCCAGTAGAATACCCAATTAGTTTTTATTTGCCACATTTTGTAGTGTCTGCTTTCTCATATTATTCAAATGGGAGAATTCTCTCTCTTAATTTTTGAGATTATGGTTCAGAGCATTCTATGAGGTTGTGATTAGTTAACCTGTGCCTGGTAAAAAGTAGGTGGTAGGCAATATTAGTAGAATGAGGGAGAAGCACAGAAAGGCATTATTAGTGTTACATTTTTAGTCATGCTATATTTTGATAAATTTTAATATTTTGCTATTATAAATATTGTGTTAAATTTTAATGGGAGCTAGAGTGCTTGTTCTGCTGATAAATATTAATACTAGAAGATATATATTTTTTGGTAAATGATACATGAGTCTATTTCATCTGCATGCATTTATTATAGTGTAGTATTTAGAATTTCAGATTATCCAGTTTATGGCTATACTAAGGAATATTTTGACTTTTGAGATGCACAGACACACACGTACAACTTCCCATTCTCCTTATTCTGTCCATGGAGATGTAGATGATTCCACGGAGTTCAGAATAATTTATATTTTGCACTGAACTATGTTAAATAATTTATTCCTGCAAATGTTCTTCTTAAATATTTTCCCCTTAGGTCTTAAAATTGGTTTGTATGCCCTGAACATATATCAGTTGAAAGCGAAGAGAGGTCTGACCCACAAAATTTGGGATAGAGAGGAGAAACCAACCTAAAATTAAACATGGACTTTATAGGATCTGCAAAATATAGATTTGGCTTTGTCTCTTCTCTGTCATATACCTATCTTTAGAGCATTTGATGTCTTCTTCATCTGAATTCTTCTTTTGCCGAGACTGTATCTGTCTATATACAGTTTTATTGGTCTATTTTATTGGCCGATTGCCCTGGTTTCTTACAAGTAGAAAAAGATGGAGCTAATTTGATGTCTGTTATTTTTCCAGTAGTCAGGTATGGATGTGATAGTTGGACTATAAAGAAAGCTGAGTGCCAAAGAATTGATGCTTTTGAACTGTGGTGTTGGAGAAGAATCTTGAGAGTCCCTTGGACTACAAGGAGATCCAACCAGTCAATCCTACAGGAATTCAGTCCTGAATATTCATTGGAAGGACTGATGCTGAAGCTGAAATTCCAGTACTTTGGCCACCTAATACAAAGAACTGACTCATTAGAAAAGACCCTGATGCTGGGAAAGATTGAAAGTGGGAGGAGAAGGGGACGACAGAGGATGAGTTGGATGGATGGCATCACCAACTCAATGTACATGAGTTTGAGTAGGCTCTGGGAGTTGGTGATGGACAGGGAAGCCTGGTGTGCTGCAGTCCATGGAGTCACAAAGAGTCGGATACTACTGAGCAACTGAACTGAACTGATACTGTTGGGAGGGGGTTCTCTGTAGGAAAATATTTCTTTACTCTTTTATTTCTGCCAAACATTTAGAAATAAATAGCAGATTTAACACTTGCAATTTCATCTCACAATTATCTCAATTACAAATTAGCTGCCTAAAATTATTTATAAGTAACACTTTTGCTGGCACATTCACTGCAAATGTCTGTGGCTGTATCATGCAAAATGTATATTTAGCTTTACAATGCATTATTCTGTGAAAAATAGCCATTAGTTGAGCATGTGATGAATTTAGGTTTTGTGAAGACCAAATTTTATAATTTTGAGAAGCCTACTTTAAAAAATAACAGCATTAATATTATTACTATAAAGTTAGGTATAAAAGCAAATATTTATTTAGAATGAGAAATCATAACACCTGAAAAATCATACTTAACACAAAATCTGGACTAATAACATTACTTGTTATTATTGACTATCTGATACATATGTCTAATAATGTTTTCCTACATTTTTAACTACATATTTTTGAAAGTCTTTTTTCATAGCAGCTATGTAATTTAATTTTTCATGGAGAATAGAAAGATAATTTAGTCTTTTCTCTAAGAATGTTCAACCAAAAGTTGTTTTTATTACTGTTAGTTTAGAAAATTTGCTTTCTGTTCCCTAACTTGTTATGGACAGTGTGCTATCCTTTCAGGGAGTGATGTTGTATTTGGGAAGACTTTCAGATTTCTTTCATATCTGAACTGTGAGTTTGTAGAACATCACTAGTCGTCTCCTTCTGAATTGCTCATCTCCCCTTAGAGAAATGTTGGACTTTTCCATTATATTCTCTATGCCTCTTACCTTTTCTTTCACTGGTAATCTCCTCTCATTTTTTGTTGTGTTGAGTATCTTCTTCTGATTTATCTTTCCAGTTAATGTGTTTTTCAGGTCTATTACTAAATCCGACTTTTAAGTTTTAATTTCAGTTATCAAAGTTTTTATTTCCAAAAGTTCTTTTTGAAAATTTACTTAGGTATGTTTCAATCCCTCGGTGATATTATCAATCTGCTTTTTACTTCTTTAAACCATAATGTTGGTAGCTATTTGATATTCTGTTCTAATCATTCCAATACCTGAATATTTTAATGTTGATTTTGTTGATTGATTCTGTTTAGTATTGATTTTGTTGTGTCCTGCATGGCACCGTGTTACCTTGTATGTTTTGGTTTTGACTGTGAGCTCACATTTTCTAAAACTTGATCTAGAGGAATATTTTAAGGTTTGAGTTGCAGGTCCATAGAAGCAAATAAGATTTTTGCTTGCTTCTGCTTATTCATTAGGGCTATCAACTCAGGACTACTTTAAAGTTAATTCTCAGCTCAAAGCTTTCTTATTTTTCTTTTCTTTTAAATCTCATAGATAGTATGAATTTGTATGGTGTCTTGTGTCTCTGAATTCTTGGGGGGAATTTCCCTCTTGACCGGGCACTGAAGTTAGGATAAGTATGTTACCTTGAAAGACCCTTCAGCCATGGATTCATTTCTAGTTCTGCCTCACAATGAAGGAGAATCTCATTGATATCCCACATTTATGACGGGTCCCTATTTGACTCCCTTTCTTGGGTTACCCCCGGGCTTGGTCTCTTTTGCCTCATGCGCGGGGCGCTGGTGGTAAAGAAACTACCTGCCAATGAAGGAGACATGGGCTCCATCCCTGGGTTGGGAGGATCCCCTGGAGAGGGCGATGGCAACCCTCTGCAGTATTCTCGCCTGGAGAATCCCATGGACAGAGGAGCCTAGGGGGCCACAGTCCATGGGGTCACAAAGAGCTGGACATGAGTGAAGCAACTTAGCATGCACAGGGCCATCAAAACTCGAGCTCAAGTTCATCAGGGTTCAGCTGTTGCCCTTGGAGTGAAACCCGAATCACTGCTCAGCTTGCCTTTTCAGTTCCCCTTTCACCGAATTTTTTTAGCCTCTGAGCATTCTTTACTTCCTTTCCACAACAGCAATACTTTTAAAAAGATGTTTAAAAAATGTCCACTGTGTTTATCTCTTTCAACAAGAAAGTTTTTTCAGATTATCAGCTTAAAAATAGGCATCTCTTTGGCTTTATGCTTAAAATAGGAACCTGTGGAAACAGAACAGGTTTTGGGTTCCGACAGCTCGGTGTTTGGAGCCCAGTTCCACCAGTTACTTTGATAAACTTGCATTAATCACAGTTTCCCTATATCTGTTTCTTCTACTTTAAAGACAGTTGGTATTACTTGCTCTACCTGGTTTCGTAATTATTATTAATGTGTGGGTTTTAGTTGCTCAGTCATGTCCAACTCTACAATCCCATGCACTGTAGCCCACCAGGCTCTTTTGCCTATGGAATTCTCCAGGCAAGAATACTGGAGTGGGTTGCCATCCCCTTTTCCAGGGGACCTTCCTGCCCCAAGGACCGAACCTGGGTCTCCTGCACTACAGGAGGATTCTTTACTGTCTGAGCCACCAGAGAAGCCAATTGTTATTAATAGTGTAAAGTAACTAGCTTAGTGTCTAGTACATTGAAGATATTTAATAAACGGTAGCTATTATCATCACCCTAATATTTTTGTATACATAATTTACTACAGTATTTATTATTTTAACATCTTTTTAAAATATACACATACAATAAGGTATTAAAATAGTAAAAATTGTGAAGAGTTATATATGTACATATATACATATATATGCATATGTATCTCCATGTTGTTGTTCAATCGGTAAGTTGTGTCCAACTCTGTGACCCAATGGACTGCAACATCCCAGGCTTCCCTGTCCTTCACTGTCTCCAGGAGTTTGCTCAAACTCATGGCTATTGAATTGGTGATGCTTTCTCTATACATGCTTGCATATATACGTATAAAGTTTGTTCTTTAATCTTAATTATTTTTTTTTTTTGGTTGATAACAATCACAGACAAATTAATTCTATGGAACAACATTTCTCCCAATAATACTTCACTGCTTTTGCCCTAGTCCAGGCCATCACCACCCCTCATCCCTCATTGTTACCATATCCTCTTAACCAGTCTTTCTTCACCCAGTCTTGGCCTCTTCCAATCTACTCTGTACACCTCAATGAGAATTACCCTTATGAAATGTAAGTCTGTTCATATCACCCCTGTGCTTCATGGTTTCCATTGCCCTTGGGATGACATGAAACTCCCTTTTGTGGCCGGTGAGGCCCTTTGAGACCTGCCTTCACTATCTCAAGTTTCGCCTGGTATCTTGCCTCGCTTCAGCCACAGTGAACTTCTTCCAGTCTCCCTCTCCAGGCTTCCTCTTCCTTCCAAGCCTTGGCACAAAGTTTGGTCCTCTTGCCTGGAATGTTCTTCTTCTTCATTCCCTTTTCCATGAATAATATTATTCATTCTGTAGAGATTCTCTTAAGGGCCCTGTTCTTCAAGAAGCCTTTCCTGAATTCTTGTCCCCTAAGTTGAAATTAGATCAGATTAGATCAGATCAGATCAGTCGCTCAGTCGTGTCCGACTCTTTGCGACCCCATGAATCGCAACACGCCAGGCCTCCTTGTCCATCACCAGCTCCCGGAGGTCACTCAGACTCACATCCATCGAGTCAGTGATGCCATCCAGCCATCTCATCCTCTGTCGTCCCCTTCTCCTCCTGCCCCCAATCCCTCCCAGCATCAGAGTCTTCTCCAAAGAGTTAACTCTTCGCATGAGGTGGCCAAAATACTGGAGTTTCAGCTTTAGCATCATTCCTTCTAAAGAAATCCCAGGGCTGATCTCCCTCAGAATGGACTGGTTGGATCTTCTTGCAGTCCAAGGGACTCTCAAGAGTCTTCTCCAACACCACAGTTCAAAAGCATCAATTCTTCGGCGCTCAGCCTTCTTCACAGTCCAGCTCTCACATCCATACATGACCACAGGAAAGACCATAGCCTTGACTAGGCGAACCTTTGTTGGTAAAGTAATGTCTCTGCTTTTGAATATGCTATCTAGGTTGGTCATAACTTTCCTTCCAAGGAGTAAGCGTCTTTTAATTTCATGGCAGCAGTCATCATCTGCAGCGATTTTGGAGCCCAGAAAAATAAAGTCTGACACTGTTTCCCCATCTATTTCCCATGTAGTGATGGGACCAGATGCCATGATCTTCGTTTTCTGAATGTTGAGCTTTAAGCCAACCTTTTCACTCTTCACTTTCATTTTCATCAAGAGACTTTTTAGTTCCTCTTCACTTTCTGCCATAAGGATGGTGTCATCTGCATATCTGAGATTATTGATATTTCTCCCAACAATCTTGATTCAAACCTGCGTTTCTTTCAGTCCAGCGTTTCTCATGATGTACTCTGCATATAAGTTAAATAAACAGGGTGACAATATACAGCCTTGACGTACTCCTTTTCCTATTTGGAACCAGTCTGTTGTTCCATGTCCAGTTCTAACTGTTGCTTCCTGACCTGCATACAGATTTCTCAAGAGGCAGGTCAGGTGGTCTGGTATTCCCATCTCTCTCAGAATTTTCCAGAGTTTATTGTGATCCACACAGTCAAGGCTTTGGCATAGTCAATAAAGCAGAAATAGATGTATTTCTGGAACTCTCTTGCTTTTTCCATGATCCAGCAGATGTTGGCAATTTGATCTCTGGTTCCTCTGCCTTTTCTAAATCCAGCTTGAACATCAGGAAGTTCACGGTTCACATATTGCTGAAGCCTGGCTTGGAGAATTTTGAGCATGACTTTACTAGCGTGTGAGATGAGTGCAATTGTGCGATAGTTTGAGCATTCTTTGGCATTGCCTTTCTTTGGGATTGGGATGAAAACTGACCTTTTCCAATCTTGTGGCCACTGCTGAGTTTTCCAAATTTGCTGGCATATTGAGTGAAAGTTGAAATTAGGTACTCCTATTTCCTATTTCTGTAAAAGCTCAATTACCCCCCTCCCATAGCATTGTGTATGCCCAGCAAGAGCAGGGTCACATCTGTTCTGCAGAACATCAGACCCAGCACAGAGTCTGATGTAATGTAGGTGCTCAAAATCTCAAAATGCCTCAAGAACCGAAGCAGTAACTCATCAGTGATCCTTGCTGCCGGCTTCACTTCTCACTTCTCACCCCTTCCACCTCACTCTGCTCTCCCAAATTGAGTGTATTTTGAGCAAATTTCCTCAGTGGCTCCAGTTGTGTTTTCCTTCCCAGGCATAGCACATGCTGTTCTCTTTCTTTTCCTCTTTATCTCGCTAAGTCCTCCTTATCCTTCAGCTGTCAGCTTACATGCCACCCTCCAGTGTCATGCCCTGCTTACCCTCTACCATGCTTCAGTTGATTATTATATTTCTGCCCTCATAACACCACCCATGTGTTCTAGGAATGCTTGTTGAAATAGGCCTTCCCCATTCTCTTTCTCCGGGGGAGGCAGTGGCCCCCCACCCCAGTACTTTTGCCTGGATAGTCCTATGGATGGAGGATCCTGGTAGACTCCAGTTCATGGGGTCGCTGGGAGTCGGACACGACTGAGCGACTTCACTTTCATTTTCCCTTTCATGCATTGGAGAAGGAAATGGCAACCCACTCCAGTATTCTTGCCTGGAGAATCCCAGGGACAGGGGAGCCTGGTGGGCTTCCGTCTGTGGGGTCGCACAGAGTCGGACATGACTGAAGCGACTTAGCAGCAGCAGCAGAAGCATTCTCTTTCTCAGAGAAGGCAATGGCACCCCACTCCAGTACTCTTGCCTGGAAAATCCTATTGATGGAGGAGCATGGTAGGCCACAGTCCATGGGGTTGGGAGGAGTCAGACACTACTGAGCGACTTCACTTTCACTTTTCACTTTCATGCATTGGAGAAGGAAATGGCAACCCACTCCAGTGTTCTTGCCTGGAGAATCCCAGGGACGGAGGAGCCTGGTGGGCTGCCGTCTATGGGGTCGCACAGAGTCGGACACGACTAAAGTGACTTAGCAGCATTCTCTTTCTAGTGCCTGTCACTGTGCTTGTCCCAGTTGATTTTTGTGGAATGAATAAATGAATGACCTAGTATTCTGTTGAATACACCTTTTGGAAAATACTTAAGAAATAGTTGCCTCCAGGCATTTATATTTTTTCTTTCTGATTTCTTGGATAAGCAAAGCCTAAAATGAATTTAAATTGAATGTGTTAATAGATATGCTTTTCATTCTGAGTGTGAGGTATCAAATTATTAAAAAAGAGCTTCCTAAACTAGAGAGGAGAGCAAGAGTGGAGACAGGCAGGAAGCTATTGAAGTAATTCAGGTAAGAGATAATGGAGGCTTGTGCTGGGGGCACGGAGCTATCATGGTGGGAAGTCTGCAAAGCTAAGTCTGTACATCCACTGTGTGACTGGAATCAACATGACATACACAAGAAAGAGAAGTCAAACATAAAATGCAAGAGAAGATATAACTGGCCTGAGCAACTGGGTGAATAGAGGAATCATTGCTGAAACAGAGCATTAGGTGTTGCCACAGGATTTTTGGAGGAAAGGCCATAAATTTAATTTTGGATATTTTGATGTTTATTAGGAAAAAAGTGGACATGTCAATAAGAGTTAGACACATTGGCAGGGTTGAAGATGGAAATTTCAGAACCATCCATGATAAGTTGACATTTATAGCCAGGAGGCTGGAAGAGATCACAGGTTTTTCTTTTCTATCAGGTTTTCTTTTAGAAACATCAAATAATAACTTTTTCAGTCTTTAGTGAAGCAGTCTATTACTGCACAAGAAAATCCAAGTGATGAGAATGATGTATGTCAGGAGCGCATTTTGTCACAAGATCTAAGGGTTCCTTTGGAAATTAACCATTTGTAAGATAATGATTTAAAGGGTTTCTGATAGTTGGGATGCATTTTGACTTCAAAATGAGCCTTAGAATTTAAAGAAAAATTTTAAAAATTAGTTCCATTTGAATAATGAAAATGAAAGGATACACTTTTCCAAGAATGCAAAAGGAATCTGAAAGAGATCATGGTTTGCCAAGGGTGTGAAGTAGTAGATGTAAAACTTTAATTTGAAGCCAGGTTTTCTTTTTTTTCAGGGCCCATTCTTTAAGCTACACAAATGACAAGTCATTATGTTTGGAAGAAAACAAAGAGAATGTCATGTCTTCCACTTCTCTCATTTGCTCTTTTGTGAAAGCCACAAAACATGCTTTTGAATCACAGAGCTGTACATTAAATTATATCAGAAAAATAATATTATTTTTCATGTAGCAATCTAAAACATATATTTATTTTTTGTTGTATATTTCAAAGGTTCCATTGATTTTTCTGATTACAAAATGAAATATGTATAATGCAGAAATTAGCATGATGCAAAAAATATAAAGAGAAAATTTCTACCACTTGTACCATGGAAAGATGATCATGATTCAAATTTTGATGTTTTTATTTCAAGATTTTATTTTGCTGTGCATGCTCATTCATACTCAAGCTTTTGTTTTTTAAAAAACAAAGAAATATAACAAAATGGTAAGGCCATGGCATACTCAAGCTTTTATTTTTTAAAGACAAAGATCGAAATATAACAAAATGGTAAATCCATGATAGACATCTAAGTGCTGCTGCTGCTGCTAAGTCGCTTCAGTCATGTCTGACTCTTCTGTGACCCCAGAGACAGCAGATAGACACCTAAAAAGAGGGACTAATAAGTAAAGATCTATATTATTTTTTGTATATAGAGCATTACATTGGTAGAAAATCATAAGTTGTGTATATCAAATGTTCTACTGATGAACATTTCAACTATTTTAATTTTATTCTATTATAATCAGTGTTGTGGGCAGTCATATAAAAGAATATTTAACACAATAAATATTTTGATGTCAAATGAGAAGTTGTTTTCTGTAGACATTGTACCAGTATATATTTCTTTTGGCACAATATGAGAGTGCTCATTTCCTGGCAACAGGATCATACTTATCAATATGGCAACAGGATCATACTTATCAATAATTACCTTAAACATAAATGGGCTGAATGCCCCAACCAAAAGACAAAGACTGGCCGAATGGACACAAAAACAAGACCTCTACATATGTTTTCTACAAGAGACCCACCTCAAAACAGGGAACACATACAGACTGAAAGTGAAGGGCTGGAAAAAGATTTTCCATGCAAATAGGGACCAAAAGAAAACAGGAGTAGCAATACTCATATCAGATAAAATAGACTTTAAAACAAAGGCTGTGAAAAGAGACAAAGAAGGTCACTACATAATGATCAAAGGATCAATCCAAGAAAAAGATATAGCAATTATAAATATATATGCACCCAACATAGGAGCACCACAATATGTAAGACAAATACTAACAAGTATGAAAAGAGAAATTAACAATAGCACAATAGTAGTGGGAGACTTTAATACCCCACTCACACCAATAGATAGATCAACTAAACAGAAAATTAACAAGGAAACACAAACTTTAAACGATACAATAGACCAGTTAGACCTAATTGATATCTATAGGACATTTCATCCCAAAACAATGAATTTCACCTTTTTCTCAAGCACACACAGAACCTTCTCCAGGATAGATCACATCCTGGGCCATAAATCTAGCCTTGGTAAGTTCAGAAAAATTGAAATCATTCCAAGCATCTTTTCTGATCACAACGCAGTAAGATTAGATCTCAATTACAGGAGAAAAACTATTAAAAAGTCCAACATATGGAGGCTGAACAACATGCTCCTGAATAACCAACAAATCACAGAAGAAATCAAAAAAGAAATAAAAATCTGCATAGAAACGAATGAAAATGAAAACACAGCAACCCAAAACCTGTGGGATACTGTAAAAGCAGTCCTAAGGGGAAAGTTCATAGCAGTACAGGCATACCTCAAGAAACAAGAAAAAAGTCAAATAAATAATCTAACTCTACACCTAAAGCAACTAGAAAAGGAAGAAACAAAGAACCCCAGGGTTAGTAGATGGAAAGAAATCTTAAAAATTAGGGCAGAAATAAATGCAAAAGAAACAAAAGAGACCATAGCAAAAATCAACAAAGCCAAAAGCTGGTTCTTTGAAAGGATAAATAAAATTGACAAACCATTAGCCAGACTCATCAAGAAACAAAGGGAGAAAAATCAAATCAATAAAATTAGAAATGAAAATGGAGAGATCACAACAGACAACACAGAAATACAAAGGATCATAAGAGACTACTATCAGCAATTATATGGCAATAAAACGGACAACGTGGAAGAAATGGACAAATTCTTAGAAAAGTACAACTTTCCAAAACTGGACCAGGAGGAAATAGAAAATCTTAACAGACCCATCACAAGCACGGAAATTGAAACTGTAATCAGAAATCTTCCAGCAAACAAAAGCCCAGGTCCAGACAGCTTCACAGCTGAATCCTACCAAAAATTTAGAGAAGAGCTAACACCTATCCTACTCAAACTCTTCCAGAAAATTGCAGAAGAAGGAAAACTTCCAAACTCATTCTATGAGGCCACCATCATCCTAATACCAAAACCTGACAAAGATGCCACAAAAAAGAAAACTACAGGCCAATATCACCGATGAACATAGATGCAAAAATCCTTAACAAAATTCTAGCAATCAGAATCCAACAACACATTAAAAAGATCATACACCATAACCAAGTGGGCTTTATCCCAGGGATGCAAGGATTCTTCAATATCCACAAATCAATCAATGCAATACACCACATTAACAAATTGAAAAATAAAAACAATATGATTATCTCAATAGGTGCAGAGAAAGCCTTTGACAAAATTCAACATCCATTTATGATAAAAACTCTCCAGAAAGCAGGAATAGAAGGAACATACCTCAACATAATAAAAGCTATATATGATAAACCCACAGCAAACCTTATCCTCAATGGTGAAAAATTGAAAGCATTTCCTCTAAAGTCAGGAACAAGACAAGGGTGCCCACTTTCACCATTACTATTCAACATAGTTTTGGAAGTTTTGGCCACAGCAATCAGAGCAGAAAAAGAAATAAAAGGAATCCAAATTGGAAAAGAAGAAGTAAAACTCTCACTGTTTGCAGATGACATGATCCTCTACATAGAAAACCCTAAAGACTCCACCAGAAAATTACTGCTGCTGCTGCTGCTGCTGCTGCTAAGTCACTTGAGTCATGTCCGACTCTGTAGACCCTGTAGATGGCAGCCCACTAGGCTCCTCTGTCCCTGGAATTCTCCAGGCAAGAACACTGGAGTGGGTTGCCATTTCCTTCTCCAATGCATGAAAGTGAAAAGTTAAAGTGAAGTTGCTCAATCGTCTCCAACTCTTCGTGACCCCATGCATTGCAGCCTACCAGGCTCCTCTGTCCATGGGATTTTCCAGGGAAGAGTACTAGAGTGGGTTGCCACTGTCTTCTCCCCCGGAAAATTACTAGAACTAATCAATGAATATAGTAAAGTTGCAGGATATAAAATCAGCACACAGAAATCCCTTGCATTCCTGTACACTAATAATGAGAAAATAGAAAAAGAATTTAAGGAAACAATTCCATTCACCATTGCAATGAAAAGAATAAAATACTTAGGAATATATCTACCTAAAGAAACTAAAGACGTATATATAGAAAACTATAAAGCACTGGTGAAAGAAATCAAAGAGGACACTAATAGATGGAGAAATATACCATGTTCATGGATTAGCAGAATCAATATAGTGAAAATGAGTATACTACCCAAAGCAATTTATAGATTCAATGCAATCCCTATCATATGGAAATACAAAAAACCTTGAATAGCCAAAGCTATCTTGAGAAAAAAGAATGGAACTGGAGGAATCAATCTGCCTGACTTCAGGCTCTGCTACAAAGCCACAGTCATCAAAACAGTATGGTACTGGCACAAAGACAGAAATATAGACCAATGGAACAAAATAGAAAGCCCAGAGATAAATCCACGCACATATGGACACCTTATCTTTGACAAAGGAAGCAAGAATATACAATGGATTAAAGACAATCTCTTTAATAAGTGGTGCTGGGAAAACTGGTCAACCACTTGTAAAAGAAGAGCACTTTCTAACACCATACACAAAAGTAAACTCAAAATGGATTAAAGATCTAAACATAAGACCAGAAATTATAAAACTCCTAGAAGAGAACATAGGCAAAACACTCTCTGACATACATCACAGCAGGATCCTCTATGACCCACCACCCAGAATATTGGAAATAAAATCAAAAATAAACAAATGGGACCTAATTAAACTTAAAAGCTCCTGCACAACAAAGGAAACTATAAGCAAGGTGAAAAGACAGCCTTCAGAATGGGAGAAAATAATAGCAAATGAAGCAACTGAAAAACAACTAATCTCAAAAATATACAAGCAACTCCTACAGCTCAATTTCAGAAAAATAAATGACCCAATCAAAAAATGGGCCAAAGAACTAAATAGACATTTCTCCAAAGAAGACATACAGATGGCTAACAAACACATGAAAAGAAGCTCAACATCACTCATTATCAGAGAAATGCAAATCAAAACCACTATGAGGTACCATTTCACGCCAGTCAGAATGGCTGCAATCCGAAAGTCCACAAGCAATAAGTGCTGGAGAGGGTTTGGAGAAAAGGGAACCCTCTTAACACTGTTTGTGGGAATGCAAACTAGTACAGCCACTTTGGAGAACAGTGTGGAGATTCCTTAAAAAACTGGAAATAGAACTGCCTTGCTGCTGCTGCTGCTGCTAAGTCGCTTCAGTCGTGTCCGACTCTGTGCGACCCCATAGACAGAAGCTCATCAGGCTCCCCTGTCCCTGGGATTCTCCAGGCAAGAATACTGGAGTGGGATCCAGCAATCCCACTGCTGGGCATACACACTGAGGAAACCAGAATTGAAAGAGACACGTGTACCCCAATGTTCATCGCAGCACTGTTTATAATAGCCAGGACATGGAAGCAACCTAGATGTCCATCAGCAGACGAATGGATAAGAAAGCTGTAGTACATATACACAATGGAGTATTACTCAGCCATTAAAAAGAATACATTTGAATCAGTTCTAATGAGGTGGAGGAAACTGGAGCCTATTATACAGAGTGAAGTAAGCCAGAAAGAAAAACACCAATACAGTATACTAATGCATATATATGGAATTTAGAAAGGTGGTAACAATAACCCTGTATACGAGACAGCAAAAGAGACACTGATGTATAGAACAGTCTTTCGGACTCTGGGAGAGGGCGAGGGTGGGATGATTTGGGAGAATGGCATTGAAATATGTATAACATCATATATGAAACGAGTCGCCAGTCCAGGTTCGATGCACGATACTGGATGCCTGGGGCTGGTGCACTGGGACGACCCAGAGGGATGGTATGGGGAGGGGGGAGGGAGGGAGGGTTCGGGATGGGGAACACATGTATACCTGTGGTGGATTCATTTTGATATATGGCAAAACCAATACAATATTGTAAAGTTAAATAAAATTAAATTAAAAAAAAAAGAAAAAGGAGAGTGCTCATTTCTCCAAATTCTTGCCAACATTTCTTGACTTATTCATTTTTTTTTAATTGGGGTATAGTTGATTTACAATATTATATTAGTTTCAATTTTTTATAAATTATACTCTTATTATAGAGCTTCCCTAAAGGCTCAGCAGGTGAAGAATCCACACCTGCAATGCAAGAGATACAGGAGACATGGGTTCAATTCCCTAGACACAGAAATGGCAACTCACTCCAGTATTCTTGCCTGGAAAATTCCATGGACAGAGGAACTTGGTGGGCTACAGTCCAAAGTGTTGTGAAGAGTTGGACATGTCTGATGGCATAACACACCACATAACTATATGAAGTATTGACTATGCTCCCAGTGATGTACAATATACCCTTGTAGCTTATTTTATACGTAATAGTTTGTACCTCTTGATCTCCATACCTGTGTTGCCCCTCTCCACTTTCGTTTCCCCACTGGTAAGCACTGATTTGTTCCCTATATCTGAGTCTGTTTCTATTGTTATATTCATTTATTTGTTTTATTTTTTCATATTCATCATATAAATGACAACACAGAATATTTTTCTTTGATCTTTTTCACTAAGCGTAATACCATTCAGGTTCATCCATGTTGTTGCAAACGGCAATATCTCATTCTTTTTTATGGGTAAGCAGTATTCCATTGTATATATACACTCTAGTAATACTCTGTGGCTTTTTCTATTTTTCAAAGTGATTTCTTCTATAATGGTGGTGGTGGTTTAGTCACTAAGTCATGTCTAACTCTTGCGACCCCATGGACTGTAGCCTGCCTGGCTCCTCTGTCCATGGGATTCTCCAGACAAGAATACTGGAGTGGGTTGCCATTTCCTTCTCCAGGGGATTCTTTCCGACCCAGGAATCGAACCTGGGTCTCCTGAATTGCAGGCAGATTCTTTACAGACTGAGCTACAAGGGAAGCCTCATTTTATCCATACAATAACTCTGAGATATAGGCCAAATAAACATTTTTCTCATTTCATTGAAGGGAAAGTTGAGACACAGTTAAGAAACAAGCCTGAGATTTCACAGGTAGGAAGTTTTCAGACTAGGAAAAGGACATTAAATTCTATTATGTTCTCTCCATGCTAATGAAAGTCTTGTTCAGTAACTGTTTATGTGTGTAAGATTTCTAGCTTGCCTCTATGTCTTCTAATCCTATTTTCCCCTCTTAACAGGAGTTGGAGATACATGGTAGATACTCATTAAACACTTTGATAGATGCTCTCTATCAGTGAGGATAATGGTTCCACCCTAAGTGACTACCATGATTGATTGTACTTGCTACCTAGGGGACTGTGAGAAATATTCTGAGATTATATCTGGGCTCAGGTAGAGAGAGTGTGATAATCGATGAGTGACATCTGTTTTTGAGCAGAAGAGGGCCACATATTCACTCTAGTGAAGAGTAGTCATGTGTACAAATTATTTCTCATTTTTGAATTCCTTATCTGACTATTTTTGAAGACTATTTTTAAAATAGTCTTTCAAGTCCTTGTTCTTTTTAATTTATGGATAAATTTATTCAATTCTAGGAAACATTACAGATCTATACTTATTTCAAAGCAATAATTTTATGAGTTATGCATACTTTTTGTTTGGGTTTTATAAAAATAAATTTCCTGGGGAAGGATCCTTGGTTTTTGTGTTCACTGCTGCATCCTTAGTGTCTGTGTATATTAGGTGCTTAATCAGTATTTATTGAATAAATGAATGAAAGTCTCAGTGGTTTTTATGTTTTTTGAAACCATGATTCCTTTATGTGTTGCTTTAAAACTGATCAGAAGCTTAAATCCATCCTTGTGTGGGGGTTGGATGGACTCTTAAAATCTTAGAATCAAACTAGTTAAATAATTTACTTAATTTTAGTAAATATCTGTTGTTGTCTCATAGAGCCTGTGACTATATGAATCAAAATTTTTAAAACTGCTTGGTTAGATTAATGCATATTTAGTAGAATAATGTGGGCTTCCTGGTGGCTCAGATGGTAAAGCGTCTGCCTGCAATGAGGGAGACCCGGGTTTGATCCCTGGGTGGGGAAGATCCCTGGAGAAGGAAATGGCAACCCACTCCAGTACTCTTGCCTGGAAAATTCCATTGACAAAGGAGCCTTGTAGACTACAGTCCATGGGGTCGCAAAGAGTTGGACGTGACTGAGTGACTTCACTTCACTTCAGTAGAATAATGTATCTAGAATAAAGGTCTAGCCTTTGAAGGAGCTGGTAGTTGATTCATCTGCCATTTATTCCAACAGTGTGAGTGGGTTTTGAGGTTGTAATGCTGATCCTTGTACCACTTTACCCAGCATAGAGCCTGGGGAAGGAACCAATTTTATCTTTCAAAAATAGAGGAGAAATTGAAAAGTCAACTGTTCAGAGGCACAATTTATTACATCATTGTGTTAAAGGACATTAAAACCCAGCACTCACTCATAGCTTCTTTTATATATATCTGTGTCTCTATATAACTATGTCTGTATCTACTATATGTACATATCCTTTTTGTTTCTTTCTTAGGAAAGTCATGGACATAGGTGAAAGTTTTTTATTCATTTTCATTTTATTGTAACTAAATAGTTGAATGAATTCAAGGCTCATCTTGTGACCCAGACCATCTTTCTCTCTGAAGGTAATTAACAAATGCTGTATTCTAAGTTTAGAGTAGAAATAGTGATGGGAGTAGTTAACATCACAAGCTTAGACTTGAGTCTGAAAAGGACTGAACAATCAGTAAATTGATATTTTCACTTCTTTTCTGCTATTGCTCCTTGGTTATAGGGTTGTTAATCTTAAATCCTTCAGGGATTTTGAAAAGATTCGTCTATTTCAAATAAATTGCCCTGTGATTGAACTATAAAATGTCAGCTACCTTAATAAGACTAAAGTTTTGAATTAGAAAATGAGAGTTCTTTACTATGTTTTAGGGAAAAATTTGATCATTTGTAGAGACAGATGGTAGAGTTCTCACCTTCAAAAAAAAAAAAAAAAACCCACAAATAGGAGCTTTTAGAACCCTAGTGCTAAAATCACATAAGAATGGAAATTAAGGGAGGAAAGCTGGGATCTAAGAGATTATCTTAATGCATTTTAGATGTGTTCAATTCTATACAGTGATAACTTGTCAATCATCTTTAGTATTAAGTATATACATTTTGTAAATGAAGAATTTGATAATCTCTAAGTTAAGAAAGAAGAGATAAAACATCTATCTAGCTGCTGGGAACTCCCCAGCACACATAAAGAAATGAAAGGAAATGTGAGCAGATGAAATGGAAGTTACTGGATTGAAGATGCACTTTAATGCATTGCACTGAGGTAAAATGTGAATGTCTAAAACTACTAAAAATAGCATCTATCGGCATTGGAGCAGGTATGTTATAAGAACAACAAGAAGACTATGATGTAAACCAAGACATATCCACAACAGGAATTTTCATATTTTATCCTGTGCCACAAACCCGTCTTTCTCCCCTTCTTGGACCACAATTTGAATCCTATAATTTGGGGATTCCTATTAAATTCTTGGAGAAGGCAATGGCACCCCACTCCAGTACTCTTGCCTGGAAAATCCCATGGACAGAGGAGCCTGGTAGGCTGCAGTCCATGGGGTTGCTAAGAGTCAGACACGACTGAGCGACTTCACTTTCTCTTCACTTTCATGCATTGGAGAAGGAAATGGCAACCCACTCCAGTGTTCTTGCCTGGAGAATCCCAGGGACGGGGGAGCCTGGTGGGCTGCCATCTATGGGGTCACACAGAGTTGGACATGACTGAAGTGACTTAGCATAGCATAGCATATTAAATTCTTATGATCCAATGAATCACTCTACCAAAAATATTTAGATTTCCATTCATTTGGAATAAAATAATGATGATGTGATTTCTGTTGAAGAAATATGAAAAAACGGAGATGAAAAGCAAGTAAAGGAGACAGGCATAGGGTATCGAGTCCTGGGAGAGGTGCTTATCAAAAATAGCTGAACACTGAAAACAAACAGGGGTTCATTTTCAGCTTCAGCTCTCTGAACTCCCCGTATGTATAGAGGATTATATAATTTATCGTCAAAACAGAGACACCTTTCTGAGCAAGATGAACTGCTGTTAATAATATGCCCGGATGGTGGTATAAATCTAACATTTCTGGGGAAACGGGAATGCGTGACCACTTTACCCACTTGGTTCCTTGTGGCATGAAATCCACCTGCCATGATTAACACCTTTATTTTCTCTAGTAGATTCCCTTAGAGGTTGATCAGTATTCTTAACCACACAGGTTCCCACAGGTGGATCCCTTGCCTTTGTTCTTCTCCTGGCACACAGCCTAATGTGACTGGGGTGTGAAACTGGCCAGGGACGCTTCTTTTCAAAAGAAATTCCAATAGTCTCCTTTTACTTTGGCTTCTTATTTGCATCCTAGACTCTTTGAGTGTGATGTGTTGATGCGATAAGTTGACCAAGGGAGTAGCTTTTCCAGCCTTGGGCTAACTGTCTCTGCGAACTTCTCTCCTTTCTGGTGTGTGTTCTCTGAATTTCCTCACCAGAAGTACAAGAGACTGTTGTGAGTTTAGAGGTAGAGGACAGTAACCTAGTTTATTTTTCTACCATTGTTTTTGCTCCCTGGGTTCATGTAAGCCTTAGCAAAAGTCAACTGATGAGTCGATCTAGTTTATCAGGGTCCTGCATTGAGATTTGAGCTCAAATATCCAACTAATAAGTTATTCCTTTTCTCGGTTCATAATACAATAAATAAATATAAGAGGCGTCTTTCCATTTTAGCTGTGTGACATTTTCCATTTTAGCTTTTTGGTGCTCATAGTTGATCTTCTAGAATATTCTTTTATCTGCCTAGAATATTTACACAGTATCAGAAGTGTTTGGAGTTAGCCTGGATCTCTTTCTCAGAAGTCTATAATGATCCAGTTGGGACTATTCACAGATATTTGGAGACAAGGGTAGTTCTTGTTTACTTGCAGACATCAGCTTTTTCTGCTAGTCAGATACCTTTGGCTCTGCTTCTTTGCTGATAGATTGAACATCATTTCTAGCCTTTTGGGAAGGCTCTTTCTTTCTGTTTATTCCCTTTGTCCTCTCCCCAAAGCACAACATTGATTTTGCTTTGTATTCTTTTTTACTTTATTTTTCCTTTTAAAAATGTGAAATGTATTTCTATAAGGATGTGTAAACCAATACATACATTTTAAAGAGTCATAATAAAAATCTAATGTGTAGCCACCACTCAAATCAAAAATAGAATTTCACAGACACTTAAAAAATTCTCTGTATGTCCATTCCCAATTCTGTTCCTATCCTGGCAACATTTTAACTTTCCTGTTAATCATTCTCTTGCTTTTTAAACTTTTTTATTTTAAAGTCCACTTTGTATTATGTGTCTATAAGCAATATATTACTTAATTTTACCTTTTCTGAACTTTTCTATAAATTAAAACTAGCCCTCTGGAATTTTGGAAATAATTAATTAATTTCAGTGGAAAAGTTTAACTATAATTTTAAGTAATGGTGTCTGAAATGATTAAAGCATAAATTATATCTGTTTAGCCATATTAATATTGATTAAGAAACTGTAGATTTGCTAAACAATTACATAAATTTTGCGGATGAACATTATTAAAAGTGTCACTTTGTTTTGCAAAATTATTAATAGTTTCCTTTGATGCATTTAAATCTTGGCTAATAAGTAATTAACTGCTTTTGAAAAGCAAGGAGGAGGAAAGGCAGAAATCCCGAATGCTTTACCTTTAAGGGCCATCACTCAGCAAAATAATTCAGGATTATTTTAATAAATGTTAATATTAATAATATTAATTATTAATATTAATACATTATTATTAATTAAAATAAGTTTTGTTTTTTAAAAAAATACAATCCAGACATCTCATCCTCTGCTTCCTTCTCCTTTTGCCTCAGTCTTTCCCAGCATCAAGGAAAGTCAACTCTTTACATCAGATGGCCAAAGTATTGGAGCTTCAGCTTCAGCATCACTCCCGCCAATGAATATTTAGGGTTGATTTCCTTTAGGATTCACTGGTTTGATTAACTGATTTTCCAAGGGACTTTCAAGAGTCTTCTCCAACACCACAGTTTGAAAGTATCATTTCATCAGTGCTCAGCTTCTTTATGGTCCAATTCTCACATCTGTACATGATGACTACTGGAAAAACTATAGCTTTGACTATATGGACTTTTGTCAGCAAAGTTATGTCTCTGCTTTTTAAGACTCTGGCTAGGTTTGTCCTAGCTTTCCTTCCAAGGAGCAAGAGTCTTTTAATTTCATGGCTGCAGTCACCATCCACAGTGATTTTGGAGCCCAAGAAAATAAAATATATCACTGTTTTCACTTTTTCCCCTTCTATTTGCCATGAAGTGATGGGACCGGATGCCATGATCTCAGTTCTTTGAATGTTAAATTTTAAGCCAAGTTTTACACTTTTCTCTTTCACCCTCATCAGAGGTTCTTTAGTTCCTCTTCGCTTTCTGCCATTAAGGTGGTATCATTTTTATATCTGAGGTTGTTGTTATTTCTCCCAACAATCTTGATTCCAGCTTGTGATTTATCCTGCCCAGCATTTTGCATGATGTACTCTGCATATAAGTTAAATAAACAAGGTGACAATATACAGCCTTGATGTATTTCTTTTCCCAATTTTGAACTAGTCCATTGTTCCATGTCCAGTTCTAATTGTTGCTTCTTGACCAAGATACAGGTTTTTGAGGAGACAAGTAAGATGGTCTGTTATTCCCATCTCTTTAAGAATTTTTCACAGTTTGTTGTGATCCACACATTCAAAGGCTTCAGCGTAGTTGATGAAGCAGGTAGGTGTTTTTCTAGAATTTTCTTGCTCTCTTTATGATCCAACGAATGTTGGCAATTTGATCTCTGGTTCATCTGCCTTCTCTCTACCCAGCTGGTACCTCTGAAAGTTCTCAGTTCATGTACAACTGAAGCCCAGCTTGAAGGATTTTGAGCATAAACTTAAGAGCATGCAAAATGAACACAGTTGTCCAATAGTTTGAACATTCTCTGGCATTGCCCTTCTTTGGTGTTGAAATGAAAACTGACATTTTTCTATCCTGTGTACATTGCTGAGGTTTCCAAATTTGCTGGCATATTGAGTGCAGCACTTTAACAACATCATCTTTTAGGATATAAAATAGCTCAGCTGGAGTTCCATCACCTTCCCTAGCTTTGTTTGTAGTAATGCTTCCAAAGGTTCACTTGACTTTACACTCCATGGTGTCTGGCTCTGGGTGAGTGACCACACCATCATGGTTATCCCAGTCATTAAAAATTTTTTGTATAGTTCTTCTGTGTATTCTTGCCACCTTTTCTTAATCTCTTCTGCTTCTATTAGGTCCTTACTGTATCTGTCCTTTACTGTGCACATCTTTGCATATAATGTTCCACTGAAGAGATCTCTAGTCTTTCCCATTTTATTGTTTTCCTCTGTTTCTTTGCATTTTTCATTTAAGATGGCCTTCTTATTTCTCCTTGCTGTTCTCTGGAACTCTGTATTCAGTTGGGTATATCTTTTTCTTTCTTCCTTGCTTTTTACTTCCCTTCTTTCTTCAACTATTTGTAAAGCCTCTTCACATAACCAGTTTGTCTTCTTGCATTTCTTTTTCTTGGGGATGGTTTCGGTCACTCCCTCCTGTACAATGTGACAAAGCTCCGTCCATAGTTCTTCAGGCATTCTGTCTACAGGATCTGTTCAAGCGAATCTATTCGTCACCTCCATTGTATAATCATAAAGGATTTGATTTAGGTCATATCTGAATGGCCTAGTGGTTTTCCCAACTTTCTTCAATTAAGCCTGAATTTTGTAATAAGGAGCTGATGATCTGAGCCACAGTCAGCTCTCCTTCTTGTTTTTGCTGACTGTGTATATAGGTTCTCCATCTTTGGCTGCACAGAATACAATCAGTCTGATTTTGGTGTTGACCATTTGGGATGTCCATGTGTAGGGCCATTTCTTGTGTTGCTGGAAAAGGGTCTTTTCTTTGACCAATGTGTTCTTTTGATAAAACTCTGTTACCCCTTGCCCTGCTTCATTTTGTACTCCAAGGTCAAGCTTGCCTGTTACTCCAAGTATCTCTTGACTTCCTGCTTTTGCATTCCAATCCCCTGTGATAAAAGGATGTCTTTTTTTTTTTGCGGGGGGTGTTATTTCTAGGAGGTCTTGTAGGATCTTTATTAGAACTGGTCAACTTCAGCTTCTTCAGCATCAGTGGCTGAAGCATAGACTTGGATTACTGTGATGTTGAAAGACATACATAATAATATGTTGAAAGATATATAACATTATAATAATTATGTATGTCTTTCAGTAAATCTCTTTTCATCTTTCCTATTCTGCTGAATTCTATTTTAAGAGGTATTTCACATACTGTCCTCTTCTTTGAAATAGTTATATGACTCTTGTGAGGAAATCACCTACTTGGGCCCCTATTTAGTAGTTGAGATCCATTTTTCTTGTATCATAAATAGTCAGTGAACAAATAGTTGGTGGCTATAGTGTATTGTTATTAGAAAAGGAATCAAAAGAAGGAGCTTCCATAGTATATGAAAATTCATTTTTAAGTATTCTTTTTTGGAAATAATCCTTTTTCTTTTTATGTTTTATGATAAATATGATAAACTTGCCCATCAGTGTCTTAAAATAAAGTGAAACACAGTTGAACATCTGAAACATAGAATATCACAGAGTAAGCTACAGTCCATGGGGTTGCAAAGAGTCGGACCCAACTGAGCACAACACAAGCAAGCGATGTTATACATATACATCTATTTTTGCCTAATAAAGAAGCACAAAGTAACTTTACTTTTCTCATAGAGAAATTCTTTCTTGTTTTGCTTTCACCTCACAGTACCAATCTTATTGTAAGAACCATTTCTACCTAAGAATGGGAATATGTAAGAAGTACAAAATAATTAATGGGGTAGCTTTCAAAGTAAATGTTTTATCCTCTCCATGATTAATCATCTACCCTTTGCTTTAAATTCCATCAGTATTCTGGAGTCTTCCAAGTATAAATCTCCTGTTTAAATATCTCTTTAAAGCTGCATCTGCAAATCATTAAGAAGCATCTTCACTTGGATGTTGTGTTGGTCAGGGTCCTATTAGGAGATAGAAAATACACCACAATTTAAATGAGAGAATATTTAATATAAAAAAACTGACTGTGGCCTACCAGGCTCCTCTCTGTCCATGGAATTTTCCATACAAGAATACTGGAGTGGGTTGCCATTTCCTCCTCCAGGGGATCTTCCCAACCCAGGTACTAAACCCAGGTCTCTGGCATGTCTTGCATTGGCAGGTGGATTCTTTACCCCTAAACCACCTGAGAAGACATATGTATAACATATTGGCTTACAAAATAAGCTGGCAATGAAAACACTTGCAATAAAATAGTCTGAAATTATGTATATGCAATTTACATAGATAGCCTTCTTTGGTGTCTCAGCAGTAAAGACTCTGCCCACAATGCAAGAGACACAAGTTCAATCACTGGGTTGGCAAGATCCCCTGGAGAAGGAAATGCAGTATTCTTGCCTGGGAAATTCCATGGACCAAGGAGCCTGATGAGCTAAAGTCCATGGGGTCACAAAAGAATTGGACACGATTTAGCAACTAGGCAGTTTATTCAGTTCAGTTCAGTTCAGTCACTCAGTCGTGTCTGACTGTTTGCAACCACATGAACTGCAACACGCCAGGCCTCCCTGTGCATCACCAACTCCCGGAGCCTACTCAAACTCATGTCCACTGAGTTGGTGATGCCATCCAACCCTCTCATCCTCTGTCGTCCCCTTCTTCTCCTGCCTTCCATCTTTCCCAGCATCAGGGTCTTTTCAAATGAGTCAGTTCTTCACATCAGTGGCCAAAGTATTCGAGTTTCAGCTTCAGAATCAGTCCTTCCAATGAAAACTCAGGATTTATCTCCTGCAGGATGGACTGGTTGTTATCTCCTTGCAGTCCAAGGGATTCTCAAGAGTCTTCTCCAACCCCACAGTTCAAAAGCATCAATTCTTCAGTGCTCAGCTTTCTTTATAATCCAACTCTCACATCCATACATGACTACTGGAAAAACCATAGCTTTGACTAGACGGACCTTTGTTGGCAAAGTAATGTTGTTCCTTTTTAATATGCTGCCTAGGTTGGTCATAGCTTTTCTTCCAAGGAGCAAGTGTGTTTTAATTTCATGGCTGCAGTTACCATCTGCAGTGACTTTGGAGCCCCCCAAAATAAAGTCTGTCACTGTTTCCATTGTTTCCCCATCTGTTTGCCATGAAGTGATGGGACCAGATGCCATGATCTTAGTTTTCTGAATGTTGAGTTTTAAGTCAAATTTTTCACTTTCCTCTTTCACTTTCATCACGAGGCTCTTTAGTTCTTCGCTTTCTGCCATAAGTGTGGTCATCTGCGTATTTGAGGTTATTGATATTTCTCCTGGCAATCTTGATTCCAGCTTGTGCTTTATATAGACATGTAAATTATTTGAATATATATCATGTTAATACAGTTTTTGCTTCTTGCACACTAAATGATTTGATCTGTTAGCTGTTGTCAGTTCAGATGGACAGATTCTCATTCTGACATCCAGAATATTTATATTTTAGAAAAAGGTTGCAAAGCACGTTAAGCTAGACAACAAGATTTGAGAAATAACTGTTCCTTTCTACACTGAAGGCTGACTGTAGGTTAAGAATAAAAGACTAAGAAGTACTTTTCCATTCCTACCCCTTCTGGAGGATCAGCCAAGCGTTCGTATTGTAGGACCTTGTTCTTGCTTGTTTTTAGTCACTCAGTCATGTCCGACTCTTTGTGACCCCATAGACTGTAGCCCCCAGGCTCCTCCATCCATGGGATTCTCCAGTAAAGAATACTGGAATGGGTTGCCATGGCCCCCTCCAGGGCATCTTCCCAACCCAGGGATCGAACCCAGGTCTCTTGCATGGCAGGCAGGTTCTTTACAGTCTGAGCCACCAGGGAAGCCCATTGTAGGACCTAGGCCAATATTTTTCCCAGTGTGGTCCTTGAACCACCTCTTTCCAACTTATTCAAGGCCCTTTCCATAAATTTCTGGGATATACTCAAAACAGACTAAGATGTATACATTTAAAGGTATTTCAAGCTATACTTATCCACAGTGTGTTTTGAGAATCATTGATCAAGGGCCCCTCCTTTTCCCTTTTGTATCACCTTCAGGTTTAGCCAGGTAGCCTTTGTTGGGGAAGTCAGGCTCAACAAGGGATGCAGTGAAGTTGTTAAGAGAAGAAGAGAATGAGGGGAGAGAGGCTGATGCTTGGAAGAAGAAGAGAGTGTTCTCATCAGGGATTCACTGAGGCAGGCTGTGTTGATGGGTAATAGATTCTGTGGATGATGGAGATTTGCAAAGCTCCTCAATAGGTAATGGGCCTCCGCTGGGAGTGGCTAATGGATGCTGGAGGACTTAATCCCAGTAGACAAGATCTGGGAGAGGCACTTCTGTAGCATTTCCTAAGAAGCAACATTTAACAGATACTTGATAGTGGCTTCAAGTATAGCATAAGAAAAGCAATAACTATGGAAAGCATCACCATTCAAAGCCAGGCTGACCTTCAGTTTCTTGAAACATAAGGATTCAGAGTTTTGCATAATCCAGTGGATTATGGGGTATCGGTTATGTGGGGTAGAAGAATGAGAGCAAAGTTAAATATTCAAATATACTCTTAAATGTAAAATACTCTAGAGACACTCATAAGAAGACCAGCTAGCAACTCTACATAGAGAAGACACCATTGTGAAAATCCCAGAACCCAGGGTGAGGCTGAAGCACTCACTGGCCCACAGAGTTGAGGAGAATTGGATTAGACGGGTCTGACAAGGAGTTTTGCTTTGACCACATTCCTCCCATTGCTCCTAAGCTGGCATAGCACTTCAACAATATGGTACCTGATCCCCTTCCCTTGGCCTGTGATTTCTCTAGTGGGAGTGCAAAGTGGATGTCTAGCTTTCTCAGCATTGCTAGACCCTTCACAAGAGGTCTCCTTAAACTTCACTTCATGGTGATCATCAGGAGAAACACTGGGGATAAATCAGACAGACCCAGAGCAGACAGGGTTTACAGCAACTGGGCTTCAGATATTGTTCAGATATTCCTACTTGCAGTAGATCTCTAGCAGAGATCTCAGCTAATGGGACCCTCCCGTCCGAATCGTATGAGGAGAGTCAAGTCAGTGGACCCATTTAGCCAAAAAATGGAAACTGTGCCTGATTCGGATCCCTAGACAATAAGCCCTACCACTGTGGAGCTTGTTTTATGAATCCACTTGGGCAGAGAAACAAATATGCAGCTCCAGTCAACTGCTGAGCAAAGCCTCTTGTCCCACTCAATCAGGAAGCATGGCGAAAGCTGCAGAACCCATTCGACAGCCCCAGGAGCCAAGCCAGCAGCCCTGCCCAAACGTTGAGCATAGCCTGAGACTCTGCAGAATCAAGGACCTTCAGTAATGACCCCGAGTGGCCTATAGCCCAGCCCTGCAGCCCTACTCAATTGTTGAATGTAGCCTGTGGCCTTGCCCAGGCAAGGAGACCAGCCAGTGGCCCTGTCCAGTCACAAAACATAACGTGCGGTACCTGGGAGCCTGAATAGTGACCCTGCCCTACTGCAGAGCACAGGCCTCAGCTCCATACAGCTGTGGAGTACAGCTGGAGGTCATGTCCAGTCAGAGTGCCTGACCAGCAACCTTGCCCAGCAGTGTAGCACAGCTGCACAGCCAGTGGGCTACTCAGGTTCAGAGCCCTAGCTGTGGCCCCACCAGACCTTGTAGCACCACCTGTGACCTCACCCCATCACAGACCATCGATTGAGTCCCTCACAACCACAAAGCTCTGCATGCACCCCACTGAACATGGAGTCTTACAAGTGGCACCATCTAATTTAGCACAGCCTGGGGCCCTGCCAGACCAGGAACAGTTGTTCAACCCAGCCCACAGCCATACCAAATGGTAGAATCCAACCAGGGGCACTACCCTGCCAGGTTACTTAGCCTGCAGCCCCACTGACCAGAGCCTAGCTAGTGGCCTGATCTGACTGTAAATCACCACCAGAAGCCCCTCCTGGGCACAAAGACCACACCGTGGCCTCACTAGAACAAAGAAGCCAGTCAGGAGGCTCACTCAGCCATTGAGCTTAGCCAGAGGAATCTGCTGCCTCTCCTTGACCTGAGAGCATGGGCAGAGGTCTTGACCAACTAGAGACCCTGAGAGCAAGCCCTGCCTGCCCATGGATTCTGCCTGTTGACCCACCCAGTACCCACCGCTGAGCTAACTAGTTAATGTTTTTCCATGCTGCAGTGAATCTGTAAAGGCTGGAAAATGAGAACATTTACTTAAATGGTCTCCTCATCACTTCACAGCAAATAGATGGGTAAACAACGGAAACAGTGGCAGACTTTATTTTCTTGGACTCAAAATCACTGCAGACGTGACTGCAGCCATGAAATTAAAAGACACTTGCTCCTTAGAAGAAAAGCTCTGACAAATCTAGACCGAGTATTAAAATGCAGAGACATCACTTTGCCAAAAAAAAATGTCCATATAGTCACAGGTATGGTGCTAGAGAAGACTCTTGAGAGTCCCTTGGACTGCAAGGAGATCAAACCAGTCAATGCTAAAGGAAATCAACCCTGAATATTCACTGGAAGGACTGATACTGAAGCCAAAACTCTAGTAATTTGGCCATGAGAAGAACTGACTCATTTTAAAAGACCCTGATGCTGGGAAAATCACTGCAGATGGTGACTGCAGCCATGCAATGAAAAGACGCTTACTCCTTGGAAGGAAAGTTATGACCAACCTAGACAGCATATTGACAAGCAGAGACATTACTTTGCCAACAAAGGTCCATCTAGTCAAGGCTATGGTTTTTCCAGTGGTCATGTATGGATATGAGTGTTGGACTGTGAAGAAAGCTGAGCACCGAAGAATTGATGCTTTTGAACTGTGGTGTTGGAGAAGACTCTTGAGAGTCCCTTGGACTGCAAGGAGATCCAACCAGTCCATTCTGAAGGAGATCAGCCTTGGGATTTCTTTGGAAGGAAGGGCGCTAAAGTTGAAACTCCAGTACTTTGGCCACTTGAAATGAAGAGTGAACTCAGTGGAAAAGACTCTGATGCTGGGAGGGATTAGGGGAAAGGAGGAGAAGGAGATGACAGAGGATGAGATGGCTGGATGGCATCACTGACTCGATGGATGTGAGTCTGAGTGAACTCCGGGAGTTGGTGATGGACAGGGAGGCCTGGCGTGCTGTGATTCATGGGGTCACAAAAAGTCAGACACGACTGAGTGACTGAACTGAACTGATGCTGGGAAAGACCAAAGGCAGGAGGAGAAGGGGAAGACAGAGGATGAGATGGTTGGATGGTATCACCTACTCAATGGACATGAGTTTAAGCAAGCTCTGGGCAATGGTGAAGAACAGGGAAGCCTGGGGTGCTGCAGTCCATGGGGTCACAAAGAGTTGTGGCTGAACAACAACTTTAAGAAGGACGTGGAAGTGGAGTATACTGGTTGTTTCCAGGGCCGCTGGGAGAAACGGGTGAAGGTGATTAAAGGGTACAAACTTCCATGTATAAGATGAATACATGTTGCCATAATGTACAACGTGATGACTATAGTTAACAACACTGTATTGCATACTTAAAAGTTGCTCAGAGAGTACATCTTAAAAGATCTCAAGGCAAAAAACCCCACAAAAGGTCCCCTGTGAGGTGAGAGGTGATAGATGTATTAACTAAACTTACTGTGGTAAACACTTCATAATATGTAAGTACACCAAATCATCACATTGTATACCATAAACTTACACAATTTTACATTTAATTATATCCCTCAGGTAAGCTGAAAAGGAAAAAAAATACTCTGATCACACTTGACAGTTCTTGTATTCAGGGTATATGGAGTTAATTAATATCATGAACCATGTAGAATTTATATATTCATTGAATATTGAAGTTATACCTTAGAGGAATAATGAATGTTCTCTATTCTGTTTCTTATTTCAAGACATATAAAATATTTAAAACAAAATGTTTAGTTTATAAACTTTACTGAAAAATGTCTGTAGCAGGCACAGAAACCAAGTCATCTCTTTTTATTTGTTGAGATCATGGGAGATAAAAGCTTTAATGAAAATTCAAGGGCATTTTTTTTGTTGTTGGAATTTCTATAGTATTTAACACTTTTGGAAGAAACATCAAGTTATCTACTCTATTGCAGATTCACCTATCTCTTAAACAATTGGCTCAAGTCTTTATATTTCTTGGGAGAAAATTACACAATCATATAATGACATGATAACAGTATTTTTTAGATTTCCTTTTTCCTCAGTTGTGTATGTATAGTGTGATGAAAATTGTTATTTTGACTATGCTAGTAAAATATACTATTTTGACTAGATTTCCTTTTACTCAGTTGTATATGTATAGTGTGATGAAAATTGTTACTTTGATTATGCTCATTAAACCCTTTCCCACTATTATCTGGACTGTTGGAAATCATTTTAAAAGGGTTTTTCTTGAACTCTAATATTTTACATCCACTGGTTTCTGTCTGAAATAGTCCAAATGTTCTGAAAAAGTGTTATGCTTTTGTTTTTTTTTTTTTAAAAGGAAAGACAGTTTGAATCATAACATTATAAGCTCTATTCTAAAGTTTTACTTTTTTTTTTTTTCTTTTGCTTTGAGTTTTAGTTAAGTCCTTGGGTGTGAATGAAAGCCATTGGTTTCAAAAATGTTTCTAACTGGGTAGGATGTTATCCTAGAAATAGTGGTAGGTGATGGGTAAGGCAGTCAGGTTATCTGTCCTGGCACTGACACCCACTAACTGGGTAACTCTGAAGTAAGTCACTTCATGTCTCTGCAACCTAGTTTTTCTACCTATTAAGTGGAGATAATTTTTTTTAATTTTGATTTTGCTAGTTTACTACAAGTTTAAGTTTACCTTCTTTCTAAGGGTCAAATGCTTCCAGGGATAAAGACACAGAGACATTAGCAGTGAGGAGAAGAAAGATCCATTAATAGATGTAAAATCCACTGGATCTTGAAATGGCACCAGAGGGATGAGTCAGGTACAGTGAATGTATGGGCTCAAATTGTACTCAGTTTGCTAGAGAAAGACTGCAAGGTCAACCACAGCAGGGCCTAGGACTGCAGAGACATGGAAGTAAGGTGTCTGAAGCCCTGGATATTGTTTCCTTGGTTTAGCGAGGGGCATCATCACTGTCAGCTATCAGTTATAAATGGGAGCCTTCAGGGATGCCGCCGGAGGCTCAGACAGTAAAGAATCTGCCTGCAATGTGGGAGACCCAGGTTCAGTCCCTGGGTCGGGAAGATCCCCTAGAGAAGTGCGTGGCAACCCACTCCAGTGTTCTTGCCTGGGAATTCCATGGACAGAGGAGCCTGGCAGGCTACAGTCCATGCGGTCACCAAGAGTTGGTCACAACTGAGCAACTAACACTTTCATTTTCAGGGCTGAAATGACAGGAAGAAATTGAGAAGTTGGAGGTAGATGATCAGAAGACAGAAGATGAAAGAAGGGCACAAGGGAAGAAAGTAGATACTGCCAGTTTACATTCTGTAAGGGCTGCGGAATACAAGGAGAAGAGAATGAAGACCTTCTCAAGGAAAGATGTGGCTTAAGAATCTGCTGAACATCTAGTTATAAGAAGCAGTGTAGCCAGGGCATATGTAGTGGAGACTGAATAGATATTCAATTTGGATGAGCAGAAGAAGTTCCTTTGTTATAATCCAAATTCTGGAGTCAGGGACGAATGCATTTCCAATCACCACGGAAGCTAGTTCTAATTGTAACATCCGTTTAAGAGATACAGGGCTAGAATCTGTAGACTTTAGTAGAAGACTTCATCATCTGTTACCTAGACTAATATAACAGTCTCTGTATTTTCTTCCTCTTACCAGTCACTTCTTGTAATTTATACTGGGCACATTGTTGTCAGAGTGATCTTAAAACAAAACAAAATTTAAAAATCCACAGATCTGACCATTGCTTAAAATTATTGACTACCTGTAGAATGAAGTCCAAATTCTTCAATGTGATATTAGTACTTTTGGTCATAGTCCAGCCTATTTTCCAACCTCATCTCCTAACTCCCTTACCTTATATAAATATATAAAGTTCAATCTAGATAAAAAACATTCAATCTGTAATACTGGTTTTCTTGCCCCAGAGTTATTGGAAGCTTTGAGAACAAATCTGTCCTGGATTCTTCTCACAGACCCAGGTTTCTTGTCTCCATGGTGCCCGTGGGCCACTGTGTATCATTTCAAGATCACTTTCCGTGATCTCCAAATAAATTTTACTTGGATTGTAGCAGTGGTTAAGTCTGAGCTGTGAAAAGTCTGCAGTGTTACTGTACTTGCAAGCTGGCAAGTTGGCCTGCCATAGTTTTCTGTCTGTCCTCGTATGTCTGTCTCCAAACCTTTATCCGTGTGTGTGTGTGTGTGTGTGTGTGTGTGTGTGTGTGTGTTATAACCTATATCTTTATATATAAACATAACATCTCAGGATCAGGGAATGGACCCTTCTCATATAGCAGCTTCCATCAGTTCCCTGAGCCCACATTCTCCAGGGGGTGAATGCGTGGTGAGTGCTATATGTACCCTGTATGTACCCACCCGTGCAGAGGTTTGCACTGTAGGCGAGGTATCCCCAGATTATGAAACTTGGAATTTATATAAGATTTGCAGGCACAACTGCACATCGTGTCCTCTGGGAGCTTCAGGGGGAACTGGGGAGGAAGGAGATGATGGGTAGGGGGAGGGAAAGAAAGTGCAAGAAAGAGAAAATGGTTTTTGTGAACAAATCCTCACTCTGCAGTGTGAACAAATGGTCCCAGGGTGATAACTCTTCGCTCTCTCCAGATGTCCGTATCTTTAGGGTTGCTCTTCAGTTTTCCTTCTACACAGGTGTCAGTGCTCTTCGCTCAGAAGGTCCTGAGTGCAGAAATGTGAAAATGCTGATGGGACACCGCCTCCCATCAGGAAGCTGCGCTTCCTGGGACTGTTCTCATCCTGTTACCTCCTTGGACCATCTCTGCTCGCCCGGGTGAAAGATGAGTCAAGGGTATACAATTTGGCACACGTTTAACAGAAATTTGGGAATAACAGGAAGGAAGCATAGCACAAGGAGGAATTTATCACTGGTTCTAGATGGGGCCAGTTTCAGAACTGAGAGACCCTGACCCAGGCCCATTCTCTGGGGATCTCTTTTGGATCGTCTCCTGCCTACATGAGTCAAGTGTCTGAGCTCATTAAACCTCTCCAGAGAAGACTTCTCTGGAGCAGTTCACTGTGCTTGGAGAGCCTGGCATTAATGTGGGGATAGCGATAGTGCAGTGGGCACAGTAGAGAGCTCAATTTCTGCTCGATGTTCAATGATGCTTATGTTATAGATCAAGGAGGAAGAGAAATATGATTAAACAAGTGATTCTGGGACAGTTTTTCACATTGAAGGAAGTGAAAATACATTTTACTTACTGTCATAAGTAAACTTTACTTTAAAGTAGGTTAATTATTTAATTGTGAAAGGTAAAATGTGCTTTATTTTTTTGTGTAACTATTTATTAACAAGTCTGTCTCAAAACCAGACTGTGTTTCCTGTCACATAGTATGAGTTTATTACATGATGTTTGAAAATGTGTTTTAAGATTCAGGGGAGATATTTCTGTGTCTCTAGAGTGTATGGCACCCCACTCCAGTACTCTTGCCTGGAAAATCCCCTGGATGAAGGAGTCTGGTAGGGTGTAGTCCATGGGGTCGCTGAGGGTCAGACATGACTGAGTGACTTCACTTTCATTTTTCACTTTCATGCATTGGAGAAGGAAATGGCAACCCACTCCAGTGTTCTTGCCTGGAGAATCCCAGGGACGGGGGAGCCTGGTCGGCTGCTGTCTATGGGGTCGCACAGAGTCAGACATGACTGAAGTGATTTAGCAGCAGCAGAGTGTTTTATCAAAAAAACACCCCAATATCGTTTATTATGTCCCTACTGCCTTCATTTGTAAATTCGTAATATTTTAGAAACAATTCTGTAAGAATTTAAGATGAAGAAGTATCAGAGATATGAAAGAAAATTGGAAAAGGAGGCAAATACAGAAAAATTTAGGGAGAGAGTACACTTCTAAGATTTGCTTTTTCTAAGATATTTTAAAATTTGAGTAATTTCCGAATGTTTAATAAAATGTTCAAATAAGGCATTCTACATTGCTTCTCATCTCAAACAACTCCAAATTATTACTAAATACCACAAGTTGAGATTTGGCATTTAATAGGTATTTATTGGATTTCTTGAATTAACGAATTGAAAAGAATTTTTAATGCCAGAAAATTTAAATTTCTGGCCATCATACTGTCGTTATCTCATGATTCCGAGGTAGAAAAAGAAGGTAACAGTGGCCAAAACTAATTAACATTTGATCGTGTTCTAAATACAACACTGTATTTACAACATTAGAAAGTGTGGTGGTCATTTGTCACTGTTTATCTATTCAAACTCTTTCCAACGTTTGGGAATCCCCCACCTTGGCAGGAGACAGGGGACTATTGGCAAAGACCTCTCCTTCTGACGCGGCCCACTGGCTGGCTCAGACTTCCTTGCAGTTAGAGGGCGGGCAGATTACTGCGCAGCGCGCAGCTGCCCTCCCGTCAGGCACTGTATCCGGAACCAGTGACACGAGGGGAAGGAAGGGTCAGAGCAGAGGCAGCAGGAGCTGTCAGGTTGGGCTCCTGGGCGTAGACGTGCACTCAGCTGTTTGTACTAGATGCAACAAAATGAAGCGGTGGCTGAATTGGGGCTCGCGGGACGTTTGCTCTCCAGAGGGGAGCCTACTCACAACTCACCGTCTTGTCCTGAGACCTGGCAAAAGATCATCACCTCTAAACACTGTCCAAAATAAGTCTATTTTCCTAACTCTGTGTTGTTCCCTTTTGAACAATACCATATGTTGAGCATTATATTTCCAGTTTCTTTACTGTTTCTTGTCTGCACACAGCAAATATCATATTTCTTCAGTTTTTAGCATCTTTGCTCCCAAATTACCTCTGAGAAAGCGCTTGAACGTGAGTACACACGCACATGCGCACATTGCTGCAAAAAACAAACTACAGAGACATAGGGCAGTTTCTGTTGTTATAGAAAACTTGAAACATTTATCTCAGCAGCCAGCTAGATCTTCAGAGACATAGCTCTGCTGGAAACATCAGTACTCAGGATGCTCGGGATGGATGCTCTGGTGTGCAATAGGTGTGGTGGTTTTTTTTTTTTTTCTTTTTTCAGAAAATGAAGGGGCAGTTTGCCTCAGTGGTTAACTTGATTCTCCATCTGTCAGGAGACAGTATTTGCAGTTTTAAAATGATGTTTTTTCTTCCCAATTTCTGGTCATAAGATTAAAAGAAAAAAAAAAATAGGCTGAAAGCATATCTTATAAAAAGGGAAGCAGAAAACTATGATTAACTAGACTTAAGGTGCATGAAATAACATGGTGTTAGGTTTCTTCAGTTGTGTCCAACTCTGTGTGACCCTATGGTCTGTAGCCCGCCAGGATCCTCTGTCCATAGGATTTTCCAGGCAAGAATAGTGGAGTGGTTGCGATGCCCTCCTCCAGGGGATCTTCCCCACCCAAGGATTGAACTTGCATCTCTTATGTCTCGTGCATTGTCAGGTGGGTTCTTTACCGCTAGTGCCACCTGGGAAGCCCAGTATAATAAAATGGATAAATGTCTTTTGGCCAGCCAGGGAGCACAATACCGAACCCGTTTGATTTTTGAATGATCTCATTAGATGAGCCTAAGTGGGAAGCAGAACCTTTTATCCCTTTCGCTATGGAAATTGAAAAAGGCCAGTTAGTCCCTCCCCCTGTCTCTGACAGCCAGAGCATGTGCGCCTTCTTTCAGCTCCACCATTAGGATGCTCCTGTCTGGGAACCTGTCCCTTGAGAAGCAGCTGAGGAGCTGTGAGGCCTTTAACAATGACTTCAGAAATGAGTGGTCAGAGAGCACACTCTGCGGTCGGCTTCCAGAGCTTTCTTGGCTCCTGTTTACATATCAAGCCTGCTTCTATACTTTGTGGACCCCTCTATGGTTTTATTAGTCTCACCTATGCATAAGAGAGTCTGTATTCCTTTCTATGGCTTGCAATCAAGGATACAGACAGGAGAATATGATAATAATCTTTCTGAGTCAGGAGACTGAAGAATCTACAGCATTATTCTTTCTTGGGCTATAACCAGGCCAATAAGCAGCTCCCCTGTATTCCTTGCTCAGGTTTTGGACCAATATAATTTTACTCATTTACCTTGCTTATCTCTTCCAACCTTAAAGATAGCAACATAGATCAATGAACACAGGATATTTTTTTGTCTGTTTTGTTCACGGATGAATCCTCATGTTAGATAGTTGTTATTTAGTTGCTCAGCCATGTCCAACTCTTTTGTGACCCCATGAACTGTAGCCTGCTAAGGCCTTATCCATGGGATTTTGCAGGCAAGAATACTTGAGTAGAATGCCATTTCTTCTCCAGAGCATTTTCTGATCCAGGGATAGAACCTGCATCTCCATGTGTCCTGCATTACAGGCAATTTCTTTACCAGTGAGTCACTGGGGAAGCTCCTTGTTAGATAGTACCTGGTTTATGCTGCTGCTAAGTCGCTTCAGTTGTGTCCAACTCTGTGCGACCCCATAGACGACAGCCCATCAGGCTCCCCCGTCCCTGGGATTCTCCAGGCAAGAACACTGGAGTGGGTTGCCATTTCCTTCTCCAATGCAGAAAAGTGAAAAGTGAAAGTGAATTCGCTCAGTCGTGTCCAACTCTTAGCGACCCCATGGACGTCAGCCTAATAGGCACTTAATAATTATTTGTTGAATGGGTGAAGGAATACATGAATGAATGGGAAAGGCATATGATAATAAAAACATCAACTGTATTACAGATATGAGATTATATTTGAGAATTGAGGGAATGTATGCACTTATGGCAGAAAGTGATGAGGAACTAAAAAGCCTCTTGATGAGAGTGAAAGTGGAGAGTGAAAAGGTTGGCTTAAAGCTCAACATTCAGAAAACGAAGATCATGGCATCTGGTCCCATCACTACATGGGAAATAGATGGAGAAACAGTGGAAACAGTGTCAGAATTTATTTTTCTGGGCTCCAAAATCACCGCAGATGGTGACTGCAGCCATGAAATTAAAAGACTCTTACTCATTGGAAGGAAAGTTCTGACCAACCTAGATAGCATATTCAAAAGCAGAGACATCACTTTGCCAACAAAGGTTCGCCTAGTCAAGGCTATGGTCTTTCCTGTGGTCATGTATGGATGTGAGAGCTGGACTGTGAAGAAGGCTGAGCGCCGAAGAATTGATGCTTTTGAACTGTGGTGTTGGAGAAGACTCTTGAGAGTCCCTTGGACTGCAAGGAGATCCAACCGGTCCATTCTAAAGGAGATCAATCCTGGAATTTCTTTGGAAGGAATGATGCTAAAGCTGAAACTCCAGTACTTTGGCCACCTCATGAGTCACTGGAGAAGACTCTGATGCTGGGAGGGATTGAGGGCAAGAGGAGAAGGGGACGACAGAGGATGAAATGGCTGGATGGCATCACTGACTCGATGGATCTGAGTCTGAGTGACCTCCGAGAGCTGGTGATGGACAGGGAGGCCTGGCGTGCTGCAGTTCATGGGGTCGCAAAGAGTTGGACACGACTGAGTGACTGATCTGATCTGATCTGATGCACTTAGTTGCAAGGCCCCTTAGGCCACTGGAGGACATGTGTTCTCCAAGGGCAGACCAGCTGTCAAGAGTAACACAGAGGGGGAGTGATAATTATGCTAGCTTATCACTTCTAAATCTGCTTACAGATAATGGGGGAGAGTGAGCCAGGGGTGGACAGAGCCCAGGAGCTTCATGACAGGGAAGCTTGCTCCACAAGGAAAAGAAAGCAGGGGCTGAGAAGCAATGCTCTATGGTAAGACTTCCAAAGAATAGCAAGGATATATAAGAAAGCCTTCCTAGGTGATCACTGCAAAGAAACAGAGGAAAACAGTAAAATGGGAAAGACTAGAGATCTCCTCAAGAAAATTAGAGATACCAAGGGAACATTTCATGCAAAGATGGGCACAATAAAGGACAGAAATGGTATGGATCTAACAGAAGCCGAAGATGTTAAGAAGAAGTGGCAAGAATACACTGAAGAACTATACAAAGAAAGATCTTAATGAACCATAAAACCATGATGGTATGATCACTCACCTGGAGCTAGACATCCTGGAGGTGAAGTCAAGTGGGCCTTAAGAAGCATCACTATGAACAAAGCTAATGGAGGATGGAAAGAGGATGCTGTGAAAGTGCTGCACTCAATATGCCAGCAAATTTGGAAAACTCAGCAGTGGCCACAGGACTGGAAAAGGTCAGTTTTCATTCCAATCCCAAAGAAAGGCAATGCTAAATAATGCTTAAAGTACCACTCAATTGCACTCATCACTAGTAAAGTGATGCTTTAATTTCTCCGAGCCAGGCTTCAGCAATACGTGAACCGCGAACTTCCTGATGTTCAAGCTGGTTTTAGAAAAGGCAGAGGAACCAGAGATAAAACTGCCAACATCCGCTGGATCATCGAAAAAGCAAGAGAGTTCCAGAAAAACATCTACTTCTGCTTTTTTGACTATGCCAAAGCCTTTGACTGTGTGGATCACAATAAACTGTGGAGAATTCTGAAAGAGATGGGAATACCGGACCACCTGATCTGCCTCTTGAGAAACCTGTATGCAGATCAGGAAGCAACAGTTAGAACTGGACATGGAACAACAGACTGGTTCCCAATAGGAAAAGGAGTACGTGAAGGCTGTATATTGTCACCCTGCTTATTTAACTTCTATGCAGAGTACATCATGAGAAATGTTGGGCTAGAAGAAGCACAAGCTGGAATCAAGATTGCTGGGAGAAATATCAATCACCTCAGATATGCAGATGGCACCTCCCTTATTGCCATAAGAAAGTGAAGAGGAACTAAAGAGCCTCTTGATGAAAGTGAAAGAGGAGAGTGAAAAAGTTGGCTTAAAGCTCAACATTCAGAAAACGAAGATCATGGCATCCGGTCCCATCACTTCATGGCAAATAGATGGGGCAAAGGTGTCAGACTTTATTTTTGGGGGCTCCAAAATCACTGCAGATGGTGATTGCGCTATGAAATTAAAAGACACTTACTCCTTGGAAGGAAAGTGACCAACTTAGACAGCATATTCAAAAACAGAGACATTACTTTGCCAACAAAGGTCCATCTAGTCAAGGCTATGGTTTTTCCAGTGGTCATGTGTGGATGTGAGAGTTGGACTGTGAAGAAAGCTGAGTGCCGAAGAATTGATGCTTTTGAGCTGTGGTGTTGGAGAAGACTCTTGAGAGTCCCTTGGACTGCAAGGAGATCCAACCAGTCCATCCTAAAGGAGATCAGTCCTGGGTGTTCATTGGAAAGACTGATGCTAAAGCTGAAACTCCAATACTTTGGCTACGTAATGCGAAGAGCTGACTCATTTGAAAAGACCCTGATGCTGGGAAAGATTGAGGGCAGGAGGAGAAGGGGACAACAGAGGATGAGATGGTTGGATGTCATCACCGACTCAATGGACATGGGTTTGGGTGGACTCTGGGAGCTGGTGATGGACAGGGAGGCCTGGCGTTCTGTGGTTCATGGGGTTGCCGAGATTTGGACACAACTGAGCGACTGAACTGAGCTAGAAAGATTCTACAAGCCCCAGGCAACTAAGCCCGTGTGCCGTAACTACTGAAACCCTTCCTCTAGAGCCTGTCAGTAGCAGTTACCGATCTCAAGTACTTAGAGCCCGTGGTCCACAACAAGAGAACCTGCTGAAGTGGGAAGCCAGAGCTCCACAATGAAGAGTAGTCCCTGCTTACTGCAACTAGACAAAGCCTGTGCAAAGCAACGGAGACCAGCACAGCCTCTCTCTCTCTCTCTCTCTCTCTCTATATATATATATATATATATACACACACACACACATACATACATATGTGCACATGAGCTCAGTTGTGTCCACCTCTTTGCAACCACATGTTCTGTAAATTGCCCGGCTCCTCTGTCCATGGGATTTCCCAGGCAAGAATACTGAAGTGGTTTGCCACTTCCTTCTCCAGGGGATCTTCTCGACCCAGGGATTGAACAGGTTGGTGCTTACCAGGGGCTGGGAGTCAGGGGAGTACGAAGTGTCTCCTTAATGGAAATGGCTTTTCTTTTGGGGGTGATGATAATATTTTGGAACTTCATAGGGGTAATGTTTGTACAACATTGTGAATGTACTAAATGCTGCTGAATTGTTCACTTAAAAAAAAAAACAAACTAGGTTGTTTGTATTTTTATTTTTTGGCCAAGATACGGGACATGTGGGATCTTAGTTCCCTGACCAGGGATTGAACCTGTGCCCCATGTAGTGGGAACATGGAGTCCTAACCACTGGACTGCCAGAGAAGTCCCTGAATTATTTACTTTAGAATGGTTAATATTAGGTCATATGAAAATTGCCTCAATAAGAACGGCAACAACAACAAAAAATCCCATCTTTGATAGAATACACAAAAACCTGATAATCTCTGGGAAGCTGTCAGCCACTTAAAAAGACAGAACAGGGAAGAGAGTGCTCAGGTTAGAGAGCCAGCACTACCAAAGCCATTCATGCAACAGATTTTTATTGAACATCTATCATGTGCCAGGCTCTAGCTTATGTACTTGGAATGTATCCTTGAATTAAAGTAAACAAAGCCCCTCTTCTCATGGAATTTGTGTTATAATGAGAGGAGACACATAATATATGAGACAATTTATAAAGGATAGTCAAAGAATATAAAGTGCTATTTAAAAAAAAAAAAAAACACCTGTGGTAAGGTAAATGAGATCAGGAGTATTGAGGGGATTTTTCAGTCTTAAATAGGATGGTCAGAGTAAGTCTCATTGAACAAGTGACATGAGCACAGATTTGAAAGCAGTGAGGGAATTAGCTTTGTGGGTATCTGGGGAAAGAGTGTTCCAAGCCAAAGGGACACGCTTGGTATTTCTAAGAACAGGGAGGCTGGAATGGGATGAGAATGGGGGATACAAATTCCAAGGGAAGCCATGGCTATGCAGTGTCATGGGTACTATAGTGATCCCATGTATCAAACACCGCTGTGTGTTCAGCTAGGCGTGGGCTGAGAATTGACCACTGGATTTGTCAATGTGATTGCTACTGGGGACCTTTAAGAGAGCACTGGTGAAAAAAATCCTGCTCAGGTGAATTTAGAAGAGAGGAGCAGAGGAGGGATTGTAGACAAGGAATGCAAATAATTTTTTGGATAAATTTCGCTACAAAGCAAGGGCAGAAGCTGGCAAAGGAAGTGGTTTCAAGAGAAGTTATTTGAAAGTGGGGAAAATAAGAGCATATGTATAAAACACATTAGAGAAGAGCACAAATAAACCAGGAGAGCTTAAAGACTGGTGTTGAGTGTCCAGGTAAAGATGAAGACTGAGGATGAGTAAGGAAGACTAGAAGCAAGAAGCCGACATCTCAGTGCTGATTGGATCACATGGGATGTGAACAAGAGGGGGACTCTGTGAAGGGACCAGCGGAACTGATTCTATTCCCTTCATCACACAGGCAAGGAGACATGGGGAATTCTTGTCGGAATCCACCGCATAGCACATTGTAAGTACTTCTCCTTACACTTGATGACAATGTGCTTTCCGCAGCAATACTTTTCATCCCCAAGTCTTGGTTTCTTTGGCTGTAAAATATGGCTAACAGTGGGACACCTCATTAGTACACTGTGCGTGCAAAGCTCTTAGACGAGTGTAGGACACGTAGAAAACGTGATTGTTATAATGGTCATTCTCAAGCAGCTCTTTTTTTCATCTTCACAAAATCACAAATAAAGTAATCCCTCTAATTTCTGAATTGTGTAGTAAGACTGATAGGAAAAGTATCTAACAGCCAGTTTATCATCTGCAGTGACCAAGGAGTGGCCACCAGCTATGGTGCTTGAACAGGGTTCTGGGGTCACTTGCAGTATGAAACATTATCCCTATAGTCAATGGACTGTGGAGAGGTGAGTGTTTGGATGAGGATGGAGTGGGAAGCCTGTGGGGACTACAGCCATGGTAACTAGGTGACAGCTATTTACAAACATGATATAATATTTCAGGATTATAACAGCCTGATGAATAGTGTGGCTCTATCTGAATTTAGAAAAGAATTATAATTTTCAGAGCAGGCAACATCAGAGTGGGCAACCTTTACTGAAATGTGTAATGGAGATGCTTCTTTCTGTTGGCTAGCTTAGTTTTTTAAAAGCAGAGGAAGTTAGCAGAAACAGAAATTTAGGATGAAAAAGTTCCTCTACATTAGCATGCCTCTGTGTGTGTGCATATTGTGGAGTGTGTGTGCATATTGTGGAGTAGGGGGACATTTTTTCCTGGGCTGCCTCCTCTGCTTACCCTGCACAGAAGAACATTCTGATGTATTTATTGGTTAAATTGTTGGGAATACTGACTCACTGTGTGGAAGGCTGTGCATTTATTTACCCTTGAGTTGTTTCTACTGCAGCCTCCATCAGATAACCAGATGCATGAGGTCAGCTGTTTTTCTCCTTTTTTCTTGCCTTTATAACATCCACTTGTTACTTTTTAGAATCCTTTACCACTTAACCAGTTAGAGGATAATAGGGGCCTAGGTAGCCTTCTGATGAGGCTTTTAGTTTAGGTCAAGTGCTCTGCTACTGTCTTTCATTTGGACTGGTGTCTTATATACTATTTTAATTCATTGAATGTTTGTTTTCATGGAGGAATTCATGGGTGTATAGTGATTGACCACACACAATTAAGGCACCTCTAGTTTCTCTAATTAACACCATTAAAGTCTCATTCTAACTGCTAACTAGTAAGAAACGATTAATGTAAAGGGCACCCTGCTCCTTTAATAAATGACAGAAGTGTCAAGGAATGTGTTTTCAAAAGAAGCAAGTAATTGAGGTGAAGAAACAAAATCGCAGAGTGTTTTAAGAAACGTAATAGATATTCCTGTAAGCTAATGCAGTCCATGACAATTATAGATTGATATAAAAGGTTAAGTAACCGTGAATAGCAAACATTTGAGAACAAAGACAATAGAAATCAAAGTTAATGAAAGCACATTTCGCAGCTGTCAATAATGACACCATCAAAACCAAAAACACAACAGACCTCTTGTAATTTTCAAGAGGAAGGGAAGGGAAGTGGTTAGACTAAGAGATGAATACCACTAAGGCTTCCCTGGTGGCTCAGAGGTTAAAGCATCCGCCTGCAATGCGGTGAGACCCAGGTTTGATCCCTGGGTCGGGAAGATCCCCTGGAGAAGGAAGTGGCAACTCACTCCGGTATTCTTGCCTGGAGAATCCCATGGAGAGAGGAGTCTGCTGGGCTACAGTCCATGGGGTCACAAAGAGTCGGACATGACTGAGCGACTTCACTTTCACCACTTTGTTCAAAATGGCATATATCCAGAAATGATGGAGAACACAATTATTAACTGAACTTTTAGCACACACAGTGTGGATGATTGAATATTGCCAATACATATTGTAAATCACTTTGTCCTTTTGCATTTGAAAGGTTTAGAAAATGATAGTTATAATGCTAAATTCCTTTGTAATTTGACTATCTCTTCATGTAAAGCATATAAATAAACATGTACTATCCGTTAGCTTAGGTCAAGTTCTCTGGAAACCAGATGCAGAGACACGAAGAGTGTGTGAAGGAAATTTAGTACTGGGTACTCTTGGGATCAGCGCCTATGAGGGAGTGAGGGAAGCAGGTCCATTGAACTGTGGTGCACAGAGCCCTCAGCTAGTCTTCAGAGTGGCCCAGAATCAGTGAGTGATGTAAGGCAACCCTGGCTTCATACTCACATCAGCCCGCCGTTGGATATGAATTGCCCCTGTCAGTGGGACATAAACTGGGATGAGGCAGGTCCTCTGACTCAGGCAGAGTCTCAGCTCTGAGAGGTCAGCAGCCAGCTCTCTCGGCAGCCTGTGGAAAGGGTACCAAGAACCTGAAGGGGCATCTGGGTGACATTCCACGGCACCCCACCCCCCCACCCCCTACCCCCCGACCCGCCAACTAGTTGCTATGGAGTATTTTCTCTTAGGTAGGACATATGTCTTCATGTTATCCTTTTCTGCTAAAGAATAATATCCATTAACATTAGGGAGCTAGGCAGATCATATTGAAGGAGATCTTGTTAGGGCTATCTGAGAATAGCATATAAAAGAAGAAAATAAGATTAAAAAAATCAAATTACCACTGTCCTAGGGCGGATTCTAATAAGTACTTTTCTAGACATTCAGTAATCTGTATTTATTCTTTTATATCAATTACTGTGATATCCGACCCAGTGACCTGAGAGATTTAATGCAGCTACTAAAAAATATGCCTAATTTTCACTAGGCAATGGTTCTTGCTTGATAATAGCTGTGCTAATGTTACATTTGTTTCCTTGGGACTCTCAGCTTTATCATTTTAGAATGGAAGTGATGTATGGCCCCTCAGACCCCTATGATTATCCTTATTCCATAGCTGTGAAAATAAGAAAGTCATATTCTGGAACATTTTGAATACATTTACCCGAAGAAAATGAGAACTGGGTTAAGACAAATAAATTGTTAGAACTTAATAGAAATTAAGCCAGCTGCTTAATTTGGATCTGCTACATCTCACACTGGTTTCTTCAACAAAACAGAAAACCCAGGAAGGCACTGTGGTGCCATATTGCTTGATTTCTGTACAGCAGTGACGCTATGACCAGTTTGGCCTTCTGGAGACTTGTCCTCGTTGGCTCTCGAGACACTAGTGTCTTCATGATTATTACGTTATTCCACTCTGCCAGCTCCTCCAGGCTCTATAAGGACTCCTTTTCCTCTCTCCACTCTTTATGTGTGACTGTCTCCCTGAATTATTGTCACTTTTCATCCACATTACACTGGTCCGGGATGATGTAATTTATTTTATGGCTTCAAACCTACCGATGTTCTAGGGATGTTTAAATGTCTTGCTACAGAGTTCTAGATGAGCAAGTCCAGTGGCCTGCTAGACAACTTCGTTTGCATGTTCCACAGACGTATCAACTCAGCACATAAAATAGAACACACCAACTAATGATAATCATCCACTGTTTTCTATCTTGGTGGCTGTCTTTATCATTTATGGTCATCCCAGTTGGCCAGCTAGGAAAACAGAATCATCCTTGACCTCATCTCTCCTGCCACAAGCTGGTGCCCAGTCTGTTTATTCTGTCTTGCTATCTCTTAAAACAGTCTTCTTCTTTTCCCCTTATATTTCTGTATCAACTATGTCTTTTTTTTTTTTTCATTGCAACTTTGCCTTCTTTCAGTGATTTTTAACACGATGAAAAAGATCTAATTTGCTAACAGTTGTGAGAGTTTCTGCTAAGGAAAAACTACTCTTTATGGGAATATGCCTTGATATGCCTGCTTGGGGGTGGCTGAACCACCCCAGACAGAGAAGTGTACAGGAATCTGACATCAGAGCAGAGGGCATGCTGGCCAAATAAAGGGAAAACCATTTATTGCTCCTGAGAATATGCCCAAAAGGAGTGAGAAAGTCACAGTGATACAGTAAGGAAAGAGAAACAGGTAACTGCTTAGGGAAACCCAGTTAGACTCTAGTGGGCTGCAGTGCATGGCCAAGGGGATTTTGTGTTGTTGACATGTAAACCTTTCTGCATCTTACCTAAGAAAATCTCAGTGTAGTCTTCAAAACAAAATAAGAAAAAAAAAACAAAACTAAAGACTTGGTTTGGGCTTCCCTGGAGGCTCAGATGGTAAGGAATCTACCTGCAATACAGGAGATGCAGGTTCGACCCCTGGGTGAGGAAGATCCCCTGATGAAGGGAATGGCAACCCACTCCAGTATTCTTGCCTGGAGAATCCCGTGGACTACAGTTCATGGGGTCGCAAAGGGTCAGACGCAACTGAGCAACTAACACTCACAAAGACTTGGCGTAAATGAAGAAAGTTTTTATTGTGTGTTTGAAATCAAAGGAGAAAGCTGGATTATCTATTGGGTTTGATATTGAAAGGGAATAGAAGCTGACTGGAGAAGCCAGAAAACAAAAATTCCCCAGGGAACTAGCAGAGCTCTCTGAGAGGACCCTGCCCTTGCCCCCAATCCCAGGGCATTCTTATTGTGTCACTAGACAGGGTCAGAGAAGGCAGTGGCACCCCACTCCAGTACTCTTGCCTGGACAATCCCATGGATGGAGGAGCCTGGTAGGCTGCAGTCCATGGGGTCGCTAAGAGTCGGACACGACTGAGCAACTTCACTTTCACTTTTCAGTTTCATTCATTGGAGAAGGAAATGGCAACCCACTCCAGTGTTCTTGCCTGGAGAATCCCAGGGACGGGGGAGCCTGGTGGGCTGCCATCTATGGGGTCGCACAGAGTGGGACACGACTGAAGTGACTTAGCAGCAGACAGGGTCAATGCTGCTGACATCAGAGTTATACATTGGTCATGCTGTATCAGAGCCACTGTGCTTTCTAAAGCACAAGCACATCTTTTGCAAAATACTTTAGTGAATCCCTGTAGTCTCCACATAGAATCTACACTTCTCATCAGTATAGAATCTATGCTTCTCATCAGTGAACACACAATCTATTACCACCTGCACCAACATCTCTTGTCATTTTTCTCCCGTCTCTAAACTCTAGTTCAAAGGGCAGGTAATAAACACGCCCTTGGTTTGACTCTCTTCTCTATGATTTGATACCTATTTTCTTGTCTTTGTCTGGCTAAGCTCATATATTGGTAAACATGAAAATATTTTCCCTACCTTTTCCATCTTCCCCTGCCTTTCCCTCTTTTTTCATTCACCTGATGCCTGAACCATCTGCTTCTGCCTATTCATCATGTTGAGAATTGGAGCAAAGAAATTTTCATTTCTTTAAATCTATAACATGCCAATATTTGAACGACATGTTCATGTAACAAAACAGATACGGGTGATATGAGATGGAGAAAATAGCATTGATTGGAATTCTTGGAGAAGGAACATATTTGGAAGAAACTCAGTAGGTATGCTTATGGAATTAGGAATGGTGGCTAAGTGTTCAAGTTAGCTTTGTAGGTATACAAAGAAAATTACAACACAATGTGGAAACTGTGATGGAAAGGGCCTGCAGAAGGACCTAAGGGAGTAAAAAAAAAAAGACACTTGACTAATTTCAAGGATTAGGAGACTCTGTTTCTGAACCCTGAATGCCTGGATCCTAAAATAACTAGAAGCTATTTTCAGTATTTATAAAAAGCCAGTAGAAATGATTCATTATTATTGCAGACCTGCCCATGCTAATTAAAATGTCAATTTTCCTTGCTTTCGACTGGAATTATAATTAGCACACTGTAGAAATACCAGTTTTGCTAGGTTGTTTTAAATTGATGAAGGTAAAGTCCCTTATAGATAGTTGGACTTTTCCTTCTTCTGTCTAATGAGGCTTCTATGGCCATGCTCATCTGCCATATTGTCCCACTTTAAAAATGTCAATTTCTCCTCTCTCCTGGCCCCCTTCTACCACTAGATCTTTCTCTTGTACACAGATTCTGTCCATTTCCCTAAGCACAATGCCCACTTCTTAAACTTGTGGTTTCACTGCTGTGGTCAAGTGTAATTTCAAAGTGATATCTATTTTCCATTCTTTGATTTAAGCAAAACCTGTCTGTTTCATTATCCTCCTGGTGAGCTCCATTTGCCTCTCTATAGATTACAAGTGTGACTTTCGTTTGTGACAAGGGGAGTTCTTCCTATGAAATCAACTCAAAGAACCCCAACTGGGGAAGAAGAGAGTCTCAGGAAAAAATAAAAGCAGAAACGTTTGTTCTTGAAGGATGTTCTAGGCCTTTTGATGCTTCTTTGACTGCTGCTTTGTGTGGGAGTGCCCTCTGAGGGAGATAGATAGGGAAAGCACCTGGATTCTTTGTTCTTAGGACTTCTGGAACTTTTTTGGCTATGATTTTTCATATAATAGTACCTTTCCAAAGCATCTGGTAAGTGTTTTAAGTGGTTTCACATCTATCATCTTATTTGATTCTCCTAGCAGCTGTTTCTAAGATCCATGAAATTCTGGAGCTGAAAGATAGCTTGAGGTCATTTAGGTTAATCCTGTTCCTCTTACATTAAAAGAAGCCCATTCTAGAGAGATGAAGTGGTAAAAATCTGACCATCACTATTAGGTCTTGGCCTGTGCCCTTTTTTGAACAAAATAGATCATCAGAATCTCAAATTCCTCCCTTCCCAATTCCCATCATGGAAAAGCCCACTCTGGGTTCTAGGTGAGTTCTAGGTGTTTTGCCGACAATGGAACTAAGGACTTTAAATTTCTTCTACAAAAAGTAAATAAAAAAAAGGTTGTAATTGAATAGTTCTTGCTCCAGCGCCTACTTTTTATGCTCCTTTCTGTATTAACCTCATGCTAGTGATACCTTGCCCAGTTACACTTTGTTTCTCTCCTTTGATTCCTGGAGATAATAAAATCATTTATTTTTTTTGGGTCATGGAGAGAGGGTAGATTTTGTAACATGTCACTTATGCCAATTCCTAAGGGAGCTTTCAGGCTTCCCAGGTAGCTCAGTGGTAAAGAATTCACCTGCCAATGCAGGAGACGCAGCTTTGATACCTGGGTCAGGAAGATCTCCTGGAGAAAGGAATGGCAACCCACTCCAATATTCTTGTCTGGAAAACCCCATGGGCAGAGGAGCCTGGCAGGCCTCAGTCCATGGAGTTGCAAAGAGTCCAACACAGATGAGTGACTGAGCATGCAAGCGTGGGAGATTTCAATCAAGATGTTTAATAACCCAAATAGGAACTAAGAGCCAATTTATAAATATCTGGAAGAGCCCCCAGTAACCCACTACCCAGGATGCTATTCAGAGCTCAGTAGAGTTTGTAGCACAGTCCAGGGAGCCTGTAGGAGGCCCCTTATCCTTTGCCTTTGAATCCTGGTTGGACTGGCAGAGCTGATTTTTGACCTGACTACCCACTTAATCTCCTCATGGCAGAGGTGAAAGAAAAAAAAGTGGCCCATGACCTGACTCAGAAGACAGACTTTGCCCCAACTTACCATAAGTGGTCTCGCATGGGTCCTGTAATCACATTAAGGGAGTATGGTCTTTCCTACCTTAGCAAGGCCTTTGCCTCCAGCTCTGAACTCAGATTGGCAACTCTTCCTGCACAGGAGAGGGTTAACTAGAGCAGTATGGGGTCAGGAGGCAAAAAACTCCCTTCTCACACAAGGCTGACTTCAGAGAGCAGCTGTAAGGCAGGAAAGCATTAATGTAAGGCAGGAAAGCATTAATGCAAGCAGACTCCTTGGAACACAATAAGGACTCACCACAGTTTGGCTCTTATTGTTATTATTTTTTTTTTTAAGATTTTTTTATGTGGACCATTTTTTAAAGTCATCATTGAATTTGCTACAATACTGCTTCTGTTTTATGCTTTGGTTTTTTGGCCTTGATGTAGGTGAGATCTTAGCTTCCTACCAGGGCATGGAACGTGCACCTCCTGCATCGGAAGGTGAAGTCTTAACCACTGGACCACCAGGGAAAGCCCTCAGCTCTTATTATTCCTGGGTGCTCCTCATCCTCTGGGGAATTGTGATAACCAAAATAAATCCCATCATATAAGAAATATATATGTTTGAACTACACTGGGAAAGGGAGCCCATAGATAAGGTAAAAAATCTTCACTTTTTCCCCTAGCTGAGGGGTCCAGTCTTGGTGAGCAGTAATTAAAGCTCCAGGAATCTTTTCATTTTTACCTGTTGAGACTAGGAGAAACCACCTATCAACTTCTATAGTTTTAGCAGATGTTTGTTCAGTTACAGTTTACATTTTTACTCAGACATCCTTTTATGGGGTTAATGAGATAACCTTCTGTATGGTTATCACATGAGAGTCCTTCTGTATGCCCTTGTACTAAAACATCTCTTTTGTATGTCTCTGACTGAATCATTCTAGGTTGATATAAAACGCTCTCTCCTATTAATGCCTCCTATCATTGTGCCTTCTAAGCTGTTAATGCCCCTGAATTTAGGTGTTCAAGTGCTCTGTTAGTTTAGTCCTATTTATTCAAAGTTTAGGAAGTTCATGATTCCAAATACTTTGTAGGTCTTACCATCGGAGTAGATAAAAGCCAGGCAGCTGGTGTGTAATCTAAGTTTTACTGTTAATACTTGTGTTAGAACTCTGATCAAGAAACTTAGTCTATGTTTGTATTAGTTTCCACATTAGTAAAACAGGGGTAATAATAGAACAGTCAAACAGAATTAAAAGAATTAATATACAGAAAGCACTTAGAGATCTATTGAATGATTATAGTAAACACCACCACTGCAATTATTCTGTAACTAAAATTAATATCCTAAAGGCAATCAACCCTGAATATTCATTGGAAGTACTGATGCTGAAGCTGAAGCTCCAATACTTGTTAAGAAGAGCCTACTCATTGGAAAAGACCCTGATGCTGGGAAAGATTAAAGGCAGGAGGAGAAGAGGGCAGCAGAGGATAAGATGATTGTATGGCGTCATTGACTCAATGGACATGAGTTTGAGCAAACACTAGGAGATAGTGAATGATGGCGAAGTTTGGCATGCTGCAGTTCGTGGGGTTGCAAAGAGTCAGACATAACTTCACAACTGAATAACAACAAAAGCAATATTAAGATCTCTCCCACACAGGGAACTATATTTAATATCCTATGGTAAACCATAATAGAAAACAATATAAAAAAGAATGTATATATATGTATAACTGAGTCACTCTGCTGTATAGCAAAGATTGGTACAACATATTAAGTCAATTATACTTCAATAAGAAAATAGATTCTTTCCCATAATGCTTTATGGGGACCATGTAATTTATGAAATATGTTACTACCTTACTGCCTTGCAATATCAATATCAACTTTGGGTCTTAGGATTCCCTCATTGTTGGAAAGATGCCATAAACTATAAGGAGATAAGAAATTTTAGAAATGAACATGTAAATAAAATAAAGGAAAACTCAACTACCACCTAAAAACAAAAATGATTCAGTAGTTTTTAATATATCAGTAACTGTTCTCACTAGAAACTAAAGTCCATTCAATTTAAGAACTGATACAATTCTTCCAACAACAAACAAATTAATGCTACAGAGATTTTTTTCTACTAAAAGAGAATGGACTAAGCTCTGTACATGAGTAGGAACATTCTAGAACTCTCTGCCAGGATTTCATTTACCTAGAGATTTCAGTCTTGTTCTAAAAGCTAAATTATTTGAATGCCCTTGTATTTATCTATAGATTTCCTTTTTTTTTTCCTTCAGCTGAGGTCAGTGATTTTCTATATTAGTGACTAAGATGACTGTGAAGACTGCTGTATATAAACCTTGTATACTGTGCTTTAGATCAGTTTGAGGGATTTTTGAAGGATAGTTTTGATTATAAACAATTACAGCTTTAACTATGGAGACATAGGATTAATTTTCCTACCACTGATCCCCTGCAGGTTGGCCTTCTAGTTAAGTAATTGAGTTTCCTTGAAGTTCCATGCAGACTGGTTTTGAGTCAGTGCTTAAGATGATCAGTCCTCAGTTCAGTTCAATCGCTCAGTTGTGTCTGACTCTTTGCGACCCCATGAATTGCAGCACGCCAGGCCTCTCTGTCCATCACCAACTCCCAGAGTTCACTCAGACTCACATCCATTGAGTCAGTGATGCCATCCAGCCATCTCATCCTCTGTCGTCCCCTTCTCCTCCTGCCCCCAATCCCTCCCAGCATCAAAGTCTTTTCCAATGAGTCAACTTTTCACTTGAGGTGGCCAAAGTACTGGAGTTTCAGCTTTAGCATCATTCCTTCCAAAGAACACCCAGGGCTGATCTCCTTCAGAATGGACTGGTTGGATCTCCTTATAGTCCAAGGGACTCTCAAGAGTCTTCTCCAAAAGCACAGTTCAAAAGCATCAATTCTTTGGCGCTCAGCCTTCTTCACAGTCCAACTCTCACATCCATACATGACCACAGGAAAGACCATAGCCTTGACTAGGCGGACCTTTGTTGGCAAAGTAATGTCTCTGCTTTTCAATATGTTATCTAGGTTGGTCATAACTTTCCTTCCAAGGAGTAAGCGTCTTTTAATTTCATGGCTGCAGTCACCATCTGTAGTGATTTTGGAGCCCAGAAAAATAAAGTCTGACACTGTTTCCCCTGTTTCCCCATCTATTTCCCATAAAGTGATGGGACCAGATGCCATGATCTTCGTTTTCTGAATATTGAGCTTTAAGCCAACTTTTTCACTTTCTACTTTCACTTTCATCAAGAGGCTTTTTAGTTCCTCTTCACTTTCTGCCATAAGGGTGGTGTCATCTGCATATCTGAGGTTATTGATATTTCTCCCAGCAATCTTGATTCCAGCTTGTGCTTCTTCCAGCCCAGCATGTCTCATGATGTACTCTGCATATAAGTTAAATAAGCAGGGTGACAATATACAGCCTTGACGTACTCCTTTTCCTATTTGGAACCAGTGTCAACTGCAAATTTGGACACTGACCTGCTATCTTCACCCGTACGATCATGGCAGGAAGGTGCTGGAGTTATCCTCAACAGTGAATACTTAAGATGAAAGGATATGATTGGAACCAAGGCTCTGTTAACTAACATTGCTGTTGTACCTTGGCCCCTGTTCAAACCAGGAAAGGGGACATGTTTCCTTAATTACGCAGCATAGGAGCCCTAGAGGCCCAAAGTTTGGGTCCCTCTTTTATCATCTGAAATACAAATATGATAGATTTCTATATACAACCCTCCCAAAAAAAAGTTTGGTATATGAGACCATTGGCTATTTGCACCAAATTGTGTGATAACCATGGCTTGTATGGGTGCATGGTAAGTCGCTTCAGTCATGTCTGAGTCTTTGTGACCTCACTGACTGTGGCCTGTCAGGCTCCTCTGTCCATGGAATTCTCCAGGCAAGAATACTGTAGAGTGCAGCCATTCCCTTTTCCAAGTTGGAATAGTATACATACATAGATTTTATACATTTACAAATCTTACTTTTTAAATTTTAAAGAGGCAAAATTCTCCCATTGCTTCCTCTATCTTCCAGCAGAATTAGAAGGTTAAGGAAGGCATAAGACTAAAACCCTAAACCTCAGTTTTTCAGCCTCTAGTACTTTTCTGCTTGTTATATTATTGAAGTCTAGGCATTGAGTATATGTCATGTTGCTATAATCTGTTGGCTTCAAGCAGCAATAACAACAGTAGAAAGTTTGAATATCATTTTCCAAGCACTTGTGGCAAGCCGTTCAAAGTATTATCTTCTTTAATTCTCATAAGTACCCTCCAAAAAATTATTTGCTATTTCATAATTGAATAAATAGATGCTCAGAGAGGGTAAAGAACTTGTTTGTGGATCCATAGCAGAAAGATGACTGATCTTTAAATCAGTCCCAAATCTGTCTGACTCCAGCTTTCAAGCTCTAAAACTTGATTCTCCACCACCTTTCAACTCTGGGAGTGAGGTGGAGACCCAGATCTGCCACATCACCTCAGTCTCTATTCATGTCTCTTCATCCACAATATTATATGAAGACTACTTCCTATAAAGAAGCCTGTATTTTATTTTTCTTTAGATATTTGAAGCATTGACTGTGTGGTTGCTGTTTTTTTCTTAGAAATGTTATTTTGTGATACTTCCGCTGTAAAACAATTATCCTCAGTAATTTATTTACAAAAGGACAATTCCTAAAGGCATTAATTTAACATACGGACACCTTCCTGATATGACTAATCATCTGATTTCAAAGTTCACTGTACTTTTGAAGCATCAAACAAGAGACAGCAGAGCACATTGATGGAGGCTAGGTGTGGTATATGACCACCTAGTCAAATTATCTTACTCAAATTATCATTTTATTTTCATTTTTATATATTGTCCTGACAAGTGAAGGAGTTGAAAGAAAAATAACAAAATCTGATATGCAAACTTAAGTTTAAGATTTGGGTAAATAATTCTACTAACCTCAGGAGAGTGTCAGGTGAAACTGTATAGTAGTATTTTATCCTGGTTGAGGTTTATGCGATGATATTGAGCCATTCTGTTCCATATATGTTCTCTCTTAAAAATCGCAATAACACTTTAAATATATATTTGGAATGCTTTAATTACAAGTTAGATTGTATAGTAAACATTTTTATGTTTATGAGGTTAAACCTAAATTAGAAGTCCATCTTCAGAAAAACAGTTTTTCAGAGGATGTCCACTTTTATGGTGGAGTACATCAAAGCCCATCAACACGTGAATCTACCATGGATTTACTTACAAAGTAATAATACTTTGGAGTTATTTGGTGGAAATAATGAAAGTCTTCTCTCCTCAGCTAGTTGGCCTGTATGTTTCTCTTTTCCTTATGGTGGGAGTATAGGGGATTTGGAGTCAGTTCAAATGAGAATGAATCTTAGTGCTGTGACCTTGGGCAGGATTTACACCTCTTATTATAAGAATTTATTTTTATTCTGGTGGCTCAGATGGTAAAGCATCTGCCTGCAATGCAGGAGACCCGGGTTTGATCCCTGAGTTGGGAGGATCCCCTGGAGAAGGGAATGGCAACCCACTCCAGTACTCTTGCCTGGAAAATTCCATGCACAGAGGAGCCTAGTAGGCCACAGTCCATGCGGTTGAAAAGAGTTGGACACAACTTTCACATTATAAGAATGCGGTAGCTACAGATTTTTTTTTTCCCCCTGAACATCTTTTCTTTTCCTTTCTTTCTCTGGTCGCTGAACTCTTCTTTCTATGGGGACCTCCTTTATGTTGTTTGGTTGAGTCTGGTTACACCCTCTCAGTACACGATGGGCATGTGACCCGCCCTGGCCCGGGTGCCGTGTTCAAATCATTGGTTCAGGTAGAGTGATGTGATCCAAGCCAAAAAAACAGAGACTTCCTTGGAACGTTTTCCCCCAGAATTGTCAGGAAAAAGGCACTCTTTCTCCCCTCTGGGATTGCTAGCTCTAAGGCTGATGTCAGCCTGGCACGTTGGTGGTCATCCTTGACATACATGGCGAAAGTCTGTCTCAGAATAGGGCCAACACAGAGGGAAACAAGACTGAGCAAAGAAGATGAAGCCAGGAATATGATAACCTTTGAACTTGTGGCCTCAGCCAGGCCTGAAGGCAGCACTGTAGATTTTCCAGTTGTTTGAGCCAACTAAATTCCTTTGCTTAAAATAGTTTGAATTGGATTCCTGGCAGTTTTACCCAAAGAACCCTTATTCATAGACTCCTTTGGTTTTCCAATTTGTAAAACGGTAATGAGATTCAGTACATCATAGAGTAAGGTTTAAATAAAATGATGTGTGCCAACTACACAGCACACATTACATCCTCAACAAATGAACTCTGAATTCACAGCAGGCAAGTTCTCCGATTTCCTTCCCTAGGAAGAAATCTTTCTCTGTGGTTTCTCTCTGCCCGGCTCCCAGCTTAGAGCTGTTGTTCTTGCCTTCTCCAGGATGGGTCACTTGACTGTGGGGCTGCCTGTTCACGAGCCCAGTTGGTCAGAGAGTCTTGCCCGGCTCCTGGTGGGCAGATGTTCTTCAGAGGATGAAGAAGGAAAAGTCTCTCCCCTGAGGCACGCTGGAACTGAGAGAGATCTCACCTAGAGAAGACAGCAGCTCTCACAGGAATGCCTGAGGACACCACATTTAAGGCCCGGATGAGCTGATTTTGGTCCTCGTTCAGGAACATCTGGAGGAACAGCTGTGGGTGACAAGAACGTGTTTATCTCTTTCAAAAAGAAAAGTAGTGAAAAGGCAGGGAATGCAGCTCGACCAAATAGAGATGTGCTCCCATCATCAAACTTGGGGTGGAGAATAATGGAAGGAAAACACAGCTTGTTTTTTAATCAAATAGTTTAAAGGGGAATGAGTTGAGGGGGTGGAAGAGAGAATTAAAGTCTTCAAGCCTTGATGCTTCCTAGCTGCTGCTAATGGTAGTAGTAAGAATCTAGAAAATATATCAGTATCTGACTTCAAAATTTTCTCCACTGGCAAAACCTAAACTTCTTCTTTATTATTGGAAGATTAACTCCCTTGGGATTTTATTTGGGAGCTAGTATTATTGATGTCCTGAAAAAGTCCCTAAAATTTACTATACTTTCACAAGTCAGAATTTTCTTTCTTTCTTTCTTTTGGCAGCATTAAAAAGACTACTATGACTTTTTCCACAAACAAATTCAATAGTTTGGGCTTCAACCTTACAAATTTATGATCGTGGCTTTTAAAAGAACTTTGTTTTCTAAAAAAGTGCCTGCCTCATATTTCCCATAACTAGGAAAAATAAAATTTAAGCATTTATGATACTTGGAAAAAAGCAGACTAGTTGCAGTTTTATGGTCTAAACTCTGACTATAATAACCACTTTTTTTTTTTTTTTTGTATTGTAGCCAAGTTACCGAGGGTTTTTTTCTCTCTCCTTATAAGCAGATGAAGCTTCAAGTAAATGAAGAATTAGAACCTGATACTAAACTAGTTTTGGAGGCATGTTAGATTGGTTATTATTACATACTTTCTAATTTTCCTTTGTGGGGAAATGATAACAAATCATATCTAGAATACTCATCTGTGGTAGTGCAATGGGGAAATTCAGGTTTATTTTTATGAGGGAGAAAAAGCCTTGTAAAACATATGGGCTTAGCTTTATAGGAAACAGTTTCTAGACAAACATGGATGAATGATTTAACAGCAGCAGGGCACCCATTTATGTAAATACTGAACTGTGGGACTCAAAAAAACAAATTCAAAGAAAAACATTATTAATCAGCTTGAGATCCCCCCGCCTCCTCTCAACATTCTAAAAGAACAAACAGATCAACATTAAGGAATGCTTTCAACAAGAATAACAAGCAAAGCATGATTTAGAGTTGCCCTTGATAAAACTTTTCAGAGTTAAAAAAAAAAAAAAAAAACTTTTCAGAATTATTTAGACTCTTTAGCTATTCTTCATTTTCATGCATTATACATGTGGAAATAGTAAACATCAAAATACCATAATGTCCTAATTGCTTTTCCTTTAAAATTTTGCCTAATCAACTTCTGGTTGACCCACCAAACATGCTGCACCCTCTATATGATGAAAGCCTGCTTTCATATATACCTGACTTTCATAGAAGAGTTTACATACCAGTGCTCAAACTGCCTTACTGAAAGTGTCTTTGTAGAAAGATAAGTAGAGTATTAGCTAGAAATCTTATATTAGCTAAATTTGCAAAGTTAAGTGGAGATTTAAAATGCTCTTCTGAGTAATCTAGATCTGAAACACTTTCAGGGTAATCACCTAAAATAATTAAGAAATAGAGAATAACTTTTGTTCCTTGATTTATCACTGTAATTTTCTTTATTGAATGCTTAGTTCAGCCAAAACTTGTGCAAAAGTTCTGATAGTCCTATGACAGACTCTAGGCACCTGTTAGATAAATTTCAGTTACTCACGTCTTACCAAGCAGAAGACAGGGCCACTGGCTCAGTTCCTCTCTGGCTAATCATTTTCATACTCATATTCTTTAAATCAGGGGTCTCCAACCTCTGGAATCTAATGCCTGATGATCTGAAATGGAGCTGATGTAATAAAAATAAAAATAAAGCCCACAATAAATGTACTGTACTTAAATCATCCCAAAACCATCACCCTTTCTGTCTGTGAAAAAATTCTTTCATGAAACAGGTCCCTGGTGCCAAAAAGCTTGGGGATCACTACTTTAGATAATTTTGCTTACACTTGAAGAAGTTCATTGCAGGGTTGGGATGGGGGACAATTTTTAGATATAATAGTAAAACTGTCTGCACATTCCTAAACAGTGTTATTGACCATGAGGTTAATGCATTTAGAATCTTGGATGGCCGATGATAATCTGTACTTGGATTTGAATGTCTCTTTATATATATCTTTGTTGGGGTTAAAGATTGTGTTTAAATGTAATTGTCAATGCTGAAGATGCTCCTTATTGTATTCTTATAGATAAATGGGTATAATCACACTTAAAATGTTCAATAAGTTGTAAATGGAGGTAAATACTTTCTCAAGCACGTTAAATGATGCATTTATAAAAATCTAACCCATGTTGAAAGATATTTCTCAATAGAAATAGGTACATAAAAATAATTTCTCAATAAGTCTATCACTTTTAGTGTCTAGATTAGAGAGCTAACTAATAAATCTAATTTCTAGATTAAAGGCTTATATAACTTAATATTACTAAAAACTGATAATCTTAAATGTGTGTTTCTGTGTGTGTATTGGTGGATTCAACTTTAGAAAAAATAAGCATTGTAGTAGATTTACTTTTATACTACTTTTTATGATTACATTTATTTTGAATATTTGCAACATTTAACAATCATTTATCTATTAGTATAGCATATAGCCATTTTCAACTATTTAAGGATTCCTTATGAATTTTTAATAATGTTTTAATAGGTTTATAAACTATTACAGACCAGTCCTTTGGAGAATGAGATTGCTTATCATTTTTTATGTGTATGACACACACAAAAAAATAATGAGCAACTTTCCACAGTCAAATAGCTAGATTTTAAAAAAGTGTTTAGTAATTATGGTTATGTGAACAGTGTAAAATGTCATGTAAGCAGCATTATAACAGTGAAACATTTTTTTTAAATATTTATTTTCCTGAAAATTTTATCTTTTCAACAAAATCTACCTATTTTAATTTTTTTCCTAAACTTTTTCTAGTCCTTATCTATATACTTACATTTTAATTATATAGCATGCATTTGTAAGGTATATGTATCTACTATAGTATATACATTTTAAGTATTCTTAAATGTATAGTATATACATTTAAAGTATACTTTATAAAGTATATACATACTATATAAAATTAGATTATTTTATTTATATACTATTGAAATATACATAAATATTATTAAATATATAAAAAGTATATACATAAAGTATACTTAAATGTATAGTATATACATTTAAAGTATTCTTATTATTATTTACACCATTGGCATTGTGTTTCAGCCTTGGTTTTTATGAAGTGCCTTAGTCTATGCTTATTAGAAATCTACATTTGTAAACATGGAAAGTAAATATAGGCCTTGCTGCTGCTGCTAAGTCGCTTCAGTCGTGTCCGACTCTGTGCGACCCCATAGACAGCAGCCCACCAGGCTCCACTGTCCCTGGGATTCTCCAGGCAAGAACACTGGAGTGGGTTGCCATTTCCTTCTCCAATGCATGAAAGTGAAAAGTGAAAGTGAAGTCCCTCAGTCGTGGCCGACTCTTAGCAACCCCATGGACTGGAGCCTACCAGGATCCTCCATCCATGGGATTCTCCAGGCAAAAGTACTGGGGTGGGGTGCCATTGCCTTCCCCAAAATATAGGCCTTAGGGTACTAAAAATTGAAAAGTATTAAAATCAAATATTTCTTTTTTGTAACACACATTTTCTGGTCATGAGAATGAAATATATTAATAACATGATAATTTATTATGGATAATTTATTATTGGACATTAATGACATGTCCAAACAAAGTTGGACAACAGCAATTATTGTAATTTCCATAGTTTCTAATAGTCAGTCAGTCAGTCGTGTCTGACTCTTTGCGACCCAATGGACTGCAGCACGCCAGGCTTCCCTGTCCATCACCAACTCCCGGAGCTTGCTCACACTCATGTCCATCAAGTCAGTGATGCCATCCAACCATCTCATCCTCTGTCATCCCCTTCTCCTCCTGACTTCAGTCTTTCCCAGCATCAGGGTCTTTTCCAATGAGCCAGTTCTTCACATCAGGTGGCCAAAGAATTGGAGCTTCAGCTTCAGCATTAGTCCTTTCAATGAAATTCAGGACTGATTTCCTTTAGGATGGACTGGTTGGATCTCCTTGCAGTCTAAGGGACTCTCAAGTGTCTTCTCCAGCATCACAGTTCAAAAGCATCAATTCTTTGGCGCTCAGCTTTCTTTATGGTCCAACTACCACATCCATACATGACTACTGGAAAACTTGAATCTAACTTGATCATGAAATTATATCAATACTATCTTTGTTCAGGCTGCTCTGGTGAGCACTGAGGGATTCATCGTGTCAGTCATTGACTTTCCATTTTATAGGGAAGCAAACAAAGGAGAGAGTACTCAACAGAGATGGGCTCCGGTTCTGACTTTATTTATACATAAAGCCCCAAAAGCAATTAGGAGCTTTTCATCTCTACTAACTTTTTTTTGATTGCAGTAAGTGTTGTACCAAATATTTTCATCTATGTTTTCTTTCTTAAATGCTCCTAACAATCTTATAAAATAGATCCCATTTTGCAGATAAAGAAACTAAGATTCTAGTGCTTGAGAAACTTGCTCAAAGTCATCTCTCTACAGAGCAATGCCATTGAGCCATGTGTTAAGCCAGGCGGTATGACTCCACAGCAAGTACATGTAACCACTAAAATGCATTTCACCCAAGAGTGAGAAGTTGAAGGAACTCAACTGTTGACAAAGACCACATTGCTGTCATTCTCTAAGGGTTTCATTGTCAGCATCAAGATCATTAGTCTGGTGAGACATTCTTGAGCTTGTCTTGGAGGTGACTCATTTATCTTATTATGGATTTTATATATAATATACTGTGGCACCATGTTGTATATTGGATCATCACATGGTCTTTCAGTATTTGCTCCAGAGAGTGAGCCCTTCTTTCCTGGGAGGGGCCTGGATTTACTCTGGGAAAAATAGATCCAAATATGTTTCACTTTTCTCTATGTAGATGATCTAAAACTTTTTGAGGCAGAAGGGAAGGTGGTGCAGATGCTACCCTCTTCCTGTCACTGCCTGGCCACTATCACTGCATATTTATCCTTTGCTACAAATGTGGAGCTGACTCAGTGTAGTGGAGGTCCCAGAGCCTAGGTTATATCCCTGTCTAGTCCCAGGTGTCTGGAGTGGACGGACATGGAGACTATTCCCCCCGGAGAGAGTTGATAACAGTCAAATCTTTATAAGCAGCTACCCTACAGTCTAGAGCCGTTTAAGCCAAGATTTTCAGCTCAGTCTATCCTGGAGTTAGTGAGAAAGAAAGCAACAGTTTGTCTCTAACCACTGAGTGCTGGAGTATGATAATAACTGTTCCAATGGACAGGCATATTACAGAACAGTTTATTCACTATGGACAAAGTTCTCTTAAGAACTAAGGATTAGAATTGGCAAGGTGTATTATGATTGCCTGGGAAAATTGTGCTTCATATGTTACCTATATTCTTTAAGATATTTTTCTGGTCAGTTCATCTTTTGTAGCTTAAACACAGGTGCCATCCAGTTCTTTTAGGCTGTTGAACCCTCTGGAGACAACAAAATCAACTGGAAAAGCTATCAAAGTTATGAGTCAGTTTTCTTCCTCAAAGTGGAAATCTTTCAAGAATTAACTAGGGAAAACATGTTCAAGATGTGTCCACTAGATAGATATGGAATACATTTAGCTAGAAATAAGAATATGACTTTCTTTAAAATATCCTCATGATATTCTGCACTTATGTGTAGTTAATTTTCACTTAGATTAATCACTCTGCTTGGTTCTGTTTACATAATATAAAAATGTGTCTAAAGTATCATAATAATTATTCCAGAACCATCTGCTCCTTTGTGTCTCCAGAAGCAGAGAATGGCATGCGTTAGCATTTTAAGTTATTCAATTTCTAACAAATGAGAAAATTTTAGAACAAAGATAGATTTTTATGGTTCATATAACACTATACATAATTAGGCAACATACTTTTCAGTAACTTCTCAAGAATGTGAAAACTCTGGGTAAGAGAAAAATCAGATAAGAAATTAACCTCTTATGGAGGGATTTCATTAGGAAACAATCTAAGAATCTACTATATGATTCATTAAAGACTTGGTCAATATTTGCAGTGAATTGTCAATGTGATTTACTACCTAGAAAGAACATGACTCTATACTATGTGATGGAATTGAGAGCCAGTGAAATTTAAGATCGTAAGAAATATTATACTTGTTATACATTGCTTATCATTTTAGATTAATGAATGATTGAAACATCAGCAGAATATGGGGATGTCCAGTATTATATAAAGAGCTCACATTAGAAGCTGATAGTGTGGTGTGTGCTTCACAGTAGTCTTGCATTGACTTGTCAATAATGTCTTCTTCAGTGTTGCTTATGACTGGTAGCAGGGATATTCAAAACCATATGGAAGTAAGAAAATATGTTCTTTCACTAGAGCCTTCAACTTTCCATGGTTCTTGAGCTGGATAGGGTGAGTAGGAAGCAAGCAAATAGGCAAGTAAGTTGTTTTCCTTACTAGGTATACTGATGTGAACAAGGACTTTCTGTCTCTAGATCAGATCAGATCAGTCGCTCAGTCGTGTCCGACTCTTTGCGACCCCATGAACCGCAGCACGCCAGGCCTCCCGATCCATCACCAGCTCTCGGAGGTCACCCAGACTCACATTCATCGAGTCAGTGATGCCATCCAGCCATCTCATCCTCTGTCGTCCCCTTCTCCCCCTGCCCCCAATCCCTCCCAGCATCAGAGTCTTCTCCAATGGGTCAACTCTTCCCATGAGGTGGCCAAAATACTGGAGTTTCAGCTTTAGCATCATTCCTTCCAAAGAAATCCCAGGGCTGATCTCCTTCAGAATGGACCGGTTGGATCTCCTTGCAGTCCAAGGGACTCTCAAGAGTCTTCTCCAACACCACAGTTCAAAAGCATCAATTCTTCGGTGCTCAGCCTTCTTCACAGTCCAGCTCTCACATCCATACATGACCACAGGAAAGACCATAGCCTTGACTAGGCGAACCTTTGTTGGCAAAGTGATGTCTCTGCTTTTGAATATGCTATCTAGGTTGGTCATAACTTTCCTTCCAAGGAGTAAGCGTCTTTTAATTTCATGGCTGCAGTCACCATCTGCAGTGATTTTGGAGCCCAGAAAAAGAAAGTCTGACACTGTTTCCACTGTTTCTCCATCTATTTCCCATGTAGTGATGGGACCAGATGCCATGATCTTCGTTTTCTGAATGTTGAGCTTTAAGCCAACCTTTTCACTCTCCACTTTCACTTTCATCAAGAGGCTTTTGAGTTCCTCTTCACTTTCTGCCATAAGGGTGGTATCATCTGCATAGCTGAGGTTATTGATATTTCTCCCGGCAATCTTGATTCCAGCTTGTGTTTCTTCCAGTCCAGCATTTCTCATGATGTACTCTGCATATAAGTTAAATAAACATGGTGACAATATACAGCCTTGACGTACTCCTTTTCCTATTTGGAACCAGTCTGTTGTTCCATGACCAGTTCTAACTGTTGCTTCCTGACCTGCATACAGATTTCTCAAGAGGCAGATCAGGTGGTCTGGTATTCCCATCTCTCTCAGAATTTTCCACAGTTTATTGTGATCTACACAGTCAAAGGCTTTGGCATAGTCAATAAAGCAGAAATAGATGTTTTTCTGGAACTCTCTTGCTTTTTTGGTGAGCTTTCCCCCTAATCATTGTCATTGAGTCATTCATGTTTTATTATTTGGAAAGATGTGTATAATAGTTATGTCTGTATGGATTCAATACAGGTATGTTCACTCTCAACATTTAATTTCTCTCTCTATTCCTTCTAATGAAAGTCTAAACCTTTGGCTTAGCTACAGGAAGCTTTCTTTGCATTTAAGCAATTAAACATTTTCCTTTTCCCTCCATGTCCATTTCTGAAAACAAAAACAAATAGATTTTTATTTATTGGGAATAAATAAATAAGTGGGAAAAATACATTATATTGGAAAATGATGGGAAAAATACATTATATTGGAAAATGATGGGATGGCTTTCAGTTTTAGATCTCTTCCTAAGTAGCCAATAATTATGGACAAGTTATGGGCAAATTGCTTAACCACTCTTGGTCTGGGTTTTCTTGTTTGTTGGATTGAGGAGATTGGATTAGGTAAGTTCTAAGACTTGTATCATTGCTGTGTTTTTATGACTCTAAGCATTTTATTGAGTTAGTCCTCTTATATACACTTATGGATAAGTCTATATAAGTACACATCTCCATTCTCCCCTTATTTTGTCTCCTATGAACTTTGAAAAGAGCTATCTCTGTCTCTTTTTGGAAACATTCCTCTTTTTCCTTCAGTGACACCACACTCTGCTGGTATTTCTCTTAACTCTCTAACTGCTCCTTCTCAGTCTTTTTGCTGAGAACTTTTTTCCTCATTAAATATTTCTGTTGCCTTTCCTGAGCACTCTTCTATTTTGCATACTTTCTCCATCTATTACCTTACTGACACTCATATGTCTAAATGTTATGTATATCTTGCTGATTTTCATATCCATATATTTAGCCTTGATTTTTCCTTTGAGCTTTTGGTTTATAGTGTTTTAAACTGCCTGCTTGATCTCTCCATTTGAAGGGTTAATACAAGCTCTAATTCTAACACATCTTACCTTAAACTCATGATTTCTCTACTCTCACCATTGTCAGTCCTATTTTGTTGTTGTTGTTTTGTTTGTGTGTTCATTGCTCAGTCATGTCTGACTCTTTGCAATCCCATGGACTGTAGTCCAACAGATTCCTCTGTCCATGGAATTCTTCAGGCAGTAATACTGGGGAGGGTTGCCATTCCCTTCTCCAGGGAATCTTTCTGACCCAGGGATCGAACCTGAGTCTCCCGCATTGCAGGCAGATTCTTTACCATCTGAGTCACAAATCCTATTAGTAAACAGCAAGTCCACCTGTCTTCTGATTGTTCCAACCACAAATCTTAGACCTATTCTTGATTTCTTCTCTTTTTTCAGAATCCAACTGTCAGCATATCCTGGTAATTTTTCCCCTGAGATTTATAATGACCCTATTTCATTCTCCTCATCACTACTCCACCATCTTGGTCAAGAAACTCACTCTTTCTTATCTGGACCTTTACAGAACAAAGTCCAGACCCTCACTTCCACTCTTGTCCTCTACAACTCTTTTTCCAAATAGCAGCTGGAATAATCTTCTTACTATGTAAATCAGATTATGTAAGACATCACACCAAAGACTGTCCCTTCCTGGAAAATCAAAGCACTCTACCATGGCCTTTTAAGACCCACACTTTGACCCCCTCTGCAGGTTCATCTTGGGCTTCCTCAGTGATTCAGACAGTAAAGAATCCACCTGCAATGTGGGAGACCTGGGTTCAATCCCTGGGTTGGAAAGATCCCCCAGAGGAGGGCATGGGAATCCTCCAGTATTCTTCCATGGAGAAGTCCAAGGACAGAAGAGGCTGGCAGGCTACAGTCTATGGGAACGCAAAGAGTCAGCCATGACTGAGTGACTAAGCACATCACACACAGCTCCATCTTGTGGCCCTTCCCCCTGCACCCACGGTTCCACTAGCCTTTTAGTTCTGTGAAAAAACAAAGTTTTTCCTGCCTCAGAACCTTTGCATGTTTAATTCCTTCTGCCTCTAAGACTGACTCCTTCTCATCCTTCCCATCACACTTAATCACCTCTTTAAGAGGCTTTCCTGTGTAATAAGAGAAACATCCTATCTGATATAGTTCCATTCCTCATTAGTCCTTATTCCTTACTAGCAGCATTCACACCTTTTATATTGTACTCATTACAGCAACTATTATTTTTTTGTAGATAGTCTTCTTGAAGTGGACACTGTTAGATGCCTTCCTAATATCTCTTCTTGCTCTTTTCTTATTAAGAAGCCCTTGGTATTCTTCAGAGTATCATTGTGCCCAGGTAAATAGAAATGCTTCACTAAGTTTTCTTGCCACTAGTGTGATACAAGTCTAGTCAAATAGTCTTAAACTGATGGTTTCCTGGGAAGCTTAGAAACTCAATCCCATGTGTAATGCATTCTTGATCGTTACATTTTCCTCTTGGATGCAACTGAACGAGAACAGCAGCCATGTCCATCTTGCAGTCCCTGCATGTTCCTTAAATGCCTGACACACAGTAAGCTCTCAGTTAATGTTTGTTAATTTAAGACTAGAATTTGAAGCACAAAAACAACCGCCAAAAAAAAAAAAAAGCCAAAGCAGACATTGGGGAAGAATATTTTCAGCATACATCAGAAATACTGTTAATACATTTAAAATATGAAGATTTATATAAAGCAATAGAAAGAAATATTAATAATATCAAAGTAATACAGACTAAAACAATAAATTGGCATATTTTAATCAAATATTTGAAACAATCCATTGTTGTTGAATGCAAAATGAGACTGATATTTTTAATTGATTTTGTTTGTATTATAAACAGGCTCAACTCTTTTGGAAAGATTTTTAGTACAGTTCATTTCAGTACAGTCGCTCAGTCGTGTCCAACTCTTTGTGACCCCATGGACTGCAGCATGCCAGGCTTCCCTGTCCACCATCAACTCCTGGAGCCTATTCAAACTCATGTCCATCAAGTCAGTGATGCCATCCAACCACCTCATTCTCTGTTGTCCCCTTCTCCTCCTGTCTTCAATCTTTCCAAGCATCAGGTTCTTTTCTAATGAGTTGGAGTTTTAGCTTCAGCATCAGTCCTTCCAGTGAATATTCAGGACTGATTTCCTTTAGAATGGACTGGTTTGATCTCCTTGCAGTCCAAGGGACTCTCAAGAGTCTTCTCCAACACCACAGTTCAAAAGCATCAATTCTTCAGCGCTCAGCTTTCTTTATGATCCATACATGACTATTGGAAAAACCATAGCTTTGACTAGATGAAACTTTGTCAGCAAAGTACTGTTTCTGCTTTTTAATATGATGTAATAGGTTGGTCATAACTTTTCTTCCAAGGAGCAAGTGTCTTTTAATTTCATGGCTGCAATCACCATCTGCACTGATTTTGGAGCCCCCAAATATAAAGTCACCCACTGTTTCCATTGTTTCTCCATCTATTTGCCATGAAGTGATGGGACTGGATGCCATGATCTTAGTTTTCTGAATGTTGAGCTTTAAATCAACTTTTTCACTCTCCTCTTTCATTTTCATCAAGAGGCTCTTTAATTCTTCTTAACTTTCTGCCATAAGGGAGGTGTCATCTGCAAATTTGAGGTTATTGATATTTTTCCAGGCAATCTTGATTCCAGTTTGTGCTTCATCCAACCTGGCATTTCACATTATGTACTGTGCATATAAGTTAAATAAGCAGGGTGACAATATACAGCCTTGACATACTCTGTTCCTTATTTGGAACCAGTCTGTTGTTCCATGTTCAGTTCTAACTGTTGCTTCTTGACCTGCATACAGATTTCTCAGGAGGCAGGTCAGATGGTCTGGCATTTCCATCTCTTGAGTTTTCCATGGTTTGTTGTGATCCACACAGTCAAAGGCTTTGGCATAGTCAATAAAGCAGAAGTAGATATTTTTCTGGAATTCTCTTGTTTTTTTCTATGATCCAACAGATGTTGACAATTTGATCTCTGGTTCCTCTGCCTTTTCTAAATCCAGCTTGAACATCTGGAAGTTCATGGTTCATGTACTGTTGAAGCCTCGCTTGGAGAATTTTGAACATTACTTTGCTAGCTTTGAGATGAGTGCAATTGTGCAATAGTTTGAGCATTCTTTGGCCTTGCCTTTCTTTGGGATTGGTATGAAAACTGACCTTTTCCAGTCCTATGGCTACTGTTGAGTTTTCCAAATTTGCTGACATATTGAGTGCAGCACTTTCACAGCATTATCTTTTAGGATTTGAAATAGCTCAACTGGAATTCCATCACTTCTGCTAGCTTTGTTCATAGTGATGCTTCCTAAGGCCTGCTTGACTTCACATTCCAGGATGTCTGGCTCTAGGTGAGTGATCACACCATCGTGATTATCTGGGTGATGGAGATCTTTATTGCATAGTTCTGTGTATTTTTGCCACCTCTTCTTAATATCTTCTGCTTCTGTTAGGTCCATACCATTTCTGTCCTTTATCGAGCCCATCTTTGCATGAAATGTTCCTTTGGTATCTCTGATTTTCTTGAAGAGATCTCTAGTCTTTCCCATTGTATTGTTTTCCTGTATTTCTCTGCACTGATAACTGAGGAAGGCTTTCTTATCTGTCCTTGCTATTCTTTGGAACTCTGCATTCAAATGAGTATATCTTTCTTTTTTCCCCCTTGCCTTTAGCTTCTCTTCTTTTCTCAGCTGTTTGTAAGGCCTCCTCAGACAACTATTTTGCCTTTCTGCATTTCTTTTTCTTGGGGATGGTCTTGATCACTGCCTCCTGTACTATGTCACAAACCTCTGTCCATTATTCTTCAGGCACTCTGTCTATCAGATCTAATCCCTTGACTCTGTTTTTCACTTCCACTGTATAATCAGAAGGGATTTGATTTAGGTCATACCTGAATGGTCTTGTTATTTTCTGTACTTACTTCAATTTAAGTCTGAATTTTGCAATAAGGAGTTCATGATCTGAGCCACAGTCAGCTCCCAGTCTTGCTTTTGCTGACTGTGTTGAGCTTCTCCATCTTTGACGTCAAAGAATATAATCAGTCTGATCTCAGTATTGACCACCCGGTAATGTCCATGTGTAAAGTCTTCTCTTGTGTTGTTGGAAGAGGGTGTTTGCTATGACTAGTGCATTCTCTTGGCAAAACTCTGCTCACCTTTGCCCTGCTTCATTTAGTATTCCAAGGCCAAATTTGCCTGTTACTCCAGGTATCTTTGACTTCCTACTTTTGCCTTCTAGTTCCCTATAATGAAAAGGACATCTTTTTTCGGTGTTAGTTTCAGAAAGTCCTGTAGGTCTTCCTAGAACTGTTCAACTTCAGCCTCTTCAGCATTACTGGTTAGGGCATAGAGTTGCATTACTATGATAATCAATGGTTTGCCTTGGAAATGAACAGCGATCATTCTGTCGTTTTTGAGATTGCACCCAAGTCCTGCATTTCAAACTCTTCTGTTGACTATGGGGACTGCTCCATTTCTACTAAGGGATTCTTGCCCACAGTAGTAGATAAAATGGTCATGTGAGTTAGTGTTTTTAGTGTTTCACATCAAAAACTGTAAAAGTGACATCCTTTGATTCAGTAGTTTGTAATTTTTTTTCCCCCTGAGAAGGAAATTTTGATAAAGGACATTATTCTTCACAGGAAAAGTACTTGAAATGTCCAACTGCAGAGGAATATGTGTTCCCCACCTTCTAATAGAATTTTATGTGACCATTACAGATAATTATTAAGCCTTTGTAGAAATAGAAAAACGATTAAATCAGGTGTTGAAATACAAGGTAGGAATGTGATCTCTGTGGTGAGTCATGGACGACTGTGATGAGGCCTTGTTATGACTACCATAGCTGTAAGCAATCAAAGGTTTGCAGAATCGTCCAGGTTTAATAAGCCACAAAAGATAGGAAACTTGCTGTCTGTTAAAAGTAGAGCACAAAAGTGGGTGGTGCTTTGCAGTCTGAGGAGGTCTATTTTCCTTCTTTGGTTGCAATGTGGTCAGTATCCTCCCAGTAGCCTTATTGGCAGCAAAGTCATGCAGCTGGTCATGGTTGGATCAGCAGTGGTGAATGACACTCTAGGTTTAATATAACAAGCTGGAATCATGTTGGTGATACAGGCCCTTGCCCAGTATTCTACTGGTGCTCAGCTGGCTGGAGATCTTTCTCCATTGACTCCAGCCCAGTTATGCCCTCACTATGCACAGACTCCAGGCAATCCCCCACAAACCAGAGTTGCCAATGTATAATTTCAATATAATATAGCTTCTAAATAAGCACAGGTAGACTTCATATAACCTCTTATCTATATCATAAGAGTTTTGGGATCAATTACAAAGTGTTATGTGTTAGTCACTCAGATTCTTCGCAACCCTATGAACTATAGCTTGCCAGGCTCCTCTGTCCGTGAATTCTCTAGACAAGAATATTGAAGTGGATTGCCGTGCCCTTCTCCAGGGGATCTTTCCGACCCAGGGATCGAACGCTGGTCTCCTGCATTGCAGGCAGGTTGTTTACCATTTGAGTCATCAGGGTAGCCCCGATTAGGAAAAACAATTTCCTAATAAACTATTTGAGCAAGTATTTTGGCTTTGGTGTACATGGGCACTGTAAGCAGGCAATCTGGCTAATTCAGAATTCAGTCCTGATTTCAAACCACTCTAACTCAAAATCACATATAGTTGGCTTGTTGTTTCCTACAATGTTGATTGACTTTCATGTAAACATACCTGTGAAGTTGGAAAATATAAGAAAGAATGAAAGAAAAGAAAGTGGCTGAGTGGAAGGGCTGAATTGCTGATTCTGTGATGTATGAATGAAACAAATAATTATCCAGATGACTCTCTGTAGGATTCAATTCAAAGAGTAATCAGCTCAGCTCTATTTCTTTCCTCTGAACAGTCCTTTCCTGTTCTGTGTGAGATCTGATTCAGCTCAAACTGACATTATTTTCTTTTATTTTGCCACTTGAACTCCTGGTTTTGTTTACATTAGTCAAATTAAATGGCCTTGGTGGAACTGATGAGTTTTGTCCAGGAAAAAATTTAATAAAAATAGCTGCCATTTATTGAAAGGTCTATAGGTGCCCATCTTCTATGGTGGATTATCTCAACTAGTGGCTCAGTGGTAAAAGCATCTGCCTGCAAGATTGATAGGCTATAAGTCCATAGGGTTGCAAAGAGGTGGACACAACTGAGCGACTGAACATACAGCATAGCACAAGCCTCAAAATAGTTCTGGAAGCTGGATATTATTATTTCATAGTTATTTTGCATATCATGGATAAAGAGTCAGAGGCTTAAAAAGTTTAAGCCATAACTTATGACAAGGTATGCTCATCTCTGGTTCCGAAGATCATGCTATTTGCCTCATACATGAAGCTTAAAATTTTTTTTCTCCTTCTAAGAGTTAACTTTGCCTGTGCAGATGTGATTTTAGCTTTTTATTAAGGACAAGGGTGAAGAAGAGTTATTACACATGTATGGCATTTGCAGATCTTAGTATCTCCGATTTAGGAAAGAATTGTAATAATGCCACTCAGTATTCCACCTACCTCTGGTAAAAGGAAGATTAGAAGATTGGAAAATTTGACATGACTTTGATGTGTTAAATGCTAAATAGTGCTGCACAGGATAAAAATTCTTTGGAAGAAGACCATAACTATTTTTGCAGGTGTTTTAAGAGCAAAAATCTGTTCACTCAGTGATTCCACATTTTTGGGAAGAAGGTAACTAGGAAAAATTTTAGTTTTTTTTTTTTTTTTTCTCAAGGAAGAAACATGAAAATGCCAGAAATATAGAGGTAATTATTTTGATCAAGCACTTACGTTACTCATTATGATGGCAAAATCAATTTGTCCTTTATAGAATCATTTGTCAAAAAGCTTGGAAGTATAGCACATTGATAACTGAGGCAAAAACAATTATATTTGGTTTCTTGATTAAGAAGAAAAAAACAAGTATAACCCATTAATTAACAAATTTACGAAGAGTCTCAAGTCAAATATACACTTATTTTTCTTTATGACTACGAGGTGATTTGACATTCATAAAATCCCATAGCAGTTTCAGCAGTCCAAACTTTCTAAATGTCAAGAGAAGATAAATTGAAGCTTCAGTGGTAACTTGTTCAATAAAATACGTAAGAAAAAAATTAGGGTTTGTGAAAAGGAAAATATTGATCTATCAGAACACTTGAAACTGCTAGAGATGGGATCCACGTAGAAATATTTGACATAGTCTTGGAATATAGCTTTGTATTAGGCTGTAATCCAAATTACAAATCTGTATTTAACCAGATGACAACTAAGGTCAAGATCTGAATCATCCAACAGCTTGATCCAGACCTTTTGTGAGGCCCTGCTAGCCTTTGAGACTTCCCTTGGCATCTGGGTTGACACAAAGAAGCATTAAATATACTGCAACAAGATCGGAAAACTGGCTCCTAAATAAGGCTCATTTCTTTTAAAACCATGGACTTAATATCCATTAAGCTCGTGAAAGTTCCTTCAGAAACTTCTTTGTGTGGGCTGTAGCTCATTTTCATACTTTATTTTTTTCACCCCATCACTTAGGACAATTAAAAATCCACAAAAGTTATTTGAAGTAACCAATTAATACTTTGAGAGGCAACAATTAATATGTAAATTATACCACATTTAGAGTCTCAGGAGGAATGAATTAAATTGAAAATATACAACCCTTTAGAAGTTAAAAAAGATATTGTTTTACCATTACAGATTTTCTAAATCCATGTGATTTTTCTTCTGTGGTTCATTTTATTATCTCCTTGCCTAGAAGTACCAAAACAAATGACCGTGCCTGTCTTAAATGCATTACATCAGGAGACTAATAGAAGGATATTAAACATGATAGTCACATTTGACAGAAGACCTGATGAGGCAAATAACAATGCACATAAATAAATGTGAATTCAAAACAGAATAATTACATCAAAAAGTAAATAATTATCATTGCCATTTCCTTCTCTGAAATGCTCACAGGGAAAAGAAGGACCAAGAGGTCATTTGGAAAACATTATCAAACAGGCAAAGTCTTCACTCATGCGTGCAAATTCCGTGGTACAATTAGATTTTGAATGGTTTTTCCTGGTGACTGGATAATGTTAGGGAAATATGAATGTTATCAATAGAACACTTTTGAAATAGTAGCTGAGTCTCCCTGGCTGCTTTTTATACACAGTCTGCTCTTCTCAGGGCTTGGCCTGTCGTCTAAACCTCACAACAGCTCTATGAAAAAGGCACTGTGGTTACTGTCTTACAGGAGAGGAACCCCAGGGCAACGTGATTGACTGAGTCTGCCCAGAGAACAGGGCCAGGGTCTGAGCCCGAAGATCTAACTCAGGAGCCCACCTTTTCCACCATGATGTCATCTCTGAGAAAGGGGCCAGAAAATATCATTGGTATTTTTTTGAGCTTAAGTATTAAACTGTTAGAAAATTAGACAGGTGAATATTGGTATTTAGATAATTGTCATCATGTTTACTTCTTGCTATTATTATTACTACAATCTAATTATTATTATTCTAAACATATGATAAAAATATGTTGTAAGAATTAATGCACAGGTGTATTGTTTTCCCACTGATCTCAGGAAGGTTTAAATGAATCATCTCATTATTTTACTTTCAGTTCAGTTCAGTCGTTCAGTCGTTTCTGACTCTTTGCAACCCCATGAACTGCAGCAAGCCAGGCCTCCCTGTCCATCACCAACACCCGGAGGTCACTCAGACTCACATCCATCGAGTCAGTGATGCCATCCAGCCATCTCATCCTCTGTTGTCCCCTTCTCCTCCTGACTTCAGTCTTTCCCGGCATCAGGGTCTTTTCCAATGGGTCAGTTCTTCATATCAGGTGGCCAAAGTATTGGAGTTTCAGCTTTAGCATCAGTTCTTCCAATGAATACTCAGGACTGATTTCCTTTAGGATGGACTGATTGGATCTCCTTGCAGTCTCAGGTACTCTCAAGAGTCTTCTCCAATACCATAGTTCAAAAGCATCAATTCTTTGGCACTCAGCTTTCTTTATAGTCCAACTCTCACATCCATACATGACTACTGAAAAAACCATAGCTTTGACTAGATGGACCTTTGTTGACAAAGTAATGTCTCTGCTTTCTATTATGCTGTTTAGGTTAAATTTTTCCCTTAATTAGAGATTAGAAGAAGCTACATTTATTCTCCTAGTGTAAATGACAAATATAGAGGTGGTTACTTAGTTATTGGTAGTGGATATTTGCAAGAGAGTTGAGCTAATAATTAAAATTATTGTGGAAAACAGGTATTTTGCAAAGAACTACCCAGTACTAGATTCTCTTTTTTCTTATGTATTGAGTTGGCCAAAAGTTTATTTGGGTTTTTCCATAACATATTATCATTATCATCACCACCTTCATCACCATCGTTCCTGTCTTTTTCCCCAAAGATATGAAACAATTGCTTGAACTATATGCTTCAGGCAGAATTATTAAGCATGTGTTCCATACAGAACACTGCATTAGCTGCTTTGTGATAATAATTTTGAAATGCTCTAACTTTTGAGAGCCTGCAGTTTCACTGGGTCAATAAATCATACACACAATTAAAATCAAAGATGTCTGAGGAAAATACTTTTACAAGTAGAAAATCACATAAAAGTGTGTAGATTATCTCCAAGTGGGAATTAAGGATAAGTAGGAGGAAAATCTGAAAATGGTCATTGAGAAGGAGGTTTTTAAATTGAGTTTTATGAGCACAGTAAGTTGTGTACACTCACCTAAATCTATTTATTTTGTGACAGTTTTTACCAAATTTTCTCTTAAAGATGGAACTTTTTTATTTTCTGTGAAAAATACTGTGCTAGACAGTCAGTATGGCTCTGCTGCTCAGTCACTGTGTGATCTTGGCAAATTACTGTGCCTCTGTTTTCTTACCTGTGAAGTGGAGATGATGGTAATATCTGCCTCATAGGGTTCTTCTGATGATAAGTGAATTAATAGGAGCAAAGCAGTACAGTGCTTGGCACTATATAAGATGTAACTACTTGGATTATTATTTCAGTGGGGATAGCAAGTTCTAATCATGTACATTTAAGATGTATAGGTATTAAGGCAAGAGTCATTTTGTATGTTTCAGAAAGAAGAGGGAGGGCAAAAGACATGCCCTGAGCTAAAAACATGGCAAAAGCACAGATATGGAGAAACATAGGGCTTGTTTAATGTCATTTTGTTTTGTCTGGAGGAAACAAATAAGTGTTATATCTTATTTATCATAAGGCATATTTACAGATCAGATAAGAAAGATGAAGTTTTTGAGGACTCATGAACATTAAATGTTGAATTCCCATTTTGCCTTAGAAGTCTTAGGTTTTTTGATAAGAGCAAATACATCATTCCCAAGACTGCCTACATGAAGTGGATAAAATACTAGGAGACAAAACAGGATAGAATCCACTGAAAATTTGAAAATTAACTGGTCTTTCAAGAGGATTAAAAGCAATCATTTCCTTCTGCCCCACATATTTGTGTAGTAAGGAGGCATTTTATTCTTGGTTTTTCCTGAGAATAAAAACTGTTCTCAATACTATAAGACAATGTAACCGATTTCTATAGGAAAATTCTCACTTAAGCAGTTATTCACCTCTCTGATCACTTAGCTCATTTGTTATTGTTAACTCAGGTGAAAGTGAAAGTCCTTCACCTCCAGTACATATTCCCAAAGCTTATTGACTTATTTTTATAGGGGTGCTCAGGTTTTTATAGTAAAAAGCCACTTGAAAATCTTGTCTAAATGTATTCAGGTGCATGCTAATTGATTTTCCTCCTTTTATTAAAATTTGACAAGAGAACAGCTGGAGACAGTTTATTTACTAATTGGAAATCTTGGGCTCGAGAGACACTTGGAAAAGAACAGGAGGGGAAAACTAGCATGATTTAAAAGAACACAAGTGTTCTTCCTGACAGTGAGATATAATATTTATACATTTGCCCATTGACTACTTCCTCTACAAAACTTCTGGCTCAGAAATAGTCTGGAAATTAAATTAAAACTGTCTCCTGCATGATGTTCCAGAATGGTAAATATATGTATCTTTTGGTATTTGATAGCTGATACTGCTGAAATATATATTTCAGAACCTTCTGTTTCAGATGATAATCACTCAATTCAAACTATTTTAAGCAAAGGATGGAATTTATTAACTCTAACTGGAAATTTCAGAGTGGTTCTAACTTCAAGCATGGAAGGGACTCATGTAATATCTTCCGGATTCTGTCTTGCTGTATCTTGTAACTTTCCTTCCCTTGTGGTCTAGGTACACTTTCTGATGTGTTGTTGTTGTTGTTGTTTTGTAACAGCAAAGATGGCCCTCACAACCCCAGTCTTAAATTATTATGGCTTGAGGTTTAGAAGGAAAAGGCAGCCCTTCTCCCTAACATGCATGTATCAGGTGTGAGAGGAGTTCCTGACTGTATTTGCTTATAACAAAGGTCCTCTCATTTGATAATAAGCTGCTCAAACTTTACATATATACATATCATAAATAAACTCGATAAATGTGTTAAACTGCAGATTTTAATTAAACCTACTTTTACATTTGTTATATAGGTAACTTAACTCCCAAGGCATATAGGTTGCCACAGACATCTTTTAAGCCATATTATAAAAAGGAAGAAAAAGAATAAATAGAAAAAAGAGAAGTCTTCTTCTAGAAGTACCATACTTTGAACAAGCTGTATCACTGAAAACTATTAGACCTTGTATGGTCAGTCGCTCAGTTGGGTCCGACTCTTTGTAGCACCATAGTCTGTAGCCCACCAGGCTCCTCTGTCCGTGGAATTTTCCAGGTAAGAGTACTGGGGCAGGTTGCCATTTCCTAGTTCAGGGGATCTTCCCCACTCAGGGGTCGAACCTGTCTTTCACGCATTTCCTGCATTGGCCAGTGGATTCTTTACCACCAGCGCCACCTGGAAAGCCCGTGTTGTTTTCTAGGAATTGAAAGAATAGTATCCCCAAGGCACACTATTAATATTAGACCTCAGGGTTGAAACATTATATATATTACTGAGTTGCATTATGTTTCTAGGAGAAACAGTGAGAAATCCTGAGAAGTGAAAACAGCAGTGAATATGGGAACCTAAGGAGGTGGATACACATTTATGCTGTTCTTTTGTTGAGAGCACTCAAACTATGGTGACTTTGAGCTTACAATTTGATGGTCACACAAGATGCAGGACATACCGACAAAACCTAGATCTAAAATACACCTAACTGGAGATTCTGAGGTTGATAATAGAAAAATAATGAGAAAGAGAATTATTTGAAAAGATAGCTGTTAAGAGTGTTTTTAGTCAACATGAGAATGTTAAATCTCTAGATTTAACTCTTTTGTTTCTGTTGAGTGGCTTAGTTATGTCTGACTCTTTGTGACCCCGTGGACTGTAGCCCACCAGGCTGCTCGGTCCATGGTTTCCTAGGCAAGAATACTGGGAGTGGGTTACCATTTCCTTCTCCAGAGGATCTTCCTGACCCAGGGACTGAACCCGTGTCTCCTGTGTCTCCTGCACTGGCAAGTGAGTTCTTTACTACTGAGCCACTGGAACTCAAATGTTTCTATATCCTTAATGTGGGTGTAAACTAGAAATAAAACCATTCCTCAGGAGGTAACAGTAAAGGATGTTGCTTATCCTAACACTGCAGCTGAGTGAGAGGAGAAAACAATCCCTTGGAAATGTATAACTTTAATCTTCATATAGATATGTGGTCTAGATCCATCCCATCTATGTAGCAAATAAATAAACAAAATCCATTAATTTGTGATTTCAGTGAAAATCATTCTGGGATTGTAATGCCCAGAATTGCAGTGTCTAGTAGAAGCAAGTACATTGTCTCAGGAAAACCTTCCTTTTAGGCCTCAGACTTCCCACATGTCAAGATTAAGATACATGAGTAAAACAAATGTCACAAAATACATGCGGACATAAGGTACCATGAGTTAAAGCTAGCAGAAAAACAAACCAACCTGAGGACTCTTTAAATATCAGCACAGAGTGCGTGCGCACATGCTCAGCCGTGTGTGACTGTTTGTGACCTCATGGACTGAACCTCCATCTCCTGTGTCTCCTGCACTGGCTGGCAGATTCTTTACCACTGAGCCACCTGGGAAGCTCACAGACTATAAATACGTTTAATCAGATCAGATCAGATCAGATCAGTCGCTCAATCGTGTCCGACTGTTTGAGACCCCATGAATCGCAGCACGCCAGGCCTCCCTGTCCATTACCAACTCCCGGAGGTCACTCAAACTCACATCCATCGAGTCAGTGATGCCATCCAGCCATCTCATCCTCTGTCGTCCCCTTCTCCCCCTGCCCCCAATCCCTCCCAGCATCAGAGTCTTCTCCAATGAGTCAACTCTTCGCATGAGGTGGCCAAAATATTGGAGTTTCAGCTTTAACATCATTCCTTCCAAAGAAATCCCAGGGCTGATCTCTTTCAGAATGCACTGGTTGGATCTCCTTGCAGTCCAAGGGACTCTCAAGAGTCTTCTCCAACACCACAGTTCAAAAGCATCAATTCTTTGGCACTCAGCCTTCTTCATAGTCCAGCTCTCACATCCATACATGACCACAGGAAAGACCATAGCCTTGACTAGGCGAACCTTTGTTGGCAAAATGATGTCTCTGCTTTTGAATATGCTATCTAGGTTGGTCATAACTTTCCTTCCAAGGAGTAAGCGTCTTTTAATTTCATGGCTGCAGTCACCATCTGCAGTGATTTTGGAGCCCAGAAGAAGAAAGTCTGACACTGTTTCCCCATCTATCTCCCATGTAGTGATGGGACCAGATGCCATGATCTTCGTTTTCTGAATGTTGAGCTTTAAGCCAAACTTTTCACTCTCCACTTTCACTTTCATCAAGAGGCTTTTGAGTTCCTCTTCACTTTCTGCCATAAGGGTGGTGTCATCTGCATATCTGAGGTTATTGATATTTCTCCCAGCAATCTTGATTCCAACTTGTGTTTCTTCCAGTCCAGCGTTACTCATGCTGTACTCTGCATATAAGTTAAATAAACAGGGTGACAATATACAGCCTTGACGTACTCCTTTTCCTCTTTGAAACCAGTCTGTTGGTCCATGTCCAGTTCTAACTGTTGCTTCCTGACCTGCATACAAATTTCTCAAGAGGGAGATCAGGTGGTCTGGTATTCCCATCTCTCTCAGAATTGTCCACAGTTTATTGTGATCTACACAGTCAAAGGCTTTGGCATAGTCAGTAAAGCAGAAATAGATGTTTTTCTGGAACTCTCTTGCTTTTTCCATGATCCAGCAGATGTTGGCAATTTGATCTCTGGTTCCTCAGCCTTTTCTAAAACCAGCTTGCACAATAGGAAGTTCACAGTTCACATATTGCTGAAGCCTGGCTTGGAGAATTTTGAGCATTACTTTATTAGCATGTGAGATGAGTGTAATTGTGCGGTAGTTTGAGCATTCTTTGGCATTGCCTTTCTTTGGGATTGGGATGAAAACTGACCTTTTCCAATCTTGTGGCCACTGCTGAGTTTTCCAAATTTGCTGGCATATTGAGTGCAGCACTTTCACAGCATCATCTTTCAGGATTTGGAATAGCTCAACTGAAATTCCATCACCTCCACTAGCTTTGTTCCTAGTGATGCTTTCTAAGGCCCACTTGACTTCACATTCCAGGATGTCTGGCTCTAGGTCAGTGTTTAATATATTTATAGAAATTAAAGAGGGAGTTGAAAGTGTAATAGAAGAGCAATACACTTAAAATTTTCTTGGGAGGTAGAAAAAGAAAAAAAAACTCAGAAAAGTAAGAAATGGAAAATAAAATAATTAAGAAAATGAAAAAAATATGGTTGAGACACATATAAGAGTTTTTTTTTTTAATTTTTTTTATCAGATCAGATCAGTCGCTCAGTCGTGTCTGACTCTTTGCGACCCCATGAACTGCAGCACACCAGGCCTCCCTGTCCATCACCAACTCCCAGAGTTCACTCAGACTCACATCCATCGAGTCAGTGATGCCATCCAGCCATCTCATCCTCTGGCGTCCCCTTCTCCTCCTGCCCTCAATCCCTCCCAGCATCAGAGTCTTCTCCAATGAGTCAACTCTTCGCATGAGGTGGCCAAAATACTGGAGTTTCAGCTTTAGCATCATTCCTTCCAAAGAAATCCCAGGGCTGATCTCTTTCAGAATGCACTGGTTGGATCTCCTTGCAGTCCAAGGGACTCTCAAGAGTCTTCTCCAACACCACAGTTCAAAAGCATCAATTCTTCGGCGCTCAGCCTTCTTCACAGTCCAGCTCTCACATCCATACATGACCACAGGAAAGACCATAGCCTTGACTAGGCGAACCTTTGTTGGTAAAGTAATGTCTCTGCTTTTGAATATGCTATCTAGGTTGGTCATAACTTTCCTTCCAAGGAGTAAGCGTCTTAGCTATATCATAATCTAATTATCTGATCTAGCAGTTGATTACAGAAAGATAAGGGGGAAGAGTAAAGTATTATAATTTAATAGCTGAGAATTTTCCAGAATTGGTAAAAAGTACCAATGCTATGGTTTTTCCAGTGGTCATGTATGAATGTGAGAGTTGGACTGTGAAGAAAGCTGAGCGCCAAAGAATAGATGCTTTTGAACTGTGGTGTTGGAGAAGACTCTTGAGAGTCCCTTGGACTGCAAGGAGATCCAACCAGTCCATTCTAAAGGAGATCAGCCCTGGGATTCCTTTGGAAGGCATGATGCTAAAGCTGAAACTCCAGTACTTTGGCCACCTCATGCGAAGAGTTGACTGATTGGAAAAGACTCTGATGCTGGGAGGGACTGGGGGCAGGGGGAGAAGGGGACGACAGAGGATGAGATGGCTGGATGGTATCACTGACTCGATGGACGTAAGTTTGAGTGACCCTCGGGTGTTGGTAATGGACAGGGAGGCCTGGCGTGCTTCGATTCATGGGGTCGCAAAGAGTCGGACACGACTGAGCGACTGAACTGAACTGAACTGACCAATGCTTAGATTCAGGAAGTTCATTAAATCCCCATGCATGGTAAATTAAAAGAAATTTTCAGTTAAACACATTATGTAAGGCTGTAAACTGAGGTGGGGAATGGTGCAGATGAAGTGGGTGGGTGGAGGGAAATGTTTTAAAAGTTGTTGTTCAGTCAGTAAGTCATGTCTGAAATACAGTGCTGAACTTCCACACTACAGAAGGAAGAAAAGGAATATAAAAATTTCATTTAACTGAAAGAAAGATCAAAAAAGGAAAGAGAAAAAACACAGTTCAAATGTAAGTGCAAAATAATATTGTAGCAACAAGTCCACATATGTTAGTCATCATAATAAACATAAATGGACTAACTTTCCATTTAAGAGATAAAAATCGTCAGGCTCTATAAAAAAATAAAACTCATCCTTTTGTAAAAGATACAACTAAATCTCAGGATACAGAGAAATTATAAGACTAAAAAAAGATCCACAGGGCAAATGCTAAAACCTCTGTAAAGTTAGAGTAATTAAAGCATTTCAGTAATGGTGCTGCTGCTGCTGCTGCTGCTAAGTCGCTTTAGTCGTGTCCGACTCTGTGCGACCCCATAGATGGCAGCCCACCAGGCCCCGCTGTCCCTGGGATTCTCCAGGCAAGAACACTGGAGTAGGTCAGTAATGGTGCAGGGACAGTCAAACAGGCATGTTATCCAGGTTTGGCCGCTCAGGGGCACCCATGCCAGACATGAACTCTGGGGCTGGTGACAAATGGCAGGAGGGCAGTAGTGTTGGTGGTGGAAGTGGTTGCTGCAGTTATTTCCTTATCAGGCCAGTTCTGCAGTGGGATTGTCAATGTTTTCCCTGGAAGATTACCTGGAGCTGGAAATTCTGTAATCTACCCTATCTACCCTATGTATCACTCACCTAGAGCCAGACATCCTGGAATGTGAAGTCAAGTGGGCCTTAGAAAGCAACATTATAAAAAGAGCTAGTGGAGGTGATGGAATTCCAGTTGAGCTATTTCAAATCCTAAAAGAGTATGCTGTGAAAGTGCTGCACCCAATATACCAGCGAATCTGGAAAACTCAGCAGTGGCCACAGGACTGGAAAAGGTCAGTTTTCATTCCAATCCCAAAGAAAGGCAATGCCAAAGAATGCTCATACTACCACACAATTGCACTCATCTCACATGCTAGCAAAGTAATGCTCAAAATTCTCCAAGCCAGGCTTCAGCAGTATGTGGACCATGAGATTCCAGATGTTCATGCTGGATTTAGAAAAGGCAGAGGAAGCAGAGATCAAAATGCCAACATCCATTGGATTGAAAAAGCAAAAGAATCCCAGAAAAACATCTACTGCTGCTTTATTGACTATGTCCAAGCCTTTGACTGTGTGGATCACAACAAACTGTAGGAAACTCTTCAAGCGATGAGAATGCCAGACCACCTTACCTGCCTCCTTAGAAATCTGTATGCAGGTCAAGAAGCAACAGTCAGAACTGAACATGGAATAACAGACTGGTTCCAAATCAGGAAAGGAGTATGTCAAGGCTGTGTATTGTCACCCTGCTTATTTAACTTATACCCAGAGTATATCATGAGAAATGCTGAGTTGGATGAAGCACAAGCTGGAATCAAGACTGTTGGGAGAAATATCAATAACCTCAGATATGCAGTTGACACCACCCTTATGGCAGAAAGTGAAGAAGAACTAAAGAGCCTCTTGATAAAAGTGAAAGAGGAGAGTGAAAAAGTTGGCTTAACACTCAGCATTCAGAAAATCAAGATCATGGCATCCGGTCCCATCACTTCATGGCAAATAGATGGGAAACAGTGGAAACAGTGACAGCCTTTATTTTCTTGGGCTCCAAAATCACTGCAAATGGTGACTGGAGCCGTGAAATTAAAAGACGTTTGCTCCTTGTAAGAAAAGTTATGACCAACCTAGACAGCATATTAAAAACCAAAGACATTATGTTGCCAACAAAGGTCCATCTACTCAAAGCTAAGATTTTTTCAATAATCATGTATGGATGTGAGATTTGGACTATAAAGAAAGCTGAGCACTGAAGAATTGATGCTTTTGAACTGTGGTGTTGGAGAAGACTCTTGAGAGTCCCATGGACAGCAGGGAGATCCAACCAGTCCATCCTAAAGGAAATCAATCCTGAATATTCATTGGAAGAACTGATGCTGAAGCTGAAATGCCAATACTTTGGCCACCTGATGCGAAGAGCACCTTTTCAAAGGTCATTTGAAAAGACCCTGATGCTGGGAAATATTTAAGGCAGGAGGAGAAGGGGACAACAGAGGTTGAGATGGTTGGATGGCATCACCAACTCAATGGATATGAGTCTGAGTAAACTCTGGGAGTTGGTGATGGACAGGGAAGCCTGGTGTGCTCAAGTCCACGGGGTTGCAAAGATTCAGACACGACTGACTGACTGACTGAACTGAACTGAACAGAACCCTATATCTCTAAACAAACAAATGCTCTCCTGCTGTGCTTTTTCACTTAAAGTCAACTTTTATCACTTGCAACTAAGAATCCTGACTAATAGAAAATAAGCTTCCTAAGAGGAAGAAGAGAATATTTTAAGGTTTTAGCCTTAAATTAGCCTCTGGATTGCTAGTTGGGATCCTGTCACTCTTATCTTTCCTGCAAAATGGGAGCACATTTCTGAATGCTCCCATGATTTGCAATGATTTCTTCTCTTCCATTTCTCAGCAAAATGTGAAAGATTAGAATCTATGTTCAGAAATACATCCAATTTACAAACAACCCGAAGCAAGAGATATATTTTTAAGCAAAGTTCAGCTTTCAGAAGTTCTTGATGATAATTTAAAAAGAAAGTGATGATAATTTGGAAAAAAATGATAATTTAAAAAGAAACCTGAAGGAGGAGAGTTGATACATGAGGTACATAACTTTTATATTTTTTAATTGTATATTACATATTTTTATATATTAAAAGTGATATGTAATTTTTTTGGAGATTTTTCTCTTTCCTTTCAAGTTTTTTTTTTTTTTTTTTCCCTGAAATTCAGGCCTAGTTATTTGTACCTTGACCCAGTATGCAGTTCAGTTCAGTCACTCAGTTGTGTCCAACTCTTCAAAACCCCATGAATCGCAGCATGCCAGGCCTCCCTGTCCATCACCAACTCCCGGACTTCACTCAGACTCACATCCATTGAGTCAGTGATGCCATCCAGCCATCTCATCCTCTGTCGTCCCCTTCTCCTCCTGCCCCCAATCCCTCCCAGCATCAGAGTCTTTTCCAATCAGTCAAATCTTTGCATGAGGTGGCCAAAGTACTGGAGTTTCAGCTTTAGCATCACTCCTTTCAAAGAAATCCCAGGGCTGATCTCCTTCAGAATGGACTGGTTGGATCTCCTTGCAGTCCAAGGGACTCTCAAGAGTCTTCTCCAACACCACAGTTCAAAAGCATCAATTCTTCGGTGCTCAGCCTTCTTCACAGTCCAACTCTCACATCCATACATGACCATAGGAAAAACCATAGCCTTGACTAGATGGACCTTTGTTGGCAAAGTAATGTCTGCTTTTGAATATGCTGTCTAGGTTGGTCATAACTTTCCTTCCAAGGAGCAAGCGTCTTTTAATTTCATGGCTGCAGTCACCATCTGCAGTGATTTTGGAGCCCCAAAAAATAAAGTCTGACACTATTTCCCCTGTTTCCCCATCTATTTCCCAAGAAGTGATGGGACCCAGTATTACTTTTCTTAAATGATTTTTCATGTGACTTTGTTTAAATGCCTGCCTCCCTGGGATATTGTAAGCATCATGAAAGCAGAGAAGTGCTTGTCTTGTTCATTGCATACTTCTGGTGCCTAACAGACTGCCTAGTATATAATAAGTGACTAAAAAAAATATTCTAAGTTAAATGAAAAATAATGAATAAGTAGAATATGGTAAAGGCAAAACATTTTTTATTCACTTATTTCACTAAAATGATCATTTCAGACTGAGTGGTTTTAAATACAATACCATAGAAACATTTTAAAAATATATCTGCATGATTGATTAGCATGAAGAAGTACAAATTGTGTTTTTATATCTCCAAACTAACAAAATGACTTTTGATTATAGACAAGTTTAATATTCTCATTCAAAATTCAACTATTCCAGAAAAAATTTAATTTAATTTAATTTTATGTATCAAATAGGTCCTCTCCCAGGATTTTCTTTCAATAAGTTCATTAAATCTTCTGGATTTGAACAGAAGATTAATCTCCAGAGCTTTCGTCTAAATGTCTGTGTAGCACTCTCTACTTTAATGAACTTGCCTTTCTTTAGGAATTATTCTTTTTCAGTCTTTAAATAAAATTTCCACTTCTTCCGAGGACCTTCTAAATTAAACAATTCATCTGCCTGGACAGCACCTATTCCTTCTTCCTCTAGATTAATATTATTTGGAATTTTTTCTTAAAAAACCTTTCTTGATATTTATGATAAAAGTGAAATATTAAGTCAAATCCATAGTGGACTTCCATGATTGACATTGTACTTTGCTGGCCTTGAAATGTATGTCCGTGCTGGTGGGGGTGATGGTGAGAGGAGTGAGATGGAGTAACCATTGCTGAATCTCTCTGTGGAGGGACTGCCCGCCATGTATATCCCCTAGATATGATCTCATCCATATGGGATTGGATCCACATGGGATCCTCATCCACATGGGATCATTCTCCAATGTTCTAATGCACTCCACATTTCCAGTCCCTGCCTGATTGAACAATGCTCAGCGTGTCCCCTGTAGAGCCAGAGAGCATCTGGGGCATTCTCCATTCTTTTTGATCTATTATCATGGCCTAAGCTAGGGCTCAGAGGTTAAAGCGTCTGCCTCCAATGTGGGAGACTGGGGTTCGATCCCTGGGTTGGGAAGATCCCCTGGAGAAGGAAATGGTAACCCACTCCAGTATTCTTGCCTGGAGAATCCCATGGACGGATAAGCCTGGTAGGCTACAGTCCATGGGGTCGCAAAGAGTTGGATACGACTGAGCTACTTCACTCACTAAGCTCTCTGTGTTAGTTTGCTAGGGATGCTATAATAAAGTACCACGGACTGGGTTGCTTAAGCAAGGACAGCTTATCTTCTCACAGTTCTGAAGCCTAGATGTCTGAGATCAAGGTGTCAGCAGGGTTGATAGGGTTGATTTCTTCTGAACTCTCTCTCCTTGGCTTATAGGTGTCTTCTCCCCGTTTCTTCATGTAGTCTTTCCCCCGTGGTGGTGTATCCTAATCTCCCCTTCTCTTAAGGACACCATTCATACTGGATGAAGGCCCACCCTAATGGCTTCATTTAACCTTTTTCCAAATACAGTTATATTCTGAAGTACTGGACATTAGAACTTCAGTGTATGAATTTGGTGGCAATACAGTTCATCCCATAACCCCATATATCTTGCTTCTTTGGGCTTCAAAAGCCTACTTGTGAATTGTAAAGGAAAAAAAAAAAAAAAAAAACCCAGAACATTTGTTGCTTGTTCTTCATCTCCAGCCTTGAACAACTCTAATTGTCCTTGAGGAAATGATTCAGCATTAGGATTATGTGTAAAGAAAAGTACATGGATGGCTATTTTAAAATAGTGTTTCACTGCTCCTACACTTTGCCATGAGTTGTGCTGGGAACTTCCTAAAATTAATAATCTCACTCACTTGGGCACTGAGGTGACAGTCTATGCAAGAGGCTGCAGACCCAAGAAGAGTTTAGGTTAGATGCACAAGTTAGTGGGAGGATTGCAAAGCAGGAAAGTCCATCTCTAAAACTCAAGCTCTCATTGTAAAGGGGATTGTTGTTAATATTAGTTGGGCAAGAAAGTTGCAGTGTATGTAGATGCTGTTAAAGACTCATGTTGATTATAGCTAATGTATGAAGAGCATTGAGAGAGTAATATGGTGGTCTGCTCTAAAATTAGCATAGTAATAATTACTGGAGTTCATGGCAGGATCCTCTTCCTGCCATAAGACAGCCAGTGAATACATGAGCCTTATTTTTTTGCCATGTGATTCTAAGGCTTTCAATAGGGCAGAGTGGGCAGGAACCTCCCTGTTGTACTGATTGGAGCAGAGCTCAGGCCTCACAGCTCTCTAGGTTTTAGCCCACTCTTGGAAGAGGATTACATCACTTACTACCTTCAGTATCCCTTGTCACTTTTTTATACTTCTTACAAAATATTTTCCTCTGCAGAAAGGAAAATGACCAGTCTAATAATTTTGATTATGATAATCATAATGACAAAGAAATAGTATAAATTATTACCATTATGTTTTGGACTATGCACATAATACTATTAGTGAGTAAAAAAAATGATCTTTACAGACTGATTGAAATGGAATAAATCACAAAATTAATTAAATCTATTTGTCATTATTCCTGGCAGATTTTATTTTTAGTGTTTTTATAACAAAATCAATATACAAGTTTATTCATAGCAAAGTAACTTATTTATGTGAACTGCAAGTCACATAAATTACTTTTTCTTTTAGAATCAATGTAGAAAATATCTGATACCACTTATTAATAATTAAATTTTAACAAAGAGATTGAAACATACAAAGTAATGCGGTGATTTATTTTCTAGAGCAGAGGTTACAGGGAGAGGAGCGTAAAATTAGAGTGAAGAAGATCATTCAGGGTGAGATGGGGAACATGTGGGAATAATAAGAGCCTGTGCATTCTGAACTAAGAGTTCAAGGTTCTGAGACTGCTAGGGAGAGGCTGAAGGTTTGGGTTTACTTACATAATAATAGAAGAGGAGGGCTTGTGTAAACAAAGAGTACTATGGAGGCATAGATGTGTTCCTCATCTCCAACAAAGGTGAATTAAAGATGCATCTTAGGTACAGGTTTTAAAGAAATTTTCTAGCTTAAAGTTGCCAAATCCAGATAAAGGTCAATAAAGAAAAATCATTCATTAACTCATTAAACCAACATTTGTCTTGTGTCTTATGTATAAGCCAGTGTGTGGGCACTGGGCTTGCATCAATAAGAAAGACAGAGATTTCTCATTGGCCTTATTTATCTTATAGTCTTGTAGAAATTATCCAGTCTTTCTGGATATCCTAATGAATAGAACAGAAGTCTTCAATTAGATTATTTTGGATTCTGAGAGCTCACCGGGTTAAATACAGAAGGGAGTTTGCTGTGCTCTCCCAGGTCTGCTGCTATTTTTGAAGTATAGAAGCTTTTTTATTTTTTAATCTCACAAGGGACTATGAGCAACATTTCCATTCAAACCACCTCAAAATTTCAGGACGTTTTTAACAAGAGCTCACTTGGAGCCCAGAACTTCAGAGTTAGGATAAGTATCTGCTTTCTGTGGTAGTTAGACAGAGCATCTGTTTCTTATGTACCTGGGAGCCAATGGGCTACAGAAGAGGGGTAGAGGACTGCGAAAGGGAAGAGAGGAAGAGGTGCCAAGGTCAAGAGAGAGGTACACGGTCAGTGAGAGGGAGGCTCCAGGCAGGGCATTTTGCAAATAGACGAATACAGTAAGTTCCCTGCATGCAGTCAAGTTCCATCCTGAGGTCACCCTCCTAAGTCCAATGTGTTTGTAAGTCCAACAGAGTTAGCCTGGGTAGCCAACTAACACCACTGGCTATATGTTAATAGGACTGTACGGTAATAGTTTTATGATATTTTTCACACAAATAATACATAAAAAGCAAACACAAAAATAATACATTTTTAATCTTATAGTACAATACTTTGAAAATCACAGTAATACAGCACAATAGCTGGCATACAGGGGTTGGCATCCAGTGAACAGGATAGAAGAGTTACTGATTAGGGAGGGGTGGGAGATAGTAGAGCTCAAGGAGCAACAGCAATAGCAGATGGAAGACAATAGAAGGCAAGCTGCAGTTTCACTCAGGCCTGATGTTGATGGCACAGGTTCTGGTTCCTTGCTGGAACCAGATGTATGTTCACATCTTTGAAAGTTTCGGAATTGAAGGTTCATAGGTTAGGGGACTTCTATGTTGTTAGACTGCCTGTGATGTTTCATCTTTAGCAAGATTCCAAATTTCCTATTTCAAGGAGGTGTCTGCTCATCTGCTGTCTATCCCATCCCAATACTTGGGAGGCAGCAGAGTCTATCAGTACAAGAACTCTAATGTTTACTGCTGGGTCTTCCTAATACTCACTTGCAGACAGAGTCCAACTCAGGTCCTACCAGAAAGGCTTCTTGCTTGAGGAGAATGAGTCTGCTCTTCCCTGTGCCCTTTTCAATTAAATGGGCTCCTCATTGTTTCTTGCAATCAAGCCTTTATATGTAATAGGGTCCTGATCCTAATAGTTGCCTAGTATCTCAGTTCCTTGGATCCTAGATTGCTCCTGGGCCTCCTTTGTCCTTTCTCCTTAGAATGCCTTCCCATGGTAGGTCACTGCTTTCTTCCATCAGGTCTTCCTGATGCTCAGTGCATCTTGGCTATGGGTTTGCTACCTACTGGAATAGCCCCCTGACTTCCTACTCAGTCTCATTGATATGTAATGCTGCCTGTACCTCTGTTGTTTTTGGTAAAAAGGGATTTGGGAAATAATTAATAATCCTCAACTCGTCAGAAGCTTCCCTCTCTTATGAAAGTATATGAAAGTGTTAATCACTCAGTCATTTTCTAAATCTTTGTGACTCCATGGACTGTAGCCCACCAGGCTTCTCTGTCCATGGACTTCCCAGGCAAGAATACTGGAGTGGGTTGCCATTCCTTTCTCCAGGGGATCCTCCTGACCCAGGGATTGAACCCAGGTCTTCTGCATTGCAGGCAGATTCTTTACTGTCTGAGCCACCAAGGAAGCCCTAATACTGTTTGTAAAGATGCTAATTCTGGTTCAGTGGAGTTGTGAAAATGTTAGATATGATTAATGTTTACTGTGTGTACAAGCCATACATTTTGGTTTTGTTTTTACTGAATTTGTATTGGTTGAATATGTTTCCATCTGAGAACCACATAAGATCATGGGAGAAAGGAATGCTGGCTGAAAATGTTGAGCATGAATTAGATGACGAAGTATCTTTAATAGTTAAGATTACCTGTGAAGGCGCAAAACTGAGAGGATGAATACAGTTGGGCACTTGGCTTGATAAAGATCTTCTGATGCTCACCCTGATCATTGGAACCACAGACCAACATGTGACTCTTAGAATAAGTATTTTGAGAAAACCTCTTTAGGATGGAGTAACTTCATGGTCTGCTCTCTCTCAGAATTCTGTGAGGAGCAAGTCTTCCAGTCTCTGTCTGCTTGGACCCCAGAAGCTCTGCAGTACAGGGATTTGCCCGGCCACCCTCGGGGATCTCTAGCCTTTCACAATCCTAAAGTCTAACCTTTATTAAGTAAGAAGGCAAAGGCTTCAGGTTTTTCTTCTGGGTTCTCCTCAATAGTCCTAGGGCTAGACTCTTTCTTTGGAAGGAGAAAGGAGCTTTAATTAGAGTTTTGAAATGTAAATCTGACTCACTTAGCTTGCTGCCAGAATGCCTGAGCACTTGAGTGTCCTCTCCCAAAACTGTCGCATAGCCTCCTGATGGCCGTTTCTCTTCTTGCATTTTGGAGTGTAATTTTTTTTATCAGACAAGTTACTATATTTTATTTACTGATTCATTCTGCTTAAAAATGAAAAACTTCATTAAACAGCTATGTTAGTTTAATAGTTAAATCAACACAGTTCCTGATTTTAAGGAGGGAAAGTAATGGATAAGCCAGTAAGTGGCACGAAGTGATAGGTCATGGTAGAAAGTATGTACAGGGTGAAGGAATGAAGGTGAAAGGAAGAAGGGTCAGATGCCGAATTTGAAATTACTCTTGCGTGAGTTTTAAAAATACCTTAAGTCAACTCGCTGGTGATGGACAGGAAGGCCTGGCGTGCTGTGATTCATGGGGTCACAAAGAGTCAGACACAACTGAGCGACTGAACTGAAGTCAACCCCAGTGACTGCTAAGCCCTGGCTCTAAGACTTGGGCTCCACCAAGCCAGGCTTGCTTCCCATAACAAGTCCATTGGCCTCTCAGATTAATTATTCCTGTCCACAAAAGAGCAAAGAAACATCACGCCAACGCATTTGATTATCTTCTGCTTGAGGCTTTAATTAATCAGGTTTTTGCTGATTTATCATTATCTCAAGCAAGTGCCAGAAAAACATCATGGTGGAATGGAAAGGCACATTTCTTTGCTCAGAAATCACAGAAGATTGAAAGGTCTAAAGAGGCGGCTTAGACCTGGCCTTTGCCATGTACTTGGGCTTCATCCATCTGAGAATGAGGATGCTTCACTGTTATTTAAAAGCAGAAACAAAAACCTCACCTGCTGCTTGCATTTTAAGAAACTGGCATTCAGCCTGTTTTGGGGAATTGACATATGGCTTCATTTTCCTGAATTTCTGCGGCTGTGCCTCTAAGGATTGTCTAGAGATACAGACATGGTGGTTCTACTGCAATAGTTTTTCAAGTATTGGCTACCAATATTATAGGATATATGATGTTATTGATTATGGGAAAGAAAGTCCTTTTGCCTCTAGATTGGAAGTGGGTTGTATTTTAACATCTAATGCATTTGGTCTCATCATTTTCCCTGAGTTTGGCGAAACTTTGAGAAAGAGCAAACTAAGGTTGTCACAGATGGACAAATGTCTGTCAATAATAAAAAGTCTGTCAACAATAAAAAGTTTTAGGTCAAGAACAAACTCATTTTGAAAATTTTTGTCCATCTTCTTCAACAGCTAGCTTTCTTAAGGAGAGCTATACTTATTCAATTTTAAGAGTGGTTTAGTAGAAAAATTTATTCAGATCAGATCAGTCTCTCAGTCGTGTCTGACTCTTTGCGACCCCATGAATCACAGCACACCAGGCCTCCCTGTCCATCACCAACTTCCGGAGTTCACTGAGACTCACATCCATTGAGTCAGTGATGCCATCCAGCCATCTCATCCTCTGTCGTCCCCTTCTCCTCTTGCCCCCAATCCCTCCCAGCATCAGAGTCTTCTCCAATGAGTCAACTCTTCCCATGAGGTGGCCAAAGTACTGGAGTTTCAGCTTTAGCATCATTCCTTCCAAAGAAATCCCAGGGCTGATCTCCTTCAGAATGGACTGATTGGATCTCCTTGCAGTCCAAGGGACTCTCAAGAGTCTTCTCCAACACCACAGTTCAAAAGCATCAATTCTTTGGCGCTCAGCCTTCTTCACAGTCCAACTCTCACATCCAAAATTTATTACTATTATTTAAATGCTATCATTTCATTTTATACTCATGTGAACTATATGGTATAGGTTGTATTATCTCTGTTTAGTGAATGATGAATTCAGAGCAGATTAAATCAGGTGGCTTGTACAGTTTCAGACAAGTGGTATGGGGCAGAAGTGGGACTCGACTTCACCAAATCCACATGGTTTCCATTAAACCACTCTGCAGTTATGCAACCAATATTGCAGGCTCTTTGAAAACAAGTGATTATTTGTAGCATTTTTTTTTCCTCATTGTACCAGATATCACTCTGGGAGTAGATGGCTTAATTTCCTCAGTTTATGGCACTATTTTCTAGAGATGTGTAGGTAACTATACCACATAAATATGGATATATGTCTATATACTATAGCCAAAATATGGAACTATAAAATCCCATTGACTGGAGAAACAGACATAGAGAATAGACTTATGGACATGGGGAGAGGGGAGGAGAGGGTGAGATGTATGAAAAGAGTAATATGGAAACTTACATTACCATATGTAAAATAGATAGCCAATGAGAATTTGCTGTATGGCTCAGGAAACTCGAACAGGGGCTCTGTATCAATCTAGAGAGGTGGGATGGGGCGGGAGATGGGAGGGAGGTTCAAAAGGGAGGAGATATATGTATACCTATGGCTGATTCATGTTGAAGTTCTACAGAAACGATAAAATTCTATAATGCCAATTATCCTTCAATAAAAAAATAAATTAAAAAAATCCCATTGACTAACATTTTATAGAGTACTTTTAAGGACTGTGAATTAAGGATTAGATTTTACCCTACTTGCAAACTATGAAGTAAGCCTGCCACAGTTTCATGGAGGCTGGTGGAAGACACAGATTTCTCAAAGTAATAGCAATAGCCATCAACATTTTTCATATTGTTTCTCCAAGTTCCGCTTCCTATCTGGTGATACCAAGAGGGCCAGATAACACCTCTGTATGCAGTAAGTTGTATTATAGGAAGGAACTATAATGGGACAGTAAGCATGCTTCTGGGCTTCCCTGGTGGCTCAGCTGGTAAAGAATCCGCCTGCAATGCAGGAGACCCTGGTTCGATTCCTGGTTCAGGAAGTTCCCCCGAACAAGGGATAAGCTACCCACTCCAGTATTCTTGGGCTTCCCTGGTGGCTCAGATGGTAAAGAATCCACCTGCAATGCAGGAGACCTAGGTTCCATTCCTGGGTTGGGAAGATCCCCTGAAGGAGGGAATGGCTACCCACTCCAGCATTCTTGCCTGGAGAATCCCCCTGGACAGAAGAGCCTGGTGGGCTACAGTCCATGGGGTCGCAAAGAGTCATGTGACCCCATGACTGAGCAACTAAGCGTAGCACAGAGAGCAAGCATGTTTCTACTCCAAAGTAAGACTGTATTTTATTAATATCTTCTCAAAATATTCACTATACAAACATTTTTTGCAAAGAGTGTTATGGGAAGCAAGCCTGGCTTGGCCAGGCTCAGTTCTTAGAGCCAGGACTTAGTGGGCACTGGGGTTGACTAGAATGTTTTCAAAACTTACCCCAAAATAATATCAGCTCTGGTATCTAGAACAAAGGGTAGGTAAGCACTTTGGCAAGATGGTAGATAAAAGAGAGGACCATGGAGAATTGTCTCCCAGGACATATTCAACTCCTTTACTTGTGTTTGGCATACAGTTTCAGTGTCTGGGGAGGGCAATTTCCCCACACCATCCAACAATCAATTCTCTAACATCAGCGAGGTGTCCTTCAGTTCAACTCAATTCTGAGGCTATATACCTGGAGATAGCATTGGATTCCACAGACCTCACAGTCCTGCAAGACTGCTTCCCTTTCAGATGCCAATCTTAAGCCCAGGTTCCTCTGCCTGGCTATAAATCAGAGGTTCCTATGACTCCCTCTTTGGGTTTTATTAACTTGGTGGCTTACAGAACATGGGAAACCCATGTACTCACTAGATTACCAGCTTATAAAGGATATTAGAGGATGTGAATCAACAGCCAGGCAAAGAGATGCATAGGGGAAGACATGGGGAAAGGGCTCCATGCTTCCTCACTTCCTCGCCTTCTCCAGGCACACCACTCTCTAATTATGTGGTTGGTTCTCCTGGCAATCAGTCTCCACTATCAGCTTCTTATTCTTTAGGTCTCAGTTTAAACCGTCTTCAAGGAGACTAATCCTACCCCCATGCCTTGAAAGGTCTGAAGTTCTACCTTCTGTGTAAGCTAACATTTTATCCCACCACACTTTCATAGATGCTGGCAGAAGACACAAAACTTGTGGGTCAGAGACAGTCTTTATTATTACCAGACCAGGTTCATTTGCCAGACACGCAACACGCCAGATGCTGAAAAGCTGAGGCTTACAACAGAGAAGAATTTTACTTGCAAGGTAGCCAAGTGAGGAGTCAGGAGAACAAATCTCAGATCTGCCTCCCAGAAGATGGGGTTTAGGGATGTTTAAGGTTTAGAGGGGCAGGGTGATCTGAGGCATGGGGAAAAGTGACTGGGGATGAGAAAAGTGAGGTCGTGGGTGGTCTGCACAAGAGTACTCAGATTCCGTGCCTCTTCACAGGCTGCATGTTCAGAGAATGACTTCATTAGCTGCACTAAGGGTGGAGTTTTGAGCCCTATGTTGTAAAAAAGTCATCCATCGAGCATTCACTCAGGCCCACTCAGATGGTCCATGGTCTCAACTGGTCCGAACAGGCAAGATCTAGCTCCAAGTTCCAGAAAGACAAGCAATCATTACCAGTGACCCATATGTCAGAGGTGTTTTCTATAAGGAATCTCTTGGGAGTGTAGTTTAAAATCAGCTAGAAGCCAGCAATTAAAAGCCAGTGAGGCAGTTTAGGTTTGGCAGGCTTAATCAGATTTGCCCTCAATTTCATTTCTTTTAATTCTTTTCTCTCTCTCTCTCTCTCTTTTTTTTTTTTTTTTGGCTGCACTGAATCTTCAGTGTTGCCTGTGGGTTTTCTCTAGTTGAGGCTCAGTTCAGTTCAGTCGCTCAGTCATGTCTGACTCTTTGCGACCCCATGAATTGTAGCACGCCAGACCTCCCTGTCCGTCATCAACTCCCGGAGTTCACTCAGACTCACGTCCATCGAGTCAGTGATGCCATCCAGGCATCTCATCCTCTGTTGTCCCCTTCTCCTCCTGCCCACAATCCCTCCCAGCATCAGAGTCTTTTCCAATCAGTCAACTCTTCCTATGAGGTGGCCAAAGTACTGGAGTTTCAGCTTTAGCATCACTCCTTCCAAAGAACATCCAGGGCTGATCTCCTTTAGAAAGGACTGGTTGGACCTCCTTGCAGTCCAGGGGACTCTCAAGAGTCTTCTCCAACACCACAGTTAAAAAGCATCAATTCTTCTGCGCTCAGCCTTCCTCACAGTCCAACTCTCACATCCATACATGACCACTGGAAAAACCATAGCCTTGACTAGGCGAACCTTTGTTGGCAAAGTAATGTCTCTGCTTTTGAATATGCTATCTAGGTTGGTCATAACTTTCCTTCCAAGGAGTAAGCGTCTTTTAATTTAATGGCTGCAGTCACCATCTGCAGTGATTTTGGAGCCCCCCAAAATAGAGTCTGACACTGTTTCCCCATCAATTTCCCATGAAGTGATGGGACCAGATGCCATGATCTTCGTTTTCTGAATGTTGAGCTTGAAGCCAACTTTTTCATTCTCTTCTTTCACTTTCATCAAGAGGCATTTTAGTTCCTCTTCACTTTCTGTCATAAGGGTGGTGTCATCTGCATAGCTGAGGTTATTGATATTTCTCCTGGCAATCTTGATTCCAGCTTGTGCTTCTTCCAAGCCAGCGTTTCTCATGATGTACTCTGCATAGAAGTTAAATAAGCAGGGTGACAATATACAGACTTGACATACTCCTTTTCCTATTTGGAACCAGTCTGTTGTTCCAAGTCCAGTTCTAACTGTTGCTTCCTGACCTGCATATAGGCTTCTCAAGAGGCAGGTCAGGTGGTCTGGTATTCCCATCTTTTTCAGATTTTTCCACAGTTTATTGTTGATCCACACAGTCAAAGGCTTTAGCATAGTCAATAAAGCAGAAATAGATGTTTTTCTGGAACTCTCTTGCTTTTTCCATGATCCAGTGGATGTTGGCAATTTGATCTCTGGTTCCTCTGCCTTTTCTAAAACCAGCTTGAACATCAGGAAGTTCACAGTTCACATATTGCTGAAGCCTGGCTTGGAGAATTTTGAGCATTACTTTATTAGCGTGTGAGATGAGTGTAATTGTGTGGTAGTTTGAGCATTCTTTGGCATTGCCTTTCTTTGGGATTGGGATGAAAACTGACCTTTTCCAATCTTGTGGCCACTGCTGAGTTTTCCAAATTTGCTGGCATATTGAGTGCAGCACTTTCACAGCATCATCTTTCAGGATTTGGAATAGCTCCACTGGAATTCCATCACCTCCACTAGCTTTGTTCATAGTGATGCTTTCTAAGGCCCACTTGACTTCACATTCCAGGATTTCTGGCTCTAGGTCAGTGATCACACCATTGTGATTATCTTGTCGTGAAGCTCTTTTTTGTACAGTTCTTCTGTGTATTCTTGCCACCTCTTCTTAATATCTTCTGCTTCTGTTAGGTCCATACCATTTCTGTCCTTTATCGAGCCCATTTTTGCATGAAATGTTCCCTTGGTATCTCTAATTTTCTTGAAGAGATCTCTAGTCTTTCCCATTCTGTTGTTTTCCTCTAGTTCTTTGCATTGATCGCTGAGGAAGGCTTTCTTATCTCTTCTTGCTATTCTTTGGAACTCTGCATTCAGATGTTTATATCTTTCCTTTTCTCCTTTGCTTTTCGCTTCCCTTTTTTTCACAGCTATTTGTAAGGCCTCCTCAGACAGCCATTTTGCTTTTTTGCATTTCTTTTCCATGGGGATGGTCTTGATCCCTGTCTCCTGTACAATGTCGTGAACCTCAGTCCATAGTTCATCAGGCACTCTATCTATCAGATCTAGTCCCTTAAATCTATTTCTCACTTCCACTGTATAATCATAAGGGATTTGATGTAGGTCATACCTGAATGGTCTAGTGGTTTCCTCTACTTTCTTCAATTTAAGTTTGAATTTGTCAATAAGGAGTTCATGATCTGAGCCACAGTCAGCTCTCGGTCTTGTTTTTGCTGACCGTACAGAGCTTCTCCATCTTTGGCTGCAAAGAATATAATCAATCTGATTTCGGTGTTGCCTATCTGGTGATGTCCATGTGTAGAGTCTTCTCTTGTGTTGTTGGAAGAGGGTGTTTGCTATGACTAGTGCATTCCCTTGGCAAAATTTTATTAGCCTTTGCCCTGCTTCATTCCGTATTCCAAGGTCAAATTTGCCAGTTATTCCAGGTGTTTCTTGACTTCCTACTTTTGCATTCCAGTCCCCTATAATGAAAAGGACATCTTTTTTGGGTGTTAGTTCTAAAAGGTCTTGTAGGTCTTCATAGAACCATTCAACTTCAGCTTCTTCAGCGTTACTGGTTGGGGCATAGACTTGGATTATTGTGACATTGAATGGTTTTCCTTGGAAACTAACAGAGATCATTCTGTTGTTTTTGTGACTGCATCCAAGTACGGCATTTCAGACTCTTTTGTTGACCATGATGGCCACTCCATTTCTTCTAAGGGAGGCTTGTTGTTGAGGCTAGCGGAGTCTATTCTCTAGTTGCAGTTTGTGGGCTTCTCGTTGCGGTGGCTTCTCTTGTTGCAGATCTCAGGCTCTGGGGCCTGCAGGCACAGCAGTTGGGGTGCACAGGCTCCAGAGCACTGGCTCAGTAGTTGTGGTGCATGGGCTCAGTTGTCCTGTGGCATGCAGAGTCTTCCTGAACCAGGATCGAACCTGTGTCCCCTGCGTTTAGCAGGTGGACTCTTAGCACCTGGACCTCTGGGGAAGTCCCTCAGTTTCCTTATTACTCACAGCACAGAAGGCAGCACAGCTGTCATTTCTCTTCAGTTCCTCTTGTCCCCAAAATCTCAGGGGGATGGTGCAGAGTAGATCATGTCAGCGCTGTACACACAGTGGGTTTGTTGCACAGCTGCGGAAACTCACGCCGAAGAACCCTGGTCTTCTAAAGGGGACTTTCGGCAAACCTGCCCATCCTTTGCCATGGAGGGTGACACGGTCTTTACTGTGCTGGTAGGAAACCTTCCCTGTGCTTCAGAGGGAGACACTATCTCTCTCTTTTGAGGCTGCCTCTTATACAAACATCCATGAAAAGAAAGAAGGGAACAAAAGCTGACACAAGATATATATGAATGTGAGAGACCCAAGGAGAATGGTCTCCCAATACCCCTTCACTACCTCATCTACATTATGATAGGTTCACTTGTTATAAATTCTCATAAAACTGTTATTTTCTCTTGGTAACACTTATTCCAATTACATTTAATAAAGTGCTGGTATAATTGTTTGTTTTATTTATGTCTTCTTCACTAGATTCTAAGTTCCAGGTGAACGTAAACATGAAGTCGCTCAGTCATGTCCGACTCTTTGCGACCCCATGGACTATAGCCTACCAGGCTCCTCTGTCCATGGGATTTTCCAGGCAATAGTACTGGAGTGGATTGCCATTTCCTTCTCCAAGGGGTCTTCCCAACCCAGGGATCGAACCTGGGTCTCCTGCATCGTAGACAGATGCTTTACCGTCTGAGCCACCAGGGAAGTCCAGGTAGATAGAGACTAATTTAAATGCTAAACATCTAACCCTTAGCAAAGCCTACATGAGGTGATCCATAGATGCTCATAGAATTTTGTAGAATGATGAATGAACATGGCTGGGGCCTCTCTGCAAGGAGGTCCAACTAGTCCATCCTAAAGGAGATCAGTCCTGAGTGTTCATTGGAAGGACTGATATCAAAGCTGAAACTCCAGTACTTTGGCCACTGATGCAAAGAACTGACTCATTTGAAAAGACCCTGATGCTGGGAAAGATTGAAGGCAGGAGGAAAAGGGGATGACAGAGGATGAGATGGTTGGATGGCATCATGGACTAAATGGACATGAGTTTGTGTAAACTCTGGGAGTTGGTGATGAACAGGGAGGCCTGGCGTGCTGTAGTCCATGGGGTCGCAAAGAGTCAAACGTGACTGAGCGACTGAACTGAACTGGGGCCTCTCTAGTGACTATAACCTCCTTTGAGAAGTCTTCCCAGATTCTCTAAATATTGGTTTGATGTCCTATGAGCTTCTGTCCTATCTTATATGTGGTCATATTGCAACGTTCACTGCACCACTAAAATTATTTACTAAACTTTGAACTTCTCCACAGCAGAGTCATCATTTCTTCCCCAGTGGCTGGAACAATGCACAGAGTAGAAGCTTAATGGGTATGTGCTTTTGTCTGCTGCTGCTGCTGCTGCTAAGTCGCTTTAGTCGTGTCCGACTCTGTGCGACCCCAGGGACAGCAGCCCACCAGGCTCCCCCATCCCTGGGATTCTCCAGGCAAGAACACTGGAGTGGGTAGCCATTTCCTTCTCCAATGCATAAAAGTGAAAAGTGAAAGTGAAGTCACTCAGTCGTGTCCGACCCTCAGTGACCCCATGGACTGCAGCCTTCCAGGCTCTTCCATCCATGGGATTTTCCAGGCAAGAGTACTGGAGTAGGGTGCCATTGCCTTCTCCAGTGCTTTTGTCTACACAGACCTAAATCTCCCTGTTGACAGCCTTATTCATTAAACTGTTCTTGCAGGTCATCTCCTAATATCCTGTAAGAAAACAGATAAATGAGTCACAAATATAAAGTTACACCTTTTTGATTCAGTGTTTGACCCGTACTTAACTCAGAGAGGAAAATACGGGGAGGTAGCTCAGTTGAACAGCAGCGACTGTTTTGTCTGGGAATATCAAAACTAAATCAAATAAACATGATCACCAGTTCAAGATATTTTACTTTTCTTATATGTCTGATACTTCTGGTGTTGTCTAGAATATTGAATTGGGACAATTCTCTCTCTCTCTCTTTTTTTTTTTTTTTAGAACAATTCTTATTTTATTAAAAGAAAGTGGCAGGATAGCTTAGTTGAAAGTTCATGGACTTTTGAATCAGGGGAAAAAAAAACAGGAATTCTGGCTTTGCCATTATGAATTCAGGTAAGTTATACCTTTCTTGATTTCTCAATTCAAAAATAGGAATTGTTACATTTATTTTATTGTGGTAAGAAATGGATGTTACCTCTGTCATTTGCTTTGAAAACACATCTGCGCCCCATCCCTGTTGACATTTGCGAATTCTTCGCAAGTTTACCATGTGCCAAAGACCTGCTTTACCCGTAATGCTGGAGATGGCCCTGATATTCAGGCACAGGTGGGTGACAAATGGCTTGCCAAGCAGAGACACCTTCTCTAGCGGTTGACTCTGTACCTAATGACACAGCAGAGATGCTCACCCTGTGTCCCTCTTTCTGTTGACAAGGCATTAGCCATGCTTTCCAGGCTTAGTTCTTGACACAGAAGGGACAGTGCCCAACCCCTGATGACGGCTGCACTATTTTCTTCATCACGTCACTCCTATGGCACGATTTTGACGATTGTTCCTGGAACCTCAGCCTCGAGCCTGCGTCCCTAGCACTCCCCGTGGTTCTGGGAACTTTTTTGTTGTTGTTCAGTCACTCAGTCCTGTCCGACTCTTTGCAACCCCACGGACTGCAGCACACCAGCCTTCCCTGTCCTTCACTAACTCCTGGAGTTTTTCAAATACTGGAGTGGGTAGTCATTCCCTTCTCCAGGGGATCTTAACAACCCAGTGATAGAACCTAGGTTTTCCACATTGCAGGCGGATTCTTTACCATCTGAGCCACCAGGGAAGCCCTCTGGGAACTACATGATATATTTAATCTCATTTTCTACCTACTCAGTCAGAGACAGCTTCTGTCACTTTCATCTAAAAACCTCAAGCTGACATATGGCCCCAGCTTATGAAGGTCCAGTTGGTTTGGCAAGTGAGAGTCAGGCCAATTAGCTCAGGTCCAGGCAGGGTTGAGAGGCTTCTCGACAAGCCCAGAGTCTGGGGCCTTAAATGACTGATGATCTGAGCACTGTACATAATTATTTAGGTCCAGAAAAGTGGAAATGAGGCAGTCGACAATTTAAGCAAACACGCATGTTCTTTCCTTTGACTTTCTTTTTTAGGGCATTTCATTTGACTTCATGCTCAGAATTAACTCAATTTCATGCACTTGCCAAAGAAGCATGTGCCAGGGGAGTTCAGTAAGTATGAAAAGCCTTTCCTCTAAAAAGCAAGGAGCAGCCAATTTGGGGATACACCAGGCCCTCAATCGAAAAGGAGGCATTTACAGAAATCCTAAAATTTTATGAAGCATTGGCACCAAATTAAGGCATTATTTCATCATCATGTATTTTTGGTGGAAGTGTTTAGGTTTTCTGATCATAAGCATTAAAACTTTATGTGCAGACTTAGCCTTTAATTTTGCTTTCAAGGACTTTCTAATTTTTCCCAAGCCACAAAGAATAAAACGCTATTTTAAAAAGTCCTATACAATTTGGTTTTAAATAAAAACAAAGAGTAATGTGATTTTAAGAGCTCTGGGCTTAAAGTCAAAAGTTTGTGATTTCTGCTCCTCCAACTTGCCCACTTCCCACCGTTTGATCCCTCCTTGCCTCTGTTTCCCCATTTGTGGAAGTGAGTCATAAGATTTGTTTCACAGAGCTGTTTTGAGGACAAAATCCTGAGACTGTGTATACTAGAGTCCCTGCCTGGAGACTTGGCAGAAAGACCTTTAAGAAGATTGACATTTATACACCACTCTCCCTAAAGCAGGCTTCTCTGGTAACTCAGCTGGTAAAGAATCTGCCTGTAATGCAGAAGACCCTGGTTTGATTCCTGGATCAGGAAGATCCCCTTTAGGAGGGATAGGCTACCCACTCCAGTATTCTTGTGCTTCCCTGGTGGCTCGGATGGTAAAGAATCCTCCTGCAATGAGGGAGACCTGGGTTTGATCCCTGGGTTGGGAAGATCCCCTGGAAGTGGGCATGGCAACCCAGTCCAGTATTCTGGCCTGGAGAATCCCTATGGACAGAGGAGCCTGGTGAGCTGTAGTCCATGGGGTTGCAAAAAATTGGACATGACTAGGCAACTCCAGTGTTCTTGCCTGGAGAATCCCAGGGACGGGGGAGCCTGGTGGGCTGCCATCTATGGGGTCGCACAGGGTTGGACACAACTGAAGCGACTTAGCAGCAGCAGGCAACTAAACACACACACACACAGTGCACAATAGATAACTGTTGGGAAGCTGCTGTTTAGAACAGGGAGCTCAGTCTCGTTCTCTGTGATGACCTAGAAGGGTGGGATGGGGCTGGTGGGAAGGAGGTCCATGAGGGAGGGGATATATGTATACATGTAGCAGATTCACTTCCTTGTACAGAAGAAATAGCATTGTAAAGCGATTATACTCCAATTAAAAAAAAAGAGGTTGAATTGATTCTGGTTCTGACACTATTCTGACATAATGTAAGATAAACTATATGGCAAAGGGGACAAATGTTAGGTCCTTCTATAGTGCAGTTAATGTTTATTTTTAGGAAACTGCTCTCTTGTTATTATTATTTTCCCATAGTCTTAAAAATCTGAAAAGTGAAAGTGGCTCAGTCGTGTCTGACTCTTTGTGACCCCGTCGTGTCTGACTCTTTGTGACCCCATGGACTATGTAGTCCATGAAATTCTCCAGGCCAGAATATTGGAGTGGGTAGCTGTTCCCTTCTCCAGGGGATCTTCCCAACCCAGGGATTGAATCCAGGTCTCCTGCATTGCAGGTGGATTCTTTACCAGCTGAGTTACCAGGGAAGCCCTTAAAAATCTGAACCCCAAATGATTGGTCCAAATCCTTATTAGAGAGAGGAATTTTTTTTTTTTTTTAATATAAGAATGTCAGGATAGGGGCTAAAAGGAGGGAAGATCCAGATTGTGATAAATGAGGAGTCTGTAAACCTAAGTTTGTTTCTTCGGGGCAGGAGAGAAGGCATCGTGGGAAATGTGGGGCACCCCATAGGAGGATCAATCCTGTATTTCTGTATTGTTTCTTGCTCCTGGGCTGTAAGCGCTACAAATACAGTGCATATCAGCCCTCCTTTGCCATCTTCCCTCCCACACAGACACAAGAACAATTTGTTACTGTCCTAGGGCTTGCAATTACTGAGTCTAAACCTGCACACACATAAAGGAGTACAGTTCAAGTTGAGTGTCAACGTGAAAGAGCTGATAGCATTTCTAAAAACCTGCTTCCTTTGAGCCTGAAGGACTGAGAGACGTGTGTGTTACACAGAACGTCTTGGAGCAGGGCATTTGTTTGTGCTTTGATGTGTGGCCAGAGCTGTTTGCAGGGCTTATCATCGTGTGATGTTGGTTTGAAGCCTCTGCTTGACAAGGGCCGCCTCCCAGCTCCTCCACCACCCCATCCCGGGTTGTTAGTATCGGCCCTTGGTGTCTGAGACCACTTTGTCACAGCAGTGGCTCCGTGTACCCTGAAGTCATTCCTTTAACCTGCCATGCTTCTGCTCTGGCTATTTCAGCTTTCCTGACAGTCTTATCAGAGCAGTTCTGTTGGGCAATGAGGTTCTTCATCTCCAGCCTGGAACTCTAATACAGGCCCATGTTAAAGAACATCAAGGGAAGGCTGGACCCACAGAACCAGCATCAACCTTTAGGTCTATAGTTGTGCCTTGGATGAAAGTGTTACATAAGGGTGTTCATCATACACTACGACCAGCCTCGACGAGTCTGTGCACTGGCTTGTGGAGGAGATGGCTTCTCTGGGACTCATTCACCCAGGTCAGGCACTTTCAGAAGGGATTCTGGTTTTCAGGTCCCTGCAGGTTTGGTTCAGACTTCTAACTATTGGGATGGTCAGATGTGGCCAAAGCAGCTACTTGAAGAACTCATTCAAGGAAAAGGTGCTCTTTTTCATGGCTATACTATTGACCCCATTTTTTCTGCCCCACACTCCCCAGATAGCTTGTATTTAATTAATTTTGATGTTAGTCTCTCTGTCGTGTCTGACTGTTTGTGAGCTGGGGCTGTAGCCCGCTAGGCTCCTCTGTCCATGGGATTCTCCAGGTAAGAATACTGGAGTAGGTTGCCATTTCCTTCTCTAGGGGATCTTACTGACCCAGGGATTGAACCCAGGTCTCCTGCATTGCAGGCAGATTCTTTATAGTTAAAGCCATCAGGGAAGCATCATTTCTTTAATGGCTATTGACCCAATTTTGTATGTCCCACACCCCCCAAAGTAGCTTGTATTTCATTAGCTTTGCTGAGCCTCAATTTTTCTTGTCTCAGAAATGGGGATAGTATTTTATATCTCATAGAGTTTCTTTGAGGATTAAGTGAAATAATGGTTAGAAATCACTTGACAAGTCAGAGGCATTTCGTTTCCTTCTCTTTATGTTTATAACAATTGTCACAACTTGCCATCCTTAGGGATGATTCCACCATCTGTTCTGTGTGTCATGCCAACAAAAATCATGCTGAAATATATATAGAACAATAACTCAGCACTATGGCCAGTAAAAGCCTAATAAGACCTGTTAATTAGCTTGATTATTTTCAACCCTGTGCTTTGGCAGAACAAGATAAATGACAGAAATTAGTCCATGACTCTTGTATCAGCTGAAATGAACAAGAAATTTCATGGCATGCACTAAGGGCTTATGTATACGGTGATCTTAATTACATGTACATTATTGCAGTGGGGTCATCAGTGAAAGTTTTGCATATTGACTCTAAATCTGCTTAGATCCTTAGTTACCAAATAAATATCACATTCATTATTAGCCCTCATATTTGAGTAACCTAATGGCAGCCCACTCCAGTACTCCTGCCTGGAAAATCCCACGGACGGAGGAGTCTGGTAGGCTACAGTCCATGGGGTTGTGAAGAGTGGAACATGACTGAGCGACTTCACTTTTCTCTTTTCACTTTCATGCATTGGAGAAGGAAATGGCAACCCACTCCAGTGTTCTTGCCTGGAGAATCCCAGGGATGGGGAAGCCTGGTGGGCTACTGTCTATGGGGTCACACAGAGTCGGACACGACTGAAGTGACTTAGCATAGCATAGCATAGGCTTCCCTTGTGGCTCAGATGGTAAAGAGTCTGCCTGCAATGCAGGAGACCTGGGTTCAATCCCTGGGTTGGGAAGATCCCCTGGAGGAGGCATGGCAACCCACTCTAGTATTCTTGCCTGGAGAATCCCATGGACAGAGGAGCCTGGTGGGCTACAGTCCATGGGGTTGCATAGAATTGGACACAAGTGAGCAATGAACACACACAGAAGATTCTGATTATGGAGATGATTTCAAATTCTTAAACTTTTGGTATCTCAAAACTTTACTAAAATCTAAAAATGTCTTATTTTGATCATAACTAAAGGTTTCAATTCCTAAAAAAAAAACTTTACTAAAGAAGTATCCAATCAGGAATGGTAACTACTGCTTCATTTAGAACATGCAGATCAGTTGCCAGAGGTGGATCCTGACTCTGGCAATTAATTTCAAGACCACAATAGAAAACATCTAGCTTCCAGTTGGAGAAGGCAATGGCACCCCACTCCAGCCAGTACTTTTGCCTGGAAAATCCCATGGACAGAGGAGCCTGGTGGGCTGCAGTCCATGGGGTCGCTAGAGTCGGACACGACTGAGCGACTTCACTTTCACTTTTCACTTTCATACATTGGAGCAGGACATGGCAACCCACTCCAGTGTTCTTACCTGGAGAATTCCAGGGACGGGGGAGCCTGGTGGGCTGCCGTCTATGGGGTCGCACAGAGTCGGACACGACTGACATGACTTAGCAGCAGCAGCAGCTTCCAGTCAGAGTGTGTGTGTATTAAGTCACTTCAGTTGTGTCCAACTCTCTGTGACCTTGTGGACTGTAGCCCACTAGGTTCCTCTGTCCTTGGGATTTTCTAGGCAAGAATACTGGAGCATGGGTGCCATGCTCTCCTCCAGGGGATCTTCTCCACCCAGGGATTGAACCCTGGTCTCTTGCACTGGCCAGGCGGATTCTTTACCACTAGCACCACCTGGGAAGCTCCTCTAATCAGAGTAACTGCTAATTACACTCAAGATCCCGTTAGAAATTTTAGCCTCGTTATAACTCAAACTATATATCTTTCTGGTTTAAATAAGAATGCTAAATATTTGCTTATAACTTGTAGTAGTTTGGGGTTAAAGTATAAAGAAGAGAATGGTAATTGATGAAAAAATTATCTTCACAATCACTTGCATTGATTATATTACTTCTGTTTCAAAACAGAGTCAGTTTATTCAGATTGTAATCACATGTGTTATATTTTTTTAGATGGCACGATTTCATTGGGGGTGTGTCTATGGTGCTTTACAATCGGCAGATTCATTAATAAGTGACCAAAGCTCTGCCTCAAGATTTAGCATGTTTAGTAGTAATTGGAGTCTCGGTAGAAAACACCCATTCCTAAAATACTATGATTATTCTATTAGGCTGATTCTAGGAGATGTTGCTTAATCCTCTATCCTGTCATTTATAGCTGGTTTTCCTAGTAATGGTGATTCACTTATATCTTATTATTGATTGTCCATAGCCAAGTGGCACTTGTGGTAAAGAACCCACCTGCAATGCAGGTAGACATAAGAGAGGCAGAATTGATCTTGGGGTCAGAAAAATCCCCTGGAGGAAGGCATGGCAACCCACCCCAGTATTCTTGCCTAAAGAATCCCCTGGTCAGAGGAGCCTGGCAGACTACAGTCCATAGACTTAGAAAGAGTCTGACATGATGGAAGCGACTTAGCACAGCACAGCATACACAGCCAAGTACTGTAATACTAATTTTAGTAAACAGAGTCTACAGGTAACTTGATACCATATTTGGTTAGCTGTCCCTTGTGTAGCTGTCTTTGTTTTGTGGAATTCTCTCTGCTAGATCTAGGAACAGGGAAAGTTGGCTTGAATATTTGAAAGAATACCATTCTGTTGGCATAGAACTAAGAAATATAATATAAAATCAATGAAGAGTGATTTTGCTGTGTGTTTTACTATTGTATCAGCTGAACAGTTTATTTGTGTTTTTCCATAACATGTTATGAAAAACCCAAACGAACTTTTTGGCCAACCCAATACTTTTCATGTCTCACTTCCATCCTTAGACAGAGATAAGAATGTCTATGTATCAAGCTAAGGAACTAAGAAGAAAATGACCAGGACTGGGTGTTTATTGAACAATTTTAATGTTAAACTATATAGGATTAACTAGCAATCTACTTCTGCTTCATTGATTACTGTAAAGCCTTGGACTGTGTGGATCACAACAAACTGGAAAACTCTTCAAGATATGAGAATACCAGGCCACCTTACCTGCCTTCTTAGAAAGCTGTATGCAGGTCAAAAAGCAACAGTCAGAACTGGACATGGAACAATGGACTGGTTCCAAATTGGGAAAGGAGTATGTCAAGGCTGTATATTGTTACCCTGCTTATTTAACTTATATGCAGAGTACATCCTGCGAAGTGTCAGGCTGGATGAAGCACAAGCTGGAATCAGGATTGCCAAGAGAAATATCAATAACCTCAGATATGCAGATGACATCACCCTTATGGCAGAAAGTGAAGAGGAACTAAAGAGCCTCTTGATGAAAGTAAAAGAGGAGACTGAAAAAGCTGGCTTAAAACTCAACATTCAGAAAACTAAGATCATAGCATTCGGTCCCATCACTTTGTGGCAAACAGATGGGGAAACAATGGAAGCAGTGAGAAACTTTATTTTCTTGGGCTCCAAAATCACTGCAGTTGGTGACTGCAGCCATGAAATTAAAAGATGTTTGCTCCGTGGAAGAAAAGCTATGACAAACCTAGACAGCATGTTAAAAAGCAACAACATTACTTTGCCAACAAAGGTCTGTCTAGTCAAAGCTATGGTTTTTTCAGTAGTCATGCATGGATGTGCAAGTTGGACAGTAAAGAAAACTGAGTGGCAAAGAATTGATGCTTTTGAAGTGTGTTGGAGAAGACTCTTGAGAGTCCCTTGGACTGTAAGGAGATCCAACTAGTCTATCCTAAAGGAAATCAGTCCTGAATATTCATTGGAAGGACTGATGCTGAAGCTGAAACTGCAATATTTTGGCCACCTGATGGGAAGAACTGACTCATTGGAAAAGACCCTGATGCTGGGAAAGATTGAAGGCAGGAGGAGAAGGGGACAACAGAGGATGAGTTGATTGGATGGGATCACCAACTCAATGGATATGGGTTTGAGCATGCTCCAGGAGATGGTGGAGGACAGGGAAGCCTGGGGTGCTGCAAAGAGTGGGGTCACAAAAAGTAGGACATGACTGAGCAACTGAATAACAACAAATATACCTCTTCATTTCCTAAACCAAATTTTGCCAGCAAGGCACCTTTTCACATAAAAATGCTTCTGCCACTAACCCTTAAATACTATTTGGCCTTATGGTGTCATGGAAATGATTGGAGACAGAGAATATGACTGTATACAGATGCCTGAATTGATACTGATGGAAACAATCTTGTGACTTGGATTCTGCATTTATATAAAGGCAGGAATTGGAAGTTCCAGACTCACTGCCCTTAGAATTGAGATGGACTCTAGTGAATTAATTTAATCAAATGTTTTGAATCTCTAGCCGTTTTCAGCTCTTAAACACCCAGCTAGGGTCTTTTTTCTGTTAGGGTCTCATCCCAAATTAAGGCACAAAAACGGTAACCAAAAACAGTTTCTTCATGATGAGGCCAAATCTGAAAAGTTGCCATCTTGAAAGGTAGCAAATTCAGTCTTATTTGAGCAGGAAAAAGCAAAAAAGCGCCCATGTCAATTTAACTTTACTCTTGGGAATCCCAATACCACAGTTTTGCAAGTGAAGTATTCCTTTGTATGGAATATGTAACAATGGGAATTTCCGAGCAGCTCAGATAAATTGGAAAGAACAGGGACATGAGTAATGAAAATGATGAAGGAGCTGGAAGACCTGATTTATGGCAGAAGATGAAAAGAATTTAATATGAATATCTTGGCTAAGTAAAGAATAGATCCTTTGATTAATAACTATGCATTCTTGAAGTGCATGAGCACTATGAAAAAATCAGTAAGTTTGGGGGTGTGGAAAACATGAATAATGGAATCAATTAAGTAAAGGAAAATAGGCTGAATGTCAAATGTAAGATATCTATTTCTGGATTTTTCAGATGTGCCTCTTGAGGTACTTTCAATGTTAAATATTTTCTAGTAAGATGAATAAGCTCTTAACATTTTCAATTGTTTTTTTTTTTTTCTAAAAGAACCAAAATCTTCCAAGAGTTTTGAAAGGATGCATTTTGTCACAGGGGCATAGTGGTCAGATTCTGGGGTCTATGATCTTCAAGACAGAGACTTTGTATCTGATGTTATCGGTCCTAAAGCTGAAGAACAGGGTTCTGATTTTCCTCTGGGAAGTTTGTCTCAGGCCTCTGAGAGAGGCTGAGGGGAACAGTTGCCAGGGCTTTGACACCCATTCATCCAGGATGACCTGATGCACATTATCAGCTAGTAAGAGGAGTCTGAGGTTCGGTTCAGAAGTTGGAAAAGTCTTCAGTTGAAATATATGAATGAAATATGTCAGCATGGTTATGCTCAGACTTCACTTGCCAAGACAAAAGTTACAAATGCATCCAAGGATGTGGAGGAGCGAATCTGGAGATTCCAAGCAGGCTGGCACCATGGTTTAACTAACACATGCACGTGGATTATCTGTCATTCCAATAAATCTTGGAATCCAGGATGGCAATTTACTGTTTAATCTCAGGCAAATGCCCACCCTCTCTGCATCTCAGTCTGCTCTTCTGTGGGCAGCTCCAAGAACTGTTTAAGATATTTATAGAGCTCAGCAAGTGCCTGATTTAGTAAGTGTTCATTGCATGCATGAGTGTTCAGTCACTCAGTCATGTCTGACCCTTTGCAGCCCCATGGACTGTAGCTTGCCTGGCCCCTCTGCCTACAGGATTTTCCAGGCAAGAATATTAGAGCAGGTTACCATGTCCTTCTCCAAGGAATCTTCCCGACCCTGAGATTGAACCTGAGTCTCCTACATTGGCAGGTGGAGTCTAAGTCACCCGAGAAGCCCCTAAGTGTTCAGTAAATCTTAGTAATTATTCTTGTTACTAGCTGGGTTCTCTACCCTGACTATATCCTCCACCACTCTGATCATACCTCTTCTTCCAAAGGTAAGGACCCGTGATGGGCTATTCTTGGAGGAGATGAAAGAGTATAATGTCATCATTCCATGAGAAAGTATGGGATATTTCACATATATGTAGATTTCAGGAAAACCTCCATGGTTGAAATTAAAATCTGAATAGTCTGACATGTCTATATTATAATATTCTAATAGAAATTCAATCTTATTCTATTTCATTGTGAATGATAATCACTTTGTTTATTCCTCTACTTTTGTCAAATCTTAATTTGCTGCTTTTATTTGTATTCTTTCTGTTATTAACCTTTTAATTCTAATTTTTATTTTACTAGGATTTTTGTGATTTCTAGTTTCACTGTAAGCCACCCCAAATCTTCTGTATAAAAATTAAGGATATAAACAAATAAATAAAATACACTTAATTGAACTATTTATAAAACAGCATTATATATATATAGTTTAGGAATATATGCTCATATTCTTAAAGAATGGAGAAATTCGTGTCAACAAAGAATAGCAAACTAATGATGCTGATTCACCCTGGGGGAAAAAAAGGGAGTTTGGGAAGGAGAATCCAGAAAGCGCTGGCTGTCCTGGGAATATATGGAATGGACCTAGGGAAAACAGTAGGTGCAGGCTTCAGATGTTGTTGTTCAGGCACTCAGCACGCCTGACTCTGCAACCCCATGGACTGTAGCATGCCAGGCATCCCTGTCCTTCACCATCTCCCAGAGCTTGCTCAGGCTCAGCCTTCAGCACCATGACAGAGTTTCCATGTTGAGTGATCCTGGGAAAATTGGCATAAAGACTGTCTACGAAGATCAATTTGATAAATTCAAAGGTGATGAGAACTCTAAAGCACAGTTGGCTTCTGCATGTGTTGCTTGTGACTCGATTCTCTGTGCTTCATATTGCACCTTCTGACAGTGCTTATGTTCCTTGTTGGTATGAATCTTTTCTGTCCTTTTATTTTATTTTCTGGGAACTCGGTGTACATACAGGGTTCTATTAACAGCACTGACAGCTAAAGTTTTTAATACCAAATGCTTTACGGGCACCATCTAATCCCATCACTTTAATCTTCTCCTAAAAATCTTTGCAATTCTACACTCGCAGTTAAAGCAGAATCAACTAAATTGAAAGTCCATCCCCTCCGGGAAGGCTAATCTAACAGTGATGTCAGAGATTGGGTTTTCAGGTACAGGGTTTGGCTGAGCACTTCTGCCTGGGTTAATTGTTGTGATGGCATAACTCTGGGTTAGGAAGGCTTAGAAAACGAGCAATTTGAAATTAGAGGCAAAACTGGAAAATAAGAATCTTGGGTGCTGCAGATATAGAGTAAGAAAAGGGATCAGTAACACCATGTGGGATTGACTTACCATGGGCAAGGCATTAAGTTTTGTAAATGAATAAATATCAGAAATCCAAGTCAGATGAGAATGTCACATCAGAAGAAGAAAATGAAGCTTACAGAGCGTTAAGTCACGTGCTCATAGCCAACATAGCTAATGGTAGATAGCTGCTGCTGCTGCTAAGTCGCTTCAGTCGTGTCCAACTCTGTGCAACCCCATAGACGGCAGCCCACCAGGCTCCTCCGTCCCTGGGATTCTCCAGGCAATAACACTGGAGTGGCTTGCCATTTCCTTCTCCAATGCATGAAAGTGAAAAGTGAAAGCTCAGTCGTGTCCAACTCTTAGCGACCCCATGGACTGCAGCTTACCAAGCTCCTCCGTCCATGGAATTTTCTAGGCAAGAGTACTGGAGTGGGGTGCCATTGCCTTCTCCAATGGTAGGTAGAGCTGGCTTCAAATCTAGATTTGTCTTCCCTCTAGAGCTCCTGTCCTTGACCTTTAGGTCATGAACTTACGTGCAAATTTCATAGTTACTTTTACTCAGCTGAGCAAGCATGTATATTTCCTCACTTGTCAATAAAAAATTTAATTTCTCTCTCAACCTCCTCTGATTTCGGATGCAAACATTTTAATTTAGACATTACCAGGGAAACCCAGTCATATTTAATTTTGTTGTCTCTCTCATTTCAGGTTTGAAGTTATTCTGCTACACCCTGCTTTTCCCTGGAGTTAACGCTATGCTCAGCAGGCTACGTAGACCGTGCAGAGGTGTTTTATTTTCTGACTTGGCTGTGTCTCGGTGGCCCGCTGTTGTCCGTTCGACTTTCCAGCTTGTCTCCACCATTATATGGTGCCTGTGGTATTTTACCAGTGGAACCCCTGCTGGACAGGCCACTTTATAGTCTCTGTGTTAGTACCCTGCTGTAATTCCCCTGTAATATACCAGCACTCTGCACTTTGGCCAACTGCTGCTCCCAGCCTGGGGGACCACAACAACCTCTCAATGTGTTCCTGCTAATTCCAGGGTGGAAAGAGGCTCTTCTCCCCAGCCCTCTTCTTCCCCTCCCATTATAGTTTATTACAATATATTGAGTGTAATCCCATGTGCTATATACAGTAGGAGTTTATTGGTTATTTTATATATAGTAGTTTGTCTGCTAGCTCCAAAGTCCTAATTTGTCCCTCCCCCAGCCTTGTCTCCCCTTTGGTAGCCATAGGTTAGTTTTCTATGCCTGTGAGTCCGTTTCTGTTTTGTAAATAAGTTCATTTCTATCTCTTTTTTTTAGATTTCATATATAAGTGATATCAAATGGTATTTGTCTTTCTCTGTCTGACTTACTTTACTTGGTATGATAATCTTCAAGTCCATCCATATAACATCATGGATCCAGCCCTCTCCTTTATCCTTGATGGTGCCCACACCACACGGGCACAGCCAATTCCTTTCCAAGGTCCTCCCCAGGAAAATGGAGGCCCAGGTTCTCCCATTTTTGAATTTAATGACTTCATTGAAAGGCTGAAGGTATTTTTGGCTTCCCAAGGAGGCTGAGCTTGTAGAATGGAGGGGTTAGGATACCACTTCCTGCCTCTCGCATTAATGTATAACTCTCATGGTTTGTATCTATTCTAGTTCTACTATCTTTTCTGCCTCAGCCTGGAGCATTCCCTCTAGATTGATGTAGGGGTGAAGAATGGAACAAGCTGACGATGTTGTTGTTGTTCAGTCACCCAGTTGTGTCCGACTCTTTGCGACCCCAGGGACTACAGCACGCCAGGCAGTTAACAATATCTTCTTCCTAATCCTTTGGTTTTACTCATGGATCTGAAATGTTTGAGCTTACTTGTCTAGTTGTTCCTTTTGAAGCTCTTCCTTAGAGCAAAATGGCCTGAGGGCTCCCAGCCTTGTTGGGGAGGTCACATCTATGGGGGGGCGGTGGGTGATGAGATGAAATAACACTCCAGTTTGTGCTTACAAATCATTTTCCAACTTCAGTGAAATAATTACACCTTGTTGGAGGCATCATTTTGGGGGGGCATTCCCAAAATTCATAATATTATTCTGTGGAAGTTACTGATGTTGAAAGGTTGCCTAAATACTGAAGACTTCATAAGTTCAGTCAAAGTTACTTAATTTGCTACTCTGCTGTTACTTCAGGAACCTTGACATTTAAGACACATAAAAAGGAATAATTATGTAAGTCATAAAATTAACACATACTGCAGCAGTTCACAAAATACGTAAGCCAAGTGTGTCTTCCTGCAGGTGTTGGGAATTCAAGGGTGAGAAAAATTTGGCATTGACACAGGATGCTGATTATTATGTGGGCTTGGGCAACTTACATTATCAATCATCCTTGTTTGCACAAGAGAAGCTCTGTTACAATAGTCTTTAAGGAATTGCCCAGATTGTTTTGTTCACATCAAAATGGTTTTAATCCTGGACTCTTGGTTCATCTCCATATCCATGCAGAAACCAAATTCTGTCTTGCAAATATTTGTCCTGGCTTCTCCATCCCCATTATTACTGCCTTAGTTCAGACCTTTGTCTGAACTAGTTTATCTCTTGTCTATAATATTATAAGATCCTCCGGACTCTTCCTGCCTCACCCAGTACATACTTTGTGCGCACCCAGGTATTTCTTATTAAATACAGATCTGATCTTTTCTTCCCACTTGGGAAGCTGTGATGCCTGGCTACTGCTTATAGAATAAAACACCATCCCTTTGAGCAAAGTGTATAAGGCACTTTTCTATCTGCATCTAAATCACGTCAGCATGTATGCATGCGTTCACTCACTTGTTCAATAGATTTTTATTGAATGCATCATGGAAATATATACAAAGATTAATGGGCACAGTTTATGCCCAGATAAGAGTGGGGTTCTGGGTAAGGAGTAGATAGAAAGGAGAAAAATAAGGAGAAAAACCACTACACTGGCTGTAATAGGAAGATGCAGAAGATACAGTGGAGTGTGTGTGTGTGTGTGTATGCGCTCAATTATGTCTGACCCTGTGTGACCCTATGAGAGATACAGAGGAAGTGTTCACTAAATCTGTTGGGGAAAGTTAGAGAAGACATTATCTTCTACTACTTAGACTTTCCTTCTCCAAGGCACCTTTAATTCAGCTGTTCCACCATCATCTTTTGATTCTGCTAAATTAAGAGTTTCATGATAAGCAAATTCTTTTTCCTTATCTTTATTGTCCCAGAGTTGCCTAACAAAGTACTTGGAACTTTGTGGCATCCAGTAACCACAGTTGAATTAGGACATCATACTGAATTTTGTCTGAAATATGCTGAGGTTTGGAACTGTCTTTGCTACTGAGGGATGTTCATTTTAATGACAATTATTTATGAAAAATAATATATTTTTTCTCCTAGATATACCCTTAGATGTTTGTCTTACTATCTGTTCTCTTTTTGAACCATAAGTATAGCCATGTTTAATTTACTTGTTCGCACTTAATTCTTAAAGTTAGTACATAGCATTTTTAAGAGATAGGATTTCAATAGTCAGAAAAAAAAAAGCTTCCTGATTATAAGGACAAACTTAACATAATAGAGAAAATACTGCAACAAAAGCACTGAGTAGCTAATTAGTGAGACTAATCATAGAAAGCTTCATGAGGAAGGTTAGCATCTAGCCTGATTTCAAAAGGAGGGATCAGGCAAAAAGAAGCGATGAGGAACGTTTCAGAGAAAGTGGTCTATACGCAAAGGTGAGAAGTATGTATAGGGCATGAGATATGGATGGTTAGACCATAGGGAGGGGAACATTTAGGATTAAAAAAGAAAGTGCTTGGTGTGCTTGCTCATTTTTTAAAGATTGTATCATGTGCTTATAAGGTGCTTAATCCAAAATTTATTGATTTCCTGGATTTAATAGCAGAATGGTTAAAAAAATAAGAAAATTGAAATCCAGATAGAATTTCCTGGATAGTACATGAAGTTAATTTTAAGTGCATAACAGGGAGGCCTGGCGTGCTGCAGTTCATGGGGTCGCAAAGAGTCGGACACGACTGAGCGACTGATCTGATCTGAACACTTATTTTTTAAATCAAAGTTTTAGAATGTAATACAGTGGATCATTTCTGTCTACCAGGGATTCCCAGGTGGCTCAATGGTAAAGAAGCCACCTGTCAATACAGAGATGCAGATTTGATCCCTGCGTTATAAAGATTCCCTGGAGAAGGAAATGGAGGCCCACTCCAGTATTCTTGCCTGGGAAATCCCATGACAGAAGAGCCTGGCGGGCTATAGAACCATGGGTCACAAAGAGCCAGACACAATTGAGCATGTATATATACATATATATATATATATGGAATATTAAACGGTTGTGCTCTGATCCCCTAAAAAAGCCACTATGAAAGAAGGAAGTTGGAAATCAAGAGAGGAGCTGTCTTGAGAGACTGGAGAGCATCATGGTAATATTAGCCCTCCACCCTCCCTGCCCTTGTTTTCTCTAAGTCCAACTTCAGCTTAGGCCTAGCGGGTGAAAGGTCTCCCCACTTGCTTTGCCAGGTTAAGTTCAGTTCAGTTCAGTCGCTCAGTCGTGTCCTACTCTTTGCGACCCCATGAATCGCAGCACACCAGGCCTCCCTGTCCATCACCAACTCCCGGAGTTCACTCAGACTCACGTCCATTGAGTCAGTGATGCCATCCAGCCATCTCATCCTCTGTCGTCCCCTTCTCCTCCTGCCCCCAATCGCTCCCAGCATCAGAGTCTTTTCCAATGAGTCAACTCTTTGCATGAGGTAGCCAAATTCTATTATTCAGATCAGAAGCTGATCTGGCAAGTTTAGTGACTTAATATCCATCGAATCATAAAAGAGACTTAATTTTATTGTGAGAAAGCTCTTACAAGGCCTAACCAATTTCTGCTTCCCATTGTCATTAATGCTCTGATTCAAAATGTGTGTTAAGTTGCTTCAGTTGTGTCCTACTCTGTGCAACTCTATGGACTGTAGCCTGGCAGTCCTCTGTCTATGGGATTCTCAAGGCAAGAATACTGGAGTGGGTTGCCATGCCCTTCTCCAGGGGATCATCTTGACCCAGGGATGGAACCCACGTCTCTTGTGTCTCCTGCATTGGCAGACAGGTTCTTTACCACTAGTGCCAAATAATGCCCACCTATTTTTAGGATAGTCTAGATTAGAACACTACTATCTCAACTTCTGGGAGAGGAGGGTGACTAAGAGTCATCGTCCCCCATCCAGGTCTACTATCAGGATTCCAGCTTTCACAGCATACTAAAAAGGCATTCAAGTGTAGAAAAGAGACTGTCTTCTGGTAACAGAATCTCATAAACGCTTGTTGCTTTAGCTGCATCTGACATTGTACTGTGGGACAAATGGGCCCCTGCAGTGGCCAGATTGTTTTCATGTTTTATCTGTTTTCCTTTGGAAAAGGTTGAACTCTCTACTTTGTTTTGTGATGTCTAGGGGTACTGTGCTTATGTGGTTTTTGGCAAGTTTGTTTGACCCTGGATTCCTCCAAATGTCATTCTCTAAGGCAACAGAATATTCACTGAAGACTCTTAAAAATACAACAGTCTTCTTTTTTTTGGGGGGGTGGGGGTTGTCCTTGATGGATTAAGGTATAATTATTTGTAATAATGAATATACTATTACAGGAACATTTTGGAGCAGAAGCAAAACATTTAAAAATGCAACAACTGCATGTAAGAAAAACAAGGTATCTTTTGATGAGCCCTTTAAGATTCATATCCCTATTCTCATCTTTGCATCAAATGTTTATTTAGTAGGATCTAATAGAGAACATCTTGCCAAGACTTGGGGACAGCAAAATGAATATATCTCCCGACTTTTCAGGAATTGCAATCTTGTACAGAAGTCAGGGCATATATTACTATAACCAGAGTATATCTAGGCTCCACAGAAAAATACAGTTCACAGTGATAATAAAAGACAAACCAGCAATATTTCTCCAGCTCATCTACTATACATAGTTTGGTCTGCCATTTCCCACCTCAAATTTTCCCAGCTAATTCAGGAAACTCTGAGGGAGTATCTCACCTGTGCTAACCAACAGGGGTTTCTTGTCTATGACTCCAGGAGGTAGACTCCAGGAGTTCTTCATCATGCCTTGGTTGGCTGGTTGGTTGTTTAGTCTCTGAGTCATGTCCAACTCTTGCAACCCCACGGACTGTAGCCTGCCAGGCTCCTCTGTCCATGGGATTTCCCAGGCAAGAATACCAGATTGCTATTTCCTTCTCCAGGGGATCTTCCGGACCCAAGGATTGAACCCACATCTCCTGCATTGCTCGCAGTCTCCTGAATTGCATGCGGATCCTTAACTGACTGAGCCACCAGGAAAGCTTTCGTCGTGCCTTACTGCGCAGGTAGCTTGGCCATCTTGAGAGGCTACCATGTTTGCTTTCCTGCCTTTTGCTCTGTTCGAGAGAAGAAAATGCTTTCTGTCCCTGGTTGGTTGCTATGGTCTACTGCCTGGACTAAAAAGAAGTACCGCTGAGTGTGCTCTGTGCCCGGCGGATCTTAATAAAGCAGCACTTTCATTTAATCACGTTATAAACTCTAACTCCCTGGGATTTTGGCTAAGTTCTGCTAGGGTTATTAGGTAAGATGGTGATGGATGGGCTGAAAGCAAATGGGAGCAACATACTTCAAGTGGCGCTTAAAACTACCCCTCCTTTCCTACGTGACCCGCTGGGCTTGGATTAATCATTGCCGACAATAATTTACTTTCACAGAATGCTTCTTTGCTTTTCAGGCACGTAGATCTTGTGCTCTCTCAACTTTAATGTTCCTCTACCTATGGATTTATTTGATAAAATATACTGAGTACCTACTATGTTTCAGGTACTCTGTTGGACCTTGGCGATATACTGGTGGATTAAACAGTCCCAGTTTCCGTTATCATGCATCTTAGCAGAAAGAATTACAGCCCTAAATGGTCTGAATATTCAGTAGATAGACAACTTATGCTTTTTAAAAAATTTCCTTATTTCTAATAGGAAGATAATTGCTTTGCAATATTGTGTTGGTTTCTGCCATACATCAACATGAAGCAGCCATCAGTCCCCTCCTTCTTGACATCATACGTCCCCTCCCTCTTGGCTTCTAACCCCTGTGCAGAATCAAGAAGGGCCATAGGACTTCAGGGAGCAATTGATTACTGGAGAGGGTGGACTAAACTCTGTGAAAGAGATGAGAGTTGAGACCTTGAGAGAAAGGACTAGATGGATGGAAATGAACAGGAATAACATTCTAGGAGAGCTGCATATGGTGGGTGCCAGAAGAGAGAAGCAGTCCAGGTTTGTGTCCGTGCATGCCAGGAGAAATTCTCAGGATAGTGTGAAGTCTCAATGACCTTGATTCAAATCACAGTCTGATCACTTAGTGTGGATGTGAGTGACTTTGGGTTAGTTCATTAGATTCTGAGTCTCAGTTTTCTAATCTGTAAAATGATGATATTAAGACCCACTTCCCTGGTGGTCCAGTGGTTAAGACTTCCTCTTCCAGTGCAAGAGGTGCCAGCTTGATCCCTGGTTGGGAAGCTAAGATCCCACATGCCTCATTGCCAAAAAAGGAAAATGTAACAGATTCAAAAAAATGTTTAACAATGGTCCACATAAAAATATTTTTCAAAAGGACCTACTTCTTGGATTTTTGTATTGAATATGAGTACAAAGCATATAAATGTAGAAAAAGTGCTAAGAATCGTGCTAGCAAATAGTAAGTGCTCAAAAGTGATAGGTCTTGGTTGAGCAGATGATGCCTGTAAGGTGAAGGAAGTACTTACTTTTACCTGTTGCTCTTGAGTGGATGAAAATAACTGAGAAACACTCTCTTGTTTTGTTACCCACAAGGTGAAAGAAAAACCAATAGAAAAATAAGTGAAGAACACAGACTATTTTCTTATAATTCTTCCAACTTCTTATCATATGTGTTGAGCAGCTGAATTACTCAGCCAGATTCTGTGTTTGGGAACATGTGCTGGGCCAGTTGGGGGCTGGGAAAGGACAGCCCTTTTTTCCCCATTGCTCTTTACTTGGTAAATGGGGAGCAGAGCTGTGTGTGAGATGATCTAACCACATACATCATTGTTATGCCAGAACATCAAGTTAGGTTATTTGAATTAAAAAGCTATTAACAAACAGGGCTCATATGTTTCTACTTCGCATCATAAACACTAGCTTATAGACACTCATCTCTATTTGTTCCAATTGTGTCCTGCCTTTTATTTGTGACAAAATCAGCTTCACTGATTTAACTTGTTCAGTCCTAACTGTTGGCTTCTAATCTGTTTCGTTTATAATCACTTTAAACTCAAAGTCAATTGTAGTGCCATAAAAATGGCAGCTTCAAAGTGAAGATGCCATTTCACATAGAATAAAGATCTTTAATTTTGATTCCACATAGTCAAGGCTTTGAACAAGTCCTTGTGGAAATCTCACCTGAGTTTCTGTTGTAGCCACACTACAGTAAAATGAGCAGAATTAGAAATAATATGTCTGGCTCTTTATAGTTCTCAGTGTCTTTTGCTGAAAGAATGCCAGCTTGTACCAGAAAATCTAAAAGAGAAAGACAGAGAATTGTCAGTGGGAGTGAGATATTTCATAGTTGCAATAAAAAACCAGCTAAAACCAAACGGAAAGTGAGAGCATTTGGTAAACATGAAAAAAAAAAGAAGCAAGAAATAGGAGGGAAAGAATTACTAGATAGGTTGCTGCTGCTGCTGCTGATGCTGCTAAGTTGCTCCAGTTGTGTCCGACTCTGTGTGACCCCATAGACGGCAGCCCACCAGGCTCCCCTGTCCATGGGATTCTCCAGGCAAGAACACTGGAGTGGGTTGCCATTTCCTCCTCCAATGCATGAAAGTGAAAAGTCAAAGTAAAGTCGCTCAGTTGTGTCCGACTCCTAGTGACCCCATGGACTTCAGCTTACCAGGCTCCTCTGTCCATGGGATTTTCCAGGCAAGAGTACTGGAGTGGGGACTAGATAGGTTAACAGTTTGCAAATAAGACAAATGGCAAAGAATTGTTGAAAGAAGAATGGTACAAGATTATTGGCCAGCGATTCAACACTTGTCTCAACTGAATGAGATGAAGACTCAAAGGGGATTGTAATTCCAATCCAGTGGGTTTCTTTTACTCTGAATTACCAGCAAACTAGAACAGCTCATGCCATGATTTAACTGAGCAAGGCATCTCTAAATTTGTAGCCCTAGTCCTTTTTGTTCCTAATATGGTTCCTTAGCCTTTCTTCTGAGATTGAACACCTGAGCACCGTTGTATTCAAGTTAATTGATTAAGCTACAATTATCATTGTAGCTGCCAGTGAGATTCTTGAGGGCATGGAGCCTGTTGTGTCCATCAGTGAGTTTCCTATGCCTGACCCAAGACTGGGCACACATTAGGTGTTCTCTGAAAGTTGTGACATGAATGAATAAACTAGTGACCCTTTGGCATGGCCAAACAGGCTTTTTAGCCCATTTCTTTGAGTATTCTTTAGACAGATTGCTTATTATTCTACTTCCTCTGAAGCAATGAATTCCCTCTGACATCCAAGAAACATTCAAAAAGAGAAATAGGACTTTGATTCCCAAAAGGGTTTCCCTGCAAACACACAGTATTTCATGTGTAATGATGAAAGAACCCAAATCAGTCTGGCACCATCATGACAGTAACTGACAGGCTGACAAGCTGTGCTTTGCCTGAAAAATCTCAGAGGGCTGGGTGTGTTTTTCATACCCTGCCAGTTCTGAGCATCCACCTGACAGATGTCTGTCGGGTGGCAGCAAGAAAGAACAGCCTCGGGGAGGCCCAGTGGTGTTGCCTGTATGTGCAGCTGGGTGTGAAAAGTGGCCTCACTTTGACTACTACGTGATCTCATCTCTGGACCTGGAACCTAAGATATTTTCATCAGCCCAATTCTGGGAATTAGAGTCACTTTCAGAAATAGGAACTTCATTGTCCCTTTATTCTAAAATGTGTGTGTGTGCGTGCTCAGTCATGTCTGACTCTTTGTGACTCCATGGACTGTAGCCTGCCAGGCTCCTCTGTCCATGGGATTTCCCAGGCAAGAAGACTGGAGCAGTTTGCTGTTTCCTACTCCAGGAGATCTTCCTGATCCTGGGATCAAAGCTGCGTCTCCTGTGTCTCCAGCATCGGCAGGCAGATTCTTTACCACTGTGCCACCTGGGAAGCACATGAAGTGAACGAAGACAGCTTATTAAAAAGTATAGATTTGGGAATCAGATTAATAGCTTTTAGGTGAGTGAAAGTGAGCAAATATCAATGAGTCTGTGATTCTTAATCCAAAGAAGAGTGTATGATACTTGTTTCACAGAGTTGTTGAGAATGGAGATAGTGTGCCTGGAGTTCATGAGATGTTTGTTTGTTCTCCCTGAAAATCCATATGTTGAAACCAAATCCCCAGGGTGATGGCATGAGGACTCATGGCCTTTGGAAGTGATTAGGTCATGAGGGGGGATCCCTCATGAGTGGGATTTGTGCCCTCTTAGACCTTGAAGTGCTTACTCTCCACTTCCACCCTGTGAGGACAGATTGAAAAAGATGGACTGTCTATGGCCAAAGAAGCTGATCCTCACCAGACACCAAATCTGCTGGTGCCCTGAACTTAGACTTTCCAGCCTCAAAAATTGTGGCATATAAATGTAAGTTATTTAAGCCACCCGATCTATGGTATTTTGTTATAGCAGCCCAAATGGATTAAGATAGGATCTATTGAGCAGTGGTTCTTAACTGGAACAGTTTTGTATTCCCCACTATCTAAGGGCATTCGGCAATGTCTAGGGACATTTTTGTTTGTCACAGCTAGGGAAGTTGCTACTGGCATCTAGTGGCTAGAGGGGTGCTGCTCAACAGCCCACAGTGCATAGAATGGCCACCACCACCCCCTCCCTCTAAATGAGGAACTGTTCTGCTCCAAGTAATCAGTACTGCTAAGCCTGAGAAATGCTGCTGGAGAGCAGGAATGCTCGAGCCCTGAGCAGAAGCTTGTAGGTTTAAGTCCTAGAAGTCTTGTTGTCTTGTTCTCCTTAAATAAACCCCCACTCAGAAATCATCTGACCCTTTAAACCATGCTCCTCATTTAAAAATCATTTGGGCTTTAGTCTTTTAACACTAGGTTGAACCAGAATGTTCTGTAACATATTTTAGTGACTCAGGCATGCACTCTTTCAGGTCTGAGACCCGTGTCATCCTCCCATAGTCTCACAGAGTCCTGCAAAATATTTCCCCAGGCTGTCTCTCATCTTCGGCCACATGCCATGGAGTGATGTGTGGGGTCTGCTCTCTGGCTTCTAACTTGCTGTGATTTCCGAGGCACTTTGTGGCAGAGTTCGCTCATAACTCAGTTGTCTAGCTGTTATGGGTAACCCCCCAACCCCCAAATTCACATGATGAAGTCCTAACCACCCAGTGCCTCACAATGTGACTGTGTTTGGGGTTCAGGTCTTTAAACAGGTGCTCTAGTCAAAGTTAGGTCATTAGGATGAACCTTAATCTAATCTGACTGGTGTCCTTCTAAGCGGAGATGAGGACTCAAACAAGTACAGAGCAAAGACTAGCAGTGTCAAGGTCACCTGGGAACTCATTAAAAATGCAGATTCTCAAGCTCTATCTCAGACTTACTGAATCAGAAACTGTAGAGGTGGGATACAGCAATATTATGTTTTTAAGAAGCCCTTCAGGAGATTCTGATACATATTCAAATTTGAGACTCTAGATATGGCATCTTCGATCCTCTGAGAATTCTTTTTGTTTTCAGCATAGTCTCTTTTGTCTGAAAGGACACTCTGGTATCTAAATGTTGGAATTCCTCCCCAGAGTGACATACTATTCTTTCATTAAAACACCCTTCAGCTGCTTTCCTATGGGGAGATCATCAGTAGGTTCACAGATTTTATGATGAGAAATTCAATTCTCAATCATCCTTCCAACAAAATCAGAGCACTGGCTAACTCATCCCCTCAAAATTATTTTCCCCTGACCAGGCTTGTAACATATTTATCCCTAGTTGCAACATTAAATGCCCTTGTGTGTTATCACCAGGCTGCAAGTTCCAAATTTATGTGCTTGATGAGGAAAGGAGGAGGGGAGGGGATCTTCTAAAAGTTTTGGATAAATAGTAATATGAATAGTTTCATGTTGTAAAGCATTTTACAATGTACAAAACTCTACCTCCTGAAATGTTTGTGTCCTCATCAGTACAGCAGCGATAATTATACTCAGCTAATAGGGATTTTAAAACAAGCTCGTGAGTTTGGTTCCCCATTTCTCAGAAGGGAAACTGCAGTTCAGAGAAATCACATGACATAAGCTGTGAGTCCTGCAAAGAGATTTTCTGATACCATCATTGGAAAACAAGACAAACCCGTTTGTTCCCACATTGTAGTTTTTTTAGCACTAAATAGGAATGGTCCAGACACCAGGACTCTCACTGACATATGCCTGGGAGACAAATTATGCTTCTTACATCTTTGGCTGCTGATCCATGGCCTCACTATAAATGACTGCAATGTACAGCCCAGGGCGGGGTGGCGGCTTTCAATTCTCTTCTGTAAATTTACAGAGGGGGAAGACAGAGTTCTAACGCCAGCTAATTACAGCTAGAGTCAATGGGAAAAAATGGGTTGTGACAAAAGCCAACCATCAGTGGCAAGGTACTGTCAGCAGTGGGAGGACTCGGGAAGGCTGGTGATGCATGGCTGTGGAAAGCTCTGAAGATGAAGGTGGCTCTTCCTGTTACTGCTGGACACCTGCTCTAAGGAGCCTGAGGATCCGGGGGAAAAACAGGCTCTGTCCACAAGTTGGAAAACTTTCTGTACTAGAATGTTGAACATTGCCTAATGCAAAAACTCTAGGGGGATGCTACAGATGATTGCCAGTTCCCCCCAAAAAGAATGGAGATAGAGTCATGTGAAAGACTTGCAGGAAACTGGAAAAACTCTGCTGAAACCTTGATGCTCGAATGAGAAAGTGTATGCATTTGTGTTTACATGTATGTACGTGCCCCCTGCCCTCTCTTTTACTCACTCAGTTGTGTCCAACGCTTTGTGACCCCGTGGACTGTAGCCTACCAAAGCTCCTCTGTCCATGGGATTCTCCAGGCATGAATACTGGAGTGGGCTGCCATTCCCTTCTCTAAGGGCAGATACATACCTGTGTGCACGCAAGCGCCTGTGCTTGTGTGATTGTGTATGTGTGTGCATGTGCTTCATGTTTCTTTTTTATACCTTTTTAAAAGCCCCACAAATATTTGCGGGAGAGGATTTTAAATGATATGTAGGCATGCCAGGTTGTCTTTGAGAAAACATAAATTTCCGGGAGCCATGGAAATTGCAATGGAATTTTCCTAGGTTCTTAAAAGAAGTGAGTGCCAAAATTTAAAGTATAATTAGAATATGTTAAAGTATATTCTTGGCAACCACCTACTAAATAGGTATTTTATGTCTTTTTTCCCCTCCCTTTCAAGATGAGAGTCAATTTTTGGCTACACCTTAGCATGTTGGCATAATTTGGATACATAACTTTGTTCTGCAGAGAAGACAATGGCACCCCACTCCGGTACTTTTGCCTAGAAAATCCCATGGATGAAGGATCCTGGTAGGCTGCAGTCCATGGGGTCACTAGGAGTCGGACACGACTGAGCGACTTCACTTTCACTTTCCACTTTCATGCATTGGAGAAGGAAATGGCAACCCACTCCAGTGTTCTTGCCTGGAGAATCCCAGGGACGGGAGAGCCTGGTGGGCTGCCGTCCCTGGGGTCGAACAGAGTCGGACATGACTGAAGTGACTTAGCAGCAGCAGCAGCAACCTTGTTCTGACCTCCAAAAGCTGCCACCTTGGCCCTTTTGTTTTTCGTTCTGAATGCATAAGTTATTGTTGCTTTTTGCAGTCTGATGATATAACTAAAGCTCCAAATAAATCACAATAATAATAATAATACAAGAGTTGACATTTATTTTCTACTATGCACTGGACATTGTTCTAAGATTTTATAGGTAATATCAACTTTAACTCCTACAGTTTAGAAGCAGACTGTCCTTGCTTCCCTTTTTTCCTGAGTTCATTGTAATGAGGGCAGAAATAATCTTTTTAAAAGTACAAATCAGAGATTGAAAGCTGACAAATCAAGGTCTGGATTTTGCCAGTGAACATATTTTGATTGGACTGCAAAGGCTCAGAAAAATATTATTTTCCAACATTTAAAAACTGATTGTTTCTCATAAGAGTTCATATCTCTGTCAGCTTTGAAAAAAGATCAGATATTTAACATTGCAGATATTTGACATTTCCTCACAGGCCAGTGATTGGCTGGGGGTGGGTAATGGTTGCCAATTTAGATGAATAGTAAGTCTTCAACATTCTGCTACACAGTTGTTTTATCTTCCTCTAAAATGTTGAAGCACCTAGGGCTTGATCGTTAGATCTCTTCTTTTTGTATACTCACTACTCTGTACTCACTCCCTGGGTGATTTCATCTAATTTCATGACTTTTAATATTATTTCAATACAGATTAATCCAAAATTAATATTTTCATTACAAAATACTCTGCTTTTCAGTAAATGTCTATTAGCAGATGAATGGATAAAGAAGATGTGGTACATATATACAATGAAATATTATTCATAATGAATAATAATAATAATGGATTAAATAATGTCATTTGCAGCAATGCCATGGATGGACCTAGAGATGATCATACTAAGTGAGAAAGAGAAAGACAAATACCATATGATATTACTTATAGGTAGAATCTAAAAAAAATGATACAAATGAATTTATTTACAAAACAAAAATGGATTCACAGACATAGTTAAAAAAGGGCAAAGGTAGACAGGGATAAATTAAGAGTTTGAGATACTATTGCAAGCAAAATAGATCAACAGCAAGGATCTGTTGTATAGCACAGTGAACTATATTCAATATCTTATAATGACCTATAATGGGAAAGAATCTGAGAAAGATTATGTATGCGTATATACATATATGCTGCTGCTGCTAAGTTGCGTCAGTAGTGTCCGACTCTGTGTGACCCCATAGACGGCAGCCCACCAGGCTGCCCCGTCCCTGGGATTCTCCAGGCAAGAAGAACACTGGAGTGGGTTGCCATTTCCTTCTCCAATGCATGAAAGTGAAAAGTGAAAGTGAAGTCGCCCAGTCTTGTCTGACTCTTCGCAACCCCATGGACTGGAGCCCATCAGACTCCTCTGTCCATGGAATTTTCCAGGTAAGAGTATTGGAGTGGGGTGCCATCGCCTTCTCCAGACCAGGCTTTAGCTGATACCAAATTTTAAAAGTCACAAGCTTAAAGAGCCTCTTCTGTGAACATTACTTTCACTTTCTTGCACTAACCCAGTGGATTGGATCCCCCAGGAAGAGCAGCATCAACATCACTGGAACTGGTTAGACATTCAGATTCTCAGACCCCACCCCAATCAGAAAATGGATAACTAATGAGAACATGCTGTATAGCACAGGAAACTCTACTTAATGCACTATAGTGACCAGAGTGGGAAGTCAGTCCAAAAGGGAGGAGATGTATGTATACATATGGCTGATTCACTTTGTTGTACAGTAGAAACTAGCACAATATTGTAAAGCAACTATGCTCCAATAAAAATGAATTTAAAAAAGGAAGTCCTGGGGTAGGGTTCAGAAATTTGTATTTTAACAAGTCCTCCAGGTGATTCTGATGTATGAGAAAGTTTGAGAACCATGGCTGGCTATCACCCACTCTGGCTCTCCAAGGGATACACTGCTTCCCTGCCACCCTCCCAAATGGAAATTGTATTCCACTTGCTCTCTTTGGACCACTGGCTTGAAGTGAGCTTGTGGTGTAGTCGTTAGGCCTCCTTGCCTCGCAGGCTGTTTTCACTCCCTCCTCTGACAATTGAAACACGTACACACACACACACACACACCTTGGGTTATCAGACCAGACTTATTACCCATTGCACCTTCTCATTTGATATCATCTTGTCTTCTGCCTCGTGCACAAACAAGCTATGCTTTTCCCATTTCTAAAACAAAACAGGGCTTCCCTGATGGCTCAGTCAGGGCTTCCCTGATGGCTCAGTGGTAAAGAATCTGCTGCCAATGCAGGAGACACAGGGTCGATCCTTGATCGGAGAGCCCACATGTCCTGGAGCGACGAAGCCCATGTGCCACAATACTGAGCCTGTTTTGTAGAGTCTGGGAGCCACAACTCCTGGAGCCCCCATGCTCCAGAGACTGCTCTGCACCAAGTAAGCCACCACAACGAGAAGCTCACACACTGCAGCTAGAGAGTAGTCCCCTCTTGGCACAGCTAGAGAAAAGTCCATGCAGCAACGAAGACCCAGAATAGCCCATAAATAAAATTATAAAATACGAAACAAAAATTTGAAAATTCTCTCATGAACTTCTCCCTTATGTCATTCTCCCATTTCTCAACTTATTTTTACAGCAGAACTTAAAATGAATTCTCTAAAATTTCTTCTTTTTCTTTTGAATCCACTAAATCAGGCTTTTTACTGACACTGCTTTACTAAAACTGCCTTTTTCAAGGTCATCTCACTTTGCTACTTCCAATGAGCAGTGTTTAGTTCTTCTCATATAGTTAGTCTTCTCTGAGTACTGACCACTTCCCTATTCTATCTATGACCGTTCTACATCTAATACCATGGCTTTAAATACCAATGAAGAATCTGCCTGCAATGCTAGAGACCTGGGTTTGATCCCTGGGTCAGAAAGATCCCCTGGAAAAGGGTATGGCTACTCACTCCAGTATTCTTGCCTGGAGAATCCCATGGACAGAGGAGTCTGCATGCTACAGTCCATGGGATAGCAAAGAGTCAGACATGACTGAGAGACTAACACTTTCACATTCATATATTGATGACTCCCAAATTTGTATCTCTAGATCCAAATGGTACCCTAGCTCTAGAGTTCAAAACTATATCCAAATGTCTGCTTCTCTTATCCATTTTGGTAATTAACAGGCATCTTGAAATTAACGTATCCAAAACCAATTGCCTATATATTCCCTCCCAGACCTGCTTCTTTACATTCTTATCTCAGTTGATTATAACTCCATTCTTCCAGTTGCTTAGACCAGAAACCCTGATAACCTTTACACTTCTTTCTCTTTCATGTCACCTGCAAAGCAACAGCAAACATCATTGGCTCCATTTTCAAAATACATCCAGAATCTGACTGCTTAGATTCTTCTTCTGGAGCTCTTACGCTGGTCCAAGCCACAATCGTATTCCGCCTGGATTGTGTGGTGAGCTCCTAAATGGTCCAACTTCTTCTCTTGTTCCTGGTGAGTCCATCTCAGAGCAGCACTGGCCTGATCCTGCTAAGCCTAAGTCAGATCTCCACTCCTCTACCCAGATCCTTTCAGTGATTGCCCCGCCAGGCCAGACTGCAAAGCAGAGCACTTATGATTGAAGAGGTCTGCTGTGATCAGTCCACCATTAAGTTTTTGATCTAAATTCATGCTTCACTCTCTCCTTGGCTCCCTGGCCTTTTTTGCTATTTTCATTCTTCCTTCCTTTCTGAAAAGTTTTGTCTATTACGCACCATGCAGCATGTGGGATCTTAGTTTCCTGACAAGGGATTGAACCCGTGCCCCCTACAGCGGAAGTGTGGAGTCTTAACCACTGGACCCCAAGAATTCCCATCTTTGCCATCTAAACACTTAACCAGCACATTCCCACGCCAGGGTCTCTGCCCTGCAGTACCTGTTGCCTTCGCCTGGACTATTTCCTTGCCGTTTTCTGCATTCCTCTCTCTCACATCCCCCAAGGTCACAATTCCAATGTTCCTTGTCTAACATTTTAATTCTCTCAGATAGCTTCTCTCTCCCTTCCATTTATTTGTAACACAAACTTTATAACTTAGCACCATATGGCAGATGGTGTATTTTATTCATCTGTGTTGTTCATTGTCTCTCTTCCATACTAGACTATAACTTTGTGAAAGTAGAAATTTGTGTCTCTTTTGCTCTTCCCCAGCACCTAGAGCAGTGCCTAGCATGCAGTAGACACTGAATATCTCTTTACTGAGAAATGATTGAACTAAAACTTAAGCTCATCATTTCAAAAAGAGCATCTGTACTCATCCACAGTCCGAAGGGATAATATAAAACTCTTGCATTTTTAATGGAAAAAAATTTATAAATATTCTTGTGATGACTTTGGTAAGGCCTGTCCCTCCTCCCACTTGATTCTGAGTAGCATGAAGACTGGAACTGAGCCTCATTTGCTCACAGTTGTCCAGGAGCAACTGTGACAACTGAGGCTTGTTCTTTGGACATAAAGCGTAATTGGAGGAGGGCACATCAAGTAATCAAGATACATAATAGTTTGATACAATGCTTTTAAAATGTCAAGATGTAAAAATCTGATGAATAGCATATCAAAATAGGATTAGTATTCCTGACTGTCTTTAGCTTCAGTCTCAAATTTGGCTTCACTTGGTGCTAATTTTACCTTTTTTACCTATATTTATATATATATTGATTTGATTGATTGATCAGAGCATGGCACATAGTAAGTGTTGGTTGCTGTAGTTATTAATGCCAAAGCACAAAGCAAGGTCTCTAAGAGATAGGTTTCTCATACTTTGTACCTTTGCTGGCCTTCATTTCTTTGTTCATGCAGCAAATGGTTGTCAGGGGGCAAAAGGGTGTGTGTGTGTGTGTGTGTGTGTGTGTGTGTGTGTGTATGCGTATAATGATTTATTAATTTAAACATTCCCCACCCACTATAAACAGTTACTTCTGCTATCATCACCATTTTACAGATGTGGAAATTGAGGTCCAAAGAGATGAAATGACTTGGGCGCGTTCATAGTAAGTGGCAGCTCTAGGCTTGATAGTGGCAGATCTTCTGTGGATAGGAAGTCTGATAGTCTGCACGGCACCAGGATACATTCCAGGAAAAGGGAATCTAAGCAAATTCCTTTTACTCTTATAGAGCAAGTTCACACAGACACCAAAATAAATCATGAAAACCTAGGAAAAAACAGATGTCACGATCTAAACACTAGGCTAGGGAAACTAATGTGGAATTATTTTATGAAGCCTGTGAAACATATGGAACATGTTACAAAGCAGGGTCATTAGATTTTGTTTGTTTGTTTGTTTTTTGTTTTAAAGTACAATTGGCTTCAGGAACCAGGGTGTAGTATAGAAGAAAGAAGAGTGAAGAAAGGAGGTAAATTATCCGACCCTCTACAGTAATAGAGACAGGTTGCTCTGATAGTTTCCTTATCATTATATACCTTTTAAAATGCTTTCTCCCTGTGAGAAATAATTCATGGGGCCCTTATGGGAATGCAGGCAATCCACTAAGCTCTAAATGGTTTTGTATATAACAGGTAGGATCCCAGGTGGGGATTATGTGCTAGAGATTATTTGTAAGTCACTCACAGCAAATACCATTGGAGCCAGCCATACTAATTGGGAATAGTGCTTCAAGGCTCTTGTTGATGTTTATCACCAGAAAGATAGCTTACCATTTAAAATGTGAAAGCAAGTTTTTAGGAAATAACATTAACACATTTAAGTGAATACCATCTCTACGCCATTGCTAAAAGCACCATCTCCCCTTGCTTTGTGCAAAAGTGAACTTTTATCGCATTAGGTGAATATTGGCAGTAACATAAGTAAATCTTTGAGAAATGGGTTAAGGGTAAATAATGTGAGAGGCCTGTAGGTCTGGCCCAGGCTTCTATCAAATTACTGTTCTTGTCCCTCTTCCTAGTGCATGTGAGGTTTGTGTGTGTGTTACTCTTGTGGCTCAGACAGTAAAGAATCCACCTTGTAATGCAAGAGACCCAGTTTCAGTCCCCAGGTTGGGAAGACCCTCTAGAGAAGGAAACGGCCACCCACTGCAGTATTGTTGCCTGGAGAATCCATGGACAGAGGAGCCTGGTGGACTACAGTCCACAGGGTTGCAAAGAGCTGGGCATGACTGTCCACTTTTTGTATTTGCAGGCTCTGTCTTAAAACAAGTTGCATAATATTTGGGTAGTGACATGGTTTTGAACTCCAGGCCCTTAGAAGACAACTTATGATTTCCCTCTGCCCTTCTCAAAAGTCATCAGCAAAGTGGGCTCCACCTGGACTTGAAGCCACAGGCTTCCCCTCCTGAGCTCCTAAGCTGTTCACCCTGGCAGACCAGAAAAAAATAAGAAAATAAAAGTGCAGCCATCCCCAGGCTCCGAGTGAAATTTTATATTCTGATCTGCCTCCTTTTAAGAGGTGTTGAAATAAAGTCAGATTTTTTTTTTTTTTTACTTCCCTTTTACTTTTACGTGATTTTCTGGGGCTCTTTGAAGTCCCAGAGCAGACCAACAGCTTTACCTAGTTTTCTTTATGAGACCTTGTGAGCGCTGTCCTCCTGTGCCGTTTTGTTCTGTGTGTTCTTGAGAGTAGAACTCATTGCTTTTTGGTGTATGTGTGGAATGATCCCTGTCCTAAATCACTGAACACTTCATTGGAAATAAAGAGGAGTTTTAAAGTTATGATTTCACATAAGAAGAGTCTTCTCTAGCAGCACAATTTGAAAGCATCAATTCACTACTCTATGCAATATGGATGACTAATAAGGACCTACCACATAGCACAGGGAACTCTACTTAGTCTGTAAAGACCTAAATGGGAATAGAATCTAAAAGAGAGTGAATATATGTGCATGTATAAATGACTCATTTTGTTGTATGGCAAAAACTAACAACATTGTAATTCAACTGTACCCCAGTAAAAAATTTACAAAACAGTAGTTATTTCAAAAGATGGAGGAGGGACATAGCCCCAAAGCATCATTTTCCAATGTAAACTCTAATCATTTGGTATCTCTCAGTAGGAAAAAAAGTCAGAGAACACTGAGACCAAACTTCTCTGATATTTCTGAAGTCAAGCACAGAGGTTTGAGAGAAAACCCTGGATTTATCATACTGTTCCTATTAGGCAATATCACGATGGATTACAGTCTAATGTTACAAGAGGGCTGAAGCAATGAGCGTGGCAGCCTTGTTAAATCACTCTGCTATCAATCAGTTCTGTGACTTTCAGCAAGACACTTTTCTGGGACTTGAGCTTTCCTTTTTCTCTAATTCTTTTCTTCTACCTATGCAAGAAGAAATTTAAAAGTTCACAGATAGAATTTCATTCATTTGTTCATTGAACATTTGTATTGATCATCTACTTTTGTGCCAAACTGATCACAGGGTACCAATGATTTAGCGCCAAGCAAAGCAAAACTTGGTTGTGACACTGTTGGAGTTTACATTCTAGTGGGAAGAGGTATGCATTATCCAAAAATCGTAAAAAGAAAAATGTATAAATATAATAATTTTAAAGAGTTAGGGGAGCCGGGGGGGAAATGCTTTGAGCCATGCACACATTTAAAAAAAAAAAAAAAAAAAAAAAAAAAAAAAAAAATAAAGGGAGAATTGAGCTAGTCCACCATGAGTATTCTATTATATGCAAGGGATAGTTTAGGAAAAAGAAAATGTTTATGACAAGATTTTTTTCACTCCAAAACAGTCTTATTGAGTCACACAGAGGAAATCATATGTCTTTATTTCATGCTATGGAGAAAAACAATTTAGTAGATTATATAAGAACTCCTTAAAGGTAGAAAACCAGTTTTGTAGAGAGAAGCCAAGCTTGTAAGGACTAAGTATGGATGAGCTTCTGTGTGAGTGAGCAAATGGGCTACATTTGTGAACAGGCTTGAAGGTGTAGGATAAGAAGAGGGAATGGTGAGTGGAGAGAGCAAGATGACAGGAGGCAGTGTGAGAGGGACCCCTACGCGGCTTCCCAGGTGGCACAGTGGTCAAGAATCCACCTCTCAATGCAGGAAATGCAAGAGACATGGGTTCAATCCCTGGGTGAAGAAAGACCCCCTGGAGTAGGAAATGGCACCCCACTCCAGTATTCTTGCCTGGAAAATTCCACGGACAGAGGAGCCTTATGGGCTACAGTCCATGGACTTACAAAGAGTCGCACATGACTGAGTGACTGATACCTCCCCATGCCCCCAGATCTTTTAAGTCTTAAAGCTACTCAACCCACATAATGTTTCTATAGGCATTGATATAGAGGTTGGACTTTGTGATTCTAGGTAATAGGCCAAGAAACAGAGATCCTGAACTGTCAGGAATCTGCAAAAAGTGAAGATGGGATCTCTCTGGGCTTCACTAAGGTTAAGTTCAATAAGATTTCTGTGAGGCAAGAGGATTCAGCAAATATCAGTGTTATACTCCATGTTTACTTACTTGCTATATTTAATGGAAGACTGCCAAAGAGAAAATTTGCTCTGCTTTTTTGCTACTAAAATGGTATCTGTTATCTCCAGTGACTGTACTCAAATCCTCTGAGCCTCATCTCCCCGTGAGCTTCAGTTCACCTCATGATATCTTATGTTATGTGCACATCTCTTTCTATAGACCCTGGTGGAAACCTGCTCTCTCAAGGATTTGGATAGACTTGGAAATTGGGAGAGTACCACTTCCAGGAGCATTCTTTATGGCGTGTGGGAACAGATGGATAAATTCATCCCCATGTGGATAGTTCTAAGATACATTAATATACTTTTTATAAACCCTCCTGCAAGAACAAGCCCCAGTTGTCCACAGAAGTGACCTCAAAAATTAGCTTTTCTTTCCTCCTTAACTTTCCCTCTTTCCTCTTTCCTTCTTATAAGAATTGCTCCTCAACTGGACTACCTGGATTCAAGTCCTCATATCAGGATCTGCTTTTGTAGGGAAGACTAAAGATGACAAATGCTAAAATCTGTGCATATTTGAAAAGAAGAATATGAATGCTGCTCTCTGTTTTTCCATTCCTGGATTTGTTTATGCCTTTGTGAATTCCAAAGGACTGTTAGTATTGCATTTTATCCTTGAAGTTATTCTTAAAGTAAGAATTTTTATTATCCCCATTGTACAGGTGGAGAAATTAAGGCTCAAAGGAAAGAAGTGAAAAAGTAACTTGCTTAGTGTTTCCCAGATGTCACCCACGTAGAACTAAAATTGGTTATTCCACAGTCATTCCACACATGGAATGCCTACCGTGTGCTACGTCCGGGGCTAGCCACTGGGCCTTGCTCTTCTTCTTTCCCCTGGGTCTCCTTTCCAGATCTCTGTAGGATCTCTCTTCTACTTGGCCTGATCTAGGCCTGATCCAGAAGAGAAGGGCACTCCCTTCCAGCATCTGGAAGGACTGGTGGACAGGATACTAAGATTGCTTTCTTCTTGAAGTTGCTGTTGTCCCAGTGGCCCAGAGATATAGTTCCTTCATCCTTCACCTCAGGGGTATCTTTATGGACTTCATTTCACTCTTCACTCTCAGCCAAATGGCCCAGGACCAACAATTCTGAAAAGATTCCTCTTTGAGAAGTTTGCCTTGGTAGCTTTTCTTCCCTGATCTCTCTGCTTGGTAAGTTCTGTAAGGTTGTTATTGAAATTATTTTATAGGATTTATCTCAAGGCTGTATCGTCTATGATCTCTCTTCAGTGTTTTGAAGTGTGTTGACTCTTAGATAGGCCTTGAATGAATATGAAATTATCCTTCCCCCACAGACAGCAATGAATCAACTACAAATGGTCTGATTTCTGAAATGATCCCTAAGGCTGCATAAGAAAATGGTACTGATCAGGATCAATAATGCTGGACTATCAATCCACAAATTAATATGCATGCCTTGATTTAGAATTGGGAAATAAGAATAAAATCAAGATCATTTAAACATCTGTATTGTTTTGCTATGTATATTATAAAAGTATATTGCAAATGGGATTAGAAGTTTGCCTTATTTTCTACCCAAAATGAAATAAAATAGCACACATAAAAAAACTGTCAAATGGACATTAATCTTAAAATATGCCTCTGCTATTAGCAGAGCAACTAAAACAGATTTTTGGTTTCAGGCTTCATTGCATTTAAGAGAGAAGTCTTAAGCTAAAAGTTTTCATGGTACTTATTTCATTTATATAGAATCTTGAGAGTCTGAAACCCCACTTTCCTAAAGGATTAGTGTTCTTAATGGTCATTTTCCAAAATTTATAGCTGCTATTTTACAAAGTTCGTATTTATTACTTTATAAATTTATTATTTAAGCTTTTTTTCCCACTAGCAAAGAACAAAACAACACCATAAAGAGCAAACACAAATTCTAGGGTTTATAAATTCTTTATGACTTAAATGTCTTATGTCATAATGTCATCATAGAGCACTTGGGGATTTTATGTGGTATGGAATTTTATATGGAATAGTAAAAGGAAATAAATTATCATAGGTCATAACTTTTCATATATATCTATATATTTATATATCAAACTGTATTTGTGTAATTATATATATAGTGTATATCAAATCAGATCAGATCAGATCAGTCGCTCAGTCGTGTCCGACTCTTTGCGACCCCATGAACCGCAGCACGCCAGGCCTCCCTGTCCATTACCAGCTCCCGGAGGTCACTCAGACTCGCATCCATCGAGTCAGTGATGCCATCCAGCCATCTCATCCTCTGTCGTCCCCTTCTCCTCCTGCCCTCAGTCCCTCCCAGCATCAGAGTCTTCTCCAATGAGTCAACTCTTCGCATGAGGTGGCCAAAATACTGGAGTTTCAGCTTTAGCATCATTCCTTCTAAAGAAATTCCAGGACTGATCTCCTTCAGAATGGACTGGTTGGATCTTCTTGCAGTCCAAGGGACTCTCAAGAGTCTTCTCCAACACCACAGTTCAAAAGCATCAATTCTTCGGCGCTCAGCCTTCTTCACAGTCCAGCTCTCACATCCATACATGACCACAGGAAAGACCATAGCCTTGACTAGGCGAACCTTTGTTGGCAAAGTGATGTCTCTGCTTTTGAATATGCTATCTAGGTTGGTCATAACTTTCCTTCCAAGGAGCAAGCGTCTTTTAATTTCTTGGCTGCAGTCACCATCTGCAGTGATTTTGGAGCCCAGAAAAACAAAGTCTGACACTGTTTCCACTGTTTCCCCATCTATTTCCCATGCAATAATGGGACCAGATGCCATGATCTTCGTTTTCTGAATGTTGAGCTTTAAGCCAACCTTTTCACTCTCCACTTTCACTTTCATCAAGAGGCTTTTTAGCCCCTCTTCACTTTCTGCCATAAGAGTGGTGTCATCTGCATATCTGAGGTTATTGATATTTCTCCCGGCAATCTTGATTCCAACTTGTGTTTCTTCCAGTCCAGCATTTCTCATGATGTACTCTGCATATAAGTTAAATAAACATGGTGACAATATGCAGCCTTGACGTACTCCTTTTCCTATTTGGAACCAGTCTGTTGTTCCATGACCAGTTCTAACTCTTGCTTCCTGACCTGCATACAGATTTCTTAAGAGGCAGATCAGGTGGTCTGGTATTCCCATCTCTTTCAGAATTTTCCATAGTTTATTGTGATCCACACAGTCAAAGGCTTTGGCATAGTCAATAAAGCAGAAATAGATGTTTTTCTGGAACTCTCTTGCTTTTTCCATGATCCAGCGGATGTTGGCAATTTGATCTCTGGTTCCTCTGCCTTTTCTAAAACCAGCTTGAACATCAGGAAGTTCACGGTTCACATATTGCTGAAGCCTGGCTTGGAGACTTTTGAGCATTACTTTACTAGCGTGTGAGATGAGTGCAATTGTTCGGTAGTTTGAGCACTCCTTGGCATTGCCTTTCTTTGGGATTGGGATGAAAACTGACCTTTTCCAATCTTGTGGCCACTGCTGAGTTTTCCAAATTTGCTGGCATATTGAGTGTAGCACTTTCACAGCATCATCATTCAGGACTTGGAATAGTTCCACTGGAATTCCATCACCTCCACTAGCTTTGTTCATAGTGATGCTTTCTAAGGCCCATTTGACTTCACATTCCAAGATGTCTGGCTCTAGGTCAGTGATCACATCATCATGATTATCTAGGTCTTGAAGCTCTTTTTTGTACAGTTCTTCTGTGTATTCTTGCCACCTCTTCTTTGCACATATATACATGCATAGATGTCTTCCCCTGGAGTCCCTTGAAAACTGAATGTAACAAAAAGCTATGGTGCTAATGCATTTTTGGAAAGAGAACTCCAGGGTGAGGATTTCCTTGGTGGTCCAGTGGTTAAGAATCTGCCTTCCAATGCGAGGGATGCAGGTTCAAGTCCTGGTCAGGGAAATTAGATTCTCACATGTCTTGAGGCAGCTGAGCCCATGCGCCACAACTATTGAGCTCGCATACCACCACTAGACAGCCCGCATTCCACAGTCTTCAGAGCCCATGTGTTCTGGAGCTCATGAACCTAAGCTAAGATCCAATGCAGCCCCAAATAAATGAATAAATGTTAAAAAAAAAAAAAAAAAGAATTCCAAGTTAACAGAGCGAAGAAAAGGGCGAGTGTGGCGGCGAACAATGGGAAGCAAATCCAAGCTGACATGTTGTCATACTGACCACCGCTTCACAAAGAGCCGCAGTGAGACGCAGCTGTGCCATCAGCTGGGCACCTGTTTGGCTGTGTGTGGTATGGCTTACCCAGATGGCATGGAAGAGCCTTGTGTCTCTAACAGCCCATCTCAGGGAAGAAGTGAGATGACATTTATCTACCTGGTCTCTTTCATCTTCTGTTTCTTGTTGGTTGCAGTTGGACTCGTGAGAGTTGATTCACATACACTTAGAAGGTTCTGTCACCTGGTCCTTTCAGCAGCTTTGGGGAAGCCATCACACTCTATGCATGCTTCTAGAAGTGGTAAAAGGAACCAGGGGCTCCATATATTTTTGTTTGTTTGGCCTCAGGTATACAATCACACATCAAACCCACAAGTAGCTCTCAGGGTCAGAAACTGGATGGAGGAAGTTGCTGAGGGCCTGGGAGTCAGGTGAGGTCAAGAGATTATAGATAGGAGGATAAATGTGATAATCTAATATCAGCTAGTCAATCTCAGATGCAGCAGAAGTACCAACATAATATATAATGCATCCTCAAATCTCTGCACTAAAGAAAGAGAAACAAGTATATATAAGCTTGTACAGAATACAATATGAAAATATGCCAAACTTTGGAATGGGTGTTTATATTTCCTGAGATCCGAGTTAAAAGTCTGAAAACAGAGTAATGAAGATTTATTTGGGAGACTTGGCTTAGGAAGCTAAAGAAAACCATCTTTATCTGTCATCCTCTCTTTCACCCCTTGGATTAACCACTTGCAGTAAAAATTTGTCTTGAAATAGACAGGATAGTCTTCCAAACAATGCCAAGAATTGGATGCCTAGTAAGAGCTATCTCACAGAGCAGAAGAAATAGATCTTTGGATTTTAAACAACTTCCCCCTAGGCTGCCTGTAAACAAAGAGAGGTAGGAAGCCAACAATACAAGTGGAGAAGTTGAATCAATAAACTTGAAATTCAGAAAACGGCAATGTGAGTAACAATCTTTCAGATAAACAAGGCTGAGAATTATAAGTGCTTAATTTATATGTATTTTCTAGGTGCTGTAGGAAGAGATCTATATAGGAAAACATATGTTCTAGAAATCAACAAGATGAGGGTTCAGAATATTAGACCAATACTCTTATAAACAGAAAGTCATTATGTAGTAAAGTGTCATGAGCAAGTTGATTTTAAAAATACCTAAGGAGCAGGTTTGGTCCCTATATGCGTGTGCAGTACATACCCAGATCTACCACAGTGGATGTCTTGGCGAGGGTTTCTTTATACTGTGGCTCTCGGGCATCTAGGGCCTTTGGGTCTATGTGTAACTGTCTAGCTAGCAGCTAGGGACACTGCCCTCCCTACTCCCTCCGCAGCTCGCTCAGTTCCCCCATTGCAGCACAGCAGAGAGACAGTTTGGCAAGGGATGGGGCAGGCAGACTGAGGTGCTAAAGCCACACTCCCTGCCCTGGCCAATCTGATCGGCATCCCATGCCAGCACTTCTCAGGTGAGCAGGTCAGTGTGGAGGACATGCAGGCAGTTTTGGAAGCCTATGAGAGCAAACCCTGCTGAGTGGGCAGTGTGTGCCAAGTTAGACCAGTACAAGTGTGCCTGAAACCTGGAGAATCAGGAAATGGAAAATTAATCTCATGATTCTATGGGTGAGAGACATGGCAACAGTACCCATGATCGCACAGATTCCCATGGCTTTCTGAATATGCTGCAGGGAAATCGAAAAGAGACATTATTCTTAAAACTTCAAATCAAGAAGTTTGAATGAATCTTGAGGGAAAACCAGTGTGGTGTGCCTACATCAACGATTCCATTGGCTTACATCGAGTACAGAATGTCAGCCATACAGAACCTGCCCTGAGCCTTCACTTGAACAGTTCGCCTCACTGACTCGATGGACATGAGTTCGGGTGAACTCCGGGAGTTGGTGATGGACAGGGAGGCCTGGTGTGCTGCAATTCATGGGGTTGCAAAGAGTCGGACATGACTGAGAGACTGAACTGAACTGATGCCTTTGATCAAAGAGAACAGGATGTAAAAACAGTCACCCTGACATACCATAGCAACTCTGGAATCAGGACTCCACTTACAACTTCAGGATCACTGGAGGACAACTAAGGAACACCAAACCCTCAGAGATTTTACTTTAAGTTCCAGGAAAAGTTTTGCCTTGGAAAAGGTCTCCCACCATTTGCTGTCTAGTAATACTACTCCTTGGAAGGAAAGTTATGACCAACCTACATAGCATATTCAAAAGCAGAGACATTACTTTGCCAACAAAGGTCCGTCTAGTCAAGGCTATCGTTTTTCCAGTGGTCATGTGTGGATGTGAGAGTTGGACTGTGAAGAAAGCTAAGTGCGGAAGAAATGATGCTTTTGAACTGTGGTGTTGGAGAAGACTCTTGAGAGTCCCTTGGACTGCAAGGAGATCCAACTAGTCCATTCTAAAGGAGATGAGTCCTGGGTGTTCTTTGGAAAGAATGATGCTAAAGCTGAAACTCCAGTCCTTCGGCCACCTCATGCGAAGAGTTGACTCATTGGAAAAGACTCTGATGCTGGGAGGGATTGGGGGCACGAGGAGAAGGGGACGACAGAGGATGAGATGGCTGGGTGGCATCACCTACTCGATGGACAAGAGTTTGGATGAACTCCGGGAGTTGGTGATGGACAGGGAGGCCTGGTGTGCTGCAGTTCACGGGGTCGCAAAGAGTCAGACACGACTGCGTGACTGAACTGAACTGAACTGAATATACTGTACAAGGCCAATGCTTAGATCATTAATACTGTAAAACAGATGTTAATTATAAGGCATTAAGTAAGCAAATAGTGCCCTAAGCTACTATAGAAGAAAAAAATCCCACTAAAGATAAAAAGGCTTGATTTTAAAATACTAAATCAGGTGCAACACTGCTTTTACTCAAAACCCACTGGAACCATACTGTGAACGTCAATGAAGGTTTTCATAGTTTTTGGAAACACTTTTAGTTTAATTTTAAAAAATGTAGTTTTTTTACATTTATTTATTTATTTAGAAATAAATAAATGTAATACAAGACATCAAACCACCTGTCTAGTTACTTGAAGGACTAAACATAGATGTCTTCTATATACCTTGTATGTTGTTAATATTTGAAGAGAATTCTTTACATCTGTGCATTTTAGTTTTCCAATATTATTTTACAAATACCTGTTCTTTAAATAATAGAGTATTGTAGATGGAGAAACTTAAGGCACATGGCCATTTGGTAATGAAATGAAGGGCAAAAGATTTAGAAAAGTACATGTACCCAAACCCACAACAAACCAAAATTAGAAACTCATGTCTATTTTGTGTCCAGTGATCAAACTTTGTACTGCTGCCAGAATTGCCAAATCATTTTAATAAAATGGATTTAAACATAAAAAAATACAAATAAGGGGCAATTAACTTTGGGGTGGGAGAAGGCAATGGCACCCCACTCCAGTACCCTTGCCTGGAAAATCCCATGGATGGAGGAGCCTGGTGGGCTACAGTCCATGGGGTTGCTAAGAATCAGACACGACTGAGTGACTTCACTTTCACTTTTCACTTTCATGCATTGGAGAAGGAAATGGCAACCCACTCCAGTATTCTTGCCTGGAGAATCCCAGGGACGAGGGAGCCTCATGGGCTGCCATCTATGGGGTCACACAGAGTCGGACACTATTGAAGCAACTTAGCAGCAACTTTGGGGTGGGATTCTAGAAGTACCTGTTAGAATTCTAGATAAAGAACACAAAAATGCAAACTCTTGAAATGCAAAAGCTTTCAGGAGATAAAAATATCTTTGTGGTGGTTGGTGGTTTTTTTGCTAAATCGTGTTGAAGTCTTGTGACCCCACAGAATGTAGCCTGCCACGTCCTTCTGACCATGGGATTTCCCAGACAAGAATACTGGAGTGGGTTGCCATTTCCTTCTCTAGGGGATCTTCCTGACCCAGGAATTGAACCTGCATCTCCTGCATCACAGGCGGATTCTTTACCACTGAGCCACCAGGGAAAGCCAAAAATATCTTTAGGAACCTCTTAACTATGTGTTTGATACTCTACATTATTTATATTCTGGTGGCAAATCACTTATAATTTGTTAATGTTATATGTATACACACTCCATTTCTATGGAGCAATCTGTTAGAGATTGCTCCATAGAAATGAAACCTCTACATCTGGAGTTCCAGGCCTGTAGGCAAATCATGCCTACTGATGTTTTTCAAAATATTTTCAAAATTAGGAAAAATTATTGTAAAATTTTACTATCTGGCCATACTAAGTGCTCAATCGTTCACAGCCGATACTGGCTGATAAGTGTAGCAAGTGTGCCCTTGACACTGGTGCTCTTCTGTTACCTCATTTTCATGACTATTCTGTTGAAGAAACTTCATTGTCTCCTGCAGATGATCACATCTGTAACTGTTCTCCTCCTCAAACAACCACCTTGAAGGAAATTAATCCAGAGAGATTTCCACCGAGTGTTCATCTTTTAACTGTTCGTGCTTGCTAGCTTGGTTCAGCATGGTTGGTGGCTTCCTCTGGCTCTCGCGTGTTGCTCATTGCCGTCTCTGGCCATCGCTCCAACTTCATCTCTCTCACAGGCGCCATTTTGGGGTGTTGCCTGTGCATTCTTAGGGCACTTTCCACCCACTTCAATTTGGGATTTGGTTTTCATCCTCTCTCTTGGTACTAAAAGCTATTCTAGTCTCACAGGTTGATGCATTCCAATGTTGTGTGTGTGTGCTCAGTCACTCAGTCATGTCCAACACTTTGCAACCCTGTAGACTACTGTTCATGGGATTGTCCTGGCAAGAATACTGGAGTGGGTTGCCATTTCCTCCTCTAGTGGATCTTGTAGATCCAAGGATCGAACCCACATCTCCTGAGGTTCCTCCATTGGCAAGCAGAGCCTTTACCTCTGAGGCACCTAGGAAGCCGAAATTGTGGATTCATCCAAGTGAGTGAATATGACTGACTTCTGATTTTCGGTATGCCTGTGGTAGAGGTTGTATGAACGGCCCCAGCTTTCCGCGCCTCTGTATCCACATCTTTTGGTACTAAATCTCTGCCACCTCCAAAAACACACATTGACTCTGGGCTCAGCAAGTTGACCCAAATAGAGACGTTCAAATGCACTTGCACATTTACACTTCCTCTCTTGTTTTGATTGACTGGAAAACATATTTAAGCTGGCCAGAGAGTTTCTGAGCTCACTTATTGAAGGGTTATGAAAAACACGTACAAGTGAAGACACAAGAGTTCAGTTTTCCCAGCTATTGAGTTATATGAGTCTATTCTATATCAGCTTGCAGAGAACTAACCTCCCAAACATAATAAAGATCACAGAGTCACCTACTTGACATGCAGCTGTTGCCCAGATATGACCAGAATTGTCATGCTGACCTGTAAAATAGTCAACAATAATAAATGTCTATTATTTTAAGCCATTGAGTTTTGAAGTAGGTGTGTTACATAGCAATGACTAACTGATACAGTGTCCCAGTTAGTGAGATGTTGGTTGTACTTACCATATAGCCTTCTCAAGGAAACGAACCTATAGGAAGAGCTTAGGCAGCTATACATGTAACAGTATGCCAGGAAAATATTCTGATAATATTTTGAAGTTCTCAGAAGTAAAATAATTTAATTGAAGGGTTCCTTTGGGGTAGGTTGTTTTGGTTTGGGAGAAAGTGAACATGTCTCATCTAAAAATTGAACATGTCTAGGGACATTCAAACCCAATGTTTGTGTTGCAAATGGCGTTCCAAACCCATTTCCACATAGGTACGGGGATCATGGGCTGGCATACATAAAATATTTCAAAACAAACCATTGCATTCACTGTTACTTTGAGGTCTCTATGCAGAAATGTGATTGAAAATAAATGCATCAGGGACCTCAGAAGGCTTGGCCGTGCCTTTTAGATGCTTATCTGAGCCACACAAGTTAGGAATCTGGGATGGAAATCTCCTAAGAATAACCATTCTCATGAAATTTCCAATCCCTCTCTTTTTTTTTTGGCAGAATTTAAAATTCCATGCAAATGGCTCATGTCACAAGACTTCTGTGTGGTGCTGGCCAGTACTAGGCAGAAGGGTGGCCCAGCAAAGGAAAACCAAACCAGTGTGGCTGCATGTTTTCACGCCTTTGAAAAGGTTTGGGTTTGGCTCAAACCAAGAGAGAGCATTTGAGGTTTTTATTTTGTGCCAATTCCTTCAAATACCATTCACCTGAATCATGGAACTTTGTGCATCAGGAGGAAACAAACCATCAACCATCATGAACCACTTGCTTATCTCTCAATCCCACATTAACCAAGCATCCGTCATTCCCAACACGACTTTCACCCCAGTAGCTTTCACCCTCTCCCTCCTTGGGTCACTTCATCAGCCCTCTCATTTGCAAATATATAAGGTCAGCAAATGTTCGTGACTTAGGACTTTTTCATCCACTGGTCTAATTCTAAGATGCTAATTTAAAGAAATCTTAACTTCTAGACTCTAAAACCATTTACAGCTCTGAATTACGTGACATCTAATAATATGGTAATATTTGGATTTGAAATGCAGAAATTCTTTCCCACAAAGTTAAAACAGGATAAGGATAATCTGATTAATTTTTCAAGTTGCCAGTGACTGGGTACTTCATCAGATTGTAGCATGAGATGGTACTAATGAAGCAAAGGTCAGGGGTTCACGTCTCTGTCTGGTCCAGTTAGCATTAGTATTTTTCACCTTCCCTTCCCATTGCCCTCTCTCTCAGCCAAGTCTACCAGTGAGTGCAACTGTGCAAAGAGATGTCCAGAACAGAGAGCATGGAAAGGATTCAGTGGCAACTCACTCAATTCTGAATGAAGTCAGTTTATGTGCTCTTGCCGCTTATGTACACACGTAAGTTTGTGCCTGGCGAGGGTTATTTTGGTATATGCAGGTATAAATATGTGTCTGCCCAGTTTCTCTCACTTCCACATGATTTGAAAAGCGTGCATTGTTTTAGTCAGATGGAAAGATTAGGTTACCTGAATACTGGTATTTAATGTACATTATCACATTTATTATCATATCAAAACCAGATGTTTAAAATTTGGGCTAGAAATTCCATAACACGGATTGTATTACCTCAGGGTCACCATACCGCCTTATGCTCACTGCTCAGCTGTATTTTGTTATGGCTCTAATACAGCAGTAATGTGTTTCCACAAGTCTTAGTCTGGTATTAGATGACATGGGGGCTAATTTTGGTGGGTTGAGCAGACTGGTAGGGGGTTATACAAACCAGAGCAATTTGCTTTCCCAACAATAAGAAAATATGTGAAGAATTATTGTTAATGGTCAAAGCACCCCCGTCTCTCTCTCTCACTCTGGCTTTGGCTCGCTCTCTCTCCTTACCTCTCCTCTTCTCTCCTCTCTCTCACTCTGCCTTTCATTTTTTTATCTTTGGTTTCTTTATTTAAAATTTGTTGTCATTTTTATTGTCTCCAAATGCCCCTCAAACTTACTCCAGAAACAGAAGCTGCCTCTAATTACTAACTTTCTTATCTCTGCAAAAGCTATTGGAAACCTTCCTCTTATTTGCCTGGCTTGCATTGCTTCTGTACCGATCAAATTCAAACAAGCAAGCTCAGAAAAATGATAGCATTCTTGATTTAAGAAATTATAATCAGTGCAATTTAGATAAGGGTTTTTTTGTTTTTGTTTTTTTTTTTAAAAAAAGGAAATAAAAGCCCATGTGGAACCAAGCCAACGATTCATCTGTTTGCATTAATAGGTTCCAGCTATGGTACTACAGGCACGGAAAGCCTGCTCGCCACTGCACTTAGCAAGCACATGAGCTTAAAAATAAACTTTGACAATGTAGATCTCTTTGTCCTTTCAGGAATGGAAAACATTATGTACTTCAAAGCATACTAAGCCTGATTTTAAAATATAGTTGGGATATTATTACTGTGGCAGTTGGGAGTGTCTTTAGGCTGCACTCAGTACACGATGCCTTGGTAGTACTTGAGCCACAGCCTAATGCGAGTAAATGACTCTGGCAATTTGGATATGCTCATTCATAAGGAAGAAAGTTCTGCCTTTTAAGTTCTCTGGGACAACTGTGATATAGTTCCTCCTTTCAATGAGGGAATTTCTTCCTGAACCAAACCGCAAAAGCAGTGTTTGAGTAGCACATTTTCACTTGCATACAGCAGCGTTTGTTCACTTTTGAGTGTTTCTGGACAGGAAATCGATCTACAGGGTAACATTCACACACAAAAAGGAAACAGTATGGGACGATGTCTTGTTAGTACAAGTGACTCTGTTTGGGAAATTACGGACAAGAAAACTTGGAGGAAGAACGGCATTAAAGATCAAAAGCATGATGACTCCTGATGAAAACATCCCCAAATGATGAACCCACGAGCAAAAAGGAACTTCTACTGTAAGTATTTTTGTGATAATCAAGTATCTAAATATTTTCAAAATTTCTAGAGTATGTGGAGTTAGATTTCCAAGCAAGTACTTGATGTAAGGAGTCTTCATTATAGTCAAGTCTATAATTAAACTCATTGGGTGATTCCAACAGAGGATTAGTTACTGCAATTTTTTCCATGACCTTGCAACACAAATAAATTGCAAGTTGACATGGGCATGTTTTATACAATAGGCATCTAATATCAGGCTTTTAATGTGTGATGTACTACTCTGGCAATGTAAAATTGATCAATATTTATATCTATAAATCCCCTGACATTTGGATTCTGATTCTTTAAATATTTACTTTGGTTTCATGTTATGTTTAATCCTGCAATTGTGTTTTTTCATAAATAGTTTGACACATTATTTGTAATTTGCTTACAGAGAATATTAGGTCTTTCCTTAGTGAATCTAATTTATATACAGTAGGGGGAAGAGGTGTGTTAGAATTTTGCAAATGGGGAAGAAGAGGTATGATAGTTTTAAACTTGAGAACTAAGGCATTTTAAAATATTTACATTTCCATAATATATTGGTAAGTAATCCTGAAAATCATTTAGATTTTTATATATAAGACTTCTAACTCCATATGAATATTGTTACGGTCTTGGAAATGTGAATCAAGCTCATCAATAGCATAATTATTCAATGGAGCTAAGTCCATATTTAGTGCCTGGCACAGAGTACATACTTGCTAGTTGTTGCCTGTTGAGTATAGGCTGATGTTGGGTAATAGAACAAGTATCCTCATTGTACAATAGTCATTTCATATCAGGATTTCACTTTATGAACTTACCCATGAATGTGTGATTAAATTGCAATACAAAGAACTGTAGAATAATGGTGTTACATTGTTTTGCTGTTTTCAATAAGGAATTGCTTTAAGAATCAAATTTTGAATGGATTTCTATTCCTGGTTGTTTGTGTAACATTGTTTATCTGAAGGGGTATCATAATGCTTCTGGAGCAATTCAGTATATAAAATATCAGTTTAGTTCCAATTAGTATGTGATTTCCAGGAGCTAGTTTGTGGCATTGAGACTTGGAATTAGCAATTTTGGAGCCCCCTCTGCTGAGGATTAATGGGTAGGTCAGGACAATGGCCAAATCCTCAAATGGGGAGATCATTTTTTAGGTGTAAAAAATAAACTGATAGGTGAGTATATGAAGAGATTCTTGGAGTCAAGCCAAGTGTTTCTGGAGTGAAAGAAGAGAAGCAGAAAATATGGAGAAAGCCATAGAGTGGGAGAGAGCTGGAGAGATAATGGAAACTCATTATAGATGCCATCTCTGTCTCATATAATGCCAGATAACACTATTCTAGGACCTCAATTTTTTCCTAGGTCACTTGCTACAGATACTTGTCAAACTAAACACATGTCCTTCTACTATCACAAGTAGGAAATAAGAATGCTATAGGCATGATTTTGTTATGTCTTATTAGAAGTGATGGGAACCTTTGAGTAGGAGATGATGGAAGCTGTAACTAAGCAACAACTGTCATCAAGGTAAAAGATTTTTGAATAATCATATGTAACATTTTAGATAAGCTTATATTATCCCAATAACTGTTTGGTTTAGTCTCCTACTTTGTATGTATTTTATAAGTAATTTATCCAGGCATATCTATCAGAATATAACTATAAATAGAACAAAATATTCTATAGGAATCATTTAGAAGTTCTTTTAAGAATTAAAAGGTTGGCTGATAGGCTGATATTGTCTGCATGAGCACTTTTTCACATTAAATTCATCCTGATTTATTAGGCAGGATTCTGAGACCTCAGTCAAGAAATGATACCACATTGGAGGAGTCTTAAGCCTTCATTTTTAAGGAACAGAAAAGGATCTGATTATAATCTGAAAGCCAATGTATGGTAGACTGATTTTGAGGATTATCTTCAAAAGGAAAATGTAGGTTTAGTATGTGTCCCTCCCCCCACCCCCACCAGTACTGATCAGAATATAATTACTGATAACAAATAATAATTTGAATTTTTATGGCATAGTATAATCTTTCCTAGTTAGTTGTTTGACACCAGAAATATCTATTGCTGAACAGTTTAAGATTTGCTGTATTAGGAGGAATAAACTCCTTGCCACTCCTACTGCTGGTAGGTGAGGAGGTTTAACGTGGAGGGAAAATAAAACATTTTGAGTTAGACAAATGTGCATTGGAATTCCAAATTTCTCATTTATAAACTGTGTGACCTTGAGCAAATTACATAAACTCTAAATGCCTGGTTTGCCATACAGAAAATGGGATTAATAATAATTCCCTTTTAGATTTATTGTAAAGATTAAGTGAGATAATTTATGTCAACTGCTTGGCCTGGTAAGATGGTTAAACTATATGAGCTTTGGAGACCTTTCTAGTTTTCTCATTCTAGTAATTCTAGACATTTGCCTGTGTGGAGCAAAGTCACTTCAGTTGAGTTCCAACTCTGTGCAATCCTATGACCTGCAGCCTACCAGGTTCCTCTGGTCTGTAGGATTCTCCAGGCAAGAATACTGGAGTGGATTGCCATGCGCTCCTCCAGGGGATCTTCCCCATCCAGGGATGGAACCAGTCTCTCTTACATTTGCATTGGCAGGCAGAATCTTTGCCACTAGCGCTACCTGGGACGCCTTCTGCTCTGCTAAGTCACTTCAGTCGTGTCCGACTCTGTGCGACCCCATAGACAGCAGCCCACCAGGCTCCCTCATCCCTGGGATTCTCCAGGCAAGAACACTGGAGTGAGTTGCCATTTCCTTCTCCAATGCATGAAAGTGAAAAGTGAAAATGAAGTCGCTCAGTCGTGTCCGACTCTTAGTGGCCCCATGAACTGCAGCCAACCGGGCTCCTCCATCCATTGGACACCTTAGATTTTTAAAATAACCTAAATTCCTTGCTTGCGCTAAAATGCTATTCGAAGATGCAACTCAGTAGAAATATCTATTTTCCACCTAGTGGGCTCCTCATAAAAAAAAAAAATTGTAAAACAAAGCTATTACAAGTGTAGTAAAAGAATAAGGCAATCAGAATTTATGATTTGAAAATAAAAAAGGGTTTTTGTGATGTTTTTCATGTGTTCAGTACAGTCGCGCAGTCGTGTCTGACTCTTTGCAACCCCATGGGCTGCAGCATGCCAGACTTTCCTATCCATCACCAACTCCCGGAGTTTACTCAGACTTATGTCCATCGAACTGGCAATGCCATCCAACCATTTCATCCTCTGTCATCCCCTTCTCCTCCCGCCTTCAATATTTCCCAGCATCAGGGTCTTTTCAAATGAGTCAATTCTTCGCATCAGGTGGCCAAAGTATTAGAATTTCTGCTTCAGCATCAGTCCTTCCAATGAATATTCAGGACTGATTTTGATGTGTTGGGTGGTCTAAATTAATTTGAAAGACTGTTCTACAGTCTTCAATGACTAAGATACTGTAAACACCGGGTTGGCCTTGACTAATGAATTTCTTCTTTCCTGTTTTTAACCACTTTAGGAAACCCACCATAGCCAACAAGGTCATTCTCAGGAGGAATGGTTTTGGAGAGTTTAAGGACATAAAATGTTCATCTTCAAAATTTTTCTATGACATCTTCCTATGGTGTCTACAAAAGTCCAGGTTTTAAGGGGATGGTATATTTTGATGATTTAATTTGTGTCCATTTGTTACCAGCATAAGTGCAAAGCACTTGGCAGAACCATCATTCATATACTACTGCTTAAACTAGCTAAAGCAATGTTTACACAACACACGTACGAAGCAACAATCTAGCTGATAGATTTACTATCTGAAAAGTTGCGAGTGTGCGTGGACATGTTCAGTCATGTCTGACTGCAACCCCATGGACTGTACCCCGCCCCCTGCCCCCACCAGGCTCCTCTGTCCATGGGATTCTTCAGGCAAGATTAATGGGGTGGGTTGTCACTACCTACTTCTGAGGATCTTCCTGGCCCAGGATCAAACCCGTGTCTCTTGAGTCTCCTGCATTGGCAGGTGGATTCTTAACCAGCTGCACCACCTGAGGACCCCATATAGAGAGTTACTATGTATTAAGGAGAGTGTCATTACTAGCTATTAAGGAAAATATTATCTTGCATCTGTCTAGTGCCATTTTCTTTTAAAAATGTTTCTACACATATATTTCATTATTTTCTCATCTTTGAAGTAGAGAGGGATGCTCATTTACTTTACTTACTGCATAATGTGAATAACAGGTCAGAGACTAGGCAGAATTCTCTAAGTTCAGTTCAGTTCAGTCACTCAGTCATGTCCAGCTCTTTGCGACCCCATGAATTGCAGCACACCAGGCCTCCCTTTTCATCACCAACTCCCGGAGGTCGCTCAAACTCACGTCCATCGAGTCAGTGATGCCATCCAGCCATCTCATCCTCTGTCGTCCCTTCTCCTCTTACCCTCAATCCCTCCCAGCATCAGAGTCTTTTCCAATGGGTCAACTCTTCGCATGAGGTGGCCAAAAAACTGGACTTTCAGCTTTAGCTTTATTCCTTCCAAAGAAATCCCAGGGCTGATCTCCTTCAGAATGGACTGGTTGGATCTCCTTGCAGTCAAGGGACTCTCAAGAGTCTTCTCCAACACCACAGTTCAAAAGCATCAATTCTTCGGCACTCGGCTTTCTTCACAGTCCAACTCTCACATCCATACATGACCACTGGCAAAACCATAGCCTTGACTAGATGGATCTTTGTTGGCGAAGTAATGTCTCTGCTTTTGAATATGCTGTCTAGGTTGGTCATAATTTTCCGTCCAAGGAGTAAGCATCTTTTAATTTCATGGCTGCAGTCACCATCTGAAGTGATTTTGGAGCCTCCCAAAATAAAGTCTGACACTGTTTCCACTGTTTATCCCTCTATTTCCCATGAAGTGATGGGACCAGATGCCATGATCTTAGTTTTCTGAATGTTGAGCTTTAAGCCAACTTTTTCACTCTCCTCTTTCCCTTTCATCAACAGGCTTTTTAGTTCCTCTTCACTTTCTGCCATAACGGTGGTGTCGTCTGTATATCTGAGGTTATTGATATTTCTCCCAGCAATCTTGAGTCCAGCTTGTGCTTCTTCCAGCCCAGCGTTTCTCATGATGTACTCTGCATAGAAGTTAAATAAGCAGAGTGACAATATACAGCCTTGACGAACTCCTTTTCCTATTTGGAACCAGTCTGTTGTTCCATGTCCAGTTCTAACTATTGCTTCCTGAGCTGCATACAGGTTTCCAAGAGGCAGGTGAGGTGGTCTGGTATTCCTATCTCTTTCAGAATTTTCCACAGTTTATTGTGATCCACACAGTCAAAGGCTTTGGCATAGTCAATAAAGTAGATGTTTTTCTGGAACTCTCTTGCTTTTTCCATGATCTAACATATATTGGCAATTTGATCTCTGGTTCCTCTGCCTTTTCTAAAACCAGCTTGAACTTCTGGAAGTTCACGGTTCACATATTGCTGAAGCCTGGCTTGGAGAATTTTGACCATTACTTTATTAGTGTTTGAGATGAGTGCAATTATGCAGTAGTTTGAGCATTCTTTGGTATTGCTTTTCTTTGGGATTGGAATGAAAACTGACCTTTTCCAGTCCTGTGGCCACTGCTGAGCTTTCCAGATTTGCTGGCATATTGAGTGCATCACTTTCACAGCATCATCTTTCAGGATTTGAAATAGCTCAACAGGAATTCCATCACCTCCACTAGCTTTGCTCATAGTGATGCTTTCCAAAGCCCACTTAACTTCACATTCCAGGATGTCTGGCTCTAGGTCAGTGATCACAGCATCGTGATTATCTGGGTTGTGAAGCTCTTTTTTGTACAGTTCTTCTGTGTATTCTTGCCACCTCTTCTTAATATCTTCTGCTTCTGTTAGGTCCATACCATTTCTGTCCTTTATCGAGCCCATCTTTGCATGAAATGTTCCCTTGGTATCTCTAATTTTCTTGAATAGATCCCTAGTCTTTCCCATTCTGTTGTTTTCCTCTAGTTCTTTGCATTGATCGCTAAAGAAGGCTTTCTTATCTCTTCTTGCTATTTTTTTGGAACTCTGCATTCAGATGCTTATTTCTTTCCTTTTTTCCTTTGCTTTTTGCTTCCCTTCTTTTCACAGCTATTTGTAAGGCCTCCTCAGTCAGCCATTTTGCTTTTTTGCATTTCTTTTCCATGGGGATGGTCTTGATCCCTGTCTCTTGTACAATGTCATGAACCTCCATCCATAGTTCATCAGGCACTCTATCTATCAGATCTAGCCCCTTAAATCTATTTCTCACTTCCACTGTATAATCATAAGGGATTTGATTTAGGTCATATCTGAATGGTCTAGTGGTTTTCCCTACTTTCTTCAATTTAAGTCTGAATTTGGCAATAAAGAGTTCATGAATGAGGAGATTAAATATGAAATAAGATTTTCCACCTAGTATAATTTATCTACTGGTTTTATGACTATCTCTGATTTTTATCTAGAAGTATGAGACTCATACTGCTTATCTCACACCTTAAAAGGACCCTTAAACTTGAGCAGTAATTAAAATTTACCTTGTTTTGTGTCTTCTATGGAGGCCCAACCAATCGGGCCCACAAAAAGAGATCCTGCAACTAGGTTCAGCCCTAGTTAGGCATGCAGAAAACCTGTGTTGTTGGAATTCTCTGTATCCTGTACTATCAGTATATCCTAGACCCTTCCAGAGAGTAAAGTGGTTGAGACCTGCTCTTTGTTTTACAAAGGAGTCTAGGCCACAGTCGACCCTCTTGGCCATCTTCCTTATCTAAAATGACATGGATCTGGACAATTTTATATATCTTATAGTTTTTCATTTATATGCTATATAAACAAAAAAGCATAAAAGCATATGTATGGATATATATGCATATATACAAAGGTTCAAAGGTTGATAAACTACATCCTATAGGCATAGGTACAGAGACTCAGGGTATGGTTATATCTGTTGATCTGTGTGTAATAACCAGAATTCTTTCTTCGTGTGACTGAAGATTTTAGCCAGCAAGAACCACAATTTACAGATACAAGAGAAAACCAGAAAACCATACAGCAGCAAGGTCCATATATCTTATACAAGTTATCCACTAGGTGATTTTGAAATGAAATGCATTGATTTTTTCTTAGCAGCAACCCTTTTTGTACAATATTGTGTTAGCTCAGTTCTTAATTTTCTTTTCATTTAAAAGCTTAACATTGCCACATGTTCTGTATAATACTTCTGGTTGATGACATTTTATGAAAAAGTTGCCTTGAAGAGGAAACTTTGGACCCGAGGGCTGAGGCACATTTTGACTTGAATAGATTGAAACTTCGAGAAAACCTTGATCTGTGAGAAAGTGGCTCAGAGAGCAGTATCCTTATTACTCCTTTCTCCTGTGAGGGAAACAGCCTCTAAGATTAGACTTGGTGCAGCAGAACTAATGGAGGTGCAATTACAGGTCATTAAGTAGCATGATGCCAAAGTGTTTTGTTTCCATTATGCTGTTTTTGTTCTTTTGAAACACAAGGTGACAGGTCAAGCTGAATTGAACAGTCATGTATAAAAGCAGACAGTAAACTTTTCACACTTTGACATTTTAAGAGTTCTGAGTAGTGCAATCCTGGGCATGTTCTTGCTTCTCTTTCTTTATGCTTTGAAGTTTTGGTTTTTTTTTATGTTATTATTTATTTATTTATTTATTTTAACAAGAAGTAGGAAAACTTTATTTATTTATTTATTTTTTAACTTTACAATATTGTATTGGTTTTGCCATACATCAACATGCATCCGCCATGGATGTGTTTTGTTTTTGAGAATGGTACAAGATTCCTTATGTCTTCCCTGGTAGCTCAGATGGTAAAGAATCTGCTTGCAATTCAAGAGACCTAGATTCAGTCCCTGGGTCAGGAAAATCCCCTGGAGAAGGGAATGGCTACCCACTCCGGTATTCTTGCCTAGAGAATCCCATGGACAGAGGAGCCTGGTTGGCTACAGTGCATGGGGTCGCAAAGTCAGACATGATTGAGTGACTTACATTTCACATCACAGGATTCTCACCTGTACATTTAAGATAGTCTGCTCACAAAAAAACAGATTTTTATATTGTTTATATGTCTTAGATTACTAAACAATGTACATAATATAAAATTAACTAATATTTCTGTGCATATATCTGTGAGTGTTGACAAATGTGTAGAGTCTTGTAACCATTACCACAATCAAGATAAAGAACAGCTCCTTCATTGCCAAAATATTCCCTCATGCTGCCGGTTTGTAGTAAAAACCTCCCCATCCCCAACTCCTGGGAACACTTATCTGTTTTAGTCTCTATCGTTTTGCCTTTTCCAGAAAGTTGTACAAGTGAAATAATACAGTTTGCAACCTTTTGAGTCTGGTGTCTTTCACTTAGCAGAATGCAATCGTGATTCATCTGTGTCTCTCAAAAGTTGTTTCTTCTTACTGCCTAGCAGTATTTTATTGTACCAGAGTTTGTTGATTTATTCACCCATGTAGAACACTCAGACTATTTCTAGGTTTTGGGGATTATAAACAATGCTGCTGTAAACATGATGCATTGTCAACACAGGGTTTTGTGTGAATGCGTTTTAATTTTTCCAGGGTAAATGAATTCCTAGGAATGAGGTTGCAGCTGATATGGTCAATGTGCATTTAAGTTTATAAGAAACTGCCAAACTGTTTTCCAAACCGACTTTACCAATTTGCATTCCCACCAACAAGATGTAAGAGCTCTGGTTTCTCTGCCTCCTTGTCAGCACTCGGCATCATCGGTCAGTTTATTGTCTGTTTTGTTCTTTTTATTTCTTATCCTTTCTAAGAAGTGTGTAATGGCGTCTCATTATGGCTTTAAGATGATGAGCATTTTTTTCATGTGCTGATTGTGATCTGAATTTTTTTTTTTTGGTGAAATGTCTGTTTAAAACTCTTGTCCATTTTTTATTAGATATTTGTTCTCTGGTGATGAAAGTAAAATCCAATGATGCGAAGAACAGTATTGTATAAGAACCTGGAATGTAGGGCCATGAATCAAAGAAAATTGGATGTGATAAAGCAGGAAATGGTAAGAATAAACATCAACATCCTAGGAATCAGTGAACTAAAATAGATGGGAATGGGCGAATTGAATTCAGATGACCATCATATCTACTACTGTGGACAAGAATCCCACAGGAGAAATGGAGTAGCCCTCATAATCAACAAAAGAGTCCAAAATACAGTACTTGGGTGCAACCTCAAAAATGACACAATGATCTTAGTTCATTTCCAAGGCAAGCTATTCAACATCACAGTGTGCTTAATCCAAGTCTATGCCCTTACCACCCATGCCAAAGAAGCTGAAGTTGATCAATTCTATGAAGATCTAGAAGACTTCCTAGAACTAACACCTAAAAAAAGATTTTCTATTCATCGTCAGGGACTTGAATGCAAAAGTAGGAAGTCCTGATATACCTGGAGTAACAGGCAAGTTTGGCCTTGGAGAACAAAATGAAGCAGGGCGAAGGTTAACTGAATTCTGCCAAGAGAATGCACTAGTCATAGCAAATACCATTTCTCAACCACACAAGAGACAACTTTACATATGGATATCACCAAGTGGTCAATACTGAAATCAAATTGATTACATTCTTTGTTGCCAAAGATGGAGAAGCTGTATACAGTTAGCAAAAACAAGACCTGGAGATGACTGTGACTTAGGTCATCGGCTTTTCATAGCAAAATTCAGGCTTAAACTAAAGAAAATCAGGAAAAACAATATGCCAGCCAGGTATGATTTAAGTAAAATCCCGTATGAATTCGCAGAAGAGGTAACAAACAGATTTAAGGGACTAGATCTAGTTAACAGTGTGCCTGAAGAACTGTAGACACAGGTCCATGATATTGTACAGGAGGTGGCAAACAAAGAAAAATAAAAGCAAGAAGGCAAAGTGGTTATCTGAGGAGGTTTTACAAATCCAGACTAAAGAAGAGAAGCAAAAAGCAAAGGAGAGAGGGAAAGGTACATCCAATTAAATTCAGAGTTCCAAAAAATACTAGAAAAGACAAAGAGGCCTTCTTCAATGAACAATGCTTAATAATAGAAGGAAACAACAAAAGGGGAACGACTAGAGATCTCATCAGGAAAACTGGAAACATCAAGGGAGCATTCCACCCAAAGATGGGCACAATAAGGGATAAAAATGATAGAGGCCTAGTAGACACTGTAGAGATCAAGAAAAGATGGTAAGAATACATGGAAGAACTGTATTAAAAAGATCTTAATGAACTGGATTACTGCGATGATGTGGTTAGTTACCCAGATCCAGACATTCTGGAGTGTGAAGTCAAGTTGGCCTTAAGAAGCACTGCTGTTAATAAAGCTAGCGGATGCAATGAAATTTCAGCAGAACTTTTCATATCTCTAGCGGATGATGCCATCAAGGTTTTGCATTCATTATGTCAGCAAATCTGGAAGACCCAGCAATGGCCACAGGACTGGAAAAGGTCAACCCTCACTCCAATTCCCAAGAAGGGTAGTATCAAAGAATGTGCTAACCATTGGACAGTTGTACTCATCTCCTGTGCTAGTAAGGTCATGCTTAAAATCTTGTGTGCTAGGCTTCAGCATTATGTGAAACAAGAACTTTCATTTGTCCAAACTGGGTTTAGAAAATGAAGAGGAACTAGAGATCAAATTGCCAACATTCGTTGGATTATAGAGAAAGCAAAGGAATTTCAGAAAAACATCTCTCTCTGTTTCATTGACTATAAGCCTTTGACTGTGTGGATAATGACAAACTGTGGAAAGCTCTTAGAGAGATGGAAATACCAGACCATCTTACCTGTCTCCTGAGAAACCAGTATGTGGGCCAAGAAGCAGCAGTTTAGAACCTGGAGTGGAACAACTGATTGGTTCAAGATTGAGAAAGGAGTATGTTAGAGCCATCTGCTGTCATCTGTTTGTTTAATCTATGTGTTGAGCACATCCTGAGAAATTTTGGGCTGAATAAGTTACTAGCTGGAGTCAAGATAGGCAGGAGAAATATCAACACCCTCAGATATGTGGATGATACCACTCTAATGGCAGAAAGTAAAGTGGAATTAAAGAGCCTCTTGATGAGGGTGAAGGAGAAAAGTGAAAGAGCTGACTTAAGACTCAATATTAAAAAACCTAAGATCATGGCATCCAGCCCCATTACTGTATGGCCTATAGAAGGGGAAATGGTGGAAATAGTGACAGATTTTCATACTGTTCATGGGGATGGACATCTGATGCGAAGAACTGATTCCCTAGAAAAGATTCTGATGCTGGGAAAGATTGAAGGCAGGAGAAGGGGACAACAGAAGACGAGATGGCTGGATGGCATCACTGACTCGATGGACATGAGTTTGAGCCAGCTCCGGGAGTTGGTGATGGACAGGGAAGCCTGGTGTGCTGCAGTCCATGGAGTCACAAAGAGTCAGACACGACAGAGCGACTGAACTGAACTGAGTGACAGATTTCCTCTTCTTGGGTTCCAAAATCACTATGGACAGTGACAGCAGTGATGAAATTAGAAGACAATTGCTTCTTGGCAGGGAAGTGATGACAAACCTAGACAGTGTGTTGAAAAGCAGAGATGTTACTCTGGCAACAAAGGTCTGCATAGTCAAGGCTATGATCTTCCCAGTGGTCAAGTATGGTTGTGAGAGTTGAACAGTAATGAAGGCAGATTGCCAAAGAATTGATGCCTTTGAACTCTGGTGCTGGAGAAGACTCCTGAAAGTCCCATGGACTGCAAGGACATCAAACCAGTCTATCATAAGGGATATTAACCCTGAATATTCACTGGAAGGACTGATGCTGAACCTGAAGCTCCAGTATTTTGGTCATCGAATGTGAACAGATGACTCACTGGAAAAGTCCCTGATGCTGGGAAAGATTGAGGGCAGAAGGAGAAGAGGGCATCAGAGGATGACATGACTGGATGGGATCACCAATGCAATGGACATGAGTTTGGGCAAACGCTGGGAGGTGGTGAGGGACAGGGAGGACTGGAATGTTGCAGTTCATGGGGTCACAAAGAGTCAGACACAACCAGGTGACTGAACAACAACATTTGTTTTCTTACTGTTACTTTGACAGTTCATTAAATTATGGGTATAAATCCTTTGTTGGATTCGTGATTTGAAGATATTTTCTGTAGTTTATTTTTCACTTTCTTAAGCATCTTTTATAGAGAAGATGATTTTAGTTATGATGCAATATAATCAATCTATTATTTTCTTATCGATCAAGCTGCTAGTGTTATTCATAAGAATTCTTTACAACCCAAACTCATGAACATTCTCTCCTGTGTTTTATCAGAAGATTTATAATTTTGTGAATTATAAATTATAGGTCCATGATCCATATATAAACTAATTATTTAAATAAGATATGAAGTGTGGGTTGAAGCGTAAAATTTTGCATATGAATTTCCAATTGTTTCGGACTTCCCAGGTAGTACTAGTGGTAAAGAACCTGCCTGGCAATGCAGGACGTATAAGAGACACGGGCTTGATCCCTGGGTCAGAAAGATCCCCTGGAGGAGGGCATAGCAACCCATTCCACTATTCTTGCCTGAAGAATCCCATGGACAGAAAATCCTGGTGGGTTATAGTCCATAAAATCACAAAGAGTCTGATACAACTGAAGTGACTTAACACACACACATCCAACTGTTTCAGCACCATTTGTGGAAAGGACTTAACTTTTATCCACAGAATTGCTTTTGCACTTGTATTAAAAATCAATTGACTATATTTTTGTAGGTCTATTTCTGGGCTCTCCATTTTGCCCCATTAATTTATGTGTGTAAACTTTCACTAGAGCCATACTATCTTAAGTAGATTCTTTACTGTCTGAACCACCAGGGAAGCCCTAAGTATCTGATGTTATAAAATGAGCTCTTTTATCCTTATTCCACTATTATCAATAACTGATTATAGTATGCTATGCTATGTTATGTTAAGTCACTTCAGTTGTGTCTGACTCTGTGTGACCCCATAGACGGCAGCCCACCAGGCTTCCCTGTCCCTGGGATTCTCCAGGCAAGAACCCTGGAGTGGGTTGCCATTTCCTTCTCCAATGCATGAAAGTGAAAAGAGAAAGTGAAGTCGCTCAGTATAGTTTTCTCCAATAAAACCTAGACTCCAAGCAAGTTTGATAATAAAAAAGAAGCAAACACAAATATTGAGAATAAAGAAGAAATGAACACAGTGGGAAGAGAGAAGGGGGAGGAGCAATATAGGGGCAGGAGAGTAAGAGGTACAAACTGTTACAGGTATAAAATAAGCTTCAGGGATATACTGTGCAGCACAGGAAATAGCAAATATTTTATAGTAACTCTAAATGGAGTATAACTTTAAAAAATTCCTAATCATTATATTATATACCTATAACATATAATATAGCACATCAACTGTACTTTAATTTCAAGAAGAAGGAAAAAAAATTAGGAGGCCCTTTTCTGTTTGATAGAGTAATATCATTTTACTTTCAAAATCTTCTGAACAGATAAAACTACCTATTGTACGATATGTTTTTTACCTTTTCTGAAGCAAAAACAGACTTGAAAAGATAGGTTGCAATTAGAGGTGTTGTGTTTCATATTAAGTTCACACAAAGGAAAAACACCTACCTCTATGTGAAAAGAGGTTTATTTCTCCCATTAAGAAACAGCCATTAGCCGTGCTCAAATATGTCCAGAACAATAGCGTCTGGCTTCCCTGGTGGCTCATGGTAAAGAATCCGCCTGAAATGCAGGAGACACAGGTTTGATCCCTGGGTTGAAAAGACCCCCTGGAGAAGGAAATGGCAACCCACTGCAGTATTCTTGCCTGGCAAATCCCATAGACAGAGGAGTCTGGCAGGCTACAGCCTATGGGGTCACAAGAGCTGGACAAGACACAGTGACTAAGCAGCCACAGTGATAACGTCCGTTGTAAGCGGCTCGTGTTGTTAGTTGCCATATCCGTTCTCATTGGTCAGTGCTGAAGCAGTCATTTTTTTTTTTTTTTTTTTTTTTTCTGCACATCTTGGCAAGTTGGATCTTAGTTCCCTGATCAGCTATCAAACCTGCTCCACCTGAACTGGAATCGTGGAGACTCAGTCACTGGACTGCCAGGGAAGTCCCCTGATGCATTAATGTTTGTTAAATATTAAAAACTCACTCTGCTCATGAATATTAACATAATATTTAAAATTTTCCTTTGGAACATAGTTCATTTAATTCATCTTCTATATGGTTGGAATTAGAGATTGAGGATAGGCAACATTCAGATACACCACCTACAATCCTTTTAGGGGGCAAAAAAGGAAGACTGTCAGAGAGACTTATTTTATTTTTATTTTTTTAATTGGAGGCTAATTACTTTACAATACAGTGGTGGTTTTGGCCATGCATTGACAAGAATCAGCCATGGGTGTGCATGTGTCCCCCATCCTGGACCCCCTCTCCCACCTCCCTCCTCATCCCATCCCTCAGGGTCATCCCAGTGCACCAGCCCTGAGCACCCTGTCTCATGCATCCAACCTGGACTGGCGATCTATTTCACATATGATAATATACATGTTTCAGTGCTTTCCAGAGAGACTTATTTTAAAGATTTTTAAGGTCATCTCTTTTTGCATTGTCAGATTTTCAGAACGCTTGGGTATGTTCCTTGGAGAATACTCCAGCTGGTCTGCCTCTGCTATGCTTTTCTCCCTTTCTTTGATGTGATATTATTGTTTTGCTTTTTAAAAAGAAAAAAAATGTTAAGAGGATTTAGTTCATGATTCATCATAGATCACTTGGTCAAAGTTCATAGTATTAACTGTCTTTCCTCCCTTATTGAATGAGTGTGCGTCTTTCATTGTTTATGGCAATCCTTTGGTAGCTCATTAGCTGTCCTTCAGGAGTGTGATGCTTTGTGTGATATTCTCAGTGGGGCATTCTTTGAGGATAGTTTTGTGCTGTGAACCCTATTAATACTGTTTGGGATCAATTTATTGGGTAAGTGTATCAAGCTTGGAAATATTATTAATAGTCAAAGATAAAGTCTGATTATAAATACTTTTAGACTACCTTTCTTGAATGTCTATCTTTCTTGAGTGACAGCACCTATTTTCTTGTGGGGCTTGTATACCATCTCAGAAGCCAACTTCAAAAGAGGGATTCCACGAATATTTTCAGCATCAATGCTTTAGATGTCAATGGTTTTCCAGTGTGATTGTTTCAAGATGGTAATCATTTGAATGTGGGAATTCTAGAAAGTTTCCTTTTTTCTTTGTTCCCATCATATGGGTACGTGAGTGCTAACTCACTTCAGTCGTGTCAGACTCTTTGTGACGCTATGGACTGTAGCCTGCCAGGCTCCTCTGCCCATGGGAGTTCTCCAGGCATAAATACTGGAGTGGGTTGCCATGCCCTTCTCCAGGGGATCTTCCCAAGCCAGGGATAGAGCTCCCGTCTCTTATGTCTCCTGGATTAGCAGTGGGGTTCTTTACCATTAGTGCTGTCTGTGAAGCCCTCTGATCACATACATTCAGACAAATAATTAGGATTAAAAAACTTTTAACAAAAATGTCATACATAGATTATCACCTCCTAATTTCATTTATAAGACTCCTGGTCTGCCTAACTCTAATAATCATATCCATTTTGATAGTGAAGAGAAGTTAATCATTTCAACAGCTTCAAATGATCCAATTTTTAAAAAATCACAGAATGTATGTTTTCATTGATAGATGATAGCTGGATATTGGATATTAAGAACATTTTTTAAACTTTACGGTAATTGTCATCTATGTTTGGGCAGTGAGAAAATTATGCTTGAGGTAGCCATGTGAAGTGCTTATGATTCTCAACCTATAAATTTGAATGTTTAAGAAATATTATTTGATTTTCCTTTGAAGAGAACTTAACTTTTAGTTTACATTCCCAGCTTTTACTTGAGAGAAATTTAATCTTGGGTTAATTTGGAGTTTCTTCCATTGTTTTAGGGTCTTTTCAGTCAATTCAGAATCTTCTCAAATCCTGGATTTGGTCAATTTCAGCAGTCTAAGTCCTTGGCATGGATATTTTGTCATCTGTCTTGGTAACACTGGCAAGATTGTGCCATATCTGGTTACTGAGTCCTCAAAAGTTGTATCTTCCTTGTCCTAAACATCAGCATTCATCAGGACTGTTTTGGCAATTTCTCAGCCCCTCTCAGGAGACACGGGAAATGTGTGGCCATTCCCTTGTGCCACTCTGGGTCCACAGGGGCTCTCTGATGCCATGCCCATCCTTTTTTGGCTGGAAATCTTAATGCCAGCCTTAGCTACTCAAATGCTACCATGCCAAGCATGGCATAATGTATTTTAAAGAAATGTGATGCTTACTGTAATCTGCGAGGTGAGTTTCAGGTAGCAGGCTCCTGTGGGATTCCCCAAACCCATCTAAGGAGTTGTATTCTCCCCGTGGCTGACTTGGTCTGGTGTCGGGGGAGGGTACAGGGCCCTTTCCCAAGGATTCAAGAGAATCTAATCTCACTTCCTCTCTCTGCTATTTGTCTCCTCTTCCCAGCCCAGATTATCTTCACATTCTTTGAAATAGAAAAAAATAAATAAAATAAACCTTGAATTTCATACATCATGATTTTCCCACCTTTAATGTTTTTTTTTTTAACATTTTATTTTGTATTGGAGTATAGTCAATTAACAAGCAAAGTTGTGATAGTTTCAGGTCCATCTACCTTTAATGTTTATATAAAGACTTTGGTTTCTGAAATGCAGAAGTAGTGCTTTACTTTGTTCTTTCCTTCCTAGAGGCTGTAAATCTAGAACTGATTTAATCAATGGGAGTAGAATCACATGAATAAAAAGAAATGACTAGGAATGAAGAGAGACCATCCAGTTATATAATATCCTAGGAAGAGTATGGTTGTGTATGCATGGCATTCCTCAGCTTACAGAGTTTTAAACTGAAGGAAGTGACCCTAAAATGCGAGGCTTCCACTTTAATGGAGCTATTGCTACTGTGAAACAGCTATGGAAATCCCTTTCAACTGACCGATCTTGGCTTTTAGAAACTTTCTCTAAGGCTTCGTTTGCTTTTTGTTGTTGCATTTCCACCCCCCTCCCAGTACAGTTAAATTAGGAAAGAAATCTCTTCTTGGAAATACACAGGCCCTTTGGGCTCTAGCCAACTCTATTACAAAGACATCTTTCTGTGTACCTCTATTTAACAAAGAGAATTCCTGCTGTATTATCCAGCTGTGCATAACTGAACATGTCAGTTCAGTGACTCTTTAATGAATCTCCTTTTAGTGTCTGCCCTCTGGCCGTAAGTATGTCACTTAGATATTATTTTATGGTTTGAATTGAGTTACATGGAAGCATTTTGAGAATGGAAAGACATGACAGTATTTTACTTTAAATAACTCCACAACAATCATAGTCAATAGTTGAGTGCCCTGGTTAGTGAACCTGGGCATGTTGCAAGCAGAGTTAGCATCTAAAGATATGTGTCACAGCTAAAGTCCATCCATCAGCAGGCGCCTTTTAGTGAGCACCAAATTGCTAAATTGGTTTTGACCCTGGTGTTGACTAATGATGAGAGGGGTGCAAAACAATTATACATCTAAAGAATATAATTTTTAGTTTACAAGATACTCTTCCCCAGGTGAGAAAATTTGGATGAGAGACGCTCAAAGCTCGGTTAACCTATTGTAGCGACTATGCTTGACTCCAGATACTGCTGCTGCTGCTAAGTCGCTTCAGTCGTGTCCGACTCTGTGTGACCCCAGATAGCCAACCCTAAATTTTACATTATGCGCTGATTTGTTTTGTCTCCCACCACTACACCCTGCTGCTTTTGATGTCTTGTCATTAGGACACAGAAGAGAAGGGCCAAATCTGCATACCCAGCGCTGGGGATCCCTGCCAGCCTTCCACCAGCGCAAGTATAACTACCATGGGCAGCAGCTGCTGCCAAGAAGCAGGCAGGAGAAGGGACATGTGCTCCCCTTTGAGGATGGGGACATTTATTTTGCTTCTGACAAAATAGGGGTGACTTAAAGCTCCTGAAGCAGGTGTAGGGACCTGATGGGGTGAATGCTCTGCCAGGCACAGCCTGCCCTGACACCCCATGGACTCATAAGCCACATGGACTAAGACAATCTCTGGATAGGGCCCGTATTTATCAAGGACTTCCAGGCTGGGGCCACGTCAGGTGCCCACGCAGCATCTGTGTCATCTTCTCATGGTGTTTGGTTCACACTGTTAAGAGGCTCAGTGTTGCAGGTCCACTTGCTCAGAGAATGTCCTGGCATTTGGCACTGTGTAGACCTATGCATTCCTCTAGGTTTATCAACACTGCGTGTATGTGTGCTAAGTCGCTTCAGTCATGTCTAACTCTTTGCCACCCAATGGCTCCTCTGTCCATGGGATTCTCCAGGCAAGAATACTGGAGTGGGTTGCCATGCCCTCCTCCAGGGGAATCTTCCCGACCCAGGGATCAAACCCGTGTCTCCTGCATCTCCTGCACTGCAGGTGGAGTCTAACTCTGAGCCACCAGGGAAGCCCCTTATCAACTCTGCTTTCATGAAAAAATTCTTGTGCTGGCCCAGGTTCCTGCAGCAATGTAGGTTTTGGAGATGACTTGCAGTTTTATGCTGAATTTTTTCTCACACTATTCTATGATTTCTCAAAATCTTACCTATACACTAAATATCACCTCCTTCATAAAGTTTTTCATGTCTGAAATTCCCACTGAACAAATGTTTCTTAAATGTTAAAGAGCTCTAAATGAGAAAGAAAAAAAAAAACCCTCAGTGATTCATGAATTGTTTTTGCTGTGTAGGAGACTATCTGACTGCTTATTAGACATGTATTAGTGATACAAAAGTCTTTATCATCACCCCCACCTACAAAAGCTAGTAAATTAATAGCCCACAACCTAGCAGACTTCTGCAACTTTTTTTCTTGCTCAGACAAGCATACATATCTCTTGGAGTTTATCTTTTTACTGAAATAAAATTATATTATACACATGACATTGCAATTGTGTATTTCGCTTAACAATAAGCCCTGGACATAAACTGGTTACAAAGCAATATGTCTAGTGGCCAAGGGTCATACTGCCTGAGTTCAAATCCAAGCCCAGGAGCTAACTATTGTGTAACTTTGGGAAAGTTATTTAACCCGTTAGTTTTCTCATTTGTTAAATGAGCAGTAATAAATCATATGAACCTCCTGGGGTTGTTGTGATGATTAAGTAAGTTAGTACATATAGAATGTTTACAAGAGCACATTCAATGACTGTAGCTGTTACACACTGCCTGTGTGGGTCAGAAAATATGTATATACACACACAGATATAATTTTATGTAAATGAGATTATCAAAATGCTTTCATTTCAGTATAATATTTCCTTTTTGTTTCTCCTTTTAGTCTATTTCTTTTTCTTCCCATATTTGCCTCTTTTGCTCCTACCACTTGAAGTAATATCAACATTAGCAAGTATAAACCCTCTTAACAAGACTTCCCTGTGGTCCAGTGGCTGAGAATCTGCCTTGCAATGCAAGGAACATTGGCTCAGTTCCTGGTCAGGGAAGGAAGATCCTCCATGGCACAGAGCCACTAAGCCCTCTAGCTGCAACTACTGAGCCTGTGCACCCCAAGAGAGTCTGCACCTCAAAACAGAAGATCCCAGTGACGCAGTGAAGATCCTGCATGCTACAACTAAGACCCAGCCAAATAAATAAAATTTAAAAAACCCTTAACTACATGAATTGTCTGTAAAGTCCCTGATGACTGTTGAACCAGATCTCACATGTATACTTATACATATAATATACATATGTGCCCACAGATGCTCATGTGTGTATGTTTGTGTCATTGTTTGCTCTGCAAAAGTGAAACCATATTATATACACTTTTTTGGCATCTTACTTTTCTCATGCACTAATTGCTTTTGGGAACCCCTCAAGGTTAGCATGAAAGTGAAAGTGAAGGTGCTCAGTCGTGTCCGACTCTTTGCAACCCCATGGACTGTAGCCTACCAGGCTCTTCCATCCATGGAATTTTCCAGGCAAGAGTACTGGAGTGGGTTGCCATTTCCTTCTCCAAGGGATCTTCCCCACCCAGGGATCGAACCCAGGTCTCCTGCATTGCAGGCAGACCCTGTATGTCGAAAGGTTTGTGTTTTTAATTTTAATGAATGTTGCCATACTGCTTTCTACAGAAGCTGTACCCATTTGCATTTCTACTAGCAATGTAGAAAAGACTCTTTTCCATATATCCCATGGACAACATTACCATTATTTAAGATTTTTGCCAGTCTGCTGGGCATAAAGTAATAGTTTATTGTTAACTCTGTTTCAATTTCCCTATTAGTGAATTTCAAAATATGTTTATATGTATTTATTGGCCATTTGGATTTGCTCATCTATGAATTGCCTATTTATATCTGTTGCTTATTTTCCTCTTAGGCTGTTGCCTGTTTCTTTTCAATTTTTAAAGCTCCCTTTATATAATTATAGCTTTTAAACCCTATCTGTCATCTACATTGCAAACATGTTTTCTAAGTCTGTTATTTGTTTACTGTCTTTATTGTCTTCTGCCATACCACAGTTCTTTGTTAACTTTTATGTATTCCCTAGAAGTCCAGATAAGATATTTAAATAACATTTAACACTTTTAAATAATCTCCCTTTTTAGTATGTGACATGAACTAGGGTTGTTACTTTAATGTTTTCATGATGGATACCCAGTTTGGGGACAAATTTTGTTAAATACAGATTTTTTTTCCTCTTAATTCTCTCTTCTACTTTCTCTTGGTTTGTTTTATCATTCTAATTCTCAGGAAGTATACTAAGCTGAGTTATTTTAGTTCTTCTTTAATAGCAGAGACATTTAAGCTATGCATTTTCCTTTGGTTAAAATTTTCACTCTTATAGGTTTTTGCATTTTTCAAAACTGTGGTTTATTATATTTGGTGAAGTGCAGAGACTGTAAGTATACAGTTCTCAGAGTTTTGACAAATGCATTCAGCATGTGACTATTAAGATGTTCAGTCAGCTTCTGGACAGGACGGTTTTGAACTGTGCAGGTCCACTTACACACATTTGTTTTTCCATAAGTATACAGCAAGCCCTCCATATCTGTGCTTGTGGAATCCAGGGATACAGAGAGCTGAGTATGTTACTTGAGCATCTGAAGATTTTGTATGGTTTTAGAGTATTTCCATTAACCTAGAAAGCTCACTCGTGTCCTTGTCTGGTGAATTCCTTACAACACCTAGGCAACCAGTGCTCTGATTCCTGTCACTATAGACTAATCTTCCTGTTGTGGGACTTCATATAAACTGAATAATGTAATGATTCTTTTAAAATTCTGATTTATTCCATTTAGAATAATATTTCAAATTCATTCATATTTTTACATATACCATTATTCAATACTTTTCACTGCTTAGTAGCAATTAATATATGGATAGAGCAGATTCTGTTTATACTCTCCACTGCTGATAGATATTTATGTTGTTTCCATCTACTTTACTAGTGTGAATAAAGCTGCTATGAATATCGTATATCTCTTTTTCTGGTCTGCTTAACTATTTCTCTTGATTAAATACTAATGAAGTTTGTAAGTAACTTCCCATTTCTGAAGGGGTTTTTATCATTTTACATCATCACCAGAGTGTGTAAAAGTTCTGGTTGTTTCACATGCTTGCAATATTTTCTGCTGTCAGTTTCTGTAATTCGAGTCTTTCTAGTATTTGTGAAATGATATCTCAGTGTGGTTTTAATTTGCAGTTTCTTGCAAACTAATAATGCTAAAAAAAATTAAGCACTTCACATTTGCTCTATTTTGTCTCTTCTTTTTTGAAGTAGCTGTTGGAATTTTGGGCCAATCTGGGGAGAGCTGCTTGTATTTTTTAAGTTTTAATTTAATGAATAGCAAGGAGAGATAAGAAAACCTTCCTCAGTGATCAATGTAAAGAAATAGACAAAAACAATAGAATGGGACAGACTAGATATATCTTTGAGAAAATTAGATATACCAAGGGAATATTTCATGCAAAGATGGGCTCAATAAAGGACAGAAATGGTATGGAACAAACATAAACAGAAGATATTAAGATGAGCTGGCAAGAATACACAGAAGAACTATACAAAAAACATCTTCACAACACAGATAATCATGATGGTGTGATCACTCACCTAGAGACAGACATCCTGTATTGTGAAGTCAAGTGGGCCTTAGGAACCATCACTAAGAACAAAGCTAGTGGCGGTGATGGAATTCCAGTTGAGTTATTTCAAATCCTGAAAGATGATGCTGTGAAAGTGCTGCACTCAATATGTCAGCAAATCTGGAAAACTCAGCAGTGGCCACAGGACTGGAAAAGGTGAGTTTTCATTCCAATCCCAAAGAAAGGCAATACCAAAGAGTGCTCAAACTACCACACAGTTGCACTCATCTTACACACTAGCAAAGGAATGTTTGAAATTCTCCAAGCCAGGCTTCCAGATGTTCAAACTGAATTTAGAAAAGTCAGAGGAACCAGAAATCAAATTGTCAACATCCACTTGGTCATCAAAAAAGCAAGAGAGTTCCAGAAAAACATCTACTTCTGCTTTATTTAACCAAAGCCTTTGACTGTGTGGATCACAACAAACTATGGAAAATTCTTCAAGAGATGGGAATGCCAAACCACCTGACCTGCCTCCTGAGAAATCTTTATACAGGTCAAGAAGCAACATTTAGGACTGTACATGGAACAACAGACTGGTTCCAAATTGGGAAAGGAGTACATCAAGGCTGTATGTTGTCACCCTGCTTATTTAACTTCAATGCAGAGTACATCATAAGAAATGCTGGACTGGATGAAGCACAAGAGAAATCAAGATTGCTGGGAGAAATATCAGTAACCTCTGATATGTAGATGATACCATATTTATGGCAGAAAGCAAAGAAGAACTAAAGAGCCTCTTGATGAAAGTGAAAGAGCAGAGTGAAAAAGTTGGCTTAAAACTCAACCTTCAGAAAACTAAGATCATGGCATCCGGTCCCATCACTTATGGCAAATAGATGGAGAAACAGTGGAAACAGTGAGAGACTTTATTTTTTTGGCTCCAAAATCATTGTAGATGGTGACTGCAGCCTTGAAATTAAAAGATGCATGCTCCTTAGAAGAGAAGTTATGACCAACCTAGACAGTATGTTAAGAAGCAGAGAAATCACTTTGCCAACAAAGGTCGGTCTACTCAAAGCTATAGTTTTCCCAATAGTCATGTATGGATGTGAGAGTTGGATTGAAAGAAAGCTGAGTGCAAAAGAATTGATGCTTTTGAACTGTGATGTTGGAGAAGACTCTTGAGAGTCACTTGGACAGCAAGGAGTTCCAACCAGTCCATCCTAAAGGAAATCAGTCCTGAATATACATTAGAAGGACTGATGCTGCAACTGAAATTCCAATACTTTGGCCACCTGATGCGAAGAACTGACTCATTTAAAAAGACCCTGATGCTTGGAAAGATTGAAGACAGGAGGAGAGGGGATGATAGAGGATGAGATGGTTGGATGGCACCACCAATGTGATAGACATGAGTTTTAGTAGGCTCTGGGAGTTGGTGACAGTCAGGGAAGCCTGGAGTGCTTCAGTCCATAGGGTTGCAAAGAGTCATACATGACTGAGTGACTGAATTGAACTGAACTAAAGTTTTAATTTGGAATAATTTTTGATTTATATAAAAGCTACAAAGACACCATTGAGTTCCCCCTATGAAGATGAATCCTTCTCCAGCTTGCCTTAATGTTCAGTTCAGTTCTGTTGGTCCATTGTGTCTGACTGTTTGCGACCCTATGGACTACAGCATGCTAGGCTTCCCTAACCATCATCAACTTCTGGAGCCTAATAAAACTCATGTCCATTGCATCAGTGATGCCATCCAACCATCTCATCCTCGGTCGTCCCCTTCTCCTCCTGCCTTCAGTCTTTCCCAGCATCAGGGTCTTTTCCAGTGGCCAAAGTATTGGAGTTTCAGCTTCAGCATCAGTCTTTCCAATGAATGTTCAGGACTGATTTCCTTTAGGATGGACTAGTTGGATCTCTTTGCAGTCCAAGGGACTCTCAAGAGTCTTCTCCAACACCACAGTTCAAAAGCATCAATTCTTCTGCACTCAGCTTTCTTTATAGTCCAACTCTCACATCTATCCATGACTACTGGAAAAACCATAGTTTTGAATAGATGGATCTTTGTTGGCTAAGTAATGTCTTTGCTTTTTAATATGCTGTCTAGGTTTTTCATAGCTTTTCTTCTAAGGAGCAACCATGAACAGTCACCATCTGCAGTGGTTTTGGAGCCCCCAAAAGTAAAGTCTGTCACTGTTTCCCCATATATTTGCCATGAAGTGAGGGAACCAGATGCCATGATCTTGGTTTTCTGCATGTTCTTTTTCACTCTCTTCTTTCATTTTCATCAATAGGCTCTTTAGCTCTTCTTCACTTTCTGCCATAAGGGTGATGGCACAATCCTGACTCTAGCTTGTGCTTCATCAAGCCTGGCATTTCGCATGACGTACTCTACATATAAGTTAAAGAGGCACTATGACAATATACATCCTTGATGTCCTTTTCCCTATTTGGAACCGGTCTGTTGTTCCATGTCTAGTTCTAACTATTGCTTCTTGACATGCATACTGATTTATCAGGAGGCAGGTCAGGTGGTCTAGCATTCCCATCTCTTTCAGAATTTTCCAGAGATTATTGTGGTCCACACAGTCAAAGGCTTTGGCATACTCAATAAAGCAAAAGTAGATATTTTTCTGGAACTCTCTTGCTCTTTTGATGATCAAGCGGATGTTGGCAATTTGAAATCTGGCTCCTCTGCCTTTTCTAAGTCCAGCTTGAACATCTGGAAGTTCATGATTCACATACTGTTGAAGCCTTGCTTGGAGAATTTTGAGCATTACTTTGCTAGAATGTGAGATGAGTGCAATTGTGTGGCAATTTGAACATTCTTTGGCATTGCCTTTCTTTGGGATTGGAATAAAAACACACCTTTTCTAGTCCTGTGGTCACTGCGAGTTTTCCAAATTTGCTGGCATATTGAGTGCAGCACTTTCACAGCATCATCTTTTAGGATTTGAAATAACTCAACTGGAATTCCATCACCTCCACTATCTTTGTTCATAGTGATGCTTCCTAAGGCCCACTTGACTTCACATTCCAGAATGTCTGGCTCTAGGTGAGTGATCATACCATTGTGGTTATCTGGGTCTTGAAGACCTTTTTTATATAGTTCTGTGTATTCTTGCCACCTCTTCTTAATATCTTCTGTCTGTTTGACCCATACCATTTCTGTCTCTTATTTTGCTCATCTTTGCATGAAATGTTCCCTTGGTATCTCTGATTTTCTTGAAGAGATCTCTAGTCTTTCCCATTCTGTTGTTTTCCTCTATCTCTTTGCATTGATCACTGAGGAAGACTTTTTAACCTCTCCTTGCTATTCTTTGGAACTCTGCATTCAAATAGGTATATCTTTCCTTTTCTCCTTTGTCTTTTGCTTCTTTTCTTTTCTCAGTGATTTGAAGCCCTCATCAGACAACCATTTTTCCTTTTGGCATTTCTTTTTCTTGGGAATAGTCTTGATTACTGCCTCTTGTACAATGTCATGAACCTCCATCCATAGTTCTTCAGGCACTTTGTCTATCAAATCTAATCCCTTGAATCTGTCACTTCCAATGTATAATCTTAAGGGATTTGATTTAGGTCATATCTGTATGGTCTAGTAGTTTTCCCTACTTTCCTCAATTTAAGTCTGAATTTGCCAATAAGGAGTTCATGATCTGAGCCACAGTCAGCTCCTGGTTTTGTTTTTGCTGACTATGTAGAGCTTCTCCACCTTTGGCTTCAAAGAATATAATCAGTCTGATTTCAGTATTGACTATCTGGTGATGTCCATGTGTAGAGTCTTCTCTTGTGTTATTGGTAGAGGGTGTTTGCTATGACCAGTGCATTCTCTTGCCAAACTCTGTTAGCCTTTGACTTGCTTCATTTTGTGCTTCAAGGCCAAATTTGCCTGTTACTCCAGGTAGCTCTTGACTTCCTACTTTTGCATTCCAGTCCCCTATAATAAAATGTACATTTTTGGGGGGTGGAGATTAGTTAGTTATAGAAGATCTTGTAGGTCTTCAGAGAAATATTCAACTTCAGCTTCTTCAGTATTACTTTTTGGGGCATAGACTTGGATTACTGTGATACTGAATGGTTTGTCTTGGAAACAAATAGAGATGATTTTGTCGTTTTTGAGATTGCATCCAAGTACAGAGTACAAGAGTATTTCGGACTCTTGACTATGATGGCTACTTATTTCTTCTAAGGGATTGTTGCCACAGTAGTAGATATGATAATCATCTCAGTTAAAATCACCCATTCCAGTCCATTTTAGTTCACTGGAATTTAGTTCATTCCAGTCATTTTAGATTCCTAAAATGTTGGTCTTCACTATATAACCAGGTTAACTAGAATGTTAACATTGGTGCAGTTCTTTAACTACACTGCGGACTTTACTCAAATTCATCTGTTGCTGCAATTAGTGAACCTATATTTATATATTATTATTCATTAAAATCTGTATATTATTCAAATTTCTCTAGTTTTGACTCTCTGTGTTCTGTTCCAGGACTAAGTCCGGAACACAACATTGCATTGAGTTGTCATATCTCTTCAATGTCCTTCAATACATGACCACCTACTCAATCTTGTTGCTTCTGTTTTTATTTTTCATGACCTTCATAGCTAGAAAAGTTCTACTGGGCAAGTATTTTGTAGGATGCTCCTAAGTTTGAGCTCATCTGGTATTTGCTCATGATTGGACTATAGTTACGGGTTTTTGGAAGGATATCACACAAATGAAGCTCCCTTCTAATCACCTCATGTCTGATTACACACGATCTCAACATGGCTTTCTGATGATGTTATCCTTGATCACTTGGCTAAGTTAGTGTGTTAAGTTTCCACTATAAATTTACTATTTTCTTTTTCCAAACTCAGTCTTTTTGACTGCATTCACTAAGTCCATCTCACACTCAAGGGGAGGGAAATTATCACCTCCTGGAAGAAATATCTATATATATTATTTGAACTTTTCTGTAAGAAAGATTTGTTCCTTCTCCACCATTTATTATTGACTTATTTATTTATATCTATGGATTTGTATATATATATTTTTATATTATAATCTAATACAATTACTATTTTAGTTCACATTATTCCAGCTTTGGCCACTGAGAACTCTTTTGACTCCTACATCCTTTGGATATTCAACATTCTCTTCCTTCTCCTTTTTCTCCTTGTTACTATTTTTCTTCTTATACCTTCTTATTTTCTACCATGAGGTGCTCCGGGCTCATCTTGTATTTTCCCTGAATGAGCCCTAAATTCAACCTTTTTCACAAGGAGCCCTGGGTCCTTTTATTGGACAAAGATATTAGAAAGCAAGATCTACACAAATATGCATCCATATATTTATATTTATCTATATGTATATATGGAATGAGGTTCGTGACATTGTCCAGGAGACAGGGATCAAGACCATCCCCATGGAAAAGAAATGCAAAAAAGCAAAATGGCTGTCTGGGGAGGCCTTGCAAATAGCTGTGAAAAGAAGAGAAGCGAAAAGCAAAGGAGAAAAGGAAAGATATAAACATCTGAATGCAGAGTTCCAAAGAATAGCAAGAAGAGATAAGAAAGCCTTCTTCAGTGATCAATGCAAAGAAATAGAGGAAAATAACAGAATGGGAAAGACTAAGGATCTATTCAAGAAAATCAGAGATACCAAAGGAACATTTCATGCAAAAATGGGCTCGATAAAGGACAGAAATGGTATGGACCGAACAGAAGCAGAAGATATTAAGAAGAGGTGGCAAGAATACACAAAAGAACTGTACAGAAAAGACCTTCACGACCCAGATAATCATGATGGTGTGATCACTGACCTAGAGCCAGACATCCTGGAATGTGAAGTCAAGTGGACCTTAGAAAGCATCACTATGAACAAAGCTAGTGGAGGTGATGGAATTCCAGTGGAGATATTCCAAATCCTGAAAGATGATGCTGTGAAAGTGCTGCACTCAATATGCCAGCAAATTTGGAAAACTCAGCAGTGGCCACAAGATTGGAAAAGGTCAGTTTTCATCCCAATCCCAAAGAAAGGCAATGCCAAAGAATGCTCAAACTACCGAACAATTGCACTCATCTCACACGCTAGTAAAGTAATGGTCAAAATTCTCCAAGCCAGGCTTCAGCAATATGTGAACCGTGAACTTCCTGATGTTCAAGCTGGTTTTAGAAAAGGCAGAGGTACCAGAGATCAAATTGCCAACATCTGCTGGATCATAGAAAAAACAAGAGAGTTCCAGAAAAACATCTATTTCTGCTTTATTGACTATGCCAAAGCCTTTGACTGTGTAGATCACAATAAACTGTGGAAAATTCTGAGAGAGATGGGAATACCAGACCACCTGATCTGCCTCTTGAGAAATCTGTATGCAGGTCAGGAAGCAACAGTTAGAACTGGTCGTGGAACAACAGACTGGTTCCAAATAGGAAAAGGAGTACGTCAAGGCTGTATATTATCACCCTGCTTATTTAACTTCTCTGCAGAGTACATCATGAGAAATGCTGGACTGGAAGAAACACAAGCTGGAATCAAGATTGCTGGGAGAAATATCAATAACCTCAGATATGCAGATGATACCACCCTTATGGCAGAAAGTGAAGAGGAACTCAAAAGCCTCTTGATGAAAGTGAAAGTGAAGAGTGAAAAGATTGATTTAAAGCTCGACATTCAGAAAATGAAGATCATGGCATCTGGTCCCATCACTACATGGGAAATAGATGGAGAAACAGGGGAAACAGTGTCAGACTTTATTTTTCTGGGCTCCAAAATCACTGCAGATGGTGACTGCAGCCATGAAATTAAAAGACGCTTACTCCTTGGAAGGAAAGTTATGACCAGTCTGGATAGCATATTCAAAAGCAGAGACATCACTTTGCCAACAAAGGTTCGCCTAGTCAAGGCTATGGTCTTTCCTATGGTCATGTATGGATGTGAGAGCTGGACTGTGAAGAAGGCTGAGCGCCGAAGAATTGATGCTTTTGAACTGTGGTGTTGGAGAAGACTCTTGAGAGTCCCTTGGACTGCAAGGAGATCCAACCAGTCCATTCTGAAGGAGATCAGCCCTGGGATTTCTTTGGAAGGAATGATGCTAAAGCTGAAACTCCAGTACTTTGGCCACCTCATGAGAAGAGTTGACTCATTGGAAAAGACTCTGATGCTGGGAGGGATTGGGGGCAAGAGGAGAAGGGGACGACAGAGGATGAGATGGCTGGATGGCATCACTGACTCGATGGATGTGAGTCTGAGCGACCTCCGGGAGTTGGTGATGGACAGGGAGGCCTGGCGTGCTGCAATTCATGGGGTTGCAAAGAGTCGGACACGACTGAGCGACTGATCTGATCTGATCTGATATAGCTTAAAACATACATGAATTTATGTTGACATTGATGATTCGAATCTAGCATCACAAAGATTATTCTAATTAACCTACCCCAGCTCCTACCACTTGCTTATTTGTAACTTCTTCCTCAGACAGTGAGAAAGCTGGATCCTGTTAGCACAATTTGTTTACTTATTTGTTTACCTCTACTCATTGGAAAGGACTCTGATGCTGGCAGGGATTGGGGGCAGGAGGAAAAGGGGATGACAAGAATGAGATGGCTGGATGGCATCACCAACTTGATGGACGTGAGTTTGGGTGAACTCTGGGAGTTGGTGATGGACAGGGAGGCCTGGCATAGTGCGATTCATGGGGTCGCAAAGAGTCGGACATGACTGAATGACTGAAGTGAATTGAACATACGTGCAATTTCAGAATTTCTAACTATACCCCTGTGAGAAACAAATTTGCCAACTAGAGTTAGTATTTGCTTACAAACTGTTTTGGTTTTTACTTACACTGTCTAGTAAACACACAGTTTTCCAAAGTTATTTAGGTTAACAACTTTTTTCCATTCCCACTTTAGTGATGTTATGTCATACATATTTAATACAGTCAGACTCATTTATCATAGTCTGCATTCCATTCTGTCACCACTTGACATCTGGTTGAGTTTTTAATATTTGCATATGGTAAAGTCACTTTGTATTGTACAGTTCAGTGGGGATTTGACAGATGTCTAAGGTCATGTATCCATCATCCCAGTACTATACAGAACAGTTTCATCATCCTAAAATTCCTTTATGTAGCTTTATTTTCAGTTTCTTTTTAATTTTCCAACTCCTAGAAACCATTATCTGTCTTGCATTTCTATAATTTTGCTTTTTTTCCTGGCATATAATTGAAAGTTTATATATGTAGACTTTTGGTCTGGCTTCTTTTCCTTAGCAAAATACACTTAAGTTTCACCCATATTATTGTTTGAGTAACTTCAGTAGCAATGCATTGCATAGATATACCACAGTTTGTTTATCCATTCACCTGTTGGAAGGTATCTTGTTTGTTTCTAGGTTTTGACCATAATGAATACAGTTACTATTGACATTGGTGTACAGGTTTTTTTCAGAACCTAAATGTTCAGCTCACTTGTGTAAATTCTTGGGAGTTGAGTTTTTGGTTTCTTTGGTAAGTATATATTTACCTTTGTAAGAAAATGTCAAATTACTTTTTAAAGCAACTGTGCATTCTGCTTCCCAGAGCAGTGAATCATAGTTTCCATGCTCTGCCTCCTCTTCATCATTTGGTGTTGTCAGATTTGTGATTGGTTTACAGAATTCTTTATGTATTCTGGACACTGGTTCTTTGTGAGATACATGCATAACAGATATTTTTTCCTAGTTCAGTTTTCATCCCTTCATTTTCTTAAAAACGCCTTTTGATAAAAATTTTTAAATTTTCATGAATTCCAATTTATTAATTTTTTGTGGTTAGTGCTTTCTGTGAACTATATAAGAAATCTTGGGCCATTTCAGGTTTGTGAATATGCTTCTTCTAAAATTTTATAATTTTAATTTTCATGTTTAATCTGTAATCTATCTAAAATTAATTTTTGTGTATGATAAGATAAGCATGACTATAAGGTCCATTTGTTTTCCATATGGATATTCAGTTGTTCCAGCATCATTTGTTGAAACAATATTCAAATACTTAGGTTTATTGAAAACCAGATTGTGTACACAAATATTGGTCTATATATAGACTTTCTATTCCATTCCAGTGATCTATTTTGCTATATTACATCAATATCACACTGCCTTATTAAAAAATAATTTATACAAAATTTTAAAACATTAGTGTAAGTCTTCCAACTTGGTTCTTCCTTCCCACATTGCTTTAACTATTTTGTATTTTCAATTTTTTGAATTGGTTTGTTAATTTCTTCAAAATACCTACTAAGGTTTGAATTGATTTGTCTTTGATCTATAGATTATCTGAGGGAGAATTTGCATGTTTGCAAGACTGAATCCTCAAACATACTATCACACTTCATTTACTTAAATTGTCTTTAATAATTTTTTTCAACAATATTTTATAGTATTTAGTTTATAGACCTTGAGATTTTTCATTTAACTTATCCCTTAGTATTTCAGTATTTTTTAATTTTGTATATGGTATCATTTCCTTGACTTCATTTTCCAATTGTTTGTTACTAATATGCAGGAGTTCAGTTGACTTTGTGTATTGACCTTACATTCTGCAGCCTTAATAAATTCACCACTTTGTTCTCATACTTGTTCTGTAGATGCTTCAAATTTACTAAATGGATAATTATATCATCTGTGAATAGAGGTTTTTTTTTTTTTTTTTTTTTCCCTTTTCATCTGTTATGTTTTTTTCCCCTCCCTTGTTGCACAGGATAGAATACCAATTCAGTATTGAACAGAACTGATGGGGAATGTGTGTCCTTACTTTGTACCTGATCTTTGGAGGGCAAAGCACTCATCCTTAAATATGTTAACAACTGTAGCATTTTCAGGTTTTTGGCAGACAACTTTTATCAGGTTGATAAAGTTACCATTTATTCCCAAGTTGCTGAGAGCTTTTTCAATTTTTTTTTATCATGAATGGGTATAAAATTTTGTGAAATGATTTTTCTATATTTACTGCATAATCACATTTTAATTTTTTTCTCTTAATATTTTAATGTAGTGTATTATGCTGACTGATTTTCAAATAGTAAGTCAATCTCATGTTCCTAAGATAAGCTCTAATTGCTTGTGATGAATTGACTGTTTTCGTATCTCTGGGTTTGACTTATTGGTATTGTTAAGGATTTCTAGGTCCAAATTCATATGGTATATTGGTTTGTAGTTTTATTTTCTTGTAAAATCATTATCATATTTCCATGAGTTGTACTTATTGATCTTGTAAAATATTATAAAGTATTTATTCTCCTCTATATTTGGAAAGATTTGTGTAAGATTGTATTATTTATTCGTTAAATGTTTGGGTGAATTCATAGATGTTACCCAAGCCTAGAGTTTTCTTTTTGGTAAGGTTTTAAATTATGAATTCAACTATTTACAAGTTAATATAAAAGCCTCTTGATGAAAGTGAAAGTGGAGAGTGAAAAGGTTGGCTTAAAACTCAACATTCAGAAAATGAAGATCATGGCATCTGGTCCCATCACTACATGGGAAATAGATGGAGAAACAGTGGAAACAGTGGCAGACTTTATTTTTCTGGGCTCCAAAATCACTGCAGATGGTGACGGCAGCCATGAAATTAAAAGACGCTTACTCCTTGGAAGGAAAGTTATGACCAACCCAGATAGCATATTCAAAAGCAGAGACATCGCTTTGCCAACAAAGGTTCACCTAGTCAAGGCTATGGTCTTTCCTGTGGTCATGTATGGATGTGAGAGCTGGACTGTGAAGAAGGCTGAGCGCCGAAGAATTGATGCTTTTGAACTGTGGTGTTGGAGAAGACTCTTGAGAGTCCCTTGGACTGCAAGGAGATCCAACCAGTCCATTCTGAAGGAGATCAGCCCTGGGATTTCTTTGGAAGGAATGATGCTAAAGCTGAAACTCCAGTACTTTGGCCACCTCATGCGAAGAGTTGACTCATTGGAGAAGACTCTGATGCTGGGAGGGATTGGGGGCAAGAGGAGAAGGGGACGACAGAGGATGAGATGGCTGGATGGCATCACTGACTTGATGGACATGAGTCTGGGTGAACTCTGGGAGTTGGTGATGGACAGGGAGGCCTGGCGTGCTGCAATTCATGGGGTCGCAAAGAGTCGGACACGACTGAGCGACTGATCTGATCTGATTTAATATTTAGATATTAACATTATGATAATTAAGTCTTTTTCTTAAGTCTGTTTTTATAATCTGTGTCATTCAGGGCATTTATCAATTTTATCTATGTTATCATATTTATTGGCATCATATTTTTTAACACACTCTATTTCCTTTTAAGGTTTGTAGAATCTCTAATGATCTCTTTCATTTCTGATATTGTGTTTTCTCTCTCTCTCTCTTTTTTTTTTTTTTTTGAGATAGTCACGGTGGTAGGAAGTAGTTATGTATGTTACAGCAACAGGTAGGTTGTCAATGTCTCTTTCGAGACATAAGAGGACAGCTTCTAGCTGTTCATTCTCCTTGTTCTCCTAACCTCAGTGGTAAAGAAAACTTAGTCCACATGTTTATCTCTTCGTGAATCGTAGAGACCAAAGAGACCCCATATCTCACTAATATCATAAACCCACCCACCCATTCCAGGGTCTTCATCCATCTACCCTAAGTTGCTTCAGTTATGTCCAACTCTATGACCTATGGATCTCAGCCCAGCAGGCTCCTCTGTCCATGGGATTCCAAACAAGAATATTGGAATAGCTTCACATTTCCTTCTCCATGGGATCTTCCCGACCCAGGGATCAAACCCACATCTCTTAGGTCTCCTGCATGGGCAGGTAGGTTTTTACCACTAGCACCATCAGGGAAACCCTTCCAGGGTCTTAACGTCAAGCCTTCTCCTGAATCCACCTCACTTAGTTCCTTCATGTAGGGCCCATAGTGATGTCCTTTGAGTCAGGCCTCAAATGGAACAGATTTATGACTCATTGACTTGTGCCCTTTAATTATATTTTGCTTGCTGGTACCAACAGCTGCTGGTCCTTCAGGAGATGGTAGGGTAGCATAAGAGTTGAAAGTGAATGAAGTTGGTATATGTTAAGGTGTCCAAATTTCCATTTCAGGGTCCAAATTTTATTCCTTAAAGTTCATAAACATTGTCTCGAAGACTCTATCTAAATATTCCCACAGCATTTCTAGTCAAGCTCCAGAGTCATTTCTTATTTTTAACTCCGTATACTTCATTTTGTCCCCAAAGAATTTGTAAAAGGACACAGAAGCCAAATGAGTTAATTGTACTCTTGGAATAGGGAGCTCTTTTCCTTTTTTCCTCAGTAAATTTTAAAGAAATATTATTTATTTAAAAATTCTAATCAGGAGGCATCACTATCTGACATTTTCTCTCAATTTGATCCTTCCTCAACATTCCTGAAACCACTGAAAAATGCTGTATTCCAAGCATTTCTGCTTGCTGAATGCCACTTTGTTTGCTTCTATTTCTCTCCTTTCTCTCTTCAGTTATAAGGCCATTTACATGAAAATGGCATCTTAAGATGGCTTATCAATATGTTACGATTATTTTCACCTGCAGGGAGGAATACTCTCACATCTTTTATTGTTGCCATGGAAGAAATTATGCTATCAAATAAGAGAATTTATATTTCAGTTAGGGTAGAAATTAGGTTGGACAGATAATGTTGAAAAAAAATGAAAACATGCCTGCTTCTTGTATCCAAAGAAAAACAAAGTATAAATTAGATCAGATCAGATCAGTCGCTCAGTCGTGTCCGACTCTTTGCGACCCCATGAACCTCAGCACGCCAGGCCTCCCTGTCCATCACCAGCTCCCGGAGGTCACTCAGACTCGCATCCATCGAGTCAGTGATGCCATCCAGCCATCTCATCCTCTGTCGTCCCCTTCTCCTCCTGCCCTCAATCCCTCCCAGCATCAGAGTCTTCTCCAATGAGTCAACTCTTCGCATGAGGTGGCCAAAGTACTGGAGTTTCAGCTTTAGCATCACTCCTTCCAAAGAAATCCCAGATTGATCTCCTTCAGAATGGACTGGTTGGCTCTCCTTGCAGTCCAAGGCACTCTCAAGAGTCTTCTCCAACACCACAGTTCAAAACATCTTCTTCGGCGCTCAGCCTTCTTCACAGTCCAGCTCTCACATCCATACATGACCACAGGAAAGACCATAGCCTTGACTAGGCGAACCTTTGTTGGTAAAGTAATGTCTCTGCTTTTGAATATGCTATCTAGGTTGGTCATAACTTTCCTTCCAAGGAGCAAGCGTCTTTTAATTTCATGACTGCAGTCACCATCTGCAGTGATTTTGAAGCCCAGAAAAACAAAGTCTGACACTGTTTCCACTGTTTCCCCATCTATTTCCCATGCAGTGATGGGACCAGATGCCATGATCTTCGTTTTCTGAATGTTGAGCTTTAAGCAACCTTTTCACTCTCCACTTTCACTTTCATCAAGAGGCTTTTTAGCCCCTCTTCACTTTCTGCCATAAGAGTGGTGTCATCTGCATATCTGAGGTGATTGATATTTCTCCCAGCAATCTTGATTCCAACTTGTGTTTCTTCCAGTCCAGCATTTCTCTGTGTACTCTGCATATAAGTTAAATAAACATGGTGACAATATACAGCCTTGACGTACTCCTTTTCCTATTTGGAACCAGTCTGTTGTTCCATGACCAGTTCTTTTGCTTCCTGACCTGCATACAGATTTCTCAAGAGGCAGATCAGGTGGTCTGGATTCCCATCTCTTTCAGAATTTTCCATAGTTTATTGTGATCCACACAGTCAAAGGCTTTGGCATAGTCAATAAAGCAGAAATAGATGTTTTTCTGGAACTCTCTTGCTTTTTCCATATCCAGCGGATGTTGGCAATTTGATCTCTGGTTCCTCTGCCTTTTCTAAAACCAGCTTGAACATCAGGAAGTTCACGGTTCACATATTGCTGAAGCCTGGCTTGGAGAATTTTGAGCATTACTTTACTGGCGTGTAAGATGAGTGCAATTGTTCGGCAGTTTGAGCACTCTTTGGCATTGCCTTTCTTTGGGATTGGGATGAAAACTGACCTTTTCCAATCTTGTGGCCACTGCTGAGTTTTCCAACTTTGCTGGCATATTGAGTGTAGCACTTTCACAGCATCATCATTCAGGACTTGGAATAGCTCCACTGAATTCCATCACCTCCACTAGCTTTGTTCGTAGTGATGCTTTCTAAGGCCCACTTGACTTCACATTCCAAGATGTCTGGCTCTAGGTCAGTGATCACATCATCATGATTATCTAGGTCTTGAAGCTCTTTTTTGTACAGTTCTTCTGTGTATTCTTGCCACCTCTTCTTAATATCTTCTGCTTCTGTTAGGTCCACACCATCTCTGTCCTTTATCGTGCCCATCTCTGCATGAAATGTTCCTTTGGTATCTCTGATTTTCTTGAAGAGATCCTAGTCTTTCCCATTCTGTTGTTTTCCTCTATTTCTTTGCATTGATCACTGAAGAAGGCTTTCTTATCTCTTCTTGCTATTCTTTGGAACTCTGCATTTAGATGTTTATATCTTTCCTTTTCTCCTTTGCTTTTTGCTTCTCTTCTTTTCACAGCTATTTGTAAGGCCTCCCCAGACAGCCATTTTGCTTTTTTGCATTTCTTTTCCATGGGGATGGTCTTGATCCCTGTCTCCTGTACAATGTCACGAACCTCATTCCATAGTTCATCAGGCACTCTATCTATCAGATCTAGGCCCTTAAATCTATTTCTTACTTCCACTGTATAATCATAAGGGATTTGATTTAGGTCATACCTGAATGGTCTAGTAGTTTTCCCTACTTTCTTCAATTTCAGTTTCCCTACTTTCTTCAATTTCAATTTTCTTCAATTTCTTCTAATAATAAATTAGATAGTAATTAGTTATTTCATTTTGAGACTATCTGTAAGAATATAAAAATAAAATGTGGAGCTAAGTATGGGCATTTTACCCATACAAAAGCTAAGGAGTGTCAATCTGTGCCTTGACTGCTCTTTAATCTTTTAATCAATTGAATTGGGTCACACAAAAAAATCACTCTAACTTGAATATGTGTGCATGCTCAGTCGTATCTGACTCTTTGCCACCCCATGGACTGCAGCACACCAGGCTCCTCTGTTCATGGGCTTTTCCTGGCAGGAATACTGGAGTGGGTTGCCATTTCCTTCTCCAGAGGGTCTCTCTGACCCAGGGATTGAACTGGCATTTCCAGGGTCTCCTGCATTGCAGATGGATTCTTTCCCACTGCCACCGGGGAATCCCTCTAACTTGAATATACTTCTGTTTTAACAAGCTAACCCATAACTTAGATCATGATTCTTCCAGCAAGACAGGGACAATTCCATCTGTTCATGAAACTTCTCACAAAATTAATCTTGAAAAATGTAGTGTGGTCATTCATCACAGAGGTCACTGAGTTATACAGTAATTTTCTTAGAGTCTCTACTTGGGAGAATCTTTTTTCTAGTTTTCCAATAAAACTCATCCGTGCTTCTTATGTCTTCATTATCTTCAAAGTTATAAATAAATATTGTCAAAGAAGGTAGTATTTGAATATTGAAGATAAGTAACTTGAAGGTAAGCTATTTTGCAAATTGATAGAGACACAACTTAAATGGAAAGGTAAATTACAAAATTTGACTTGAAGTTGAGGCATAGTAGGTAAAATATATGACTTCAAAATATTTCAAAAATTGTCAGAAACCAAACACAATGGCGTCTAATGGACTATTTTGAAAGTTTTCTCTTTAATTTTATTTCTACAAATATTTTTCTTCTTTTAGGCTATGCATAGTTCAGTATTTGGATCCTTGCTATCACATATAATTTGCTTTCTAATAATTTTTTAATTTATCCTTTGAAGAACTCAGTTACTCTGAACCTCCTGAGACTGGGGTGTTTGGGACAGAGGAGGAATGAATGAAGACTTTTTCTATCATTGTTTTCTTCTGAAAGAGCTGATTTTATGCAGCACATCACGATTAACATGGGACTGAGCCATCTGGCTGTGCCACTTTGCAGAACAGTATGGAATGTCATTCTTTGGACAGTTTTAGAAATGGGGAAGGATATGCATGGTGTAATTGAAGGAGCTCTGAGTTAAGTGTTTAATATATTGTAGTTCCTGTGAAAACTACTTTATATTAGAGTATTGTAGTGGTTACAGGCTTCTGAACCAGTCTGGTTTTGAATTTGAACTCCTCACTTACTGTTATGAGATGGTGGGCAACTTATTTAACCTATCTCTGCCTTTTATTAGTTAGTAAAATAATACTCTGTCTACCTCTAAGACTTGTTGCAAGGCACATAATCAGGGCTACATAATATTTGCAATTACCTTTAACATTTAAACCTATAAAGAAAGCACAGTTACTACTTTCATTTTACAGATGACAAAGCAGATGGTTAGACAGGCTCCATAGCTTGCCCTAAGTCATACTTCTAGTTCAATGGCAAGATCAGAATCTGAACCTAGGCCTATTTGCTTTTAAAGACATTATTCTGTATGATTATACCAAATGTGACTCTGCTTCTAAATAACTGTATGATACTGGGGAAGCTAGTTAACCCTTCAGAGCCTCCCTTATACAACTGTGTGACTAATGAGAGCCCTGGGACTTAATATAAACGAAAAGACTGACCCACTTAGCGGAAGTCTCTTGTTTATGAAGTGAGGAAGTCTCTGTCGCTAGAAGTGAATTGACATCATGCAGTAGGAAGCTAGCTACTTGCTAGCTGTGAGGTTTTGGGCAAACAAACCAGTTTTCTCAAGTCTAATTGAGATTCAGTCATTATCAATTTTCAGTGCCTTCCAGTGTTACATCAGATGAGGATAATATTCCGCAGATGAGTCAACCTCTAAAGGCGGTTGCAGTGTCAGTTAAAATATTTGACACAAAACTGCTGATTGCATAGCATCTGTGCTCTGCATTCAAGAATGGACTATGTTCTCTGTGGACTGCTCTGCAATCCCTTTTGACTCAGAGCCAGCCAACCCAGAAAGGTCTGAACAAGGCAGGGACCTCTGACCGAGGGCTTGTCTTCCTTTTAAACTTTTGCATTCTTATGTTTCACTCCCCTTCTCCTCTATCATTCCATTTCTGCTGCTGCTGCTGCTAAGTCACTTCAGTTGTGTCCGACTGTGTGACCCCATGGACTGCAGCCTACCAGACTCCTCCGTCCATGGGATTTTCCAGCCAAGAGTACTGGAGTGGGGTACCATTGCCTTCTCCATTTCTAGCTGGACTGAGAAAACCATTCAATGCTCAGCAACAGAGCTACATGTTTTAGGAACCAGACTGTCAGAAAACTATGCTTTATTCCATTCTTCTATTTTTTATATATTTTTGGAGTGGCTCTGCCACTTCTTAGGGATTCGTTTTGAGTAAGTTACTTTTCTCACTAAGCCTCAGTTTGTTTTTTTTTTCTTAAATTTGTGAACTGAGGATAATAAGTACCACTTCCACAAGTTAAATATGATAGTAGAATTAAATATGATAATGCATATAAAGTGCAGAACAAAGTGTGTTCCAACAATAGTTCAGTGTGTGCTAACTGTAGATAGTTAACTGGTGAGAAGAGCTCTGAGGATATGAAATGAAATAAAATTTGTATAAATCTTGTTTCAGGAACTCTGATCCAAAATGATAGAAAAGGCTGACTGTTTTCTTAAATTATGATTTTGAAATTTTCTGTGATTCATGTTTTCTTTGTCTACCATTAATATGGATAATCAAGCGAATCGTATATAGTCAAAATTTGATATTATTATTTTGCTAAAAATGTTGGATTTTAAGCACAAATGTTTGTCCTCAAAACTGTGTGATGAATTCTTAAGTATATATAGGCTGGGGAAAGGCAGAATGCCTACCATTGACGATTTTCAAATGAATGAAGGAGTTTGCAAGTGTATTCTGCGATGTAACTCATCAGCAAGGGCATGAGCCCATTAAACATGGTTTTGTCTAGAGTATCAGATTTTTTTAAAGCATGCTGAAATGGTCTTTTTTGTTTCACAAACAATGTTTCTGAAGAAAGTCATAGAGAGGACATAAGCACAAAAGAATAAGTACTGAAGAAATCTTTTAATTGCATTTGTGGGCATGGCTTGCCCAGTGAGGATATTTTATTGGAGACACTGCTTTAGACAAAATGAATAGATATAGGAGTTTGAGAAGGTTCCTAGAGAAGCTAGAGTTTTGTAAGACAGATCAGTGATGGAGTCAAAGAGCCTGACAATTTGTGAAAATAGAAAGTAGCACATTCATGTCCCAATATAACTTTGGGAAGAGGCATCAGCAGGAGTAGAATGGATGGACTAAGGGTGTATTGAGCTAATTTGCCTAAGAATAATATTAGAACAGTAGAAAGTACACTGTCTTTATATTCAATTTTAAAATTTCTCTTAGTGGCTCTCTTGCCAGACAGTCAATCAAGACGCTAAACTTAGAGTCACCTTTTAGTCTTCTCTTTAAAAAAAAAAAATTTTTTTTGATGTGGAGCATTTTAAAAGTCTTTATTGAACTTTTTGCAATATTGCTTCTGCTTTATGTTTTGATTTTTTTGGCCATGAGGCATGTGGGGTCATAGCTCCCTAACCAAGGATTGAATCCACACCTCCTACATTGGAAGGTGAGATCTTAACCACTGGACCACCAGCAAAGTCCCTCTTTCTTCTCCTTTACCAAACTCTTTGGGGTTGGTTTTACTCTGTTCTCATGAACTCATGACCAGTCTTGCCATTTCCTATATGGGCTCAACTCCAGAAAAAATTTCCAACAAAAATGACCATTTCTTACCTCAAATATTTACTTTTTTCTGAGTTCACAATGGCTCCTGCTTTAACAGTGGACAAAGTACAAACTCATCTTTCCATTCTAGACTTTCTCTTTGAATCTAGTCTTCTCTCTTACTATATATAATAAATGCTTCCTAAGCATCCAGTATGTATCACATGTTCTCCTAGGTATCCATGATCATGTGATAAAACAGTGTGTTTAACCGAAGTGGTGACTCTACACATGGACATAACCAGATGGTCAATACTGAAATCAGATTGATTATGTCCTTTAAGGCTACAAGATCAATATTTGAAACATTCCTTAAATCATAAGTTACTTCACACCCATTAACATGGTTATTATAAACAAACAAAAAAGACAATAACAAGTGTTGGAGACGCTATGGAAAAATTGGAATCTTTGTGCACTGTTAATGGGAATGTAAATGTTGTAGCTGCTGTGAAAAAAGGCACAGCAGTTCCTCAAAATATTACACTTAGAAAAAAATACACAATCCAGCAATTCCACTTTTGGACATATACCCCAAAGAATTCAAAGCAGACTCTAACAGATATGTGCAGCCCTTGTTCACAGCTGCATTATTCACAATAGCTGAAAGGAAAGCCACCCAAATGTCCATTAATGGGTGAATGGAAAATATGGTATATATGTATGCAACAGAATATTATTCAGCTTTAAAAAGGAGGAAAATTCTGACACGTGCAATAAAATGGATGAAACTTGAAGGCACTGTGCTAAGTAAAATAATCACTCACAGAAGGACAGATGCTCTAGGCTTCTAGTTACGTGTTGAAATAACAGCTGTCAAATTCACAGAGATATAAGGTGAAATAGTGGTTTCTGGAAGCTGGGGAAGGATGGAATAGAAAGTTAATGTTTAAAGTGTCCAGAGTTTCAATTTGAAAAATGAAAAAGTTCTGGAGACAAATGATGATGATGAATGTAACTGTCATGTATGTTTTACCACAATAAAAATAAAAGAAAGAAAATATTAGGTAATAACTAGCAAGCAGCAGCAGCAGCAGCAGCAAGTTATATGGGGAAGGCAATGGCACCCCACCCCAGTAACTTTGCCTGGAAAATCCCATGGACGGAGGATCCTGGTAGGCTCTGGTCCATGGGATCGCTAAGAGTCGGACACGACTGAGTGACTTCACTTTCACTTTTCACTTTCATGCATTGGAGAAGGAAATGGCAACCCACTCCAGTATTCTTGCCTGGAGAATCCCAGGGATGGGGAGCCTGGTGAGCTTCCGTCTATGGGGTCGCACGGAGTCAGACACGACTGAAGCGACTTAGCAGTAGCAGCAGCAGCAAGTTATATAAGCCCCCCAAAATTGAGTTAGCAAGGTATATGAAATCCATGTTGTGGTTCAGTCTCTAAGTCATGTTCAGTACCTTGTGGCTCCATGGATTTTAGCATGCCAGATTTCCCTGTCCTTCCCTGTCTTTGGAGTTTGCTCAGATACAAGTCCATTGAGTCAGTGATGCTTTTAACATCTTGTACATCTCATCCTTTGCTATTCTCTTCTCCTTTTGCTTTCAATCTTTTCCAGCATCAGGGTATTTTCCAGTGAGTTGTCTCTTCCCATCAGGTGGCCAAAGTATTGGAGCTTCAACTTCAGCATCAGTCCTTCCAATAAATATTCAAGGTTGATCTCTTTAGGATTCCCTGCTTTGATCTTGCAGTCCAAAGGACTCTCAAAAGTCTTCTCCAGCACCACAACTCAAAAGCATCAGTTCTTTGGTACTCAGCCTTCTTCATGGACCAACTCTCCCATCTGTACATAACTACTGGATAAAAACCATACCCTTGACTATATCGACCTTTGTCAGCAAAGTAGTGGCTTTGCTTTTTAATACACTGTCTAGCTTTGTCATAGCTTTTTTTTCTCAAGGAGCAAGCATGTTTTAATTTCATGGCTGCAGTCACTGTCCACAGTGATTTTGAAGCCAAAGAAAATAAAATCTGTCACTGTTTCCACTTTTCCCCCACCTATTTGCCATGAGTGAGGGACAGGATGCCATGATCTTTGTTTTTGAATTTTGAGTTTAAAGCCAATTTTTCACTCCCCTCTTTCACCCTCATCAAGAAGCTCCTCAGGTCCTCTTCACTTTCTGCCATAAGAGTGGTATCAGTGCATATCTGAGGTTGTTGATATTTCTCCTGGCAATTTTGATTCCAAATTGTGATTCATCCAGTCTGGCATTTCTCATGATGCAATCTGCATATAAGTTAAATAAGCAGTGTGACAATATACATTCTTGCTGTACTTCTTTTCTGATTTTGAGCCAGTTTGTTGTTGCATGGTTCTAACTGTTGCTTCTTGAGCTGCATACAGTTTTCTCTGGAGACAAGTAATATGGTCCAGTACTCTCATCAATTTAAGTATTTTCCACAGTTTGTTGTGATCTACACAGTCAAAGGCTTTAGCTTTGTCAATGAAGCAGTAGATGTTTTTCTGGAACTCCCTTGCTTCTCCATAATCCAACAAATGCTGACAATTTGATCTCTGGTTCCTCTGCCTTTTCTAAACCCAGCTAGTACATCTGGAATTTCTCGATTCACATGTTGCTGAAGCCTAGCTTGAAGGATTTTGAGCATAATCTTGCAAGTATGTGAAATGAGCTCATTTGCATGGTAGTTTGAACACTTTTTGGCACTGCCCTTTTCTGAGACTGGAATAAAAACTGCCCTTTTCCAGTTCTGTGATCACTGCTGAGTTTTCCAAATTTGCTGGCTTATTGAGTGCAGCACTTTCACAGCATTATCTTTGAGGATTTGAAATAACTCAGCTGGAATTCCCTCACCTCCACTAGCTTTGTTTGTAGTAATGCTTCCTAAGGCCTTCTTGACTTCAGATTCCAGGATGTCTGGCTCTAGGTAAGTGACCACATCATTGTGTTATTCAGGTCATTAAGATCTTTATTTTTTGTATAGTTCTTGCTGTGTATTCTTGCCACCTCTTCTTAATATCTTTTGCTTCTCTTAGATCCTTACTGTTTCTGTCATTTATCATACCTATCCTTGCATGAAATATTCCCTTGATCTCTCCAAATTTCTCCAAGAGGTCTCTAGTCTTTTTCAGTCTATTGTTTTCCTCTATTTCTTTGTACTGTTTATTTAAGCAATAAATAAACTTTTCTCTCCTTGCTAGTCTCTGGAACTCTGGATTCAGTTGAGTATATCTTTCAATTTCTCCCTTGCCTTTCACTTCTCTTCTTTCCTCAGCTATTTGTAAAGCCTCCTTATACTACCACTTTGCCTTCATACATTTCTTTTTCTTTGAGATGGTTTTGGTCACTGCCTTCTGTACAGTGTTACAAATCTCCATCCATGATTCTTTAGGCACTCTGTCTACTAGCTCTAATCCCTTGAATCTATTTGTCACTGCCACTGTATAATCATAAGGGATTTGATTTAGATCAAACTGAATGGTCTAGTGGTTTTCCTTACTTTTTTCAATTTAAGCCTGAATGTTGCAATAAGGAGCTCATGATCTGAGCTGTAGTCAGCTCTAGGTCTTGTTTTTGCTGACTGAATAGAGCTTCTCCTTCACTGGCTGCAAAGAACATATCAATCTGATTTCAGTATTGACCATCTGGTTATGTCCATGTGTAGAGTCATCTCTTCGGTTGTTGGAAAAGGGTATTTACTATGACCAGTATGTTCTTTTGGCAAAACTCTGATAGCCTTTGCTCTGCTTCATTTTGTACTCCAAGACCAAACTTATCTGTTACTCTACATATCTCTTGACTTCCTACTTTGGCACTCCAAAACTCTATGGTGAAAAAGACAGTTTTGGGGGTGTTAGTTCTAGTAGGTTTTGTAAGTCTTGTGTTCATAGAACTGTTTGATTTCAGCTTGCTTGGCATTAGTGGTTGGAGCATAGACTTGGATTACTGTGATGTTGAATCATTTGCCTTGCAAACAAACCAAGATCATTCTGTCATTTTTGAGGTTACACTCAAGTGCTGCACTTTGGACTCTTTTGTTGACTATGAGAGCTCTTCCCTTTCTTCTAAGGGATTCTTGCCCAGAGTAGTAGATATAATAGTCATCTGATTTAAATTTGCCCCATTCCTAGCCATTTTAATTCACTGATTCCTAAGATGTCAATGTTCAATCTTGCCATCTCCTGCTTGAGTATGCCCAATTTACCTTGATTCATGTTCCTAACATTCCAGGTTCCTACGCAATATTGTTCTTTACAGCATCAAACTTTAGTTTCACCACCAGACATATCCACAACTTAGCATTGTTTTTGCTTTGGCCCAGTTGCTTCATTCTTACTGTATCTATGAGTAATTACCCTCTATTCTTCCCCAATAGCATATTGAACATCTTCCAATCCGGGGGGCTCATCTTCTGGTGTTACATCTCTTTTCCATTTCATACTGTACATGGGGTTCCCAAGACAAGAATACTGAAGTGGATTGCCATTTCCTTCTCCAGTGGACCACATTTTGTCAGAATTCTTCACCCAGGATGGATGACCCATCCATCCTGGGTGGCCCTGCAGGGCATGGCTTATAACTTCATTGAGTTATGTAAGCCCCTTCACCACCACCAGGCTGTGGTCCATGAAGAGGAGAGGAAGTCCATAGTGAAAGTGAAAGTGAAGTCGCTCAGTTGTGTCCGACTCTTTGCAACCCGTGGACTGTAGCCCATCAAGCTCCTCCGTCCATGGGATTCTCCAGGCAAGAATACTGGCGTGGGTTGCCATGATGACAAAAAAATATTATCATGATGCAACAAAATGAGAGGAAAATAAATATATAATAAAAATTCTCCAAATAGGAAGAGAATAAAAGGATAACACAAAGTTAATAAGATATAAGACAAAAGAATTTAATTGAATTGAGGAAGAACACCAGTTTGAAAAGTGTACAAGCTCTTTATTAATAAGTAAAATAAATTAGTTAAACAGAAAAACACATGTTTTGGTGCCGTTTTTCTAAAAATACATTCAGAAAACACTAGTCCTATATGACATTCTGAGTGGAGAGAAAAGGTTACTATATATTAATATATTTTGGAACTAGGCTATGGTCTTTCCTGTGGTCATGTATGGATGTGAGAGTTGGACTGTGAAGAAGGCTGAGCGCCGAAAAATTGATGCTTTTGAACTGTGGTGTTGGAGAAGACTCTTGAGAGTCCCTTGGACTGCAAGGAGATCCAACCAGTCCATTCTGAAGGAGATCAGCCCTGGGATTTCTTTGGAAGGAATGATGCTAAAGCTGAAACTCCAGTATTTTGGCCACCTCATGTGAAGAGTTGGCTCATTGGTGAAGACTCTGATGCTGGGAGGGATTGGGGGCAGGAGGAGAAGGGGACGACAGAGGATGAGATGGCTGGATTGCATCACTGACTCGATGGACCAGAGTCTGAGTGAAATCCAGGAGTTGGTGATGGACAGGGAGGCCTGGCGTGCTGCGATTCATGGGGTCGCAAAGAGTCGGACATGACTGAGCGACTGATCTGATCTGATCTGATCTGATGTATAGTGTTAGTTGCTCAGGTGAGTCTGAATCTTTGCAACCTCATGGACTGTAGCCTGCCAGGTTCTTCTGTCCATGGGATTTCCCAAACTGGAGTGGGTTGCCATATCCTTTTCTAGGGGAATCTTCCCAAACCAAGAATTGAAGCCAGATCTCCTACATTGTAGGAAGATTCCACTTCATAGATGTTTACAAAACTCATGAGCTCTGAGGATCCCTATGATGAAAAAATTGTTAATTTGTGTCTAACCCAGCATTTTCATGATTTATTTGAGCAAAAAGTCTATTAATATTCTAAAACACACCTTGGAAAGAATTGTATAATTGAAAGTACATGGGTAACTTCCCTGTGGCTAAGACTCCACACTCCGAGTGCAGGGGGCTAAGGCTCAATCACTGGTTAGGGAACTAGACCCCATATGCTCCAACTAAGAGTTTGCATGCTACAAGTAACTATCCTGAGTGCTTAAGACCTGGTGGTGCTGGTTTAGTCACTCAGTCGTGTCTGACTCTTGCAACCCCATGGACTGTAGCCCGCCAGGCTCCTTGGTCCATGGGATTCTCCAGGCAAGAGTACTGGAGTGCATTGCTATTTCCTTCTCTGGGGGATCTGCCCAACCCAGGAATAGAACCCGGGTTTCCTGCATTGTAGTCAGATTCTTTACTGACTAAGCTATAAGGGAAAACCTTGTGCAGCCACACAAATAAAGTAAGTAAATAAATACATTTTTTTATTTTACTTTATTTAACTTTACAATATTGTATTGGTTTTGCCATACATCAAAATGAATCCGCCACAGGTATACACATGTTCCCCATCCTGAACCCTCCTCCCTCCCCATACCATCCCTCTGGGTTGCCCCAGTGCACCAGCCCCAGGAATCCGGTATCAGGCATTGAACCTGGACTGGCAACTCATTTCAAATATGATATTATACATATTTCACTGCTATTCTCCCAAATCATCCCACCCTCTCCCTCTCCCAGAGTCCAAAAGACTATTCTATACATCAGTGTCTCTTTTGCTGTCTCGTATACAGGGTTATTGTTACCCTCTTTCTAAATTCCATATATATGCGTTAGCATACTGTATTTGTGTTTTTCTTTCTGGCTTACTTCACTCTGGATAATAGGCTCCAGTTTCATCCACCTCATTAGAACTGATTCAAATGTATTCTTTTTAATGGCTAAGTAATACTCCATTGTGTATATGTACCACAGCTTGCTTATCCATTCATCTGCTGATGGACATATAGGTTGCTTCCATGTCCTGGCTATTATAAACAGTGCTGTGATGAACATTGGGGTACACGTGTCTCTTTCAATTCTGGTTTTCTCAGTATGTATGCCCAGCAGTGGGATTGCTGGATCATAAGGCAGTTCTATTCCCAGTTTTTTCAGGAATCTCCATACTGTTCTCCATAGTGGCTGTACTAGTTTGCATACCCACCAACAGTGTAAGAGGGTTCCCTTTTCTCCACACCCTTTCCAGCATTAAACTTAAAAGCTTCTGCACAACAAAGGAAACTATAAGCAAGGTGAAAAGACAGCCTTCAGAATGGGAGAAAATAATAGCAAATGAAGCAACAGAAACAATTAATCTCAAAAATATACAAGCAACTCTACAGCTCAATTCCAGAAAAATAAATGACCCAATCAAAAAATGGGCCAAAGAACTAAATAGATATTTCTCCAAAGAAGACATACAGATGGCTAACAAACACATGAAAAGATGCTCAGCATCACTCATTATCAGAGAAATGCAAGTCAAAACCACTATGAGGTACCATTTCACGCCAGTCAGAATGGCTGCGATCCAAAAGTCTACAAGCAATAAATAAATATTTTTAAAAAATAGATAGGATTTTTTTTTAGTTGAGAGGCCTGGGTTTGAATGCCATTTTTCTGTGTCTCAGTTTTCTCAGTTATGAAGTGAGCATAATAATAATAATAGTATCTACTTTATGAAGTTGAATGCTAGAAACTAAGATTGCTTGACAAAGTAACCCATTAGTTGATTTAATCAATTAACCAGTTACCACCTATTGATATACAGTAAAAGGTAGTATCTTGAAAGAGTAGGATTCTGAAAGAGCACAAGTCGATGGGGAGATATGAAAATTGAGTCATAATTAGGAATCGTCATTGACCAGAGTGATGTTCTATAACTAGACACCTGGGGGTTTGTTTGTGGGTGTGTTGATGGTGAGTTGGCCAGAATTTCTTAACAGATGTACAAAGTTAAAGACAAATTTGGGATTAGCTAAACTATGAGTCAGTAACTACTCCTACCAATAAAATAAACCTTTGTGATATCATATAAAACCGAGTACTGGCCTAGGAAACTAATTTGTCTGGGTCTTTGTACCATTAATTATGTCCCTATATGAGCTGCTGGAGAGATCTAACCTTCTTCTCAATGTGACAGTTTTCCTTTGCAAACTAAAATTCAAAGAGCACTCTAATCTTGCTTGTTGCAGTTCATCAAAGGATGACCTTGTGAGTAATACTTCGAGATAAGAAATTTTAAGAATTATGCATATCTTGGGTTTTTCCCAAATGCATATAAAATAACTTAAATATGCATATAACCTTTGCTTAATTTGATAGACTGCATCTGAAATCCTGTCCTTGAATGATTATCTGAAAGTCCTGTTCTTCAATCTATGTATTTCAAACCTTGGGTAATTTTTAAAATAAAAAGATGGCCTTGACTAGTTATCCAAAGTGATACATGTGTTCCCAGCAGGTTTTCCTGGGCTGTCGCCTATAAATAGATTTTCCTTCCTGTGGTTCCCTCATTTTGCCATGCTAGCAAATGCATGACTTCTGTAAGAGTGTTGATGTTTGCTCTATGAATATGTCCATTAATGCTAATAATGGTACAATCAATTCACATTAATTACCTTGTTAAAGGACTCACCATTAGCAAAACAAACAAACAAAAATCCATTATATTGTAAAAACAGTTCCAGAATGTTAACAAGTAGAATTTTATAGCTTTCTGTGTGATGGATTACACTTTTTAATACTTCAAGTAGTCATGGGAAACTCTACTATCCAAGAATTGGTTATAATACAGGAATGATTCATAAATATTTAGATCTTAAGCTAACTCAGACATGTAAATTCTAGATCATATCCAGGAAAATAGAACCTAATGGAATTGTCCCTTGGGATGAAAGGTTTTGATTTGGAAAGTACGGTTTGAGAAATACGGCAGCTCTATATTTTATAGAGATGGCCCTTGGCATAACAAAATGATGTATCTAAGAAAAAATTTAAAGGATTAAATATATACATATTCATGCACTTTAATTTTTAATGCTATATAAATTTAATATTTTTCTGGTGTTATGAATGTGTTTGGGAACTATATTCGACTAAAGTCAAATCTGATGTATAAGAATGTGCCATTTAGGAAAGTTTCATTTTCTGATATAAAATACTCATTCTGATGCTTGTGTTTCAACTTTGAAAGTTCAAGGGCAATTAACTTCATTTGGCATAGTTAGAAGAAAGTTGTCCTCAGAATAAACAGATTCAGATTGTGCTGATTATTACCATATTCATAGAATCAGATTAGTTTTCTCAAGATTTTTAAACATATACTCTTTTATATAAACAAAATCTTATATCCTACTTTCATATTATAGAAAATTTACAGATATATATGTAACATGACTTAAAAATTAACTTGATAAAATAAATTTTACATCAAAAGGTATATTTCTTGACTTTATCATGTGATATAAATTTAAGGCTTGACTTGGCTTGATTGTGAAGTGTGAGCAGAGTGTATGTAGATCAATTTCATGTTAAGTTTGTGGGAGAAGAGAAACTAATCTCTCTACAGTGATTTTCTAGCAATTGTCTAAGGTGATCAAGTCACATGATTTTAAAACTTCTTAGACAGAGCCTGGAATAGATTGAAAATGATTAAGAATAAGGTTCCTTGAACAGTCAAAATGGGAAATATCAGCATCATGAGAGGAAAATATTGTCTGGTTTCAATTTACAGAAAAAATAAATATAACTTAATGTTCTGCTTTAGAAGACTTTTCACAGAATATAGACAAATATATTAGCCCTAATTCCTATAGTGATAGTTGATTTGGATGAAGTAGTTAGGATTATTATCTTCATTTTAGGGATGAAGTTGAGCGAAGTATAGGATTTAGATTAAGTAATAGCCTAGATCACACACAGAGCAAATGAAAGAACCCAGATTTGAATGTAGAGCTCTTTGACTGCTAAGTCCCGAATCTTGATCATGGATTACAAAAAACATGATCAATGCTATTAAGCAATGCTATGATGTTTGCTCCCTCTACTAATGCATTATAACTTAAAATATCCCTGGGAAATTTGCCAAAATCTTCTGAGAATTATTTCCTACATTTGGAGTAAAATTTCTCCCTTGTTTTAACAATGCAGAAACTATAGCTTATATGTCTCAGATCTGATCAAGCATATTTTCTTTTAAATCTCTATACAGAGTTAAATATAAAGATATTCTTTATGCTGCTACAATCAGGGAGCACCTCACACCCGCCAGAATGGCCATCATTAAAAAGCCTACAAACGATAAATGCTGGAGAGGGTGTGGAGAAAAGAGAATACTCTTACAGTATTGGTCAGAAAAGTTTTGCCAAGAGAACGCACTGGTCATAGCAAACACCCTCTTCCAACAACACAAAAGAATACTCTACACATGGACATCACCAGATGGTCAACACCGAAATCAGATTATATTCTTTGCAGCCAAAGATGGAGAAGCTCTATACAATCAGCAAAAACAAGACTGAGAGCTGACTGTGGCTCAGATCATGAACTCCTTATTGCCAAATTCAGACTGAAATTGAAGACAGTAGGGAAAACCACTAGACCATTCAGGTATGACCTAAATCAAATCCCTTATGATTATATAGTGGAAGTGAGAAATACATTTAAGGGACTAGAGCTGATAGATAGAGTGCCTGATGAACTATGGAATGAGGTTCGTGACATTGTACAGGAGACAAGGATCAAGACCATCCCCATGGAAAAGAAATGCAAAAAAAAAACACAAAAACCCAACACAAAATGGCTGTCTGGGGAGGCCTTACAAATAGCTGTGAAAAGAAGAGAAGTGAAAAGCAAAGGAGAAAAGGAAAGATATAAGCATTTGAATGCAGAGTTCCAAAGAATAGCAAGAAGAGATAAGAAAGCCTTCCTCAGCAATCAATGTAAAGAACTAGAGGAAAACAACAGAATGGGAATGACTAGAGATCTCTTCAAGAAAATTAAAGATACCAAGGGAATATTTCATGCTAAGATGGGCTCAATAAAGGGCAGAAATGGTATGGACCAAACAGAAGCAGAAGATACCAAGAAGAGGTGGCAAGAATACACAGAAGAACTGTACAAAAAAGGTCTTCATGACCCAGATAATCACGATAGTGTGATCACTGACCTAGAGCCAGATATCCTGGAATGTGAAGTCCAGTGGGCCTTAGAAAGCATCACTACGAATAAAGCTAGTGGAGGTGATGGAATTCCAGTTGAGCTATTTCAAATCCTAAAAGAGGATGCCAGGAAAGTGCTGCACTCAATATTCCAGCAAATTTGGAAAACTCAGCAGTGGTCACAGTACTAGAAAAGGTCAGTTTTCATTCCAATCCCAAAGAAAGGCAATGCCAAAGAATGCTCAAACTACCACACAATTGCACTCATCTCACACACTAGTAAAGTAATGCTCAAAATTTTCCAAGCAGGCTTCAGCAATACGTGAACCGTGAACTTCCAGATGTTCAAGCTGGTTTTAGAAAAGGCAGAGGAACCAGAGATCAAATTGCCAACATCCGCTGGATCATGGAAAAAACAAGAGAGTTCCAGAAAAACATCTATTTCTGCTTTATTGACTATGCCAAAACCTTTGACTGTGTAGATCACAATAAACTGTGGACAATTCTGAAAGAGATGGGAATACCAAACCCCCTGACCTGCCTTTTGAGAAACCTATATGCAGGTCAGGAAGCAACAGTTAGAACTGGACATGGAACAACAGACTGGTTCCAAATAGGAAAAGGAGTATGTCAAGGCTGTATATTGTCACCCTGCTTATTTAACTTATATGCAGAGTACATCATGAGAAACTCTGGACTGGAAGAAGCACAAGCTGGAATCAAGATTGCTGGGAGAAATATCAATAACCTCAGCTATGCAGATGATACCACCCTTATGACAGAAAGTGAAGAGGAACTAAAAAGCCTCTTGATGAAAGTGAAAGTGGAGAGTGAAAATTTGGCTTCAAGCTCAACATTCAGAAAACTAAGATCATGGCATCCAGTCCCAACACTTCATGGGAAATAGATGGGGAAACAGTGGAAACAGTGACAGACTTTATTTTTGGGGGCTCCAAAATCACTGCAGGTGGTGATTGCAGCCACAAAATTAAAAGATGTTTACTCCTTGGAAGGGAAGTTATGACCAGCCTAGATAGCATATTCAAAAGCAGAGACATTACTTTGCCAACAAAGGTCCGTCTAGACAAGGCTATGGTTTTTCCTGTGGTCATGTATGGATGTGAGAGTTGGACTATGAAGAGTGCTGAAGAATTGATGCTTTTGAACTGTGGTGTTGGAGAAGACTCTTGAGAGTCCTTGGACTACAAAGAGATCCAACCAGTCCATTCTAAAGTAGATCGGTCCTGGGTGTTCTTTGGAAGGAATGATGTTGAAGCTGAAACTCCAGTACTTTGGCCACCTCACACGAAGACTCTGATGCTGGGTGGGATTGTGGGCAGGAGGAGAAGGAGACGACAGAGGATGAGATGGCTGGATGGCATCACTGACTCAATGGACGTGAGCTTGAGTGAACTCCGAGAGTTGGTGATGGACAGGGAGGCCTGGCACGTAGCAATTCATGGGTCTCAGAGTCAGACACAACTGAGCAACTGAACTGATTGGTCAGAATGTAAATTGATACAGCCATGGTGGAGAACTGTATGGAAGTTTCTTAAAACACTAAAAATAGAATTACCATATGACCCAGCAATCCCACTACTGGTCATATACTCAGAAAGTGAAAGTGAAAGAAAATGAAGTTGCTCAGTCATGTCCTACTTTTTGTGACCCCATGGACTGTAGCCTACCAGGCTCCTCCGTCCATGGGATTTTCCAGGCAAGAATACTGGAGTGGGTTGCCATTTCCTTCTCCAGGAGATCTTCCCTACCTAGGGATTGAACCTAGATCTCCTGCATTGTAGGCAGATGCTTTACTTTCTGAGCCACCAGGGAAGTCCACCATATACCCAGAGAAAAACATAATTCAAAAAGACACTTGCACTCCAATGTTCATTGCAGCAGTATTTACAATAGCCAGGACATAGAAGCTACCTGAATGCCTATCAACATAGGAATGGATAAAAAAGGTGTGATACATATACACAATGGAATATTGCTCAGCCATAAAAAGAACAAAATCCATTCATTTGTAGAGATGTGGATGGACCCAGAGACTGTCACAGGGAGCAAGATCAGATCAGATCAGATCAGTCGCTCAGTCGTGTCTGACTCTTTGCGACCCTATGAACTGCAGCACGCCAGGCCTCCCTATCCATCATCAGCTCTCGGAGGTCACTCAGACTCACATTCATCGAGTCAGTGATGCCATCCAGCCATCTTATCCTCTGTCGTCTGCGGCAGAAAGAGAAAAAATATATTGCATATTAATGCATATATATGGAATCTAGAAAAAATGTTATAAATGATCTTATATGCAGAACAGAAATAGAGAATAAATGTATGGAGACTAACAGGGGGAAATGGGAGTGGGATAAATTGGGAGATTGAGATTGACATCAGATCAGATCAGATCAGTCACTCAGTCGTGTCCGACTCTTTGCACCCCATGAATCACAGCACGCCAGGCCTCCCTGTCCATCACTAACTCCCGGAGTTCACTCAGACTCACGTCCATCGAGTCAGTGATGCCATCCAGCCATCTCATCCTCTGTCGTCCCCTTCTCCTCCTGCCCCCAACCCCTCCCAGCATCAGAGTCTTTTACAGTGAGTCAACTCTTCACATGAGGTGGCCAAAGTACTGGAGTTTCAGCTTTAGCATCATTTCTTCCAAAGAAATCCCAAGGCTGATCTCCTTCAGAATGGACTGGTTGGATCTCCTTGCAATGCAAGGGACTCTCAAGAATCTTCTCCAACACCACAGTTCAAAAGCATTAATTCTTTGGCACTCAGCCTTCTTCACAGTCCAACTCTCACATCCATACATGACCACAGGAAAAACCATAGTCTTGACTAGACAGACCTTTGTTGGCAAAGTAATGTCTCTGCTTTTGAATATGCTATCTAGGTTGGTCATAACTTTCCTTCCAAGGAGTAAGCGTCTTTTAATTACATGGCTGCAGTTACCATCTGCAGTGATTTTTGGAGCCCAGAAAAACAAAGTCTGACACTGTTTCCACTGTTTCCCCATCTATTTCCCAAGAAGAGATTGACATATATATACCCTATTGATACTGTGTATAAAAATAGATAACTATGAGAACCTACTGTATAGCTCAGGGAACCCTACCCAGTGCTCTATGGTGACCAACATGGGAAGGAAATCCAAAATAAGAGGGAATATATGTATACATGGAGTTGATTCCCTTTGCTGCACAGTAGAAACTAACACAACACGTAAAGCTACTGTACTTCAATAAAAATTAATTTAAAATGGCCATCAGGAAAAAGTCTACAAATAATAAGTGTAGGAGAGGACGTAGAGAAAAAAGAACCCTCTTACACTCTTAGTGGGAATGTAAATTCATGCAGCCATTGTGGAGAACAGTATGGCTTTTCCTTAAAAAACTAAAAAGAGAGTTATATATGAGCCTGTGATTCCACCACTGGGTGAATGTTTATATATCGAGAGAAGACTTCAATACAAAAAGCTACATGCGTCCATTCCAAAGTGTGGGAGCAGCTTTCACAGTATAGCCTTCCTGAGAATCTTCAGTGATATGAGGATTTTTTGTTTCTGATTTTAATGCTTAGTGATTAAAAGAGATGTTTCTTTGAATTTCCTAGACTTTGTGACTTTATTTCTCACACTAGCTGATAGTATGTGCTACACAGAATCATGCTTTGCAACAAAACAAACAGTAACACCAAATAAAATGTAGTCCCTCACACTTTTTATTTTTAAAAGGGCTTCTATGCTTTTCTGTTCAAGTTTTTCTCAAGTCAAAGGGGCCCTACTATTGTAGACAGATAACAGCTAGAGTAAACTATATTCCCTTCTTTGCTAGCTCTGTGTCTTACCATTGAGCACCCAACCAAAGGGACAGGGGAGACTGGAATCCACAGCTCTGGTTCACCAGACCCCATGCCTTGGTCAAGCTGTGTCATCCAGCAAGAATTCTTCCAAGCTTAGAGATGCATTCAAGTTTTGTGTGTATCAGTAGTTTATAGTTTGTTTGTTTGTTTGTTTTAATTGCTGAGTAGTATTTCATGATGTACCAGAGTTTGTTTAACCATTATCCTCTTAAAAGCATCTGACTTGCTCCCACTGTTTGGCTCCTGTGCATAAAGCTTATATGAACGTGATATATGGGTTTTGGGGAGCACATAAATTTTCATCTCTCTGATGCTGAAGAGTACAACTTCTGGGTCATATGATAATTACATGTTTTGTTTCATAAGAAACCACCAGACCGTTTCTCAGAGTGGCTGAACATTTTCCATTCCCATCAGCAACATATGAGCGATCCAGTTTCTCAGCATCCTTGCCAGCACTTGAGGTTGTAAGCAAGTTTTATCTTGGGCTTCTGAGGGGGCTCAGTGGTAAAGAAACTGCCTGCTAATGCAGGAGATACAGAAGACATGGGCTCTATCCCTGGGTTGGGAAGATCTCCTGAAGGAAGAAATGGCAACTCACTCTAGTATTCTTGTCTAAAATATCCCACAGACAGAGGAGCCTGGCAGGCTACCATCTGTGGGGTCACACAAAGAGTCAGACACAACCTCAGCACTCATGCTAAGTTTATTTTAGCTGTTTTGATGGGTGTTTGGTGATGTCTCATGTTGTGTTTTTAATGTGCATTTTCTTAATAGGTAGGTTAATATATATATATTAATAGGTTATTAGGTTAACCTAATATAAAGGTTAATCATATTTTCATGTGCTTATTTGCCATCTGTACATTCTCTTCAGTGAAAGGGCTCTTCATGTCTTTTTAAAAAATTAATTAATTAATTTTAATTGGAGGATAATTACTTTACAATATTTTGGTGGGTTTTGCCATACATCAACATGAATCAGCCATGGGTGCACATGTGTCCCCCCATCCTGAACCCCCCTCCTCCCACCCCATCCCTCTGGGTTGTCCCAGAGCACCAACTTTGAGTGCCCTGCTTCATGCATCAAACTTGCACTGGTCATCAGATTTACACATACACATTTCAATCCTGTTCTCTCAAGTCATCCCACCCTCACCTTCTCCCACATAGTCTAAAAGTCTGTTCTTTATGTCTGTGTTTCTTTTGCTGCCTTGCATATAGGATCGTCATTAGTATCTTTCTAAATTCCATATATTTGTGTTAATATATTGTATTGGTGTTTCTCTTTCTGACTTATTTAACTCCGTAAAATAGGCTCCAGTTTCATCCACCTCATTAGAACTGACTCAAATGCATTTCTTTTTGTAGCTGAGTAATATCCCATCACGTCTCTTTCATGTCTTTTTATAAAGTATTTATTTATCTGGCTGCGTCAGGTCTCAGCTGCAGCACACAGGACCTTTGTTGTGTCAGGCAGGATCTCGTGTTGCAATGCACAGGCTCTCTAGTTGTGGCACGTGGACTCAGCGGCTGCGGCACCCAGGCTTAGCGACTCTGTGGCCCAAGGTATCTTAGTTCTCTGACCAGGGATCAAACCTACGTCCCCTGCATTGCAAGGTAGAGTCTTGATCCCTAGGCCACCAGGGAAGTCCCATTTCTTCATATCTTTCACCTGTTTTCAAATTGCATTTTTTAAAAACTGTTGTTCCCAGAGAACTTTGTTTACCTAGATAACAGTCTATTGTTGGATATATAGCATGCAAATACGTTTTCTCACTCTGTAACTTGTCTTTTCATCCTCTGAACAGGATCTTTGTTCTTACTTTTGACGGATCTGAGTTACCAAGTTTTCCTTTGATGTTCAGTCTAATAACTCTTTGTGTAGCCATAGAGCCCAAAGATTTTTTTTTCCCTATAAGTGTATTATTGTTGTTTATTCACCAAGTTGTGTCTGACTCTTGTGACCCTATGGACTATAGCCTGTCAGGCTCCTCTGTCCATGGGATCTCCCAGGCAAGAATACTAGAATGGGTTGCCATTTCCTTTTTCAGGGGATCTTCCTAACCCAGGGATTGACCCTGCATCTCCTGCATTGGCAGGCAAATTCTTTACCACTGAGCCACCTGGGAAGCTCAAATGTTGTGTAGCTTTATGTTTTACATGGACATGCATGCTTAATTTTGAGTAATGTGCTTACTTTTGATGAATAGGCTCTTTTCTTTTTTTTTTTTTGACCATGAAAGTCCAATTGCTTTGGCATCATTTGATGAAAAAGTTATCTTCCTTCCCTTAAATTGCTTTACACCTTTGTAAAAAAAATCAATAGAGCATAAATGTGTGGATTATCTGTACTGGTCATTGAACCTGTGTGTTTATTCCACTTACTATTATAGCTTTGCAGTGGTCCTTTGCTATGCTATGCTAAGTCACTTCAGTCATGTCCGACTCTGTGTGACCCCATAGACAGCAGCCCACCAGGCTTCCCCGTCCTTGGGATTCTCCAGGCAAGAACACTGGAGTGGGTTGCCATTTCCTTCTCCAATGCATGAAAGTGAAAAGAGAAAGTGAAGTCTCTCAGTCATGTCAGACTCTTAGCGACCCCATGGACTGCAGCCTACCAGGCTCCTCTGTCCGTGGGATTTTCCAGGCAAGAGTACCGGAGTGGGGTGCCATTTATATCAGAACAATTCCTTCTATTTTATTCTTATTTACTTTAGCTATCCTATGGCCTGTACCTTTCCACGTGAGTTTTAGAATAAGCTTGTCTATGAATTTCATTAAGCTCGTTGTTCAACTTTGGGGGAGATCTGACATCTTCACTGTGTTGAATCTTCCAATTCATAAACTTCCATTTTTTGTCTTCTTTGATTTCTTTCATTAGCATTTTGTAATTTTCAACATACAGATCTTGTGCATATTTTTAAAGTGTAAATCTAAGCATTTCATTTGCTTTCAGAATAAATGGTGCTAAATTTTGATTTGTTTCTACAGGTTAATATCTAGATATCTGACTGATATGTATGTTGGGATGATTTTTTTAAAGTTGTTCCTAGTTCAAAGACCTCCTGTAGTATTATAACTTTTCATTAGTTAATTCATTCAGCAGATATTTACTGGGAGCCTTCTGTGTGCCAAGAACTGTTCTAGGTAATAGGTATAGAACACTAAAAAAAAAAAAAAAAATTAGAATTCCTTAGCAGTCCAGCGGTTAGGACTCTGAGTTTTTACTACCAAGGGCCCAGGTTCAATCCCTGGTTAGGGAAATAAAATCCCACAAGCCATATGGTGAGGCCAAAAAATTAGGTAAAGTTTCTGTACTGTGGGAATTAAATTCTAGTTGAGGAGTAGGAGCCGGGGACAGGGGTTGCAGAGAGGAAACAAACAAAAAGCATCAGGTGTGATGGTGATAAGTGTTATTGTGAAAAATAGTGCAGATTAAAGATATGGTGACCGGATGATTGACCTTCCAAAGTGGGAAATCTTTAAGGGTGACGGATGGCGCTGACCAAGTGGTACATAAAGAGCCTCCCAAAAACCATGTGATTTTTGACATGTTGCTTAAAGTCATGGAGCCTGCTTCTTGAGGCTGGTGATGCTATTGTTGATGCCCACCCCCCCCCCCACCAATCAGGCAAGATCCAACATAAACACACCTGTAGTCAAACAAAGTGGGGTTGATTAACTCATAGCAATGAAGAAGACTGCACACCACAGGAAACTGGGACGTCTTGGTAAAAGGTTGTTAAGAGGGGACTTATTACAGGGTTGTGTTGTGTTGTATTGACCTTGTGTTGTGTGATTTTGGAGAACTTTCAAGGAAGTGAGGTTTTGCTCTTGATTGGTTACTGTTAGAAAGTCAAAGCAATTCTATGATTTGCTTAATAGTCTTAATATGTGAGGTATAGGGAACAAAGTGGAGCTACGGCTAAAATTGATAAAGATGGAGCAGTCACTCATATTAGCAGGACAAAGGAGAGTGTTTGACAGTGTTCCTCTCTCTCTCTCAGTCTCTACTCAGCACAATTACAGACTGCTTTTGTTTTTGTCTTGGTCTATCACATCACAAAGTAGCTTTGTCTAATGTTGCTGTTCTGTAAAATTGTTTATAATTCAAGAGAAAAATGCATTTGCCTGGCTATTATAGCGAGGACAGCTCCAAGCTGATGGTAGATGAGGGCTGCATTTTCTTTCTTACTTTTTTATATAATATAGTCAGGGCCAGCCCTTCTAACAAGAGGTCACTTGACCCAGCGGATGTGAGAGTCATGGGACGTCTAGGGTCCAACATTCAGACTGGAGAGCGGCCAGTGCCAAGACTCTGAAGTGGGCACATGCTGGGCATGTTTGGGAGCAGAAGGAAGGCCAGCATGTGGCTCAAGTTTTGGGAGGCAAATGTTAGGAAATCATGCAGGGAAGGTAGACATGGTCCAGATCATGCAGGGTATTGCAGGTAATTGGAAGGGCTTTTGTTTTAACTCTGGATGAGATAAGAATCCTCTGAATTCTTTTTGTTTTTCAGTGTGTACAAGACCTTCCAAAGTCCCCAACTATCCTTTGCCCCTGCAGCCATAAGTTCATTTTCTAAGTCTGTGAGTCTCTTTCTGTTTTATAAGTAAGTTCATTTGTATCATTTCCTTTTAGATTTCACATACAAGGGATGTCATATGATATTTCTCCTCTGTCTGGTGTACTTAGTATGACACTCTCTAGGTTGATCCATGTTGCTCCAAATGGCATTACTTCATTCTTTTTAATAGCCGAGTAATATTCCATTGTATATGTGTGAAGTGAAAGTCTCTCAGTTGTGTCCAACTCTTTGTGACCCCATGGACTATACAGTCCATGGAATTCTCCAGGCCAGAATACTGGAGTGGGTAGCCTTTCCCTTCTCCAGGGGATCTTCCCAACCCAGGGATCAAACCCAGGTCTCCTGCATTGCAGGTGGATTCTTTACCATCTGAGCCACAATATATGTACCACATTGACTTGATTTGAGTAGAGTTAATCATATAAAAATCATATATTATTTTAAATGTGTAAGATGAAAATAATATAAATGAAATGAAAAGTAAAGTAAAAAATTAAAAGTGAATTGTACATCCAAATAAAGATGATTAGATGAGACTGCAATACAATTAATATAGGGTAATGACATATAGTATTTGGGGGAGAAGGGAGTTATTTACAGATGATGATTCTGGAAAAACTTGCTGAGAAATGGTACTTCAATAAACTCTTGAATACTACAAAAAGAGTCAGCATTCCAAGGAGAGTATATGAATGTTCTGAAGTGGAAAACTTGGCAGGTTTGAAAAATAGGAAAAAGCAATGAAACTTGAGAACCATGAACAAGGGGAGAGTGCTGGGAGGTGATATGGTGAGCAGTTCCCAGTGTGGTGAGAAACCACTGGAAGGTTTTAAGAAGAGAAATGATATAATGTGATTGAGATTTTTAAAAGATCATGCTGACTATAGAACAGAAGACAGACTGAAGGGTTTACAGTGAAAAGCTATTGCTGTGGTCCAGGTGAGTGGTGAGAGCTTAGATCTGGGTCAGATGATAGATTTAGATTCAAGATAAATTTTGGAGTGTCAGCTTTCAGGGCTTGCTTTTGGGTTCACTGATTCTTAGTTGAGAAGAATTTTCACCCCTCTCCCCAGGGGATATTTGAAAATGTCTGGGAATATTTTTGGTTGTGATGCTGGGGATGTGCTGTTAGCATGGAGAAGTCAGCCAGTGCTCAGTGCTCAGTCGCATCTGACTTCTTATGGCTCCATGGACTGTATGTAACCAGGCTTCTCTCCCCATGGAATTCTCCAGGCAAGAATACTGGAGTGGGGCGCCATTTCCTACTCCCGGGCATCTTTCCGACCCAGGGATTCAACCCATGAGTCTTGTGTCTCCTGCACTGGCAGGTGGATTCTTTACCACTGGTGCCACCTGGAAAGCCCTGGATGCTGCTAAATATCCTGCTGGGACCAGGACAGCATCCCCACAATATGAATTATTCAACTCCAAATATCGGTGATGCCAAGACTGAGAAATCCTGGATTAGAAGTTGTGGGAGAAGAGTCAATGATGATTTCTATGTTTGGGACGTCAGCCATGAATGGTGTTCATTAGTCATTAGTTTTATGATGAGAAAGAAGGGAAGAGGAACAATTTTGCATCGTGACTATCACGTAGAATGAAGTAGCATACTGTGGGTGAAGAAATACTCGGGTATTTCACTGAATTTGTGCCAAGGTACTCAATTCCTCTCTTACCTGTAAATGATAGTTATGTGAAAGTCAGCTGAGTAGATGCAAGAACCCAAACCCAGAGGAATTGGAGCTTCTCAAGTTTTCACTTGCAGAGTTTTTTGTATTCTGTGTTGAGCCAGTTAATGATGGCTCAACCATCATTATGCAACTCCCATCTATACAACAGAGGCATGAAGAATAAACCCGTGTGGATGCATGAAAAACAAAACTCCTCTCAGGAAGGATGCTCGCTACCTGTCTCCTGAAATTCTCCCGAGATAAGGGTGACAATGACTGATATTTTTCCTAGATACTTTGGGTAATAAGTAGGAAGGTACCAACTGAAAAATGTCTGCGGCCCTGGGATGTATGAGGACGTGAGGTTAGATATTGGAAAATTTATTAAATGAGCAGTGAATAAATGAATGAACAAACCAGCAGGCAGGGAGAGCTAAAAAAGCCAAGGCAAATTATTATAGCTTGTGGAATTTGTTAAATGTACTTTTTTTCGACAGAAATTTATCTGAAAAAGTGATGTTTCATGCTTGAACTCAATTCACAATCACTAGAAAATTCTAGTAAACGGAAAATGAAAATGAACACTTGCTTCTTCATTGTGTTTCTAGCTTACTAAGGTAGAAATAAAGTCTTAGATACATATTTGTGAATGAAGTACAGCCCTAGCTGTTGGGTTTTGATTTTTTTTTTTTATTGCTTCTTTTCAAAGCTGTCTTTTCTTAGTCAGTCAGAATGGTCTTCTACTTTACATAAATGATGGCATAGATACCAGAAAATCTGTTATTTTGAGCTGCAATTATACTTTTGAATTTTTCAATTTCTATTAGTATTAATTCCCTGACTAAAGAAATCTATGGTGAGGACTTCCCTGACAGTCCAGTGTTTAAGACTTAGCCTTCCATCTCAGGGGGTGCGAGTTTGATCCCTAGTAGAGGAGCTAATATCTTCCCACATGCCTCGTGGTCAAAAAACCAAAACATGAAACAGAAGCCATATTGTAACAAATTCAATAAAGACTTTTGAAATGGTCCACATCAAAAAAAACCTTTAAAAAATAAAAGAACTCTACAGTTGCTGAGATTTCTTTTAATTCAGAATTGTCAATGTCACTTTCCTTGATGGGAGGAAATTGGATAGTTAGGAGACTGTTAAAGGGAGTTTTGAGTCTTTCTCCTCCAGGTCGGAAAGGCTTATAAACAGCTCCTTATTTTTAGCTCTGACTGCTAAAGCCCCCAGGTCACTTTGAAAAACTTGAGGAGTCTCAAAGACTGCTTTGTTTTCGGCACCATCCTTCCACCGGAAGGAAATTGTAATTCATCATGAGTAAAAAATAAGCTGTATTCTCTTCAGTGTAACTTAGCTTCCCCAGGCATGTACCAAATACCTATTGGAGTTGGTTGATCCTCTTTGGAGGGGCCAAAAAGGCACCAACCGTGAGTTATTATGCACAAGGAAAAGTCTGCAAGTTTTGTGTCAAGGTCACTAGCCTGTCTTTCTATAAATCAGATCAGATCAGATCAGTCGCTCAGTCGTGTCCGACTCTTTGCGACCCCATGAACCGCAGCACGCCAGGCCTCCCTGTCCATCACCAGCTCTCGGAGGTCACTCAGACTCACATTCATCGAGTCAGTGATGCCATCCAGCCATCTCATCCTCTGTCGTCCCCTTCTCCTCCTGCCCTCAATCCCTCCCAGCATCAGAGTCTTCTCCAATGAGTCAACTCTTCGCATGAGGTGGCCAAAATACTGGAGTTTCAGCCTGAGCATCATTCCCTCCAAAGAAATCCCAGGTCTGATCTCCTTCAGAATGGACCGGTTGGATCTCCTTGCAGTCCAAGGGACTCTCAAGAGTCTTCTCCAACACCACAGTTCAAAAGCATCTATTCTTCGGTGCTCAGCCTTCTTCACAGTCCAGCTCTCACATCCATACATGACCACAGGAAAGACCATAGCCTTGACTAGGCGAACCTTTGTTGGCAAAGTGATGTCTCTGCTTTTGAATATGCTATCTAGGTTGGTCATAACCTTCCTTCCAAGGAGTAAGCGTCTTTTAATTTCATGGCTGCAGTCACCATCTGCAGTGATTTTGGAGCCCAGAAAAAGAAAGTCTGACACTGTTTCCACTGTTTCTCCATCTATTTCCCATGTAGTGATGGGACCAGATGCCATGATCTTCGTTTTCTGAATGTTGAGCTTTAAGCCAACCTTTTCACTCTCCACTTTCACTTTCATCAAGAGGCTTTTTAGTTCCTCTTCACTTTCTGCCATAAGGGTGGTATCATCTGCATATCTGAGGTTATTGATATTTCTCCTGGCAATCTTGATTCCAGCTTGTGTTTCCTCCAGTCCAGCATTTCTCATGATGTACTCTGCATATAAGTTAAATAAACATGGTGACAATATACAGCCTTGACGTACTCCTTTTCCTATTTGGAACCAGTCTGTTCTTCCATGACCAGTTCTAACTGTTTCTTCCTGACCTGCATACAGATTTCTCAAGAGGCAGATCAGGTGGTCTGGTATTCACATCTCTCTCAGAATTTTCCACAGTTTATTGTGATCTACACAGTCAAAGGCTTTGGCATAGTCAATAAAGCAGAAATAGATGTTTTTCTGGAACTTTCTTGCTTTTTCGATAATCCATCGGATGTTGGCAATTTGATCTCTGGTTCCTCTGCCTTTTCTAAATCCAGCTTGAACATCAGGAAGTTCACGGTTCACATATTGCTGAAGCCTGGCTTGGAGAATTTTGAGCATTACTTTACTAACGTGCGAGATGAGTGCAATTGTGCGGTAGTTTGAGCACTCTTTGGCATTGCCTTTCTTTGGGATCGGGATGAAAACTGATCTTTTCCAATCTTGTGGCCACTGCTGAGTTTTCCAGATTTGCTGGAAATATAAATTTATTTCTATAAATAAATATATTTATTTATTTCTATAAATAAATAACTAAATATAAATTTAGTTCTATAAATAGCAACTGATAATGCAAACCATAGAGATATATAAAGACAAAGAAACTATTGCTTGACTGGGGACATTTTCTTGGCTTGTCCTATACAAACCAATCAAGGCTTATTCAATAAGATGATTCTCAGTGCACATATATTGATACTTTAAACCATTTTTCATTTTTTTCTTGTGTGTTCTTTCCACTAAGTTTGTTTTTACTTGTTGTTACCAAATACTATATGTTCATGAAACTGTATCTTGAAAGCACTAATTTGACTGTTGAGCACAGGATTCAAGTGTAAGATCCCTATTTTAAATAGTGGACGTAGAATTGAAATTTCATGGTCATTGGACTGAATGAACTGCTTATCTCAGCCTATTACAAGAATGTCACAATTTATCATTAAATCTAAAATACATCAGAATCCTGCAAGTTTGACCTTGAATAATTAGTTTATAATACAAGAAGTGTCCATGACACTGTCTTTCAAAGAATATTGCCATTATTCCTCAGTGAGTGAATATGCACTAAGTCGCTTTAGTCGTGTCCGACTCTGTGTTGCCCTGTGGACTATAGCACGCCAGGCTCTGCATCCATGGAATTCTCCAGGCAAGAATACTGGAATGAGTTGCCATGTCCTTCTCCAGGGAGTCTTCCCGACCCAGGGATCAAACCAGAGTGTCTTACATTTCCTGCAATGGTAGGCAGGTTCTTTTCCCGCTAGCACAGCCTGGGAAGCCCATTCCTGAGTAAACTTCAATAAAGACTTTTTAAATGGTCCACATCAGAAAGATCTTTTTTTAAAAAAATGTTCTTCGAATAGTAACTAGAAGAGCATGTCCCTTTTCTCTGCTGCCCCACCTAAGCTCCTGAGAATATGCCTGTAACTATGGAGGCAGTTCTTCAGGAACGCTTTCCTGTAACCTGAAAATCAATGCACAGTGCAGCACCCATTTGTTAGTCCTTTTTCGTGGCTTGTGGAAACGATGCATGTCCTATTCTGTCTGAAATGGGAAGGTATTCTGAGCGCGTAGTGAGTCTCTAATCCCACAAAGTTATTGGAAAATATAAAACATTTCTCTGAAGGTGGTATAAAAATCCCCAGATACTGATAAATCTTAAATCTTTTGCTCTGCTGTTTACTCAGGAATGGGCTTCCCAGGCCAAGCTAGTGGCAAAGAACCTGCTTGCCAATGCAGGAGAAGAGACGCAGGTTCCATCCCTGGGTCAGGAAGATCCCCCGGAGGAGGGCATGGCAACTCACTCCAGTGTTCTTGCCTGGAGAATCACATGGACAGAGGAGCCTGGTGGGCTACAGGCATGGGGTTGCAGAGTCGGACATGACTGAAGCGACTTGGCACGCATGCACACACAGCATCCACATTATGCTTGTAAGGCAGGATGTGCCTTAAACCAGGGTCCCCACCCCCTGGGCCATGGACCAGTACCATGGTTAGGAGCCAGCCGCATGGCAGGATGTGAGTGGTGGGCACACAAGCGAAGCTCCTTCGTCTGTATATACAGTTGTTCCCCATTGTTTGCATTACCGCCTGAGCACTGCCTGCTAGCAGCTCAGCAGCAGCGTTAGATTCTAGTAGGAGTGTGAACCCTATTGTGCTGCAATCATCCCAAAACCATCCCCCCAGCAACTCCCAGTCCATGGAAAAATTATCTTCCATCAAACTAACTGGTCTTTGGTGCCAAAAACGTTGGGGTCTGCTGCCTTAAACACTCAGGCTGTGGAGACAGAAGAATCAGATCTAGCTCCCAGGAAACTTACTATCCTGGAGACTCAGCAGTAGAATAGGAATTATTTAATAATTATCTGAAATGTTTGTTGGAAGAGCTAAATGTAAACAATTTGTCACTTGTTTAGCTCAGAGTGGGTGATAAAGTTTCTTACTTGTCTACATTACTCCTTTTTGGATTTCTGAAAAATCCAAACATGTTCATTTCCTAATCTGTTCTTAGCCAGCTCTCTGCAGTATGCAGTTGGATTACCCAAAAGTCAGGTTAAGTCTGTGCTTGGGGCAATAGCAAACCAGAGGTACAAATATATTTTTGGAGTGAATTTGAGCTTTTATATTTAAGCAGAGAACTGTTATAGGATAATCACAACTTTTTTGGACATTCTTGCCCTTATTTCTTGGCTCAATATTATTCTTGTTTTGAACTATACATAGCGAGTGATGTAGAGACTTATAGGTGTAGGAATGTAGGTGTAAGTGTAGGAAATATGATCTTCGCTGGGAGAAATATCAATAACCTCAGATATGCAGATGACACCACCCTTATGGCAGAAAGTGAAGAGGGGCTAAAAAGCCTCTTGATGAAAGTGAAAGTGGAGAGTGAAAAGGTTGCCTTAAAGCTCAACATTCAGAAAACGAAGATCATGGCATCTGGTCCCATCACTTCATGGGAAATAGATGGAGAAACAGTGGAAACAGTGTCAGACTTTATTTTTCTGGGCTCCAAAATCACTGCAGATGGTGACTGCAGCCATGAAATTAAAAGATGTTTACTCCTTGGAAGGAAAGTTATGACCAACCTAGATGGCATATTCAAAAGCAGAGACATTACTTTGCCAACAAAGATTCGCCTAGTCAAGGCTATGGTCTTTCCTGTGGTCATGTATGGATGTGAGAGCTGGACTGTGAAGAAGGCTGAGCGCCAAAGAATTGATGCTTTTGAACTGTGGTGTTGGAGAAGACTCTTGAGAGTCCCTTGGACTGCAAGGAGATCCAACCAGTCCATTCTGAAGGAGATCAGCCCTGGAATTTCTTTGGAAAGAATGATGCTCAAGCTGAAACTCCAGTACTTTGGCCACCTCATGCGAAGAGTTGACTCATTGGAGAAGACTCTGATGCTGGGAGGGATTGGGGGTAGGAGGAGAAGGGGACAACAGAGGATGAGATGGCTGGATGGCATCACTGACTCGATGGTTGTGAGTCTGGGTGAACTCCGGGAGTTGGTGATGGACAGGGAGGCCTGGCGTGCTGTGGTTCATGGGGTCGCAAGGAGTCAGACACGACTGAGCGACTTATCTGATCTGATCTGAAGTGCTTATAAGCCTAGTTGAGTATGTGACAAAGGTCTCACATGTACAGAGGGACTGGGCTAGAAGTCAGGGCAGAGAGAATAGTTTCCACAAATGGCCTGACTCTGGATGTGAGGGTCAAGGCAAGACCCACCAGGTGACAATGAAAAAAGATGGTTTCTGCCTCCGTCTGTATTTCTATCTTAGGACCAGTGTTTCTGTGGAATAGAAGCTACGTTGACCTGCTTTTAAGCCTTGGCTCTGCTCCTGACGTTCTCTCAGTTCTAATAGTCCTTAACTTCTAATTTCTATTTGAAATAATAAAGCAAATTTCAGATCAGGAATAGCCAGATAAGACAGAGGGACAGGGCAAGGTGGTCTGACTAGAGTAGAAGAAGGCAACAGGTGAAGAGACAGAAGAAGGAAAGACAGATAGGCCAGGGGGAGGTCAGGGGAAGCCAGAATGAAGGGGAGAAAGAAGAAAGGAGACCGGGATGGGAAAGAGAAGATGAGGAATATGAAGGAAGGAGAGAGGAGTCGCAGAGCCTGAGAGCTTAGGCAGACAAACTTGTTTTCACACTCAGCTCTGCCGCTTCCTGTCTGGGTGACCTAGCCTTGGGTAAGCTGCTTTGTCTTGTCAAGCCCAGGGTACCTTTCAAGGGGTCTATCATGTCTCCCCCAGGGAAATTTCAGGAAGTAATACAGACTGTCAGTGTGTGCTGGTTTATGATGTGGCAGCAATGATGGTGGTGCTGATGGTGATGATTATGATACAATTGTGATGATGAAGGGCAAAACTAACAAATTTTCAGAAGTACAAAAAGGAGAGGGAGAAGAAGCCTGGAGAATAGGAAAGTATAACATGAGGAATAAAAAGGGAAAACGCAAACATGAAAGAGGTTCCTTCTTTGAATGCCATGTAGACTTGGTTGAAGCTTTGCCCCAACCCTCTTCAAGGAAGAGCATCTCTTTCTCTTCCCTGTGATGGCAGCCATGCCCATCCACTAGATAGATACAGGTCACTTACCTATTCACTGGCTGCCAGAGGCACTCAGTCCTCACGTCTGTGATATTTACCACCTCCTTGCCCTTCTAGAAGGGACAGAATTGTGGCTTATGAGCTGAAATTTGACTGAACTAAAGATGAATCCAGGACTATAAGTTATGCAGATTGGGGATGGATATATGCTCATTCTAACTCTATATATCTTTTCAGAACATGCCAAAAGCAACGAAATTATTCTTGATTCCTCTTTCTATCATTCATCAAAAAATTCTGCTCATTTTACCTCCAAAATGTGTACTAAATGCATCCACTTTCCTTATACTACTATCTCTCTAGCCTGAACCTTTGTTGGCAGTCACCAGGTTTTCTAAGACAAGCTTTGCTTCCACTTTTGCCTCCCACAGTCTTTCCCCAAGGGTAAAATTATTCCTCTATCAAAAGCATCCTATGGGATGGCCTCCCTTTGCATTCGATAAAATCCAAACCTTTTCTCTTTGTTTACAAAGCCCTGCATAATCGCTTTCATTGACCTTTCCAGTTTCTATTCTACTTTTCTCCTTGCCTTTTACCCTCAAGCCAGACTGAAGACATTTCTCTCTCAATTTCTTGAACTTGCCAAGTTTTGATGTTTCCCTTTAGGGCTTTTCAAATGGCTCTGTCTTTTCTTTCTTATCTTCATATGCCAGATTCCTTCTTGTCATTCTGATTTTAGCTTAAAAGTCACTCTCTGAGCAGCTTTAGATTGCTGCTCCATGCAAAAGTCACCCAGTCTCTTGGGTCACAGTAAACTACTTTATTTCTTCACACAGGCTCTTCTCACTTCTGTTTCTCTCATGTGTGTGTCTGGGCATATGTATGTATGTGTGTATATGTGTACGTCTCCTTGCCCAAGCACTAAGTGTACAGAGGTCACACCTGTCTTGCTTACACAATGTTTCCTGGTGCCAAGAGTTATGGCTAGTATACAATAGGAACTCAATACGTAATCTGTTAAATTAATGATTCAGACTCTGAATACAGAATCTTTGTCAGTATTTGAAATTCTTTATAGGTAATCAGCATTCCAATAAAGCTATTAATCCAGAAAGCTTTTCCATCCTTCTTCTAACTTGATAAGTTAATAATGAGTAAAATGTGCTAAAGTCAGTAGTGATACAAATAGTAAGAAATGCTACTTAGAAGAAAGTTCAGATGCTTTTATTTTATTTTTTACTTTCAACATACAAACAACTCAAGGCATCCATCTGCCTTGGGGTGAAGTGAGATTAAGACCGTTAAGGAAAGAAAAAAAAATCATTTATTTTATGACTTTCAATACAGATTCTTGCCACAAATCAGTGGCTTTAAAAGCCAGAGGCTGTTGAAAGAAAAATAATTTTCTTAATCTCTATAGCTCCCATTTAACAGTCTAAAATGCCAGGTCTGGCCAAACTAGATCAGATAATTTTGTATACAGGCAATCTGTGATAGAGAAAAGATGAAGTAAAAGAAAAATCTATCTAATCGAACCCTAGAGAAGGGGAAGAAAGATAAAAAGAAAATATGAGCAAAAAGTCAGAAGCATACCCTCTTGGTCTGAACCATGAGGCCGTAGGAGTGTGGGTTGCCAACATTCTTAGGCCTTGCTTCTCTTTTGTGACATGGTCCTCATGCATGGAGGGGCTGAGGCAGCACAGAGGGCTGGGCTTGGGGCCCAACAGAGTTGACAGGACAAACCAGCATGGTCAGTGTGCGTAGGGACTCTGCAGTCTTGAAGCTTATATGGATGGCAGTGTACGGCCCCGCTTCAGTTTCCCTGAAACATGGGTTCCGAGGTGAGAGCCAGAAGACCCGGCCTAGGAACTGTAGACTTGGCCAAGACTCAGAGGGTCTGCAGTGCCGGCCAGCCAGCGCTGAGGTGAGGCTGAGTCAGCAGGCAGGGCCTCAACCCCAACCCACAGGCAGAATAGAGAGTCTCGGTGTATTGACCCCAGAAGTCACGTGTTGATACCAGCAGAATGCTCTGGAAGAGACTGGCCTGATGATACTTCAGGGCATCAACTAACTCTCAACAAAGGAGGGACATGCCCTCTGTGGCTTCCTTCCTCCCAGTACCAAGGGACAAAGTAAACACTGTTTTGTTCCCTAGACCCCATCTCTGAAAGAAGCAAGGAGGGGTTGTGACTGTGGACAGAGCAAATATTCCCAAAGGACAAGTTATATAATGCCTGCTGCTGCTGCTGCTGCTGCTAAGTCGCTTCAGTCGTGTCCGACTCTGTGCGACCCCATAGACAGAAGCTCACCAGGCTCTCCCGTCCCTGGGATTCTCCAGGCAAGAACACTGGAGTGGCTTGCCATTTCCTTCTCCAATGCATGAAAGTGAAAAGTGAAAGTGAAGTCACTCAGTCATGTCCGACTCTTAGCGACCCATGGAGTGGAGCCTACTAGGATCCTCCGTCCATGGGATTTTCCAGGCAAAACTACTGGGGTGGGGTGCCACTGCCTTCCCCGATATAATGCCTAGGTGTCTGGTATAAATCAATGGCTCAGATAGACATTTTTTTTTTGCTGCATCAGATCTAGGTGTGGGTTTCTGTTGTGGTGCATGGTCTTCCCTCTCGCTGAGATGCTGCATGCTCAGTAGCTGTGGCTCCTGTGACTTAGTGTACAAACTTAGTATTTGTGGCTTGTGGGCCTGTGGGATCTTAGTTCCCTGACCAGAGATCAGAACCCACATCCTCTGTGTCGGAAGGCAGATTCTTAACCATTGGACCACCGAGGAAACCCCTCAAATGGACTTTTGAACTGACTTGAACTCAATTCATCCCTCCCTACCTCCCTCCCTTTCTCCCTTTTTCTTATACCATATAGCAGGTAAGGGATTTGGGGAAGATCAGAGCAGTTTCAGACATGTGAGTTGCTTTTGTAACTCATTTTACCATATTGAATGCAAACTCATTCTTCATTCTGATGCCTTAGATATTTACTGAATAAGAATTATCTTCTCAAACTGAGACTAATAATATCAACACCAAATATGATTTCTTAAGCTTATCACTTTGTGTGTGGATATAAAAATATGAAGGAATACATTTAGGAAGACATTTGTCTATTTAAACTAAATATTAAGTTTAAGAATATATGATTGTACAGCTAGAAGATTATATATATTGTTGTTGTTCAGTCGCCAAGTCCTATCCAACTCTGCGACCTCATGGAGAACAGCATACCAGCCTTCCCTGTCCCTCAGCATCTCCTGAAGTTTGTCCACATTCATGCCGTTGCATTGGTATATATGCATATTTAAAATATTTTTAAAATTCTCAATAAATTTTCTAATTACAGAAGACATGAATGTTAGGAAAATTTGGATCACATAACCATATATAATAGAAATAGATCTAGCACAAAATTGGTAGCATGGTATACTTTCTGTTTTTATCACCTTTTTAAAAATTGATATTATAGTAGCTGATTTATATATCACGCTATGTACCATGTTCAACTTCTAAACCCTTAAATAGTCATTTAATCAGATTGAGAATATTTTCCCATATCATTAAAACATCTTCAAAAAACAGTTTTTAACTTGTAATTAAATTTAATATGTAATGTTCAATAATGCTTATATATCATCATTTATTAAACCATAGCTCTAATGATGGACAATAAACATTTCTTCTATAGAAATAATTCTGCTCATAGATAAAACTTTGTGTATATCTCCCAATCATAGCTTGTATAAGAGTGAGGTATATTATTGATGGATTCACCTATTATCAACTATTATCACCTTCAAACAGAATGGTCTTTGCTTATTCTCAAAATGCTTTGAAGCCATCTGCTTTAAGCATCCATGTAAAATGAATGAGGTTTGACATACTTTAAATTTTGAAATTAGTTATAAATATGAATCTCTCGAGTATTTATATAGTTTTTTTTCAAATTAAGTTTCATTGTCCCTTTAAAAAAAAAAAAAAACCTCCAAAGAACAAGTTTTAAATTGTATTATTGATTATTTTTAAGTGTCTGTTGATTTAAAAATTTATGATAGCTTGTCAAATATGCAAATAGTCTGTGGATTAAAACTTAATTAATTCACTGGTGCATACTCTTGAGGCCTTCCAAAAATATCTTAAGAGTTACTTTGTATATCTGAGAGGATTTAAGAGAGAAGTGAATTTCCTTAAAACTATTCCAGATGTATTGTTTTTCTCTAATAAAAAATAGTTGTCCTGATAATTAATTTAAGTAATTAACAGTGGCTCAGCCTGTTTCTTTGGAAACATATTATTTAGGAAATAGTCAAGGGATAGTTGGGATAAAGAAGGATTTATTAGCATTTGTTTTATTTTTAGAAGAAAATAATAAAGTTATAGAAGCTTTAATTAAACACTGACTTTAAATTCTAAAAACTATTTTTAAATTATTAGGCAGTTTAAAGTAATTTTACAGTGTAATAATAGATACTAACAATCCTCAACACATTATTATGATTTTAACAGTAACATTCTTCCTTTTGGCTCTAGTCAATACATGGCATTCATTAAATTCTACACAAGTCTCTGACAGAGTTAATTGTCTAAGCCTGTTCAAAAGGCCAGAAATTTCTCTCAGGGAATCAAAACATTATGCTGGAAACCAAAGACACAGATAAGAGAGTGGACTTAATTTAAAGAAAAGAGATGAATCATAAACACTCTCTACTTTGGTTTTAATAGCTACAACTTTTTTTTTTTTTTAAGCACCACTTCAGATCAGTTTAAACCCTTTGAGATCCAAACAAGACTTGCAGTCAGCTCATAAGCCAAATCCACTGAATTCTGTGTCTAGTACCTTAGCAATTCTACAACATCCAGTTCCACACATAGGTGGAACATAGTGGGAAAATAAATACATCAAGCTTCCAAAAGGCTAACTCTAAGAAGGAAGGTAAGACAAACATAGAATCTAAAAGAACCCTAAGCCCAAAATGCAAAGTAAAATCTTTAAGTTGGTACTTATGATCCTTAGATGTGGAGTGGACTGAAGTTTAGTTCAACACTATTAATTAAACAGTGTGGCAACTGTGCAAATAAGATCACGCAAGATTTGTTTAAACCAAAGACCTGCTTTGAAAATCATTTAATATGTTTAAAAGTAAAACTGCTGATCCAAAACTCATTTTATACACTCTTTAAACATTTATTAAAACTTTCACTACATGTTGACCCCTGGTCTGAAATTTGTGGATCTAGAAAGTAAAAGATTTATGCTCTGATTTCAAAGGAGAATGAACGTACCAGAAAACTAAAGAATGTAATACAGTGAAATGGGAATTATAAAAGAATAAACTTAGTGCTGGAAGGAGGAGTCCAAAAAGTTTCCTGTGAGAGAGGAGAAGAGGGAGATGGAAGTCTTGGAAGGTGTCCTGAAGGATGAATGGAAGTTATCCAGATGGATTTGGGTCAAAGAGCAAGGAGATTTTATGCAAAGATGTCAGCTTGGGAGAGCTTGTGCTGTTTGGGGGAACATAGCAGTAAAAGGCTGGGAACTAGAGTCATAATATGTGGAAGCAAGATAGAACATGAACCTGAAGAAACACGCAAAATAAGAGCCTCTGTAACTTGCCAGCAGCTGGGATTTTATTTTGAAGGCTGTGGGAAGCCACTGGAAGGTTTATAGCAAGGTTGGATTCTGACCAGTTGGGGGAAAAGGTTAGAAAGAGATATGGCAGAGGCAAGGGACCAACTTAGAGCCTATAGCAGGAATCCAGGTGCAAAATGATACGGTAACCCCTCCCTGTCCACATCTCCATGCATACTCATATGTTGGATTTTCTACTCTGTGTGTCATAAGCATTTGAAAGATGCTTTTCCTGCCTCTTCAGAGAGTAACTGTGCTAATGACAATAACGAATATCTATGTGTCAGACACTTCTACACTCTTTACAGGTCACAAATGATGTGATCCTCAGAACAGCCCTGTGAGGAAAGTACTGTCATTATCTCCATTTTATAGGGAAAAAAAGGAATAAGGCACTCACAAAGCAAATGGGTGGCAGAAACTTGCTTGAGTCTGTTTTGACCAATTTGCTCTCATTACTGTCTTCAGTAACATCATTCTTTGGGTAATTTCTTTCCTTTGTCTTGATTACTCTCCTTGGTTTGATTTTATTTTGGCTTAGTAAGTTTTCAGGCACCCACACCCACCCATTTTTCAGTTTCTGCACCTAGACTTGGTCCTGCTAGGACCCTGGGTCGACCTCTCAGCTGAGGTCACCCACCTCCAGGTAAGACTTGGCACTATAAACCGTGAGATGGAGAAGAAAGAGTGTAAACTACTCACGGGTTAGAATTTGTGGGATTTGTTGACTAAATGCACATATTGGGTTAGGAAGCAAACAGGTACAAGGGTGTTAGACCACAATTATTGGTTGCCAATATTCAGTGTTTACATTATTAATATTTAAAAATATTTTCACTGTGACCCACATAGTGAAATGTGACTGTATTTCTTTCCTTTTTAGTGTTACTTGTCTTTTCTCTGAAATTAATAATGGCTTATTTTGTTAATTTGCTGTTTCCCGTGTACATATCATTATATTGTTCCTCAAGTCTCTGACAGAAATATAAACCTTTTCTCACTGTATCACCCATGAGAAAATCTGTCAAGTTCATTTTTTACTTGCAGACATCTCTCCAGCCTTCCTCATATCCTCTTTTAATCAGACAATTTGCTCCTTAAGGCTGTCTGATCTCTGAAGTCCTGGGCTTCCCTTTGCCATCTTTCTGTGAATTGCGTTTGCCTCATTTCTATATCCTGTATTACATGTCTTTCAATTTCTTATTCTGTTTCTTGGCTTTGTTGGAGCACGTGTGCTAAGTTGCTTCAGTCGTGTCCAACTCTCTGCGACCCTGTGACTGTAGCTCACCAGGCTCCTCTGTCCATGGAATTCTCCAGGCAAGAATGCTGGAGTGGTTTGCCATGCCCTCCTCCAAGGGAATCTTCCTGATCTAGGGATCGAACCCTCGTCTCTTATGTCTCCTGCATTGGTAGGTGGATTCTTTACCGCTATATCATCCCACAATTGCTGAGAAAGAGCTCACGAAAAACTGGGCAGAATCCTCATTATGCCCCACATAGATAAACATAGATAGTTAATGATAGACATGCATTCTGATTGATGTTGGTCTTCTGTCCTGATCATTTTTGAATGTTTTATTTATTTATTTATTTTTTTAAATCAAGAATCTCTTTTATTATCAGAAACATTACAAACATCTAATATGAAAAAATTGTAACATGACAGTATTTAGTTTGAACAATTAATACATTTCAGATATAATATTAAACATATTTCAATGTTATTCTCCCCAATCATCCCACCCTCTCCCGGTCCCAGAGTCCAAAAGTCTGGTCTATACATCAGTGTCTCTTTTGTTGTCTCGTAAATAGGGTTATTTTTACCATCTTTCTAAATTCCATATATATGCGTTAGTATACTGTATTTGTGTTTTTGTTTCTGGCTTACTTCACTCTGTATAATAGGTTCCAGTTCCATCCACCTCCTTAGAACTGATTCAAATGTATTCTTTTTAATGGCTGAGTAATACTCCATTGTGTATATGTACCACAGCTTGCTTATCCATTCATCTGTGGATGGACATCTAGGTTGCTTCCACGTTCTGGCTATTGCAAACAGTGCTGCTATGAACATTGGGGTACACGTGTCTCTTTCAATTCTGGTTTTCTCAGTGTATATGCCCAGCAGTGGGATTGCTGGATCATAAGGCAGTTCTATTCCCAGTTTTTTGAGGAATCGCCATACTGTTCTCCATAGTGGCTGTACCAGTTTGCATTCCCACCAACAGTGCAAGAGGGTTCCCTTCTCTCTGCACCCTCTCCAGCATTTATTGCTTGTGGACTTTTGGATAGCAGCCATTCTGATTGGCGTGAAATGGTATCTCATAGTGGTTTTGATTTGCATTTCTCTGATAATGAGTGATGTTGAGCATCTTTTCATGTGTTTGTTAGCCATCTGTATGTCTTCTTTGGAGAAATGTCTATTTAGTTCTTTGGCCCATTTTTTGATTGGGTCATTTATTTTTCTGGAATTGAGCTGTAGAAGTTGCTTGTATATTTTTGAGATTAGTTGTTTGTCAGTTGCTTCATTTGCTATTATTTTCTCCCATTCTGAAGGCTGTCTTTTCACCTTGCTTATAGTTTCCTTTGTTGTGCAGAAGCTTTTAAGTTTGATTAGTTTAAGTTTGATTTAGTTTGAATGTTTTAAATTTCTTGTCAACATATAAGGTAAATATTTTGAGAATTTGCATGTCTGAAAATAACGGTATTCTAAGAGATAAACAAGTATTGTATATTAACACACATATATGGAATATAGAAAAATGGTTCTGATGAACCTAGTAGAGACCAGACTTGTGGACCCAGCAGGGGAAGGTGAGAGTGGGAGGGACACATTGAGAAAGTAGCCTTGACATATATATATATACACTATCACGTGGGAAATAGATAGTAATGGGAAGTTGCTAAATAATACCAGGAGCCCAGCCTGTGATGACATAGAGATGGGGTGGGAGGAATGGCGAGGCTCAGGAGGGAAGGGATATATATATATATGTATATCTATCTAATACATATATATATATAATTGTTACCAACTATGTATATATACCGGAGAAGGCAATGGCACCCCACTCCAGTACTCTTGCCTGGAAAATCCCATGGACGGAGGAGCCTGGTAGGCTGCAGTCAATGGGGTTGCTAAGAGTCGGACACGACTGAGTGACTTCACTTTCTCTTTTCACTTTCATGCATTGGAGAAGGAAATGGCAACCCACTCCAGTGTTCTTGCCTGGAGAATCCCAGGGACGGGGGAGCCTGGTGGGCTGCCGTCCATGGGGTCACACAGAGTTGGACACGACTAAAGTGACTTAGCATAGCATAGCATGTATATATACATATATATATATAATTATGACCAGTTTGCAATTCATGGCAGAAACCAGTACAAAATTGTAAAGCAATTTTCCATCAATTAAAAAAAAAAAAAGTAAAAACAATAAGCTCATAGGACTAGTTTAGTCGGTATAGAATTCTCATTCGGACATCATTTTTACTCTGAAATTGCACTTTTTGCTAAATTTTCTTCATATTCTGGTGTCAGGGTTTATATGTCCAAGTGAAGTGAAAGGCACTCAGTTGTGTCTGACTCTTTGTGACCCATGGACTATACAGTCCATGGAATTCTCTAGGCCTGAATACTGGAGTGGGTAGCCTTTCCCTTCTCCAGGGGATCTTCTAAACCCAGGGACTGAACCCAGGTCTTTTGCATTGCAGGCAGATTCTTTACCAGCTGAGCCACCAGGGAAGCTTTCTTATACACTCAAAATCATTCTAAATTCTGCTTTGTAGTAAGTGACCTATTTCTTCTCTTTCGAAGTGTTATGGATCTTCTTTTTATCTCCATTGCTCTGGGAATTTCTAGTTTTATTCATATATTGAGATGTATGTTCCGTGAGGTATTTCAGTATGATGCCTTTTGGTCTTCAGTTCTGGAAATTTTTCTATTATTTCCCTGACAATTTTCTCTGCTAAAGTCTCATTTTCTGGAACTACTACTATTTTAACACTCGAACCTCTGAACTAATATTCCATCTTATATTTTCTTTCCTCTTTTCTATTCTCTGTTTTCTGTTAATTTCCAAGGAGTACCCTCAGATGTATCTGCTCAAACTTCTCTGCAATTTTTTATTAGGGCTACCCAAATTTTGATTTCCAAGAGTTTCTTTTTGTTTCCTGATCACTTCTTTTTTATAACCTCCTGTTATTTTTTGGATTGTCTTCTTTTGATCAATAATTAATTTTATTGAATTTTCACTAAAAATATAGGTTTATCTCTATTTCATTGAGATATAAACAAATAAAAATTGTATTGATCTAAAGAGTACAATATGATGATTTTGTATAAGTATGTTTTGGAAATGATTACCACAATCAAGCTAATCATTCCATCCGTCATCTCAACTAGTTACTGCTCTTAGCTCTCAGAATAAAACTTATAGTTTCTGTGAAATTATCTTTTGGTCTCTGGATTGTCTCTGTGTGCTGAGATTTTTTTTTTAAGTTGTTTTGCTCTTTTTTGCATTAAAGGATTTCCTCTTACGTTCAATGATCCTCGGTGGTCCATTTGTATTTGTGAGAACTAACAGCAATGTGTGTGTGTGGTGGGAAGTGCCTGAGAAGTGGTGAGTTTCTGAGTAGCGACTTTTCTACAGGGATCAGGCAGACAGTGAGCTCCAGACCTTTCTTCTTGGGCCTGTCAACTTCTCCATAGAGGAATTACCTAATCCTTGGCCTGGGGAACTGACTTAAGCCTGCTGTCAGCATTCTGGGAGCCAAGTGAGGGAAGGGAGCATTTCTTCAAACGATCTGAAAAATAGCACTGACTCTTGTTTAATTCGTTCTGTATTTCATCCAGATTTGTTGGGATTACTGAGACTTCTCTTCATGAACAATTATAGTAAACATCTGGGCCAATCCTAGAAACTGTGATTGTCGCCATATACTTTAAATACTGTAAGACTAAAAAATCATCTTTGTGGGTGATTAAATTGTTTCATCAATTTGCCATAATGACTGATATTTTTAGCACTAAACTTTGTGAACAAAGCTTCCTTTATATGCACCTATTGGCCCCCCACTCCAGTACTCTTGCCTGGAAAATCCCATGGACGGAGGAGCCTGGTGGGCTGCAGTCCATGGGGTCTCTAAGAGTCAGGCACGACTGAGCGACTTCACTTTCACTTTTCACTTTCATGCATTGGAGAAGGAAATGGCAAGCCACTCCAGTGTTCTTGCCTGGAGAATCCCAGGGATGGGGGAGCCTGGTGGGCTGCCGTCTATGGGGTCCCACAGAGTCGGACATGACTGAAGCGACTTAGCAGCAGCAGCAGCAGCATGTTACCTGAAAGAAGTATACATCATCAAATAACATACAATGTTAGCTAGTTATCTCTTAAACCATATTCTCTGAATGGCAGGCAGACAGATTTCTTTTGATTGGGAAGAGAGTAAAGGAAACACATGAAATTCATGATATACTAGCCTTCATTTCCCTACTGGAATATCATAACTGAGGAACCTGGCAGATTTGGTGCCGAGTAGAAATGGAGAAAGAACACAAAGAAATAGAACCACTAGAAAAATCCTCCCTTCACGATATTTTTGAAGGGAAAACAAAATTAATAGCTGGTTGACTCTGTAAAAGTAAGACCTTAAAAGCAACCAGAGTGGAAGGCGCCCAACCAGAGTGGAAGGGGCCCCATAGAATGTGTCTGCAGCAGGGGGCATTTATGGATCAGTTCCCTTGAGCAGTCCTAAAGTAGGAAAAGAAACATGATGTGGAGGGACTGAGAAAAAGGGATTGTTATCTATCGATCTAAATATCTATCTATCTACCAGGTTATTAAGCATTTTTTGGTAATCTAAGTAAGCTATCGGAGAAGGCGATGGCACCCCACTCCAGTCCTCTTGCCTGGAGAATCCCACGGATGAAGGAGCCTGGTAGGCTGCAGTCCATGGGGTCACTCAGAGTTGGACATGACTGAGCGACTAAGCTATGTAGATTCACAGGTACTCATGCAAAGAAAATTAGAGAAACGGGATTCTACATGAAACGTTAGAGTTAAAATACCACATTTATCTGAAATATCTGAACTATCCTGATCATTGAGACAAAATTGTGTCATCTGCATTTTTAAAAGCTTATGTCTGTAAGTATTTAATGCGGATGGATCCAACCAAAGAAAATAAATAACTGGAAATTCAGAAACTTCTCAAGTCCCAGAAACAGTGTTTGGCGGCATCACCTTAGTGATGGAGGCTACAGAATCCAATGTCTAGAACAGTTTTTATTTCCCAACAGGCTTGGCTTGCTCACCATTTTCTAAGGACCTCACTACTCGGACACTGAGCTCCTCCATAAAGGGATGCAGGTAACTGGGAAAGTTATGGCTTGCTCTAGGTACAGTTGGGACCTGGGACAGGGAGGAAGCTGGCAAAACTACTACTGAGTCTGCCCTTCCAGGAGCTGGGAAACAGGCCACTCTGGTTTTCTTAAACATCAAGGCCAAGCTTCAGTGAAGGCAGGGTTGTTTAATATTCAAGAGCTCAGGCTGAAGTCCATATACTTGAATTCCTTTGCAGTTTCAAAGAAAAGGTCTGTCTTCTTTCTGCTGTTGCTTCCTTCCCACTGCTAGCTGTGTGCATGTTCAGTCATGTCAGACTTTCTGTGACCCCAAGGATTGTAGCCTGGCAAGCTCCTCTGTCCGTGGGATGGACCAGGCAAGAATACTGGAGTGGGTTGGCATTTCCTTCTCAAGGGGATCTTCCTGATCCAGAGACTGAATCCACATCCCTTGTGTCTCCTGCATTGGCAGGGTGGATTCTTTACCACTCCACCACCTAGGAAGCCATACATCCTGTTTATTTCTTGTGTTTGTGGGTTGTGCAGTGTTTAAACATTAGCTGTGTCTTATTAAACAGATTAGGTTATGATTTGATTTGGGGAAACTTTAGAAATGAAAGGTAATAAAGGATGAAAAATTTGCAAGTAATGCAATATACTACTTATTTAAACTAATTTTAAATTGAGGGATTAGGCATTATATTATCAAGGCTTTGCATTCTTACCCATAGAGATTTATCTTTAAGCAGGTATTTTTTAGGCTTTTTGTAAACAGAACTTTTAAAATAAAACAAGATTTTTAAAGGTACTCTAATTTGAAGATGCACTCAGATAAATCCTCTTACAAAGCCAGGAGCTGCCACCTGTTTTATCTGTCTTCAAAGACTGGATTTGAACCAGAAGTTACAGAGAAATATAGGTGTTCTTTAAATTTTTTTCCAAAAGACTTTTTATTGGTCCTTAGTCTTAGCTAGATTTTTTAGGGGAAAATAAAAAGAATGAAAAATAAGAAATTCAGGCATCTAATTTGTGAGTTGAGATATATGAAATACATTTATTGAAACATTTAGGATTTCAAAACTAAAGTTCTTTCCCTTAGCAGTACTCATCTGGTTGTTGACTAGAGGTAAATTATGACTCAGTGTTTCGGTTTCATATTAAACGAGAATTAGGTACCCAGGCGGAGAAAGTGATGGCATCCCACTCCAGTACTCTTGCCTGGAAAATCCCATGGGCAGTGGAGCCTGGTAGGCTGCAGTCCATGGGGTCCCGAAGAGTTGGACATGACTGAGCAACTTCACTTTCACTTTTCACTTTCATGCATTGGAGAAGGAACTGGGAGCCCACTCCAGTGTTCTTGCCTGGAGGATCCCAGGGATGGGGGAGCCTGGTGGGCTGCCATCTCTGGGGTCGCACAGAGTCGGACACGACTGAAGCAATCTAGCTACAGCAGCAGCAGCAGCAGGTACCCAGGAGCCAAATGATAAAAAGGACTTTGTCTAGGAAAATGTTTTTAGGAAATTGTGCACATGATTAACAAGCAAATCTCTTCTTCTAAGCTACTGCTTTGCTTTCACAAACACTACAATCTTATTTGATGGGAAATGTGGACAACTTACATTAGCAACCCATGTTCTGAGTTAATAGCCTAACTATTAAGTCATAGTAAAAACTGAGAGGAAAGGAAAAGAAAGATGTCTCTTCTTAAATTTCAAAAGAAAACCTCCTACCTCCTTTTCTTGCCAATACTCTAAACTGGGTGTGAATTTGGTGACTGCTGGACAGTTTTTGGTGTGGATCTTTGGGTCAGTGTGCAAAGTGCATGCCTTGTCTATCATTTCTAATCCCTGGCTCTTAACTCAGGACTTTTTTTGCTTTGATAAAGCAGTGAGTAGAAAGGGCTGGTCAAGGTAGTCTAACAACGTGAAAAGGCATGAAAGAGATTCTTTGCCTAATATTCATAAGACTTTCTTTCATTTTTATAACCTAAGGCAAATATTAGATTTTAAATGATAAAGATTTTTACTCTAAATTTGATTAGGGATCATTCTGAAAAAGCTCTGCATATCTCAACATGGGTAAATCTTGACAAAGTAAACTTTAAGTGAAAAAAAAATTCCAGTTGAAAAGAATTAATTTAATACAGTACCACTTATGTAAATTTTAAAATGCTTTATATTTTTATGGCTACATAGGCACATGAGAAAAACACATTTACAGTCACAAAAAGGATGAGCACCAACTCCAGGAGGGCCATTATTTTGGGAGAAGGAGACAGAGGAAAGGAACAGGATGGGCTCGGTGAATCAGCACTGTGGTTGTAATATTTTTTTTTTTTTATCAAAAAAGGATAAAAAATATATCTGAAGCAAATATAGCAAAATGTTAGTACTTTTAAAATACAAGTTTACACTATTTTAGGTTATTTTGTAATATTTGCTACTTAAAAATTGGCAAAATGTTTATAAACAAAAAAGTCTCCAAGGTTGCTAAAATACTGGAGATTTAGCAAGGCTTTATTGAGAATCTGCTATGTATTAGGTATTAGGGAGAGTGACATGAGGGTGACTCCATCCCTACACTAAGGATTTCATTGTCAAGGGGGAAAGAGATACCCTTGACATAATAAATACCCATAATCATGTTGTATGTGGTCATCACAATCATGTTATACATAATGGTTTCTACATGGAACGATTGACTCTGAGATGATGCCTTTACTGGCTGAATGTTAATGAAATCTAGCCCAAGTTAATGACAAAAAATCATTACGAATTGAATTTTAAAAATAACATCTTCATATTTAATATTTCAAATGGATTGCTAACAAAGTATTCTCAAAGAGAGGTTCTCAAATATAACTGGCATATGCTCCCATGTAATTTATTTAAATAAATATTCATTATGTACCTTAGCAGATTTCCTTTGTGGTACCTTCTAGCTCTGTCTTTATGATTCATATTTTTGTTCATGGAAATGTTGTCTTCCCAGCTAGGTAAATCTTTTCAGAGAGGGTTGTCTGGTTTTCATATTTTTATCTACCAATCCCTAGAGCTTTAAAGTATATATGTATTATTTATGTGTAAACAATAGCAATGGTTCAATAACAATAGACAACAGCAATTGTAAATTTTTATTGAATGCCTACTATATGTTACAGGATCATAGTAAAGAGGTACTTAACTCTGAACTCAGAATTCAGAGTCAAGGGTAGCGGGGAAACATACATAGAATTAAAATCTATATTGCCAGAAATATGTGGATATAGTATATGAAAAATGTAATGCCACATATGAAGATGTTACAAACAACATACATCACTGCAGGCAATAGAAACATTGTAGTTAATCACCAAGAAGGTTGGCAAGGCGTTTTGGCATCTGAACAATACACTACTGGTTCCCCTTCTTGAGAAGATATTAATGCAAAACAGTAAAGTTTTTTTATACCCAACTTTCATCCAAAAAAATACTACCACAAAACAGCATTCTACTGTTGGGGTAGAAATAAAAACAAGACAAAAAAGGCCATTTATTCTACTCATGGCTGTGCTTGGTGGCTAACAGATTTTCATCAAAAATTGTTAAAAATAAAACAGTAAATATTTGACATCTCAATTTTAATTAAAACGAGCATAATGTGATACCAAGGTGAGAAGAACAGAAGAGATCCCTGATAAATTGGCAAAGAGGGAACAGGTACAGTATCTGAGTCACAGGAGTAAATATACATCACACCTGTTGGCTCAACAGAAAACTCCATTCCTGGAACCCTTACTGTGTATGTTATTTGCATACATTGGTCCCCTTAGCAACCAACAACTTGGGGTTCTAAAAATTTTACCTGAACCAAAGACCTGTTTGTGGAAGAGTTTTATCTTTGTCCAGAAGACAACATTGATAACAATGAAAGAGGGGAAGAATCAAGCAAACCCAGAAATGTTGAGAGCAATCATAGTTGCTAAGGAGATAGAAAGTAAAGTCAACACAATTTAAGACCAGTTGTGGCTCAGCTGGTAAAGAATCTGCCTGCAATAAGGGAAACTGGGGTTTGATCCCTGGGTTGGAAAGATCCTCTGGAGAAGGGAAAGGCTATGCACTCCAGTATCCTGGCCTGGAGAATTCCATGGACTATCCAGTCCATGGGATCGCAGAGAGTCAGACACAACTGAGCAACTTTCACTTTCACTTCAGATAGCAACAGTTCAAAATGTTGGGGCTATAGCCAAAAGGAGATCTGAGTATGTGCATGGTAAAGAGAGTGGCAACATCCCGTCTATAACAATGAGAAGAGAGCTTTAGGTCTGTTTCTGGGCTCCCAGTATAGCCTTGCAAACCCCTCTACTGTCTCACTTCCTAACCCAACTGGATCTCATCCATCCACCTTTGTTGGCTACATCCTTGTAAGGACTTTTCTGCCATCAGGTGGAATGGGCAAGGCTTCCTGCTCTAGGAAGAAGACTTCTGAGTTGCCAAGTCCTCTTCATTCTAGAACAGAAAGACTAGAATATGACTCCATCTTTTGCAGCTGTATTTTCCTTCCTGAATCCCAGTTGTTCATTTGGTTCCTAAAAGCCAGTTTCCAGGTGTTTGCTGGTCAAGACCCAGAAGATTAATGATCTCCTTTTTGTTTTCACTTACCTCAGATCCATCATCATTCCCTCTCTCGATGGTTTGGGGCTATCAGTGTGAGTGATACTACTGGGCACTGTTCTAATATTTATCATGAGTTGACTCTTTAGGTCTCATTAACAGGTTGAGGTTGATTACTTTTCACCCCCATCTCACAGATGAGGAATTAAGGCACAGGTAATAATAGGTGGCTGAGCCTGCACTTAAATCTGGGCAGCTCACAATTTTCACCAGTGAACTACACTAACCTTCATGTGAATCTTATGTGAAGACAGAATTATATGATAATAAAGAGCGTGAAAGAAATACAGTGACTTTCAATGTGCTAAAAATACCTTGATGTGAAAAATGCTTTCTGATGATAAATGTCACAGTTACCGTGAAATCCTCTTTGAAAGTCATAAGAGCTGGTGATTTTGTGTGTTGGGATAGTGGTGGTCTTTTATTTACACCAATTCAAAAAAAATTGCATATACTATGTGTTATAAGACATAAAAAAATTCAGATAAGATACTTGTCTTCAGAGAGCCTTAGTCTAGTAGAAAAAGCACAAGTATACGCATAAGAGTAAAAGATGCTATGAATTTATAGCAGGATCCATAGCAATTGTGATCAAATTTATCAGAGGTTAAGAGCAAGGAAGGTTTCACAGAGCAGGATGGTCAGGATATATGATCAGGTAGCTGTCCTAATCAAATTTTCTAACTATATTTTTTGGTTTCTAATGAAATATGAAGATCCACATTTCACAGGAACTTGGGACTTCATTACATGTTGTTCTTATTCAAATTATAGTTACAGGGATTAGGCAGTATTGAAGTGTCTATGCTAGTTCTAACTGTTTTCCCAATGAGTGTTTTGACAATTCATAAGCAGATTTGGAGAAGGAAATGACAACCCACTCCAACATTCTTGCCTGGAGAATCACATGGACAGAGAAGCCTGGCAGGTCATGGTCCATAGGGTCGCAGAGTCGGACACAACTGAAGTGACTAAGCACACAAATGTTATTTGCATAACTGGGTGTGTTAGTCCTTGTGTGAGGTTGACATGTCTTATGGCTCTTAAGCTTTGAAGAAAGCTTTCTAGAGATTGTGACAACCCTGAATTAACATTTTGCCCTCAGTTATTACCTAATTGTGCACGTTAATTATCTCATGGAGGAGTCTGCTGTGATGATGGATGAGTAGGTCTGTATTGTGAGTGGCTGCTTAGGAAAGGTCACGGTGTTCTCTATAATGTCTAGCTTTAAAACATTTCAGATGTGATTTCTAAGCTGAAAGCTGAACCACCATAAGAGCATTCCATGGTAACAGACCTGCATCTTTTGGACTCCACTGGCAAGCTGTTGCAGGGCTAGAGACAAATCTCCATCTGAAGCATCTAGCAGTGTGGCAGAAGTAAGCAAGTATTAAGCTGAAACTTGGGAGAAAAGTATAGTTAAGGCAATTCCATCAGAAATGAGTTGCAACATCTCAGAGGAGAAGAAACGACAGCGCTCAAGAGGCATTCTTTCCAAGGAGGGAGAAAAACTTGAGATGCCGCTGGAAGTGTAAGTTATTTCATCATATGTGCAGTGCAATGCATGTTTGAGCACAGTATTTTGAGTGAGTGATTATTGCTTCCTCTGCAATACGCACCGTACCTGGAGCTCCAGGAAAGGGAAGCATAAACAATAAAAGAGAGCTCCTATGTGTGATCTAGCAGGGAGGGTAAGCATCAGTGAACCAGGACAGCAGGGCCAGGACTAAGGTGAGGCTGGTGAGGCCAGCCTCTGCACGTGCAAGGTTGGAGCCTCTTTATTCAAAACTGCAAGCTTTTGTTCACCATGGATTTTTCACATTAAGATTGATTTTTAAATACTGTATTCAAATATTATTTATCTGTGTTTTGATGCCCATTTAAATTTTGTGCCCCAGGCTAGTACCCTCTCACTCGCCTTAGCCTAGTGCCAGCCACGCATGACTACAATTGAAGTGAGATGTTTCAACACTTACCATAGCCTAGAAGATAGAGTCATTGCATTTTATTGCAGATGTGACCTCACAGGGCATCTGATGTTACCTGAACCCAGAGGCTGGAACCAGAGAGCCTCAGGACCATGTGCAGCCTACAGATATATTTTATTTACCATTATCATTGTTTATTTTGCTACAATGGCTTACCCTCCTTGCTAGATCACACAGGGGAACTCTCTCTTATTGCTTACGTTTCCCTTTCCTGGAGCTCCAGGTACGGAAGCAATTTTCACTCACTCAAAATACTGTGCTGAAACATGCATTGCACTGCACATATGATGAAATAACTTACACTTCCAGTGGCCCCAGTCACAGAACAACTGACTGGTTCAAAACTGGGGAAGTAGTATGACAAGGCTGTATGTTGTCACCTTGTTTATTTAACTTAAATGAGGAGTGCATCATGTGAAATGCCAGGGCTGGATGAATCACAAGCTGGAATCAAGATTGCTGGGAGAAATATCAACAACCTCATATATGCAAATGATACATTCTAATGGCAGACGGTAAAGAGGAACTGAAGAACCTCTTGATGAGGGTGAAAGAGGAGAGTAAAAAAAGCTGGCTTAAAACTCAACATTAAACAAACTAAGATCATGTCATCTGGTCCCATCACTTCATGGCAAATAGAAGGGGGAAAAGTGGAAGATTTTATTTTCTTGGGCTCCAAAATCACTGCAGATGGTGACTGTAGCCATGAAATTAAAAGACACATGCCCCTTGGAAGGAAAGCTATGACAAACCTAGACAGAGTATTAAAAAGTAGAGACATCACTTTGCCGACAAAGGTGTGTATAGTCAAAGCTATGGTTTTTCCAGTAGTCGTGTATGGATGTGAGAGTTGGACCATAAAGAAGGCTGAGTGCCAAAGAATTTATGCTTTTGAATTGTGGTGTTGGAGAAGACTCTTGAGAGTCCCTTGGGCTGCAAATCAGATGAATCAATCCTAAGAGAAATCAGTCCTGAATATTCATTGGAAGGACTGATGCTGAAGCTGAAACTCCAATACTTTGGCCACCTGATGGGAAGAACTGACTCACTGGAAAAGAACCTAATGCTGGGAAAGATTGAGGGCAGGAGGAGAAGAGGGCAGTAGAAGATTAAATGGTTAGATAGCATCAATGACTCAATGGACATGAATCTGAGCAAACTCTAGGAGATATTGAATGACAAGGGAGCCTGGCATGCTGCAGTCCATGGGGTCACAAAGAGTCAGATGGGACATGTGACTTAGCAACTGAACAACAACAACAACAATTTGAAATTGAAAGATTTATTCTTAGACAATATCTGGATATTGTCTCTGGATATCTGACTTCTCTTGGAAAACTCGAAGATTTAATACACTGTATCCATATTCTTTCATGGATTGACTAAATATGACTAGAATATCTCCTCCAGTTTACTGGTTCACTAGACCCACTTCATGCATATATGTTCCTGCCTGATGCTGTATGCATTGTGATTCTGAGCCCTAATTAAATGCAGGATTCTTTCAATAATATCTTTTAATAGTGGACTTTCATTCATTTAAGGACTATTTATTTTTGTGCTTATTATATATAAGATATTGTGCTTAGGAACAAGATGATGAGATCCCTTCTCTGTTGGAACTTGTTTTGGTCCCACATGCAATGTTTATGGGTTGAATTGTGTCCCCTCAAAAAGGTATATTGAAGTTGTAGCCCCAGTACCTGAGAATGTGACCTTACTGTGAAAAGGGGTCTTTACCAAGGTAATTAAGTTAAAAATGGGCTTCCCTGGTTGCTCAGTGGTAAAGGATCTGCCTTCCAATGCAGGAGACACAGGAGACACATGTTAGATTCCTGGGTCAGGAAGATCCCCTGGAGAAGGAAATGGCAACCCACTCCAATATTCTTGCCTGGATAATCCCATGGACAGAGGAGCCTGGGGAATTACAGTCCATGGGGTCGCAAAAGAGTCAGACAGGACTTAGCAACTAAAGAACATCAACAACAGGAGGTCATTAGTTGTGCCCTGATCTAGTATGACAGGCTAGTATCCTTTAAAAAAAAGAAAATTGGGACACAGAGCTGGACACAAACAGGGAAGACAATGTGAAGAAATGCAAGGAGAATACACCCATGGGGCTAGAGTGATGCATATACAAGCCAAGGAATGCCAAGGAATACCAAGGATTGACGGCAAATACCAAAAGGTAGAAGCAGTAAGGAGGGATTCTCCCCTAGTGCGGTCAGCTTGATTTCTGACTTGTAGTCTCCAGAACTGAGATAAAGATGTCTGGTGTTCTTAGCCACCCAAGTTCTTGATGCGCTGTCATGTTAGCCTTAAGAAACTAATATAGGGCAGTGACTAAATAATTTGAAGAAGTAGCTAAATAACAGTTGTGACCACAATAATGAGGGGAGAGTCCAGAAGGTTACGAGAGTGTATCTGTTGGGGTGATGGGTTGATCTCGTTAAGAGCTTATGGGGCCTTTTTTGAGGAAGGAAAATCCCATGAACAGAGGAACCTAGCGGGTCACAGAGTCGGACATGACTGAGCCCACACACACACATCTTAGCTGAAGCCTAAAGAAATAGTTTAAGTTACTTTCTAGTAGTAAGGGAAACAGGTAGAAGGACTGGCATGTGTGAAGACACTAAAGAAAGAAGGAGCAGGGCATACTCAAGAAACTGGAAACGAGAGGAAAAGCTGGTGAGCTGGGCCTATATAGTAGGTATATTGATTAATCAGCTATGTTACACTGGGAAAGTTATTTTAACTTCTCTGAGGATAACAACAGTACTTATCTCATTGGTTGTTGGGAGGATTAAATGAAGAAGTAAATGAAATGGTCTTAAAAGAATGGCCAACACACATGCTCTATTAGATGTTACCTCTTGTTATGAGTCCTGTTGTTCTTGTTACTATGATTATTCACAGGGTAAAGACTTTCAAGGCCCTGAGAATGCCCCTAGACTATTAGTCTCTATGGTGAAGGCCATGGGAGGTTAGTGTATGCTTCAGGGCTTCAGCTTAACTGGATTTTATCTCTAAAAGCCTCCTCTGGCCCCACTTTGGAGGATGGATCAGAGGTTAGTGGAGATGAGGCCGCTGGTGAAGGTCCTGGGGATGGGTGGCCATGGGGGTGGCAGTCTTCTTGCCTGGTTCACTTTGCAGAATTTGGAGAGATCGCACAATTAGCTTAACAATTTTAAAAATTCAAGAAATAGCTGCTTTCTTATTTTCTTTCTTATAGAACAAGCATGCCTTGGGTGACGCATAGGTTTTTAATCTCAATTCTTCCAAAAACTTAGTAGAAGGCCTTGAGCAAGACTTGTATGTGCTCATTTAATCATAGACACAGAAACATATGAGGGAAAGTTAGATTCTATGCGTGTATGGTGACACTGGGCCTCCCTTGTACCTCAGCTGGTATAAAGAATCTGCCTGCAATATGCGAGACCTGGGTTCTATCCCTGGGCTGGGAAGATCTCCTGGAGAAGGGATAGGCTACCCACTCTGAGATTCTTGGGCTTCCCTTGTGGCTCAGCTGGTAAAGAATCCACCTGCAACACAGGAGACCTGGGTTCAATCCCTGGGTGGGAAGATCCCCTGGAGAAGGGAAGGGCTACCCACTCCAGTATTCTGGCCTGGAGAATTCCATGGACTGTATAATCCATGGGGTTGCAAAGAGTCAGACACAACGGAGTGACTTTCACTTAACGATGACATTAATGGTGATCTTAATGGTGACATTAAGATCTCTGGTTATTGAACACATTAACAAATATCTTTAAAACAGTTCAAACCTCACAGTCTCTATTTGCTTTTCTATTGCCTTTCTATCTTGTGACTCAATTTTAGAAGAGAAATTGATTTGTTTGTCACGCACAAAAATTGATTTGTTCTTCATTGTTGTCAGAATCTGCGCTCTCAGGTGAACACAGAATGCTGGATTGGCAAATTTTCACAACCAATACAAGTTTTAAATAAAGTACTGGATGTGCTGAAAATTCATTAGGAAATGAAAACCATCAAGAAAAAAATTTAAGTTTAGTTCTCTCTGAATTTATGGCTGATTTTAATAAAAAGCACCACATTTGATATAATTAGTTTGCCTAATGTTGGCAGACTTTAAAAATTATTTTAAAATGAATCCATTGTTAGTCTAGATACATATCAGTGAAATATTCATTTCCTGGTGATAGTTTATGATACTCAACTTTGAAAGGAGGAAGAAAATTTGGAGTAGAATTTCCTCTTTGTAAACTAAGTAAATTCTAATGTTTTTGGAATTTAATCTTATAACAGAGTACCATTATAATAAGGATTTCTTTACAACACCCTTAATCAAGACCTTATTTTCTTTTGAGCAAAGTTATATATGAATGTTAACTTATTTTTATGAGTAACACTTAAATGTACTTACTGTTTAAAGAACTGATTTTATATGTAAAAGTTGAGTCTTTTGACTTACATAAATTTTCAAAACTGAAAAGAAATCGCATGGGACTAAGAATTGCCATTATAAGAGAGAGTCTTATTTACATTTTAGAATCTTATCATTCTTCATATTTTTGTGTATATGTGTTTATTTTAAAGTAAGCAAATATATAAAGCCATTAAAAATATTGGTGAGTGTCATATATTTTAGAGTGACTTTAATTTTTGCAAAATGAACCTCTTGATAAATTTTGCTAAGTTTAATGAAAAAAAATGACATTTTTTTTTCATTTTTTAGGGTGAGGTACTTTAATCTGAAACCCCCTCAGTAACTTGATGATATTTTCCCAATAGACAGACATGGTTTCGCTGTTGTGATTCTTTCCTTATTTTGACTTCATGATTAGAGAGATTTGGTGTGTCTTTTTTCCTACAGTATGTCCCCAAATATTAGAAAAATGCCTTTCTGATACATGTGCATGCGTGCTCAGTCAGTTCAGTCATGTCCAGCTCTCTGCGACCCCAAGGACTGTAGCCTGCCAGGCTCTTCTGTTCATGGGATTCTCCAGGCAAGAATACTGGAGTGGGTTGCTGTTGTCCTCCAGGAGTTCTTCCTGACCCAGGGATTGAACCCTGGTCTCCTGCATTGCAGACAGACTCTTTACCGCTGAGCCACCAGGGAAGCCCCTTCTGATACACAGAGGTGCTTAACAGTGAGAGTGAACGGTGATACGTGCCAGTGCCCGGCGTGATTCGCCAACCACGGGTAGAGGGCCGGAGTTTTCATCTCACCCGATTTCTTACCACTGCAGAAACCGCCTCTGTGATGGTGAGCGCCAGTAGAGTAAACCCAAATCTTGCTTTTCCTCCAGGATTTTCTTAGCATGCTCCCAGGACTAGCAGTGTCCGCATCACTTGGGAATTGTTATTTGTGTCAATTCTCAGCACCCCCTCCCCACACACAAAAGACACCAGAAACTCAGGGGCCATGCTGAGCAATCTGTGTTTTAGACATACTCCAGGCGATTCTGACATTCACTCCAGCCTGAGACCTACTGCTTGAGACAATGCATGTATGGGCACTGCCCACATCTACCTCTTTGCTTTCTTTGCTCTTCTCCTAATAATGTCCAACTTCCCTTCTGATCAACATATTTGAATTTTAGATTTATGAATATTTCAAAATCAATACATTTTGGCCTTTTTAAAAAATTGTAATTTATTTATGGTTATGCTGGGTCTTCCTTGCTCCACGGGGTTTTTTCTAGTTCTGGTGAGAGGGGGCAGCTCTCTAGCTGGGATGTGCTGGCTTCTCATTGCAGTGGTTTCTCTTGCTGCAGAGCACAGACTTTGGGGGGGTAGGCTTCAATAGTTGCGGCTTCTGGCCTCTAGACACAGGTTCAATAGTTGTGGTGCATGGGCTTAATTGCTCTGAGCATGTGGGATCTTCCTGGATTAGGGATTGAACTTGCGTCTCCTGCATTGGCAGATGGATTCTTTATCAACTGAGCCACCAGGGAAGCCTCACTTCGGCTTTTGAGGAATTGCCTTCTTAAAGTAACTTGCACGACTCAGGTCTGACTGATACTTCACAGCTTACTTGGAAATTAACTCTTAGAAGTTGTATTACTTTCTGTTGCTGCATGCAGAATTATCCCAAAACTTAGCACCTGAAAACAAAGAAACATTTATGGTCTCATAGTTGTTTTTTTTTTTTTTAATGTTTTCAATTGAAGTATAATTGGTGTACAATGTTGTATTAGTTTCAGGTGTACAGCAAAATAATTCAGTTATATATTGATATAGATTAATATGCATATGTGTATGTATACATGTGCTGTTTGTGTATTTTGGAAATTAATCCCTTGTTGGTCATCTAATTTTGCAAATATTTTCTCCCATTCTATAGGTTGTGTGCTCATTTTATTTATGGCTTCTTCTGTTATGCAAAAACTTTTTAAGTTTCATCATTTGTTTATTTTGGTTTTCATTTCCATTAATCTAGGAGATGGATCCCCCCCCCCAAAAAAAGTACTGTTGCAGTTTATGTCAAAGAGTGTTCTGCCTATGTTTTCCCCTGGGTGATCTCACAGTTCTTGAGGCTTAAGAATTTGGAAGGAACTTACTTGGGTAGTTGTGATTGAGGGTCTCTCCAGAGGCTGTACTCTCAAGAGGTGTTATCTATGACTATAGCAATCTCCTGACTCGAAGGAAGAGGGACTGGCCTCCAAGCTCATTTACGTGGCTGTTAGAAGAGCATAGGAGATTCACTTACAGGTTCACACAGGCCTCTCCTCTCCCTTATGACGTGGAAGCTGGCTGCCACCAGAAGGAAAGATCCAAGACCCTTACCCAAGGGTAAGAAGGCACACACAGGAGGGAAGCCACAGTCTTTTTATAACCTAACATGGGAAGAGACATCCCATTGGTTACACAGCACTTTGTTCATTGGTAGCCCACATTTGAGGGGGATGGGTTTAGTGCAAGGCATGAATATCAGCAGGGAGGAATCATTGGGGGTCAACTGAGACAACCCCATATAGGTAAATTATTTCTCTCTTCCTCCAGTTCCTTGCTTTATAATGTTTTGATTAGGACTTTCTAGTATCAGAAACCTCAAGACCAGCTGGCTTATACAAAAAGAAAATGTGTGTGGCTTATGGTGTAGTTTGATACAGGGAACTGATCAAATGTTGTCACAAGGACCTGGTCATTTTGGTTCTATCTGCTCTTTACTGGCTTCATTCTTAGGTAACTTCTCCTCTCTTGCTGGCATAATAGTCTCCCAAACCTTCAGGTTCAAGGTGAGAGGTATAGCAGGAAAGTCTCTTTCCTTGGAAATCCGGGCATAGGTTCCCTTGACTGAGTGGGCCACAGGCCTGTGCCTGAACCAACAGAAAGACCAAAGAAATGTGACTGTGTTACTGAGGCCCAGGACACACACAGCACCTGCAATCAGGGTTGAGTCCCACAAGAAACATAACAGCCATTAGCAGGGAAGGTAAGTGGCCCTGGAGGGACCATATCAGGCAGGCATTTCACAGAAGTACTGTCTATACGTGTCAACTCCTCTGAGTTTGCATGAACTAGAACCTCTTGGATAATGGCCATGCTCTCCCCCAGCGTTTCCTCCCCACATGCAGGGGATCACGGAGTCCAGTTCATCTACTGAAGCCACCTCTCTTATCCTCTCTTCCACTCCCATCCAAGTCATCACGAAGTTCTTACCTGGACTAAGCAAGAGTATCTAACTCCCTGGGTACATGTTTCCATTTTTGACCATCTTCTGTCTATTCCCCATGTAGCAACCAGAGTGATTTCTTTTAAATGCCATCTGATGAAATTAGATGAAAATTCATCAAAGTCCCAGTAATTAAAATCCAATGCATTATGACCTGGTCTCTGCCTGCCTCTTTAGCTTGACCGCTGTTTGCCACCAGTCTTCCTCTCTGAGCTCCCCACATTCTCCAAGCTTCTTCCCACCACAAGGAAGGGCCACAAGCTTCACCTTCTGCTGAGGAAGCTCTTTCCTTACATTATGTCTCCCCTTCTCTGCCCTTGCTCATCATCAGGGCCCAATTGTATGTCACTTTTTACTGGCCTTCCTGGGCCGTCCAACGTTAGGTACACTCATTGTACTCCCTATTTATTGCGATTATCAGAATTTTCATTCTAGGTTTATTTAGCACCTTCCCCCTCCAGACTATAAGCTAATGAAAGCAGTAGCCTTGCTCTAGCCACAGAGCTTCTGTTTGGTTTCTCATCGGTACTCAATAGATATTTGATAAACGTGATGCATGTCCCTCATCTTAGACCTGTGCAACTGTGTTCTTCAGAAGATTAAATAGATGACAAGATTTATTACACAGTTGAGATTTGTTGGTGGTCTTGTTTGGCTGGGAGTCCCCTGGTTCATTGGGTTAGGTCAAGCACAGGAGAGAATGAAATCTTTTTGAGGACCTGCAATGTTAAACATATATCTGTGTTTAGTTCTTACAACAATCTCTTGCAAGTTAAGTGTAGTATTCTTATTTTGTGGATGAGGGAACTGATGGTCAGAGAGAGAGAGAAGGACTCCCTCAAATTCACATTGTTCACAAGTGGCAGAGTTAGGACACTTATAGAAGTGACCTTGATTGCAAAATTCCGGGTCTGAATGGAACTATGGAAAAGTCAGTGGCATGCTCTGTTTTGTTTTTTGTTTTATCTTTGAGTAGGGCAAGGTCAAAAAGAAAATTAAACGTGAAAGAGAAGTATATTTCTTGCTGCTAGTTGAGCACAACAGAATCTGAAAGCACTGGAATGAGGGGAGTATGGAATTTGGGGTGCAGATTTTTTATTATGTATTTCAGGGTTTCCCATCCAGTAAAATAAAGTTAGCAAGTGTTGCATAGCCTGGGTCTGGGAGCATGAAAGAAATAGAGTTCATCTAGTCTTTCTAAACCACCTTTGATGGGATTTATATGCCCTGAAATGCAGACGTAAAATTTAAACAGGATAAACCATCTCATTTCCTTGTTTGCAATGATACACAAACTAGTTTATTCCACTTTTCCCCCTTTTATCTCAAATGTGGTAAGTAAGCACAAGAAGGCTCTTAAAGGAGTAGGAGGCTTTAACTGAGGGACTGTGTGGGGCTAGAGTCAGTGTGGAGACAAGTTTCTCGGTTCTTTTGAATTATTTGTGAGGTGAGGCTAGCTTGTTGGAATGGTTCCTACTAATGTCAAAGTTTGAAATTTTGTTTTTAAAATTTTAATTTAATGTCTCTGTAAGTTAAATCTGTGGCCCCCTACCCCCAGCCCTATATATATGTGTGTGTGTGTCTGTGTGTAAGTGTGTGTGTGTGTGTGTGTGTGTGTGTGTGTCTGATATGAGGATATGCAAGGGAGACCTGAAAGACCACTGCAGCACATGCCTTGAGAGAAGGGAAAATGGCCAATTAACATTTGGGACTGGTGGTGAGCCTTATATCCAGTGAGTAAGGGAGGCACTACATAGGCAAATTTATTTATTTTTATTATTTAAAATATTTATTTACTTACTTATTTGGCATCATCTGGTCCTAGTTGCAGCAGACGGGATCTTCACTACATTATTCAGTCTTTTGTTATGGCACATGGACTCTCTAGCTGTAGTCCACAGACCCCAGAGTGCATGTCTCCGTAGCTGCAGTGCAGTACATGGGCTTAGTTGCTCCACCACATGTGGGATCTTAGTTCCCTCCCCAGGGATTGAACTGCTTCTCTTGCATTGCAAGGTGGATTCTTCACCACTGGATCACCAGTGAAGTCCCCACAGGCAGATTTCAACTTGGACTGTTAGGCTTCTCTGTCCATGGGATTCTCCAGGCAACAATACTGGAGTGAGTTGCCATTTCCTCCTCTGGGGTATCTTTCCCACCTAGGGATAGAACCTGGGTGTCTTGATTGCAGGCAGTCTCCTGCATTGCAGGTGAATTCTTTACAGACTGAGCTACTAGGGAAGCCCCTGGCTAGGCTATATCACCCAGCTATTTCATCAAATACTTGCCTAGGTGTTGCTGTGGAGGTATGTTGTAGATATGGTTAACATCTACAATCAGTAGACTTTAAGGAAAGATTACCCTTGACAATGTGGGTAGGGCACAACTAAGGTTTTCCAGAAAAGAGGAAATTCAAGACTGAAGCATCAACTCTTGCCTGATTTTCCAGAATTATCCTAGAGATTTCAGATGGACCTGGCAGCCCCCATAGTTGTGTGAGCCAAAATAAAATTCACACACACACACACACAATCTTATTTGTTCTGTTTCTCTGGAGAACCATACTGATGCAGGATCTTAGTCATGTAAAGTTGGGGAGAGGACTGGGGAAGGTGTGTCAGGGAAGGTGACAATTTGTACAGAGGCCAGGAATGAGAAAAAGAAGCCAGACCAGGAAGCTCCTTACGTGGGACCTAGAGGGTCTGAAAGGGTTTTACGTCGGAGAGTGAAAGGATCAGATTCACATTTTACAAAGGACATCCGATTATTTTATTATTGAGAGCAGAAGTCGAGAACACCGTTTCAATTCCAGCAGGAAGGAATTCCTAATAAGGGAAATATTTTTAATAGGAGAAAGGAGACAGCCGACTGAGTCTATTCTGAAATTTAAAAAGTAATTTGGCATTTCAAATCGTTGACGGCCACAGCCTCGCATACAGCGTTCTTTTTTCAATCCAGAGCCTTTCAGCTTTACCTTCTCTCTTTCACGTCTATAGCTCCTGGTCCCTGGGGAGATGCTCCAATCTGACCGAGTAGCGGTTCTGGAAGATAAACTCTCTCACAGCGCTGGAGGTGGGAGGGCGGAGGTCAGCAGGGGATTCCAGCTGCGCAAGTCGGAAGGAGGAAAGTGTTTACAAACCGGCTGAAGTTCCGTTACAGCCTGTGTGCGGCGAGAAGACTCGTCCATCACAGCTGCAGCCGAGCGTCTGCCCACTTTCTGCCCGCTCTCGTGAGGGTTCGGTTCCCGCCCCACCCCGATCGCCGAGAGTCCAGCTGCCCCAGCGCGGCGGTGTGCCAGTCTGGGAGGCGTCTAGGTTCCTGACAAGCTGGGATCCCGGTGCGGAGGTGCGCGCGGAGCACCGAGCTCAGACTGAGGTCCGGGGGTCCCCAGCGATCACATTTGCAACCTCTGCGCCCAGCCAAAGAGGTTTTGTCCTGAGAATCAAATGGATTTTTCTTTCATTTCCTTTGCATCCCTAAATGTCTTCATCCTGGCTCACGGTGCCTTCCCCCATTCGATCAACGTTGTGCTTACAAAAGCTAGTTGCCCAGGTCCAGCACCCTGGAAGATGGTGGGTGGAGGTCGCTGGGGCTTGATAAACCTTCCCCAGGCGCGGGCTGGAAGAAATCAGCATCCTTATTACTGCCCCCGCTCCAGGGATCTCAGGGGGTACGTTTCTGTACAGCCCTGGTGGGGGAGGGGGGGGAGGGATGCCCACGTGCTGGAGTCCAGGACCCCGCTCCCCAAAGCTCGGTCCCACACCCTGCAACCCGATCTGGAAGGAGACAGGTTGGAGCTGGGTACCTGAGAGCGTGAGTGAGGATGTAGAGAGAGGGGGCAGGGTTAGCGGACCGGTCCGAGAGAAGAGGCAGCAGGTGAACCCAAGGGCTGGGCCCGCAGGCAGGGACGCGGATTGAGGCGGGCCTCGGAAGAGCCAGGGGAGACCAGGCGAGGGTTGGGCTCGCAGGGCTGGCAGGGAGGCGAGCCCAGGCGGTGAGACGGACGGGGAAGGGGGGCGTGGGGCGGGGAGCCCAGGGGGAGGGAGTTCCGAAAGGAGGGAAAGGAGCGAGCCTGGAAGGGAGAGCGGCGGTGGCCGGCCGAGCTGCGAGCTGGAGGGCGCCAGGCGCGCCCAGACCGTGCCAGCCCCACCTTCGCCCCCGGGGCGCCGAGGGCTCTGCCGGGGAGACGCACAAAGACATGCGAAGAGGGGCTGAGCGGGGCTCGCGCACAAAGACGCCGGGGCGCACTGCCGCTCGGGCTGCACCCACCGCCCCCGCGCCGCGCCGCGCCAGGGCCGGGCCAGCGCGCAGCCCGGGGCGGAGCGCGCGGCGGCGGCGGCGGCTGCGGGCCGGCGCGGGACCCGGGTCGCCCGCGCTCTCCGGGTGACCCGGGCCCGGCCGCAGGCGCGCGCGGGGGCGGCGGCGCCCCAGCCAAACTTGGCCTCGGCCTCGCCCTCTGCCCGGCCCGCGGGTGTCCCCACCTTCCCGCGATTCCGTGTCTTCTCACGCTCCCCTCCTCCCTCCCCGCGTCCAGCCCTGGCTCTCCCCACCTTGTAAAACAAAGCCGGGGGAAAAAAATGCCTGCCTGTGCAGCTCGGAGCGCGCAGCCCGTCTCTGAATAAGAAGTGAGTACAATGGCGTGTTGTTTGTAAAAGCTTCAAGTCCGTCTTTTTCCAAAAAAAAAAAAAAAAGATTGTGAATGCTGCATGCCTCATGCTTCCCAGCGCCTCGCGGGAGAGAGCCGGCTATAGAGCAGGAGGTGAGACCCCCGGGTACCCCCCTCCCCATCTCCCGCCGCGCGTTTTCCGTCCCAGCCGGTCCCGGGAGGGTTGCGAAAGCCCCGCTGGCTGCACGCGGACGTTTTCCACCTTTCGTTTCCCGTCCAAGGTGTTGGATCCCAATCCGGGGTTGGAGGCAAATCTATCCCCGGATCCACTCCTGGCTGCTTCTCCCCACTCTCCCGCGGGTGCCTGGGCGTTTTGCATCTGTCTGGGTATAGGTTTGGGACACTTAGGGGAGTTTCCGAAGGAGGAGGGTCAGCTCTTGGGAGTCGCCCGACGGGTGACCCTGGTCACACTTGTTGCCCACAGCGCGGTGGCATATGCAGTGGTGCTGAAAAAAAGCCCATTTCTCCTGGAATTGAGTCGTCAGTTGTGGCCGGGAGCGAAGACAGACGTGGGTGCGGATGAGAGCCTAGGATTAAGCGGAGGCTGTAAGGTGCTGCAGGCAGAGAAGGGAGGGCGTGATGGTGCCCAGAGTGTGTGCAAGGGGTGAATCTTTGATTCTTTATTCTAAGGAGCTTCTCTTCATGATCGTACATCAAACGACATGGAGATGGAAACCCAGAGGGTTCTGTGCGCTAAGACTGTTGTTTTTTATTTTGGTGTTTCACCAGATTCTGTCCATTCTGTCTGCCAAATGTGCATTATATATATTTCTGCTAATTAAAAAGAAAAAGCAATAACCTAAAAGAATTAAAATACACCAGGAAATGTTTTAGCTTAATACACACAGTACACACACAGTCTTAAAAAAAAAAAAATCTCTTCCTTTTCCCCCTAATCATATAATATCTTAGTTTGGCATTGCAATTTAGGATTGGGATTTGGGAGCATCAAGGTAAATGGTCTTGGTGTTTTCCAGTGCTGCAGACAAGAAATCAGTGATGGGGAAAATCAGAAAGATGAGAAGAGAGCACAGAGAACTAGGGAGGAAAGGCTTGGACAGCTTCCTTCAGAGAGATAATGTGGAGTTTCTGAGTGATTTTCTGTTATTTTTGTTCCAAAGATGGCTTAATTTTAGATGATGACCTTTATTTTTCACTGAGACTCACTAAGCAGCTTGGAGGTGGGGTGAGGTGGCTAGACGGCAGATGACAGTAATTTCAGCTGTTATCAACATTTCTATTAAAATGTTTCAAAAAATTAAAGCCTTGAACACGTGCTGTGCGGTGCTTAGCTGATGAGTCGTGTTGGACTCTGTGGTCTACAGTCCAGACCCCATGGATTGTAGCCATGAAATGCATATCCAGTGCTTATTTGAGGTGAAGTTTCCTTTATGAATATCACGTGTTAAAAGGTGTCTGCTAATTTGTGGTTTTATTTGAAGCAGGTGACTGTATCAGGAGGAAAATGTGTACATGTCTGTGCATAGCAGGCTGAACCATTTGAAACTGCTGAAATGACTTGTACTTATGTGGAATCCCCACTTGGAGCCCAGGCTACAGTTACTTCATCAGGGCACTGACTTCCCTTCAAAGTCAGAATCATTCAGAGTTATGCTGATTGAGGAACGCTCTGTTAACCTGCCATCAGTACACAACACTCTTTACTTGGGTCTGGTGCTTCACATAACTTAGTTGGCAAAGCTTCTTTCTGATGGGCAACAGATTATTTATTTTATGAACTCCAACTGTGGCAGTCCTACATTTAACTCACAGTGGTAGACAAGAGGGCAGAGTATGTAGTCATGTGAAAATCGACACTCCTTCAGTTCACTTCAGTTCAGTCGCTTAGTCGTGTCTTTGCGACTCCTTGCGACTCCGTGAATTGCAGCACACCAGGCCTCCCTGTATAGGCCTCCCTGTCCATCACCAACTCCCGGAGTTCACTCAAACTCACATCCATCGAGTCGGTGATGACACTCCTTATTCCCTTCTTATTTTCAAGTAATTTCAGGTACCTGTATGATGTTTGGGTGCAATTGCATAGGTATTTCTTATATACTTACCTAAAAAGTGTTATTCAGATTAGGTTATAATTTTATTAAACACCAAAGTAATTTTGGGCTTCCCTCATGTAAAGAATCTACCTGCAAACACAAGAGATGAGGATTCAATCCCTGGGTTGGGAAGATCCTCTGGAGAAGGAAATTCCAGTATTCTTGCCTGGGAAATCCCATGGACAGAGGGGCCTGAAGGGCCATGGGGTTGAAAAAACTCATACATGACTTAGCAACCAAACAACAACAACAACAACAGCAAAGTAATTTTACTTATATTTGTAAGAATTATGGATGGTGAATCAATTATTCTGTCCCAGTTATTGATATTTTGAAGTGTCCCACCTTTGAGCCATTCTATTACCCCTTTTGGTTCAGTGTTGGCTTTCCAATCAAATACTCTGTAGTAAATGGCTTATTTTCCATTTAGCAAGTTGAAGTTTAGTATCTCTTGAATTTTCTAAAAATAAATCCATTAATGATATTTTGGAACAGCTGAGATAAATAATAAATGGATTTAGAGTCACCTCAGAGTTTATGGGAATTTGTAAGAGAACGCATAAATCCACTCTAATGGAGCAATTAGCTTTATACAGAGCATGTAGGTCTAAGGTGTGAGACAAGGTTTTCATTTTTTTTTCTTGATAATGTTCACTGTTAAAATGGAAAGAACATGTCATCTCTTGGCTGCACCTATGATTGAGCCAGAATGGGTGACAATACTTTTGTTTTTCTTTTTACAAGATATCAGAGATTGAATAACAAAATACAAAGAATACTTAATCATGAGCCCACCTTGGACGCGGGCAAAAAAATGATAGAGCTATTTAGTGGTTTATTTGCTATCAGGTTTTAGCAGATAATTACTAAGGTTTTACTTTGAGCAACAATGTCTGGAGTGCATATTCATTTATAATACAGCTCCTTTATTGTAATGAATTTTTATATAATTTGCTTGTGATATAGAGTGTTCTTGAGAACAGGAATAATACATTAGCCTTCTTTATGAGCATTCAGATATCTAGTTTAGTACCATCCACTCTTAGGAGTTCTGCAAATGTGTTCACTAGCACGTTGGACAGGTATAAATTTTTAAATTAATTAGGAAGACTGCAGGCATTCTTTAATTCATTTTTTTTAAAGGTTCTTGGTCCACCTCCTGGTTTTTTCCTCCTCCTATTGGAAACCCCAATAGCAGCAGAGAGCTGAGACCCACCCCCTTCTCCCTGAACCTCATATATGGTCCTGGATGCGACCTCATGGGCACACTTCTGGTTTAGGCTCTGGAGCTCTCACCAGGATAGCAGGCAGAGTCCAGACCACTTTTGCTGACCCCTCTAACCTCCCTTCTCTGTTGTTGGCAGTGGCGGCCCCTGATTTGCTGGATCCTAAGTCTGCTGCTCAGAACTCCAAACCCAGGCTCTCCTTCTCCACCAAACCCACCGTGCTTGCTTCCCGGGTGGAGAGTGACACGACCATCAATGTTATGAAATGGAAGACGGTCTCCACGATTTTCCTGGTGGTCGTCCTCTATCTCATCATCGGAGCCACCGTGTTCAAAGCCTTGGAGCAGCCTCACGAGATTTCCCAGCGGACCACCATCGTGATCCAGAAGCAGACGTTTATTTCCCAACACGCCTGTGTCAATTCAACCGAGCTGGACGAACTCATCCAGGTAAGGCTCCCAAGAGTTGTTACTCCATTTTCCCTGCGGGGAAGACAAGTAAGAAGAGGCAGTAACTCAGCATTTGGCCGTCCATGTGCCTGTGGGGTCCTCTTCCAGTTTTCCCCTTAGCCTGGACCTCTTTGGTTTCTTTTTCTTGTTATTGTGCTGCCTCCCTCTTTTCCTGCTTTTGTCGTCTCTTCTCCTTCTCCTTTACCTTCTTTATTTCTCCGGCTCGCTGCTCCTTCTCATCCCCTCCTGCCCTTGTGTTTCTCTGTTTCTTTCGTGTTGTCACCTCCCTTCTTTCCGTTTGCCTTGTCTTGGAACTGCCAGTGAACACCCGTGCACGTGGAGTCACCCTGCTGGAGGCCCTCAAGGTGAGAGGACCCTCGCCAGCTGAGAAACTTGGCTGTGACAAATGAAGAGAAAATACAAGGCAGGGAAAGTGCAGTAATTGTGGCACTGGCCGTCATAGGGAAGAAAAGATGGGTTTGTGGTGTGACCCTCTTTAGGTGGGTACCCCTCATGGTTAACAAGCTATGGTTCACTTCTTTAATCTAACCAAAGTATAACTCCAGTAACTGGCCTTTTTAGGTGTCTGGGCAGAAGTGATTAATCATTGCTTCTCTAAACCCCAACTAAAAGCAATTTACTACTAACACAGAAAAATGGAGTTTTTGAATAAAAAGCAATTTAGTTTTAATTTACTCTATAATGGCAGAGTAGTATCCTTATGGGAAAAAAATTTTTTTTTTTTTTTTTTTCAAAAAAATGTTAATCCCAAAATGATGTAAAAATTTCAGTTAGACTCCTTGGAGATGGCCATATTTTTGTTGTAGATTTCGTTTAAAAGAATACATTGGTCCAACCAAGAATCTTGGTCAAGATGAAAACCCTAGAATTTTATTTCAAGGAGCGATCTGACTGATGGTTGAACACATTTTAACTATATATATATTCATTTTTCTATGGAGCCTATTTTTCTTACCAGTTTAAAGTCAAATGAGATTGAAAACCATTTTGTGAGTCATCAACTGGGCAGTTTCTCCGTCATGTTATGTTTGGTTTTTTACATCATTTGAGTGAGCTGGAATAGTCGATTGAGGGAAGAAATTATTAGTGATTTTTTACCCAGTTTCTTGCTCTATGGCCTTTCTTCTCATATTCCCTCTTGCTATGAATCCCCAAATGTTACTTCTGTCTTTTATCGCCCTATTCATAGAATACACACACAAGTTCTCATTCAAGTTTTGTTAAAAGCTATGAAAGCTAGTACGCCCTTATTTTCATCTACCACATTCAGGCCTTCTGCATCTCATCTATTGGACTTAAATTTTGCAAAGGTTCTTTAGCCACTAGATACTGAATTCCCTACTGTTTGTAGATGGTGGTGCCATTTTCAGTATTGACGGTGTACCTGCCAGATAATATTGATTAAACCATCCCATTTCCTATTCCTGCATAAGATCATTTCCACTTCACTCTCGGTTTGTGCATATCATCCGTAGTGGTACTAAAAATCTTTGAAGAATCCCCACTTCCCTTGAGTTTTAGAAGAGTTCCTGGTTATTTTGGCAGAGGGAACATGAAGTTGTGATAAAAATCTAAACTTTGGGATTGGATAAGATGTTTTAAGGAGAAGGCAATGGCACCCCACTCCAGTACTCTCGCCTGGAGAATCCCATGGATGGAGGAGCCTGGTGGGCTGCAGTCCATGGGGTCGCTAAGAGTTGGACACAACTGAGCGACTTCACTTTCACTTTTCACTTTCATGCATGGAAGAAGGAAATGGCAGCCCACTCCAGTGTTCTTGCCTGGAGAATCCCAGGGACGGGGGAGCCTGGTGGGCTGCCGTCTATGGGGTCACACAGAGTCGGACACAACTGAAGCGACTTCACAGCAAGATGTTCTAAACTCCATTTGAGTACTTTACTAGAGGTGTTATCTTGAACAAGTAATTTTCCTCTCTAATTCTTAATCTATCTAGAATGAAGGAAGAAAAGCTATCAAACAGGTTGCTGTGAGGAGTAACGAGATAATCCATGTAAGGCATTGAAGTGCTCAAGAAGTGTTAGGTTTGTTTGCTCTTGTTGTTTTTTTCCTGCCCTGCTTATCTTTTAATTGGGGGGAAACATCTGTTTCAGGTAGTTGCATTCTTACCTTCTCCAGAGAGATTGTTTGTCTTTGGCAGAAAAAGAAAATGTTACATTGTTTTTGGAATAAACACAAATGGAGCTCAATATATGACCTAATTTTTCTTTCTTTCTGCTATCCACAGGCAATCCATTTTAGCCTTATTGATATTCACTGCTGATTGAGTATTTTTGCTTCTCAAAAAAATCTTAAGGATTTTGGTGCTTATTCAGTACTTTTAAATGCAGAGGTTGCCTGTTATTTATAGTCATATCCATCACCTTTCTAACCCTGTGGTTTAAATAAATTATTTTTCTCTCTTTGAATATAACTTCTTCTTATCAGAGAAATCTTTATAATGGCATGGCTCCAAGGGTCAAGATCAGTGTCTAAATAGGGAGGAGAGCAAATGAGCCAGGAATCATATATTAGAATTACATTTCCTTTGTGTGATTCTCATAAATTTCCAAGTGTTTTCCCCATGTTTGCTTTCCCTTTTACTCCTGCCTTAAAGCCTCACAAGTAGTCATATTAAGCAGTGGTATTGCAGCAGTAAGGATTAGGAAACTAACACACGGAAAGCCCCACTGACTCACTCCCACAGTATCATTAGGATCAAATTTCAGGTCTTCAGATCTGGCTTTATGCCTAGGAGTCTGCACTCTTTCATGGCTTTCAGTGAGGGTGAAACAGGTGATGTTAGAAGTTCAGGCCTAGTGCTGATAGAGGAGGAATTCCGGATTCTTTTTGTGATGAGTGGGCAAGGAGGAGGAAGGGGATAGTAAGACAGTAAGACCCACATTAGTTAACCTTAGGTAACCCACTCCAGTGTTCTTGCCTAGAGAGTCCCGGGGACGGAGGAGCCTGGTGGGCTGCTGTCTATGGGATCGCACAGAGTTGGACACGACTGAAGCAACTTAGCAGCAGCAGCAGCAGCAACTGTAGTTACCTACAGTTAACCTAATCTTTGTTGTTATTGTTCAGTCGCTAAGGCATGTCTGACTCTTTGTGACCCCATGAACTGCAGCACGCCAGGCTTCCCTGACCTTCAGTATCTCCTGGAGGTTGCTCAAAGCCATGTCCATTCAGTCGGTGATGCCATCCAACCATCTCATCCCCTGTCACCCACTTCTGCTCCTGCCCTCAACCTTTCCCAGCATCAGGGTCTTTTGCAATGAGTTGGCTCTGCATCAAGTGGCAAAGTATTGGGACTTCAGCTTCAGCATCAATGAATATTCAGGATTGATTTCCTTTAGGATTGACTGGTTGGGTCCAAGGGACTCTCAAGAGTCTTCTCCAACACCACTGTTCAAAAGCATTATTTCTTCGGGACTCAGCTGTCTTTATGGTCCAACACTCACTCCATACATGACTACTGGAAAAACCATATCTTTGACCAAATGGACCTTTGTCAGCAAAGTGATGTCTCTACTTTTTTACTATTAATTACACCTCTGAGTGGGCGACTGCAACCTCATTCCATGCTGCGGTTGTATTGCAGCCTAGGCTTGGGGGCAGTGGGGAAGGGGAGATAGGGGAATGCAGCCTTAAGGCACGTGAGAGCAACTTCTTCTTCTCTTTTGATTCCCAACATATGTGTTCCATCTAAGTGCTGTTTTTGGCACAGGCCCTCTAAGGCAAGATTGAGGTGACAGCAGAGATATCAAGACAAAGAGATCTTTCCTGGGATGAAATACTTTGAAAACTTTGATTTTTCAACTTTCTTTACATTTGTTAGTTTGATATCAGTACAGAAATATTTATAGAAACATCTTTAAATTTCAAGTCATGAATAGATTAATAATAGCCAAATTTTAATGAGTAATTTCTATGTGCAAGGCAATGTTCTAACTCTTTATATGTATTACCTCCTTTAATTCTCTTAAACAACTCTATGAGGAATGTGCTTTATTATGTATATTTAACTTATTTGAAACTGAATCAGAAGGAGATAATTTTCTAAAAGTTAGACTGTACTGTTATTCAAAGCTAAATGGACAGACTCCAGAGCCTATGCTTTTAGATTTACTGCCTCTAAAAACAGGTAATAAGCACTAAAGTTTGCTGCAAAGTTCTCTATCATTTTATTTAGTAAAGTGTAATGAATATCAAATTATAGTCCTCTGTATGCAATGATTTATATTCTATAACATAGCTTTCTCTCCATATACATAGAGAATATATAACCTGTATTTTAGTATTCTTTTTGGACAACACTTACTGGTTTACTCCTGTTTGAATGTTGTAAGCCAGTAGAGGCATAGTTATATTGCTGCTAAGTCGCTTCAGTCGTGTTCGACTCTTTGCAACCCCATAGCTGGCAGCCCACTAGGCTCCTCTGTCCCTGGGATTCTCCAGACAAGAACACTGGAGTGGGTTGCCATTTCCTTCTCCAATGCATGAAAGTGAAAAGTGAAAGGGAAGTCGCTCAGTCGTGCCCGACTCTTAGTGACCCCATGGACTGCAGCCCACCAGGCTCCTCCGTCCATGGGATTTTCCAGGCAAGAGTACTGGAGTGGGGTGCCATTGCCTTCTCCAATATGTCAAAAAAAGTGAAAGTCTTAGTCACTCAGTCCTACTCTTTGGGACCCCATGGACTGTAGTCTACCAGGCATATCTGTCCATGAAATTCTTCAGGCAAGAATACTGGAGTAGGTTGTCATTCTCTTCTCCTGGAGATCTTCTGACCCAAGGATCAAACCTGGGTCTCCTGCGTGGCAGGCAGACTGTTTACCGTCTGAGCTACAGGTTGTTGTTGTTGTTCAGTTGCCAAGTTGTGTCCAACTCTGCTCCATCCCATGGACTGCAGCACACCAGGCATCCCTGTCCCTCACCATCTCCTGGAGTTTGCCCAGGTTCACGTCCATTGAACTGGTGATGCCATCCAACCATCTCATCCTCTGTCAGCCTCTGCTCCTTCTGCCTTCACTCTTTCCCAGCATCAGGGTCTTTTGCAATGAGTCAGGTATTTGCATCAGGTGGCCAAAATATTAGAGCTTCAGCTTTAGCATCAGCCCTTCCAAAGAGTATTCAGGTTTGATCTCCTTGCTGTTCAAGAGACTTGCAAGAGTCAGCTCCCGCATCACAGTTGGAAAGCATCGATTTTGCAGCACTCAGCCTTCTTTATTGTCCAGCTCTCATATCCATACATGACTACTGGAAAACTCCTAAATTAGATGTACCTGGTTTTGATCTAATTATTTCCATGTTTGCTGAATCAATTATGAGATTTAAAAAAAGAGCAAAAATTTTTGATCTATACATTGATAAAAAGTATTTCATGGGATATTTGACTTTTGTTTTACCATTTGAGCTCTACCCTCTGTGAGGTAGATAGGGAAGTTATTCTGTCTGTTCTTTGGTTGAAGAAACAGACACATTTAACATGTGGTAGGTCATGTGGTAGCCTCAGATCTAGGTCTTGGCGTCTTCCTGTGGGGGGAGTATATTCTCTACACAGTTCCTCCTTTCAGTTTTGTTCTTACGGATTCATTCAGTGGCGTTTATTGAGCACTTCCACCGTGTTGACCTTTGTGCTGGATATTGAGCCAAGTAAAGTGATGGGAATAACTTGGCTTCTCTTAAGATCCTCTCTCCTCCAGAGTCAATGGAGGAGACTGTTATGAACTTAATCATAAGGTAAGCACTTACAGATTGGAGCTGATCTGCTGAGGAAGAAATTAACCACCCAGTGAGAGTGGAGAAGACACAGAAGAAGTAGTGCAAGGGAAACTGGATTTTCAGTGTGGAATCAGAGCTCTCTGGAGGAAGACTGGGGATCAGCAGATGTTTGAGGCAGAAGGCATGGTGTAACTGGATTGTCTGGGTGTATGGGGTGGCATTATGAGCAAGTCTGGCAGAGCAGAGCAAGGCTTCTTGTTCCATATGAAAGAGGTGGGCTTAATCCTAGGCCTGGTCCCCTCCTTCTGGAGGAGGGGTGCCACTGAGGGCATTGGCTGGGTACCAGGGGATGCCTGGAGCTACCTGCCTTCTTAGAATGCAAACAGACTAGACTTAAAAAAAAGAAGAACTTTGTTTTATATTAATTCTACTATCACTTATTCATTCACAGGTATTTATTAAATTCCTGCTATGTGCATTGTCCCAGGCACTGAAACACAGTAGAGAATAAAACGAGAAAATTCTTGCTCTGGGCGAGCTTGCATTCTCCTAAGGGAAGAGAGTTTGTTAGGGAGTGATAAGTCTCAGGAGGAAAAAATAAGAATGAAGAGGGGTAGGAAATGTTGGATGGTCCTGGTGATGAATGTTAGATAAGGTCACTGAAGAAGCTTCATGGATAAGGTGACTTTTAATGAAGGGAGTGAGGGAATTAACTCAGGGACCATTTGGGGAATAACACTCAGCATAGTGCTCGGCGTATCCCAGAGATGAGAGCGTCCCTTGCATGCAGAGGAGCAGCTGGGATGCTGGGAGGGCATGGTAGAGAGGGGTGTCAGGCAGGTAATGGGGGCCAAGTTCTGTAGGGCCTTATAAGTGATAATCAGGAGTTTGGCTTTTTTTGGTACAGATGAGTGTCCTCTGGCGTGTGTTTCACCAGGATCCCTCTGGCTGCTGACTTGAGAATAGACTGCAGGAGGCCAAGGGCAGAAACCGAGAAAGCAGTTCTGAGGCTCCTGTGGTAATCCTGGTGATGGATCAGGGATAAGGGGAGCTTGAAATAAGGTGGTTGTGGTAAAGGTTGTAAGATATGGTCAGATTCTAGATACAGTTTTCAAGGCTAGCCAGTGAGACTTACTCACGGACAAGATGGGCAGGGCAAAGGTGAGGCGTTAAAGATAACCCCAATATTTTTGTCCTGAGGAACTAAGAGAAGGCAGTTTTCATTTTTCTGAGATGAGGAAGAGTGCTGGGGGAGCTTAGTTTGGGGCTCTGATAGTGTCCATGAGACAGACTTTGGTTACTGAAGAAGATCCGTGCTTGTGTGCATGCTAACTCACTTCTGTTGTGTCTGACACTTTGCGACCCTGTGGACCGTAGCCCGCCAGGCTCCTCTGTCCATGGGATTCTCCAGGCAAGAATACAGGAGTGGGTTGCCATGCCCTCCTCTAGGGGGTCTTCCAAAGCCAGGGATTGAACCCACAACTCTTATGTCTCTTGCACTGGTAGACGGGTTCTTTACCATTCATGCCACCTGGAAAGCCCAAAGAAGATTGAAAGGACCCCCAGTAACAGTGTGGGAACATGGCACAGTACTGTAGCACCCACAGTCCATGCCAGGCCATACCCTTTCCTTGAATCAAGAACCGCTGGTGTATGCTTAGAACGCCATGGGACCAGGAAGACCAAACCGGCGTCCTGATTGGAGTTTCCAGTCCCTTCCTGGCCACTTCGGCATTTTCTTGCCATATCGTCAGCCTCAGTGGCACCGCTTTCCAAGAGACTCTCTGGGACCAGGGGCAAATCATCTGTCACACTGTTATCCACAAATAATGCCGACAAGCTGGTGCTCACCTCCCTGAAGCGCCTCAGGCCGTGGTCATAAAACAGCACTCTTGATCGGTGTGTTTCATGCCTTTACCAGGGGATGGTGTTGTGTGGTTATTTTAGCCCAACGGCTCAGGCCAGTTCCAGCCCAGCCAAGTTAAATCTGAGATGCCTCTGAGCACATCCAAGGGTTGATGTTGTGTGGGATGCTGGAGATGGGTTGGCCTTTGGGGGAAGGGTCAGGAGGAAGATATCCTTTTGGAACTCATCTTTATGCCAAAACCATTTAAAGTCAAGACTTTGGATAAAATCACCTGGGAAATGGGTGTAGGTTGAGATGAGCAAAGATAGTAAACTCCCAGGAGAACGTCAACATGTCGAGGTTGCTAAGAAATAGATCCCAAATTTATATGAATGATTGATTTACAACCTAAAATTGCAAGGAGGTTTATCTCATTTTAGCAACCTGTATCACCCCATTCCCCCAGATTTCCTAAGGTTTCATTTTTCTTTGTGTAGGGACCCTTTAAAGAAACATATAAAAAGTGGTCTCTAATCATGGGAGCTGGAGAAGGCAATGGCACCCCTCTCCAGTACTCTTGCCTGAAAAATCCCATGGACCGATGAGCCTGGTGGGCTGCTGTCTACAGGGTCACACAGAGTCAGACACGACTGAAGCGACTTAGCAGCAGCAGCAGCAATCATGGGAGCCACTGAAAATGTTTGAATGGGGGGCCATTATGTTTGGGACTGTGGCTCTCTTAATGGCAAATAGGATAGTTGGGCGTATGAAAAATGCACAAAAATATACTGATTGTATATGGTAGTGAGTGATACTACATGGTTCTACATAGTATCGTGATTCACACCATTCTGTATACAATGATTTGGTAGCTATTATTTTATTTTGTATAAGCATCCAGGTATATAAAATATTTGGCTTCCATTTAGGGGAGCATATGTTCATCTTTTATACATATGTGTGTGTTTTCTGTATGTGTATGCTTAGCATGGCTCAGTCATGCCTGAGGGTCGGACACGACTGAGCGACTTCACTTTCACTTTCCTGCATTGGAGAAGGCAATGGCAACCCATTCCAGTGTTCTTGCCTGGAGAATCCCAGGGATAGGGGAGCCTGGTGGGCTGCCATCTCTGGGGTCACACAGAGTTGGACATGACTGAAGTGACAGCAGCAGCAGCATGTCTGACTCTCTTGGACCTTGTGGACTATAGTCAGCCTGCTCCATCCATGGGATTCTCCAGACAAGAATACTGGAGTGGGTTGTCATTTCCTACTCCAGGGGCTCTTCCCAACCCAGGGATTGAACCCACTTCTCTTGCATCTCCTGCATTGGCAGAAGAAACCTTTACCACTGTGCCACCTGGGAAGCCCCATATATATTATACACACACATATGTTCATCTTTGATCATTTTATTTATGGATACAATATCATGTTGTCCAGAAAGCATCTAAAATGGCTATCTTTTCTTTTGGATGAATTTTGACTTTAGAACATAATTTTAACAACAACAACAACAACCACCCCCAAATATTTAAACATCCCCATAAATACTTTTGGGTTAATCTCCGGAGAAGGCACTTTTAGATAGCATAATGTGTAAACTTCTAGTTGCTATTCGTTGTTCAGTCTCTCAGTGATGTCCAACTCTTTGTGACCCCATGGACTACAGCACACCAGGCTGTCCTTCACTATCTCCAGTTTGCTCAAACTCATGTCCATTGAGTTGAGGATGTCATACAACCATCTCATCCTCTGTCATCCCCTTCTCCCTCTAGTAGCATGGATTATTTTACCAGAATATCTAGGAGTTATTTAAAAAACTGGGCTTCAAGGGTGAGGATTGCTCAGGAGCACTGTCTTCACAGTTACAAGAAGGAATACGTTATCAAGGGTGATACAGAAGTCTTAAGGAAAACCTTGTCAATTTCCAGTTTTCCTGGGATTTCCTGGAATTCTCTCGTTTGCTACTTTCTTAGTGAGATGTGTTTGCCTCCCATCTCTCCCTATATTTTAATGCTATCTTGACTTTCAGAGTGAAAGCATTAAAATGGAAAACTTTTTTCCATGTGTAAGTACATTAAGTAACAACTGAGATCTTTTCACTCACTGTTTTTTAATTATACTTAAGTTTTTGTATAAAGCATAAAAGTAGTTGTCAGAAAAAGATTTTATCTCCAAAGGATATATGAAAATTAAGTAGTTAATATTTGTTAAAAGATTAGTAAGGTGCTCTATGAATATTATATATCAATAAAATATGACCCAAACTGATATGATTAAAAAGGAATATTTTCAAATAATAATGGCATGATTTGATAGCTGGAATGGTTATTGGAGAATATGAGAAATTCTTTTGCAAATACATTGTAATACATTTAAAAATAGATTTTGGCTGACAAATTATTTGGGCTAAACTAAAAACATGACTTAAATGTAAAACTCAAATGGTATTAGAGTGAAGCTTGACTAGTATATATCTGTCAATATCAATTACGATGGCACTGTAAAATTCTTAGAGTTGTATATCTACATTTTCATTTTGTCATATATTTGAATACTATTTTGCATGTTAAGGCATATTATATTACTTAATTCACACAGCCCCTGACGTGTATATTTTAGTTCACATTTGTACAATGAGGAAACAGGCATAGACAGATTAAGTGCCTTGTGGTTCAGGGAAGAGACAAAATGGTACCTTGATTAGATTCTTCCTTGTGACTCCATCTCCAGGGCCTTTTGCTTAGATGGTTACATAAGAATGTGTGTAGCATAATGTCTAGTGATAGTAAGTACTCAATAAGTATTTAGTTCAAGGGTGCTGGACTGTGCTGTGCTTAGTCACTCAGTTATGTCTGACTCTGCAACCCCATGCACTGTAGCCCACTGGGCTCCTCTGTCCATAGGATTCTCCAGGCAAGAGTACTAGAATGGGTTGCCATGCCCTCCTCCAGGAGATCTCCCCAATCCAGGGATCAAACCCAGGTCTCCCACATGGCATGCAGATTCTTTACTGTCTGAGCCACCAGGGAAGCCCAAAAATACTGGAGTGGGAAGTCTATCCCTTCTCCAGATCTTCCCGACCCAAGAATCCAACTGGGGTCTCCTGCATTTCAGGTGGGTTCTTTACCAGCTGAGCTACCCCAGAAGCCCTAGTTCAAGAATACATCTTTTTAAGAAGTAATTTGATTTTGTTTGGTCAGGAAGCAGAGAGGTTATTCTTCATCATCCCCTTTTGTAGATAAGGAAACTGAGGCACAGAATGTCTAACCCCAGGTTACTCAGCCTTTTTTGGCTTTAGGTCCTGACAGTGGCATAACAAGCATTAGAATTGCAGAGTTGTCCTTCTGGTGATTCTGTAGTTCGTTTCCATTGTTCCAAATGCCTTTTCGAAAGCAACATTATTTTCTTGTGTGTTCTCACCCTGGGCCCTGGTTTTATCCAGTCCTGCAAACTAGATCAGGTTTCTGACTTGTGCACCAAGGATACACTGTCTTCATTTGAAGTTGCTAGTGCACCTGTACACTGCATGCTGTGCTTAGATCAGCAGCAGAAGGTGCAGCAGGTCTGTAAGTGTGAAGGCAAGATATATGCTTGTGGAAAGCTAGAGTACAATTATAAGGCCACAATGAGCAGCTAAAATATAATGCAGAAACACGTGGTTAGGCGCAAGTCATGCTGAAGCCTGAGCAGGTGAGGTAAGTCAGGGAAGGCGATTTAGAGCTGGTGAATTCTTACCTGAAAGGAGGAGGTGGACAGAAGTGAAAAGTGGAAAAGCAGAGGGAAATAATTGCAAGAACAGACTAAGTTAACATTCTGTCTGTAGGATTATAGCACTTGCATCCCTTTCTTGATTTCTAATATTCACAAAGTATTAATTGTATCTTGTACAAAATCCAGATGATTCCAGTAGATATCAAGAAGAAGGTAACAATCTGAAATCCTTCCCCCTAGAGTTGGCCAAGAACTCTCTTTAGGCATTATATACAAATCGAATAGACTGGTGTGTGTGTGTGTGTGTGTGTGTGTGTATGCACACATATGCATATGTCCATGCAGAACTGTACACACAAGGGATCACATAGGCATGGCATTTTGCCCTCTCCATTTTTTTGCTCACCATTGTGTAGGGGGCAATTCAGGAATATTCCAAGTCTTCATGTTAGGTATAGTCTGAAGGGTTTTGACATAGAAGACCTAACACAGACTGCTCCCCGCCACCAATGTCCCTTGTGGTGGGGATTTAAATTCTCTTTTGGTCCTTTGGTCCCAATGGTTCATTCTTTTCATAAGTAATGTGTAGGGGAAACTGAAGTATTGACTGAAGGGTTCAAGTGCGGAGTATTGAAGAGTATAGAGTAGAGCCTGTGGCATTGCAAGAGAGAACTACTCCTCTCTTCTAGATCTTGGAGTAGTAGAACTGCAACATCCTGAAATGTTTTCATCTCAGGAAATGAATGATGGTTCTTTTTTAGCCATTAATCTGGGAGCCTCTGGTCTAAACTCAGAGGCATGGCCCCATTCATTCCTATTTTGTTAATTTTAAGTATTCACGTAGATGAGATGATATCCTTTTCAGTAAGGGAATGAGATGATGTTTTCTATCTTTTTCAGCTGTTTCCCTGACTTTTATTTTTACGAACATTCGAATATTTTGGCTGAATCAAGAAGAGTAATTTATCTAGCTTAGGATTTCTTACTTTTAACAATGGTACTAAGGAACATTTAGAAACAGTACCATGGTTCCCTTTATAAAGCCAGCTTTAAAAGGGATATGTCTACCCTGTGCATCCTGACATTATAAAAATCTGTCATGGATCTAATATCCATAAGCTTCATTTATCTAAACTCTTTGAATTTAGCTGTATTTCACCCTGTACCTTCTCTTGAGATATGTCTTACTTTCTATTCAATAGTTTTTCCTTTCATTTGCTCTTTTATAGAATTACATCCTTTAAGTTTTAAGCCACTTGCCTAGTGAATTTTGCAAACGAAGAAATGTAATTCCCATCTAAAGAGAGGGACACTGTCTTTTTAATCTTCATCCCCTACCGCATCTAAATTCATTCTCACTCAGCTTGTATGCTTTTATAATTCTTGATGATGTGTCTTGGGTCTTTGACTTTCTGGTAGTCATGATTTTTAATCTTTTCCTTAGCTTACAGCGTCTCCTAGATTATTTTACTTATCCTTTTTTGAAGGATAAGTTAACATTTTGATAAGTGTCAATTAAATCTGTGGATAGTATTCCAGAAGAAGAGGAATCATAATGTAGCACAAGAGTAGCTGTCGGTTTTGAGTCTTTCTCTGTCCTTTTTTTCCCTTCTGTTTTCCTTCTGTTACCTGTCTAGTAATGCCTAGCATTTGTATGCTAGCATTGTTGAATGATGCCTTCGAGCAAAGAATCGCAGTGACTTGAGGCTTCTTCTAGGTTACTGAAAACACTATTTGAAGAGGGTGCCTCTGTGCATGTGTGCTCATTTGCTCAGTCGTGTACGACTCTGTGACCACATGGACTGTAACCCATCAGGGTTCTCTGTTCCCAGGCAAGAATACTGAAGTGGGTTGCCATTTCCTCCTCCAGGGGATCTTCACAACCCAGGGATCGAACCTGTGTCTCTTGGATTGACAGGCTGATTCTTTACCCCCCCTTGGAAGCCCATTTGAAAAGGGTAACCTAGGTTATTTTCTCACAAGTCCATTAGTTTTCACTTGACAAAGATGAGCTGCAATTCTCATTCGTGTGCCTCTTCACCCAGGCATGCGAGATTTTAAAAATTTAATTGAACATCAGGCATTTCACAATCCTCAAGATCATGGTAGTACTTCCACTCTTTGTCATTTCCCTTTTTAGTGTAGAATTAAAACTGCAGAACAGATACCTTCAAACAGATTTAACTCTTTCAGATGTATATGTATTGTATCAACTATTAAAGGCTTTCCTTTTAGATCTGTAACCAAATGTATGCATTTTTACAAAGAATGTTTGTTTCTCAGTCTTTAGTACATACTCTTCTTTTTATGACTTCTTACATTTTGCTAATTAGTTTCTATGTCCTTATGTACTCCCTTATAATAGCTGATTGGCAAAGCCTCCTTTCTCTATGCACAACTGCTTTATTTCCCCTCTATGATTAGTTATCTTGCATATGTGTTCAAAAATACACTCTATGTGCTTTCATTCTGTTCTGATTTTAATTTTTCTCAGAAAACTCCGGTTTATTTAGAATTTGTTGTTATACGTGCTAATGCTAAGTCACTTCAGTCGTGTCCGACTCTGTGCGACCCCATAGACGGCAGCCCACCAGGCTCCCCCGCCCCTGGGATTCTCCAGGCAAGAACACTGGAGTGGGTTGCCATTTCCTTCTCCAATGCATGAAAGTGAAAAGTCAAAGTGAAGTGCTCAGTCGTGTCCGACTCTTAGCGACCCCATGGACTGCAGCCTACCAGGCTCCTCCATCCATGGGATTTTCTAGACAAGAGTACTGGAGTGGGGTGCCATTGCCTTCTCCGTGTTATATGTGAGAGAGCTCCAATTAGTCCTCAGTCTGTAATGATGTTTTGTGAAAGTGCCAGTATTTGCAGAGATGAAATGTTTAAAAGTTTAAAAATGGCTTCCCAGGTGGCTCAGAGGTAAAGAATCTACCTGCCAGTGCAGGAGACACAGGAGATGCAGGCTTGAGCCCTGGGTTGGGAAGATCCCCTGGAAAAGGAAATGGCAACCTACTCTTGTATTATTGCCTGGAAAATCCCACAGAGAGAGGAGCCTCTGTGACAAAGAGTTGGACATGACTTAGTGACTGAGCAGCAACGGCAGCAGCCAGCCAGCAAGTTTGAAAATATGTGCTTCTTTTTAGGGGTATCTAAGAAATCACAGCTTACCAGAAACTTGTAGAAGTAAGTTATGTTCTCTGGTGGGGTGACCATGAAGGGAACTCTGGGCAAATGTGAGCACTTTGGACAGGGTGAAGGACCGCAGTGGACACTGTCACACGACCAGGTTGGCTGCAGTGATGCACATTTCAGTAAAAAGAATTTTTAATTCTTGAATGTTCCCTTTTCAGGGTCCCCACATAGTTTATTGGCTATTGTAAAACTTCTTTTCTCCAGTTATGCATCTATTGTTATTTTGCTAAAACTCACTTCGAGGAATATGGGGGGTGGTCATCAGAACTCATAAGCTAAAACAGGGCATGTTCCTTTGGGGCAAATGAAAAGTTCTCCTTTCCTGTCACTGTTATTCATATATATAGAGAGAGGGTGATTTAAAAACATTAGATTTAAGTGACGGATATGGTAAAAGGAGCTGCTCTCTCCTTGGACATCGTGTGCATTCGGCCTGTGAGGACACAAACGGTGCCAAGGAAGCAGAGTCTGAGATTCGTGGGTGAGGAGACACTGGCCCGCGTCCGTTTAGATATTGTGGTGTAGCTCTGAGAGCAGAGGTACCTCGCTTTTCCTCCATGTCTGAAGGGGCATCCTTAGGGAGGTTTGGTGTTAACCAAGAGTCGCGTGTATCTGTGGTGCTGCGTGTGTTTCCAACAAGGTGACAGTGTAGTCAGGATTCACTAACAGATTTCCACGCAAGGCAAGGCCAAATGGGTTAGAAAGGAGAAGCATTGTTATTACATGGTAGAGTTCTTATGTTTTATTTTCAGGGAGAATAAAGGGAAGGTCTTATTTTCTTTAAAATAGTCCTGGAGATGACTACAAATTATATTCTTTAGCGGGCAGCGTATTTTCACATAGCAGCATCCAGGTGTTTCTTGAGCAAAGAAGCCGCTGGTGAATATGGCAGAAATCTCCTTGGCTTTGACTTCAGAGCCTGCTCGGGTGATGGTGCTGTTTTCTAGTTAAACAGAGTTTACAATGTTAATTACATATCAGTCCATAAGGAAATTTAAAGGTTTCTGGGTGCAGTTCTGAAGGTCCTGTTGGGTGAGGGAGGGGTTGGTGAGGATTTCTCTGAACACCTGTTTTACCCTTGCTTCTCAGAAGGTGAGGCAGGCTGCTCTTCTTCACTATCTGTCCCAGTGGATGCATAAATCAAGAGCATATCAAAAATGGAGACATTTATTCCCAGTTTTTATGAAAAAAATTTATAAGACAAAATTATATTTTGATTAGTCAACTTATCACTCATATAGGAGAAAAAGAATTGATTTGTAGCATAGTTTTGTGAGTTGACATTTTTTGAACATTTGGACACACACTGAACATCTGAGTTCTCTCTTTCTGAATCCTCAGTTCAGTTGCTAAGCTGTGTCCGACTCTTTGCGACCCCATGGACTGCAGCACACCAGGCTTCCCTGTCCCTCATCAACTCCAGGAGCTTGCTCAAACTCATGTCCACCGAGTTGGTGATGACACTGAATCCTCACTCGGAAATATTTTTGCACTCATCTGTCATGTTCAGACAGCATATCAGCTCTTAGACAGACCTGAAGTAACATGAGGTGAAGATCTACCCATCTAACTGCTGCTGCTAAGTCGCTTCAGTCGTGTCCAACTCTGTGCGACCCCATAGACGGAAGCTCACCAGGCTCCCCTGTCCCTGGGATTCTCCAGGCAAGAACACTGGAGTGGGTTGCCATTTCCTTCTCCAATGTATGAAAGTGAAAAGTGAAAGTGAAGCCGCTCAGTCGTGTCCGACTCTTAGCGACCCCATGGACTGGAGCCTACCAGGCTCCTCCGTCCATGGGATTTTTCAGGCAAAAGTACTGGGGTGGGGTGCCATTGCCTTCCCCGCTAAAGGAGGTAGTTAAAATGCACTTTCACTCTGCAGCAGTGTTTTTTTAAAAGGTGTGGTTTTAAGCAAGAGGGATCACCAACATAGAGCTCTCCTGACAGAGTGCTCTCTTGAAGCTGCTACACTAGTGGGCAGTGACTGCAGATAAAGAAGCAGCTCAACAAGATCATTTCAGGAAGTGCAAATATTCTAAGACCAAAGAATGACCCAGTGAGATAGGGGAAGGGCTCCTCTAGAAGGGCTGTGTTCAGATGAGTTTTCTCTGAGATGATGCCAGTGAGATGAGGTTTGAATGAGGGAGTCAGTCACGTAGAGATCTTGGGAGGAAATGTTCCAGGCGGGGTTGGCGGCAAATGCAAAGATGAAGAGCATCCTTGGTGTGTCCTAGGACCTATGCAAGCACTGGTGGGGGTGGGCCGTTGTTTGTGAGTTGGGGGAACCTGGCCAAAGCTTTCTAGTCTTCATAAATGGTCTAGGTTGTACGTGCAATGGAAATCAACAAATAGAAAATTAAGAAAGAAACAGATGTAATTATGTCATAATAGTGCTAGGCAAATAATACAGTGATTTGTTAGGGGGATTTAATCAAATAAAGTTAAAAAGATTAGTTGGATACATTTTAATGAAAGTTGATTTTGTGAAGAATTTTAAGTAAAGGGGAACAATTGGGGTTTGGGCTAGTAGGAAAGGAGAGTCTTTCAGGAAGACATGTTAAAGGGTGATGATCCTGGTAATGTGTGTACTTTTGGGGAAGATAGGAGAGGACAGATGACTAAGGGTTCTGAAGCTGATACTAGATATTCAACCTAGTGTGTGTAAGATCCAATGGGAAGAAGATCATTTCAATGAGCATAGTAATTGCTAGATAATTTGCATGGGCTCTCTGTGGCAGAAGCCCTTTATTTTGTTTTTATTTTATCAAAATACATCCTAATCTCTATTTTAAGATATAAGATATATATTTATCGCTTTAAAATTTTTTTTTATTTAAAACTTCCCACAATAGTGATATTTCTGGTCATGTTACAGCTTACATACTACCATACAAATTGTATAATTACTTTTCCCTTGATAAATATCAATGTTCTTTTTTTCCCCTCTGATTAATAAGTTCCAAAGCTTCACACCAGTTTTCATTTCTGGAAGATGTTTATCAGATGATGACATTTGGCTCCTAATTTGAGCAGGCCTGAAGAATCTATTTCTTGAGGCTCGTTTTAAATAAATTGGTTTAATTAAAATTGTGAATAGTGTTTTTTATAATATTGGTATCATTCCTTGGGCATATTTTTCGTGGACAGCCATACAGTGCTGTCTGTAGGCATTATGCAAAAATAATGCAAAATCCATTTTTTTGATAAGACAAGACTTCCTACTTTATTCTCCTTTTGTTAGTACCTCACAGTCTTATTATTTCTTGATCCATAGAGAACGTGTGTGTATGTTTGTATGTTTGTCTGTGTGTTTTATGCCCTATGAGTCTTCCCTTATGCAGGATTAAATTGCATTAGATAGCCTTCTTCCTTGACCAAAAAAAAAAAAAAAAAACACATTAATCTTATTATTAACCAAACTGCAGTGTGTGTCTTTTGAGTCTCAAAACACAGAGGACAAGCAAAAGTGGTAACTTTTATATCTGAAAGTCAGGGGATCTCTGAAAAACATCAGCAAAATTTTTTCATAATGTATTTTGAATTAATTGCATACAACATTTTAGGGAATAAACTTGTTGAATTTGGAACTTGGAATCTACATTGCCTAGGCAAACTCTGTCATGTTAGAGCTAAACAACAAAAAAAAACGGTTCAACAATTTTTCTAAGAGCCTGCTACCAGTTAGTAACAGAACGATATTGGATTCATGAATTCAAACTCCCTAAAACTTCCCCCGCCTCCCAATTTATCCTTTTTCTTTTTCTCTTATAAATATCAGCATCTTTCTAGGATCAGAGCTGATAGACTAACATTTTTTATTTTGTTGAAATAAATAATCCATATATTTTGCTTTTGCCATCTGTTTATAGTTTGTATTTCCATACAGATATGACTCATTATTTTTTGCACCTATTCATTGCTTACTGCCTCTTACACTGAGTGAATGAATGAATGAGGCTATATTTAAAATTGTATTTTATAATACATAATTTTTTATATCCTATTGTCTCACTTTGCAATAATATATCATGAATCTATATCTTATATCTTTCACTATATGTTTATGAAATCCTTTTAAATGGCTTTTTATTGTGCCATTTTATGGAAGTATCATACTCTGTTAAGGTTATTCTCCTATTTCATGGACTTCATCTTTTATTATTATTTCTTTATTGTGGTAAAAAGCACATAGCCTAAGATCTGCCCAGTTAACAAATTCTTAGGTATGAAGTACAGTGTTGTTAACTCTAAGTACAGTGTTCAGCAGACCTCTGAGCTCGTGCATCATGTGTGACTGAGGCTCTGTATCAGCTGAAAAGCACCTGCACTTGTCCCCTTCCCCAAACCCTGACATCACTGTCCTACTTTCTGCTTCTGTTGAGTTTGACTACTTCAGATACCACATGTAAATGGAATCATGAAGTATATGTCCTTCTGTGACTAGTTCATTTCACTTAGTGTAATGTCCTCAAGTTTCATCCAAATTGTTGCATGTGAAGGGATGCCTTTCTTTTTGAAGGCTGAATAATATTCCATTGTATGTGTATTACCACTTTTTTCCATTATCCATTCTTCCATTGATTGACATTTACATCGTCTTCACCTCTTGACTCCTGTGAACAAGGCTACGATGGCTAGCGTCATCTTTGAGAAACTGCTTTGTATTGCTCTGGTTGAATACTCAGAGGTGGAACAACTGGATCATGAGCTAGCTCAATCTTTACTTTTTGAGGACTGTCCATACTATTTCCTATAGCAGCTGCACCTGCACTGTTTTACATTCCCACCCAAAGTGCCCAAGTGTTGCAGTTTCTCCACATTACTGACAACGCTTTTTATGTTCTATTTTTTTGATTGCTTGTTCATTTTATAATGGCCATCCTAACAGGTGTGAGCTTATATCTCATTGTAGTTTTAATTTGAATTTCCATGATGAGTAGTGATGGTGAGCATTTTTCATGTTATCTCTTGGCCATTTGCATATCTTTTTTGGGTAAATGTCTGTTCAAGTTTTTTGCTTATTTGAGGATGAGATGGCTGGATGGCATCACTGACTCGATGAATGTGAGTCTGGGTGACCTCCGGGAGTTGGTGATGGATAGGGAGGCCTGGCGTGCTGCAGTTCATGGGGTCGCAAAGAGTCGGACACGACTGAGCAACTGATCTGATCTGATCTCTGATTTTTAAAGTCTTTATTGAATTTGTTGCAATATTGCTTCTGTTTTATGTTTTGTTTTTTTTACCACAAGACATGTGAAATCTTAGCTTCCTGACCAGTGGTGGCATTTGTGCCCCTGCATTGGAAGGCAAAGTTTTAACCACTGGACCACCACGGAAGTCCTAGGGCCCCCACTTTAATAAGAAGAGCACAATATTAGATACAAACACAAATAGATACACAGAATAAGAAAGCACAGCAAATTATAAATTTTGAACACCTGATAATGTAAACATCACAAAAATTCAGAAACATAAACAATACTTTTTATTAACTAGTTACCCTTATAATAAACTTTTCTTTCTACATAAAAAAAAAAAAATAAAATAAAATATTTAAATTTATTTATTTATTTTGCTATTCAGTTGTAGGAGATCCTTATATATTTTGGACATTCACCCCTTATCAGATAAATAGTTGGCAGATATTTTCTCCCATTATGTAGGTTGCCTTTTCACTCTGTTGTTTCCTTTGCTGTGTAGAACATTTTTAGTTTGATGAAGTCCCCCTTGTGTATTTTTGTTTTGTTGCTAGAGCTTTTAACAACATGTCCAAGAAATCGTTGCAAAGACCAATTTTATGAAGTTTGTTTCCTATGTTTTAGTCTAACAGTTTTATAGTATCAGGTCTTATGTTTAAGTCTTTAGTCTATTTCAAGTTGATTTTTATGTATGATGTAAGATAAAGGTTCACTTTCATTCTTTTGCATGTGAATATCCAATTTTCCCAGCACCATTTGTTGAAGGGACTATATTTTCCCTGTTTGTGGGCTTGATACTCTTGTGGAAGATCATTTGACCATGTATTTGCTGTGCTGTGCTTAGTCGCTCAGTTGGGTCCAATTCTTTGTGACCCCATGGACTATAGCCCACCAGGCACCTCTGTCCATGGGGTTTCTCAAGGCAGGAATACTGGAGTGGCTTGCTATGCCCTCCTCCAGGGGATCTTCTCAACTCAGGGATGGAACCCAGGTCTCCTGGTTTCCCAGGTGGCTCAGAGGTTAAAGCATCTGCCTGCAATGCAGGAGACCTGGGTTCGATCCCTGGGTCGGGAAGATCCCCTGGAGAAGGAAATGGCAACCCACTCCAGTATTCTTGCCTGGGAGAATCCCATGGACAGAGGAGCCTGGTGGGCTACAGTCCACGGGGTCGCAAAGAGTCGGACACGACTGAGCGACTTCACTTTCACTTTCTTTAACTTTCTCCTGCATTGCAGGAAGATTCTTTACTGTCTGAGTCATCAGGGAAGCCCAAGAATGCTGGAGTGGGTAGCCTAACCCTTCTCCAGTCCACTTCTCCTTCCACTCCAGTAATCGAACCAGAGTCTCCTGCATTGCAGGTGGATTCTTTACCAACTGAGCTACCAGGGAAGCCCTCGACTGTGTATGTGTGGATTTATTTCTGGGCTCTCTCTTCTGTTGTATTGTCTATATGTCTGTCTGTATGCCAATACTATACTGTTTTGATTAAGTAGCTTTGTAATATATTTTGAAGTTAGGAAGTGTGGGGCCTCCAGCTTTGTTCTTTCTCAAAATTGCTTTGGATATGTGAGATCCTTTTTAGTTCCATGAATTTTAGAATTTTTAAAAAAATTTCTGCAAAATGTAACATTCTGAGTTCAGTAGGATTGCATTGACTCTGCAGATAATTTTGCATAGTATGGACATTTCAACAATATTAAGTCTTCCAATATATGAACACAGGGGTGTATTTCCATTTATTTCTGTTTTCTTTAATTTCTTTCAGCAAATTTCGTAATTTTCATTATACAAGTCATTCATCTGTTTGGTTAAGTTTTTTTATAAACATGTATCCATTTTGATGCTATTATGAATAAGAATAGGTTGTCTTTTGTGCATTAACATTTTTGTAGTTATAGTTATTTTTTATACTCTTGTATTTTGACTTCTATATCAGAATTAAAATAATTTATACACCAGCTTAACAGTTCAACAATATTCTGTCTTTGTTTATCTGTTTACCTTTAATAACAAAGTCTATGCTTTTATGTGTTGTCTTGTTGATCACTAGCATCGTTTCACTTCAACTTGAAGGATTCCCTTGACATTTCTTTTAAAGCAGGCTGGGCCTAAGTGAGATGTGACTAGTTTCAGTCCTAACAGAATATTTACATAATGGCTTTGGGCAGGATATATAAAACGGTACGGGAAACTGGATTCTGTTTCTTGAAGAAATCTGTACCTTTAAAAAAAATGGGAATGTTAAAGAATTTGTGTTTAGTAAATATAGAGTTTCAGTTTTGCAAGATGAGAAAATTCTAGAGATTTATTGCACAATAATGGGAATATACTTAACACAAGGTGGTCAACTTAATGTCATGATTTTTTTCCATTATGAAACATTAAAAAGTGAGGGAGGAATAAAGACATTTCTCAAACAAACAAACAAAAAAAGCAGGCTGGGTTATAATGAACTCCATCAACTTTTGTGTATCTGGCAAGGTTTTTATTTTTCATCTTTGAAGGACAGTTTTATCAGATGTAGTATACCTGGGTGGCATTTTTTTTTCTTTCAGCACTTTGAATAAATATTTCTGTCCTGCAGGTTTTCTGCCGAGAAATCTGCTTAGAGCCTTAAGAGCTCTAAGCAGATTTCTTAAGTGGGCTCCTTTATGTGTAATGAGTTACTTTTCTCTTGCTGTTTTCAAAATTCTCTTTGATTTTCAACAATTTGATTATATGTGCCTTGTGGGGACTGCTTTGGATTCATCCTGTTTGAAATCTTTTGGGCTTCTTGAATTTTTAATTTTCTTCTTCAGAATTGGGATGCTTTGGATCATTATTTACCCAAATAAACACTGCTTCTTTTTTTTCTTTTACTTCTGGGTCTTTGGATGTATATCGATCTACTTGATGGTGATCTCTAAATCCCTTAGGTTCTCTTTGCTCTCTTCTTTTGTTGACCATGCTGCTCAGCTTATGGGATCTTAGTTTCCTGACCAGGGATTGAACCCAGGGCCTGGAAGTGAAAGCACTGAGTAATAACCGCTGGACCACCAAGGAATTCTGTCTCTAGTCTCACTGTTTTTCATTCTTTTTCTTTGTGTTCCTCTGACTGGATAACTGTAAATATCTTGTCTTTAAATTCCCTGAACCTTTGTTTTTTTTTCCTTGCTTGGTTGTGTCTGCTGTTGAATGCTTCTTTCCAGAAAATTTTCCATTCAGTTATTGTATTCTTCAGATCCAAAATTCCTGTTTGTTTCTTTTTTATACTTAATTTTTTCTATTCTCATTTTGTTCATGCATCATTTTCTGGAGCTCACTGATCATCTTTGTGGTAGCTATTTTGTATTCCTTGAGGTAATTCATATCTTTGTTTCGTCAGTATTTGTTTCTATAGGTTTGTGTTGTTTTTTTTTTTTTTTTGAGCCCTGCTTCCCTGTTTCTCTGTGTGTTGTGATCTACACATTTGAAAAAACAGCCACCTCTCTCAGTTTGTACAGACTGATTGTGTCCAGGGGAAGACTTTCATCAGTCTGCCCAGAATGAGATATGGTGGGCCTCTCAAACCTTTTATGTGGATATGTACGTGTGTTAGTTGCTCAGTTGTGTCTGACTCTTTATGGTCCCGTGGACTGTAGCCCGCCAGTCTCCTCTGTCCATGGTACTCTCCAGGAAAGAATACTAGAGTGGGTCGCATGCCCTTCTCCAGGGGATATTCCTGACCCATGATTGAACACGGGTCTCCTGCATTGCAGACAGATTCTTTACCACGTGAGCCACCAGGAAAGCCCAGATTTGTGCATATAAACTCCCAGTTAGATGGACTTGCCTGTTTGTAATCTCTTGCTACCTCTGGAGTATATGTATAGTAACTTCAGGTTTTCTAGAGCTACTTCAGGCTTCCCAGGTCTTTTATTCTCAGTAATCCTAATGTTTCTAGAATATGCTGTATCCTATTAGTGCTTTGAGTCAGTTGAGATAAAAACCAGTCCTTTGAGTAGCTTCCCAAAAAGCCAGAGTATTAGACACATGCTCCACTCTTGTCAGTGCCCTGACGGAGAGATCGTTAAGATGTAACTGACTGTCTGCTGTACCATGGGTCCTCTGGAGCAGAAGCAAGCTTGTCTACTTAGCACTTTGGTTCTCAGTGTCTGCTAGGCATTTAGAGTATATGGAGTTCTCTAAGTGCTCTAAGATAGGCAAGACCGAAACCTGTACCATGGGTGGTACTCCCAAAACCCAGGACATTAGATGTGTGTTCCAGTTTCTTTCCTCTGTAAGGAGAAGCCAGAAGCTGTTTTCTCCCAGTTGCACCACACTGAACTGCAAGGTGGGGGGCAGTTGTGTCAGGATTTTTTCTACCAGCTTTGATGCAGGTGATTTCATGCTCATTTGAAGTTTAGAAACTTCTTAACTGATTTCTGGATTTCTTGCTAAGGGAACTGATCTGTGCATTGTTGAATTAATATCTCTTTCTGGGGAGGCAGGGTGGGGTTGGAGAATCTTGGGAATTCTATTTTACCATCTTGCTTATGTCACACAACTTAAGGACGTGAACATTAAAGCCATGAATAACTCAGTAATATTTTTATAGTTATCTTAATGGAAGTAATAAATAAGTAAACCAATAAATATATAAGGTAATTATAAATAAAACCCCCACAATTCTGTTTGAGACAGTAATATAGTTTGTGAGATAGAGAGTCACTGTGAAGTGAAAGTTGCTCAGTCGTGTCTTACTCTTTGTGCCCCCTTGGACTATATAGTCCATGGAATTCTCCAGGCCAGAATACTGGAGTGGGTAGCCTTTCCCTCACTGCCTTGGCTAATTAAATCAGCACATCAGGGAACTCAGATATTTTAGCATGGATCTCGAAGGTAATAAATAGCTATATATAGACATGTGAGTAACCAGGGGAAGGCATTCCAGGTAGAGAGAACAAAATCAAAGGCCCAGAGATAGGCAGATTCTTGGCAGAAGGGCCACTTGGTTAGAGGGGATAAATGAAGGGGAAATAAATATTTTAAAAGGTTAGAGGAGTAATAGGAGCTCAGATCCTATTTGTTGTTGTTCAAGTCGCTAAGTCATGTCTGGCACTTTGATACCCCATGGAATGTAGCTTGCAGGCTCCTTTGTCCTCCACTATCTCCCTGAGTTTGTCCATTGGGTCAATGATGCTATCTAACCATCTCATCCTCTGCTGCCTTCTTCTCCTTTTGCCTTCAGTCTTTCCAGCATCAGGGTCTTTTCCAATGAGTTGGCTCTTCACATCAGGTGGCCAGTGTATTGGAGCTTCAGTTTCAGCTGTAGTCCTTCCAGGAGTATTCAGAGTACTCAGGATTGATTTCCTTCAGGATTGACTGGTTTAATCTGATTGTAGTCCAGGGGACTCTCAAGAGTCTTCTAGCACCATAACTTTAAAGCATCAATGTTCAGTACTCAGCTTTTTTTATGGACCAACTCTTATATTCATGCATAACTACTGGAAAAACTATAGCTTTGACTATATGTACCTTTGTTGGCAAAGTGATGTCTTCGCTTTTTTTTAAAATTTAGTAATTCTGAAAGAGATGGGAATACCAGACCACCTGACTGGCCTCTTGAGAAACCTATATGCAGGTCAGGAAGCAACACTTAGAACTGGACATGGAACAACAGACTGGTTCCAAATAGGATAAGGAATACGTCAAGGCTGTATACTGTCACCCTGCTTATTTAACTTCTATGCAGAGTACATCATGAGAAACACTGGGCTGGAAGAAGCACAAGCTGGAATCAAGATTGCCGGGAGAAATATCAATAACCTCAGATATGCAGATGACACCACCCTTATGGCAGAAAGTGAAGAGGAACTAAAAAGCCTCTTGATGAAAGTGAAGGCGGAGAGTGAAAAAGTTGGCTTAAAGCTCAACATTCAGAAAATGAAGATCATGGCATCCGGTCCCATCACTTCATCGGAAATAGATGGGGAAACAGTGTCAGACTTTATTTTTGGGGGCTCCCAAATCACTGCAGATGGTGATTGCAGCCGTGAAGTTAAAAGACGCTTACTCCTTGGAAGGAAAGTTATGACCAACCTAGATAGCATATTGAAAAGCAGAGACGTTACTTTGCCAACAGAGGTCCGTCTAGTCAAGGCTATGGTTTTTCCAGTGGTCAGGTATGGATGTGAGAGTTGGACTGTGAAGAAAGCTGAGCGCTGAAGAATTGATGCTTTTGAACTGTGGTGTTGGAGAAGACTCTTGAGAGTCCCTTGGACTGCAAGGAGATCAAACCAGTCCATTCCAAAGGAGATCAGCCCTGGGTGTTCTTTGGAAGGAATGATGCTAAAGCTGAAATTCTAGTACTTTGGCCACCTCACGCGAAGAGTTGACTCATTGGGAAAGACTCTGATGCTGGGAGGTGTTGAGGGCAGGAGAAGAAGGGACAACAGAAGATGAGATGGCTGGATGGCATCACTGACTCGATGGACGTGAGTCTGAGTGAACTCCAGGAGTTGGTGATGGACAGGGAGGCCTGGCGTGCTGCAATTCATTGGGTCGCAAAGAGTCGGACATGACTGAGCAACTGAACTGAACTGAAAGATATTTTAATGTAAGACTAATTAATTTTTCTCAGGATATTTAAAAAATTTTTTTTATTGAAGGATAATTGCTTTACAGAATTTTTTGTTGTTTTCTGTCAAACCTCAGAGATGTCTCCGCTTTTTAATATGTTGTGTAGGTTTATCATAGCTTTCCTTCCAAGGAATTAGTGTCTTTTAACTTCATAGCTGCAGTCATCCTCTGCTGTGATTTTGGAGCCTAAGAAATGAAAATCTGTCATGGCTTTCAAGTTTTCCTCTTTTATTTGCCATGAAGTGATGGGATCAGATGTCATGATCTTAATTTTTTTAATGCTCAGTTTCAAGTCAGCTTTTTCTCTCTTCTCTTTCATCAAGGGGCTCTTTAGTTCTTCGCTTTCTGCCATTAAAGTGGTATCACCTGCATATCTGAGATTGTTGATATTTTCCCCTCGATTATAGCTTGTGATTCATAGGGCCTTGTAAATTGGTATATGGGATCCTGGATTTTGCTCAGAGTGACTTGCAGGACCATGAACAGACTTGAGACAAAGCAGGGACATGATCTGACTTATAGGTTAAAGGGATCACTGTGGTTGCCTTGTGAGGAGTAGAATGTAGTGGATGAAGTTGGAAATCCACTGCAAGAACCTAGGGGGAGATAGTGGTGGCCTGGATGAGCAGGGAAGCAGTGAATGTGATGAAATTTCACATTGGGATCTTTTGAGGGTAAAACTAGCAGATTTTGATGTGAGGTGTGAGAGAAAGGAGTCAAGAATGATTCATAGGTTTTGGACCTAAAAAACTGGAAAAATAGAGTTGCCAACTGTTGAGAAGGGAAAAACTTATATGGAGCAGGTTCAGGAAGGAGCTTAGAAGTTCGACTTGGCATGTGGTTGGTTTAAGTTGCCTTTTAGACATCCATGCAGGGAATGGTGCAGGATGAAGAGTACCTCTGGGAGTTATCATCATATGACAATATTGAAAGCCTTGAGTTTAAATGAAATCACTTAGGTGTGTATGAATGGATAGAGAACAGAATCGTGGGCTCAAAGGTGAGGGGGATGAGACCAAAGTCAGGGAGATTTGAGGAAGGCTAGACTGTGGTGTTCTGTGAGCCAGACACATTGCCAGGTGGGAGAGATTAGCTGTGTCCAGTGCTACTGCAAAGTCTTACTCTCTTTACCATGACCTGTAATATGTGATTAGAACTCTTATCAGCTCATGTTAGTGATTTTATGTGTACTTAGAAATCAGTAAACACAACCTTTGCCACAAATAATCCTTGAGCAATCAGTATTACGCTAGACATACAGCCATGTGTGACACAAAGATACAAGACAAGGCCTGATGAGCATTTGGGGTATATTATACACAGGTAGACAAACAAGATGTTCACCCAGCTTCAAACTTATGAATGGGACTATTACTTTAAAAAATTCATTTATAAATGTAATTCCTACTTGGAACTTTCAAAGTATTATCACATAGAAATAATACTGTAAATAATAGTTATCTCTCAAGCTAGGTACCCAAAGCTATGCTGCTGCTGCTGCTGCTAAGTCGCTTCAGTCGTGTCCGACTCTGTGTGACCCCATAGACGGCAGCCCACCAGGCTCCCCCATCCCTGGGATTCTCCAGGCAAGAACACTGGAGTGGGTTGCCATTTCCTTCTCCAGTGCATGAAAGTGAAAAGTAAAAGTGAAGTCGCTCAGTCGTGTCGGACTCTTAGCGACCCCATGGACTGTAACCCACCAGGCTCCTCCATCCACAGGATTTTCCAGGCAAGAGTACTGGAGTGGGGTGCCATTGCCTTCTCTGACCCAAAGCTATAATACATCTAAACTGTAACAGTGAGACCAGTGACTGATTTTTTCTGGTTATTTTGTTATTTGTTTACTTACTTTGAAACTCATGATCCATTTAGCCTTTCTATACCTCAGCTTTTGTGGAAAATAGGTTTGAGACATCTAATTCCTGTCAAATGATACCGTTACCTATGGTGGTCACAGGGTTATTTTTATGAGATGATGAAGCATCTCAGGTCTTGCACTGCTGGTTCCCAATAGTTCCTTAAGGAGAGATAGCTGTCTGGAACACACACAATAGTTGCACACAGCAGGGGACTAAAAATGAAAAAAGTGAGTAAGTGTTGCTTTACTGTGACTTTTCATGCCTCTCTCTTTCTGCCCAGTTTAAACATAGTCTATCCTGCTCATCCCACTAGCATAAACACATTCTTGTCTTGAAGGAGTTTGGGGGGCAGGAGAAGTAAAGATCACAAAGTATGTTTAGCCCATCTTGGTACCTCTCCAGGCACTAACTAGACCCAGTCTCCAGCACAGGCTGCTTCATATTCTGGGCTTCTGAGCAGAGGGGACCCTCTAGTCACGTGCTCATCACATGGATTTTAGGGCATCTTCCCTTTTGTAGGTCCCTGGGCCGGGAAGATTTCCCTGGAGAAGGAAATGACAACTCCTTCCAGTATTCTTGCCTGGAAAATCCCATGGACAGAGGAGCCTGGTGGGCTGCAGTCAATGGGGTCACAAAAGAATCAGACAGAACTTAGCAACTAAACAACAACAGCGACCCTTTCCTAGGTTGCTGTGCTCTGAAATGGTCTTGGGATGGGTGTCCATGTGTGAATGAAGATGAACAATACTGCATATGTGAGTGACTAACGTAAAAAACGTGAGGAGAGAACGCCAGGCTCGTTTGCAGTGCAGATGGGTGGTGTGACACTCCTAAATCAGGCCGAGAGGTGCCCTAGGGAAGAGTTTAATTGCATTTTTGTGCAGTAACTACTGGACAGGTGTCAAAGGGTAGCTCCATCATTCCACTTAGCTTGAAAAAGTGTAAGAAATTCTATCAGGCTCCTATTTTCGACAAAATGGATTTCCACCAATTCACATTTGCTGTAACTGGTGAGTGTAAGAGTGTGTAATTGAGAAAGATGGGGGAAATTTTGAGAAAAGCTAAGAAGCTAAGACAGAGTAAGTATGAATCACTACATTTGGGGAAGTTATTCATATATTATTTTTTTTTCTGACTTGATTTTGTGGCATTAAGAGCCCAGACATAGTAACATATTAAGCAGTTTAGCAAAACTTCCTATTCTCTGCATAATGTTAGCAAGTCATTGGTAAATCTACTCTGCGATGTGTTAAGAAGTTTCACCTGGATCTTGAAAGCATAGACATTTCTTGTAGGCTTATTAATGGCAATGAGTCAGTTCAGTTGAAGTGAGAAATCCATAAACTTTGTGGTGGCTGAAACAGAGGGACTGATTATCAGAATATTATTGGAATGTTTTAGTATTGTGATATTTTGCCTTTACAGATGACTATTTTGTGGTGTGGGAATTTTGGTTTACTTTACACAAACTAGGTTAACTACTTTGTTGGCTGTGCAGGTATACATAGACCTTAAGATTTTCAATCCTTGTCACAGTGTTTTACTTACATATTCAGGAAGGGCAAGAAAAATTCATTTGTTTTTAAAATATATTATGAAAAAGAGATCGCCTTTCTGTGAAAACCTGAATAGCTTCCCTAACTATTTCCCCTGGCATCGATTTTGTGTAGGTGTTAAGCACTTTTTTTGTTTAAACGTGTATCTATTATGGAAATATATGCTTAAATGTGATGGAAAATCAAATAAGTGGAAGCCTGTGACATTCTGTGGAAAAGGCCAACAGAATCTCCAAATTTGGGAATTCTATGGATGTGTGTAATTGACGGAGTAAAACTGCCTTTGTTCCATCTTGGACTATTTTTTTCCTCATCAGTTTAGAACTTCGGGCTTTAAAAACAGAGCATGAATAAGTGCTGGTTAGTGGTGTGTCTTGGGCAAACTGGTGTAAAAATATTGCCTAGTGCTGTGTCTCCTTGTTCTCACTCTTCCACCTACCCAAATCCTATTTTAAGGATAACCTCTTTCAAAAGAACTTCCTAGACAGAGTGTGACAATAACTTGTATTAAGTTCCTATCTTCTTCTTCTAGACCTGTCTTTTTGTTAACTAAACAGCCTTTATGTTTTTCTTTTCTACTTATTCGTTTCTTTCTGACTTCTTGCTCTGTCTCCTCTCTCTAAATTTTCCTTTTTTTCCATTAACCTCCCCCTCCCCCCGATTTATGCTGAGATGGGGTGGAAAGGGACAGATACACAGAGATTAATATTCTGATAGAATATTAATGGACCATAATATGGAATGTAGGAAAGTTCATGGAAAAATGCACAGATGGGGAAATGCAGGTTTCAGTCTGCTTGCTTGTACATGTATTTTTTTTGGCTCTTTCAGAGTTACAAGGACTCAGATCTTGGCCATGTTTTATTGTTTCTACATCACAGTGTTATTTCATGCAGGATTAAAAGAATAACAGAATTTCAGTATTTCCAGTTTGATCCTTGTCTGATGTATAAATCATCTCTATAATCATCTTTCAAATGATCACCTGAACTTGGATTCTGTTATACAAATTCAGTTAATGATAGAAGAGTGGTATGTAGCTACTCAGTGAGATTTTGATGACTTCAAAATGCCTTGGAACATGCTTATATTAGATGAAAACTTGAAAGCACATTAATTATGACAACTATTAAAACCAAAAATTGAATATATGCATGTTGTAAAAAAAAAATGTTTTCAGGGACAGTGAATGAACATTTTAATTCTTATTTTTCCCAAGTGTTCAATATTGTATATACACATATGTATATATATCTATAACTTGTATGATTTAAAAACAGCTTCCAGTTTTGGAAAGTTGTACTTTTCTAAGAATTTGTCCATTTCTTCCCCATTGTCCATTTTATTGGCATATAACTGCTGATAGTAGTCTCTTATGATCCTTTGTATTTCTATGTTGTCTGTTGTGATCTCTCCATTTTCATTTCTAATTTTATTGATTTGATTTTTCTTCCTTTGTTTCTTGATGAGTCTGACTAATGGTTTGTCAATTTTATTTATCCTTTCAAAGAACCAGCTTTTTGTTTTGTTGATTTTTGCTATGGTCTCTTTTGTTTCTTTTGCATTTATTTCTGCCCTAATTTTTAAGATTTCTTTCCTTCTACTAACCCTGAGGTTCTTCATTTCTTCCTTTTGTAGTTGCTTTAGGTGTAGAGTTAGGTTATTTATTTGACTTTTTTCTTGTTTCTTGAGGTATGCCTGTATTGCTATGAACTTTCCCCTTAGGACTGCTTTTACAGTGTCACGCAGGTTTTGGGTTGTTGTGTTTTCATTTTCATTCGTTTCTATGCAAATTTTGATTTCTTTTTTGATTTCTTCTGTGATTTGTTGGTTATTCAGCAGCGTGTTGTTCAGCCTCCATATGTTGGAATTTTTAATAGTTTTTCTCCTGTAATTGAGATCTAATCTTACTACATTGTGGTCAGAAAAGATGCTTGGAATGATTTCAATTTTTTTGAAGTTACCAAGGCTAGATTCACACCAGTCAGAATGGCTGCGATCCAAAAGTCTACAAGCAATAAATGCTGGAGAGGGTGTGGAGAAAAGGGAACCCTCTTACACTGTTGGTGGGAATGCAAACTAGTACAGCCACTGTGAAGAACAGTGTGGAGATTCCTTAAAAAACTGGAAATAGAACTGCATTATGACCCAGCAATCCCACTGCTGGGCATACACACTGAGGAAACCAGAATTGAAAGAGACACGTGTACCCCAATGTTCATCGTAGCACTGTTTATAATAGCCAGGACATGGAAACAACCTAGATGTCCATCAGCAGATGAATGGATAAGAAAGCTGTGGTACATATACACAATGGAGTATCACTCAGCCATTAAAAAGAATACATTTGAATCAGTTCTAATGAGGTGGATGAAACTGGAGCCTATTATACAGAGTGAAGTAAGCCAGAAAGAAAAACACCAATACAGTATACTAACGCATGTATATGGAATTTAGAAAGATGGTAACAATAACCCTGTATACGAGACAATAAAAGAGACACTGATGTATAGAACAGTCTTTTGGACTCTGTGGGAGAGGGAGAGGGGGGATGATTTGGGAGAATGACACTGAAACATGTATAATATCATATATGAAATGAGTCGCCAGTCCAGGTTCGATGCATGATACTGAATGCTTGGGGCTGGTGCAATGGGACAACCCAGAGGGATGGTATGGGGAGGGAGGAGGGAGGAGGGTTCAGGATGGGGAACACATGTATACCTGTGGTGGATTCATTTCGATATATGGCAAAACCAATACAATATTGTAAAGTTAAAAAATAAAATAAAATTTAAAAAAAAATGAGAAAAAAATTAAATTAAAACAGCTTCCAGAGTGGATAAAACAGGGAAGGCAACCCTCATACCCTGTGATGTGCCTCTTGCTTCTGGCCCTGTTGATAACATCCATCTCCAGCTTTCTGCTGTTTCCTACTTTGGACTTTAAGCTTCTGTTTCTACTAATAGGAAATAAATTTACACTTACAAAAGAACAAGAAAAAAGCTTTACACTTCATTAGTCTGTATAAAAATAGCTTTGACATGCAATGGCATAATCCTTAAATAGAAAGAAAGTCTTGGGAAGGTAAGCAAGATGTTTACTTTTAGAGGTGCTTTCTAAAATCTGGTATGTGGAAATTGCTTTCTGTAGGTAATACTATCCTTTCTAAGCATTAAGGATTAAACTTTTTGCATTTTTTACAGAAAGGACTCTTCTTTACAAGAAGTTTCTAATTAATGTGTGGTTAAACTTAGGTCATGCGTTGTGTGGAAACACATTCTAAGGGCTTTGAAAGCCTTTTTAAGATAATAGGAAATGTGTTTTGACTTAAATTGTGTCCCACAAAGACAAGAGATTAAAAACATTACTGCATTTTACCTTTCTGACTTAAAAGATATACTCTGGGGAGACCTTGAAAACGTCCTCCTTTACCAGACTCTAAATATAGAATGATGTAATCACCTGTGTTCTGTATGAAATATGCAAATGTTCTACTCCATCTTTTTTCTGCATATAAAATCAGAAATATATCTTTTAAAAATAAAAATATTGATGTTAGATTTAGAAATCTGACCTTTGCCAATGCTTAAAACAGTTCATTTAATTGTGATATATAATTTTGGGATTTATCTTTCAATTTTCCTAGACAGGAAAACAAAAAAAAAGAAAAAGTCATCTTTATGTAACTATAGAATTTTTCTTATCTTGACTGATTTTTGTTAGGAAATAAGTTACATAATGTGTTTCAGGTTCATTTATCAAACCAGAGGTTAGAATGTACAGTAGTATGAAATATTTAATGTCAAAAGATGAATATACACATTTACTGATAGCAAATGTTATCATCTTAAATAGTAGATAATATCACCTGATTTCTGAGATGTGTGCAAAAATTGGACAGAACGTGAATTTCCAGTAAAGATGCAATGGTTAGTCCATATTTTCTCAGAATAGCATTCTCAACCATATAGAATTCTTCTTAAGCTAACACATACATATCCTTCACAATAGGACTGTATGTAAGACCATACTAGATTAATTTGCTGTTAATAGTTTCCTGCTTATTAGAGTTAGCTTTAATTCTGCAGTATGATGGCTCAGTGGGTAAAGAATCCGCCTGCAGTGCAGGAGACTCAGGAGACGTGAGTTTTATCCCTGGGTCCGGATGATCCCCTTGGAGAAGGAAATGACAACCCACTCCAGTATTCTTGCCTGGGAAATCCCATGGACAGAGGAGCCTGGGGAGCTACAGTCCAAAGGGTGGCAAAGAGTCAGACATGACTTAGCAACTAAACACTCAACACAAGTGTTAGGCTTAATGAAATTTACCATGTTATAAATTAGTGAAAACATATATACCATTCTGTTGTATGCTATTATGACATTGTCATTTGATAGATCAAAAAGTGCTTGGATATTGGCCATTTGGCATAGTTCAATCACTATTATCATTAGCTGAGAGCTCCTGCTGGAATGTTTTTGTGGAGCTGTGTGCTAATACCATATGGTCTTCAGAAAGTTGTTTGATTCCTTGTTGGATTGTCAACTATATCTAAGTTGACATTCTGACAGAAATATCTCATGCAAAGAAGCCTGTGGCACTGTTTAACTTTCCAGAAGTCCAAGATAGGACCCAAGTCGAAGAAGATGAGTTTGGTTTCTGGGGATTTTTCCAGTGGTACAAAGGATATCATGGATTGCCTTTGTATGTAAACTTGCAATGAAACCCTAGACTGTTACTTCTTGGCTGAACCTGATTTAGTTTGTAGAATGGCATGGGAAGCAGCCCCAGTGATTAAGACTACAACCTATCACTGACATTAGAATAGAAGCTTCTTATCCAACAGTTGTCTATAAATAACATTTAAGACAGATATGTATGGCTAATAAAGATTTTCCAAAAAGCACCTAGGAAATGGATAAACAAATGTTATTACTTATTGATTAAAAAATGCCAATTGAGGTTACCTAGGATCTCCCAGTGTTGCATCTGAAATGCTGAGTCTGTAAGAGTAAAGGCCATTTTGAGATATTCTCTGTTTCTATCTGGGGCTTCCCTGATAGCTCAGTTGGTAAAGAATCCACATGCAATGCAGGAGACCCCAGTTTAATTCCTGGGTCAGGAAGATCCTCTGAAGTAGGGATAGGCTACCCACTCTAGTATTCTTGGGCTTCCCTTGTGGCTCAGCTGGTAAAGAATCTGCCTGCAATGTGGGAGACCTAGTTTGATCCCTGGGTTGGGAAGATCCCCTAGAGAAGGGAAAGGCTACCCACTCCAGTATTCTTGCTGGAGAATTCCATGGACTGTATAGTCCATGGGGTGGCAAAGAGTTGGACACGACTGAGCGACTTTCACTTTCACTTTCTGGTTCCAAAGAAGCTCACATCATCTGATATTATGTAATCATGGTATATTGGTACATAGCCAGAAGGTTAAGGATGAGCATAAGGATCCTGTCAGTTCAGTTCAGTTGAGTTCAGTTCAGTTGGTTAGTCCTCTCCGACTCTTTGCGACCCCATGAATCGCAGCACGACAGGCCTCTCTGTCCATCACCAACTCCCGGAGTTCACTCAAACTCACATCCATCGAGTCGGTGATGCCATCCAGCCATTTCATCCTCTCTTGTCCCCTTTTCCTCCTGCCCCAAATCCTTCCCAGCATCAGAGTCTTTTCCAATGAGCCAACTCTTCGCATGAGGTGGCCAAAGTACTGAAGTTTCAGCTTTAGCATCATTCCTTCGAAAGAATACCTAGTGCTGATCTCCTTTCGAATGGACTGATTGGATCTCCATGCAGTCCAAGGGACTCTCAAGAGTCTTCTCCAACACCACCGTTCAAAAGCATCAATTCTTTGGCTCTGAGCTTTCTTTACAGTTCAACTCTCACATCCATACATGACCACTGGAAAAACCATAGCCTTGACTAGACGGACCTTTGTTGGCAAAGTAATGTCTCTGCTTTTGAATATGCTATCTAGGTTGGGGAAACAGTGTCAGACTTTATTTTTTGGGCTCCAAAATCACTGCAGATAGTGACTGCAGCCATGAAATTAAAAAGGATCCTGTAGCTTTTGACAAAAGTTCTCAAGCATCGTTGCATATTATTGATGGATGATGATTGTTTTTTGTAGCGTAACAATAAATAGCAATGATACCTACATAATATCTTCCCACAAAGTCATTTGGCAACGAGAACATAATTATTTTGCTTTCCTCATTATACATCTTCAAGTCTTTCAAAAGAGTGTTGTTTACATGGTTGAGGTGGTCAGACCTGTGTGAAATGTGAGATGTGTGATTTGACTTCTTTCCTAAAGAAGAGCCTCCTCAGGGTGAAATTAATTCCCCCACAAGGATATAGTGACCAAAAAGGTATAAAATTGTGTCTTACAGAAATTTGGCAAGAGAGTATTTGTTCCTCTTTGAGGAACTTTGTAATTATACAGATGTCAGTATAACTCTAGTTGGATTTAGCTATTACATCAGTTGAGTAGAAATAATGTCCTTTTTCAGAGGAGAAAATGTGAGATCAGTCTTAAATATCAGTTAAAAGAAGCTGTCACTGAACCAGTTCCTGGACATCATTGCGCCTGTGTGCTCCGTTGCTTCAGTCACGTCTGACTCTTTGTAATTCTATAGGCTGCAGCCTGTCAGGCTCCTCTGTTTGTCGAATTTTCTGAGCAAGAATACTGGAGTGGGTTGCCATGCCCTCCTCTAGGGGATCTTCCCAACCCAGGGGTTGAATCTGCATCTCTTGCATTGCAAATGGATTCTTTACTGCTGAGACACTGGGGAGGCCCATTACATCATTAATGTAGCCCATTTAGATGCCAGTGCCTTGTACCTGCAGTTTGAAATTCTTGTATCACTTCAAATTTTCAGATTACTAGTGTGACCCTACTTTTAGGATTATAGGTGTAATAGCATATTTTAGTGACATCTTGATTATAATATTAACAGGGGAGGAATCTGTAGTAGGCTTCAGAACAATCTGTATTGTTCTGGTAAACATGAACATCTTGAGCATCTGAGCAAAGGAGAAAAAAAACGTAAAGTCAGAAATTGTATTTTAAGATTCACAATATTACCTACTCTGAAAACAATGTGTTCTTCAGGCTTTCCCTGGGGTTGCTTACTTTCTAATAGCTATTCCTTAAAGCTAGTCAAGTACTTTAATACATATGTGAAAATTATTCCTAGGCATTGGACTCCCAAGAACATTTTCATGATTGTCATTGATTGCCTTGAGTTCCAAGCCTAGACTGCTGCTGCTACATCGCTTTAGTCGTCCCCGACTCTGTGCGACCCCATAGACGGCAGCCCACCAGGCTTCCCCGTCCCTGGGATTCTCCAGGCAAGAACACTGGAGTGGGTTGCCATTCCTTCTCCAATGCATGAAAGTGAAAAGTGAAAGTGAAGTCGCTCAGTCGGGTCCGACCCTCAGCGACCCCACGGACTGCAGCCTTCCAGGATCCTCCGTCCATGGGATTTTCCAGGCAAAAGTACTGGAGTGGGGTGCCATTGCCTTCTCCGAAGCGTAGACTAGTCTCTTACAAATAAGTGTGTCTTAGCATGGTTTGATGCTAAAGCTCGATACAGTTCCAAAATGCCAGATGACATTGAGACATAAACAGTACAGTTCAAAAATGCACAAATTCCCATTAGAACTCAGTGAACTTTGATTCTAAAGCCACCATTGTCATGGAAACCAAGATTTTTTTAATAATTACTTTTAAGAGCAATTACCTTTATCAAATCTTAGGAGTATAAGCCTCTCAGAGCTCTGTTTCTTAAGTTTAATTTCTTGTTCTTGAATAGAATCATGTATGCAACTGTCTTTCATTTCTTTTTTTTTTTCTGCTATACATATATATTTACTTTGTTAGATTTGTACAATTTTTTTGTAACTTTTTGGTTGGGTATATATATATATATATATTTAATACAACTGCCTTTCTTTAATACATGTTCTATGATTGTAGATGAGCTGAAAAGCAAAATTGAGTGTGAATCCATTGAAGATTATTTTATACTATTTCTATTGTAGGTTTTATGTTTGGAAGTCCTCTCTTAATCAATACTTCAAATAATAATATGTTAGGATTAAATGCAGAGGATCCTACATTTCTTTTACCCTAAGCTAAAAAATACAGCTTATTCGTAAATTGTCAATATGGTTGTTCATAACAGTTGTCTTTAGTGGAAAAGTGAGTTTTTATTGTACATGAGGTGATTGTTGCTTTAATCACATAACAGGGCACATACAGGAACACTTCTCAGGAAGGCATTTGTTAAGTGCTCTGATGGCCTGAACTGACATTGAAATTACAGAGTCTCTTAGGTCTGTGTCAGTGACCTTGCCAAGGGCATCTGATATCCTTTGGATGTTGACCAAGGGACCTTGTACAAATAGATAAAATAAATTTATAAGAATATTTCAGAGAAGGGACCTCATGGTGGACTCATTCTCACAGTGATTTGACATATTCCTGGTTCCATCTAAAGCTTCTGTTGCAATAATCACAGCTCTGTGATAACTGTTTACAACCCACACGTTGCCAGACTTAACTGTCTCTAAGTCTGCATGTGCTTCTTTTGGATTTAAATAATTTGTGGAACTTATCCAACTGTCTGGGTAATGCTGTGAACCTTGTCATCGACAAGCAAAAGAATAAACTGAAATGATGATGCTGGCTATGGATGTTATATTGTCAGTTGTTGGAGGACTTAGCTGGCTTCTAGTGAATAAAATAATTAATTTTACTTAAATGAGTGGAATCTACAGACATGTCTTATCTTTTCTCAATCATATCACCCATGTTTTTACTTCTCTGTTGTCTCCCCATTGCCTGGCACCATAAACAATTGGTAAACATTTTTGAATAAATGAATATGTTGAAGATATACTTTTTAATTAAAGTACAGTTAACATACAATATTATATTCATTTGAGTTGTAAATCATAATGATTCAACGTTTAAATATATTACAGAATAATCATCCTGATAAATCTAGTAACCTCCTGTTCTATACAAAATTATTAAAGTATTACTGACTATATTCCTTTTGCTATATATTACATCCTTGTGACATTTATTTTATAAGGAAGTTTTTGCTATATATTACACCATGGTGACTATTTTATAAAGAAGTTTGTACTCTTCAGTTATTTCACTCAGCTCCCTGACCATCCCCCTCTAACAACCACTAGTTTGTCCTTTGTATCTATGCTTTTATGTTTTGCTTTGTTTATTTTTTAGATTTCATATATAAGTGAAATCATATGGTATTTTTCTTTCTTTCTGACTAATTTCACTTAGCATAATACCTTCTAGGTCCATTCATGGCAAGATTTCACTCTATTTTTAAGGCTGAGTAATATTCCATTGTATATGTATCCATTTGTCTATTGATGAGCCCTTAGGTTGTTTCCATACCTTGACTATTGTAAATAATGTTGAATTGAAGTCCATGTATCTTTTTGAATTAGTGTTTTTCTTGTTTTTTGAATAAATACCAAGAAGTAGAACTGCTGGATTGTATGGTAGTTCTGTTTTTAATTTTTTGAGGAATTGCCATATTGTTTTCCAGATTGGATGCAGAAGCATATATTAGAGTGTAACTGTTTTATATTAAGCCTGGCATTTCAGAGATTTATAAAATCCTAAAACAATGGTTGTCTTCTCACTAAATCTTTGTTTTGGAAAACATAATTCTTTTTCATAAAAATGTGCTAACATTTATTGTTATTTTTATGTGAATTAATCAAAACACTTGAAAGTTAGAAATTCAACCAAAAATGCAAGAATCAATAGTTGTAACTCACATTCTGATGTTCCTGGATGTCTGCAATGTTTTTTGAGACTGTAAATTGTTTTTGAGATAAAAAATCTGAGAGTTACTGGCTCAGAGAAGGGAAGTATATATTTGTGTTTGCGTGTGTGCTCACTCACTCAGGTTGTCCCACTCTTTGTGACCCTATGACAGTAGCCTGGCAGGCCCCTCTGCCGCTGGGTTTCCCCAGGCAAGAATACTGGAGTGGGTGGCCATGTCCTTCTCCGGGGATCTTCCCGACAAAGGGATTGAACCCAAGTCTCCTGCATTGGGAGGCAGTTTCTTTACCACTGAACCACCTGGGAAGCCCATATTTGTGTGTACAATAGCAATAACCAATTGTAATTTAAAATATAAAAAAAGTAAAATATCTAAAAATAGCCTTACAGGTCTATGTGAAGTATAATAAAAAATGCTCTATTTCAGAATATGAAAGAAGATTCAGTAATTGAAGATTCACACCATGTTATTTGATGGGAAGTTTCACTATCATAGTCGTATTCATTTTCCTTACTTAATTTATAGATTACACATATATCTAAATAGCAAAAATATTTTAAACCTGTGAAAATGAAAATTTCTATAAAATTTAACTAAATAATTCTAAAGTTTATGTGAGAATAATAGGTTAGTAGCTGCAAAAAATATTTTTCAACATTTTTAAGAAGACCTGCTTATCTGATATTATATTTATAGTAGAGAGTCGGATAAACAAAATCAGTGATCTCAAAACTAGCTTCATTGTGTGCTATGCATATATGTGTACATATGTATATTCATGTGCATTTAGTATATGTTAAAGTAAACATTAGCACTCAACTTCACTCACAATAAAGGACTGCTAAGGGTTGAATCACTGGAGAAGACTCTGATGCTGGGAGAGATTGAGGGCAGGAGGAGAAGGGGATGACAGAGGATGAGATGGCTGGATGGCATCACTGACTCGATGGATGTGAGTCTGAGTGACCTCCAGGAGCTGGTGATGGACAGGGAGGCCTGGTGTGCTGCGGTTCATGGGGTCGCGAAGAGTCGGACACGACTGAGCGACTGATCTGATTAGATCTGACTGCTAAGTCACTTCAGTCATGTCCAACTCTGTGCGACCCCATAGACAGCAGCCCACCAGGCTCCCCCTTCCCTGGGATTCTCCAGGCAAGAACATTGAAGTGGGTTGCCGTTTCCTTCTCCAATGCATGAAGGTGAAAAGTGAAAGTGAAGTCGCTCAATCCTGTCTGACTCTTAGCGACCCCATGGACTGCAGCCTACCGGGCTCCTCCATGCATGGGATTTTCCAGGCAAGAGTACTGGAGTGGGGTGCCATCGCCTTCTCCGACAATAAAGGACATATAAATGTAAACAATTCCTATCAGTTCAGTTAAGATGGATTATTAATATTAGAAGTAAATAACATTTGTAAATTGCTGTGGGGGCAATTATAAATTGTAACTGCCTTCTTGGATAGCTTCTTGCTACTATATATCAAGTGCTTTAAAATATTCATAATCTTCAATGTGGCAAATTTATTTCTAGTAATCTCTTCCACAAAAATATTCAGAAATGAAAAAAAATATTTATACACAAATATGTTCATAACAGCAGTTTTCATAATAAGACAAATTTTAGAACAGCATGTATATCTATGTATATGGCAGTGATTAAGTAAATGTGGTAATTGCAAGGAAAACCACATGTAGAATAATATTAAATAAAAATAGAGAATACATTTCATATAGTGCATAAGTCAGGCTATGTAGAGTGTATAACAGAATACCTGGAGTAGACACCTTAATACATTAACTGTAGTTGTCTCTCAATTCTGAATTTGTGAATAATTTGTACTATCTTCTTTATTCCTTTCTGTATTTTCCTAAACTTTTTAAACAGTGAATACATACTGTTGTTAAAGTAAATAAAAGCTTACAATTCAATAAACTATTGAAGTTTCAACCTATAGATTAAGACAAGTCAGACAAATGAAATTTTATATTGCCTTTCAGTTTGAGATTACCTGCTCTTCTCCATCTGACAGTAAGTTCTTTGGGTAGTACGTCCAGTTGTCCAGTGGAGTTTTTGTCCATTTGCCAATAAACTGTATGACTTTAAACAAGTCACTTTACCTCTCTAGGTCTTTAATTTCCTTGCCTATCAAATGAAGTTCCTTCCAATTTTAAAGTCTGGAAATTACGTGATAAATATTTAAAAACTATATTTCCAACAGAAATGTCTTTGGCCACAATCTGTATGTATCTCTTTCACCATACATTTTCTCCTTATTCTCTTCTGTATTTGTGTTTCTGGAGCTCTGTCTCTCCTCCCTAACATCTGATGATTGAGAAGGGATTATAATATCATCTTTCTGTCTGTCTCCCAGTATTACTGCTCAAGGCAGCATCTAGATTCTAGTGTTCTTGTATGAATATTGTTGACTGTCATTTACAAGTCATTGGTGATGTACACTGTCATAGAATTTATAAAAATCTGTAGAGATTCTAAGAATCTTGATATCAATGGATTGACTTAAGCTTGATCAGATCAGATCAGATCAGTCGCTCAGTCGTGTCCGACTCTTCGCGACCCCATGAACCACAGCACGCCAGGCCTCCCTGTCCATCACCAGCTCCCGGAGGTTACCCAGACTCACACCCATCAAGTCAGTGATGCCATCCAGCCATCTCATCCTCTGTCGTCCCCTTCTCCTCCTGGCCTCAATCCCTCCCAGCATCAGAGTCTTCTCCAATGAGTCAACTCTTCCCATGAGGTGGCCAAAATACTGGAGTTTCAGCTTTAGCATCATTCCTTCTAAAGAAATTCCAGGATTGATCTCCTTCAGAATGGACTGGTTGGATCTTCTTGCAGTCCAAGGGACTCTCAAGAGTCTTCTCCAACACCACAGTTCAAAAGCATCAATTCTTCGGCGCTCAGCCTTCTTCACAGTCCAGCTCTCACATCCATACATGACCACAGGAAAGACCATAGCCTTGACTAGGCGAACCTTTGTTGGTAAAGTAATGTCTCTGCTTTTGAATATGCTATCTAGGTTGGTCATAACTTTCCTTCCAAGGAGCAAGTGTCTTTTAATTTCATGGCTGCAGTCACCATCTGCAGTGATTTTGGAGCCCAGAAAAACAAAGTCTGACACTGTTTCCACTGTTTCCCCATCTATTTCCCATGTAGTGATGGGACCAGATGCCATGATCTTCGTTTTCTGAATGTTGAGCTTTAAGCCAACCTTTTCACTCTCCACTTTCACTTTCATCAAGAGGCTTTTTAGCCCCTCTTCACTTTCTGCCATAAGAGTGGTGTCATCTGCATATCTGAGGTGATTGATATCTCTCCCAGCAATCTTGATTCCAACTTGTGTTTCTTCCAGTCTAGCATTTCTCATGATGTACTCTGCATATAAGTTAAATAAACATGGTGACAATATGCAGCCTTGACATACTCCTTTTCCTATTTGGAACCAGTCTGTTGTTCCATGACCAGTTCTAACTGTTGCTTCCTGACCTGCATACAGATTTCTTAAGAGGCAGATCAGGTGGTCTGGTATTCCCATCTCTTTCAGAATTTTCCATAGTTTATTGTGATCTACACAGTCAAAGGCTTTGGCATAGTCAATAAAGCAGAAATAGATGTTTTTCTGGAACTCTCTTGCTTTTTCCATGATCCAGCGGATGTTGGCAATTTGATCTCTGGTTCCTCTACCTTTTCGAAAACCAGCTTGAACATCAGGAAGTTCACGGTTCACATATTGCTGAAGCCTGGCTTGGAGAATTTTGAGCATTACTTTACTAGCGTGTGAGATGAGTGCAATTGTTCGGTAGTTTGAGCATTCTTTGGCATTGCCTTTCTTTGGGATTGGGATGAAAACTGACCTTTTCCAATCTTGTGGCCACTGCTGAGTTTTCCAAATTTGCTGGCATATTGAGTGCAGCACTTTCACAGCATCATCTTTCAGGACTTGGAATAGCTCCACTGGAATTCCATCACCTCCACTAGCTTTGTTTGTAGTGATGCTTTCTAAGGCCCATTTGACTTCACATTCCAAGATGTCTGGCTCTAGGTCAGTGATCACATCATCATGATTATCTGGGTCTTGAACCTCTTTTTTGTACAGTTCTTCTGTGTGTTCTTGCCACCTCTTCTTAATATCTTCTGCTTCTGTTAGGTCCACACCATCTCTGTCCTTTATCGTGCCCATCTTTGCATGAAATGTTCCTTTGGTATCTCTGATTTTCTTGAAGAGATCCCTAGTCTTTCCCATTCTGTTGTTTTCCTCTATTTCTTTGCATTGATCACTGAAGAAGGCTTTCTTATCTCTTCTTGCTATTCTTTGGAACTCTGCATTCAGATGTTTATATCTTTCCTTTTCTCCTTTGCTTTTCGCTTCTCTTCTTTTCACAGCTATTTGTAAGGCCTCCCCAGACAGCCATTTTGCTTTTTTGCATTTCTTTTCCATGGGGATGGTCTTGATCCCTGTCTCCTGTACAATGTCACGAACCTCATTCCATAGTTCATCAGGCACTCTGTCTATCAGATCTAGGCCCTTAAATCTATTCTCACTTCCATGGTGAAGGGCAATTCCCTGTTCCTTGTCATCTTAGCCTGTATTGTTGAACCTTGCTGATTTTATCATGAGTTTGAGCAAACTCAGGGAGATGGTGAAGGACAGGGAAGCCTGGCACACTGTAGTCCCTGAGGTCGCAGTGTCGGACACGACTTAGCAATTGAACAACAACAACTGATTTTATACTCTATACTGTTGTACATAATCCAGGATTGGATACTTATATTTACCATTCAAAATGACTAGCATTTTGGAAAAACTTGTTGTTCTTTTTTGATGAAGCTATTATATACTACTTAAACTGTAGTTGGCAATCTGATATTTTTAACTCTCTGTTGCTTATTAAAATTATTGCTATATTTAGTTGTTAATTCAAATAAATTTCTAACAATGGTACTGGATGACATTATGAATGCATATCATAACACTATATATGATAAACTTTATGCAGATCCATTCTCTTGATATCAAAGATACTTTTCTTATAATTTAATGTATTCTTTAGTGTAAAGTTTTAATCTATAGTGTATACTTTAAATGGAAGAGTAGACCTTAGAGTTGATGCTTTCTGACTAATTGGTTGTCTGGGGGGAATATATGTTGTTTGATGTCTCCATGTATTCCTGTGTACTGATAAATTTCTTTTTAAACTTGCAGCAAATAGTGGCAGCAATAAATGCAGGGATTATACCTTTAGGAAACACCTCCAATCAAATCAGTCACTGGGATTTGGGAAGTTCCTTCTTCTTTGCTGGCACTGTTATTACAACCATAGGTAGGAGACAACTTATTTTGTTGTTTAATTTTGGTACAGCTTGTGAGTTAAAAGTCATTTGTTTGAATTTTTTTACAGTTGGTCAAAATGGTCTTGTCAAGGTAGAAAACTAGAGTCTAGTAAATTGATTTTGAAAAGAGAGTTTAAACGTTTGAACAAAGGAATGATGAAAATGAATTACTGATTCAGAATACCGAATTGTTTAAAATCCACCCAAAACTCAGGAGCAGTTCAGTTGAGTCCTTTGACTAATGGACAAGAACATCAAGAAATGGCTTGAAATGATGATTTTGGTAGAGGGGACAAGTAGTTTAAAAATTTCCTGCATCTTTGATTCTTTAGTACAGAAAGAAATGATTTGAGTATAGTTTTGACATTCTTTTTATGAAGTTCTTATTGGATATCACTTTCTTCAACTTATAAAATTTAACTCTACATTTTAGCAGATTGTTCTATTCTTATGTGGTTGTCTATTATGATTGCTTCAGACCTTTTTATGCATTATGTTTTTCCAGTAACACAAATCTGTAAAAAATTAACAGTGACATATGAGGATTACAAAAAGAATGAAACTTTAAGCCCTTGACCTTTTATCTTTTCCTCACGTTGAATGTCATAGTGTTTGAAAGTGGAACATGGTCTCCTTTTTGGGACTGATTGCATCTACTCAGCACCCCCTAGGCAGCAGAATGGTTACATGTAGGCAACTTCTCTTCTGTTGTTCTTCAGTGCCCAAGAAATATTCCGAGGATTTAATGCAGACCCCATAGTGAAAGCTATGCTTGCCATGCTGTGAGAATTGGGAGGGGTTACGGCTATCTTATTTCACGGAAGGAGGTAGGTTTAAAGCACAATTTTCAACGAAGGGAAGAAAATGGACCCATCACAGTTATGCAGAAAATATGTGTGCAAAAGGAATTCTTCTCTTGCACATATGCTTGTGATGAGATTTCCTCTCATGAGCCTGACCTCTGATTTGGGCACGTGAATTAATTTTTTAAAGGCTTTAATTTTATTGTTTGCCATTGGTAGATTATGAAGTGCCTACAGTTTTCAAATGAGTACTTCTATCAAAGTCCTGAGTAAGAGAACACGGACAGTTTATGGATGAACTCTTGCTTAAATTTTCCTTTGAGAGGAATTTGTAGTGTCCTGTCATTATGGATCCACTGTAATGCCTTTTTGTGCTGAATCACTTGCCAGTGAAATAAATACCTTAGCATGTCGATGTTTGCCTTTGTTAAGAGGTCAAAGAACTATGTTTACTCTTAAATTTCCATTGGCTAGGTCAAAAGTTGTGTGGCTGTGAAAATCTGGAAGAATGGCAACCTTGATTTCTAACCATAATAATAGGTTAACTATGGAGCTTAGACGGCTTGGCCATTTCTACTATGGAAATAACTGTTTATTGGGTAAACTACTTAGAGTCTGGAAGGAAAAAAAAGCTCACAGACAGAGTGAGAAAGGTTTGTTTCTGCCCAGTGAAAACTCAAAAAGTCCACGTTATAGCTCATCGTGACCACCACTAAATTATTCTCCAAGAGACTTAGTCATTATACAGACTTACTGTTGCATCCTGTGTTTATAAACAGTCTCATTTTTTGAATCCCAAATTCAGTAAGTTTTGCAGACATATACTTCAACACATGAAAAAAAATAAACCATTATTACCAGCCTTACCCCAAATTATAGCCATTAAGCACAGTAGCTGATTATTTAGGTTGTTTAGGTAGCTCCCTGACAGCCCACATCTCTTACTGTTCTACCTCAGGCTTTAATCTGAGGTTGATTAAGTCATTCTAGGTCAGCGACATTTACTCCATGGTCTTCTACTCTAAGGTCAAGGCAGTCTGCTCTGACCTTAAGACTAGTTTTATGGTCTAGGGCAAGATAAACGTTTGGCCTTTTTCATAAGTCTCCATTTGACATCCAAGTCATTATTTAATAAAATTCAGTATAATTATTAATATTGCTAATAATTGGCTGACCTTTGAAGTGGTTTTTAGAAATTGAGGAAATTGTAACTTCTAGCACTAAGCTGCATTGCAGTAGTTGTTTAAACAATAAACTTGAGACAGTCTGGGAGAATCAGTTTCAGTGGCTTCTTGTAGGGTGCCTGATACAGGCAGTGTTTCATGAAGCTGAACTGACTGACACTGTCCCAGATTTTTTTGCTCAGTGTAGACAATTTATCTAAGAAGTCAAAGTGACCCTTACTATTCATTGCAAATATGCCAAAGAGAAGTTCAGTTATACAAAATAGAATGTTAAATTTAAGGTCTAACTTAAGAGAATCTCTTCATATATCTTTATGCTCTTTTCAAAACCATACCCTTCCAAACCCTTCACAAATCCCATTTCACAGTGGCACAGACTAACGTACATTGTCGACAATTCTCTCTCTCATTCCTTACTCCCAGTTCATCAGTCAATCCTGCCGGCTATGCCTTTAAAGGAGATCTAGAATTTAACTACTGCTCCCCTTTCAAACTGCCATCATTTTGGCCCACGCCGGCATCATCTCAGCGCCAGCATCCCCGTATAGAGAAACCTTCGGCCCAGAAATACTCTCTGGATTCCAACTAATTCAGAGCAAACACTGTTCTCCATTGCTTAGGTCATCTAGTAAGATGGACATTCTGGGATTTTTGTGTATTTGAGTCTTTTCTGTATCCCCCAATGCCTGACACATAGTGGATGCTTAATAATTATTTTTGGAATTAAAAACAGATGGAGTTTCTAAATGAGATGAAGTATAGCTTGTTGGGAATTATATAACATTCAATTGATAACTTATTACACTAAATTCTTAATTCCTTAAACAGGTTACTAACATTTTTGCTCATTTATTTATTCAGTAAATAATAAAACATGATTTGTCTGCCATTGTAAAGATAAGAGGTAAATTATTTGGGCCCAAGTGGCACGCAGACCAGTCAGGGAGATCAGTAGGCAAATTGTCATTTACCATATAGCCTGCCAGGTGCTATGGCTTAAGGGCATTTAACGCAAATGTACTGGGAAGATCCCCTGGAAAAAGAAAGAATACTGGCAACCCACCAGTATTCTTGCCTGGAGAATTCCAGGGACACAGGAGCCTGGCAGGCTACAGTCCATGGGGTCACAAAGAGTTGGACACAACTGAATAACACTACACTTCAGGTAATTAAAGGCATTAATAAAATGAGAGCTTTGTAGGCATCAGGGGTTCATGTGGGAAAGATTAGGGGTAACAGAGAGTATGATCTGTTTAGGAACTATTGTTGAGTTGCTCAGTCGTGTCCAATTCTTTTTCAGCACTATGGACTGTAGCCCACCAGACTCCTTTGTCCATGGGATTTCCCAGGTAGAAATCCTGGAGTGGGTTGCCATTTCCTCCTCTAGGGGAATCTTCCTTACCCAGGGATCGAATGTGCACCCCCTGCATTGCAGGCAGATTCTTTACCACTGCACAACCTGGGAAGCCCGTTTAGGAATTACAGGCCATCCAAAATGGTTGTTTGTAGTTGAAGGGATTCATCTTTAGGACTGTGTAAATCAAGTCAACATAGTAGCTCCTACTGAAATCTATGCTACTTTTGCTGCTGCTGGGAGTGTAAAAGGAAATAAGAACACAGTTTTGGTTTGCAATCTAATTTGGGAGATAAAATTTACAGTTAGGAAATAATGGAACAATAACAGAAATAGGTCTTGTGGAATCAAATATTACATGGAATGATTGTTTCAGTGCTATAGGAAGAGAAAAAGGAAAGAACATGTGGGCTAGAACAGGGGGAAAAGGCTTAATTAGAGAAGTTGAGTTTGAGCTATGCCTTGAAGAAAATGTTTTGGTTTAGATTGGTGGAGGGAATAAAAGCCTCCTGGTCTGTGAGAGAGCTAAGCAAAAATGCCAAGAGAGAATGAGCCTGACTTATTTTGAAGACAGAGAAGTATTCAAGTAGACCAGAGGAATTGTTTAACCGGGTAGTGGGAAATGTTATTGACTGATTCAAATGGGAAAAACACAGTTGAATATAGTTTGGTTTTTGAGAAGTTTGGACCTACTGTACTAAGACAAAACAAAGGAATTTTTTGTTTTTTTGGAAAGTGAGTTGATAGGTTAAAAGTAGCCGTAGAAGACGCATCTGTCTGGAATAGAATATGTGGAGACAGACAGTGAGGGAACAGCTAAGAGGCCTTTACCGTGATCCACAGAAGAGTCAGAGTATTGACTGGGCGGACGGGAGCTGGTGTTGAGAAATGGGATTAGGACAAAAGGTTGGAATAATTAGATGCAAGAATCAACAGGCCTTGGGGAGCAATGCAATGAAGACAGAGGTGTCAAAACGTTGACTATTGAAATGAACATTTAGGCAGCAGGTCAGTGCAGTTCACGGGCAGTGCTAGTTGGGGCTGTGAAGAAAAAGAAGCTTTAAAAAAAATGGTCAATTAAAATAAATACACTGATTTTATTTTAAATGGCTGAAAATTTATACATGTTGTTGTTTTAGGAAGCTTCATTTTAGTTGTTTGCCTTCCTCAATTTTTATTTGTTGGTTTATTCTTTAATTCAGACAGACTAGAGAGACAAGGTAAACAGGCTCCCTCCTGGAGTGCTTGGCTTTGAGGAAACCCCAAATCAGTCAGTGCCCTGAAAAACAAGACCATTATCAATGGTGATAAGTGCTCCATAAAAGTTTGTGTGTGTGATGGAGAGTCGATAGTGGAGCCAGAGTAAGGAGTGGGAGGTGCTCTAGAGCAGACTGATTCAAGAGCTCTCAGAGCAGGTAACGGTTAAGCTAAAGATTAAAGGATGAAACAAAATCAGCCAGGGAACCAACGTACATGCGTGTGTGCTCAGTCGTGCCCAACTCTTTGCAACCCCATGGACTGTAACCCACCAAGCTCTTCTGTCCATGGGATTTCCCAGGCAAGAACACTGGAGTGGATTGCTGTCTCCTTCTCCAGGGAGATCTTCTCGACCCAGGAATCGAACCTGTACCTCCTGAAATTGGCAAGCCTTGGCAGGTGGATTCTTTACCGCTGAGCCACCCGGGAAGCCCAAGTCAGGAAGAGAAGAATGCAGAGATGAGTTCAGGCAGAGGGCACAGCGTGGCAAAGGAGAAGCAAGGTTAGCAAGATGAACGTGGGCCGGAGCATGTTAGGACGTGATAGTTGCGACAATGTCCTCAATTCAGTGGGAAGCCAAGGAAAAATTTCAGCAGAAGAGAGTCCTAATGTGACTCATGTTGCTGTTCAGAGGGCAAAAGGGAAAGCAGGAAGGACATTGCGAAGGTATTGCATTAATCCATAAGAGAGAAAGCAACAAAGAGATGGTCATGCTGAGTGAAGTAAGTCAGACACAGAAAGACGGATGTCATATGAGATAGCTTATATGGGGATGTATGTTAGTCACTCAGTAGTGTCCGACTCTCTGTGACCCCATGGACTCCAGCCCACCAGGCTCCCCTGTCCATGGAATTTTCCAGGCAAGACTACTGGAGTGGTTTGCCATTTCCTTCTCCAGGGAATCCTCCCAACCCAAGAACCAAACCCAGGCCTCCTGCATTGGAGGCAGACCCTCTACAGTCTAAGCCACCAGGGAAGTCCCAGTAGCTGCTGCTGCTGCTGCTAAGTCACTTCAGTCGTGAGAGTATATATGAACTTATTTACAAAACAAAAATAGAGTCATGAATGTAGAAGACAAACTTAGAGTCACCAGAGGATAAGGGAGGGGAGAAGGATATACTGGGAGTTTGGGACTGACAAATACACACTACCATATATAAAATAGGTAAGTAATAAGGACCTACTGTATAGCTCAGGAAACTCTACTCAGTACTCTGAAATGGCCCATATGGGAAAATAATCTAGCAAAAAGAGTGGATATATGTGTTTGTATAACTGATTTTTGAAATTGACACAACATTGTAAATAACTATATTCCAATAAATTTTTTTTTTCCAAAGGAGAGTTTATGAATGGAAATATACTTGTCTCTGAGAATGGTGCCATGGGAAGTTTAATGTTTTACATTTTAAGTTATTTTAAAGCTAATAAGAAATCACTTAAACTCTAGGAAAGTCTGTTGGCAAAAGTGATGTAATGGAAAACTGTATTCTATTTTGAGGTCAATTTAAAGATTAGAATAAGATGTAAGGTGATTTTGTTCCCAGAAGGCATTAAAATATAATAAAATTTTCCCCAGTGGAAAGTAAATTGAAATGCCAGAGCCAGGATTTGCCCAAGCTTATCACTGAATCATCATGATCTCTGAGTGTCAGAATGTGAATAACGAGATAGCACTGTGGTCTATAGCAACTTCAGAATCTCAAAGCATCATGTTAGGTCTTATGGAAAACATTTCCTCGGAGTCATGTTTCTTGTATTTACAAAGGACTCTTGTTTTCTTCTCCTTGAGTTATAGAGATTGGATTCAAGTATATAATTTCTATGTTTAGTCTTTCTGTATTTTGAACCAACCACCGAGTCTCTCAATTTCCTTATACCTTGATTGAATTATTGAATTGCTGACGCTGTTAGGACAATGGTCACAGATTTTCTGCAAGCTCCTGTTTCACTTGTTTAGCGTAATGCTTATGTGAGTAGACAAAAAGCAGAAAAAAAAAAAAAAACTAGAGTGTAGTTTAAACAAACAATTCCTGATAAAAAGAAAAGGTCAATTTTGAAAATGCCAAGAGTATATTGAAAAGTGTAAAGCCTTATGCATATCTTTATCAGGGAATCTAGGACCTTCCTGTTGGAAATGATAAAAAAACAAACAAACAAAACCTATAGCTTAAAAGGTGAGGAAAAAGTTGTAAGAGCTTTTCTGTACAATTGTGTTATCTCATGAAACCACTAACTGGACTTGGAAATGAGCAGACTTAAGGCAGTGGGGTGTAGAATTTGACAGCCAGCATTTTCCTGGGGGTGATTCATTGCAGCTTTGGTTGTTAGGTGCAATCTTATTTATTTGGTATACCTGTAATTCGGTGGCATTTCACGAGTCTCTTTGATATTCTCTGAGAACTGCATATTGGATTTTGGGAACCCATTTTAAAGGAAAGCTGAACTTCTTTCAGGCAGCTTAAAAGGTGAATTATCTTGCAAGGTGACTTCCAGCTCTGACTACACAATCTCCTTGCATTTTTCTTTATACCAGTTTGTTAAAGTAGATTATTCTTTTGCCAAAATCTGTAATTCTAATGCTGTGCAGTTGAAATTCAGAAGTTCAAATTAAGAAACTGTTTTGGGTCATTGCTGCTCTGTTTCTCTTCTAATCTACTAAAATGAACAAAAGGAAAATCTGTCTCAAGATATTTACATATATATATATATATATATATATATATATTTCCTACCATTCAGAATCTTCACATAGGTGTATTTTCTAAGTTAAAATACATTTCTTTCTCAGAGAACAAAAATGCCTTCTGAACAGTAGTTAAGTTTTCAGAGTGTAAAATTGTATTTCATAGACAATAAAGCAAAATTTTTACTTAAAAAGTGTTAAAGACTCTAAAGCAATAATAATAAAATAGATTAGTCATCTTCTTTTCTCATTGTGTATGTTAGTGTGTATGTTAGCCACAAAGAGGTTTAATTCAGAGCACTGAGTCCTTAGACTCCTATGCTAGTTGGAAGGAGTGTTATGGATGTAGCCTTCCCAGGAGTGAGGCAGTGTTTATTATTATTATCTGTGGTAGTAGAATGCAGAGCAAACAAGTGTAGATATAAAAGAAACTGGAAGTGCCAGTGAGAGGAGGCCTATGGTATCAGCATAGTAGTCATCCATAGCTTGGGTGTATTCAAGGCAGAAATTGCTTATATTCTGAAACAAAATAAACTTTTATATATTTCTGCCTACTTTCAAAAAGTTTGCGTTAACATATTTTTATCTTCTGGAAAGCAATCACTGTTAAACGGTGTGATTGTGAAATTACCTTAAAGTTGGAAGCAAAGAATTGTCATGAAGTTCATGCCCTGAATAAATACAGAATCTATTTTTAATCTTGTCTTTTCTCCTTTCCCAACCACTGACATGCAGTTCGCTTGTCATACATTATAGGTTTTAAAGTACATATGATTGACTCCTAAATATGCAAGTATTGCTCAGAATGTGATTAAAACTATAGGTGGGATGATTATCAGAAAAACATTTTTTTTAATTGTCTCAAATACTGCATTTGATAGGGAAGGAATGTAATAACATTTGTCTGGGCCTGTCTACTTTAAGCTAGTAATTATACTACATACTTGTTTTCTTCCCAATCCTCAAAAAAAAAAAAAAAAAAAAGATCTAGACTTGTGCAATCTTACTCTTGGAAATTGGCATTGTTATTTATGTGGTACTGAAAGTATAACATGATATATGCAAAAGAAGTACCTGTGCCAAATGAGGTTCATGAGTAATTATTGTGGTTTGTGTGCACATAAGTTACAATGCAAATAATTAATTTTAAACAGAAAAGAATTCCAGGCAGCCATCTTTTGGTTCTAAAGTACCACTGGAGGAAATATTGATCATATAAACTTTTGAAAGTCACAGTTCAGTTCAGTTCAGTTCAGTCACTCAGTCGTGTCTGACTCTTTGCAACCCTATGGACTGCAGCAGGCCAGTCCTCCCTGTCCATCACCAACTCCCGGAGCTTGCTCAGACTCATGTCCATTGAGTCAATGGTACCATCCAACCATCTCATCCTCTGTCGTCCCCTTCTTCTCCTGCCTTCAATCTTTCCAAGCATCAGGGTCTTTTCCAGTGAGTCAGCTCTTCACTTTAGGTGGCCAAAGTATTGGACTTTCAGCTTCAGCATCAGTTCTTCCAATGAATATTCAGGACTGATTTCCTTTAGGACGGACTGATTGGATCTCCTTGCAGTCCAAGGAACTCTCAAGAGTCTTCTCCAACACCACAGTTCAAAAGCATCAATTCTTCAGTGCCACAGGTCTCAAAAATGCATGTTAATCACTAATCTTAAACTTCTTTCCCTATTAACTTTATTTTTAAAGCAAAAACAACAAACAAGTGGACAAGTTTGGTTGATATGTTGTGCCTTTCCTCTCTAAGTTTAAGTTTCCCTTATTGTAGATGCTAACAAAGAATTTCCAAAGGCAAGCAGCAAGAGAAAGAAAAAGAGAGGGTATGGAATAAATCATGATCCGCTTAAGCAGCTCCTATTCAAACAATGCAGGTTTTAATAGGTCACTTCATTGCTACCTGTAGATGACTTAATAGAAACTCTGTTTAAATTTCATTTGATGCATAAAAAAACAGATGTAGACATGACCTCCTAATAAATATTATACTGCAAATCAATGAAGTTCTGTATGTATTCATGCTACTTTTACTTACATTGTACCTCTCAAAATGAAAATATTTCTCCCTATTTTTTTAAAGAAGTGATGCAGGAGAAGGAACATCAGATTTCATTTCAGAGAAGTTGTTTAGGTTTTGTCTTTACTGCTAACTAGGGTTGTGTTGTTTTAAGCAAATCATAGTTCTTCTATTATCCTGAATTTTCTTCTTCATCAAAGAGGGCTAGTGTTTCTCACAATCAAAATTGTTGTGAAGGTTAAATAAACATGTATGTAAAAACAGTTTGTACACTGAATGACAGTATAATAAATTGAAACTAATTTTGTTACTAGGGTAATTTTTATTTTATTATTAAACTTTATATTAAATTTATTTACATTACTAATGTTAACAAAGAAAGTTCATTCTTTCTTAAAGATTTGATCCATTCATTTTAATTATTATAATATTTATAATGTTGCCTTCACATACTTAAGGTGTGCTCAAACCAGTTATTCTCACAATGCTCAGTGTTAGATTTGACTGGTTTCTTCATCTAGTTAATTTGTACTTTGATCTAATGAAATGAGTTGATTTTAATGACATTTAGGTGGCCTAAAATGTGATCATCAGAATAATATATAATGAAGCAAGGTGTTAACTATTAGTTGAGACTAATAAAAGTTAGTGAAAATCAGACAGTCATGTACGACTCTTTGTGACCCCATGGACTGTATGTAGCCCACCAGGCTCTTCTGTCCATGGAATTCTCCAGGCCAGAATACTTGAGTGGGTAGCCATTCCCTTCTCCAGGGGACGGACCCAGGGATCAAACTCGGGTCTCCCACACTGCAGGCCGATTCTTTACCAACTGAACTACTATTTGTATAAATGTTTTTCTATATCATTTTAAAAAATCTGGGCCTCTGTATTAGTATCTGCCAAGTTATTTTCTGTAGTAAACAACCCTCACATTTTGTTGGCTTTACAGAATTAAACGTTTATTTCCTGATCACATTGTATGTCCAGTGTGGATCAATGGGAGGGCCCTGCCTTGTAAGAAGGAGAGCGTGGAAAACTGACCTCTGGCTGATCATGCTTTGTGTGTGTGAACACACTGTGTTTACCAACATGACATTAGCCAGACTACCTTCAAGAGGATAGGTGGGGAAGTGCTCTCCTGCCCTGTGATCAGAAGAACCAGGGTATTTTCTGACAGCCCTAATAACTTCCACAAGCAAATATACTAATTAGATACTTCCTTGAATGTTATTTGATAATCAAAGTAATTAAAGATGATAACAAAATATAGTTTGTATTTTAATTCGCTTTTTCAAACTGTGTCTCCTTAACTCCATCACTGCAATAGGATTTTCATTTTTCACATCTAATATTGTGCTACTGAAGGAGATGGTGTTCCAAATTTACCTCCCTCTACAGTGTTTCATCAGTGTTACTATCTCAAAATGAAAATAAGAATCAATATATAAAATTATAGTTTTAGTTTCTTGGCAGAGATTTCACTGTCACTCATTAGTGATATTGTATAATGTTCCATTAGCATTTAGAGTAAAGTCACCTTTTGATATACATGGAAGAATTGACTCCAGAACCCCCACAGGTACCCAAATCCATAGATACTCAATTCTCTTATATAAAATAGTACAGTGTTTGTATATAACCTAGAGATTATACTTTAACCCATATAGTTTAAATCACTTCTTGATTAATTTTAATACCTAATGTAAATGCTATGTAAGTAGTTGTAAATATAAATGCTATGGAAATAGGTGCCAGCATTTGCCAAATTCAAGTTTTGCTTTTTGGAACTTTCTGGAATTTTTTTTTTTTTTCAAATATTTTTGATCCATGGTTCATTAAATCTTCAGATACAGAAACCAAAGATATGGAGGGCCAACTGCATTTTATTAATGATCACTTATCAAGGTCAAAATTACAATGATACAAAAATAGTAAAACCGTTTAGGAAAATAAATTAAACAACTAAGTTTACCTCTGATGTAGAAGCGAAATAATGCAGCGGTCAGCAAACTATGACCCTGTGGGCAAAATCCAACCTTGCTTCTGTTATGGAATTAGAACACAGCTGCTGCTGCTGCTGCTAAGTCGCTTCAGTCATGTCCGACTCTGTGCGACCCCAGAGACAGCAGCCCACCAGGTTCCCCATCCCTGGGATTCTCCAGGCAAAAACACTGGAGTGGGTTGCCATTTCCTTCTCCAGACTGTTAGTAGCTGCTGCCCCTGCTGCTAAGTCACTTCAGTCATGTCCGACTCTGTGCGAGCCCAGAGACGGCAGCCCACCAGGCTTCTCTGTCCATGGGATTCTCCAGGCAAGGACACTGGTGTGGGTTGCCATTTCCTTCTCCAAAGCATGAAAGTGGAAAGTGAAAGTGAAGTCGCTCAGTCGTGTCTGACTCTTAGTGACTCCATGGACTGCAGCCTACCAGGCTCCTCCATCCATGGGATTTTCCGGGCAAAAGTACTGGAGTGGGGTGCCATTGCCTTCTCCAGAACACAGCTATGTCCACTTTATTTAGTACTGTCTTTGGCTACCTTCATGCTATAATGGCAGAGTTGAATAGTACATCAGAGGCTGTATGGCTGCAAAGCTGAAAATTTTACTATCCTGCCCTTTATAGAAAACATTTGCCAAGCACTGGACTGAAGAACATAAAGCAAAGAAAAAAAAATATACAATTTGTAACTAGAAGACCTGGGTTTTTCCTGATTCTAACATTATTTGCTGTGTACTTTTGACCAGATCACTGAACATCTCTGAATTATTTTCTCATGTGAATAGTCCATATGATTTCCTAATAAGTGAATAGTTGTGCTTCCTGTCCCCCAGGATTTTATGAAAATTCAAAGGATATTTAATAATGCTTAACTACTAAGCAATTAAAATTCATCATTTTAAAAGAAGATGCTTTTTTTCTCTCCATTTTTCCTCATTGCCCAAAAAAGGTTGAAATGAGCTCTGTGAGTCAAATTCTGTGAACCTCTGGTACATTAAGCCTCAGGGGTTTATAATCTTATTTTCCGGAGAGATGACCCATAATGTGCATTAGATTCTCAAAGTGTCCCATAATTCTTAGAAGTGTTTAAAACCGTTGGCTTGAATAATTTCTATTTTAAATTTTAGACTGATAGAAAGTAACATTTTGTAGCACTTCAGAAATTGAGAAGAAAATACTGTGTCAGAAACATTGTAGTAAAATGCTGGTGTAGAAGCTGGTGGACAAAATAACGGCTTAGAGAACTGCGCACAGTGGTCAGAAAGAAGCCATGTAAAAGCACATTGCTAAAAATGAGAAAATCTTATGTTACTGCTGAGCTCTGAGTGATATTATAGTGTCAAATATTTTCAGTTCTTCCAAAATCCTGCAGATTCTGAATTGTTTTCTGTAAACATGATAAGAAATGCTTTAGAAAACTAGAGTGTTACAATCCCCATCCGTGACATTCTGGATTTTAAGTATTCAGCCTTCCTCCTGTTCTATAATTATTAGAACACAGCTACATCAATTTATTTTAGTATTGTCTTGACTATCTATACACTGTGATGGCAGAGTTGAATAGTACAACAGAGGCTATTTGGCCTGTAAAGCCAGAATCTCAAAAATAACACACACACACACTCTCATGCATGTATGACTGAATCACTTTGCTGAACACTGAAACTGACACAGCATTATAAATCAAGTATGTATGCATCCTAAGTTGCTTCAATCATATGCAACTCTTTGTGACCCTATGGACTGTAGCTCATCAGGCTCCTCTGTCAATGAGATTCTCCAGGCAAAAGAGTACTGGAGTGGGTTGCCATTTCTTCCTCCAGGGGATCTTCCCAACCTAGGGATCGAACCAGTATGTCTTACATCTCTTGCATTGGTAGGCAGGTTCCTTACCACTAGCGCCACCTGGGGAGTACCCCGCCCCCAAATCAACTATATTTCATAAAAATTAGAACAAAAACAAGAAAAGGGAAGCATGCAAATATAACAATTAAAAAAGTGGTACTGGATAAAGGAAAAAAAAAGACTAGACCAGGAAAAAAAGACTAGACCAGGAAAATAGGCTGGGAATGGGAGGCATAATTTTAAAGGAGTTTAAAAAATGATATTTCTTTTCCAGCTTTTATATTATTTGTTCTCGCTTTGGATCTGTGTTTCTAAACTGTGAACATAGAGTGTGAATGGGGGCCTCAAAAGTTCTTCCCACTTAATTCAATGTGGGCAGGCTTAGTAGCAGGATAACATAACTAGAGTTAGCTACCAATTAGTAATTTCAGTGCACTGCCTTCTACCAAGTTGAAAAGCCTCCCGTATTCTCTCTCTAGAGGCTCTGAATTGTTATGGAAACAAGAAAATCATGTTTTTATAGCCATTATCCTGAGCTATCTTTAAGAGTGTCTTGTTGATTTCTTACTAAAATATATGGCAAAACCAATACAATATTGTAAAGTAATTAGCCTCCAATTAAAATAAATAAATGTATATTAAATAAAATAAAATCTTGCGTTCCAGGATTAGGTTTGCTAATAGACTGAATTCAAGGTATAGGACTTAATCTGAGATAGTCTTCATAGCTGTAAAGAGATTATAGAAAAGAGAAAAATATACTCAAGAATTCACATTTCGGGCACGATGAGGCTTTCTTGTAATTATGTGTATATGTGTGTGTGTGTTCATGCTTCAATTCAAGTTCCAATGAGACTGGGTAAGAAATTAAGAAGTAAGAATGCAGGTGGTGAGAAACAGCGGTGGTCATACTCCTTCCCTGTCTACCACCTCTTGAATCCTTCCTTTAAATTAAACCCTATGAATGTCAAGTATATCTAAAACAGGTACATGGAATCATTTGTGTGTGTGCGTGTCTGTCTGTGGCAGGGGAGGGAGAGTGGATCGTATCCGAGAGCCGGCAGCCTGTTTCCATAGTGGGGCGAGGCTTCCAGGTCACATAGATGTGCATTTTAAATGCTGGTTGTGTCACTTTCAGTTGCTCAGGTCTGTTTTACTTAACACTGCTGAGCCCTAAGTTTTAAGACACACTTTCCAGAATGTTCAGATCAGATCAGATCAGTCGCTCAGTCGTGTCCGACTCTTTGCAACCCCATGAATCGCAGCACGCCAGGCCTCCCTGTCCATCACCAACTCCCGGAGTTCACTCAGACTCACATCCATTGAGTCAGTGATACCATCCAGCCATCTCATCCTCTGTCGTCCCCTTCTCCTCCAGAATGTTACTTTGGGAATTAATTGAGGAAAACAAACCCAAAGTGCCTAGGATACCACAATCTCTCCCCCATAGTAGATTCTCAGCGTTAAGTTCCTTTTATACATCTTTCCATTTCAAATATTCCCAGTCAGAGTTTGAGGGATGGGTCCTCCCCACCCTCTTCTCCTAGTCCCAAGGCTGAGAAGAGCACATTTTCTACTATCTGTGGGAAATAAATTCTAGACACCAAAGGAAATGACCCACATAAAGGAGAACATTAGATAAGACAGAACCAATGAAAATTAATAGCCTATGAGTAATGAATCACCAACAGTTGTTGGGTGGATTATTTGAGCTTTTGATAGTTGCTTGACAGAACTACGTAATAGATGTAGATTAGTTGTTGTTTGGTCGCTAAATCACATCCGACTCTTTGTGACCCCATGGACTGTAGCGGGCCAGGCTCCTCTGTCAATGGGATTTCCTAGGCAAGAATACTGGGGTGAGTTGCCATTGCCTTCTGCAGGGGATCTTCCCAACCCAGGAACCACACCCAGGTCTCCTGCACTGACAGGCAGATTCTTTACCACTGAGACACTACTAGGTGTAGATTGGTGAGACCTATAAAGCCAGTGCACGAGACATAAGAGACACGGGTTCCATCCCTGGTCAAGAAGATCCCCTGGAGGAGGGCGTGGTAACCCACTCCCATTTTTGCCTGGAGAATCCCCTGGACAGAGGAGCCTGGCAGACTACAGTCCACAGGGTTGCAAAGAGACAGACACTACTGAAGCGACTTAGCACACATGCATAAAACCCAAAAGACATTGAGAAATCAGCAAAGCTGTGGCATCAGACTGAACTATTTGTCTTTTATATGGTCCCTTATGTAATAACATAGTAATAGCAAAGAAGTGTAACATTCAGTAGGGCTTCCCTGGTGGCCCAGATGATGAAGAATCTGCCTGCAATGTGAGAGACCCAGGGATTGAACCTGGGAAGATCTCCTGGAGAAGGGTACAGCAACTCACTCCAGTTGTTCTTCCCTGGAGAATTCCATGGACAGAGGAGCCTGGTGGGCTACAGTCCTTGGGATTGCAAAGAATTGGTCACAATTGAGTGACTAACACTTTCATAACATTCAGTATGTGCTAGGTACTGTTTTAAGTACTTTATGTATATATTCAAACATTTTCATCCCTACAACAACCTATAAGGTATTGCTGTCATTATTCCCATTTTAGAATAAGCAAAGGGAGGCACTGAGAGTTTAGATAATGTGCCTGAGTTATGCAGCGAATAGATGGCATTTAGTGGGGTTTTAAATCCACCTGGTTTGGCTGCAGGGTCCACATTCATAATCTCTGACCTCTATTGCATTATACATTGAGAAAATCAGGGTATATGTGATTTACCATAAATTCCTTGTGAACTGATCGTATCTGTCCACCTGTCTCTCCTAATGGTTAGGGACTGTTTCAGGACTCTACCTTTCTAGGTGAATGAATGATGCCATTGTTACCTTTGGAAAAATGTATAAGTAATTTGGAGAAAATCAACTTGAAAAGTGCAGGGCTCTGATGGATCCTCCAACACTTGTTATTTGTGAATATTGGATTAAGCATATCTGCCATTACCATGTGTGGAAAACCTTTTATGTAAATAGCCTTACTCTCTTGATATTGAGGATACAAATTTTCAGACATGAAAATAAGCATCCTTAATTTTCATTTTTTAGTGTACTTTTTAAAATAAGATACACAAATAAATTAGTTTGAAGATATTTAATTTGTCAAAATCAAAGAATGCATGGAAATCTAATCTCATATCTGAGGTGCATCTTAAAAAATATTGGGTATTAAATTTAAATTGGATTTACCCAATGTCTCTTAATGGTTTGGGTGATATATTCTTTCATCTCAATGACCCAACTTCAGCTGTCATCGCTCAGGTTCAGTATCTGGATAATTGTACATCTTTCAGGTGGGCTGGCTGTCACATTCTCTTTCTTTCTCTTTTTGACCCTGGCAGTAGTTGATGAGGTTTGAATTACTGCCCCAGGGTAATAGCCAAGACAAGCATAGAAAAATCCTTATACCATAATTCAATTTTAACTTAAACTGTATTAAATATGGACACTCAGCACTTAAAAACTTTGCATTCCATCTCTTCAGTGTCTGCTGCCTAATTACCATCAGTACTTCAATTTTCTTGGTCTCAGCTTTTTGTATTTGTGTAATGATGGGGTTAGGGTTCTATTTGCCATTTCAATTCTTACATCTTATAATTTTGTTCACTAACTTAAGGTGACTTTCCTCTCTTTATTTGTGGTACTTTAAACAGTGGAAACACTGTCAGACTTTATTTTTCTGAGCTCCAAAATCACTACAGATGGTGACTGCAGCCATGAAATGAAAAGATGCTTACTCCTTGGAAGTAAAATTATGACCAGCCTAGATAGCATATTCTAAAGCAGAGACATTACTTTGCCAACAAAGGTTCGTCTAGTCAAGGCTATGGTTTTTCCTGTGATCATGTATGGATGTGAGAATTGGACTGTGAAGAAGGCTGAGCGCCGAAGAATTGATGCTTTTGAACTCTGATGTTGGAGAAGACTTTTGAGAGTCCCTTGGACTGCAAGGAGATCCAACCAGTCCATTCTGAAGGAGATCAGCCCTGGGATTTCTTTGGAAGGAATGATGCTAAAGCTGAAACTCCAGTACTTTGGCCACCTCATGTGAAGAGTTGACTCATTGGAGAAGACTCTGATGCTGGGAGGGATTGGGGGCAGGAGGAGAAGGGGACGACAGAGGATGAGATGGCTGGATGGCATCACTGACTCGATGGACGTGAGTCTGAGTGACCTCCGGGAGTTGGTGATGGACAGGGAGGCCTGGTGTGCTGCGATTCATGGGATCGAAGAGTCGGACACGACTGAGTGACTGATCTGATCTGATAATGTGAATACAGAATAATAATAGACCATTTCAGATAAGATTCTATCCAGAGATTCTGTGAGAGATGTTAAAGTAGTTTCTCCAAAACAATAGGTTGTGCTGTGATACAGTTGTTACATTTGCTGCTTGCTAATAACGGATGAAATGTCTAATAGCTGCCAATGCCTGGTTGGATGTGACAATAACCAGTGAACTGCAGTAACACAGAGCACTTTGTTCATTATTTGCTTGGTATCATATAACTGTTTTTGTTCCATGGTGTAATCTGCCCAGTGAAAAAAGAGCATGGTATGTTATTCAGCCACAAAAAGGAACAAAATAATGCCATTTGCAGCAACATGGATGGGCTTAGAGATTGTTATATTGAGTGGAATCAATCAGACAGAAAAAAAAAACAAATAACATATAATATCACTTATATATTATAAGTGACCACTTATAATATATAGTGAAGTCGCTCAGTCGTGTCCGACTCTTTGCGACCTGTGGACTGTAGCCCACCAAGCTCCTTTGTCCATGGGATTCTCCAGGCAAGAATATTGGAGTGGGTTGCCATTTCCTTCTCCATATAATATATAAGTGATATAATATTACTTATAGTTATAATCTAAGAAAATGGTTACAAGAACTTATCTATAAAACAGAAATAGAGTTACAGATGTAGAAAATAAACTTATGGTTACCAGGGAAGTGGGGGGTGGAGGGTGGTGGTGGGGAAGGGGAGGAGGGAAAAATTGGGGGATTGGGACTGACGTATACACACTATATATAAAATGAATAACCAACAAGGACCTACTGTATAGCACAGTGAACTCTACTCAATACTCTGTAATGACCTATATGAGAAAAAAATCTAAAATGAAGTGGATATATGTGTATGTATAACTGACTCATTTTGCTGTACATCTGTAATTAACACCATATTGTAAACCAACTATACTCCAATAAATTTTTTTTAAAGAAGAAAAATAATATTGGCTTAACTCCTCCTTACTCTAAACACATTTCAGTGGGAAAAGTAGCGTCTGCATAAGCACCACTATCTTGATCACCGTTGTTTTCATCAACAGTGCACATTTATTCCCTTGAAGAAGGAAATGACAACCCAGTCCAGTATTCTTGCCTGGAAAATCCCATGGACGGAGGAGCCTGGTGGGCTATAGTCCATGGGGTCTCAAAGAGTCGGATACAGTTGAGCGACCGGGGTGTGTGTGAGACGGACATTTATTCAGGCACCAGTGGCAGTACCTGAGCCAGCTTTATGGCAGGAAAGTGGCATTGGCCAGCTGATACTCACCAACTGCTTGCCATGTGCTAAGCACCATAGCACTATGGAATGAGGTTCGTGACATTGTACAGGAGACAGGGACCAAGACCATCCCCATGGAAAAGAAATGCAAAAAGCAAAATGGCTGTCTGGGGAGGCCTTACAAATAGCTGTGAGAAGAAGAGAAGCAAAAAGCAAAGGAGAAAACGATAGATATAAACATCTGAATGCAGAGTTCCAAAGAATAGCAAGAAGAGATAAGAAAGCCTTCTTCAGCCATCAATGCAAAGAAATAGAGGAAAACAACAGAATGGGAAAGACTAGGGATCGCTTCAAGAAAATCAGAGATACCAAAGGAACAGTTCATGCAAAGATGGGCTCGATAAAGGACAGAAATGGTATGGACCTAACAGAAGCAGAAGATATTAGGAAGAGGTGGCAAGAATACACAGAAGAACTGTACAAAAAGATCTTCACGACCCAGATAATCACGATGGTGTGATCACTGACCTAGAGCCAGACATCCTGGAATGTGAAGTCAAGTGGGCCTTAGAAAGCATCACTATGAACAAAGCTAGTGGAGGTGATGGAATTCCAGTGGAGCTATTCCAAATGCTGAAAGATGATGCTGTGAAAGTGCTGCACTCAATATGCCAGCAAATTTGGAAAACTCAGCAGTGGCCACAGGACTGGAAAAGGTCAGTGTTCATTCCAATCCCAAAGAAAGGCAATGCCAAAGAATGCTCAAACTACCAAACAATTGCACTCATCTCACACGCTAGTAAAGTAATGCTCAAAATTCTCCAAGCCAGGCTTCAGCAATATGTGAACCGTGAACTTCCTGATGTTCAAGCTGGTTTTAGAAAAGGCAGAGGAACCAGAGATCAAATTGCCAACATCTGCTGGATCATGGAAAAAGCAAGAGAGTTCCAGAAAAAACATCTATCTGCTTTATTGACTATGCCAAAGCCTTTGACTGTGTAGATCACAATAAACTGTGGAAAATTCTGAAAGAGATGGGAATATCAGACCACCTGATCTGCCTCTTGAGAAATTTGTATGCAGGTCAGGAAGCAACAGTTAGAACTGGTCATGGAACAACAGACTGGTTCCAAATAGGAAAAGGAGTACGTCAAGGCTGTATATTGTCACCCTGTTTATTTAACTTCTATGCTGAGTACATCATGAGAAACACAGGTTGGAATCAAGATTGCCGCGAGAAATATCAATAACCTCAGATATGCAGATGACACCACCCTTATGGCAGAAAGTGAAGAGGAACTCAAAAGCCTCTTGATGAAAGTGAAAGTGGAGAGTGAAAAAGTTGGCTTAAAGCTCAACATTCAGAAAACGAAGATCATGGCATCTGGTCCCATCACTTCATGGGAAATAGATGGGGAAACAGTGGAAACCGTGTCAGACTTTCTTTTTCTGGGCTCCAAAATCACTGCAGATGGTGACTGCAGCCATGAAATTCAAAGACGCTTACTCCTTGGAAGGAAAGTTATGACCAGCCTAGATAGCATATTCAAAAGCAGAGACATTACTTTGCCAACAAAGGTTCGTCTAGCCAAGGCTATGGTCTTTCCTGTGGTCATGTATGGATGTGAGAGCTGGACTGTGAAGAAGGCTGAGCGCTGAAGAATTGATGCTTTTGAACTGTGGTGTTGGAGAAGACTCTTGAGATTCCCTTGGACTGCAAGGAGATCCAACCAGTCCATTCTGAAGGAGATCAGCCCTGGGATTTCTTTAGAAGGAATGATGCTAAAGCTGAAAGTCCAGTACTTTGGCCACCTCATGTGAAGAGTTGACTCATTGGAGAAGACTCTGCTGGGAGGGATTGGGGGCAAGAGGAGAAGGGGACGACAGAGGATGAGATGGCTGGATGGCATCACTGACTCGATGGATGTGAGTCTGAGTGAACTCTGGGAGTTGGTGATGGACAGGGAGGCCTGGCGTGCTGCGATTCATGGGGTCGCAAAGAGTCGGACACGACTGAGCAACTGATCTAATCTGATCTGATCTGAAGCACCATAGCGTGTCCTTCCTGTGTAGTGTATCACACAATCCTCATCACAGATGAGAAAACAGAGGCACAGTGTTTTTTCAAAAAATTTTTTAGTAACTTTCTCAGTGACAGAGTGGCAAAGCTAGAATTCAGACCCAGTTTTTTGTGGCTCCAGTGCCTGCAGTTTTAATCACTATGCTGTATTGCCCTCCGTATCCTTGAAGGGATATTTGAGTGAGTCTGTTTGCAATTGAGGAAAATTATTGCATATCAAAGATAGTGTAGCTTTCTTGGCAGTTCAGATTATCAATGTCCTCCAAGATTCAACTCTCTAAAATTAAAAAGACAAAAAAATTATACTTATTATGTCTAATATATTCTTTTTAAAGACATTGTATAGTTTTATCGTTTTAGTGCTTATAATGTTAAAAAAAATTATTCAGTAACACTCATTGGAATGGTAAGGCAGACTTCATTCAGGGCCATGTGATGGGTGTAGGAACCACTGCAGTAGTTTTGTAGTAAGGCAGAGAGATTGGGCTCAGCTCTGAATACAGCAAAGCAAAGTAGGAATTTATAGCCAAAGAGCACAGGGTGGGGAATCTGTAGATAGAAAGTGACTTAAAGGGGATGTGAGGAGACACAGGGGCTGATTTTCACCAAGCCACCCTAACAGGAATTTCGTTTTTCTTCTTTAATGAGGCTGTACTAGGTCTTAGCGTGGGCTCTCAGTTGCAGCATGCAGGATCTAGTTCCCTGACCAGGGATCGAACTTGGGCCCCCTGCATTGTGAGTGCAGAGTCTTAACCATCGGACAACCAGGGAAGTCCCCCTAACCCGACTCTTGCTAAAGGCCTTTCAGAGGTGATCAGGTATCACCTGGGCAGTGATGAAGGATAAGGAAAAAAGATGATCAAATACTAAGAATGGGGGTGGGAGCACAGTTCTGAATAAACTGAAGTTCAACAGGATTCTTACGAGAACTGAACTTTATGAGCTCAAGGCTTAGTCAAAAGAGAACTCAGAAGAGCCAGACCAGAGTTTGGTCCAAGACAGAATGTTTTCCAGAGATTGGTCCAAGACAGAATGTTTTCCATAGACAGTATGGTTTTCTTTATTGCTTTGATGGTTTGTCATTTGATGCCGTGTATGACCAGGAAGATAACATCAAATTATACTAAAATTCTTATCGGAAAATTCTTTTAACAATAACCTTTTTTTTTTTTTTAACAATAACCTTTAAAGTATGATTTCCAGAAAATGCATTTATCATAGTTCAGATTCTTGATTACAGTCTCTGTATGCGTAGGAAAATATAAGTTATTCAGATGGCTTGCTAAGAGATAGTTTGCCACTTCCTTGATGCTGTTGGATCATTTTTCTCCCTTCTTGGGATAAGAGGAGAACCAGATAAGAGGCAGTTAAATAGCACGTGAATTTGCTGCCATTTATGGAAATATAATTTCATTACACCTTGAACAGATCTCTGTTTATTGGCTTGAGCTTCAGATGAAATTGTTGACCAACATTTAATGGTCATGTTTTATCAAAATGTACATCTTTGAACACTGATAATCTAATCCCGGACGAGATGCTCTCACTAAGAGAGGCATACGGGGACTGAGAAGAACGTTGAGGTGAGATGTTTTACTTCTCCCTTGACCCGCGTGGTCTAGGCTGTTCTCACCAGTGGCTGAAGGTCTAGTGCCACTTAAATATGCTCTCTTACTCCCACTCCCCTCACCGGACCTCTTTCCTTCCTCCCACGTATTTGAATCAGTGAGAGGAGAAGGGATGCAGTTCCAATGTATTAAGTGAAAAACTGGAAACAACGTCCAGGTAGATGACTGCTGCTCTTTGGCAAGATTACTTTGCAAGAGAATTTCCCTTCAACCGTTACCTGCAGTTGCAGATTTTTATAACTGTATCTTGTTAGCAAAAAATAAAAAAGCAACTTAAGAAATAGGGAGTTTCCTGTAGATTTGCCATTATTCAACTGTGATTTTATGATGTAAGTTGCAACTAAAGATAGCAAGGGAGCCATCTTGTGAAACACTGTTTGAAGTGCAGGCTGGTGGCTTCTGGGCCAAGAAGAAAGCTGGTGATAGAAATGGTGAAACAAAAGGTCAAAATTTAATTCCTTTAATGGGCGCAATTGTTCTGATGCTCCTATACATTCTTTCCCAGTCTATGTAAATCAGCAAGTACTGGAGGAATAGTATGTCCAGGGATGGTTCGTATTCACTGATTATTTAACTGAGAAATCCCATAAGTTTAGGGATGATACTTATAGCCTTGATCCTTAATTCCAAATACTTGCTGTAAGCGATTGAATTAATAGTTTAAATTTCAGCCTTAAAGTCTAGTAAGTGTTTAACCTTGTACACATCACTTCAGTAAACCTGTTTGTTTCTGAATGAAGATAATTAGCAGCACTTCTCTCAGAGGGCTGTGGAAGTTGAATGGAGTGTACACACACGTGAAGTGCCTGGGCTTCCTTGGAGGTTCAGATGTAAAGAATCTGCCTGCAATGCAGGAGACCTGAGTTCAATCCCTGGATCGAGAAGATCCCCTGGAGAAGGGAATGGCTACCCACTCCAGTATTCTTGACTGGAGAATCCCACGGACGGAGGAGCCTGGTGGGCTACAGTCCATGGGGTTGCAGCGTAGAGATGGCTAAGTGACTAACACTTTCACTTTCATGAAAGGGCTAGCATTGTATCTGTGATGTAGTGAGAGAGAGAAAAAGAGTGTGTGTGTGTGTGTGAATAAATAGTGTTGGCCATTATTTTTATCATTGATAATGACAGTTATTTTATTTTTATTATTTTATTTTTGGTAATGAAAATAGAGTAATAAAGTAATGCCATAGCTGGTCTAAAAGAGGTACTCGGATCACAGTCATCCTACATACAATTCGCTTCCTAATTTTGCTTTCTTTTCCCCTGAAGAGCCCTACCCCCATATTGAATAGCTTTAGACCCACAAAACCATGCCCATGTCACAGAACATAAATCAGAATCACATCTGTAGATATTTAAAAATACGTGAACAGAATCCCCTCCTCTCCCAGTGGAAGATAAGAATTTAGGTGTTCTGGGATGGATTTTTAAAATTCCCTCTGTGATTCTGATCTGCACCCTTGGTTTAAAAACAATGACCTAGAAGAACAATGCACTACTTTGTGAAAGTTCTGAAATGAATACTTCTTTTATCAAAACATTGTTTAGTTGTCTCTTAATTAAAATCATATTTTTTTCTAGAACTACTGTTTCTTATTCAGTGTTTGGTTAGCTTGTCTGTCAGTGCTGTGGGTTTGACTCACTTTTTAAAAATGCCCAGGTGTAGGACTTTCCTGGTGGTCCCGTGGTTAAGACTTCACCTCCATTGCAGGGGGTGTGGGTTCGATCCCTGGTGGGGGAACCAAGATCCCACATGCCTTGAGGCCAAAAAAATCAAAACATAAAACAGAAGCAATATTGTAACAGGTTCAAAAATGGTCCACGTGAAAAAAAAAAATCATTAAAAAACAAATAAATAAAAAAGACCAGATGTGATTATCATTTCACTTTGTTTTCTGAATAGTTTCCTTTTTTTCTTAGGGTTGCTAACAGAGGACACCCCAAATTTACCCTGTTCTTCTTACCCTACCTCCAGTATTTTATCCTTATACCCTACTCTATTGATATTTTTCTGCATCTAAAATAATGAAAGTTGTTTTATATTAAAATATCATTTTTATTGTTACTTTTAGGGGTTACTTTTTAAATAATACAGTTTGCAATACTTGTCAGCTCCAAATAACACTAAAAGGAGTAAAAAAGTACAGTAGAACTATTTAGATCTGAGGATGTCTATTGAATTAAAATATATTAATAAGACCCATAGATGTTTATTCTTAAATCAGTATATTTTCTTGGGCATCTGCTCTGAGCAGAGCACTACACATTTTTGTATATAAAGGAAAGAAAAATATCTCTGCTCCCAAGAAGTTTGTCATCCAGAAGAAAGACAAAAGCATGTAACCAAATGGCAGGAATTCATGTAACAGTCATACATAATCCCTGAAAAGGAAATAGTAAGTGTTATGGATGTTCAAAGAAGCAAGATCACAACTGGTTGAAAGGGAGAGGAATATATTGGAAGTGATGTGTGCGGGGAACAGAAAGGACAGAGAAGATTTCAAATCACGATTGGAGGGGCTACATTCTTACCAGTTAGAAGGAGAAAACAATATAAAAAATGTAAGGAATCAAAAAAGGCGAGCTAAGTTTTTTCAGTGATTAATGATAACTCTGGTGTTACTGAAGGGAGTACAATTGCATAATAGGGAGTTCGGGGAAATAGGAATGGTGATTTTTAAGTAAAGGCCTTGGAACAGTTAAGGGTTTTACAGATTACAGAGTATAAACACCTAACTGTGCTTTAGGGAGAATGAACGGCAATCAGATGGGTTTGGTGGAGAAAAGACCACGCCAGGCTGTTTGGATGGCCTGAGGTAGTGGAGAACCATCAAGAAGCAGAGGAGGAGAATGGAAGGATTGTCGTGGACTGGGGATCTGCTTCATTGCCTGCAGAGCTATATGGCTTTGGGATCTTACGGGATTTACACTACGATGCGTGAAATAGATAGCTAGTGGGAAGCTACTGAATAACACAGAGAGCCCAACCCAGCCATGCACATACATGTATGGCTCTTTTGGTTACACACATATATGGCTGATTCATGTTGTATGGCAGAAACCAGCTTAGCATTGTCAAGCAATTATCCTCTGATTAAAAATCTTTTTAAAATATGACACGACAAGGTGAGTGACAATAATAGTTATCTGCTAGTCATCCACTAAGAACAAAATCCTGAATTACCAGAGGGAGGGAAGTTAAACATGCTAATCTGATTATTTTTAAAGGAAATGTACTATTCAGAAGTCAACACAATAAGGAGAAACCTCAACTAACAACTTAGGCACAGAGGAGATTTTGAAGGAATAATGAGAATCAGGAGAAGGATTCTTTTGTGAACATCTTTCCATAACCCCACCATTTTATGAGATCCACAACAAACCAGCTGTTTGAAGGCATTTTAGGTCTAAGCTCTGAAAGTGAATCAAGTACTCTTGAAATCGCCAACATTTGAAAAATGGAAACTGCCTGAATAGAAAGAAGAGAGGGCTTGCAGTGAGGGGCAGGGAGTAGAAAGGGAGTTTCAGGAAGAATATATATTTTAAAATTTTTATTTTTTAGAATTGAACTGTGTTTTTGTTGTTGTTGTTATTTAAATTTTATCTTATTTATTATTTGGTCATACTGTGAGTTCAGCATGCAGGATCTTAGTCCCCCAGCTAGGAATCAAACCCATGTTCCCTTTAGTGGAAATATAAGAGTCTTAACCAACTGGACCACCAGGGAATCCCAGAATATATTTACTTTAGAATGCCAAAGGAAGAGCACTAGGGCTACAATGAGGACCAAGATACGGTCCCTCACAGAACTTCTACTTATGGAACTGATGGTTACAATCTAGTGAGATGATTCATAGGATAAAGGGAATGTGTATACATGAGAGGGACCAAGCCTAACCTTGGGGCTGTATAGTGAGGGCTCAAGAAAGGCTTCTTGGAGAAATTAATTTCTAACCTAAGTAATTATGGAATCTTAAGGATCAACCAGGTGAAGAGTTGTGGGAGGGTGAAGGTATGCATTTGAGGTAAAGGAAGAAACATAATCAGAGGGAATCAATAGGGAGATAGTTTAGTTTGGTTAAGTTATTTGTATCTTTCATCTGCATGGTACTTAATTTTATATAAGGTGAATTTTTCTTCAAAATAGTAATCAATTTTCTCAGCCTTATTAATTGTATAATTATTCAACTTTGAATTTATGATGCTTTTAAAAATGTGCTATGTCTAACCTTATTCTAGTCTTTTCTGTTATTTTCTGTTTTGCAGCATTTCACTCTACACTAACCCAAACTGTCTCTAAAGCTCTTCCATATGTCTTGATTATTTATCAAGTAATCTTAATCATAAGATTACTTTTGGTATTTCATAATTCCCTTATATTAAAAGTAAGGTATTTTTCCATTTTAATTAGCAAATTTGAGATTGTGCTAAAGTAGTATAATGTTGTTGGTTTCTGCATATTCATCACACATTCAGCTATTTTACTGAGCTTTTTACCTATTTGATAATTTTTAATATTCTCCTGTATTTACTAGATATTTAATTCCACCTACAACTAATATATTTGTCTTCTTTATAATAATCATTCCTTTTATATGTTTACTGCCATTATGCCTGCTAGAACTTTCAGAATAATAAAAAAAAAAGTAAATTGTGAAATGGATATTTTTCCCCCTGACTGTAAGGGGATTCCTCTTATTGTCCTTTAATATTAAGTATGATATTGAATGTTTTGAGATAGTCACTCTTTGTCACGATAAGAATTATTTTCTGTTTATCACTTTTAGAGAATTATAAGAAATTATACAGATTGTTAATCAGGTTGCTTTTTTAATAGCTGTATGGTAGATATCATGTAGGGCCTTCCCTGGTGGCTCAGATGGTAAAGAATCTGCCTGCAATGCAGGAGCCCTGGGTTGCATGCCTGGGTTGGGAAGATCCCCTGGACGAGGGGATGGCAACCCACTGCAGTATTCTTGCCTGGAGAATCCCCATGGACAGAGAAGCCTGGCAGGCTATAGTCCATGAGACTGCGAAGAATTAGACATGACTGAGCGACTAAGCACAGCACAGCACGTATATCATGGACAGCAAATCTTCCTACCTCATTTTCCCCCCAATATTCTTAGCTATTATTTGTTCTTTCTTTCTTTTATTACTTTTATAAAATTCCATCAATTTGTACTGAAAACTGTTGCAAAATATTTATTGCATCAGGGTCTTTTCCACTGAACCAGTTCTTCCCATCAGGAGCTTCAGCTTCAGCATCAGTCCTTCCCATGAATATTCAGGACTGATTTCCTTCAGAATGGACTGGTTGGATCTCCTTGCAGTCCAAGGGACTCTCAAGAGTCTTCTCCAATACCACAGTTCAAAAGCATCAATTCTTTGGTGCTCAGCTTTCTTTATAGTCCAACTCTCAACATCCATACATGACTACTGGAAAAACCATAGCTTTGACTATATGGATCTGTGTCAGCAAACTAATGTCTCTGCTCTTTAATGTGCTGTCTAGGTTGGTCATAGCTTTTCTTCCAAGGAGCAAACGTCTTTTAATTTCATGAACCCCCCAAAGCTGCAATCACCATCTGCAGTGATTTTGGAGCCAAAAATAAAATCTGTCACAGTTTCCATTGTTTCTCCATCTATTTGCCACAAAACACACACTGAAGTGACTTAAATGGGACTGGATGCCATGATCTCCGTTTTATGAATATTGAGTTTTAAGCCAGCTTTTTCACTCTCTTCTTTCTCTTTCATCAAGAGACTGTTCAGTTCCTCTTCATTTTCTCCCATAAAGGTGCTGTCATCTGCATATCTGAGGTTATTGATATTTCACTCTGCAATCTTGATTCCATCTTGTGCTTCATGCAGTCTGGCATATTGCATGATTATTTATTATTAACATATATAAATAATAAATCGATCTCTGTACTCATGGAACTCATAAATGATAAACTCATGGAATAATAAATATATATCTATAATAAATCAATCTCTACACTCATGGAACTCACAGTCAAGTGAGGAATATATATATATAATAGATATTAAATTAGTTGTTATAAATATTTATATAATTGCAAGTATGCAAAGTGTTTGAAAAGGGTCTTATTTATTTGTAGTATTAATAAATTCCATCATAAAAATGACATGTTTACTTGGAGCTATTCAGATGGGGGTGGCATATATGGGCCTCCTGTAGGTATTCCACTAACAATGGACCTACGGCAGCTTTCTGCAGAAGGCCCTTCCCTGAAAGTGATGTGAAGGTAAGATGATAGCTGTTCTGATGATATATTCCTATAAATGTCAGCAGTTGGCCTAGAGGCATTGGTTTGGCTTCCATTCAGATCTCTAGCATAGACTATGTACAATCTCCTAAATTTGGCTCTTATTCTGTACTATATTGGTCAATATTAAGTAGCTGAAAAGGGAGAAGTCCTAAATTGTAGTGCTTGGCAATTTCTGAGGTGTAAATAAGTCTATTGTAGATTTCAGACTATCAATGTGAAGTCAACTGACTTACAGAATTCCAGAGAATTTAACCACTGATCTCTCTAGATTGGGTCAAGATACCATGGAACCCTCTCCTCCTCCCAGATCCTGTCCTCTGGTTTCTGCCCCACCCAACCTCCTCCACAGTCAGGCCCCTTCAATCTTCAGTCTAGTCTGTTCCCTTAAGCTCTTTGGAAGCTGGATCCACTGCCAGTCCTTTAACTTTATTGCCAAGCATATGTGATGCTATAAACTGACAGCTGCTCTCCTCAGGCGAAGCATTTTAAGTGTGAACACCTTAATTTAGGAGTTACAACAAAACTTAATATTGTTTTTTTTCCATTTTCTTCTTGCCAAAACAGTCTGTTTCACCCTGAGGCAAGGAAGATGCTGCTGACTAACCAAGGGAAAGAGTCAGGAAGTCCAGACAATCACTAAAATTAATCTTTTACAAGCTTGGCAGGCTGTGTTGCTTAGAGTCAATAGATACTTTTCATAAGTCCATTAATGGTATCAAGTCATTTAACCAAGGTCTGCTGCTGCTGCTAAGTCACTTCAGTCGTGTTCGACTCTGTGCGACCCCATAGATAGCAGCCCACCAGGCTCCCCCCACCCCTGGGATTCTCCAGGCAAGAACACTGGAGTGGGTTGCCATTTCCTTCTCCAATGCAAGAAAGTGAAAAGTGAAAGTGAAGTAGCTCAGTCGTGTCCGACTCTTAGCGACCCCATGGACTGCAGCCTACCAGACTCCTCCATATTCGGCCTGAGGGGGGCCCACCTCCGTCCATGGGATTTTCCAGGCAAGAGTACTGAGTGGGGTGCCATTGCCTTCTCTGTGAACCAAAAAGTAGTCTACTCATTGCTTAAAGCGTGGTAAATGCGTGGAGTGAAGACTACTCTTCTCTTTATGGAAGATAGGGAAGAAAACACGAGGACCATCCCCTGAACAGCCATGTGATCCTCTCACACAGGCAAATGTCCGGGGCATTGTTGGCATGTCCTTAATGTCAGAAAACTTCTCGGTGCCTTTGTGTGTGTGTGCACTGAGTGCCTATGTGAGTGCTTCCACCTCTGAGGCATGGGTTGAGCAGGAATCAGCATAATGTTATCAGGAGAAGGTTCCTGTTTGGAAGATGAAGCAGAAAGAGACTCCCAGAAGAGTCACATCAGGCTCCCTCAACCCTACTCCTTTCATTCTCCCGTCTGCTAACTTTGGAGATAATAAAAATGAAGTACAGAGATGGCCACAAGGAAAGGTCTCTGTCTTTTGATCAGAAATCCTTTGTCCCCTTTTCTGAAGATGTTCTGGTTTCTTCTGGCTAAATCTGTCAGTGATGGATGAAAAGTTGGAGTCTTGTTTCTTATGTCCTTTTAACCCGTGTAGAGGCAGATCAAATTGAGCCCTCTGACACTTAGGCTTTTTATTTTTTAAACGGTAGAGCCTATTTTTAGTGATGCCCTAGTCAGTATTTGTTTTAATTGTATCTTTTCTTTTTGACCCTTGATCCTTTCTGGTGGTAGGTTACTTCTCATGGTTGTTAACTCTGAAGGTATTTATCCTTTTCTGCAGAAAGAGAATCGGAGAATCAGAGAAGGCAATGGCACCCCACTCCAGTACTCTTGCCTAGACAATCCCATGGATGGAGGAGTCTGATAGGCTGCAGTCCATGGGGTTGCTAAGAGTCAGACACGACTGAGAGACTTCACTTTGACTTTTCACTTTCATGCGTTGGAGAAGGAAATGGCAACCCACTCCAGTGTTCTTGCCTGGAGAATCCCAGGGACAGGGGAGCCTGGTGGGCTGCCATCTGTGGGGTCGCACAGAGTTGGACACGACTGAAACGACTTAGCAGCAGCAGCAGAAAGAGAAAATGGGATGATGCGGGATAACGCAGATGCTTGGCCCACTTCAGGTCACATGGTTGTTCATCTGGTGGTGGTGGTGGTCCAGTGGCTCGGTTGTGTCCAGCTCTTTGCCGCCCCATGGACTGTAGTCTCCCAGGCTCCTCTGTTCATCTGGAGAGACGATAAAAAAATTGTTGGATCTTAGCAGGACTCTCTGGAATAATCAGAGAATCCAGGTCGAAACAGTCCACCCTGTGGTCTCTCTTGTTATTGGTATTCTGTTATTGATGCTAGAATAGAAGACAGGGTTGAGATGGTTGAGTTCTAGCTTGGATGGTGTTAGAATGCTACTCTTCCAAACAGTCCAGGTTAAACATTCTACCTAACTTTTGTGATGGCCTTTCCTTCTTCAAATTACCTTGATACAAGACTTCTGGGACTTTTTCGCACATGCCCTGGATGGATCTTTGTATATATTGCTTTGATGCTCAGCATTCCAAAGCATTAGTAGACAATAGCAGATGCAAGGTAAATGCATAGGTAGGTAGATGAGTTAAATGCGTAGACAGCTTGCATCATGTTCTCCAAGCATAAGAGGGTAGAGAAGTAGTAAGGCAGGTTTTGAACTGGAGGCTTAAAAAAAAAAAAAAAAAAAGATTTGTCGACTAAAAAAAAATGCACAGCATAAGAGTTGCAAGTTAAGTTTTATTTGGGGGCAAAATGAGATGATAGCCTGAGAGACAGCCTTTCAGATAGCTCTGAGAAGCTGCTCCAAAGAGGTAGGTGGGAAGGTCAGTATATATGTGATTTTGGTGAAGGGGGAGTATATGCAATTAAGCACATTATTTATTTTTTTGCAGAAGGTTTCTGCTAGTCACAAGGAGTAGTCATCACCATGCAAGATTTAAGGATTTTAGTGCTTTTCTAGACATGAAAAGATACAAAAATTTGGCTCATAAAATTGGCTCCTGGAAATGTCTAACTATATGCAGACCTGTTCTGCAAGATTTCCCCAGAGTACAGAGCACCTCATTTCTGCTCTCTACTCTAAACTCCTAGCAGGGGATTTTGAAAATCAGCAGTAACAGCTGCATATGATTTAATCCTTGTAAATGTAGATGGCAAGTGCCAATTTGTAATTCATGGGCTTGATAATTTTAAGTTTTCATTTATTGCTTTTTGGTAGATACTTGAATGAAAAAAAATTTAAGTTGTTATTAAATGTTTAATAATTTAAGCATATTTGAATACTCTTAAGGCAATACACACTTAATAAATGGCAGCAAAAGCTTTGTAGTCTCAGCTTTGGCAGCATACAGAGGTAGAAGTAAATTGAATGAAAACATTGACTTTATTGTGTGTGTTACTCCCTCAGTTTTCATCATCCAGTTTAATTGGAACATTATACTTTGGAGATTGTTGGAGTGCTTATTTATCAGAAGATTTTACATTAAAAGCTTATGTGGTATAAAGGGATTCTTAATTAGTTGAAATCTAGGATTGATATTTTATAATATTTGGAAATTTTTGTATCAAGTTTGAGGTCATATGTTTTAAACTATTACTCATTTCTAAACAACTGAATTCTTCTTCTTTGTATTTTTAGGATTTGGAAACATCTCACCACGCACAGAAGGGGGGAAAATATTCTGTATCATCTATGCCTTACTGGGAATTCCCCTCTTTGGCTTTCTGTTGGCTGGAGTTGGAGATCAACTAGGGACCATATTTGGAAAAGGAATTGCAAAAGTGGAAGATACATTTATTGTGAGTATGATAGCCATTTAACTGCATGTGTTAATTGTCTCATTTTTCAAAAATATTATAACTTTTCTGTTCATCTCAGATATAGTTAGATGTAAGTTATTGGGTTTTCTGTAACAATTTTCATGAGCCTCTTTTTGCAAATAACTCACTGTATGGTGGTTTTTATACTTCTCTGAATGAATACATTAACGAATGAGAAAAAGCGAAATATACAGAATAAAAGTGAAAATCTGACAGTCCTGAGCTCAAATTCCAGATGGATTGTATCCTACCTATATTTACTTAAGCTAGTTATTTTACCCTTAAATCTCCATTTTGCCATTTATATGAATAGTACTGATGATGAGGCATTACTCTGAGACTTAGAAATATTCTAAGTGAAAGCTTAACATAGCTAGTAAACCTTGGTCCTTTGCTGAAAGATTGAATAATATATAGCAAACATTATAAAGGGGATCTTATAACTTATTTTAATAATGTTGCTGATAGAAATTTAACTAAGGTATGTAATTTATTAGGACCAAAAATAATATAATGAAGTTGTTCATATGATATTCAGTAGAAAAAAATAAATAAAATGAAAATGCTCCTATAATTTTAAGTGAAAAATAGTAATAATACCATGATGACAAGCTTTTATTCTTGAAAATTATGAATGAAGAAAATAATTGTGTTAGAGAGTCAGATTATAGATGATTTGTTACTTCTGTCACTACTATTATGTTTTATTATTCAATAATGTTTTATCTTGTCATAAGAAGTTCCAGTATTTAACTATTGATGAAATAAGGTCACTGAGTGTTAGATTTTCAATTGAAATTATAATTCCAGTTTTAACATTAGATATATTTCATATTGGGGCTTCCTTCCCTGGTGGCTCAGCAGTATGAAAAACATGCCTGCAGTGTAGGAGCCGCAGGGAATGTGGGTTTGATCCCTGATTTTGGAAGATCCCCTGCAGGAGGGCATACAACCCACTCCAGTATTCTTGCCTGGAGAATGCCAGGGACAGAGCAGCCTGGTGGGCTACAGTCCATAGGATTGCAAAGAGTCAGACACGACTGAAGCGACCTACCAAGCATGCATGCATGCACATGTTTCATATTAAATTCAGAGGTGAAACAGTGTGGGTCCTCTGAGGGCAGCTCTAGCTTAGAGGTGTTGAAGACTTCTCATTGTCTACATATCATGTCTTGTGTATTTAGTTGTACAGCTTAAGGTCATAGAACAGTGAGATTGTTTGTCTAGTTCACATGAGAATCAACTGTGGACTTTAAGTCTGCTAGTATTTCGCTTTAATCAGTTGAACAATGATAGGAAAATGTGGTGGGAGAGGGGAAAAGTCTCCATGAAATTAATGATTTTATCAATTATCAACAGTGGGTATTTAATTTATGCTTCAGTTTTCTCAATTTTCATGTATTTCTAGGTTGTGTTTGGCCCCAAATCAGTTGTTTGCTTGTAGAATAGAAATATTTCAAAAGTAGTTCAGGTAAACAAAGAATGATGTAAATCTGAAATTTTGTTCTCTGAGCAAATGTCAAGTACTTTAGAAAATATTTTTACCTGTTGCAAAGCTATATAAAAGTAAAGTAGCATCATTATTAGCATTGGTTGTTTTCAGTTATTCATATTATACCTAATATATTTATGTAAAGACAATTGAAAATTAATTATAAAAGAATAAAATACCATTCTCATTTGCTAATTTGCTGATAACGGTGTGCATAGGTTATTGCATAAAATTGATACCTAATGAGAACCTACTGTATCATTCTGGGAACTCTCCTCAGAGCTCTGTGATGACCGAAATGTGAAGGAAATCCAAAAAAGAAGCGATGTATGTGTGTGTCTGTGTGTGTGTGTGTATGTGTGTGTATGTATATATATATATATATAGCTGATTCACTTTGTTCTACAGTAGAAACTAACATAACGTTGTAAAGCAACTATACTCCAATAAAAAATAATTTTAACAGTATATATAGGTTAACTTTGCAGGTACATCAATAATTGATCTCAATCAATCTCTCTCTCAGTATCTGTCTCTCCCCCTCTCTCTCTCACTCTCTCATCCCTAGAAGTGGAATGTTAGTCAAACCAAGATACGAATCATCTCCACAATCATCTTTATTCTGTTTGGCTGCGTGCTCTTCGTCGCTCTGCCTGCGATCATATTCAAGCACATAGAAGGCTGGAGTGCCCTGGACGCCATTTATTTTGTGGTTATTACCTTAACCACCATTGGCTTTGGCGACTACGTCGCAGGTAAGTTTTTGGAGATACACTGCTCTCCTAACCCTTCTCCTTTAGTTAAACTTTTTCTCTTGGGTTTGCAGACAACACAGTGACTGCCTCCATTTCCCAGGGCTGTCATAAGAAAGTACCACAAACTTGGTGCCTTTAAACAAAAGAAATTCATTCTCTTATAGAAGTTCAAAATCAGAGCGCCAGCAGGGGCAGAGTCCCTCTGGGACTGGTAGAATCCTCCCTTCGTTCTCCCCAGCTTCTGAGGCAGAGAACATCAGTCCCTGCTGGTCCTCGGATGGTAGCTGCGTCACTTCGTCTCTGCTTTTGTCATCTTATCATGTTCTCCTTGTGTCCCCATTGCTGTGACCAAATTTCCCTCTTCTTATAAAGACACCAGTCACATCGGATTAAAAGCCCACTCTACTCCAGTATGAATTCATCATAACTAATTGTATCTGCCAAGGGCCTTATTTCCAAATAAGCTCATGTTTCAAAGTGCCAGGGTTGGGACTTCAACACGCATTTTTGGAAAACACAGTTTTCATCCATAACAGCGACAGAGCCAAAAAAATAATAATAAAAAAAGAGATCATTCCATGACAGTGAAGGTCAGCAAAAGGGTACAGTTGAATATTTATTTTTCATTCTATAAAAGAAATTTAAATTACTGTCTGTTCAGAGTGTTATGCTGCTGCTAAGTCGCTTCAGTCGTGTCCGACTCTATGCGACCCCATAGACGGAAGCTCACCAGGCTCCCCTGTCCCTGGGATTCTCCAGGCAAGAACACTGGAGTGGGTTGCCATTTCCTTCTCCAATGCATGAAAGTGAAAAGTCCAAGTGAAGTCGCTCAGTCGTGTCCGACTCTTAGCGACCCCACGGACTGGAGCCTACCAGGCTCCCCCGTCCATGGGATTTTCCAGGCAAAAGTACTGGGGTGGGGTGCCATTGCCTTCCCCGCAGAGTGTTATAGTACCACTCTAATTTAAGAAACTACTTATCTGCCTCTTACTTATTTTTTTAGTGGTATAAGAATTCAAGTTTAAATTATCTTTGCTCTTTTTACTAGGCCTTTCCATATCTTAGTTTTTCCTCCCAGGTTTCTTGAGAAGTAATTGACATACATCACTGGGTATGTTCAAGGGGTAACAGCAGGATGGTTTGATTGACATAGATCATGCAGTGAAGTGATCGCCACAGTTGGTTCCGCTAACATCCCTTCTTCTAATGCAGTCTGCCTTGGTGTCTGGGGTCCCAGGGTGCTTCAGCCCCACTCCTGTGTCCTAGGATTCTCTCGGTGGTGTCTTGTCCTTGAATCAGATCAGATCAGATCAGATCAGTCGCTCAGTCGTGTCCGACTCTTTGCGACCCCATGAACCGCAGCATGCCAGGCCTCCCTGTCCATTACCAGCTCCCGGAGGTCACTCAGACTCACATCCATTGAGTCAGTGATGCCATCCAGCCATCTCATCCTCTGTCGTCCCCTTCTCCTCCTGCCCTCAATCCCTCCCAGCATCAGAGTCTTCTCCAATGAGTCAACTCTTCGCATGAGGTGGCCAAAATACTGGAGTTTCAGCTTTAGCAACATTCCTTCCAAAGAAATTCCAGGATTGATCTCCTTCAGAATGGACCCTTAGTTTTTCTTCTTGTTGCGGGGAGTGAAGCCAGGAACAAGCTAGTCACCATCTTGGTAATGTCACTCTCATATTTTACGTTTAGAAACACCTCAAAGTTTGGAAGATGTGCTGAGCTACTTAAAACCTTCTTTTCTCTCAGATATTTATCCCCTCCAATTTTCAGTTCTAATATCAGTGTTTTTAATCTTTTTAGCAGTTTATCCATATTCTAAAATTCATGACTTTAAGACGTGTTTCCTTTTTTCTATGTATGTTATTTCTGTTGCTGTTTGCTTTATTGTTTTCTCTCTTAGATCTTATATCATTTCATCTCTCTTTTCCTATTATATTATCTCATTATTGTTACTGTTCAGGGGCTGCCCCAGTGCTCAGCAGTAAAGAATCCTCCTGCCAGTGTAGGAGACTTGGGAGATGCGGGTTCGATCCCTGGATTGGGAAGATCCTCTGGAGAAGGAAATGGCAACCCACTCCAGTATTCTGGCCTGGAGAATACCATGGACAGAGGAGCCCAGTGGGCTATGGTCCATGGAGTCGCAAAGAGTCAGACACGACTGAGCACACACACACATTATTGTTCTAACTCCAGTATTAAATAAATTGTAGTAATAGTGATAAAAGTAATGTAGTAATTCTCTGTCATGCATCATTTTGACCAGCTCCTAAAAAAAATCTAAATTTTTCTTTAAAAAAATAAGTCCGAAGTGTTAGAAAAACATGCTCATAACCATTGTGGTAGGAATGTGCTAGTAAACTTCCCAGAATAAACTAAGTAGCCTAATTTAATTTTAGGAGGGTTTTATACTTTCGAGTTGTTTACTCTTCTTTTTTGACTCAAACTTCTTACTTAAATATTATCTGAAAAGAAAATATGTTGTGTAGCTTTATAAAAATTTCAGAGAAGGCATCTGTTTTTATTATTTGTTAATTACAGTTTAACTTGGCAAAGCCCTTCTTTCTGGGGAATGTATAATATCTTTGAAGATGGGGATGTTTCTATAAGCAAAGATTTGCTTTTGGTCAAAAACAGTACATTCACATCTCTGTGCTGGATGGGAAAGGGTGGAGATCTTTTTGTTTTCTATTTAGTAAAATGTAGAGAGGAGAATCTCAGACATTTGTAGCTCAATATTGGACAGCAAACTTTTGTCCTAAAATAACCATTTTTCTACCTTTCATTAATGTCATAGATACAGTTAGCTTAAGTAGAAATGGGAAGAGCTTTAATGGAGCACAAAGTGAGATGTAGGGATGTCAGGCAGAGTGAAGTTAAGTCAGCACAAGCCAAACAAATATCATATATTAATGCACATATATGGAATATAGAAAAATGGTACTGATGAACCATTTCTTGCAAGGCAAGAAAAGAGATGCAGACAAGGGAATGGGTGTGTGGACACAGAGGGTGGTGTGGGATGAATTGGGAGATTGGAATTGACATGTGTGCAGTGTCATTTGCAAAACAGATAGCTATTGGGAAGCTGCTGTATAGCACACAGGGAGCTCAGCTCTGTGCTGTCTGTCGACCTAGATGAGTGGAATGGGGTGGGATGGGGAGCGGGTAGGAGGGAGGGGATGTGTGTGTGTGTGTGTGTGTATAGCTGGTTCACTTCATTGTATAGCATAAATTTATACAACATTGTAAAGCAATTGTACCACAATTAAAAAAAATTATACTTGTGCTATGTTAATCTTTGGAGAAGGAAATGGCAGCCCACTCCAGTGTTCTTGCCTGGAGAATCCCAGGGATGGGAGAGCCCGGTGGGCTGCCGTCTATGGGGTCGCACAGAGTCAGACACGACTGAAGCGACTTAGCAGCAGCAGCAGCAGCAGCATGTTAATCTTAGGCTATTGTGCGTGTATGCTGTCACTTCAGTCGTGTCCGACTCTTTGAGACCCAATAGACTGTAGCCCACCAGGCTCCTCTGTCCATGGGATTCTCCAGGCAAGAATACTGGAGTGGGTTGCCATGCCCTCCTCCAGGGCATCTTCCCAACCCAGGGATCAAACCCACGTCGCTTGCGTCTTCTGTTTGGCAGGCAGACTCTTAACCACTAGTGCCACCTGGGAAACCCAGGCTATTGTACTATTCTGTAAATACAATTAGTGATTGTATTTAATTATAATTAAATTATGTGTAACATAATTAATCAGAGGTCTTATAGTACCTGTGGAATATATAGGTATTAGGTGACAAGTCTTCCATTTTCAAGCCAACAGCCTTGTTATTACACATGTTATTATATGTTATTAATATATTGCATATTAATATATTGTTATTTGCATATGCAAATAATATATTGCATATATTATTATATGTTATTATATCCTATTTAATTTTTGATGTTTTATGGTAATACATAGTTGTGTTTATTTATTAATGTATTTATTTTTCAGCTTTATTGAGGTACAATTGACCGATAAAATTTTAAGATATTTAAAGTGCACATCGTGGTGTTTTCATATACATATATTATACATTATGAAAGAATCCAATTGATTAATACATTCCTTACCTCACTCTAGGCTTCCCCAATGGGTCAGCAGGTAAAAAATCTGCCTGAATGCAGGAGACACAGGAGATGCAGGCTCAGTCCCTGGGTCATGAAGATCCCTTGGAAAAGGAAATAGCAACCCACTCCAGTATTCTTGCCTGAAGAATCCCATGGATAGAGCAGCCTTACCCATAGGGCTAAGGATTACAAAGAGTCTGTCACGACTAAGCAGCTAAGCGTGCACATCTCATTTCTTTATTTGTTTTAGTGAGAACATTTAAGTTCTTTTATCTTAGCAAATTTCAACGATACAATATGGTGCACATGTGATTTTAAATAAGCGTCAGTCCAGCGTGAACCTCACAGTCTGAGACTCTCTAAAAAAACCAAAAATTATAAATAAAAATGTGGGTGGAATCCTAAAATAGTTTTATATTTGTGACCACAGTATAAACCAGCTTAAAAAAAAAAAAAAGACGAACAAATATTTTTACTTTATGGTTTTGTAGAAGATGAAAAAAGTTAGTTTTTAATTTCCCTTAGGAGACCAACGCTCTGAAACCGGCTGGATTGAGTTAGTCCTTTAGTAGCCTCTCTCAGCTATCTGAAAACATCTTGTATATCAGTGGGAACCCTGAATACAGAGTCAGGGCCACAGTATTGGAGGGGAACAGGGGAACAGAATATTTACATGGCATTAGATATAGTCTAAGAAGCATTGTTATTATTACTAAGGTTTTATTTTATTATACCCTTCTTTAAGCCCATTATTTTAATTTCATTTGTACAGAGGAATAGTGAAAAATGGTAGAAATACGCTTTACAAACAACTTGCAAGGGAGTTTAATGTGTTCGAAGTGACAAATGCTGAGAAAATTAGAGAAGCAGAATGGACACTACTGTTGTTGACTTATCTCTGTCTCCTTAATTCACGTATTTTGTACCTATTTTGGTCTTTGTGAAGCTATAGAACACTAGTCCTAGTCCTGTAGTCTTTACATCCCAGATCTGTGTGCCCAGGGAGCATTTTTGGATTGAAATGATGGACAAGGGGAAAGACGTGGCAAAAGCTGCCTAGAAAATGTGTACCCTTCGCGAGAGTCTTTGGGAAAAAAAATTGTGAGTTTTTTTAAAGGATCTTGGAAAATAACTGCTATAGTTAAGTAGAATACATAAAAATAGTCTTTCCTTCTGGGTACCTTGTGACAAGTAAAATTAGCCACTAAGTTAAAGCGACAACCCCATCTGGGAAACATCAGTTGTTTATTTTTTAGAGCCTTTCTTCTTGCCGTTAGATGTCTCTACAGATAGGATTCTCACTTAATTTTGATATTTTTGCTAGGAAAAAGCAAGTAGCATTGCTCAAACTTGAACCTTCTCATCTTTCTATTAGGCTATAAATCTCCAAAGAAAACAGAGATGCACTTCTCTTAATAGACACCCACTGTCTGATGCCTTTCTCAAGTCTGCAAGTGCTACTCCAAATGGGATTAGAATTCAATTATATTTTTGTATTGGACTTCTTTGAAGACAAATTTTAAAACATACACTTCAAACCATGGTGTTATTAAAGTCAAAGGAGTAAATTTTGGAATGTGATATCTAAATGTTTAGGATACAGGTTGTAACATTGGTGTAAGTATTAGAAGCATCTCAAAAGCAGCCAGAGATAATGTGATGTGGTGGTTCAGACAACTCTGAAGCAGAATGCTCATCCTCGGGGAGTGAGCATGAAAATACATGCAGCTAGACCTTTTGCCATGGGAAGAAAACAGGTCAACCCCTGTTGCTTTGTATTTTTAAATGTCATTTCTTACTTTTTATTTTTTGGCTTTAGATCTATTATGTTGTTATGATCCTATGATTCTTTTTTTTTCTTTCTTTTTTTTAATTTGTAGTATAACTACCTTTGGACTTGCCTGGTTGCTCAGATGGTAAAAAAAAAAAATCTGCCTGTAATGCAGGAGACTGAGTTTGATCCCTGGGTCAGGAAGATCCCCTGATGAAGGGAATGGTTACCCATGTCAGTATTCTTGCCTGGAGAATTGCATGGACAGAGGAGCCTGGCCGGCTACAGTCTATGGGATTGCAAAGAGTTGGACACAACTGAGCGACAAATGCTATACAAAGATATAGCTGCTTTGCGGTGTTGTGGTAGTTTCTGCAGTACAGCAAAGTGAAGCAGCCATACACATACATCTATCCCCTCTTCCTTGGATTTCCATTCCAGTTAGGGCACCACGGTGCATGAGTAGAATTCCCTGTATTCTACAGTCCGTTCTCATGAGTTGTCTGTTTTATACTAGTGTGTATATGTCAATCCCAGTCTCCCAATCCATCCCACTCCCTCCTTTCCCCACTTTGTATCCATGTATTTGTTCTCTACATCAGTGTCTCTATTTCTTCCTTGCTAATAAGATCATCTACACCATTTTTCTAGATTCTACATAATTTCATATTAATATCCATGTCTGTCTGCCTCTCTGCAAATAGCACAATTTCTTTCCTATTATGGCTGCTTACTTTTCATTTTTTGTATGTCATAATGTTCATGATATAATCTATTAGGGCCTAATATATTTCTAATTCATAAATAAATGTAAATTTACAACTGCACCCACCAATCCTTTTCACTGTTGGCTATACTGTATCAGAAGCATTTAGCAACTACTAGTAAAGACTAATATGTTTCAGAGGTCAACTTTCTCTGTGTATGTGACTGAACATAAGAATTCAACATTTAATGGTTTTTCTTCAGGAAGAACTCCCCCAGCAAATTTCAATCTTACATTTATATTTATGGAAGAATGTGTTTTACTGGCTGATTGGTTGCCTTAGTAATTTGTGTTTACTCCTTCCTGATGGCCTTTTTTATTCTTTTACTAATGCTTAATATTCTAGAGCTAAAAAAGACGTGGGAGCCACAGGTCCATTGCGACACTTTTATTTTACATATGAATAAACAGACTCTCTGTTGTTAACTGTAGTCCACAGAGCAACTCTTCCTGAAAGATAAAAAGAGAAAGCACATTATTTAGCAAAGTATCATTTACTTGATTTTAACAATGTCTATAATAATTTGTAGTCAAATTTGTAGAGGTAAGTTAAGTGTTACTCACTCAGTCGTGTCTGAGTCTTTGCGGCAGGCTCCTCTGTCTTTGGAATTCTCCAGGCAAGAATATTGGAGTGGGTTTCCATTTCCTTCTCCAGGGAAATCTTCCTGATCCAGGGATCAAATCCAGGTCTCCTGTATTGCAGACAGATTCTTTACTGTCTAAACCACCAGGGAAGACTGGTAAAAATTATATTTGACAGCTTACTCTTGGTTTCCTATGTTTTATTTCTTAACTCTTGTCATGTTATTTCTCATTTGATGAGAAGTCTGAGCTGATAAATTATTAAATCACGCTTGCCTTATAGGCCAAGAGTTAGATCTCATTAAAATCTAAGAAGTTATATTAATTATATAGAAATGTGTGAAAGATTGAGCTCTACTTATTTAGGCTTGCTTCTAAAACTTGTTGTCTAAATCCATGGTTTTAAAAAATCACTATGGGTTGGGGGATGGGCAAAATAGGTGAAGCTGATTAAGAGGCACAAACCTCCAGTTATAAAGTAAATAATACAATAAATAAGTTACAGAATAGGGAGTATATTAACTAATATTGTAATAACTTTAGTGACAGTAACTAGACCTATTGTCATGATCATCTCATTTATATATATATATATCTGTATATATAAATGTTGAACCACTATATTATACACCTGAAACTGATGAAATGCACGTCAGTTATATATCAGTAAAAAATTAGTTGATGATTCTTCAGAAGTGAAGTCAAATAATTACCTAATTTAACATAATTTTACATTATTTTTCAAAGTTAGTGTCCTCTTTAAGCCTGGTGGGCTGCTGTCTACGGGGTCGCACAGAGTCAAACATGACTGAAGCGACTTAGCAGCAGCAGCAGCAGTAGTGTCCTCTTTAATATATACTCTTGCTGCTGCTGCTGCTAAGTCGCTTCAGTCGTGTCCAACTCTGTGCAACCCCATAGACGGCAGCCCACCAGGCTCCCCCGTCCCTGGGATTCTCCAGGCAAGAACACTGGAGTGGGTTGCCATTTCCTTCTCCAATGCAGGAAAGTGAAAAGTGAAAGGGAAGTAGCTCAGTCGCGTGGGTTCTTCGCGACCCCATGAACTGCAGCCCACCAGGCTTCTCTGTCCATGGGATTTTCCAGGCAAGAGTGCTGGAGTGGGGTGCCATTGCCTTCTCCAATATATACTCTTAGGACTAGAATAAGTCATGAAGTGCATTTCTATGAACTGATAGACATTGCTCAAAGAAGTCTTTTTGTTCTTGTTTAGTCTCTTAAGCCTTGTCTGATTCTTTTGCAACCCCAGGGACTGTAGCCCGCCAGGCCAGAAGTCTTCAGCAGCACTCTTTTTTAAGCCAGGTTAGTTCATGAGAGATAATATGATTGAGTGAAAGCCAGATACAAATACATAGTTTCACAAAGCAATGTCCTCACATTAGCTACTTTTCTAATAAAAACCAAAAATGTTAACCAAAAGTTTAAATGTATTCTAAGAAACCCTTATAGTTGATATTATGAAAACACATTTTCGTTCTGAGCATAAATTTATTTTGCCATCCAAATATATTCTTGGAATTTTGATCAGTGAAATTTAGTATATTTAGTTGAATAATGAAACTTTTTTTATCTCACATGTAGTTTTGAGTACTTACTGGGTTAATCAGGCTTTAGGCTTAATGCCAAATGCTTCTTTAAATAGAAAAAAAAAATTGGGAAATTAAAGCAGGTAAAACTGGCCTTCCAGGGGATTTACCCTTTCAAAACTTTATAGATTTTCACAGTTTTTGAATCTTTTGTCTTCATATTTTTTGACTTGGGAAAAAAACATATTTGTTTATCTCATATTAAGTTTTCTTGGAATTATGTTTTGATAGTCATTATTGGAAATGCAGTTTTTTGTAACCAAGCCATTGCTTTCTCTTATAACCAAAAACATGACTCATTTAGTGGAGTGCTCAGAGCTTGCTTAATGGAAGATGATTTTATCGTGAAAACATATACATCTCCATTGAAAAACCATGACAAGCATCTTTTGTTCCAGACAGTTTGTCCTAATAGACAACTTCGAGAAAACAGTTACTGATGTGGTCTAAAAGTTTTGCAACTATTCAAAGGCCAGGTATTAAAATTGCTGTTACTGGGCTGATCACTGAGCAGAGATTTGCCAGGAATTTAGCAAATGACAAGGAAAATACCTGATCAGAAGTGAGGTCAACTGAAGAACAGTTAGTTCTTCAGCACCACCACAATGGCTCAGAAAAATTTCTCTGATTGAGAAGAGAGGGCTTACATGACTGTTAGGGAGATGCCTTATAGCCATCAGTCATATGTGCATCCATTCTGATGTTTAGTGAGCACGTATTGTATATTAGATAGCTGTGCTTAGCACTTAGTGGTAATGATTGCACTAGTCTTGTTCCTATGGGACATAATGTTTGAAGTCCAGGAGTAACAATTCAATAGGAAATCATTTTATCTTCTTGATAGTTCTATGTGTTAAAATGGAAAAATTCTGCAAGACATCTGGTCACCCCCTGAATCAGCTGGTGACTCTCAGAGAACTCATCAGAAAACTGAGAGCTATGTGTGTAATTAACTAAATGGGATTAGACCCAAACAGTTCAGAAGTTAAGGACTGTGGGCAAACCAAGGAGTTATTTAACTTCTAGGATTCAAAATAGATATATAGAAGAATTTTAGAACACGTGGGAAAAAATGACAAGGAAAACATTTAGTGATTGACAGTTAATTCTCAGTGAGCTAGGCAGTAAATTGTACTAAGTTTAATGAAAAGGACTGGAAATTACTGTATATTGATATATAGACTTAAAGATAATTTGTAGATGTAACAATAATGTACATCCTATATCCTATAGATTTCTGTCCTTATAAAAGATGAGTAAGACAATGTGTTGATTTTTCTTTCTTTATGATCATGAGACTGCTGTTTTTCTGATGGTAGTTTCTCTAGTCTTAGACCAAGTACCTACCAGGAAATGGACAACTTCTTGAGTGTTGAAATTGAGAATCCCCAACTATAGGTTCAAATCCTAGAGAGATTTAGTTACCTTTTTTGGTCTTGTGTTTTTTTGTTTTTTTTTTTTTTTAACTTGATAGCATAGGGAAAGTTTGATTTAGTGGGTGAGCTGTTGTTTAATACTGAAGTCATATTTTCATTTGTAAAAAAGAAAACGTAATTTACAGCATTATTGAAAGAGCCTCTTAATTCTTGCTGCATTAAGAAAAGACTTTATTAAATTAAATTGCTTTACTATAAAAAAGAAAAATATACTAAAGCAGAAAATAAGTTTTTCCCCTTCATATTAAGACAGCATGCATGTGTGTTACGCTAAGTCACTTCAGTCACGTCCAACTCTGCGACCCCATGGACTATAACCCGCCAGGCTCCTCTGTCTGTGGGGGTCTCCAGGCAAGAGTACTGGAGTAGACTACCATGCAGCTTTCATGAATAAAAAGAAAGTCAAATGTACCCAAAATACTGAAATCCATATTTGATATCTGTATTAGAATACAGAGCCATGTAAAACATGACCTTTATTTTCTTTAAAACAAAGTTGTATATTTTATCTATATTCTATAATATATATATTATTTTAGGAAAACTGAGGAGAAGCATGGAGTTTGATCCATAATGGCTAATCACTCAATTGTGTCCGACTCTTTGTGACCCATGGACTATACGGTTCATGGAATTCTCTAGGCCAGAATACTGGAGTGGGTAGCCTTTCCCTTCTCCAGGGACTTTTCCCAACCCAGGGATTGAACCCAGGTCTCCCTCATTGCAGGCAGATTCTTTACCAGCTGAGCCACAAGGGAAGCCCAAGAATACTGGAGTGGGTAGCCTATCCCTTCTCCAGCCGATCTTCCCAACCCAGGAATCGAACCTAGGTCTCCTGCATTGCAGGCGGATTCTTTACCAACTGAGCTATCAGGGAAGCCATAATGGCTAAATCATTCTTTAAATCCTTATTTGTAAATATTCTGTAATTCAGCATCATCCAAAGAAAGAAAATTAAATTTAAGGGAGAGAGGGCAATGTACTTTCAAGTGTTGTAGAGCAGAATAGGACCAACTTTTGGAAACTGGGGACATAAGACAAGAAGCTCCTAGTAAAACAGTGTTGGAATGGGGACATAAGACAAGAAGTTCCTAGTAAAACAGTGCTGACCTTCTTTCTAGGTAAGAACCTTGAGGGAAAAAGAAGCACCTTGTTTGATGTAGCATCTCCAGCCCTAGCTAAGTGTCTGCCATACAGTATGGACTAAAAAAAAATAAGGTGGGAAAATGGGAAGGACAGTAACTGAATGGGAATGATGAGAAGGACAGTAACAGATCACAAGTAACATAGACAACCTGGTTCAATGACAGGAGCCTATGTTATGAGCCAGACAAGCCTGAGTGTGAATTCTAGCTCTGCTGTCCCCTTTGCTGTGTGACCTGACAACTGTTATACCTACCCTACTGAGAGTATGGCTTGTCTGTTGGAAAATGGGGATACTTCCTATTGGGATTTTAGGAACCCAATACAAATCTTCCATCCTTGAGTTCTAAACAGACTGTAAGAATTATGGCACTTGAAATATCAGCTTAACTACTGATATAAGACATCTGGAGATATGGCTTAAGGCTCAATGACCAATTGGTCTTATTAAGAATCTTTTGCTAAAAAAAAAAAAAAAAAAGAAATCTTATGCTAAATCAGTAGAAATAGGAGGAGTGGGAAGGGCTTCCCTAGTGACTCAGAGAGTAAAGAATCTGCCTGCAATGAAGGAAATCTGGGTTCAATCCCTGGTTCTGGAAGATTCCCCTGGAGGAGGAAGTGGCTTCCCACTCCAGTAGTCTTGCCTGGAGAATTCCATGGACATAAGAATCTGATGGGCTACAGTCCATGGACTTGCAAAGACTTGGACACAAATGAGCAACTAACACTTTCACTTTCATGAGGAGTGGAAATACAATGCCCCGTAATACCTTCCTACTCAGGGCTTTAGTACGGCATGATTTCATTGAGGTAGACCATCAGTAAGTCTTAGCTCTCACTCCCCTCTCTCCATCAGAGTTTGAATATTCTGTAAATCAGCCGCAGTGAGCATATTAGCTAGGACTGGGTTATCTAGGGCTATAAGAACCTCAACCAACAACTCTTTGGTACCAGATAGGAAAGGGCTTCGTTAATGCTCAAACCAGGTAAGAAAGGAATCGTTGTGGGACGTTTGGGGAAGCTCATCTTAGGAGAGAATGGGCTCCTAGGAATAATGCCAGACTAAAATTGAAACTTTCCTGGGCTTGATGAGCTTTATTAGGCTCTGGTGGGTTCCTTATTGAAGTGGCAAGGAGAAGAATTCCAGACAAAAATGGCACCATCTAAAAGAGGCCATCATGTGAAAGTCAGAAAGAGGTTTCTTTTAACTATTTTAAAAAGTTTATAAGATTCCTAAAAGCTTGGTACCTCCACCCCTCTTCACTATTTTTATTACCATTGGTCTGCTCTCCTGTAATGATTAGCCGGAAAGCTCTTCAAATGGAAAGGACTTGTGCGTGTATTTTCAGTGGCAACCAAGAAAATGGCAGTGAGGTGCCAGATGAGGAGGGAAGAGTGGGTCATAGCAGCCCACAGGCCACATCTCAGGAGTCTGGGCAAGAAAGAAAAAAAAACACTGGAGTGGTGGAATGGAGATGGGAGTAGGGGCCAAATAGGCAGGGACTGTGCCAGGACAGAGACTACCCTAGGTGTTTTTTTGTTTTTTGGGGAGGGCAGGAGGGGAAGGTTAGAGTTGATTTACAAGTGTTAGTTTCTGCTGTACAGTAACGTCAATCAGCTGTCTGTATACGTATATCCCTTCCCTCCCGGTCCTCCCCTCTCCCGTCCCATTCATTCAGGTCACTGAGCTGAGCTCCCTGCCCTATGCAGTAGGTTCACACTAGCTAGCAAGAGACCCATGTACAGATTTCTTGAATGTGCTGGACTAAAATTAATGCTTATAATTACATTTAAAAAATATTTCCTAATTAAAAAAAAAAAAACTTTTTCAGCAAGTTATCTTGACATTATAGATGTTTAAAATTTGGCTGAGATTCTTGAATCCAATAGATCGAATACAGTGAAAATTAATTCATAAATCTTAGATATCAGAAAGTGAAAAGGTTTTGTGAGTATTGGATAATACTTGTATATACATTAGCTTTCCCTGGATCACTTGACTGCTGGTATTTCATCTTAAGAGTGGCAATTAAGAGTGAAAAAACATCCCCCAGCCCACACTACCCCCGGCTTAGAATCCACTAAAGCTTGTGGGATGAACATTTTACCCAAATATAGACCTTTTAGTGATTAAGTTAATTTACTCTTTTCAAACTGTGACATCCTGTTTATAAGAAAGAAAACTTATAAAAAGTCATCTTGAGCATGAACTAACTTCTAAAATCAACATTTTGGTGAACTTATGTGTTAAGTGAGTCACAGCTATTTGGATGAGGACTTTCTGGTTTTGAAAGAGAAAGTACTTGGGGAAAAAATGTCATTTTGGTTTCTTTGAAATGGAAACATTTAAAAAATGGAATTCACTAGTGAGCCTATCATGTAACAGATTTCCACACACATTTCCTAAGTCACTTCCGTGAATCCGTAGCCCTGCATCCCCCATGGGCCAAGTCTTAACCATCCCAAGATGCATTTAGCCTTTATAGTCCTTCCCAGAAATGATATTTTTAAAAACGTTGCACAAGGTAAATTTTTTAAAATATTTTGAGGGTAAATATTACTGACTTTATAAACTGAACCTTGAAATTTTTTCTTTGTCCCCAACAAAGGCTGAACTTGTATCTGTTCCTATTATTTGCCTGATGGAAAAATGTTCTCTTTTTACTCTGACCCTTTAATATTTTAAAATGTCATTGTGGGTAACTCACAGTCTAAGTTATAGAGAGTATGTTATATTCAAATTTTTATATTTGATTTTTAATGTATAGTGGCTGTTTATTAGCTGTTCTTCTGAATATACAGGTTGAGTTTTTTTAATCATGTCCACAACCCCTGTTTAAACATCCCCAGTCTCTATGCTTTTGATTGTAAAATCATTGCCTGGTCTTCCCTGCTGTGTGTGCACTAAGTTGCTCTTTGTGACCCCATGGGGTGTAACCCACGAGGCTCCTCAGTCCATGGCATTCTCCAGGCAAGAATACTGGAGTGGGTAGCCGTTCCCTTCTCCAGGGGACCTTCGCTGACCCAGGGATTGAACCAGTGTCTCCTGCATGGCAGGCAGATTCTTAACTGTCTGAGCCACCAGGGAAGCTCTGGCCTGTTAAGTGTTAGATTTGTATTTAAGGATCCTGCTGCTTGTCTTGCCTGTTGGTACCTCAAGCACTTCTGAATTGTTTTGCCCCAGTTGGAATGACTTTTCCGTTTATTGTCCCTGTTCCTTCTCCTGTGTTTCCTGTTGAATTGCTGGTACCATCCACCCACTGAGGGTCCTGGTCTCCGGTCGTCCTGGAGCCCTTCCTTTCACTTACCACACCAACTAAGTAGTGTCAGTCCCTGACGATTCTGCCTCCGATGTCTTTTCTTTCCATCACAGTCTGACTCTGCCTCAGTCTTTGCTTAGCTAGCCCAGAACAAAGTTTCTCATTGGGCTTCCCTGTCAAACCTTCCCTCTCTGCCACTAGATCTTTCTACACATGTAAGTCAAACACCAATCTGCCTAAGAACCTTTACCTACTCCCCACTGCTTTAAGAACAAAGCAGTGTTTTTTTTTCCCCTGGATTCCTCTCTTCTACCTGTCTATTCTCTTGACCTTCTTCCAAGTGTAGCTTTAGCTGATCCTAGCAGCACCTTTGGGGTCTGTACTGAGTCTTTGTTGATGTGTAAGGGCTTCCTTGAGTTGCCACACGTGGGCTTCTCTTGTTGCTCCAGGACTAGCTCTGGAGCGTGAGTGCTCAGTAGCTGCGCCAGGCTCACTTCTCTGTTGAGGCATGTGGGCTTAGGGACCCTGTGGCATGTGGGATCTCAAGACCCCAACCAGGGATTGAACCTATGTCCTCTGCATTGGAATGCAGACTCTAAACCTCTGAACCACAGGGGAAATCCTGTGGTTCAAACATATCAAATGTTTTCACACTAAGTTTTTTTCTATTTTGATCCTCATTGTTTGACTCACCTTCTGTCTTTTCATCTTAGCCCTTCCAGAAGTAAAAATCATTTCTTCTGTGTCCTGTCACAGTACTTTTTAATTCCTTTTTGCCATCCTTTGATATGTCACATTGTGATCAGTTGTCTATGTGAGGCTTTCTCAGGCTAAATTATTAATTTCTCAAGAGGGAGACTACTTCCCTCTCCTGTGAAAAGTATAACTGTTTTGAAACATTAAGTTTGAAACATTATGAAGTTTGAAATTTCATAAGTACCCTATTAATATGTGCTAAAGTTGGGATACATTGAAATGTATTCAGATTCTCATAGGTGCAATTACTGCACCAAATAAATGGAAAAGTGACAAAGATCGAAGCAGAACTCCATGGCCAATTTTTTTTTTCTTGAGAGTGAGGAATTTAAATTTATGACAAACATGGGAATTCCCTTGAAACTTCAGATAATAATGAATGGCAGTATCATCTGAAAATTGCTACTTATTCAAATTAGAGCCGCCAAAATATTGTCACTGGCATTTGTTATCAATCCATTGTATTGATGATTTTAAAATCAGAACTAATTTCTGTCCTGGTTGTCTTTGAATTGATTGGTTTGCATGTACTGATTGGTTAGCATAAATTGATGGGAAATAGGATAAAAATACTAAGCTAAATGCATGCTAAAAAAAGTGTCAACTCTGTTCCCTATTGCAAGAGTGGTGGAAGGAGAAACTAATACACATAATAATTAAGTGCTAGACTAGTTGAAATTCATTATAATAAACAGAAAGAAACATGGGACAAGGAAAAATCGTTATTACCTGAAGAAGTAATGAAAGGTCTTATTAAGAACTTACTATATCTGAAACCAATATGATATTGTAAATCAACTGCCAGTTCAGTCGCTCAGTCATGTCCAACTCTTTTCGACCCCATGGACTGCAGCATGCCAGGCTTCCCTGTCCATTACCAGCTCCTGGAGCTTGCTCAAACTCATGTCCATGGAGTCAGTGATGCCAGCCAACCATCTTACCCTCTGCTGTCCCCTTCTCCTCCTGCCTTCAATCTTTCCCAGCATCAAGGGCTTTTCCAAAGAGTCAGTTCTTTGCATCAGGTGGCCAAAGTATTGGAGTTTCAGCTTCAGCATCAACTATACTTCAATTAAAAATGAATTAATTTGAATGGTTCTTGAAAAATAGATAAGGATTATAGGCATGAAAATAAGGAATTCCTTATGAAGTAAACAACATAGACCAACTGATAAGATTTCTGTGTTCTGAAGGGCAACATGTGGTTAATAGTTTCAGCAGGAATCTATGTTGATTATTTCTATAATATGAAGTCATTCTGTTCTGCTTTGTTTTTGTCTCACAGGTGGATCGGATATTGAGTACCTAGACTTCTATAAGCCTGTCGTGTGGTTTTGGATCCTTGTAGGGCTTGCTTACTTCGCTGCTGTCCTGAGTATGATTGGAGACTGGCTCCGAGTGATATCAAAAAAAACAAAGGAAGAGGTGAGAAATAAAAATGTGTGTAAAAATATGATTTAATTAATTCAGGAAAGGTTACTTTTAATGTTTTTAACATTGATTTTTTAAATATGAAATATTTACTAATTCATTTAAATATTTTAAAATATTTCAACATTACTTAAAATTTTTAATGTTTATGTTTGGTGTGCGTTTGCTACAGGAGGCTATCAAACATATAGCAATTCATTGACTTAACCAAAACTTTTAAATACTTCTCCATGTCAGATGATATCTTGGTGCTGAGAGTAATTTGTAATGAAAAAAAGATGCAGTTGAAAACATTTTATTCATTATTTCTTTTTTTTTTTGATTTCCTCAATGCATAGAGTAAATTTTATTCCATAAAGAGACAGCAGGAAATATTTGTGTCAAGATATCAGTAGCATGAAAAAGTGAAGGTAATATATGATATTGAATTTTCATTGTATTTGGTCGTTTTCTTTTCTCCTAGGTCTGTATAAGTGTGTACACATGCACGTGTACACACACACATGTATTCCTCAAAGCTGTTTGCATTAGAACACATTACCCTGTGTACAGATTTCAGCTTTTCAAAAAGATAACCTTTTATCTTTTTGATGCAATTGTATATACAGAAATGACCATTAGAATTTTTGACTCATGAGATTTTGGAAAGTTTGAAATTTCAATCTTAACTCTGAAATTTTTTAGGAGTTTAGGAGTTACATTTTAATTTATTTTGAAAGGTCCATAAGTACTACGAGTTTGAGTGTGACAGAGTAGTGTTTTATTATGAATTCTATATTTTTTGCTTCTGGGTCTTAGCCAACTTTACTAATTCATAAGACTTGCAAATATAGTATCCACAGTCTTCCTTTAATTATCCCTTCATTTCATTATCTGGTGTTCATAGACCAAGAGACATCAGTGTCAAAATCTTTGACTGATACAGCAATTGTGATTCTTTAAACATACACCCAAAAGAAATAGACTAGGATAATAAATGATAAAATTAATTTCTCTCTACAAACAAGTATTTTCTTTGAACACATCAAGTCATATCAGTTCAGTTCAGTTCAGTCGCTCAGTCGTGTCCGACTCTGCGACCCCATGAACTGCAGCATGCCAGGCCTCCCTGTACATCACCAGTTCCTGGAGTTTACCCAAACTCATGTCCTATAATTTCTTAATAATACCAAAGGTGCCTTAGTAATTAGAAGGAGTGTAAGTTATCCAAGATTTCCCTTCTTGGATACCATAGTTCTCAGTTGGTAATTCATATATTCAGTCTGTGGATATTAATCTATATCTTAGTTACACCATAAAACCAAAAACTTTATTATAAACAAATCAGCAGGACAATATGCTTGACATTCTAGTTTAACTCATGTGAAAACTACTTTGAATAGGACCTCAACTGATTTGCCTCAGTCTTATTGTGTGCGGGGGGGCGGGGGGTGGGTGCGGGGGCGGGGTGGGGAGAGGGAGGGAGAGAATAAGGTGGATGGAGCTGCTGCTGCTGCTACTGCTAAGTCACTTCAGTCGTGTCCGACTCTGTGCGACCCCATAGACAGAAGCTCACCAGGCTCCCCTGTCCCTGGGATTCTCCAGGCAAGAACACTTGAGTGGGTTGCCATTTCCTTCTCCAATGCATGAAAGTGAAAAGAGAAAGTGAAGTCACTCAGTCATGTCCGACTCTTAGCGACCCCATGGACTGGAGCCTACCAGGATCCTCCGTCCATGGGATTTTCCAGGCAAAAGTACTGGGGTGGGGTGCCATTGCCTTCCCCAGTGGATGGAGAGGGAGAGAATTATGGTTATTTTAACTTCAATATACATTTAAGGATCTTGAGATGCTAAGGGGGACAAAAGAAATTGTAACTGGAAAATATGCTAGATAACATAGCTAAAAAAGGACCTCTCAAACTTCTAGCATAAGCTGGCATTAAAATGCATTTTTAAAACACACACACAAACATTTTTTTCTAAGTAAAATAGAGTCAAACAGAGAATATCTCTGTTAGATAGTTTAAAATGTATTATTTTGTGCAAATATCTATTTCCACATACACATATACAATAAATGTAGTATATATTATATATGTACATACACAAACACACACACATATATATATGTGAGTGTATACACACACATGACTTCCCTGGTGGCTCAGAGGGTAAAGCGTCTGTCTATAATGCGGGAGACCTCGGTTCGATCCCTGGGGTGCGAAGATCCCCTGGAGAAAGAAATGGCAATCCACTCCAGTACTATTGCCTGGAAAATCTCATGGACAGAGGAGCCTGGTAGGCTACAGCCCATGGGGTCACAAAGAGTTGGACATGACTGAGCGACTTCACTTCACATACACACACATACATACTAAGATTATTATGGATCACACTCCAAAAGTTTGAAAGCCACCAAGGCACGTCTAGTCAAGGCTATGGTGGTCATGTATGGATGTGAGAGTTGGACTGTGAAGAAAGCTGAGCACTGAAGAATTGATGCTTTTGAACTATGGTGTCGGAAAAGTCCCTTGGACTGCAAGGAGATCCAACCAGTCCATTCTAAATGAGATAAGTCCTGGATGTTCTTTGGAAGGAACGATGCTAAAGCTGAAACTCCAGTACTTTGGCCACCTCATGCAAAGAGTTGACTCACTGGAAAAGACTCTGATGCTGGGAGGGATTGGGGGCAGGAGGAGAAGGGTCATCAGAGGATGAGATGGCTGGATGGCATCACCGACTCAATGGATGTGAGTTTGAGTGAACTCTTGGAAATGGTGATGGACTGGACAGGGAGGCCTGGTGTGCTGTAATTCATGGGGTCGCAAAGAGTCGGACACGACTGAGTGACTGAACTGAACTGAAAGCACATATAGAAGGGGGAAATTTTATCTTTATGCCAGTGGCATAATATATTTGATTAAAGTTTAAAGCTCATATTTGTGCCTGATGAACTATGGATGGAGGTACATGACATTGTTCAGGAAACAGGGATCAAGACCATCCCCATGGAAAAGAAATGCAAAAAAGCAAAATGGCTGACTAAGGAGGCTTTACAAATAGCTGTGAAAAGAAGAGAAGCAAAAAGCAAAGGAGAAAAGGAAAGATATAAGCGTCTGAATGCAGAGTTCCAAAGAATAACAAGAAGAGATAAGAAACCCTTCCACAGCGATCAATGCAAAGAAATAGAGGAAAACAACAGAATGGGAAAGACGAGATCTCTTCAAGAAAATTAGAGATATCAAGGAAACATTTCATGCAGAGATGGGCTTGATAAAGGACAGAAATGGTATGGACCTAACAGAAGCAGAAGACATTAAGAAGAAGGGGCAAGAATACACAGAAGAACTGTACAAAAAAGATCTTCATGACCCAGATAATCACGATGGTGTGGTCACTGACCTAGAGCCAGACATCCTGGAATGTGAAGTCAAGTGGGCCTTAGAAAACATCACTACGAACAAAGCTAGTGGAGGTGATGGAATTCCAGTTGAGCTATTCCAAATCCTGAAAGATGATGCTATGAAAGTGCTGCATTCAGTATGCCAGCAATTTGGAAAACTCAGCAGTGGCCACAGGATTGGAAAAGGTCAGTTTTCATCCCAATCCCAAAGAAAGGCAATGCCAAAGAATGCTCAAACTACCGCACAATTGCACTCATCTCACACGCTAGTAAAGTAATGCTCAAAATTCTCCAAGCCAGGCTTGAGCAATACATGAACTGTGAATTTCCAGATGTTCAAGCTGGTTTTAGAAAAGGCAGAGGAACCAGAGATCAAATTGCCAACATCTGCTGGATCATGGACAAAGCAAGAGAGTTCCAGAAAAGCATCTATTTCTGCTTTATTGACTATGCCAAAGGCTTTGACTGTGTGGATCACAAGAAACTGTGGAAAATTCTGAAAGAGATGAGAATACCAGACCACCTGACCTGCCTTTTGAGAAACCTATATGCAGTTCAGGAACATTTAGACAGTACGTCAAGGCTGTATATTGTTACCCTGCTTATTTAACTTCTGTGCAGAGTACATCATGAGAAATGCTGGGCTGGAAGAAGTACAAGCTGGAATCAAGATTTCCTGGAGAAATATCAATGACCTCAGCTATGCAGATGACACCACCCTTATGGCAGAAAGTGAAGAGGAACTAAATAGCCTCTTGATGAAAGTGAAAGAGGAGAGTGAAAAAGTTGGCTTAAAGCTCAACATTCAGAAAACGAAGATCATGGCATCTGGTCCCATCACTTCATGGGAAATAGATGGAGAAACAGTGGAAACAGTGTCAGACTTTATTTATTTATTTTTTTGGCTCCAAACTCACTGCAGATTGTGATTGCAGCCATGAAATTAAAAGACGCTTACTTCTTGGAAGGAAAGTTATGACCAACCTAGATAGCATATTGAAAAGCAGAGACATTACTTTGCCAACAAAGGTCCGTCTAGTCAAGGCTATGGTCTTTCCAGTGGTCATGTATAGATGTGAGAGTTGGACTGTGAAGAAAGCTGAGCGCCGAAGAATTGATGCTTTTGAACTGTGGTGTTGGAGAGGACTCTTGAGAGTCCCTTGGACTGCAAGGAGATCCAACCGGTCCATTCTAAAGGAGATCAGTCCTGGGATTTCTTTGGAAGGAATGATGCTGAAGCTGAAACTCCAGTACTTTGACCACCTCATGCGAAGAATTGACTCACTGGAAAAGACTCTGATGCTGGGAGAGATTGGGGGCAGGAGGAGAAGGGGACGACAGAGGATGAGATGGCTGGATGGCATCACCTACTCAATGGACGTGAGTTTGAGTGACCTCCGGGAGTTGGTGATGGACAGGGAGGCTTGGCGTGCTGCAATTCATGGGGTTGCAAAGAGTCGAACACGACTGAGAGACTGAACTGAACTGTGCTGATTGTTAAAAAAAAAAAAAAAACAAACAGTGCATTTTGTGATAGGGTTAGCTAGTACAAAGTACTAGCAAGTTTTTTCCAGAGCATTGAGATAATCATCTGTATTACTCTCCTTGTGCTGCCATAACAAGAGTGACTTAAACAGTAGGAATCTGTTTTCTCACAATTCAGGAAGATGGAAGTCTGGGATTAAGGTGCTGGTTTCTGGTGAGATCTCTCTCCTTGGTTTGCAGGTGGCGCCTTCTTGCTGTGTCTTCACAGGGCCTTGCCTCTGCACACGTGCCTGCAGAGAGAAGGTTCTACATCTCCTTCCTCTTCTTACAGGGATACCGGTGCTGCTGGATTAGGGCTGCACCCTCACTGCCTCATTGAACGTTGCATGTGTGTGCATGTGTGCGAAGTCGCTTCAGTCATGTCTGCCTGCCAGGCTCCTCTGTCCATGGGATTCTCCAGGCAAGAATACCGGAGTGGGTCGCCATGCCCTTCTCCAGGGGATCTTCCTGAACCAGGAATGGAACCCGTGTCTCCTGCTTGGCAGGCAGGTTGTTTACTGCCTAGCGCCACCTGGAAAGCCCCACTGAATCTTAATTACCCCTGTAAAGGCTCTGTCCCCAGATACAGTGACAGTGGGGATTAGGGCTTCAACAAAGGACTTGCTGGAGGACCGGATTCAGGCTGTAACACAATTGTTTCAAAGAAATTTAAATTTCTACATTAACTGGCTTATTTAATATGAGAAACAAGTTTGTTTGCCTCCTTTTGAATGATCTTCTTGATTCTCAGCCAGAAGTGTGAGATGTATCACTGTGTGTTTCCAACACTGAAAAGTAGAAAGCTCTTTTCTTCTTTTACTGTAAGTCTTTTGGCTTGTCCCTCGTCTTTGGAGTGACATGTCCTTTCTGGTGACTGCATCTGGAGAAAGCTCATGTGAGTAAAGGCCATGAGCAAGTTTACAGAAACCCTCTGGAGCTGCAGCTGCTCCAGACAGTTGAGCCAGTTGCAATGGAAATGTCACTTTGAGCAGATGTGTGTTTTCTAATTTGTAATGCAGTTTAGGGAAATGACAAAAGTGGGTCACAAATTCAACAGAGAATGTAAAGAGAGAAAGGGAGAGATGATTTATAATTGTGAAAAAAGAAAGAGAAAGACAATTTATCATTGTGAATGTATAAATTGTTAGGGCCAAAATTTTTATAAAGGAAATATGACTAAACATTTCTACAGCAGTGGAAAAAGATTATTGAATAAGTTTAAGCTTGAAATAACTCACTAAAGTTAAATAATTAAATAAGAACCAACTAAATGCATCCTAGAAGTCATCTTTACACACACAAACCATATTGGATGACTGCTCACTACATATTCATTACCTTTTGTACTTAAACCACTCCAAACGCTCCAACTTTTAAAAACGGCCTAAATGTTCAGAAGCAACAAGAATATTCCAGTTTTCAATTCCATAAGAATGCTAAATAATTTTTGATAACTTGGAATCCTTCCTATTAAAAATGTCATTGGTACAGAACATTAAAAAAAATCAAAATAACATATATTAGCACATTTTCAAGTGGTGATACAAAAACACAAGCTTTCCCTCCCACAAAAGATTCTGGCTAATAGTAAGTTCCAGTCTTACATTACTTCTTCAAAAACAAATCTCCTTAAATCATATCAGGTAAGTGCAAACATAGAGCTCTAATCACATGTGACCTTATTTCTGAATTTTTTTTTTTTAATCTTAAAGTATGTTCTGTTTCCAATGAAGATTAATTTTAATGAAAATATATTTAGGAGTAAGGACAAAGTTTTTGTTGAACGTGCTGAAATAAAATGTTGATACAGCTAATCTATCTGAACTGTTTGAAAGGAAAGGCTTCAAATTGAGAGAGTAGCATTGGCATGTATATGCTACCATGTCTAGTAAACCAGATAGCTCGTGGGAGCTGCTGTAGCACGAGAGCTCAGCTCTGCTCTCTGATCACCTAGAGGGGTGGGCTGGGGCGGGGGGAGGCTAAAGAGGAGGGGACATACGTATACGTACAGCTGATTCACGTCGTTGTACAGCAGAAACTGACACAACAGTGCAAAACAATTATATTCCAATTAAAAATAGAGTTAGTTGGAGCAATGCTGCGTAGTTTCAGAAGTGTCACATATAATTATAGTTGATCTGCATTCCTCAAGGAAAAGAATAATGACCTCAATACTTTTTCCATGGAGTCATATGCATTTCTGTAAAAGGATTTATCTGTTTCATTATTTCTTAAGCTCCAATGCAGAGTAACAATATTCAACGCTGAGAATTGATACAACTAATTATCTTTTCCTGTGAAGCCATGTACCCTCTTTTGAGGAAATAATGTTTCCATTTAGAAAATAAAGATTATTTATATATTGTAAATAACACAATAATACTGATATCTGAGGCAGGTAAAATAAAAATAAGATGTGATCACAAAATTCAGACGGTAAATTCCTAAGCAGGCAGGGAATGGTGCATCCTTATGTATAGATGTGGTTCAGTTTGCTACTGCTGACTTTCCTTGAGTTTGAAAGAGCATCAGTATCGTTCTTGTACTGATGAGCATGTAGCACAGTTTGTTGGGATGGTCTTGTCCAAATGTGTGACAAGCACCACTTGACCCCTGTATCAGCTGCCACTGTTCTCTGTAATGCCAGTGGCACTCTGTTGTTGCTGGTGAATGGCTACGTTCTGTCTGACTCTTTGCAACCCCGTGGACTGCAGCATACCAGGCTTCCCTGTCCTTCACTGTCTCCAGGAGTTTGCTATAACTCACGTCCATTGAGTTGGTGTTGCCATCCAACCATCTCATCTTCTGTCATCCCCTTCTCTTCCTGCCCTTAGTCTTTCCCAGCATCAGGACTATAAGCTGGCTTTTTGCATCAGGTGGCCAAAGTACTGGAACTTCAACTTCATCAAAAGTCCTTCAATAAATATTTAAGGTTGATTTCCTTTAGAATCTATTGGTTTGATCTCCTTGCAGTCTAAAGGACTCTCAAGTGGCACTGTAGCTAGCCATACTGAATGAATACCCAAGAGTTGCTTTTTTTTTTTTTTAACCAGTGTATCATGATGTGCTTAGTAGCTCAGTCACGTCTGACTCTTTGCGACCCCATGGACTGCAGCCTGTTCCTCTGTCCATAGGGATTTTCTAGGCAAGAATACTGGAGTGGGTTGCCATGCCCTCCTCCAGGGGATCTTCCCAACTCAGGGATGGAACCCAGGTCTTCCGCATTGTAGGCAGACGCTTTACCATCTGAGCCACCAGGGAAGCCCTTTTTAACCAATATAATTTCTTTAACTTCTGAAGGTGTTTGTGCAAGTAACATTCACTTGAGTAAGTTGACCTTATATCATATTACAAAAACTCCCTTTGATTAGGAAGCTCTAGTGCTAAGCAGCCTTGAAAGACTGTTCTTAGAACTTGTATTTGGCCCCAGCATTGTGCAGGGACCTGAGAATACGGAGGGACATAGTTTTCTTCTGCTAATGACCTGGCAACAGCATTTGGTCTTCCCTGGTCTTCACTCAGGGTGGTAATGCCTCCTGATAGTGAAAGAGCTGGGATTTAACAGCTCTTTATCTTGTCTAGAGATGGAGAACTAAATAACAGTTGCAGCCTGAGCCTTGGAAAGCTTACAGAAGAGTACTTTATCATTAGGTCTTATGGGAGAAGTGCTTTTAATATGAAAGGTTTCATATGCCTTTTGAAATAAGTTAGACTTTATTCTGAAAACCTTAGGGAGCCGTTGAAGAATTTTAAATAAGTGGAATGAAGTACCTTGTCAACAGGAAGGCAGATGGATTATAAACAAAGCCTGATGCTGATAAATCAGTTGCGAGATTATTGAGATTATTGAAGGAATCCAGGTAGTGCAGAATGAAGAGTCTCTGGTGGCAGCAGAATAGAGATGAAAGTAAGGATTTCAAAATTGTTTGGGGGATAGAAGAGATAGGTTACCCTTTAGCCGTGGGCAATAAAGAGAAAGGGAGGATGGCATTCATGATTCTAGCTTTGGATGGAATTACAAAACACAGGAGAGTGAGATATTCTGAGCAGACAAGAGCAATGAGAATGTCATTTTGGACATATTGTGATTGAGGGCTGTGTTGAACATTGAGGTAGCTCGTCAAGTGTAGAGAATTGGATATGCAAGCCTGGAAAGTAGGAAGGATGGGAGTTGCAGAGAGTTGGCTGGGTGGGGGCTGGGGAGAGGGCATTCGTCACAACACACACGACAATGGAAGTTCTGATTATAGATGAATTCACCTAATGAAGACTTGGAAAGTAGTCAACCATAGAGCTAAAAACGGAACCTGGAATACAATAGTTAAAAGGGTGGATGGAGAGAGCATAAAGAATGGGGTAGCAAATAATATAGTTAAATACATTGATTCATGGAAGGGCAAAGGCATTGAGGTTTTGAAGACAGGATGGTTCAAATGATGGATCAGACTGGCTAAAGACAAGGGGTAAAGAAAGGAACCCAAGGGAAGATTGACACAGTAACCTAAAAAATAAAATAGTGAGAGTTCTCTGTGAAGTTGTGCTCCAAGACTGCCACCCCTGTAGCAGAAAATTTAAATATTTACCCATGGATTCTTAGAGGAGGAAATGGCAACTCACTCCAGTATTCTTGCCAGGATAATCCCATGTACAGAGGAGCCTAGTAGGCTACAGTTCATGGGGTTGCTAAGAATAGGACATGACTAAAAAACAACAATAAGTGACTAAGCAACAACAACAACTCTGGATTGTACAATACACTGGATATATCCTACGAACGTTCTTTAGGCACATCAAGAACAATTCCAAAGGGTAGTATTCACAGGATATTTTATGGAAATGGGAGTATTGGAGCACGAGTAATAAAAAACTGTTGATTGAGCAGTGTAGCAGCATGGACGCTGGGTACTGCTGGGCATGCATCCGTGGTAAATATGGACAGTGTGGTGGGGTGGGTGCTGAACTGTGGAGGGACAGTGTTAAAGAGGCAGGAAAAGGAAAACTTGTGGAGATCAGTTACGGAGTTTAGTTAATGTCTAAGTAAGTGTTAGTCACTCAATCGTGCCCGACTCTTTGCGACCCCATGGACTGCAGCCCACCAGGCTCCTCTGTCCATGAGATTTTCCAGGCAAGGATACTGGAGTGGGTTACCATTTCCTTCTCCAGGGGATCTTCCCAACCCAGGGATCGAACCCCGGCAGATTCTTTATCGACTGAGCTACAAGGGAAGCATTTAATGTCTAATTTACTGCTAAATCACTCATTTATTCATTCATGTAAGAAAAGATTTACTAAGTACAATATGATGTACAGTATATTAGGTTCTGGGAGTAATTTTCCATCTGTGGGAGTTTGGGCCTTATCTCTTTATTGGAAAGTTTCCATAGGTGGTGCATTTCCTTACTTATAATGATAAATTAGCTTATCTTTATAATGATAAATTAGCTCCCCTGGTAGGTTAGCTGGTGAAGAATCCACCTGAAATGCAGGAGACCCTGGTTTGATTCCTGAGTTGGGAAGATTCCCTGGAGAAGGGAAAGGCTACCCACTCCAATATTCTTAGGCTTCTCTGGTGGCTCAGATGGTAAAGAATCCACCTGCAGTGTGGGAGACCTGGGTTCAGTCTCTGGGTTGGGAAGATCCCCTGGAGGAAGGCATGGCAACCTACTCCAGTATTCTTTTCTGAAGAATCCCCATGGACAGAGGAGCCTGGCGGGCAGCAGTCCGTGGGGCCCCAAAGAGTCAGATACTACTGAACGACTAAGCACACAATGATAAATTTACCTTTACTTTTCTTCTCCTAGAGGTGGAAGAGGGAATTTTGAAAATGAAGGCCCTTAGTCTTTGATTAATTTCCAAAATAACCAATTTTTACTTTTTTGTTTACTCTTCCTCCTTCCCTCCTTTCCTTCCGTCCTTTAATCCTCAAACAACACATCAAATTTTATAGTTGTTGCTTTGACTTCTAATATATTTGGAGGACGGGTGGTATATTTTTGTATTTTTCTGTTGAGACACTAAAGTCATTATGAATGACTTGAGTTGGACTGTGGGCACAATATACGCTGATCATAAGACATCTCTGGTTTATATTTTAATGCAGATAACTCTTCTTCATCTAAAGGATAAGACTAGAATAAAATAGAGATGGTATTACGATTATTAAAATGAGGCATAGCTAAAGGGCCCTCATCTTCTGCCTCATAGGGAAGGAGATGTCCCTTACTATGCTCTGGGGAGAGCTTCCCTGGTGGCTCAGATGATAAAGAACCAGCCTGCAATGCGAGAGACCTGGGTTTGATCCCTAGGTTAGAAAGATCCCCTAGAGGAGGGCATGGCAACCCACTCCAGTATTCTTGCCTGGAGAATCCCATGGACAGAGGAACCTGGCGGGCTACAGTCCATGGGGTCACAAAGAGTCGGACACAACTGAGCTACTAAGCACAGCACAGCACATGCTTTGGGGAAAAGATCAAAGCAGACTTTGAGCTTCATCTGCTGATTTATATTTCACTGTACCTTGCTGTGCCATGGAGAAAGTTCCTTCTTTTTTTCAGTCCTACCCTTAGCTCAGCAAATCATCATCTCTGTAGTAAATAGGCAATTGGAAAGGACAACAGAAGAACAAATAACATTACAAGACTTAAATTATGCTTTGAGATAATAGTAGCTCTCAGACACCAGAGCATGTCTAATTTCTAAATGGACTTTATGGACAGTCGTTTTTGGAGAACCCAGTCCCCAAGTTGTGTCTCCCTTTCATCTCAGTATTGTGGTGCATACTGTGAACCTTTATGGGTCTAATGTTAGGACATCTTAGAGGGGAAAATATATGTTAAAAACAAAATAGGGTTTGAAGTGGTGAAAATGGAAATACTTTCCTTCTAGAATATGCTTTATTTCTTTTTTAAATCTTAAATGAGATAAAAGTGTTCAGTTGTCAAATAAGAATCACTAAAAAAGAAACCGAAGCATAGGGAGATGAAGTGACTTACTTAAGGTTATACAGCTATCACGGGATAGAATCAGTAATCAACCCACATGGCTTGATTGCATCGCCCAGCCTTTTGGCTAAACTAACTTCTTTTTTCTATACTGTCTCCCAAGTGCTCAAAAAAGTTGGTTATATATTGGGTTTTTTTTTCTTATTATTTTACATGTAAGTAATATCAACACATCAGAAATGAATACCCAACTCTGACCTGTTTGTTATAGTGCAGCTACAGAGAAGAGCTTTGTGAATTTATTAAATCAGTTTGGTCACTGGTTATGTTATGATCAATGAAGTCTAAAGCTTTGACATTCTTTTAAATGATTGGAAATGATTTGTATCCTTTCTAAAATGTACGTGGGCTTTGGAACCCTTAAAACTGAGATTGAATTCTATCTTAACTATTTACTAGCTCTACAAACTTCACCAAAATACCTAATCTTTGTGTCTCCATTTTCTGAGAAAATGCTATTTAACTCCCTTTATGGGGCTGCTGTAAAGATTCAGTGGGTAGAGTGTAGGATGCGGTTAAATTCTTGCTGAATGCTTATTCTTTTCCTCATGGGTTTTCTGAAGGAATTAGTATCAAATTATTGTCCCAAATCAAATGACCTGTAACATTCTAAGACTATCATCTATATGTCATGGTGTATTGTTCTCTATAGAGTATAAAACGCTGTGAGCGCTTCTATGTCTAAACATCTTATCTGGTTGAAATGATAAACACACAAAAGAGAAGAACTGTGTGCTGTGTTAAGTCACTTTAGTCGTCCAACTCTTTACGACCCTGTAGACAGTACTTCTCCAGGCTCCTCTGTTCATGGGATTCTCCCAGCAAGAATACTAGAACGGGTTGCCAGGGGATCTTCCCCACCCAGGGATCCAACCACCGTCTCATGTCTCCTGCGTTGGCAGATGGGTTCTTCACGACTATGGCCACCTAGAGGCCCAAGGAACAATTAAGGTTATGTATATTGCTAGAATTTGATCATTATCACAGAGTCCAAAATAGTCTAAGAAAAAGGTGAGTTCAAAGATTTCAAATATGTTGAATGTCCTCTGGACTTGAAAACTAGTTTTTGCATTAAATGTTCCTTGTTTAGGTATAATCTGCCTAATTACTGCTATCTTCATTCTTCCCTTGATTTAGAGCTAGAGATTTTCTGGTGTCCTGATGTGTGGACTGAGGTAGAACCCACTTATATTTTTCCTTTTATTAAACTGAGAGTGAGTAGTTCAGTTGTTATATTAAAAAATAAAAAACATGAAGGAAGATTCTTTTTTTTTTTTTTCTGTTTTAGATTTTAGATTGAACCCTCACTGTTTATACATGTAACTTCTTTTTGCTTCAGTTATTTCACAGAACATCATCTGGTAATGAAAATGCAGAGTAATTTTTTCTTTTCATTTGTACACAATAGGAAAATAACTTAAGATAATAGTTTTTGCCTCAAAGCACTTTATAAGTAATTTCTTTTTTTTATTAGCTAGAGAGCATATTATGGAATTTAATGCAACAAGATGTAATGCTATCTCTCTCTTTTGACTGTTTTGATAATGTCATCTGTTCTGAGATTTTGTGAGAAAAGTGACCACCGTGAACTTGGCTTTCAAAGTTGTTTTTGGACTTTCTTCATCAAAGTAAAGTATTGTATTCTCCTGTACTCAGGGCTAAAATCAATCACATCTTACAAAAAAAAAAAAAAAAAAAAAACAGGCCTATGTTTGCTGAAAACACAAGCGAGTGCGTTTTCAGAGGTGGAGCAACACAAATAATTCACTTTTACTTCCGCCATGGATGGCTTTCTAAAAGAATATTAGTTTGTGGTCAGTCAGAACTGAGAGTAGGTAGAGCACTTTGAAGTTTAATCAAGGATTTTTATTTCTTTAGCAACAAAACATGGTGATTTGTTTAGTGTTTAGTGGATGGCATCCTCATTTTAATAAGGCAGTTTCATTGTCCCTGCCTCAATCTTGAACCAAAAGAATGGCTGCTCATTAATGATACCTGTGCCTTTGCACATACACAGAAAATCTCCTGCTTTTGAACAAGGATGCACCCCTGTTCCTCCTCCAGTAAAATTGTTAGTCATCAATGCTATTCACCTATTAGACAAGTTTTATATGTTATTTATTATACAAATAGCTTCATTTGACTGTCCATCCAGATATATGTTAGGATTGCACTTTCTCTTGCCCTTGTGGTTGGTGGGCTATCGGAATAGTTCTGGCCACAGTTGTGGGAAGAGTGGGAAGACGATTTAATTGCACCTGTGAGTCCCTCAAGGGCTTACTTGCCTCTGGCTAGGTGACCATAAAGATCACTGTACTGTGTCAGCCTGGGTCCCTGAGTAACCGTAGTGAGCAGAGCCTGATGCCGACATGTCGTGGGCATTCAGCAATAGTGAGGCATTAGTCTTTGTTGCCTTAAGCCACTAATATTAAGGAGCTGTTTGTTCTATGTTATGACCTCGCCTGTCCTGACTAATCCAGTAAAACGGTAAAATACAGTTGCTCTAACAGAGTTAAAGTAGCAATAATAATTTAGAAGATTTAAATTTTATGAGCCATACTCATATTTGGTGAATTTTGTATCAGCTTCCAAATTGCTGATAGGATTATGTTTATTATCTGCATTTATATTATTTAAGATATATTGTCTGTATTTATCTTACTTAAGATTCGCTCATGGTTTTACTAAAATGGAAACATCAAGGTAAGAGCTGAAGTAAAATAGAGCAGTCTGCTTTTTAAAGAAAGTATAGGTGGGATTTAAATTGTCTGGAGACCAAATATTCCTGTTCCTATAAAAAAAAAAACAGTCTCTCCCACTACTCAGGATTATGTACCAACTCAAAATTGGGCCAGTGATATTAAATCTGTTGTATATGTACGCTCTCTGAAATAAAGAAATTTGAACTGAAATTTAAGTTTCAAAAAACCAGTGCATCATACCAGAGTAATCATAGACATGAAAGAGCAGGGTCTCCTTATGTAATATTATTTTTGAAATTTATTAGGTTGAACTGTTGACATGCAACTGTTTTTGACCTTAAGAATCACAATTTCATATGATTGACCCTAATATTCTAACATTCAATTGTATTTCCAAAACCAGTTTCTATAAATAATTTTCATGTTATAATTTATCATTAGATTATGACCTATACATTATGCAAAATCACATATGGCTAGACATTTCTGGTATCCTTTCTTTATTTAGTACTTGGCTAAAACTTTGCCAAATTCTGTTTTTATTATGTATGGACTGTAGACTGATTATCTCATCTCAGCTGGAAGACAGACTAATTTGTTGTACTCTCACATTCACAGATCCATCCCTGTCACTTGTCAATCCAAACTGCAGCTCAGAATTTCCCTCTCCTCTCACCCAGCCATGTCATAACTGCCGAAGTTCTTTCTGGGACTACTTAACTGCATTCATGGTTTTAGACTCCTTCCTCTCTTTCCCAGAAAGCAGCTAGTGTGAGGCTGAAACAATTTATATAGTTTTGTTGAAGGCTTGGGGATAACTTAAGGGAATTACAGAGTAGAAAAGGGAACACTTTAAGCTTGGGCAATTAGACAATATTGCTGCTAGAGTTCATTGGTCATCCTCGCAAAGGGTTCCCCCTTGGCATCTCACTCTTCAACCCCTGGCTCTGTAGCGTATTCCTGGGGTCTGCTTATCACCCTAGATCCATTCATTCTAATTGGGTATTCCTTATCCTGAGTGCAGGAACCGAACTGGGGCTTCTCAGGTGGCGCTAGTGGTGAAGGATCCGCATGCAAATGAAGGAGACACAAGAGACAGGGGTTTGATCCCTGGGTCAAGTAGATCCCCTGGAGTAGAAAATGACACCCCAAACCAGTATTCTTGCCTAGAAAATTTCATGAACAGAGGAGCCTGGCAGGCTACCACCTGTGGGGCCACAAAGAATCAGACATGACTGAGCCACTGAGCATGCACACACACCCACACACACACACACACACACACACAGGGACCAAACAGCTGCAGACAGGTTGATGCAATGTAGAGAACAGACTCACAGACTTGGGGACACAGGGTGGAAGTCAGGGTATGAATTGAGAAAGTAACATTGCCATATGTCCACTGCTTAGTGAGACTCTGCTGTGTAGCACAGGAAGTTGAGCTCGGTGCTCTGTGATGACCTGGAGGAGGGGGGACGGGTCGGGGGAGGTTTCAGAACGAGGGGACACACACACACATATGACTGATTCAGTGTTGTACAGCAGAAACATTGGAAAGCAATTATATTCCAATTGTTTTAAAGAAGCATTCTACTGAAATATATAAAAAAAAGAATTCAATATATACTATGTACATATCTATGTAAAGATATATATTACATGCATACACAATGCATATATACTCTCCCACAAATGGAGATGGCTGTTTAAATTCTTAAACATAGTACTAGATAGCTTAGTCTAAAGCAACTTCATTCTTCAGATTGTTCTAGTGACTGTGGATCTGTATTTGACTGACACTTCTGTAGTTAAACAAAACAGACAGACAAATAGACACGCTCACCAAAATAGTCATGTTTATAGTGAAAGGAGTTCCACTACAAAGATAAACTCTAGCACCAGAATATCAGGCTGCACATGATCCCTGGAATGTCTGTTTTTTCACCTGTAGAATTAAAACAAAAAGCTTCTTACATCTTGTAACTTTATCACTACTACATCTAGATGTTCATAACCGCTCTGGTCTTTACTAGTTTCATAATCTCTCCATATCAACGGCACCTAGTTATCTTTTGAGCAAAATGCTTCTGTGAAATATTGCCCTAAAGTTAGGTAAAAAATCAGCCATATTCGGAAATCTTACGATACCAAGGATTTCATTTCCAAAATTGGAAGCTGTGTGTACAAATATGATGATGATTTTCATGGTCTTTCTCATACTTGCCAAACTTTGGAGTGCGTCTATGGCGCTTTCAGTTTTCTGGTGCCTATTTGTAAGAAGCTAAAATATTTCTGTTAGTGAGGGTGTTTTTATGTCATCCAGCATTTCCTACATTGTCGGGGTGCATGTGCGCTGCATCTTGTCTGACTCTTTGTGACCCCATGACTATAGCCCTCCAGGCTCCTCTGTCCGTGGGATTTTCAGGCTTGAATACTGAAGTGGATTTCCATTTCCTACTCCAGGGGATCTTTCTGGCCCAGGGATCGAACCCTTGTCTCTTGTGTCTCTTGCATTGACAGGTGGATACTTTACCACTATGCCCCCTGGGAAAATATCACACATATTCATCTTTATACATAAATACAGGGCTTCCCTGGTGGCTCAGATGGTAAAGAATCTGCCTGCAGTGCAGGAGACCTGGGTTCAGTCCCTGGTTTGGGAAGATGCCTTGGAGGAAGGCGTGGCAACCCATTCCAGTATTCTTGCTTGGAGAATCCCCACGGTCAGAGGGGCCTGGCGGGCTACAGTCCATGGGGTTGCAAAGAGTTGGACACGACTGAGAGACTAAGTACAGCACAGCACATAAATATATGGATATTATATACTCATCTTTATTCCAAATTGTGCCATTTCTACCATGCTTTCAGAGCCTGTTGCTGCTAAGTCGCTTCAGTTGTGTCCAACTCTGTGCAACCCCAGAGACAGCAGCCCACCAGGCTCCCCCATCCCTGGGATTCTCCAGGCAAGAAGACTGGAGTGGGTTGCCATGTCCTTCTCCAATGCATGAAAGAGAAAGTGAAGTCGCTCAGTCGTGTCCGACTCTTAGCGACCCCGTGGACTGCAGCCTACCAGGCTCCTCCGTCCATGGGATTTTCCAGGCAAAAGTACTGGATGGTTAACCTAAATATAAGTTCAGCTTAAGTGCTACTGTTTTGTGTTCAATATACATTTCCAAATGAGCTATAAAGTCTGCAAGGACATACATAATCAGGGCAGGATGAAAATTGCTTTCCTATTTTGAAGCCACATGGACAGCCACATGCAAACTTTACCATAAATGTGGATTGATCCAAAGGCAGTATGGTCTAAGCTTGAGTATAGGACAAATAAGGATTTCACTGAGTTGTGCTTCTGCTATGCTAGTTGTAGACTGCTATACCACCCCCGAAAAATACGCACAAGTGGCTTCATTCCACAAGAACTCACTGACTGATCTGTTCGTCAAACATGTTTTGATTGTCCATGGTATGCCAGGCATTTTAGTATTGGGAATGGAGGCAAAAAAAAGTGAAAGCATTTGCCCCTAATGAGAATTTTACAGGTAAGATGCTGCTCTTAAAGTGTTGTACTTACTATGTCAGCATATTTGGAAATTTTTTGGCAGTGCCCACAGGACTAGAAAAGTCAGTTTCTTTATTCCAATCCCAAAGAAAGGGCAGTGCAAAAGAATGTCCAGACTACCATACAGTTGGGGTTGTTTCACATGCTAGCATAGTTATGCTCAAAATCTTTCAAGCTAGGCTTCAGCAGTATGTGAAATAAGAACTTCCAGAAGTAAAAGCTGGGTTTCAAAGAGGCAAAGGAACCAGAGATCAAATTACCAATGTTTGTTGGATCATGGAGAAAGCAAGGGAATTCCAAAAAAAAAAAAAGTCTACTTCTGCTTCATTGACTACACTAAAGCCTTTAGCTGTGTAGATCACAACAAACTATGGAAAATTCTTAAAGAGATGAGAATATCAGACCACCTGACCTGCCTCCTGAGAAACCTGTATGCAGGTCAAGAAGCAACAGTTAGACCAGACATGGAACAACGGACTATCTCTAAATTGGGAAAGGAGTATAATAAGGCTATATGTTGTCACCCTGCTTACTTAACTAATATGCAGAGTACATCATGTGAAATATCAGGCTGAATGAATCAGAAGCTAGAATATAGATTACTGGGAAAAATATCAACAACCTTAGATATGCACATGATACCACTCAAATGGCAGAATGTGAAGAGGAACTAAAGAACCTCTTGATATGAGTGAAAGAGGAGACTGAAAAAGCTAGTTTGAAGCTCAGCATTGAGTGAAAGAGGAGACTGAAAAAGCTAGTTTGAAGCTCAGCATTCAAAAAACTAAGATCATGGCATCTGGTCCCATTACTTCATGGCAAATAGATGGGGAAACAATGGAAACAATGACAGATTTATTTTCTTGGGCTCCAAAATCACTATAGAGTGTGACTGCAGCCATGAAATTAAAAGCTGCTTAGTCCTTGGAAGCAAAGCTATGACAAACCTAAACAGTGTATTAAAGAGCGGAGACATCACTTTGCCAACAAAGGTCCATCTAATCAAAGCTATGGTTTTTCCAGTAGTCATATATGGATGTGAGAGTTGGCCTATAAAGGAGGCTTAGCACCAAAGAATTGATGCTTTTGAACTGTGGTGCTGGAGAAGATTCTTGAGAGTCTCTTGGACTGCAAGGAGTTCAAACCAGTCAATCCTAAAGGAAATTAGTCCTGAATATTCATTGGAAAGACTGATGGTGAAACTGAAGCTCCAGAACTTTGGCCACCTGATGTGAAGAGCCAACTCATTGGAAAAGACCCTGATGCTGGGAAAGATTGAAGGAAGAAGGAGAAGGGGGCAGCAGAGCATGAGGGTTAGATAGCATCACTAATTCAGTGGACATTAATTTGAGCAAACTCTGGGAGATAGGGGAGGACAGAGGAGCCTGGTGTGCAACAGTCCATGGAGTCACAAAGAATCAGACACGACTTACAGACTAAACAATAACAAAAAAAGGTGTGCTACAGGGTAGGAACTCTGATAGAAATATAAAGAAGAAGCTTTGTGTTCAACGGTGTACAGAAGTGGAATTACTAAATCTAGTTGAGTGAATTGGGGGGAATTACATAAACAAGATGATATTCCTGACCTCTGCTTTCCAATTTTACTTTCAGTTCTATAGGATTGATTGGAAAAGACATTCTGACTCAAACTACTTCTCACTTTGTCATGATCATTATCCATGTCATCACTAACTCACACCTGGGTTATTCCCAAAGCATCCTAACCAGTCTTCCTGCTTCTACTTTTGTTTTCTATGAAGTTTATACTCAACCAAGATGCTAGAGTAGTCCTTTGAAACAAGTTGTAACATATCATCTCTCTGCTTATGTTTCCCAATGTCTCCCTATTGATCTCAGAGTGAGAGTTGGTCTGTAAAAGGTTCTGTATAGTCTAGTCCCCTTTACCCTGACTTCTCTTACTATTCCTCCCACCATAGACACACCCTCTCCCATTGCTTTTGTGCTGTTTTCTGGATTAGAAATACTCTTTTCCAGGATATCTATTTGCTTGCCTCACTTCCTAATATCTTCTAGTCTTTAAAAAATAATAATAAATTTTTAATAATGAAAACAATTCAGAAACAATTTTAGGGGAGAAAACTCTTTTGTATGAAAACAAACTCATCAAAATTATAAATAGTATGACTTTTTACTTCTTCAATTTAAAATCCTCCCCTGCTATTCTCCCCCTCCATTCAATATCTTTCCTGTGCCATCACATATTGAAGATAAACAGTATTATAGCAGATCTTGATAGTTTAACATGAGAATTTGTGCAATGAGTTTTTAAAAAAATCTTTGGCCTTAATGACTTTCCTTCTATGTAGGAAGTGCTGCTGCAGTAACCATTGTGGAAGATAACTACTTAAAAAATATACAACGTGAGAGTTGTGAGTGAAGTTTCATTTGGGGCAAAAGAGGGCAGTGGCACCCCACTCCAGTACTCTTGCCTGGAGAATCCCATGGACGAGGGAGTCTGGTGGGCTGCAGTCCTTTGGGTCGCTAGGAGTCAGACACGACTGAGCGACTTCACTTTCACTTTTCACTTTTATGCATTGGAGAAGGAAATGGCAACCCACTCCAGTGTTCTTGCCTGGAGAATCCCAGGGATGGGGGAGCCTGGTGGGCTGCCATCTATGGGGTCACACAGAGTCGGACACGACTGAAGCGACTTAGCAGCAGCAAGGACAATAGCCACGGCGAAGACACCTCAGACAGCTCTGAGAAACTGCTCCAGAGAGCTAGAGGAGGTCAGCACGTATGTGATTTTGGTGAAGGGGGAGTTCATGCAATCAAGGGTATATTTTTTGCAGAAGGTTTCTGCTAGTCATGGGGAGCAGATGTCACCATGAAGAATTCTGGGGCCTTTCTAGACCTCAGGAAATACAAGAATTGGGCTCATAAAATTGGCTCCTGAAAATATCTAACTACCTGAAGACCTTTCAGGGGCTGCCGTGGCACATGATTAAATTCTTGTAGAGGTAGATGGCAAGTGCCAGGAGCAAGTGCCAGTTATAGTTGACAAAGAGAACATTCTCATCACCTACCATTTTGTCAATGAGGCCACATCGACCACCCTGTTTAAAGCTGAAACACCTTTTCCCCCAGCTCTCTTGACTCATCTTGCCCTGTTCTAGTTTTTCATTATATTTACCAAATTCTAACATTCTAAGTGATTTATTCATTGATCATTTCGTTGTTTATTGCCTATTTCTCATTTTAGAAGGTGTTGTTCATCAGGAATGAATTTTTGCTCTCTTACTCCATTGAAATGAAGTAAAACAGTGCTTGGCATATAATAGACACTCAGTAAATGCTTGTTGAGCTGAGTGAATGCAAAAGTGTAGAGACAAAATGATTCAGAATTCAAAGAGTGTACTTTGAAATTTTGAAAAACTTGGAGATATCTAAAATAACATATGGAGTTAGTTTTTCATGCTTATTTTCAATTTTAGCCTATTTTGTACTTTAGCTCTAAAAGAGGAAAGGGCTAGTTTTCCTCTCTGCTGAATCAGATGATTTTAATTTTATTCATTTTTTTAATGTTTTCAGTAGAACCCAAGTATACTTACTTTAGTGGTTTTTATTTAACTCTGTTTATAGGAACAAAATGGATTATAATTAATATTTAAGAGATTAATAGCTTGACATATACACTGGTTATAATTTCCCATATGCTAAAACAATTCATGTTTAAATTTTTAAAACTTGAATCATTACTGTAAGATGTAGTACAAAATTTGATACCATTAAGCTAGAAGCTAATTCAAATGTTAAAGCTTTGAGGGCTTTGGTCATGAGCCTTTAACATGTTAAATAAAATTGTGTGCATGCTCAATCATGTCCGACTCTGTGACCCCATGGACTTTAGCCCACTAGGTTCCTCTGTCCACGAGGTTTTCCAGGCAAGAATACTGGAGCGGGCTACTCCAGTATTTCCTACTCCAGGGGATCTTCCTAAGTAGGGGATCGAACTTACATCTCCTGAGTCTCTTGCATGTCAGGGAGTTTCTTCACTACTGCCACCTGGGAAGCCCTGAATAAAATTAGACTTAGGCAAAAATTCTGTCTCACTCTACCTTCCGTGATTGTTGGTTTAATGTGAAAGATAATGAATCCGGATGTACTTAGTATCAAATCGAAAACAACAGGTAACTCTGGCCTTTGAATTTGTCCTTGCTTCTCCCGGCCTCTTCTCACATTCCTGTATATTCCTTCCCCTTTAGGACTTGATGTAAGGCAAGCTTTCTAAAATAACCAGACCAAACTATAACAGAGATCCACTATAACACAGCTCTCTGTTAAATGGATACAAACAAAAATAGGTCAAATCGTGTTCTCTAAAGCATGAAGTGATACCGTAAGTGCTATATGGGAGAGTTAGCCTGGAGGAGATTCGTGGAAGTGGAGAGGTTCCACTTCAGTCCTTTTTTTAGTAGATTTCTGTACTGTTTGTATGGTGGGAATAGATGCTTTGGATGCTCCAACTGCCACAGTCACGGGGCATGTGTGTCCATTACGCTGCCTTTCAGGATATTATTTAGAAGCATCTACTGAAGGGAGATTTATGTGTGGTTCTCTAGCTTTTTTCCACGGTGGTTGCTTCCTATGTTTTATCCTTACATTCTGTGACATTGTTTTCTCCTAAATTCTAAATCCACCATCAGTAGACACAGCTGGGGACTGAGGTTCATGGCCTTCCTGATGCGTGTACATCACTCAGGAAAAGCACCTGCACTCTGGGGTGAGAGACCTGCTGTGCCTTGCTGTTCCAGCCTCAATATTTCCATTGCCCCTTCCTTAATTTTCTATCTTTCCCTCCTATTTCTTAGGCAGCCTCATCACAGTTTGGCCAAGTTAATTGGAATATGGCGATATGCTTGTAAGACAGAGCCTCTCCGGCACAGTGAACAACCTTTCCATAGGATTATCTTGCCATCTTGCCATTGTGATCATCGCCATCTTGCCATTGTGATCATGCCCTTCCATTGTGATCATCGCCATCTTGCCATTGTGAACACTGGTTCCATATGCAGTGAACTCTGCATTATTAGACCTTTTCTGCCAGTTCTTTTTCTTTTGGCCATATGGCATGTAGGATCTTAATTCCTTGACCAGGGATTGAACCCATGCCCCCGGCAGTGGAAGCGTGGAGTCTTAACCACTGGACCATGAGAGAAGTTTTATTTATTTATCCATCTGGCATTTTCATCCATCTGCCAGTTTTATTTGTTGAAATAGAGTAGGGGGAAATTGCTTATTTTGTATTATTTTCCAAAACTACATGACCATTTTTACTTGCTTTCTTTCTGAAAATTTTTGTGCACATGCAGAAAAGCATGATTTTTTGAGTTCAATTTAAAGATGGCATTGGAAGGGCATTCTATGGACCACTGCTTCCCAATAGAAATGAATGCAGACACAAATGCAGGTCACATGAGTAACTTTAAATTTTCTAATAGCCTAATTAAAAAAGTAAAAAGAAACATGAAATTAATTTTAATAATATATTTTAACAATATATTCAACTACTATCATTGTGATATGCAAATGTTGAAAATAGAAAGCATAAATGAGATGCTTTACATTTTTTGTAATAAAATTTTATTATCTGATATGTATTATACATTTACAGTTCACCTCAAATCAGACTGGCCATCTTTAAAGTATTCAATAGCCAGAATGATAGCGGCCACTGAAGTGAACAGCACAGCTGTAGACTAAGATGAAAATATAGACTGTAGCCTATATTATAGAATAGAGACTAAGAATTTCAGGCAATCACTTGTTTTAAAACAGCTGCTTCTTCTGTGTTAATGATGTAGATTGTGTTTTTTCCTTCTAGAAATTTTATTGTCTTAATTGATATCATTTCAATTAAGAGAGGAGAAGAGTAAAAGGCAGCTTGCAAAGGCAGTGACATACACGTGTCAATTCACCTTACTTGCTCTTTTCCCTATTTGAAGCAGTTCTTGGAGAATATCTTTGAGCTTAATATTAGGGTTACTATTGCTGCCTCTGCATTTCATCTAATGTGTCAAGGTGAATAGCTATATGTGGATCATCAAATATGTCAGAGGATTTCTGTAAAGGTCGACCACCCACACCCATGCAGTTGTTCAGAGGAGAGTTTACTCTGTAAGAACAATTTTCTGGAATCAGATTCCCCTTCAGAAAAGTTGGAAATATGATTTTTCCTGGATCTGTTTGCCTAGACCATATTGAATATTGTCTTCACATTCCTTTGTGTAAATTTTAAATATGAGAAAATTATTCTTAAACTAATAGAGCATGTCTTTAGATACACATGCATTAACTTCTGAAAGTAAGAACAACAGACAACGACAAAATGAAGACATTCTTCTCTCACTTCTTTATTACTCACTTCCCTTCTTTTTCACACCCTGAAATCCTCCAGCTCCTCATCTAGAACTTGCACTGACACTGATTCTAGAAATGTACCTGATCAGACACTGGTTTATCCCTGGAAGCCTAAGTAACTTTTTTTTAACTTTCATAGGAAAAAAAAAAAGAATGCATAGCCGGCATTGCTTGGAATTGGATTTCCAGTGTGCTTAAATTTCATGAATACAGACTGGATTTAATGCTTTAAATGTTGTTTTTTTTTTTTTTAACTTTTTATTTTATATTGGAGTATAGCCAATTCACAATGCTGTGATAGTTTCAGGTGGACAGTGAAGGGACTCAGCTATACATATGCAAGTATCCATTCTCCCCCAAACTCCCCTCCCGTGCAGCCTGGCACATGACATTGAGCAGAGTTCCCAGTGCTCTACAGTAGGGCCTTGTTGGTTATCCACTTAAAATATAATAGAGTGTACATGTCAATCCGAGACTCCCTATCTCTTCCCCCTTGGCAACCATAAGTCTGTTCTCTGAGTCTGTTTCTGTTTTGTAATTAAGTTCACTTGTATCATTTCTTTTTATATTCTGCATAGAAAGGATGTCATATGATGTTCTCCTTCTCTTACTGACTTCACACAGCTTGACAATTTCTAGGTCCATCCATGTTGCTACAAATAGCATTATTTCATTCTTTTTAATGGCTGAGTAATATTCCATTGCGTGTGTGTACCACACCTTCATTCATCCCTCTGTCAGTGGACATTTAGGTTGCTTCCATGTCTTGGCTATTATAATGCACAGTGCTGCAGTGAACACTGGGGTGCATGTACCCTTTTAGAGCATGTTTTTCCAAGGAATGGGATTGCTGGATCATATGGTATTTTATTTTTAGTTTTTTAAGGAGCTTTTATACTGTTCTCCAGAGAAGGCGATGGCACCCCACTCCAGTACTCTTGCCTGGAAAATCCCACAGATGGAGGAGCCTGGTAGGCTGCAGTCCATGGGGTCATGAAGAGTCAGACATGACTGAGCAACTTCCCTTTCACTTTTCACTTTCATGCATTGGAGAAGGAAATGGCAACCCACTCCAGTGTTCTTGCCTGGAGAATCCCAGGGACACCTGATCGGCTGCCGTCTATGGGGTCACACAGAGTTGGACATGACTGAAGTGACTTAGCAGTAGCAGCAGCATACTGTTCTCCATAGTGGTTGTACCACTTCACATTCTCACCAGCACTGTAGGAGGTTACCTTTCTCTCCACACCCTCTCAAGCATTCGTTGTTTGTGGATTTTTTTTTTTTTTTTGATGATGATAGCCTTAATGGCTTTAAAATTTAAAACAATTACCTTTAGTTTACTGACTGAACTAGATTCTTGAGCAGTGATAGGTATCATTTACCTGTTTCAATAGATTGAAGGTAAATAATTAAAAGAAAAAGCAGTTATTTTTGTCTGCACAGTTCAGTTTTTTCATGGTTCTATGGGGCACCCACTGTGTCAGGCAATGAGATTGATTTTGGAGATAAAAAAATGACCCAGTTAGACACAGTCTTAGGCTTCAATGATGAGGGTCCAGTAGAAAATGTAGTAGATGTAAGCTAGTAGCCATGATACAATTTGTGACTATCAAAGTAGGTTTACAGATAGTGTTTGAGGGAATTTATGGGGTCCTGGGAGGGTATAGAAGTGATGCTTTATGGGGAGTAGCTAGAATAGCAAAGGAAAGAGGTCAAGAGAGACCAATGGACTAAGACGCTAAAGGACCGAGTGCCTTTGAGGTTCAGTGCAGTCACCATATGGGATACTGGTGGTAAGAGAGTAAAAGGGCTAGAGAGACTGGACTTATGGTCAGAGATTAGGTCCAGGATAAGGGCATGCCAGTGGGTGCTAACCTAAAACTAAGGTTATGGTGCCAGGGATGCTGGAGGGGGAGATTGGTGGGGCTCCTGTGCACACTGGAGATGGAAATTCTGCTAAGAAGGTGGCAGGAGCTGCTGTGCAAGAGATACTTTTTTAATTTAAATTTATTTATTTTAATTGGAGGCTAATTACAATATTGTATTGGTTCTGCCACACATCAACATGAATCGGCCACAGGTGTACACGTGTTCCCCATCCTGAACCGTCCCACCCCACCTCCCTCCCCATACCATCCCTCTGGGTCATCCCAGTGCACCAGCCCCAACCATCCTGTATCGAACCTGGACTGGCGATTCATTTCTTATATGATATTATACATATTTCAATGCCATTCCCCAAATTATCCCACCTTCTCCCTCTCCCACAGAATCCAAAAGACTGTTCTGTACATCAATGTCTCTTTTGCTGTCTCACATACAGGATTATCGTTACCATCTTCCTAAATTCCATATATATGAGTTAGTATCGGAGAAGGCAATGGCACCCCACTCCAGTACTTTTGCCTGGAAAATCCCATGGATGGTGGAGCCTGGTAGGCTGCAGTCCATGGGGTCGCCAGGAGTCGGACACGACCAAGCGACTTCACTTTCACTTTTCACTTTCATACATTGCAGAAGGAAATGGCAACCCACTCCAGTGTTCTTGCCTGGAGAATCCCTGGGCGGGGGGGAGCCTGGTAGGCTGCCGTCTATGGGGTCACACAGAGTCGGACACGACTGAAGTGACTTAGCATAGCATAGCATAGCATAGCATGAGTTAGTATACTGTATTGGTGTTTTTCTTTCTGGCTTACTTCACTCTGTATAATAGGCCCCAGTTTCATCCACCTCATTAGAACTGATTCAAATGTATTCTTTTTAATGGCTGAGTAATACTCCATTGTGTATATGTACCACAGCTTTCTTATCCATTCATCTGCTGATGGACATCTAGGTTGCTTCCATATTCAAAAGCAGAGACATTACTTTGCCAACAAAGGTTCGCCTAGTCAAGGCTATGGTTTTTCCTGTAGTTATGTATGGATGTGAGAGCTGGACTGTGAAGAAGGCTGAGCGCTGAAGAATTGATGCTTTTCAACTGTGGTATTGGAAAAGACTCTTGAGAGTCCCTTGGACTGCAAAGAGATCCAACCAGTCCATTCTGAAGGAGATCAGCCCTGGGATTTCTTTGGAAGGAGTGATGCTAAAGCTGAAAGTCCAGTACTTTGGCCACCTGATGCGAAGAGTTGACTCATTGGAGAAGACTCTGATGCTGGGAGGGATTGAGGGCAAGAGGAGAAGGGGACAACAGAGGATGAGATAGCTGGATGTCATCACTGACTCGATGGACGTGAGTTTGAGTGAAATCCGGGAGTTGGTGATGGACAGGGAGGCCTGGCATGCTGCGATTCATGGGGTCACAAAGAGTCGGAACGACTGAGCGACTGATCTATCCTTGCTATTATAAACAGTGCTGTGATGAACACTGGGGTCCATGTGTCTCTTTCAATTCTGGTTTCCTTGGTATGTATGCCCAGCAGTGGGATTGCTGACTCATAAGGCAGTTCTATATCCAGTTTTTTAAGGAATCTCCACACTGTTCTCCATAGTGGCTGTACTAGTTTGCATTCCCACCAACAGTGTAAGAGGGTTCCCTTTTCTCCACACCCTCTCCCCGAATTTTTTTTTTTTGTTTTTTTGGTTGCGGTGGTTTTGAGAGGGGGGAAAAAGGATCCCTCCGTGGGTTTTTTTTTTTTTTTTTTTATAAAGAGAGTGGTTGAGGATCTTTTTTTTTGTTTTTTTTTCTTTTTTTTGTCTTTTTTTGAGGAATGTTTGTTTAGTTTTTTTGCCCATTTTTTGATTGGGTCGTTTATTTTCCTGGAATTGAGCTGCAGGAGTTGCTTGTATATTTTTGAGATTAGTTCTTTGTCAGTTGCTTCATTTGCTATTATTTTCTCCCATTCTGAGGGCTGTCTTTTCACCTTGCTTATAGTTTCCTTTGTTATGCAGAAGCTTTTTAATTTTAATTAGGTCCCATTTGTTTATTTTTGCTTTTATTTCCAATATTCTGGGAGGTGGGTCATAGAGGAGAGGATCCTGCTGTGATTTATGTCCGAGAGTGTTTTGCCTATGTTCTCCTCTAGGAGTTTTATAGTTTCTGGTCTTATGCTTATATCTTTAATCCATTTTGAGTTCATTTTTGTGTATGGTGTTAGAAAGTGTTCTAGTTTCATTCTTTTACAAGTGGTTGACCAGTTTTCCAAGCACCACTTGTTAAAGAAATTGTCTTTTCTCTATTGTATATTCTTGCCTCCTTTGTCAAAGATAAGGTATCCATAGGTGCTTTATAATAAACCACTACTTTTATCATCTCGAACTTGATCTCGTCTCAGGTTCCAGCCCTTAGTAAATTATCACTTAACGTGTATTCATTTACTCATGCCAAAATCTTTGCAGTCATTCTTTTTTTGTTGTTTTGATATGGACCATTTTTTAAAGTCTTTATTCAATTTGTTACAATATTGTTTCTGTTTTGGGTTTGGTTTTTTGGCCATGAGGCATGTGGGATCTTAGCTTCCCAACCAGGGATTGAACCCACATCCCCTGCATTGGAAGGGGAAGTCTTAACCACTGGACCACCCTGCAGTCATTCTTGATACTTTGTTTTCCTCACCTCTGTGGTTTGTGCATCACAAGTTCTAATGATAATGTCACCAAAACACATTTAAGTGCTTTGCTGTACATTCTGTGTCCATACTCCTCTTTTAGTCTGCCTGATCCATCACAGTTAGCATCCTAACTAGATGTCTTCCTTCCCTCCTCACCTTTCCATTTCCTTTCTTCAGTGGTTTCCAGAATTTTTACTGTGAATTGTTATCAGTAAAAACGTTTTGAGCATGCACCTCTACAGTACACATATGCATTTATAAATCACATACCTGCACCACTGTGTTCCTGTACCGATATTTAGCTATATATTTACAACATATGTAAAGGGAGAAGTTTTAAAAGATGACAATTAAGTAGTTTAAAATGTATTAATTGTGCTTACTGGTAATACAGATTTTTTGCTCTCACAAAAAATTATTAATAATGAGAATAGGATGAATGTCATATTACTTTGTCAGATCTGGATTTAGCACTCCACATTATAGTAATCCCTGATTCTAGTCCATTGTGTAGTTTATTTTGATTCTTGATTTGATGGTGTGTCAGAGAAAGGTAACTCATAGTGCAAACGAAAGAAGTACATTTAAAATTCTGCCTTTTAAACATTGAACTCATTTTAAAATATTATTGACTAGTTGTGAAGATTACTTTAAGTTAGGAAATATACATCTTCTCTGATGCCAAACCATCATTTTTAAGGTTAGCCCATTTTCAATATCCATGGAAACCCTTTGTTTGAGAGTCTTTCCTACAGGTGGCAAAATCCTTCTTCCAAGTTTGCTAAGTATTAAGATATGTGATTTGATAAGTAACCCCCCATTTGAGGGGACAAATATAACAATGACCATACGTGCAAACACTCATTAAGATTTTTTTTTCTTCCATCATCGTGCACAAAAAAAAATTTTTTTGAATAGCAGTTACCATCTTATGTATCTTATATCCTTTGAAGGGGCAGGCTAAATAGTTTATTTGTTTCAAAATATCTACCAAGTAGCATCCTGTGGAACACCTTTCTCATCACAAATTAGGTCATCAAATTTTAAGAAAGAAAAATGCATAGATTATACCATGTGGCGTTTGCCACCAGTATGTTGGTGACAAAGATTTTCATGGCCAGGCCTCATCTTCTTACTTACTTTTACAAAAACTCTATGATTAAAGAATTTTGTTTTTATCAAAGTAATCATATTGCTGATATCCAATGCACTAGAATATGCTAACAGCAAGGGAACAAGCGAACCTCTGTCTCCTAGTCCATCAGGGAGATCAGGTTCTTCCCCTGGCATTCCTCCATGGAACAAGGACCAAGTGAAGGCACTAGGGTCATCCCATACAGAAATTGTTAGTAGCAGCTTAATAAAAATAAATGAAACTAGAATTGTGTTTCTTTTTTCTGCATTCCCAAGAATTTTTTGTCAACATGTGGCGCATGCACAGAAATTAAAACCCAAATCTGACAATGTTATTCTCTGTTGCATATTGTTGAGTTGCCTTGAGTTCAAAATCTTTTAATTACCATGATTTTTGCATTCATGTAATTTGGGCCCTACCTCCCTTTCAAATCTCATCTTGTAGATTCATTACAGTCATGCCACACAGGTCTTCTTTCAGTAGTTCTCTGATTGCACCAAACTCTTTTTTTACACATGTCCCTTCCCTTCTTACACATTATGCCCTGGCCTTGAATATTCTTCTCCACATGTTATCACCTTGCTGACTACAGAGCTGCTTCAGATCTCAGATCAAATGTCACATCTCTGCAGACATCCATCTGACCTCTTTAATATGAATTATTCCTCCTCTTTGTATGCACTCTTCACATTTCTTATCTTGGCTTAACTGCACTTAATCATGACTTGTGATTAGGTATCAGTATTTATTCATGAGGTTATCTATCTCACCCAAGAAGTACCATGAAGTCAGTAGCTTTTATTCCAACCCCTTTCCTGTGGGTCTTTGTGTCATGGCACACTTCATTTGAAATTTATAGCATTCTCCATAATCCTGTCTACCATCCTCTCTTCTGTTATCTACTCACCTCCTTATGACATCTAAAATTCATTTGGCTTCTGGGACATTTATTCAGCAAAAGTTTATAAGTGTTTACAATGTGCCTGTACTGTGTTAGGCAGTTGAGAAAAAAACGGTACACACCATGAAACTTAGAAAACATATTGCTTTGAATGGTCTTCCACTTTTAGTAAGGAAGATTCTACTTATAAACATCAGTGTTGAATTTACTTAACAGAGCAGGAGTTTATAACCTTTAGTGGGTCACATCCTCTTTGAGTTTGTTAAGAGCGCTGATCCCCTTTCACAGTGAAAAATGCACAAATCCTAAGTGCATATACAGTTTTAAGAGGTTTGACTAACTCGTAAAGCTTGTGGTTGGGTGACATTTCCTGAATCAATCATGTTCTTGGAATGTAAAAAATATTTACATTCTCTTCCTAAACTATGGGATAGAAAAGCACAAAAAGGTGAAAAGAAGGATAAAGAAGTGAATCACAACTTCTGTCTCTGGAGGAGGGGAAGGGAATGGATGGCAGGAGAAAACCTTTTCTCATTGCTGCCTGATACCATAGTTATAAAATACTGGTCCACAACAACAGTCTGTGTGAATTCCCTGAAAGTATTTTGAGAAGTGGGGTCTGCCCACACATATTTTTAATCTAAAACCTAAAATATTTCATTTTAGGTTAAATAATTTTCATTGTAGGTTAATTTCAAGGGATTTAATTATCAGTGAACTTAAACACTGACATTTAACTATGACTATTACGTGGGGGTTTCCTGATGGCTCAGTGGGTAAAGAATCCACCTGCCATGCAGGAGACACAAGAGACCAATATGTCAGTTATGCTTGTTGCTATTTCGTTGCTAAATCATGCCCAACTCTTTTGGGACCCCAAGGACTGTAGCCCACCAGCCTCTAGGCTCCCATGTCCATGGATTCCCCAGACAAGAATACTGGGAGTGGGTTGCCATTTCCTTCTCCAGGGGATTGTCCCAACCCAGGGATCGAACCTGCGTCTCATGTGTTGTAGTCTCCTGCATTGCCAGTGGATTCTTTGCTGACTGAGCCACCAGGGAAGCCTTATATACGTCAATTAAAAAAATAATAATTACAGAGAAAATCATGCATTCAAACTGATATTCCCAATTCCAATCTAACACAAGAGTTCCTTCTAATCTGCTTTTTTTTTCTATTTGTAATTACTTCCTCTTACAGCAAAATACCTAATCCTTGTTATTCCCAATATTTTTTTTCTTCCTGTTTATAGCCAGGCTTGAATTGCCTCTGCTGCGCCCACTCCCAGCCCTGCAGGGACACCCTCTCCCTCCTGCTTGGTCTCCAGCAGTCTACCCTGGACTTGCTTGTGGGGTTGTCCTCCTTACCCTGCTCAGGCTCTGAACCCCACACTGGGTGCCACTCCTTGTGTGGGTGCTCCCTTCATGCTGATCTAGCTCTGACATTTCATTCTGGTACCAAGGCCCCCTCCCCAAACCTGTCACACTGATGTCTCCGCAGTTCTGTTCATCTAACTGCTTTGGGGCTCATTTGTTTAGAAAGGAAAGTGCAAGAAGAAGGGAAAGCTATTTTTTAACACACAGGTCTCGTGTTCCTTATGGCTTCCCTGGTGGCTCAGTGGTAAAGAATCCGCCTGCCAGTGTTTGAGACTCGGGTTTGATCCCTAGGTCGGGAAGATCCCCTGGGGAAGGAAATGGCAACCCACGACATATTCTTGCCTGCGAAATCTCATGGGCAGAGAGCCTGGCAGGTTGTAGTCCATGGGGTTGCAAAAGAGTCAGACATGACTTGGGGAGCAAACAGCAATTTGCTTTCCCATCAGATCAGATCAGATCAGTCGCTCAGTCGTGTCCGACTCTTTGCGACCGCATGAACTGCAGCACGCCAGGCCTCCCTATCCATCACCAGCTCTCAGAGGTCACTCAGACTCACATTCATCAAGTCAGTGATGCCATCCAGCCATCTCATCCTCTGTCGTCCCCTTCTCCTCCTGCCCCCAATCCCTCCCAGCATCAGAGTCTTCTCCAATGAGTCAACTCTTCCCATGAGGTGGCCAAAATACTGGAGTTTCAGCTTGAGCATCATTCCTTCCAAAGAAATCCCAGGGCTGATCTCCTTCAGAATGGACTGGTTGGATCTCCTTGCAGTCCAAGGGACTCTCAAGAGTCTTCTCCAACACCACAGTTCAAAAGCATCAATTTTTCGGCGCTCAGCCTTCTTCACAGTCCAGCTCTCACATCCGTACATGACCACAGGAAAGACCATAGCCTTGACTAGGCGAACCTTTGTTGGCAAAGTGATGTCCCTGCTTTTGAATATGCTATCTAGGTTGGTCATAACCTTCCTTCCAAGGAGTAAGAGTCTTTTAATTTCATGGCTGCAGTCACCATCTGCAGTGATTTTGGAGCCCAGAAAAACAAAGTCTGACACTGTTTCCACTGTTTCTCCATCTATTTCCCATGTAGTGATGGGACCAGATGCCATGATCTTCGTTTTCTGAATGTTGAGCTTTAAGCCAACCTTTTCACTCTCCACTTTCACTTTCATCAAGAGGCTTTTTAGTTCCTCTTCACTTTCTGCCATAAGGGTGGTATCATCTGCATATCTGAGGTTATTGATATTTCTCCCGGCAGTCTTGATTCCAGCTTGTGTTTCCTCCAGTCCAGCATTTCTCATGATGTACTCTGCATATAAGTTAAATAAACACGGTGACAATATACAGCCTTGACGTACTCCTTTTCCTATTTGGAACCAGTCTGCTTTCCCATAGGAACATAAAATACCCTTTTGTTATAGGTGAAAGTGAAAGTGGAGTCGCTTAGTCGTGTCTGACTCTTTGCGACCCCATGGACTGCAGCCTACCAGACTCCTCCATCCATGAGATTTTCCAGGCAAGAGTACTGGAGTGGGTTGCCATTTCCTTCTCCAGGGGATCTTCCTGACCCAGAGACTGAACCCAGGTATCCCGCATTGTAGGCAGACGCTTTACCATCTGAGCCACCAGGGAAGCCTTTGTTATAGGTAAACTACTGTTAACTTCATATATCCTAAATGAATTTTAAAGTGTAATTACGTGTTTGGGTTTTATTAATTATATAATGAAGATATTTTGTGGAGTGCCTTTAAGGTTTTCAATCCACCCTTTCATTTGAATGGGTGTTTTGTTTTTTTTTTTACACAACTATACAAGTTTAGTTTAAGGAATTAAATAATAAACAGATGATGACCACCTCCCAACACCACCCCCCCATCATAGAGTGTCCACACTTACTAACAGACACATGTCTAGTTACTGTAACTCAATCATATAAAAATGTGGAGAATTGTATTAAAACGTATGTAAATTATTTTGCTTCATGAATTTTAATTCCCATATTTTTATAATACAATAAAATGTTAAGTTGGATGAGCTCTGTAATATAGGTTGTTAAAGTAACCCCAGACCAGGGGGGAGGCTCTCAGAGGTGTTCAGTGACTCAGAGCCAGTATGTCACTACAGTAACAATAATTGAGAAGCTGAGTTTACTGTACAACAAGCAAGTATCTGATTTCACAACCCCACCTTATTATTAAAGCAGTTAATAATATACATTGTCCTTTAGCAATTTTTGATGAAAGATAAAATCATGGTATTAGTATTATTATCCTTCTGGACTTTTTTAATTAAAACTATTGTACTTAATCTTTACACACTTGTGTTAATATGTGTGGTATTAAGAAGTGGAGAAATTGCTAACTAAAAAAGGTAGTTTAGATGAAGGAGACCTTATGAATATTACATATACTTTCCTGAAAACTAGAGAAAAACATCATGTACCGTTCTGTCAAGATAATGTGACACTTTGTAATCCTTTTAGTTGTTGTGTGTGTAGTTTTTTTTTAACCTGGTTGATAAAGAGAATACTTTGAATTGTTCTTTTAATAGTACAGTTCAACAATACAATAAAATGGGAATACTTCAGAAAATGAATTAATGATAATTGTCAGAAATTATAGTCTAGGCAACCTTTGAAATTGGAATACAAAGTAGGCTTCAAATTATTTTTACATATTTAACCAGAGGCATGATTTCAACTCAGCTACCTGCTTGTAATATTTAACTTTCCTCAAGTCATTAAGGTAGATAAGTTTCTGAGTACTGAGAGGAGTAAATTAAAATCCCACTGTCAAAAGGGTCAGGAAAAAACATTGGTCAAAGACAAGAAAAACCTCTTAGTGTTGTGTCTGGTGAAGGAGATTACTTAATGGCCATTAAATCCTAAATGTTCAGCTTTGCTTTATATCCTTAGGGAAAAGGTTTTCTATTCATGCTACTCTGATCAGATCTGCATCAGATCTGATCAGATTGTAAATAGAATTTTTTTTTTAAAGAAAACTTGAGGCTCAGGTACTATCCAGTATTTGAGTTGGCTGTGGGTAATTGTGAAAACTTTACAAAAACCTTCCAACATTTCAGAAAAAAATTCCTCATCCAGTTATGACCCCTAAGAGGGATTAGCTTGCCTATAATGAGTGATTATTATTCATAGTTAATTGAGTGCATATAGGAAGAAAAAGTAAAGCCAATGAGAACAGAAAATATGGGTAAGGCAGGGTAAGATCTCCAGGGAAAAATCTTTAGAAAAGATTATAGCTCTGAAAAAAAAAAAATGTTCTTGTTCATGAAGTGATAATGGGGATGGAGTAATGCAAGGAAAATGATTGTTGGGAGGGACTTTTAGGGAAGGAAAATCTGAATTATCTTATCACAGAGGACCGGCAGACTTGCTGCTGCCAGATTTCTAAATCATGCCACCAGTTTCTACTCTGAAGTAGCTGCCTGCAAATAATTGCTGAGATACTCATCTTTGGAAATGGATACTTTAGAACATTAGCAATTTTTATTATCACTCATCTGTTAATGATCAAAATCCAAAACTCTATAAAGGGGATTGTAGAAATTCAAAGCTAGTAAATAGTTAGGCAAAGTGGGTAGTTATGGTTCTGGTGAAAAGCTGACGAAGAGAACAATAGACTTTCCGATATAAGGGAAAGGTCAGATCAGATCAGTCGCTCAGTCCTGTCCTACTCTTTGCGACCCATGAATCGCAACATGCCAGGCCTCCCTGTCCATCACCAACTCCTGGAGGTCACTCAGACTGACATCCATCGAGTCAGTGATGCCATCCAGCCATCTCATCCTCTGTCGTCCCCTTCTCCTCCTGCCCCCAATCCCTCCCAGCATCAGAGTCTTCTCCAATGAGTCAACTCTTCACATGAGGTGGCCAAAGTACTGGAGTTTCAGCTTTAGCATCATTCCTTCCAAAGAAATCCCAGGGCTGATCTCCTTCAGAATGGACTGGTTGGATCTCCTTGCAGTCCAAGGGACTCTCAAGAGTCTTCTCCAACACCACAGTTCAAAAGCATCAATTCTTCAGCACTCAGCCTTCTTCACAGAACAACTCTCACATCCATACATGACCACAGGAAAAACCATAGCCTTGACTAGGCGAACCTTTGTTGGCAAAGTAATGTCTCTGCTTTTGAATATGCTATCTAGGTTGGTCATAACTTTCCTTCCAAGGAGTAAGCGTCTTTTAATTTCATGGCTGCAGTCACCATCTAACGTGATTTTTGAGCCCAGAAAAACAGTCTGACACTGTTTCCACTGTTTCCCCATTTATTTCCCATGAAGTGCTGGGACCAGATGCCATGATCTTCATTTTCTGAATGTTGAGCTTTAAGCCAACCTTTTCACTCTCCACTTTCACTTTCATCAAGAGGCTTTGAGTTCCTCTTCACTTTCTGCCATAAGGGTGGTATCATCTGCATATCTGAGGTTATTGATATTTCTCCCAGCAATCTTGATTCCAACTTGTGTTTCTTCCAGTCTAGCGTTTCTCATGATGTATTCTGCATATAAGTTAAATAAACAGGGTGACAATATATAGCCTTGACGTACTCCTTTTCCTATTTGGAACCAGTCTGTTGTTCCATGACCAGTTCTAACTTTTGCCTCCTGACCTGCATACAGATTTCTCAAGAGGCAGGTCAGGTGGTCTGGTATTCCCATCTCTTTCAGAATTTCCCACGGTTTATTGTGATCCACACAGTCAAAGGCTTTGGCATAGTCAATAAAGCAGAAATAGATGTTTTTCTGGAACTCTCTTGCTTTTTGGATGATCTAGCGGATGTTGACAATTTGATCTCTGGTTCCTCTGCCTTTTCTAAAGCCAGCATGAACATCAGGAAGTTGACGGTTCACATATTGCTGAAGGCTGGCTTGGGGAATTTTGAGCATTACTTTACTAGCGTGTGAGATGAGTGCAATTGTGCGGTAGTTTGAGCATTCTTTGGCATTGCCTTTCTTTGTGATTGGAATGAAAATTGACCTTTTCCAATCTTGTGGCCACTGCTGAGTTTTCCAAATTTGCTGGCATATTGAGTGCAGCACTTTCACAGCATCATCTTTCAGGATTTGGAATAGCTCAACTGGAATTCCATCACCTCCACTAGCTTTGTTCGTAGTGATGCTTTCTAAGGCCCACTTGACTTCACATTCCAGGATGTCTGGCTCTAGGTGAGTGATCACACCATTGTGATTATCTGGGTCGTGAAGCTCTTTTTTGTACAGTTCTTCTGTGTATTCTTACCACCTCTTCTTAATATCTTCTGCTTCTGTTAGGTCCATACCATTTCTGTCCTTTATTGAGCCCATCTTTGCATGAACTGTTCCTTTGGTATCTCTGATTTTCTTGAAGAGATCCCTAGTCTTTCCCATTCTGTTGTTTTCCTCTATTTCTTTGCATTGATCGCTGAAGAAGGCTTTCTTATCTCTTCTTGCTATTCTTTGGAACTCTGCATTCAGATGTTTATATCTTTCCTTTTCTCCTTTGCTTTTCACTTCTCTTCTTTTCACAGCTATTTGTAAGGCCTCCCCAGACAGCCATTTTGCTTTTTTGCATTTCTTTTCCATGGAGATGATCTTGATCCCTGTCTCCTGTACAGTGTCACGAACCTCATTCCATAGTTCATCAGGCACTCTATCCATCAAATCTAGGCCCTTAAAAATCTATTTCTCACTTCCACTGTATAATCATAAGGGATTTGATTTAGGTCATACCTGAATGGTCTAGTGGTTTTCCCTACTTTCTTCAATTTCAGTCTGAATTTGCCAATAAGGAGTTCATGATCTGAGCCACAGTCAGCTCCTGGTCTTGTTTTTGCTGACTATAGAGCTTCTCCATCTTTGGCTGCAAAGAATATAATCAATCTGATTTCGATATTGACCATCTGGTGATGTCCATGTATAGAGTCTTCTCTTGTGTTGTTGGAAGAGAGTGTTTGTTATGACTAGTGCATTTTCTTGGCAAAACTCATTAGTCTTTGCCCTGCTTCATTCCGTATTCCAAGGCCAAATTTGCCTGTTACTCCAGGTGTTTCTTGACTTCCTACTTTTGCATTCCAGTCCCCTATAATGAAAAGGACATCTTTTTTGGGTGTTAATTCTAAAAGGTCTTGTAGGTCTTCATAGAACCGTTCAACTTTAGCTTCTTCAGCGTTACTGGTTGGGGCATAGACTTGGATTACTGTGACATTGAATGGTTTGCCTTGGAAACGAACAGAGATCATTCTGTCGTTTTTGAGATTGCATCCAAGTACTGCATTTCAGACTCTTTTGTTGACCATGATGGCCACTCCATTTCTTCTGAGGGATTCCTGCCCACAGTAGTAGATGTAATGGTCATCTGAGTTAAATTCACCCATTCCAGTCCATTTGAGTTCGCTGATTCCTAGAATGTTGACATTCACTCTTGCCATCTCTTGTTTGACCACTTCCAATTTGCCTTGATTCATGGACCTGACATTCCAGGTTCCTATGCAATATTGCTCTTTACAGCATCGGACTTTGCTTCTGTCACCAGACACATCCACAGTTGGGTATTCTTTTTGCTTTGGCTCCATCCCTTCCTTCTTTCTGGAGTTATTTCTCCACTGATCTCCAGTAGCATATTGGGCCCCTACTGACCTGGGGAGTTTCTCTTTCAGTATCCTATCATTTTGCCTTTTCATACTGTTCATGGGGTTCTCAAGGCAAGAATACTGAAGTGGTTTGCCATTCCCTTCTCCAGCAAACCACCATACTCACAGAAAACTAGTCAATCTAATCACACTAGGACCACAGCCTTGTCTAACTCAATGAAACTAAGCCATGCCCGTGGGGCAACCCAGGATGGGCGGGTCATGGTGGAGAGATCTGACAGGATGTGGTCCACTGGAGAAGGGAATGACAAACCACTTCAGTATTCTTGCCTTGAGAACCCCATGAACAGTAAGAGAAAGGTACAGAGGGCTAAAGATTTGTTCAAGATGGTGGAGTCTGGGGTGATTCTGAGGGTCATAGTGAACTAGAGAGTTAATGTAAATAAGTAATTAAGGTTAGAATTATTATAAATTTGAGGAATTTCACAGGTTTACCTCTTATGAAGAGTCAGAGTAGCAGTAAGACCTCCTGTCTTAGAAACATGACTCAGAAACAGATCAGAAGGAAAAAATAAAAGTGTGAAAAAGTACTGCTCCTCACGAGGGAAAAAAAAAGTGTAAAAAAGTACTGCTTGCCACAAGTCAGATATTTTTTGTTGTTCGGTTGATAAATTGTGTCCGACTCTGCAACTCCAGGGACTGCATTACGCCAGACTTCCCTGTCCTTCACCGTCTCCTGGAGTTTGCTCAAATGTCAGCTTTACTCTTTTAGAAAAAACATTTTGCTGATGTTTTGTAGAGTTGTTTGGAGGAAATTAACCTTAGAAATGCAGTTGACAAAGACCAATCATTTAAATATATACTATTTAAAATATTCTTTTCAAACTGAGAACACTGAAAATTCTCTTAAGTTCATATTGTACTTTTTATTACTAAGAAATGACTACTCCGATGAAGATTGACCAGGGGTAGGGACAAGCATATTTTCAGGAGTGAAACTGTTAACAAATATGAAAACAAAACAGGGAATTATCCTTCATCACACTCAGGTGTATAGTAAGATAAAAAAAAATGAAACTTTAGTAAACAATTTAAAGTTATGATTTAGAAATATTAAACATTCTCAATCATTCCCAACTCAGGGATGGAACGCAGGTCTCCCACATTGCGGGTGGATTCTTTACCAGCTGAGCCACACGGGTGGGTAGAATTTCAAGGGAACTTTCCAACCCAGGAATCCAACTGGGGTCTCCTGCATTACAGGCTGATTCTTTACTATTTGAGCCACCAGAGAAGCCCTAGATGCTTCATAAGGATTGCTAGTTAGTGACAAAGATGTTAATGATTCTTCTAAAGATAAAAGGTTGAACCTTCTTTATCTTTCAAACGGTTACATCCTTTGAGGATAGGGAAGCCCAAGTTCCAGGATAATCTATTCAAGTATTGTCATGCAGAGGGATAAGAACAATAGAAAAGATTAAGGAGCCAGTAAGGAGAAGGGTTCAAAATTTTCCAAGCCAGGCTTCAGCAATACCTGAACTTTGACCCTCCAGATGTTCAAGCTCCTTTTAGAAAAGGCAGATGAACCAGAGATCAAATTGCCAACATCCGCTGGATCATCCAAAAAGCAAGAGAGTTCCAGAAAAACATCTATTTCTGCTTTATTGACTATGCCAAAGCCTTTGACTGTGTGGATCACAATAAACTATGGAAAATTCTGAAAGAGATGGAAATACCAGACCACCTGACCTGCCTCTTGAGAAATCTGTATGCAGGTCAGGAAGCAACAGTTAGAACTGGACATGGAACAACAGACTGGTTCCAAATAGGAAAAGGAGTATGTCAAGGCTGTATACCGTCACCCTGTTTATTTAACTTCTATGCAGAGTACATCATGAGAAATGCTGGGCTGGAGGAAGCACAAGCTGGAATCAAGATTTCCAGGAGAAATATCAATAACCTCAGATATGCAGATGACACCACCCTTATGGCAGAAAGTGAAGAGGAACTAAAAAGCCTCTTGTTGAAAGTGAAAGAGAGAGTGAAAAAGTTGGCTTAAAGCTCAACATTCAGAAAATGAAGATCATGACATCTGGTCCCATCCCTTCATGGCAAATATATGGGGAAACAGTGTAAACAGTGTCAGACTGTTTTTCTGGGCTCAAAAATCACTTTAGATGGTGACTGCAGCCATGAAATTAAAAGACACTTACTCCTTGGAAGGAAAGTTATGACCAAGCTAGACAGCATATTTCAAATGCAGAGACATTACTTTGCCAACAAAGGTTCGCCTAGTCAAGGCTATGGTTTTTCCTGTGGTCATGTATGGATGTGAGAGTTGGACCATGAAGAAAGCTAAGCACCAAAGAATTGACGCTTTTGAACTGTGGTGTTGGAGAAGACTCTTGAGAGTCCCTTGGACTGCAAGGAGATCCAACCAGTCCATTCTGAAGGAGATCAGTCTTGGGTGTTCATTGGAAGGACTGATGCTGAAGCTGAAAGTCCAGTACTTTGGCCACCCCATGCGAAGAGTTGACTCATTGGAAAAGACTGTGATGCTGGGAGGGACTGGGGGCAGGAGAAGGGGACAACAGAGGATGAGATGGCTGGATGGCATCTCCGACTCAATGGACATGAGTTTGGGTGAACTCCAGGAGTTGATGATGAACAGGGATGCCTGGCGTGCTGAGATTCATGGGGTCACAAAGAGCTGGACACGACCAAGTGACTGAACTGAACTGAAGGAAAAGGGCTGGAGAAGGAAATGGCAACCCACTCTAGTATTTTTGCCTGGAGAATACCATGCTCAGAAGAGCCTGGTGGGTGACAATCCAAGGGGTTGCAAAGAATCGGACACAGCTGAGTGACTAACACACAAGGAGAAGGGAAGAGCTTCACAGGTGGTGCTAGTGGTAAAGAATCTCCCTGCCAGTGCTAGGAGATGCAAGAGACATGGGTTTGATCCCTATGTTAGGAGGATCCCAAGGAGAAGGAAATTACAACCCACTCCAGTATTGTTGACTAGAAAATTCCTTGGGCAGAGAAGCCTGCTGGGCCACAGTCCATGTGGTCACAAAGAGCTGGACCTGGCTGATCATGCATGCAGAAGGAGAAGGGAAAGGAAAGCAAGTTTGATTTAAAGGATCTGTACAAGAAGCATGATGTTCTTCACTGTGAAAGAAGACATTAGCAGCATCATAGTCTTCTTAGAATGCTGAGGAAGCTCTCCAAAGACTAAAAACTTTGAGGAAACATGCTTTGAACATTTACTTCAAATAAACCTGGCCATGTCTCCCTCCTGAGGTAACCAAGTTTATCCTAGTACAGTCACTAAGAAGCAGACTCTTCTACTGGAGTGTATATTCAAAACATGATTGATTAGTCTGTCATTCATTCATCTCAGTTCATTTCAGTTGCTCAGTCGTGCCTGACTCTTGGTGACTCCTGGACTGCAGCACGCCAGGCTTCCCTGTCCTTCACCAACTCCCAGAGCTTGCTCAAACTCATGTCCTTCGAGTCGGTGATGCCATCCCACCATCTTGTTTTCTGTCGTCCCCTTCTCTTCCTGCCTCCAATCTTTCCCAGCATCAGGATCTTTTCCAACGAGTCAGTTCTTTGCATCAGGTGGCCAAAGTATTGGAGCTTCAGCATCAGTCCTTCCAATGAGTATTCAGGACTAATTTCCTTTAGGATGGACTGGTTTGATCTCTTTGCAGTCCAAACGACTCGCAAGAGTCTTCTCCAACACCACAGTTCAAAAACATCAATTTTTTGGTGCTCAGCTTTCTTTATGGTCCAACTCTCACATCCATACATGACTACTGGAAAAACCATAGCTTTTATTAGATGGACCTTTGTTGGCAAAGTAATGTCTCTGCTTTTTAATGTGCTGTCTCGGTTTGTCATAGCTTTTCTCTTAAGAAGCAAGTATCTTCTGATTTCATGACTGCAGTCACTATCTGCAGTAATTTTGGAACCCAAGAAAATAAAGTCTGTCACTGTTTCCAGTGTTTCCCCATCTATTTGCCATGAAGTGATGGGACTGGATGCTATGATCATAGCTTTTTGAATGTGGAGTTTTAAGCCAGCTTTTCCACTCTTCTTTTTCACTTTCATCAAGAGACTCTTTAGTTCCTCATTGCTTTCTGCCATAGGGTGGTGTCATCTGTTTATCTGAGGTTATTGATATTCATTTGTCTAACAAATGCTTATTGAACTTCCACATGGATACTCCTCCAGGTTCTGAAAATAATGAATAGTACATGGCAGACAAACCCTCTCTATTACCATGAAAGAGCTTCCCTGCTGGTTCAGGCAGTAAAGAAGCTGCAGCTCACTCCAGTATTCTTGCCTGAAGATTTCCATGGACATGAAGCCAAAAGAGCATTTAAATGTGTAGCTGTAATAAGTTGTGATGAGAGTAATGTCAGGGAAGTACAGAAGTACAGGCTTATGTAGATACAGATATCAAGTGATCTGATGTCTAGAGGATCAGAGAATGGCCCCATAAAGATGTCTAATTTAGGATGAGTAGAAAATATCCCAGAGAAAGACTGGGAATCGGTATTCTGGATAGAGAAAACAGTAAGTAATGAATGAATGAAAGATAAGAAAGAGTGGCATGTTTGAGGAAATGAAAGAAATGTTCAGAGACTTCCCTGGTGGTCCAGTAGGTGAGACTTTGCCTTCCAATCCAGGGAGTATGGGTTCAATCCCTGATCGGAGGGCTAAGATCCGACATGTCTCACTGCTGAAAGCAAAACAAACAAACAAAAAAAAATAAGCAGTATTATAACAAATTCAATAAAAATTAAAAAAAAAACAAATGTTCAGAATGGCCCCAGGAGTAGACTTTTCAGAGAGTTGAGTGAGGATTGAGCTGGAACAGTAGGTAAGCCTTAATACAAATGAGCCACTTTAAGGAATTTAAACTGAGTGAAATGAATATCAATTGTATGGTTTACGCAGGGGAAATACTTGATTGATTTGTGTTTATTAAGGGACACTCTGGCTGTTGTGTGAAGAATACACATAAGGGAGATAGACATAGGTCGGCAAAACTGGTTAGGAAACTGCTGAAATAATATAGATGAGACAAAATGATGGACTAGACAATAGTTTTAGCAGTGGGAACAGAGAGAAGTACATGGAATAGTGAGAAAAAGAGGTAAATCAGCAAGGCTTTGGGTTGATTTGGTGTCAGTTAGGTGAGAGGAAGAATAAAGGATTATCACTGAAATTCCATTTAGGAAACTTGCTGGTTAATGGTGCTATTCACTGTGATAAGAAATTAAGTAAGAACAGGTTTAAGAAGTTAACGGATTTCATTTGGAAATGTGCTATATTTGAGATGCCTGGGATCCATCTAAAATGAAGCTGTTTCATAAGCAGTCAGTTGTACAGATACAGAATTCAGTGGGGAGACTCGATCTAGAAATACGTATTTGAGAGTTGTCAGCAAATAGATTTTAATGGACATGATTGGAAGGGTATGGTTATCCAGGAGAAATGAGAATAGAAGCCTAAGGTACAAAGGTAGTTAAGAGGAGAGTGAAAGAAAATGATCCCTCTAGGTTGATAGAGAATTAACTTGAATGGTTTAAAAAAAGAAAAGAAAAACATGAAAATGTAGTGATTTGGAAATTAAGAGCAAAGACTGATTGGGAGGGACGAAGTCTTCACCAGTGCCTTTTTTTGCTACAAAGATCAGGCAAAAGAAGAACAGAGAACGGTGCAGCTGCATTCAGTCACAAGGATGGGAGCGTTTCCAGTAGCGTTTAGAAGGCAAGCGACCGTTTGTAGCACTCCATTTTCTTTCTTTTCTTGTAAATCAGATCCCCGGGCCGTGAGAATTAAGTGAATGTTTAAGAATATGTGGGATACAAAGGAAGATCTCTTCTTTGAGTCATGTGCATGAGCTTCAGGCAATCTCCTAGGAGCTATTTCTCCTCATGTTGGAGTCTTCAGCTTTGTTATTATCATTTGTAGATTTGCTTAGTTTTAGGGAGATGACATACTTCAGCATTTGAATAAGTTCTTGAACAATTTTTCTAAAAACCTGATTCAACAAACATGCTTTAATGTATGAGGATTCACTGTAATTATCCATAAGCATTAACATTTCAATGGAGGAAAAATGTACTTCTATCAATGTACTGATCTCTGGACCTTATTTTTTAATGTCTTTGAAATCAAAAGAGCACCTTCAGAGTTGGAACGTACAATTTTATCATCATTTAAAAATATGAATCTGTTCTTTAGGGTACGATGTGCTATTTTATGAATAATGAATACATTGGTATAGACAGTTCTCTCAGGTCAGGAATGTTTTAGACAAATGGGAATAAGTATCTATGTTAGTTTTGTTTTTGAGGGACTCTCCTTTCTTTTCTTTTTCTTTTTTGCTTTGAGTTTGAACTGCGATGTTCCTTGTCTAGTATCATGAAGAATAGTAAGAGCAGAAAAATAAGGGCACAATAGAGAGGAAATAGATATCATTATTGAATTGGTAAGTGCTCCTAGTGCAAGTTTTATGAAGAAATTTTCATTCTTTTCAGTATCTTTAGGAAAGTATGGTGGTAGATCCTCACCGTAACAACCTGCTATAGGGTGGATTTCCACATAATGTGAATTTGCCTTGCACTCCTCCCAAAGATGTTTATCCTTTAGAATTAACAAGATTTTCCTGGTGAGGCAAAACAATATGCTGGAGTTAGACCTCCAAATTTGAATCCTGGCATATTCACTGTGTGTCTAAAGATTTTTAACCTCTCTAGCCTCAATTTCTTCTGTGAAATAATAAAAATCTTCCCCACAGAGTGGTAAATATTAAATAAGTTCATATTTTTAAAAGAACAATGCCCAGCACATAGTAGGCTCTTATCTGTGCACACAAAATTTACTCCATCCCATCACATAGACCTATATTAATAATGAAAGTCCATTTTATTATGAGTTATACATGTTTATTGAGTGATACAATAAATTCACTATTATATTTTACAGTATTAGTTCAGTTGTAATAATGAGGATAAGGCCAACACAAACAATCTCTTGCCTTGACATTCATTTGAGTGATGAAATATATCATTCAGTGTCTCTGACTGGGATGATTGGCCAATTGAATTTTTATGTATGTCTCCAACATTCTCAAAGCACCTCATGCCTTAAAGATCTCCAGAACTCTGGGTTTGATCCTCCTGTAGCACTTCTGGTGAGAGTATCAGAGAACTTTGACCACGCTGCCACTGGGTGCTTAGAGCCTGTGAATTATATTCCAGGGGAAAATGTCCCATTGTTTTTCAATTCTATATCATTTATTCTGTGTCTGGTACTTTCCTTTAAGCTTTTGAAGTGCCCTTAGCAAACCATATCATCATTACCCAGTGTTACCATCATAATCACTAATTATGCAGTTCTTTATGTTGTAAGAACACAGACACCCACACACATACACACACATGCATACACACACCGTTTGTTTCTCCTGAGAAATAGATTATTATAAACTTATTTTATAGATAAGGAATCTGAAACTCAAAAAAGGTTAAATTGCTTGGCTGTAGGCACCCAGCTAAGTGACAGCTGGACCTGGAGGCTTCTTCTCACCTCTTGCTAACCCCTCATATCTCTGTTTGATGACATTTCCAGCCGCAGCCCTTATGACCTCCATAGATGGCATTTCCACTCCTGGGAACTCCAGAAAAATTAGGAAAAAAAACCCCAATATGTCCCTAGAAGTGGTATTCTACCAGCCTCTGCCAGAGATTGAGTGCAATTAAAGATGAGAAATTAAAGAGTTTTGAACTCAGACAAGTCTGAGCTTTACTTGTATTTAGGCTTTTACTAATTTGCAGGAATCACTAATTTGTGGAAGCACCTTGCTCTGCAGAAAGCTGTATGTGATTAGTGCAACCTGAGTGATCATGGTGACTTCAAGAAACCTGCTTCTGGAGAAAAATCAGATCAAGTTAAGGAAGGCTTTCATTTTTCAGTCAATTTTTTTATGACCAATTAAATTTCCAGTCACAATAGAGATGATTAAAATCTCTAAAAGAGTCTCTATGCAGGATCCATGATCTGGTGCTTTTTTTGCTGTGAAAAGACAGAGGTTACCTCAGTGTGCAAAAAGAGGAAATAGTGGGGTGACTGGGAACCTTGAGTCTGAAGACAATAGGGATTAGATGGAAATTTCAGCATCCTCAAAATATGAAAATATATGTATCTTTTGACACAGTTTTTCCACTTCTAGTAATACTTGCACATTAACCAAGATATGGGTATAAGAATATTCACTGAAGTATTATTTTCTATAGCAAAAGAAGACAAACAAAAAACAAACCCTTGTTCATCAACAGGGGCATGCCATCCCATGGAATGCTAGAAAGCCAGTATAAACTATGAGGTGGTGTGTGTGTGTGTGTGTTAGTTGCTTAGTCGTGCCCAACTCTTTGTGACCCCATGGACTGTAGCCAGAGTGGGTTGCCATGTCCTTCTCCATGAGGTAGTATAATGACTACTCATAGAAAAAAAAAAAACTAAAACATAGAAAAAAAAAAAAAGACTAAAATTGGCTATGTGAAAAAAATCCATTTGCAAAACAGTATGTTTAATATAAGACCATTTTTGCAAAAATATTAATCGTCACCAAAAGGGAGGAGGAATAAAGGTTAGAACGGAGAAGAAAGACCAGTGGTGGTATGCACGCTATACTCTGGCTCTAGTTATCATTCAGGTGCGAGATGACAGAGAACATGAATTTGGGGGGCATATACTCATTCATTTAACAGGTATTTCTTAGAAGTCAGCCACATAACAGGTACTAGCCTAGGTGCTGGAATATACATAGAACTTACATCCTAGTTGTAGGAGATAGAAAATTAGCAAATAAAAGTATTAACACCTGCATTTTAGATACACGAAATCTATTATTAACAATAAGAAGCTTTTTACTGAAGTATAGTTTGTTTACAATGTTGTTTTTGTTTCAGGTGTACAGCAAAGTGATTCCATTATACACATACACATATCTATTCTTTTTCAGATTTTTCCCTTATAAATTATTATAAAATATTGAGTAGTGTTCCCTGTGCTATACAGTGGGTCCATGTTGGTTATCTGTTTTATATATAGTAGTGTGTATCCGTTAATCCCAAACTCCAAAGTTATCCTTCCCTCTAAATTGGGATATCAGGATTGACATATACACACCACTGTGTATAATATAGATAACTAATAAAGGCCTACCATATAGCTCAGGGAACTCTACTCAATGCTCTGTAATGACATACAGGAAAGGAATCTAAAAAGCAATGGATATATGTATATGTATAACTGATTCACTTTGCTGTACAGCAGAAATTAACACAACATTGTAAGTCACAATTTGCCAAAAGAGAATTAGGTCTGTTCTCAAGAATAGACCTAATTTTTGGTCCATCAGTTTTGAAAGTGCCTCCAGACTTGAGGCATGATTTAGGGGCTTACTCAGATGGATGTCCTCTAAGAAAGTGATTATTTCTAGTTAACCAGTCATTTATGGGAGGAAATTGAATATAGTAGTTAATTCTTACACTTTCACAAACATTTATTTAAACAAATATGTAGACTCTTAGCTGTTTTCTTTATAATATTAACCATACTATTAATATAAGCTCATAATAGAAAATAGTATATTAGTATTTTTTCTTTTTACACTTAGAAAATTATAAATTCTCAAAAATAAAAGGTTAATTCCTTTTTAATAAAATCATTGGTAAGATGGGAATAAAAGTCAGATAGAATGTTTAGTTTTTCATCAATAGCAGTTGTTTTAAACAGCAAATTTCACACTGAGATTATCTATTTGTAAACTAGAAGAATTTAATGATATGTTGGACAATGATAACTGTTTTGTTCAAGATCATGTTAATCAGGTTCTCTCTGTAAGCATATGGCAATTTTAAGTCTTTAAAATTAAATCAAAACTGATAGAGAAACAACTGAATCTCTTAACTTTTTATGTTAAAAATATTTATTTCAAAACTTTATGAATAGTGTTTACTTTTAATTCAGTGCAATTCATCAAATTTCTACTGAGTGCTTTTTCTGTTCCAGACACTAGATGTTTTATATACCCCAATGAATATAGTATAGACCCCAGACTCAAAAATGCTTAGTCTAATGAAAAAGACAGCTGGGCAAACAGAAAAAGAATATAAACAGTTGGAGGGTTTATTTATAAGTGTGTTTGGAGTGATTCAGCATTTCTAACCACTGATCGATACTGCCTAACCAGAGAGTTTCCCCAAAGCAGAATTAAACTTTAAATAATTGTTTTTGGAGCTAAGTGCAGTCACGCAGAGTCCCTTATGGGAAGAGTAAGAATCTTCAGGCTGAATTCCTATAAAATTAGCACTTCTTTTCCTGTAGGTTCCCTCTAAGATGCCTCAGTGATTAAGGAATGCTTGATCTTGCAAATTATGTGTGCCACAGACTTCTCATTTTTCCATTTTTGCTTTTTCCCAAAACCAGATCCGGAAAACAAGCAATTATTCCTTGTTAGGACAATACAAGTAGAAAGTGGACCTTTTTAAAATAAAAAGTAGATCATCAAATGCATGCATGTATGTAATTATGGGTGGATGCAGAAGAATTGATCTGCTATGTGCCACCTTCCAAGGATATTTGAACAGTTTCAATGTTGTGTAACCCACTCCCCAACCCCGCAACCCACACACATATCTATGACTTTCAGTGTAAATATTTAGAACCTCACTTAATTCCATCAGGCTGCTATAACAAAATACCACACACTGGGGATCTTATAAACAACATTTATTTCTCACAATTCTGGAGATCCAAAATCATAGTGTCAGCATGATAAAGGGCTCTCTTCCTGGTCTGGAGCCAGAGCCTTCTTGCTGTGTCCTCACATGGTAGAAGGGGTGAGGGATTTTTCTAGATTCTCTTTTGTAAGAATGCTGCTCTTATTCATGAGGGCATCACTTCATGACTTAAGCGCTTCCCAAAGTCTCCACCTCCTGATAACAATCACCTGTGGAGTTAGGATTTCAATATATGAATTTTTAGGAATTCAAACTATAGCAGAAACTATTGATTATGTTTCCCATATCAAAATTTAAAATGAAAAGTAACAGAGGTAAAATAAAACCAAACAAAGCTGTAGTTATTCACTTGCCAGGTAAGGAGGTGCCCACATCATTTAAAAAGTGAGTGAAGTGGGCCCCCAAAGCAGAAATGCTACCAACGATGGATGGGAGACTTGTCCACCTTATGAGATTATTCTAGGAAGTCTTCTTGATTACTGAATTCTAGTTGATTAAGAAAAAGTTTATCGTGGGATTGGTCATTTTTCTGCTTTAGGTCACTAAAGTACAGAATCATTTTAAAGAGATCAGAGAGAACATTATTATGCACATGCTTGAAAGTGGAAGTGTTAATCGCTCGGTTGTGTCTAACTCTTTGCGATCCCATGGACTGTAGCCCACCATGCTCCTCTGTCCATGGAATCCTCCAGGCTAGAATACTGGAGTGAGTTGCCATGCCCTCCTCCAGGGCATCTTCCCAACCCAGGGATCAAACCCCAGTCTCTTGCATTACAGGCAGATTCTTTAGGGCCACATGCTTAGGACTTGGCAATATTTTTTTCTTTAACCTTCAAACAAAGGCTACCATCATAACTACATTGCAGTTGAACTACATTAGTCCAACCATCCTGTTAGGAATATACTGTAAAGATGCCTGTTCTACAACTGATGAAATGGTAGCTCATACAGGTTAAATTCATTAATTCCGTAAATATCCACTGAGGAACTATTTTTTTGGAATTCTCCAAATGGGCCTCACAATAAACTTGTCAGTCCTTGTCTATTTGCTTTCCCTGGAAGCAGAGACAAAACATTTTGTTGCTTATTTAGTAAACAGAGGATTCCTAAATGACAAGTATGGGGTTGAATTCAGAGTTCTTGCACACATCACTTCTGGTTTCTAAAATCTGTGTTTACATCCAGAGCAAATAGCATCTCTGCTATGAGAACCAAGTCACCTGGGTTCACATTCCAGGCTCTTTTACTGTATCTTGTTGCTTCTCCTATGTCTTCCTGACTTCTTCACATTCAAATACTTCTTAAAATTACAAATGAAAAAAAAATTCACAGAATTTTAAAAAGTTAGAGATTGCCTTTTTATAGCATCAGTGACAGGACTCATCTCCAGAAACAAGGACATCTAGAACCTCTCATATAATTTGGTTAATAGAGTTTAAGCTCATAGATTCATTTTTAGAGTCGTATCTATATAAAATGGAATCTTGCTCTTCACAAATTGCACAGTGACCTCAATTCTCAGATGGCTCCTATTACAAAAAGCTACAACCTCCTTTTCAGAGTGTCCAAATACAATGATCAGAGGATAAAGCACACAGAATGTTGACTGTCCTGTTGGTATGTCTGTCTTTTCTTTGCATGCATGTTCCAGGTGGGAGAGTTCAGAGCCCATGCTGCTGAGTGGACGGCCAACGTCACGGCTGAATTCAAGGAAACCAGGAGGCGGCTGAGCGTGGAGATTTATGACAAGTTCCAGCGCGCCACCTCCATTAAGCGGAAGCTCTCTGCAGAACTGTCTGGAAACCACAACCAGGAGCTGACTCCCTGTAGAAGGACCCTGTCCGTAAACCACCTGGCCAGCGAGAGGGATGTCCTGCCTTCCTTACTGAAAACAGAAAGTATCTATTTGAATGGACTGACACCACACTGTGCGGGCGAGGAAATCGCTGTTATTGAGAACATTAAGTAGCCCTCTCTTTGAAGAGCCTCAGGCATAGCAATTAGGTGAGGACTTCTATATGCTCTTTATGACTGTTGCTGGTAGCATTTTTTAAATTGTGCATGAGCTCCAAAGGGGGGAAAAATAGATACACCCATCATGGTCATCTGCCATCAAGAGAATTGGAATTCTGAGCCAGCACTATTTTTTTTTTTTTTGATGATGCTTGTTGAACAGTCCACTTTCTTTGACGAGTGGAATAAAACAAGCGATGTCTGATGCCTTTTTTGTGCCCAGACTGTTTTGCTCCCTTTTCCTAACGTGCCATAAGGCCTCAGAATGAATTATAATTGTTTCTGGTAATAATGTAGCTTTGAGGGATCAGTCCTTACTTTTCAGGGTCTACCTAACTGAGCCTAGATATGGACCATTTATGGATGACAACATTTCTTTTTGTAAATGGCAAGAAATTCTTATGCAGCCTTTTACCTAAGAAATTTTCTGTCAGTGCCTTATCTTATGAAGAAACAGAACCTCTCTAGCTAATGTGTGGTTTCTCCTTCCCTGCCCCACCCCTAGGCTCAACTCCACAGTCCTTTTCCCCACAACTCCCGTTTGAATACCATACCTTGCTGGAAACAAGTGTGTAAAATGACCGAAGTGATGATGCCTGAAGAAGGAATAGATGCCAAATTAGATGGACACTGAAGCAACACTCAGAAACCCTAGCATTATAGGCACTGCAGAGAAATGAGGTGCAAAGATGGCCCCTCTGAGTATTTATTTGACTTGGGTACCAATGGTACATGTATACAGTGTAATTACCAGGCCAGTAAAATTGACTGCTCCCAAACAATCCCTTCTTTTCCTGGCAGTATTTAAAATTTATCATTTATTACTATGTATGTATGTATGTATATATATATATATACATATACACACACACACACACACACACATATATATATATATACACACACACATTTTTGAAAGGTGGAAGAAAAAAAATATATATATATATCCATAAGTGATCTGACAAAAAAAAACTGTTAAAATGGATATTATTGAAGATGAATTTAGACAGTTGGTGTGAATTGCCACTCAGATGACATGAAGAGAGCCAAACAGTGTGTTATAAGCATTTGCTAATAAACATTATACTGCCAGCATCTATCTGTTTTCTGATGTATGAAAGGCTTATATGGTTTTCCTTCCCTGGGTAACTTGTGCCCGGTGAGGGGAGGGGATGTGTAGGCAGAGTTGGGCACAGCCCTCGCCTTCTGTGGGTGTACCTCTGGAGTTGTGGCTGAGTGTGAGAGCAGAAGCTGAAACTGGATCACTGTGATTTTGCACATGGAAAAATGCAGATTGCAGGCATAATTCATCTCTGACATTAGAGAAGAAGCTGTTATAGCACAATTTAAATCTTGAGAGCTTTTTTTTTTTAAAGACAGAAAAGGCTGTTAATCCTCTTTTAGTTTAATTTTCTATCCTGCAACTCTTTGGAGGTTTTTCAGGATTCAGAAGAAATTCAGTAAAGGCACCTAGTAGATCGCCCCTCTTTCTTTTATTTTCATACATAGATCTGCTGTACATTGTAAATAAAAATTTTAAAACACAGAAAGAAAATGATTTCCCTAAATATAATTGCAAAACATGACTTTTATTCTTGGGGGTGGGAGTATTTGAATAAGTGGCATTCATATTAGGGTCTTAAAAAATAAACCCAGGATCTTAAAAAAAAGAAAAGAAAATTTAACAGAGGCTTATTTTTCAAAATTTAAGCTAGAAATGTAAATATTCAGCTAACTTGTTGAAGGTACTTTTATAAACTTAAAGAATTCTAACCAAAATTTTGGAAAGTCAGGCTCTTTTAGAAGAAAAGCTACACCCATTTCCTCGATAACTATTCTGAAAGTTCATATGGTGGATTGCACCATGTATAAACTGTGAATTGTATTGACAAATAAAGTTTGTAATTAAAGTCAGCATCTTCTGAGTCTCCTGCTTGCTACTGAGGGTTTAGATCTGATCCTGGCTGTGCAGAACTCCAGGATGTCACAGTTCATGCTGAGTTTTTGTGGCTCCTTTGTTCACAGTATTCAAGAAATATTTTTGATGCAGTATTTCCACCCTTGTTAAACACATGCAAATGTTCTTCTTGGTGGCTGTTAATCAAAAGTAAAAATCCTGAAATCTCACTTTTGAAATATGATATTTTAAAGAGCATATAAATTCAAGATTGTTTCTATTAAATTGTTATGTCAATGTCTTATTTTGTCATTGTTAGACCTTGTCTTGACCTGCCTGAAGTAATTGGAATGCTGAACATGGGCACCTGAATGTTTTTGTAAGGGAAAAAAAAAACAACAAAAAACAATAGTCAAACATCCTGGCAGTATTGAGGCCTAAAGAAGGTAGTTGCCAACTAATCTTCTAGACATCATACCCCAAATATTTGGACTATATATCTTGTCAGTAGCTTACATGAATTTAATTTTTCATTCCCAAGCACCTTGATATTCAGTAAATATCCTAAAACTGGTCCCCAACATTATCCTTAGAACTGGGGGAAATCTAAGGAAGTGTGTACATATCATAGCAATTTTGTTTTTCAGGCTTCATTTTGTTTACCTCTTATGGAGAGAACATTAAGATTTTGACATAACCTATGAGTTTATTTTTAAAACGGACTAGTTTAAGAATGAGTGGTTTTGCCCTGAAGGATATTTGAGAACAAAAAGTACCAAGCCCAGCAAGAATTAGGAATTCTCTTATCTGGAATCAGACATGGATTCTAGACAAGGCTTTTTACCTGCCTTACAACTAGTAACTGTAAAATGACTATTTTGGAGTTCTTTTAATTTATTATTAGAGTACATAAATCTATGTATTCTACTACCATAGTTCATGTCACACAGCTTTTTTTTCCAGTAATATTTCATTCTTGCAATATAGGAAAAAGTGAAACTTCTAAAGCCAAGAGGGAATTGAATAATATGTCACGACCTTCAAAAAAATAACAGGCTGTAAGGCTTGGTTTCTTTCTCAAATTCTAAGGAACACATGACATACATGAAGAACTAAATCCCACCTCACTATGTATGAAAAAAATCTGTAGAATGCTTTGATTCTGAAGGCTAGGAGTTCAAAGAGATCAAGAAAAACTTTACATGGAACACCAGAAAAAAAAAAAATGTAGACATTCTGAAGATTTGAGATAGCTATTTATGCCTAAGAACTGGAGGCCTAGATCAACTTTTGTTTTCCTTTAAAAAATGTTTGCTGTTCTAGTAAAAATCATAACTTATTTGTGGTTTGCGTTCCTTATCAAAGTGTGAGTATAAATTTGCTTTTGTATAAAATAAAAGATGTCTCTATTTGAATACTCATAACTGCATTAAAATTAATATATGATTTTTGCTTCAGCATGACTTTACTTAAAAGGGTCTTTTCCAGAGAAACTTACCGGTCTTGCATATGCTCATGTGTTGGTTCCAAGATGGCATGGAGTAACCTGATTACTTTGGGTTGGAACTTTTGAGAGTAACTTTGGCTGGATGGCATCACTGCTTGGGGTGGTCTGGGTGCCTCCGGGAGCTGGTGATGGACAGGAGGCTGGCGCATGGGGCCGGAGTCGGACACGACTGAGCGACTGATCTGATCTGATCTATTGTGGTTATCTTAATAAGGAGAAAGCTTCATAACTCCACAAGCCACCTTCATCCCACCCTACCTCAAAGGTTTATACAGCTTTTGTCACACATGGTACTTCTCCATCCAGATCTCAGCTACCCCTTCTTAAAAGACAGGGATTAGTTCCAATGACCAGGACTTTTGACTCTGCTCTTTTGTTTGACTCAACACCATTTGTTCACTAGGCCCCGCCTCTTATTATATATCAAAGATTCATAAAACATTTATTTTCCTAAGATTACCCTTATAAAATATGTCCACTGTTTTATGCTTGTCTCAGTTTACAACTATTTTTTTTTTTCCTTTTTATCTGCCATTCTTTTCCAAATTATTGATACTTTGGTGCATTGGCAGAAAACTCACTGCCTGGTCTTTATGCTTTTTCTTTGCTCTCTCGGACTTGGATTCTCTCTGAGTTCCATATTCATCTAGCTAACTCCAGTTGGATTCCTCCACTTCACAAAAGTACTTCAACATAGCTAAGACTCTCATCATCTTTCCCCAGACCTTGGCCTCTTTGGTGTCATCTATTTCTGCAAATGGCATCCCCATCCATCTGGTTGGGCAAGTCATCTTTGATGTTGTCTTCTCTCCTTCAACTCCATACCCACCTATCATCAAGCTGTAATGACCCCTGCCCTGAATGTGTCTTGAATTTATACACAGTCATCACTTTAATCCAAGCCACTCCCATGCTGCCCCTTCTACTAACTGCTTTTGTTTCATGCTCTAGTCATTGACCGAAGAGTGGTCTTTTTCAAATGCAGATCTGATTGTGGTCACTCTCCAATTTAAAGCCACTACTTGTCTTTCATTTCTTTAGCAGTAAGGTCAGAATCTTTCAAATAGGACTTCTTTTGGTTTTCCTTTTGCCGTCCTCTCTGGGTTTATTCTTGGGCTTCCCTGTGGCTCAGCTGGTAAAGAGTCTACCTGAAATGTGGAAGACCTGGGTTGGGAAGATCCCCTGGAGAAGGGAAAGGCTACCCACTCCAGTATTCTGACCTGGAGAATTCCATGGCCATTGTGTGGATCACAATAAACTGGAAAATTCTGAAAGAGATGGGAATACCAGACCACCTGATCTGCCTCTTGAGAAATTTGTATGCAGGTCAGGAAGCAAAAGTTAGAACTGGACATGGAACAACAGACTGGTTCCAAATAGGAAAAGGAGTACGTCAAGGCTGTATATTGTCACCATGTTTATTTAACTTCTATGCAGAGTACATCATGAGAAATGCTGGACTGGAAGAAGCACAAGTTGGAATCAAGATTTCCAGGAGAAATATCAATAACCTCACTTATGCAGATGACACCACCCTTATGGCAGAAAGTGAAGAAGAACTCAAAAGCCTCTTGATGAAAGTGAAAGTAGAGACTGAAAAAGTTGGCTTAAAGCTCAACATTCAGAAAACGAAGATCATGGCATTTGGTCCCATCACTTCATGGGAAATAGATGGGAAAACAGTGGAAACAGTGTCAGACTTTATTTTTCTGGGCTCCAAAATCACTGCAGATGGTGACTGCAGCCATGAAATTAAAAGACACTTACTCCTTGGAAGGAAAGTTATGACCAACTTAGACAGCATATTCAAAAGCAGAGACATTACTTTGCCAACAAAGGTTCATCTAGTCAAGGGTATAGTTTTTCCTGTGGTCATGTATGGATGTGAGAGCTGGACTGTGAAGAAGGCTGAGCGCCAAAGAATTGATGCTTTTGAACTGTGGTGTTGGAGAAGACTCTTGAGAGTCCCTTGGACTGCAAGGAGATCCAACCAGTCCATTCTGAAGGAGATCAGCCCTGGGATTTCTTTGGAAGGAATGATGCTGAAGCTGAAGCTCCAGTATTTTGGCCACCTCATGCGAAGAGTTGACTCATTGGAGAAGACTCTGATGCTGGGAGGGATTGGGGGCAGGAGGAGAAGGGGAAGACAGAGGATGAGATGGCTGGATGGCATCACTGACTTGATGGATGTGAATCTGAGTGAACTCTGGGACTTGGTGATGGACAGGAAGGCCTGGCGTGCTGCGATTCATGGGGTCGCAAAGAGTCAGACACGACTGAGCGACTGATCTGATCTGATCTAATAGTTCATGGGATGGCAAAGAGTTGGACATGACTGAGTGACTTTCACTTTCACTTTCTGGGCTCATATTGAATCTTTCTCTCTCTGCATCTCAGTCCCAGTGCTTTCTCTTTTTTTCATGAAGCTATTCCTTGAATGCTTGCTCTCTTTTTCATCCTCAGCTTTTTTCATCTAACAGACTCATTCTTTATAACCCAGCTTTCCCTGATAGGCCTTCCCTGACACCAATCCAGGCACCTTTATAATATACTCTATAAAACCCTGTTTATTTCCCTGTTTGTGTTTAGATATCCATCAGGATTCCTCTTTGATTATTATCTATCTTTCCCACTAGAATCTAATTCATTTTTTTTCACTTACTAAAGGTACTTTCATTTCCAAATATTAGCAAAGTACATATAGTGAGTGTTCAAAAAACATGTGATGAACAAATGAAAATAAAAACAGGGATTTAACTATTGTAACCATCTGAAGTATCCTCATGTATAAGTATCCCACATTTTCTCGGCTCTGGAAACATTTATCTGTGCTCTTCTACAAGTTTAGTTGTAAATGAGATACAAATATTTCTCCTATTAACTGACAAGCTGGTAATAGTTAACTCATTGTATATAAAAAACTCAAAACCAATTCTTCGACTAAAGAGGCTTGCAGTTTGTCATTATACTCTTACTCCATCTAAACAAGAGCTTCATTATTTTCATTTTCAAATTTTGGCTTATAATACTATCAAAGCTTTTCAATTATAATCCTTAAAATTTGTTTAGAAATTAATTGTACGGCATATTTGCTAATACTTGTAAATGGGTGCCTTTTATTAGTAGAAAGCTAAATGCACATTTATTATCCTTCCAAATAAAATTCAGCTTTTTTCATGCTTAAACAAATTTATAAGCAGTCTGGGAAGAAATCCATTATTGGGTACATTTTTAACTGTATCCAATTGAGAATATTAGTCACTTACATGGTATAATTTTGAAATCAACTCAGAGAATAAACATTAGTTTCCATCCCATTGACGCCTGAATTTTGTAGATGGTATCCATTTCTACACTATAGAATTAAAAGAGTAGTATGCACATGATCTTTACCATACTACTTACTCTGTTAAAAAACATTTTAGACTTTTAAATATTATTGACGTTAGACTGTATGTTTCTGGAATTTTATCAAAAATTCAAAGTGAGCATTAGTAAGGGGTAGTATCTGGTCCAGATTCAAGTTTTATCACTACCCAAGTATTAGAGAGATGGGAAGACATAGCATCAAGACACTATCAAGATATCTATCAAACCTATTTTGTTAGTCAGGTACAGCAATTAAGAGTGTATACACATGTGAGAAAGTTTAATATTGCTAAAATATTAGCAATATTTTAAATTATGTAGATAGATTAGCCAAGTGTGTGAATCTCTTCAATAATTATTTTGTATGTGCAAACAAAATATGACTCTGTTCATGGTTTACCAAGTCAACATTTCCCAAGAGCTCTTAATGTGCCAATCACTGGAAATACTTAAGCCAAAGAAATGTGTGCTCTCTGGGAGATGGCAAGACATCGACAAACAGCACAGATGGAGGGGAAGTCTTGGTCCAGAGGAGCCCTGAACACAAGGACTGTTTATGACCCTGGGGAGCCGAGGCAGAAGGAAAGGGAGAAGGGCTCACAGTGGAAAGATACTGAGTCAGAGTGGAGAAAAGTGCCTCAGTTGAGGCCCCAGTAAGGAGGTCTCTGAGTAGAGGTGCTTGAGTCTGAGTCCTTGACTGCAACTTTCTCTCCAGACGATTATATTGCACTCTAGTGGGAGAGCAGCTTCTCCAAGGACGCCTGCCAAACAAAACCTTGACGTTGTCTATGCTGGGGGCTGGGAGATCACACAGGGCATTCTGGCCTGGAGCCAGGCTGCTCAGAAAGAACTGTGACGTCTCTCCAAGAATTTTGCATTTGACAGTGGGAAAGCCATTTCAAACTTTAAAATAAGGAATGAAATGAATACATCCGTCCTTCTAGAACAATCACTCCAGGCAACAGTGTGGACTAGATGCTGCGGGGAATGAGGTGTGATGTGTGGCAGGAAGTCCCTGAGAAAGACTGAGGTTGAACCCCACGAGGACACCGAGGAGATGCTGCTGCCTTCAGCACAGGTTAGGAACACTGGGCTAGGGGAAACGGGGCAGGCTTCGCACTTAAGGCACCTACTGGGTCACAGAAATGAAAACCCTCCATGGGCAGTTAGAATACGCAAATGAACTCAGGTCAGAGATCCTAGGAAGAGAAGTGAATGTAGGAATCACTGGCATTAGAAGTCTGCACATTGAAAATTAGAAACCGATGTCACCACAGTTAATATTAAGTAATATTCCCCTTGTAAATATTTGGTGCTCCAGTAATGATACTTGTGTGCATGCTCAGATGCGACAGTTATGTCCAACTGTTTGTAACGCAATAGACTGTAGCCCGCCAGGCTCCTCTGTCCATGGAATTCTCTAGGCAAGAATACTGCAGTGGGTTGCCATGCCTTACTCCAGGGGATTGTCCCGACCCAGGGATTGAACCCACATCTCTTAAGTCTCTTGCATTGGCAGATGATTCTTTACCACTATGTAGGTTAGGTATATTTTAATGCAAGTGGCAAAAAAAAAAAAAAAGAGAAAAGAAAACAACCCTCTCATGTGAGTTAAATAAGTAGACCTTGGAACATTTTCAGCCTAAATGTTAGTCAAGAATTATTTGAGGGCAGGTCCAAATGGCAACCCACTCCAGTATTCTTGCCTGGAGAATCCCATGGATGGAGGAGCCTGGAAGGTTACAGTCCACGGGATTGCAAAGAGTCAGACGTGACTGAGTGGCTTCACTCTCACTTTTCTAGTAATACTGGAGTGGGTTGCCATTTCCTTCTCCAGGGGATCTTCCCAACCCAGGGACAGAACCCATGTCTCCTGCGTCTCCTACATTGGCAGGCAGATTTTTTTTTTTACCACTGAGCCACCTTGGAAGCCCATCCTCTCTGCTTAGAAGGGAGAAATGTCACTTGGTCTTGCTTTAAAATAGAAAAACACAAGTGAAAACACACAGGATGGCTTTAATGGACAGTGTTGTTGTTACTGGGCCAATGGCCCCATCACCGGCTGCTCTGAATGTTGGATACTAACACTTCACAGCCTCCTTTTCTGGAAAGCAACCGTACGCAGATTAGAAACCTCCTCACTGGAAAGTTACCTAGCTCCAGCCTCACCCCAATATGGGTGTGACTGTCAAGTCTTTGCAACCCCATGGACTGTAGCCCACCATGCTCCTCTGTCCATGGGATTCTCCAGGCAAAAGAATGGAGAATGGAATGGGTTGCCATTCCCTTCTCTAAAGAATCTTTCCAACCCAGTGACTGAACCTGGTCTCCTGCATTGCAGGTGGATTCTTTACCATCTGAACCACCAGGGAAGCCCCAGAGTGGGGTGACCCAGGGCCAATAACTGATGTGGGGGTAACAGAACGCAGACTTCTTTGCCTTAGGTGGCAGTACCTCTGTGCTACAGCTTCCACTCCACAGCTCTCTGTGGGGCCAGGCTGAGGCCAGATTCCAGCTGAGACCACATTCTGGCTTAACACTTCCTCCCTTTGCTCACATTTTCCACACTCCCTTTCTCCCAAGGGCAAGTCTCCAAATACCACATGTACCCAAATCCATGCCTCAGGTTCTGTTTTGAAGACAACCATAGCAGTTATCTATTGGAGTAAGGTCCAGGGTAGGGAGAAATAAAACATTTTTAAATAGATGATAACTTTGAGGACTTATTTGACTTCTATTTTCTAGATAGCCACATTGGAAAGTAAAACCTTGATCGGTGAAACAATGACTTGGTTCTTATTGTCCACGATGAGAAAGTATATCCATGTCTCATGAAAACAAAACTTCTCAGGGCTGGGCTTTAAAAATAGACATTTTATATGGGGCTTCATCCATGTAATAGAGAGAAATGCAAGTGAGACAAAACACGATATTTATACAAAAAGGTTATAGTGAATTCTACAACTGTTTTAACATTTGTTCTAGATATAAGGTAATGGAATGGCACCAATTCTAATTTGGTAAAATTATTTCTTTTGCATGGGTCAAAATTACATGATTCAAGTGCATATCTTTCTAATATCTGCCTTGGTAATATTTGAATTTCTATAGCAGTGTTTTGGGCTTCCCAGGTGGCTCAGTGGTAAAGAATCCACCTGCCAATGCAAGGAGACCCAGGAAACTCAGGTTCAATTCCTGGGTGAATCTGATCCCCTGGAGGAGGAAATGGCAACCCACTCCAGTATTCTTAACTGGGAAATTGCACAGACAATGGGCCCCAGGAGGCTACAGTCCATGGAATAGCAAAGAGTTGAACATGACAGAGCACCTAAACAGCAACAAAACAATGGCTGAGATATTATATAGAGCCCTTGAGAAGGGACTAAAAATCCTTGGTTTTGTTTAATGGCTAAACTATTATTATTTTGTCTTGGTTGACTATTTTCTGTTGTTTCTTCATTTTCTCATTTCTATGATTAAATTTGTTCTTTGAAACTTGGGGAAAGCCTAGCAGGCTAAAGTTTTTCCACAAACAAGAGGCAGGTAGAGGGCATGGAATGGGCAGGTGATCTGTCCTGGAAAGATCCTGTAGGTTCCTACCCAGTTACAAGATGTCCCCTTGGGAGCAAAATTACTCCTAGTTGACAGTAATTGAACTACACAGTTGTTTATGTTATAGTAAGGAGTTTAGTAACGTTCAACAAAGAGGAAAAGAAATACTCTAGCAAAATAAATAGGTGGACAGCTAATTAAATATACGCAGTTGAGAGATACTCACAAACCAAGGAATGCTGTTAGAGAACTGGTTCAGACTGAAAATTTGTTCACATCAAAGCAATGAAACCAATGAATGAGGAGAGTTAGCCACGTTACCTGCAATTCCTTTTGAGTTGACTCGATTCAGTTGAAGTGCTAAAGAGAGAGCGCTCCCCTGGTTAGGTTTACGTTGCTGCTGCTGAATCACTTCAGTCGACTCTGTGCGACCCCCATACACGGCAGCTCACCAGGATGCCCTGTCCCTGGGATTCTCCAGGCAAGAACTGGAGTGGGTTGCCATTTCCTTCTCTAAGGTTTACATTAAGTGGAATTAAAACCATTTTTAACAGTGTGGTCCAAAATTTTTACATTGCCCATCCACGGGCAGCCGTTATAACCAAGGGAAGTGGTCAGATAAGTGGTAAGCAGTTCCATCTGCGTGAGCCTGCATAAGCTAAATCTGCATTTTGGAGTTTAGTAGCCTTTCTCAAATCCCTTTTCCCCTGAGAGTCATGGAAATCCTCTTTGAGCTTTTCCCCCATGTGTTGTCTAAGGAAGCCTGCTGCGATTATGTAGACTCTTGTAAAGGTCTTACTCTCATCTGAATCCCAGTAGCAATTTCCTTCAGCAAAACAAGGATCTTTGAGTTTCAGCTTTTAAATTAAAAAAAAAAAAAAAAATGCATTTCTTAATCATGTGTGGCTGCTCTCCCTGTAGCAGAGCTGATTTTTAAAGGTCTAATATTCACAGTTTATTAATTTCTTATGATCAGCTATGGAACATGACCAGCCTTACAGAGATGGACTCTAAGATTTGTGAATTATTTTGGCAATGGCTGTTAGCAGAAAATACCTATTTAATCAGATCTCAATAATCTTCTGCCAATTAAGTGCTGCAATGCCCTCTGCACAGGAAATGCACCAAAGATCAGGAATTTGGAATGCTTTGACTTCTGTGCCTTACTCAGCCAAGTGCATCTGGGCTTTTCCAAATTTCTCTGAATTGACTGCTCTGAAAAGTTTACTTACCTAAATGGATCTGATCTCTTCTTAATGTGACTGATGCGTGACTGGGGCAGGGAGATCTATGTCGAAGGTGATTCACGCACGTGGCTGTTGGCAGGTGATTCATGCATGCAGCTGCTGGTAGGGGGCCTGTTATTTATCAGATGCACCTCTTCACAGAACTCCTGAGGGTCCTCCTGACATTGCAGCTGGCTTCCCGCAGAATGAGGCATCCAAAAAAACAGAGAGCAAGCAGAAAGCCACAGTATGTTTCAGGATTTAGCTTTTGAAGTCATACACAGTCACTTCCACTACGATTCTATGGGTTAGAAGTGAATCACTAAGTCAAGCTAACATTCTAAGGAAAGGGAATTAGGGAGCACTTTGAAGGGAGCATCAAAGAAGTCGTGGTTTTATTTTGCTGCTGCTGCTGCTAAGTCTCTTCAGTCATGTCCGACTCTGTGTGGCCCCATAGACGGCAGCCCACCAGGCTCCCCTGTCCCTGGGATTCTCCAGGCAAGAACACTGGAGTGGGTTGCCATTGCCTTCTCCAATGCAGGAAAGTGAAAAGTGAAAGTGAAGTCGCTCAGTCATGTCCAGCTCTTAGCGACCCCATGGACTGCAGCCCACCAGGCTCCTCCATCCATGGGATTGTCCAGGCAAGAGTACTGGAGTGGGGTGCCATTGCCTTCTGGAATTTGTTTTGAACCACCACCTAATCAAATGGTTTAATCTATCACTTTCTTAATTTACTTGGCCACAGAATTCTCTCTGCCCATAATACCTACTAGCATAGTTAATAGTCCTGTAGACTAGAACATAATCAAGGAAATGCTGTATTATACTTTTTTATTTTCACTCACTAAAATGTGGACAACTAAAAGATATAAATGATGTACATAAATTGGTAATTTGACAAAATATCATCTTTATATTTTACCTTTCTAATTTTGCAAATGTATCTTAACGTGTTTTTAGAGAGAAGTTAGTTAATGTTACTAAAAAAATTATACAATATAAAAACAATCCTTTTCCTCACATAACACTTGTAATGCTATGTACAACATGTTATGGTTGGAGATACTTTTGTTGTTTAAACAATATTCTATACCAAGGGATTTCCCCAAGTTCAGCATAGAATGATAACGTTGAAGAGGTCTTGAGAGTTTGTAAGTATACGAATCCTCAAAATGAAAGCAGAAGGCTCATACATGCACAGGTCTGTTAGATACTGATACTCTTGATTAAACCAACTGAAGCTCATTTTATTTTTAAGAAAATCAGTTTGGTTTTCATAGGAACTCGGGCTTTTTGGCAATGTGAAGTAATGACATAATAACAGATAGTTATTTCTCAGATAACTCTTTTGGCCACCTCATGCAAGAGTTGACTCATTGGAGAAGACTCTGATGCTGGGAGGGATTGAGGGCAGGAGGAGAAGGGGACGACAGAGGATGAGATGGCTGGATGGCATCACTGACTCGATGGATGCGAGTCTGAGTGACCTCCGGGAGCTGGTGATGGACAGGGAGGCCTGGCGTGCTGCGGTTCATGGGGTCGCAAAGAGTCGGACACGACTGAGCGACTGATCTGATCTGATCTGATTTCTCAGATAATTCACAATCCATTCTGTGTACTTAAATGTAAATCTTGAAAAAAAGGAAAACTGGTTATTAGAGATACAGGTTATATTGGTTTTCCATAAATTAAATGCATTCCATCTTGATACACAATTAAGTATACCTTTATTACATTACATAAATATGTATTTATTACATGGTTATTTATATATATAAGGTATGGAGTATATATATATAACGTATATAGTAATATATACAAACACTTTATCATTCAGAATATATTTTTCATATGAATAACATTTCTAGAAATATCTATAATTTCTTGTTGTCCAGCATGGGAAAAAACTAGACTATCAATTACCCTGTAAGAGTTGGACAGGTTAGACAACATCAGTATGCATCTTGGGTGAAAACTCTGACAAATCTACTGTGGATCCAAATAGTATATGTTACAAGTGAATATGTGTCAATGGTTCTTAACAGAGAAAAGAATTGTGAATGATTAGCCTAATCAGTCAGAGAAGGCAATGGCACCCCACTCCAGTACTCTTGCCTGGAAAATTCCATGGATGGAGGAGCCTGGTAGGCTGCAGTCCATGGGGTCGCTAAGAGCTGGACACGACTGAGCGACTTCACTTTCACTTTTCACTTTCCTGCATTGGAGAAGGCAATGGCAACCCACTCCAGTGTTCTTGCCTGGAGAATCCCAGGGACAGAGGAGCCTGGTAGGAGGCTGTCTATGGGGTCGCACAGAGTCGGACACGACTGAAGCGACTTAGCAATATAGGAAGCCTAATCAGTTTGGGTGGTTTGCTCCCCTGCCAAGAGTACAAATGGTGACAATGCAAATCCTCTTAATTGCCAAAGAATTATCCTCTATTTCATGGGCACAGTCCAGTGTTCCTAACCAGTCATTTTAAAGATGTCTGCTTGAAGTAATTAAAAAATGATGTGAGAGAAAGTAGATAGCACAATAAAACACCACAAGTCATAACTGGACTGGATAAGACAGAAACAGTCTAGACAGTCAATAGCAGCAGCTGGCTTGGCTTTTAACAGTAAGAGACCCTAGATGTGGATGATAGCTACCATTAGAAGAATCCACTCCAGGCAGGAATAGTCTGGAGAAGGCAATGGCACCCCACTCCAGTACTCTTGCCTGGAAAATCCCATGGACGGAGGAGCCTGGTAGGCTGCAGTCCATGGGGTCACTAAGAGTCAGACACGACTGAAGCAACTTAGCAGCAGCAGCAAGATCCTTACTGTATCCCTGGTGGCTCAGACAGTAAAGAATCTGCCTGCAATGCAAGAGACTTGGGTTTGATCCCTGGGTTGGAAAGATCCCCTGGAGAAGGGAATGGCTGCCCACTTCAGTATTCATGCCTGGAGAATTCCACGGGCAGAGGAACATGGTGGGCTACAGTCCTTGGGGTTGCAAAGGGTCAGGCACAACTGAAGTGACAAAACATGCTGCAAAAGCAAAGCCTGGGGTTGAACTGTGTGGTAGATCCAAAAATGTGTGAAGTCGAAGCTGTCATTCAGCTATGCATTGTGCAGCAGGCGTTCTTGAAGTAAGATCTGAACAGGGCTGCCATGTCTGACACCAGTGGTTTGTTCCACACACCCTATGGGGGACGGAAAGATCAGGGAAGTGGGCAAAAGGACAAGCACCAAAAGAGACACCAAACAGTTCCTTGTTCTTGTTTTTGTCCAGATCTCCACTGACTGATGGGCTGAATCTAGTTAATATGATGACCAGAACTTGTGTTCTCATTCTTTGAAAATCTGGAACTCTCCCACTTTTATTTCATACTGGCCTTAGTCCTGTTCCCATATGCACTCTTGTCTTGACCTCTATGACCAAAAGTGTATTTGTGACAAATGGAAAAAAATTTGATATGGATGATGGAAAAAAGTGAGTGAAAAAGTTTTAAAGATAAGTTGTGGGTAGATCACAGACACCTTAAGGCTGTGGTTCTTAGACTTTAAGTCTTATTTACAAATTGCTATGAAATATTAATTATGGCATTAGTGAATAAGAGTCATTTTACCACAGGCGAGAAATCATAATTGCACCTCAAGGTGGAAATAAAAGTACAAATGATGTCTATTATTTTAAAAAAGAATACTAAATATGAAAGAAAATATGCACCTTTTCACTAATTGTGTGTGCTTGTTGTGTATTTTGTCACTCAGTTGTGTCCGACTCTTTGTGACCCCATAGCCTGTAGCTTGCCAGGCTCCTCTGTCCATGGGGATTCTCCAGGCAAGAATACTGGAGTGGGTTGCCATGCCTTTCTCCAGGAAATCTTCCCAGCCCAAGGATTGAACCCAGGTCTCCTGCACTGCAGGCAGATTCTTTATCATCTGAGTCACCGGGCAATTTTTTAAACTGCGTCCAGGTGAAACCTTCTATGTGTTACTTGCAGAATTTGGCTTCTGCTGCCAATATCATTTCTCCAGGTAAAAATATTTCACTCCACCTCATTGCCCAGGTGCAGGAAAGGCATTGTTTACCTTTAAGATCTTATGGGAGTAGGTTACTAGATTAAAAAAAAAAAAAATTAGACAAGTCAGGACTAAGCCAGAGGCAGGAAAGTTTCTGGAACTGTATGGGGTGAGTGATGCTGACCGTAAGTCAAACATATCAGGAAATCTTCCTTTACCTTTCAAAGAAATCTATATATCTAATGACTCTAAAACTGAACTCAGATCAGTCACTTAGTCCTGTCTGACTCTTTGTGACCCCATGAATCGCAGCACCCCAGGCCTCCCTGTCCATCACCAACTCCCGGAGTTCACTGAGACTCATGTCCATCAAGTCAGTGATGCCATCCAGCCTCTTATCCTCTGTTGTTCCCTTCTCCTCCTGCCCCCAATCCCTCCCAGCATCAGGGTCTTTTCCAGTGAGTCAACTCTTCACATGAGGTGGCCAAAGTATTGGAGTTTCAGCTTGAGCATCAGTCCTTCCAATGAACACTCAGGACTGAACTCCTTTAGGATGGACTGGTTGGATCTCCTCGCAGTCCAAGGGACTCTCAAGAGTCTTTTCCAACACCACAGTTCAAAATCATCAATTCTTCAGCTCTCATCTTTCTTATAGTCCAACTCTCACATCCATACATGACCACTGGAAAAACCATAGCCTTGACTAGACCCACCTTTGTTGACAAAGTAATATCTCTGTTTTTCAATATACTATCTAGGTTGGTCATAACTTTCCTTCCAAGAACTAAGCGTCTTTTAATTTCATGGCTGCAGTCACCATCTGCAGTGATTTTGGAGCCCCCAAAATAAAGTCTGACGCTGTTTCCACTGTTTCCCCATCTATTTCCCATGAAGTGATGGGACCAGATGCCATGATCTTCGTTTTCTGAATGTTTAGTTTTAAGCCAACTTTTTCACTCTCCTCTTTCACTTTCATCAAGAGGCTTTTAGTTCCTCTTCACTTTCTGCCATAAGGGTAGTGTCATCTGCATAGCTGAGGTTATTGATATTTCTCCTGGCAATTTTGATTCCAGCTTGTGCTTCTTCCAGCCCAGCGTTTCTCATGATGTACTCTGCATATAAGTTAAATAAGGAGGGTGACAATATACAGCCTTGACGTACTCCATGACCAGTTCGTTGTTCCATGACCAGTTCTAACTGTTGCTTCCTGACCTGCATGTAGGTTTCTCAAGAGGCAGGTCAGGTGGTCTGGTATTCCCATCTCTTTCAGAATTTTCCACAGTTTCTTGTGATCCACACAGTCAAAGGCTTTGGCATAGTCAGTAAAGCAGAAGTAGATGTTTTTCTGGAACTCTCTTGCTTTTCCGATGATCCAGCGGATGTTGGCAGTTGGATCTCTGGTTCCTTTGCCTTTTTGAAAACCAGCTTGAACATCTGGAAGTTCACAGTTCATGTACTGCTGAAGCCTGGCTTAGAGAATTTTGAGCATTACTTTACTAACGTGTGAGATGAGTGCAATTGTGCAGTAGTTTGAGCATTCTTTGGCATTGCCTTTCTTTGGGATTGGAATGAAAACTGACCTTTTCCAGTCCTGTGGCCACTGCTGAGTTTTCCAAACTTGCTGGCATATTGAGTGCAGCACTTTCACAGCATCATCTTTCAGGATTTGGAATAGCTCATCTGGAATTCCATTACTTCCACTAGCTTTGTTCATAGTGATGCTTTCTAAGGCCCACTTGACTTCACATGCCAAGATGTCTGGCTCTAGGTCAGTGATCACACCATTGTGATTATATGGATCATGAAGATCTTTTTTGTATAGTTCTTCTGTGTATTCTTACCACCTCTTCTTAATATCTTCTGCTTCTGTTAGGTCCATACCATTTCTGTCCTTTATCGAGCCCATCTTTGCATGAAATGTTCCCTTGGTATCTCTAATTTTCTGGAAGAGAGCTCTAGTCTTTCCCATTCTGTTGTTTTCCTCTATTTCTTTGCATTGGTCACTGAGGAAGGCTTTCTTATCTCTCCTTGCTATTCTTTGGAATTCTGCTTTCAGATGCTTATATCTTTCCTTTTCTCCTTTGCTTTTCGCTTCTCTTCTTTTCACAGCTATTTGTAAGCCCTCCTCAGACAGCCATTTTGCTTTTTTTGCATTTCTTTTCCATGGGGATGGTCTTGATCCCTGTCTCCTGTACAATGTCACAAACCTCTGTCCATAGTTCATCAGGCACTCTGTTTATCAGATCCAGTCCCTTAAATCTATTTCTCACTTCCACTGTATAATCATAAGGGATTTGATTTAGGTCATACCTGAATGGTCTAGTGGTTTTCCCTACTTTCTTCAATTTCAGTCTGAATTTGGCAATAAGGAGTTCATGGTCTGAGCCACAGTCAGCTCCCAGTCTTGATGACTGTATAGAGCTTCTCCATCTTTGGCTGCAAAGAATATAATCAATCTGATTTCAGTGTTGACGATCTGGTGATGTCCATGTGTAGAGTCTTCTCTTGTGTTGTTGGAAGAGGGTGTTTGCTATGACCAGTGCGTGTTCTTGGCAGAACACTATTAGCCTTTGCCCTGCTTCATTCTGTACTCCAAGGCCAGATTTTCCTGTTACTCCAGGTGTTTCTTGACTTCCTACTTTGCATTCCAGTCCCCTTTAATGAAAAGGACATCTTTTTGGGACTTGGTGCAATCATATAAAATGGGTTGGTATAATTGCAACATATCCAATTGTATCTATTCGGAAGCCAGATTTATTTTTTTTAATCAATTAAAGTTACTAAGGGGAGTCTTTAATTAGTGCCAGCTCTCTGAGAATGAAGAATGGGAAGATTAATACTGCTTAGAATATTAAGGCTTTCAGGAATTTTATTTGCTCCTAAGTATATTTCCTACTAGTATCCTAAAGGAACTCTGTCTTGAAAACTCCATTAGAAGTAAATGTAATTTCATGGGGACTTCACTGGTCATCCAGTAATTAAGACTCTTGCTTCCACTGTAGGGGACACGTGTTCACTCCCTGGTCAGGGACCCAAGATCCTGCATGCACGGTAATATTTATGCGTCTTTGTAATTTTCAAAGACACACAAATATTATCCAGCATTTACAAATTATCCTCACTTCCGGGGTATTATCCTGAGGAAATAAGTGTAGGGAGGAAAAAATACTTATAAATTTAAAGATGTTTTAGAAGGGTTGATTATACAGCCAGATCCCTCAGGTATCGCTAGATCACAAGACTCGAGTCTTTTTTGAGTTCTTGAGTCTCTTTGTCTCCTCCTGGCAAATGCTCTGCCCCCAAGTATTTCTAGGAGTCTGTAGAAGGGTCTCCCACATGCCCGCAAACACGTGTCCTGATGAGCATCACTCTTGCTTTGCGTCTCCCACCAGGCACTGCCATCTCCCATCATGTGTTACCACTTCTGCTCTCAGGAAACCCTCCATCTGCAATACATGCTCTCTTCTAATGCTCAAGCTGGGCCATTGATGGTGGCAAAATGGAGAACATCCCAAAGCAATTTGGCTTCATGGCCTCAGTAGTTCACTGAGAAATTGATTGTGTAAAATATTATGTAAATTTCTACTTACAGTCCTTTACCTCCCATATAGAGAAATGAGTCCATGTGGCTGAGCTGCATATGGATTTTGAGTGGCAGCTGCCAAGCTAAACAGAAAATCAGTATTCCTTTCTGATCCTGGTGTATTATTGCTAAAATCATCACACTGTCCCTCTATTCTAGGCTCCCATCCAGACAGGCTTCTGTCGGGCACAGGTATTAGTTAGCCAGACATAAATAGATCTACGTAAACTTCATTTGAGGCTCAAAGTTAAACTTATGCCACATTTCTACTAACTAGAAGCACAGTGATTTCTCAGTAGATTATAAGATGAAAAATTCAGTCAATGTGAATATTATAAATGCTAAATATTATAGCATTGAAAATGTACTGGAAAACATGGAAATGAATAGACTCTAATGTTAAATATTAAAAAATCACTTATCAATCCAATTGTATATATCCAGAGATTATATGTGCTTGGTCACTAAGTTGTGTCCAACTCTCTGCGAACCCATGGACTATAGCCCCACCAGGCTCCTCTGTCCATGGGATATCCTAGACAAGAATACTGGACTGGGTTGCCATTATAGTAATAAGCATATATGAAAAAACAAGCTATATAAAAGCATATATGGTACACTATACATATATATTATACACATAAGAAAAATTATATACACTTCCCAAAATTATTGTGTGGAGCAGAGAGAGACATATATAGTAATGTACTGACACTTGAACAGTTCACTAAAGTCCAATAAGATCTCAAGGTTAAGGGAGGTCAGATAGAAATGGTCTCAGGGCCTGGAAAGTAATTCTGGTCCAGAAAATGGGTGGTGGCCAAGGTGGGAGACCACACTGAGGTATGACCCCAGCGCAGCTGAAATCTTGACTCCTGGAAGGAAGGTGCCAGGAGTATATTCAGTTCAATTCAGTCACTCAATTGTGTCCGACTCCTTGTGACCCCATGGATGGCAGCAAGTCAGGCTTCCTTGTCTATCGCGAACTCCTAGAGCTTGCTCAAATTCATGCCCGTTGAGTTGGTGACACGATCCAACCATCTCATCCTCTGTTGTTTCCTCCTCCTCCTGTCTTCCATCTTTCCCAGCATCAGGGTCTTTTCCAATGAGTCAGTTCTTCGCATCAGGTGGCCAAAGTACTGGAGTTTCAGCTTCAGCATCAGTCCTTCCAATGTATATTCAGGACTGATTTCCTTTAGAATGGACTCATTTGATCTACTTGCAGTCAAAGGGACTCTCAAAGGTCGTCCCCAACACCACAGTTCAAAAGCATCAATTCTTTGGCACTCAGCTTTCTTTATAGTCCAACTCTCACATCCATACATGACTACTGGAAAAACCATAGATTTGACTAGATGGACCTTTGTTGGCAAAGGAATGTCTGCTTTTTAATATGCTGTCTAGGTTGGCCATAACTTTTCTTCCAAGGAGTAAGCGTCTTTTAATTTCATGGCTGTAGTCACCATCTGCAGTGATTTTTGGAGCCCCCAAAATAAAATCTGCAACTGTTTCCAATGTTTCCCCATCTATTTCCCATGATGTGATGGGACCAGATGCCATGATCTTAGTTTTCTGAATGTTGAGCTTTAAGCCAACTGTTCATTCTCCTCTTTCACTTTCATCAAGAGGCTCTTTGCTACTGCTACTGCTGCTGCTAAGTCACTTCAGTCGTGTCCGACTCTGTGCGACCCCGTAGATGGCAGCCCACCAGGCTCCACCGTCCCTGGGATTCTCCAGGCAAGAACGCTGGAGGGGGTTGCCATTTCCTTCTCCAATACATGAAAGTGAAAAGTGAAAGTGAAGTCGCTTAGTCGTGTCCAAATCTTAGCGACCCCATGGACTGCAGCCTACCAGGCTCCTCTGTCCATGAGATTTTCTAGGCAAGGGTACTGGAGTTGGGTGCCATTGCCTTCTCCAAGAGGCTCTTTAGTTCTTCCCTTTCTGCCATAAGGGTGCTGTCATCTGTGTATCTAAGGTTATTGATATTTCTCCCAGCTATCTTGATTCCAGCTTGTGCTTCATCCAGCCTGGCAATTTGCATGATATAATCTGCATATGAGTTAAATAAAGCAGGATGACAATATACAGCCTTGATGTACTCCTTTCCTTATTTGGAATCAGTCTGTTGTTCCATGTCCAGTTCTAACTGTTGCTTCTTGACTTGCAAACAGATATCTCAGGAGGGAGGTCAGGTGGTTTGGTATTCTCATCTCTTAGAGAATTTTCCACAGGTTTTTGTGACCCACAGAGTCAAAGGCTTTGGTGTGGTCAGTAAAGCAGAAGGGGATGTTTTTCTGAACTCTCTTGCTTTTCCAATGATCCAGCATCAGATGTTGGCAAATTGATCTCTGGTTCCTCTGCCTTTCTAAATCCAGCTTGAACATCTGGAAGTTTACAGTTCACAAGCTATTGAAGTCATATTTGGAGGATTTTGAGCATTACTTTGCTAGCATGTGAAATGAGTACAGTTGTGCGGTAGTTTGAACGTTCTTTGGCATTGCCTCTCTTAGAGATTGGAATGAAAACTGACCTTTTCCCGTCCTGGGACCACTGCTGAGTTTTCCAAATTTGCTGGTATATTGAGTGCAGCATGTTCACAGCATCATCTTTTAGGATTTGAAATAGCTCAACTGGAATTCCAGCACCTCCACTAGCTTTCTTCTTAGTGATATTTCTTAGGGCCCACTTGACTTTACATTCCAGGATATCTGGCTCTGGGTGAGTGATCATACCATCGTGGTTATCTGGGTCATGAAGACGTTTTTTGTGTAGTTCTTCTGTGTATTCTTGCCACCTCTTCTTAATATCTTCTGCTTCTGTTAGGTCCATACCATTTCTGTCTTTTATTGTACTCATCTTTGCATGAAATATTCCCTTGGTATTTCTAATTTTCTTGAAGAAATCTCTAATCTTTCCCATTCTGTTGTTTTCCTCTATTTCTTTGCACTGATCACTGAGGAAGGCTTTCTTATCTTATCTATCTTATCTTATCACCACAATTGTGTGGTCATTCACCTAGAGCCAGACATCCTGGAATGTGAAGTCAAGTGAGCCCTAAGAAGCATCACTAAGAAGAAAGCTAGTGGAGGTGATGGAATTCCAGTTGAGCTATTTCAAATCCTAAAAGATGATGCTGTGAACATGCTGCACTCAATATACCAGCACATTTGGAAAACTCAGCAGTGGCCACAGGACTGGAAACGGTCAGTTTTCATTCCAATCCCAAAGAAAGGCAATACCAAAGAATACTCAAACTGCCACACAATTGTACTTATCTCACACGCTAGCAAAGCAATGCTCAAAAATTCTCCAAGCCAGGCTTCAACAGTATGTGAACTGTGAACTTCCATATGTTCAAGCTGGATTTAGGAAAGGCAGAGAAACCAGAAGTCAAATCACCAACATCCAATGTTGGATCATTGAAAAAGCAAAAGAGTTCCAGAAAAACATCTACTTCTGCTTTACTGACTATACCAAAGCCTTTGACTGTGTGGATCACAACAAACTGTGGGAAATTCTTCAAGAGATGGGAATACCAGACCATCTTACCTGCCTCCTGAGAAATCTGTATGCAAGTTAAGAAGCAACATTTAGAACTGGACACGGAGCAACAGACTGGTTAAAAATTGGGAAGGGATTACGTCAAGGCTGTATATTGTCAGCCTGCTTATTTAACTTATATGCAGAGTACATCATGCAAAATGCTGGGCTAGGTGAAACACAAGCTGGAATCAAGATTGTTGGGAGAAATATCAATAACCTTAGATACGCAGATGACACCACCCTTTATGGCAGAAAGTGAAGAGGAACTCAAAAGCCTCTTGATGAAAGAGAAAGAGGAGAGTGAAAAGGCTTAAAGCTCAACATTCAGAAAACGAAGATCATGGCACGATCAGATAGGAAGTGTAAGAGGCAAATCCCTAAGAGTACTTCTGATTAAGTTAACTATTCATCTCCATTCATGTGGCTTCAGGGTTACAAGACTTTCTAAAATCTTTGTGAAATTTCAGAGAGAAACCCAATGCTGGTCCAAGGCTGTTGAATGGAAAAGTTTGCAAGCTAAAAATATATATAGCAATTACATGTTAGTGTTAGTGACCCCATTTTAAAGTGAAAGGAGATATGTCCATCACTGTGCCCTAGAGTCAGCCTAAGAGCTCAGTATACTTAGCAGTGATTCCTCAAAACTTTTTCAGTAACAGAGTCAAGATTGAGTACATTTCCTGTGTAAGCCACTGATCGCTGGGAATAAGAGATGTGTCTATTTGAGGTGTACAGAGAAAAAAGGAACAAAGATCTTAGAAATATTGGTCTATTGATCTATGTCCTATGATAGCATGAGACAGGAATATCTTCTATTATTCTCACAGAAAACCTATTTTTCTTTACCTTAAAGTTCATGTATCATTTATATAATACATATTTTCTTGGGGTGTTGAATTATATAGTACTTTGAAGGTAGGTATTTTTTCATTTTGTTTTCCTCTGTTCACCCATAATACACAGTGGCTTAAGCTTTCTACATGTGGAAAGTACATCTGTGGGGCTGAGAGGGGAAAAAGAGAGGGAGGCAGGCAGCAGGTAGAAGTTGAGAGGGAGGGAGGAACTGACCTAGCAGACTTCTGAAAAGCAACGTGGCAGGAGAAGGCTGTGACACAACGTTATAATTTTGTTATACTTGAGAGGCTTTGGAAGAGGTCTGCACTAGATTAGATTTTCATCAGATGCCTATGGGTTCAATATTTTCTCAGAAACTCCAGTGTATAAATAAGAATCAGATTCTAAGGTCAGTTCCTTGGTAAACCATCCTCAGGCCTGGTAAGACTATCCTCCTCTCTTCACTCAGGATTACATTCCATCACTAGAAGAGCCACCATCACCGTCATAACAGCCATTTAATGCTGAAAATGCACTGAGAGAACCACATACCAAAGTCAGATCTGTCAGCCTCCACAGCAGCTGGTTTGCCCACCAGGTAAGCTACATGCCAGGAAGCCCTACTGCCTAGGGTCACAGGGCCGCCATGTGGACCCACAGTCACGGTGGATACCAGCAATACTTTGCTTACAAAAGTACCTCGGAGCAACAATCTTGGGGAAACACCCAGCTCCTTTCTGAGCCAAGATCTTTCTCTTTAAGCCAACTGTATGCTACTACCATTAGAGGCTAGCTCTGGCTTTTCCAGACCCGTAAGTACCACTCAATACGGATTGTGTGACTTTACTGCCTCTTTCTTAATTCTACCCTAGGTCAAGGAAGAAGCCCAATTTTCAACTCAGCCTTGAACTCTAAGACCATCCTTTCCTTTAATCTCAGATCCACCTCATGACCTGTCAACAGCCTGGGTACCAAATATAGTAGTAGCTAGGACATGTATCCGGGGAAGGCAATGGCACCCCACCCCAGTACTTTTGCCTGGAAAATCCCATGGACAGAGGTCCCTGGTAGGCTCCAGTCCATGGGGTCGCTAAGAGTCGGACACGACTGAGCGACTTCACTTTCACTTTTCACTTTCATGCATTGGAGAAGGAAATGACAACCCACTCCAGTGTTCTTGCCTGGAGAATCCCAGGGATGGGGGAGCCTGGTAAGCTTCTGTCTATGGGGTCGCACAGAGTCGGACACGACTGAAGCAACTTAGCAGCAGCAGCAGCAGCAGGACATGTATCTGGGGAGCAGTAAAGTGTGGTCTTCCTCCTGCAAAAAGTCATTATCACCCACAGCCCAGACTCGCCCTCCCCACCTTAGAAATATGCTCTGGCAAATATAATGGAGGCTAGAACAGGTAGATCCTTGAGTTTCTTTTTTAAAAAATGAGCTTTTTCTTCAAATTAAAGGGCTGTTGAAGTAATGTCTAAATTATACAGCAGTTTCTTCTTTGCTGGATTTTTATCCAACTTCTTTGTTTTGTGCAGGTCCGAGGCATATCTGTGGTGGGTTAGCAAGCTGGCACTTTACACAGCTTTTGACTGGTAAGTGTTTCTGACCCAGGAAGTATTTTGACTATTTGAAGGAGTCAAATGTAATAGCAAGTCTTTTGCAGTTTTAGGACACAGAATGGAAGTTAGAAAATGTATTGGACCTTTGCATACAATAAACCAACCTCTAGGCCTTTTAGCTGGTCAAAGATGATCTTTGGATTCTCTTATGTGGATCTGGTCAAAAATAATTAGGTAATCATCACTGGACCAGACTCTGTATATTATGCCTGACATACTGGTCTTTAAACAATGTTTATTAAATTGAATTAAATTGAAGGCCCTTTGGGAAATTATTATTTCTTTTATTTTAGAAAATCTGTTTAGTGATAGTCTTTGCTAAAATTTGTCATGCGGAATATTGGCCCAGAAAATGGGTCCTTAGGTTGAACTTAAGAAGATTGATTCATGCTAGAATGGAAAGTGTCCTAGTCTTGGTTCTAGTTCTAATTCTCTTACTGCTTGACTGTGTGATGACAAGCAAGGTGAGACCCAGTTTCCTCATTTTGCAAATATAGGGCTGTGACTGGCTAACCCCTTTAAGATGAAAATTTCTGGTATTTTAATGCCTTCAAGGTCAAGGTGCCTTCTTTTGTAAATTCCTGAGCCATTAAGATCTACCTTTCATGATAAGAGTTAGAAATGGAAATGGAAAAGGACCAATTCAGCCATTCAGAGATAAAAGTAGCGTGCACTCACATCACCCATGGAAGGAATGAGTGTTTAGTTCATCCTGACATCAGAGGACTCAGTTAATTTATTTCCAACCTCAGGCCGGCAAAATCCTTCCATTCAAGGCTGTGAGAGAAAAATCCAGGGCACCCTGGTCATTAATGTTTGGGACAAAAGATGTCATGACTTTTGTTCTATTCTGAGTGGCATTTCATTCAGTAGAAATTGTAAACATGCTTGGCATGTCTTAGTTGTCACTTTCCTATAGAAGGTCTTTAGACAGCATGCTGGCCTGCTGCCAAATGAGACATTTGTTCCTCTAATTTCCCATACAGAAGCTATTTATCTGTCTCCAAGGCAATTCTAACTATAGTGTCTCAGAAGCAGATTAGAAGTTTAGAGTCAAGAAAGACTGCAGGCCCTACTGGACACAACTAATCAAATGGCTGTCAGAGGATAAATATGAGTGAAAATAAAACAGATGAGAGATTTTAACATCTACAGAATAGAGATGTAGTGACTAGTTACTTCTTAATTATTAAAATATATTTTTTCAAGAGTATACATATCATAGCTACACGTTATTTAACCTCGATAGTGAGACATTTGCTTTGCTCACAGTAATTATCACATGAAATTTGCTTGAATTTTGAAACTGTATTTCCAGCAGAGAACAGCCTCAGCAAATACACTAAGGAGGACGAATGATTTTGTAGAAAATGCATTTTGATTATTTTTCCAGTGTTTCAATTTATATTTCAAATTTAAATTATATTCCAAAAATATTGAAGAAGTTCACAGTAAAAGACACATGTGACAGAAGAATAAGATTATAACCAAGACTCAAATTTACATCTGAGTTTCATGCTAGGTTGGCATGCATATACAGTCTTATTCATTAGACTAACTGTAAAAATTTGTGAATAGGCTGCCTGGAAAGATTGGGACATGTCAGATCTATTTGTTTCCCTCTGTACCCAGAGAGAGGCAGTAAATTTTTACTGGGCACTTATGTATTAGGCACCATCAGAGGCTTTATAAATATGGACACTTAGGCATCCCAAGAATTCAAGAAGGTGGATTTAATTTTTATCCTTTTGCATATAAGGAAACTATGTCTCTTAGTTATCCCAAATAATTTCCCTAAAATACACAGTAAGTGCAAGAACTGAGATTCTATCCCAAGTGTCCTTGGACTGTAAGATGTGTGCTCCTTACACTATCTCCTGTGTTCCAACCAAGATATGGAGTTCAAACATTGGTTGAGATAAGAATCAACTTTATGCCCACTCACTACCCATGGGCTAATAAGAATTGTATTTCACTCAGGAGGTTGATGGGCGGCTTCCCTGATAGCTCAATTGGTAAAGAATCTGCCTGCAATGCAGGAGACCCTGGTTCAATTCCTGGGTCAGGAAGATCCCCTGGAGAAGGAAGAGGTTACCCACTCCAGTATTCTTGGGTTTTCCTTATGACTCAGCTGATAAAGAATCCACCTGCAATGTGGGAGACCTGAGCTCGATCCTTGGGTTGGGAAGAGGCACTGGAGAAGGGAAAGGCTACCCACTCCAGTATTCTGGCCTGGAGAATATCATGGATTGTATAGTCCATGGGGTCACAGAGAGTTGGACAAAACTGAGCAACTTTCACTTTCAGGAAGTTGATGAAGAAAAATAGCCATGGTATTTGGTAACTAGAGCATCCTTGTGGGGCCTTAGGAGCGATAACTGTTAGTTGAGCCCAAACAGGAGCCAGAAGGAGCATGGGCCATGGGGATCCATGGAGACTGAACAAATAGATGGATATGATGATAATGAAAAAGGTTGGTGCAGCCAGAAGAGCTGAGCCTCATTATTTGGATTTTTACATTTACAAAATATTTATTTATTTGGCTGTTCCAGGTTTTAGTTGCGCATGAAGAATTTTTTAGTTGTGGGGTGTGAGTTCTGCTCTAGTTCCCTGAGTAGGAATCAAAATCAGGCCCCTGCATTGGGAGCACAGAGTCTTAGCCACTGAATGACCAGGGAAGTCCCCATTTGTACATTTTTAAGTGGTACATTTTAAAAGTGTAAAATTTGTGAGGTTAATCTGGCTCCAGGAGTTCTTCTTTTCTACATCACATTAGCATCTTGTGACTT